>CM046665.1:16826710-18093710 GCA_025594165.1 Tamias sibiricus
CAGGGTAATGACAAATGAAGATGAAAGGGCCTAGCTTGTGCTGGAAATAAAGGGAGAAGCATGCAGTTTTATATAGGAGAATTAAGAAGGTCCCCTGAGACTTTGGAGATCTGAGCATGCTAATGAATCACATACATTGAAGAGTTTTTATATTTTCAAAATACATTTTGCTGTTCCGTGAGGCTTATTTCACAGACAATGGATGCTCATAAACATTTGCCTATTTAATAATGTTTTAATGATAGGGAATATTTTCCATTGCTTTTCAACTGCATAATTAGATATGAATTCCTCAAATTAAAAAAGGCCAGAGAAAAAGTTAAATAGAACCATAGAAGTCAGTAAAAATTAAATTCATATTTATTATTTAAATAATAATATTCAAGGCAAATCACAAAACATGCATTAACAATTTTTTTTGTTTGGTATTACTTAATTTAAAAAAAGGAATGTTTTAAAAAAATATGGTTGAGGCTGGGGATATGGATTAATGGTAGAGTGCTTGCCTAGCACATGCAAGGCCCTAGGTTCAATCCCCAGCACAAAAAAGAAAAAATTGGTTAATCAAAAAAAAAAAAAAAAAAAAAAATCCAAACTAAAAAGTTACCCAGCCTTATTAAATCACCTCCTATACATTCTCCCATAAATCATGCAAAACCTTCTTTGTGTCTAAAGGTCCAAATTCTGAAGTTTTAAAGGAAGTTTATGGTTTTTAGAAATGAATACACTAATCTCCATTGAAAAATGAATAAGCCCTAAACTCAGCAAAGGCACTAATTCAACTACTACGGAAAATGAACAAAGAGCATATACTTGGAACCTGCGCAACAAAAGGGGAAACTGATACAGAAAATTTGTGTTTCTATTGGTATTTCATAAACAATCACCTGGGTGCTTGTGCAAGATAAAACTACAAAGGTCCTGGATATAGTTCCCAATATGTGCATGTGAAAGAACAAGAGAATCTCCAAGGGATTCTGGTCCTAGGAACCCTGGATAAAACCCAGAGGTTCCTGGAATGCACTGAGAACAAGCAAACAAAGGTGGTATATATACAAAATGGAATTTTACTCAGCAATAAGAGAGAATAAAATAATGGCATTTGCAGGTAAATGGATGAAGTTGGAGAATATAATGCTAAGTGAAATTAGTCAATCTCAAAAATCCAAACACCAAATGTTTTCTCTGATATAAGGAGGTTAGTTCACAGTGTGATTGGATGGGGGTACATAGGATTAGAGGAACACTAGAATGGTCAAAGGAAAGGGAGGGCAAGGGAAGGAGCGGGGGGGGGGGGAAGGGGGGAAAAATGGTGGTTGAATGAGATGGATATCACTATCCTAAATGCATGATTAAAGATCTGAATGGTACTTATATACTTTGTATACAAGCAGTTGTATGTAAAAAGATGATATACTTGTGCATTATGAATAAGTAAATAAATAATCTAAAAACAATAAAAATAAAAAAACTGCTGGAAAAAAAAAGAAATCCACTTTTATATAAAGAAATATTAATGTATAGACAACCTTTGAATATCTTCACTCACTTTGATTAGAAGTGACTTTATAAGGAACAACACATACTTGGTTTAACTCATAAACTGGTCCTTTCTATTGGAGATTCTCAAGAGGTGAGAGATAAGCAGAAGCACCCCCGCCTTAGGTTTCCATGAGGACATATCATCCTTACACCATTCTGGCATCACTTGATTCCCACTTCCTCTGTCCTTGAGGAGGAATAACTTATCCAGATTTAGGAAGGAGATCTCTGCCGGATTTCTACGTTCTGTGATTGTGGGAGCAAACTGCTGGTGGGCAGAGAATCCTCTGCTGGTCCTCCAAGCCTATGTCTCCGTGGAGCAGCACCATGCTTCCACCCAGCTGGAACCACTTGTGACTGAGGCCAAGTCAGTCAAGCTCTGCATCCAGCCAGCAGGTCCCTGTGGCTCTTAGACTGCATTGTAGCCATCTTGGACATGGCGTCTATTGACAAAAACCACACACTTTGTCCCTACTTCCCATTCCTTTTTCTTAGTTCCTATTTGTTCAGAACCAGGTGAGGGAAAAGGTGATGTAATTTATTGGGATCTCTCCAAAAGACCTTGATAATCAAAACAAGGGCTATTGTTGGATGTGCATGCAGACATTATTAATATTGGTCATCAATCCAAACACTGAAACCAACTAGTTGTATTGATCTGACCCATTTCATATAAAAACAAAGCTTAACTATTATTTATCTTATCATTTTGTTCATATTAAAATAAAGAACAAAATGTAAAAATGCACACTTCCCAAATTATATGTTGCAACATTATTAAAAAAATACAAGAAAAATGCATGGTGATAACATGATTTATAACTTATAATTTTAACCTCAGAACATTTAAATCTCTAAATCTCTAAAGTGTTGTTAAACTCATCTTTCATCCTTTGGATTTAAACTTACAATAAGTTATAAAATTCTAGTTAGATGAGTTTGACAGAATAGTATTGGGAAGCCTTTTAATTCCTCAACCCTTCACTTTATTTGTCTGTAAAATGGATATAAAAATGTCTCTCTTTGGCCAAAATTGTGGCAAAGATGAAATGGGAGCATATATAGTGACTTACAAATAATATAATATAATGAATTATCATTTATTTTATGAATTATTAGTCTTTCTATCCAGGAATTTGATTCCTTTCACTCAGAAAATTATATAACTCTGCTCTATGTATTTCTTGAGATTCAACAATGATTTATTGATGATGCTCTATGAAAGGTGTCATACGCGTTATAGGTAATAACAGGATAAACACCATTAGTGCATCTACATGTGTCCAAGATGCTTTTACCTAAGAGAAGTAATATAACCAAACACTGCAAATACAATAAAAATAAAATAAGAGGATGGATTTGGTAATATTAAAAATCATAATGAGAAAGGAAGTTAAAGAAATAAACTAGCACAGGACTTAATTTCAAAGATAGCCTGAACCCAGATGGATGCAAGAAAACAGGCTGGCAATTCCAGAGGAGAGAACATGTGGGCAAAATTGGGCAAGAGTGGTAGGAGTGCTGGATCAGAGGGCAAAGTGATTCTCTGCCTTTGGTCAGCAGATCAGAAATCCTTGTTCTGTGTCCTCAAGGTAAACAAAGGGGCATGCCAATCTCCTCATGGTGGCCTGTGGTAAAAACATATGGCAGAATGTGGTTTTCAAGAGTCTCCATTAAAACATCTTTGTGGACTGTCTATAACCTAGCTCTTCGCCACTATTAGCTCTTTGTCACTGTGACAGAGATACCCAACCAGAGCAACTTAGAGGAGGAAAAGTTTGTTTTGAGCTCATGGTTTCAGGGGTTCAGTCCATGGTCTGATACCTCCATTGGTGTGGGCCTGAATGAGGCAGAACGTTATGGAGGAAGGGTATGGTGGAGGAAAGCTGGTCAGCTGGGTAGCAGAGAGAAGGAAGCTCCAGGGACAAAATATAAACTCCAAAGGCATCCCCCAGCGACCTTGTTCTTCCAGCCATTCCCAGGTACCATCTAGTACAGTAATCATTTCAAATGATTAACCTATCAAATTAATTAATCCACTGATTAGGTTACAGTTCTCACAATCTAATTGTTTTACCTCTAAACATTCCTGCATTAATACAAGAGCTTTTGCAGGATGTCTCACATTCAACCCATTAGACCAACTTTTCAAACTTTTTTTTTTTTTTCCACCAGGAATTGAACCCAGGTTCACTTAAACACTGAGCTGCATGCCCAGCCCTTTTTAAACTTTTTAATTTTGAAACAGGGTCTTGCTAAATTGCTGAGGCTGGCCTTGAACTTGGGATCTTCCTGTCACAACCTACGTACGGAGTTGCTGGGATTACAGGCCAACTTTTCAACCTTTTCTTTGTATAAAAAATTGAATATGTTTACCATATTTCACCACCTAATTGTCATAAATTTTATGTCAAGTTTTTTTGCAAAAAGTGTGATAAGATCAAGCCGGGCGCGGTGGCGCACGCCTGTAATCCCAGCACTTTGGGAGGCTGAGGCAGGAGGATTGCGAGTTCAAAGCCAGTCTCAGCAATGGCGAGGTACTTAGCAACTCAGTGAGACCCTGTCTCTAAATAAAATACAAAAAAGGGCTGGGGATGAGTGCCCCTGAGTTCAATCCCAGGTACCAAAAAAAAAAAAAAAAAAAAAAAAAAAGTGTGATAAGATCATTAGGTGAAGCTTTTTTTTTTTTTTTTTTAAGGAAAACATTGTGCTGATATTACTTAAAAGTCATTTATTACTAAATTATCTTTGGTGCAAGATTAGGATGCATGGGATACTCATGAATATTAATAAGATGGTGACAATTATGCAGTGAAATATGGCATTTTAACTACTAAAGATTTGCTACTTAATTGGTTTTATTAATATGTCAGGGCCCATGAGTGTCTAATATATTTTCTCTGAAAGTCCTTTTTCATTATCAAGTATGAAAACATAATGAATAACTGTTGCAATTTTAGATTAAAGAAGGTGGAGTTTGAGAAAAATGAAATAATTTGTCCAGGACTGCAAATCCTCTCAATGGTGGAATAAGAATTCAAACCTATTGACGAAAGTGAAATTAGATTTTGACCTGAAGGAAAAGTATACCTTCCCCACAGTTAAAATATGTTGCTTAAATATTTAATCATTCTGATATCATCATTTGTTAGGGTCATAATTTATGTACACATTATAGTACAAAGCTACTGCTCTGACAACTTTCAAGAAAATTCAGCAAGAACTTTTTTTTTTTTTCAATAATTAACTAAGTGCTCTGTGCTTCATCTCTTTTCCTGATGATTTCCCCCATATACTCAAGGTTAAGCTTCTGTTACAAAAACCATTCTGAGCCATTTGTTAAGCTGGTTTGATCCTCACTGTATTTATTTTTCTCAGGCAACAGTGGTGTGAATATTTACCATACTTAAAGTACTTAGTCGCTACCATGGCAGTAAATATCTTTGACTTATTTAAAATACCAATTTCTTAGCCTTTGAAGGAAAAACAGAACTAACATGGAGAAATTTATGATAAAATAGGACAGGGCCAAGTGCAATTACAAGGACCCTAATTTTCACTCATTTAGTTAAGACATCTTTATTATTATTATTTTTAAAATATTTATTTACTTTAGTTGTACACAATGCAATGCATTTATGTTTACGTGGTGCTGAGGATCGAACCCTGGCCGCGCACGTGCGAGGTGAGCGCTCTGCTGCTGAGCCACAACCCCAGCCCCATCTTTATTATTATGCTTGAAAATGTTTGAGAGATTATTTTAATTAGGAGGCACAGTAAATAAATACTTCTTAGTAGTGTATGGATTCAATAGAAAGGGGAAATCTTCTGTTTACTTTTTTTTTTTCAAGACAAGACTTATTTTAACCAAAGAGGAGGTAGAGAGGAGGAAACAAGAATGTAGTTAAGTTTAACTTTTAACTTTCTGCTTGGGATTCTTCCTCATTTTTGTTTAAGATGAAGATAGACCCCATGCAGAGTTAGAAGGCTCAATAAGAAGGAAAGGATGGGAAAGACAGGGAGATGCTCAATTTCAATCCTGTATTTCTGCCTATTTGTGAGACTGGCTTCAGCCCAATACTCTTTGGTATCTCAGAATTCATATCGTGTTTGACATACCAGCAGTCCTTCTGTGGTTGACTATGCAACACACGCCAAGCTCCAGAATGAAGAATATGGCACCAAAAGAAATCCTACCACTGACACCATTGGTAATGAAATGAATAGATTTTCTGAGGAGGTAACTTGTGGGATAGCTCCCATGGTACAAAGTCTCAAGCTATTCCTACTCACTGAAAAAAAATTTTTTTTTTTTCCTTATTCCCAGCCTGACCTTAAATTTCTATTGAAAGGCTGGCTGACTTCCTGTAAATAATAACTTCAAGACTTAAATTGTTCCCTGAAAAATAAATATATTCAAGCCCTCTATAGCGTGGCAGTGTGAGGAGGTTTATGTTCATGGAAAAGTTCTTCACTCATCTTAGTAACTGGCAAGAATAGTCCCAATTACTGTAAAATTTGTATATTTAAAAAATATTAGCTAGACAGACCAACCCTGAAATTTACAAAGATTTTACAACTATAATAATTTATAGACTGATTTACAGAGTATATTTATAGAATTTCTTTGCTGATTTCACATTTCTCTTTGAATAAATGCCATAAAATGTTGTATATATTATATATTGATTTATCAAGGACTTTTTATAGCAGAGATATATAACAATACTCAGTCTATCTTACTATGTTGAGCATTAGTCTGGAATTTTATCTGTGCAGATTTTTAGTGAGGCACATTTTCAAGTAGAACCGTAACTATATATCCAATGGCTTTGATCTTGAAGGAATGCATCTGGCAGATTCCTCTGGCTTTCTTGGAACATTTGAAGTAACAGGAATGGGTTAATCTTGACTTCACTCAAGTGATGTTTAGAAGACTCTTAGTTTTACTTCAGTGCACCTGTGATATTTAGGAATTGATGAAAATTGTGAAGACAGATGTGGAATTTGAGTATTCTTTCAGGTGCCTCAGTCGTCTAATTATTTTATCATTAACCATTTTCCCTTGCAATTTGTTTAAATTTGGAATCACATCATCAATTTACTTTACCGCAGCTAAGTCTTCAATATTCTCCTGGTTATTCATTAGGGAATTTCTGTGACCAGGTCATTAATAACTATGAATTTGCTGACATATAAAGGCACTTATCTTTAATTCTATCCAAATGGAATGTAAAGTCTGGGAAAGTACTTGACCTCCAATGTACTATCCTGATTTTCCTAATCCAGATACGTTAGTGTGCCTTCACTTATCCTAGAGACTGAGAGGAAAAACAGCATTATAAGGAAGTTCAGGGTAGAAATAAAAATTTCAAGCTCTAGCTTTTAAAGACTTTGATACCATTTCTGCTATTTGGTTGTTCATAAATTAGACCAATTATTTATCCTCTTTGAACAATTTTCCTCATCTATGAAAGTGGATAGAGAAAACACTTATGGACTTTCTGATACGTGGCAGAACTGAGGCTAACAGGAGCTACAACAAAATATTCAGAATCAGCATAAAGGAGATTATGTTTTTGATAAATATGTTCATAATAGTTATCATTCTTTTTACCAATAGTTGTGTAAGGAGATGAAATACTGAAGTAATAATTTAAAATTTAGAATTATAACACTAGGCACTAATGTTTAGTGACTACTTGCTGTGTAATAAATACTAGGTGTATGCTTTGTCTCAAAATTATTCTTGGTCTCAGCATCCTTCTATGAAATGAGCATTGCAATGACCATCATAATGGTGCATAGAGATTTGGTGATTTGCGTAAGACCCATAGAGAGCATGTTTCAGAGGCAAGATCTGACCTATCTCTGTCAATCTTCAAAGCTCAGTATTTCCTACACTCAGTGTTTCCTGCACCTACATGAAACTCTCTCATTAGTTCACTAAGGGATGCTGGGTATCTCATTACTTTCACCTCAGATACAACATGGCTGAGTTTGGATGGGATTTCGAATCTTTCTACTCAAAATATCTCTGATTCTTGGTTCCAGACATTTTCACATTAACAAGATGCTGCCCCACACTTTTACTTGAGCAGTACACAGGGAAACCTCTAAAAAGAAATGTTACTTTCCCTCCGTACTAGTCATCCAAGTAAAATGCACTTATTAGTAAGACTCAGGATGTATTTATGTGAATATGCATAGTTATAATTGTATGCATGCCAATTCTCCTAAATACACATAAACCTCAAAATTACTTCATAAAAACTTGCCTTTTTTAAAAAAAATGAATAAACCTAGTGCCTACTTAGTGACAGGCTTGATGATTGAGAGGGGTATGAAGGTAGATAAAAGGCTGAGTTCTTTTCATAAAAAGTACATCTTGAACCACTAAAGAACTGGTAGAGCATCCTCAAGCTATAATGGGAGTTTATTAGTTATGAGAAGCTAAATTCTTAATATTGGTTTAAAAGGCATCCATAGTCCAGCAAAAAGACACAGCGTCTTGGACTCATCTAAGAACATTAACATGAGTTTGCCAACATTTTCTTTAGTTTCCACCATTGAAGTGTCTCCTAATCAACAGCATTGATAGTGTCTCCCAATCTTTGTGTTGACAGTATAGTGGGCTTAACTCATTAGGAACCCTCATCACAGTGGGACAGATGAATTTGTGTGACCCCACTATAAAGTAGATGGGCCTTATGTATATTTCAAGGGATCTGAAAACAGTTCATTCTGTTGTCCCATTAATTCTTCTTTCAAAACCTTACCCTACAAACATAATTCTAAATATCTAAGCAATTTCATACCCAAATATTTTATTACAGAAGTTTTCAAATACTGAGAAAAAACAGAAGTAACAAAAAATCAGAACAATAGCTACATCACACATATTTCTAAGATATAAGATAGATATTAAATATTTATGCAGGATCTGTAATCTAATATCAAACTATTTATATTCTATACTGAATTTAAAGTTATATAAAATTTAATAATACCAACACCACTATTAAGTTTAAAGAAACATATCCACGTATTGTAAAAGCTGTAAGTCAATACATAAAATACTATAAATGGTAATTTTTTTGCATTGAGGGACTGTGGGTATTTCCTTCACATTTCTTTCTTTTATATTTATAAACTGTCCTTAATAATTGTTCATTGCTTTCATAATGGAAGAGCATGCCTTTCCCAACACTGGTTTTATTTCAATAATTTTCAAAACTATGATGATTTCAAACTTAAAGTCAGTTTTATGTTTTATTTTTAAATATTTAGTTGTCAATGTTCCTGTATTTTATTTATTTGAATGCAGTGCTGATAATCAAACCCAGTGCCTCACACATGCTAGGAGAGTGGTCCAACACAGAGCCACAACCCAGCCCCAAGTCGGGTTTATAATTTATGAAAATATGCATATAAAAGGGCTTACCCTACAGTTCTCAATGCAGGGTCAGATATTTCCTATCCTCACTCCCTGACATTCAGCAGTGCTTGGAGATATTTTTGGTTGTTGCAAATCCAGGAAAGTAATTACTGGCATTGCGTTGATATGGCAGTCGGGGTGCTGCCAATCATCCTTAATTCAGAGGACAGCACCCACAAGAACTATCTATCCCTAAATGTCAGTAGTGGCAAGGTTGAAAAGCTCTGCCTAAAAGAATTGTTTACAAATTATATTAATTCAAGTCTGTTATGGAAACTGAGTTTATTACCAGAACCTCTGAATAAACTTGTCTATCTGTTATCTACCCATCCATCCACTCACTCCCACAAGGCACTAAGGAGGCAAAGATAAGAGCTCTGCCTATGTGGTACTTGAAGTTTAGAAATCAAGAGTTTAATGTAGTTTGAAGTGCCAAGATAGAGTGCTTTGGGATAACAAGAAATGAGCACTTAATCCAATGAGGTAGTTCAAGGGAGGCTTTCTGGAACAGATAGCTCCTGAACTGAGCTTAAAGGATAAGAAGGAGTTAATCAGGTGAAACCCAGTGGGAATTATGTTCTAGAAGGAGGGACAGAGCACAAGTAAAGGCATGAAGCATGAATCAGCATGGAGCTTTTAGGAAGCAATAAGGAATCCAATAGCAGCAAACCAAAAATTGGGCACAGGAAGAGTGGGAAGATGCATGGATGCACCCAGGCCACAGTATCTTTTTCTGCCTGAAGAAGTCAAGAAATATTTTCCAGAGAAAGAAGATGATGAACTGAGTCGAAGGTTGGAAAAACCTTTCCAGAACTATGAGAAGGGGGGAACATTCTGGAAAAATGAAGAGTGCATTCCAGAGAATGGAAGCTGGAGACAACACGAGAGGCTCAGGACATAGTACAGTGTTGACTGAACATGATGCTGGGCAGAGGAAGAAAAAGGAGAAATGAGCAGATGATGACTCTGACAGGCATGTAGTACTGCTTTGACCCTGAAAATCCTTTCCAAGATATTTAAAGACAATGGGATTTTATTTTGTGGGTGATGTGGAAGAATCTCAAGTGCGAGCTCAGAAACCCTCATGCTTTAGATTTCTCTTGTGAGAATATGAGGTTAGATTGGAAGAGAAGTGTGATGTGGATAGGATTGAGAAAAGAGAGGCATGTTGGTTTATATTAACAACTCTAACTCACTGAGCTGATGTCAAACTTCCCTCCTTTCCAGCCCAGAAGAAATGAATGAATCCTGGCCGTGACAGGCAGCTTACAAATCCAAATGCAAAAGACAACATATCAAGGCTCATATTAACACTATCCAGTGTTGTATCTGCTGTACAGTATACATCAGGACTAACTGAATTCAGATTAGGGTGAAAAGAGGGTATTATAGAGAGGGTGAGTTTTGACTTGAGCTAAGTGGAGAAAGACAGGTGCATTCATGCAAGAAAGGCATTTTGGGAAAAACAAATAGTGTAATTTAGGATCCAGAAACTGGAGTCACTATGAAGTTGATGCACAGAAATAATAAAGTAGGTTTCATAAAAATTGTCAGAGTGCTCAGGAGTATGATACTAAGTGAATCCAAGTGAAAGTGTCACTTGGATTCAGCTAATGATCACCTCTGCTAGGGTCTTTTATCAGAAGCTTCCCACCATCTAAATAGAACTGGTCAGTCTGACCTATAATCTTTCTAGTCTCTGCATAGTTGTGAGACCAGGACCATATACTAAAGCAATTTGTTTGTATGTTCACTTGCATATAAAACTCTCTTAGCCAAAATTATGCTTTAAAATTTCCAATGACTAACACAGTAACTGGTATACAGATATCACTTCAAACCAGAATTTAAATTATACTATAGAGCAATAGTAACAAAAACAGCATGGTATTGGCACCAAAACAGACTGGTGGACAATGGTACAGAATTGAGGACACAGACTAATACATATAATTTTAGCTATCTTATATTAGACAAAGGCGCCAAAAATGTACAGTGGAGAAAGGATAGCCTCTTCAACAAATGGTGCTGGCAAAACTGGAAATCCATATGCAACAAAATGAAATTAAACCTGTATCTCTCACCATGCACAAAACTCAATTCAAAGTGGATCAAGAACCTAGGAGCCGGGCGCGGTGGCGCACGCCTGTAATCCCAGCACTTTGGGAGGCTGAGGCAGGAGGATCGCGAGTTCAAAGCCAGCCTCAGCAATGGCGAGGCACTTAGCAACTCAGTGAGACCCTGTCTCTAAATAAAATACAAAAAAGGGTTGGGGATGTGACCCAGTGGTCGAGTGCCCCTGAGTTCAATCCCCGGTACCCACAAAAAAAAAAAAAAAAAAAAAAAAAAAAAACAACAAAAAAAAAAAAAAAAAAAAAAAAAAAAAACCTAGGAATTAGACCAGAGACAGAGACAATACGCCTAATAGAAGAAAAAGTAAGCTCCAATTTCCAACATGTCGGATTAGGCCCCAAGTTCCTTAATAAGAATCCTGTAGCGCAAGAATTATTACCAAGAATTAATGAATGGGATAGATTTAAACTAAAAAGCTTCTTCTCAGCAAAAGAAACAATCATTGAGGTGAATAGAGAGCCAACTAATTGGGAACAAATATTTAATACGTGCACATCAGATAGAGCAATAATTTCTAGAATATATAAAGAACTCAAAAAACTTAACACCAAAAAACCAAATAACCCAATCAATAAATGGGCTAAGGAATTGAAAAGACACTTCTCAGAAGAAGATACACAATTAATCAACAAATACATGAAAAAAAATGCTCAACACCGCTGGCAATTAGAGAAATGCAAATCAAAACTACTCTAAGATTTCATTTCACTCCAGTCAGAATGGCAGCTATCAAGAACACAAACAACAATAAATGTTGGAGAGGATGTGGGGAAAAAGGCACACTCATACATTGCTGGTGGGACTGCAAAATGGTGCAACCACTATGGAAAGCAGTATGGAGATTTCTTGGAAAACTGGGAATGGAACCACCCTATGACCCAGCCATCCCACTCCTGGGTCTATTCCCAAAGGACTTAAAAACAGCATATTACAGTGACTCAGCCACTTCAATGTTTATAGCAGCACAATTCACAATAGGTAGGTTGTGGAACCAACCTAGATGTCCCTCAGTAGATGAGTGGATAAAGAAAATGTGGTATATATACACAATGGAATTTTACTTAGCAATAAAAGAGAATAAAACAATGGCATTTGCAGGTAAATGGATGAAGTTGGAGAATATAATGCTAAGTGAAATTAGTCAATCTCAAAAATCTAAATACTGAATGTTTTCTCTGATATAAGGAGGCTAGTTCACAGTGTTGTTGGGCGGGGGTACATAGGAGAATTAGAGGAACACTAGAATGGTCAAAGGAAAGGGAGGGAAAGAGAGGGAGCAAGGGGGGAGGGGTGAAAGAAAAAAAATTGGTGGTTGAATGAGATGGATATCATTATCCTAAATGCATGATTGAAGATCTGAATGGTACTTATATACTTTGTATACAAACAGTTGTATGTAAAAAGATGCTATATATGTGCATTATGAATTGTAATACATACTACTATTATAAATAAAAATAATAATAAAAAAATTTTTTCACGATGATTGAATGAGTGATTATATTTAAGTATGATGGATATGAAGAACAAAGGAAGTGATGCTAACACTGTAATATTCAATATTTATTGAGCTTTATGCGCCAGCTTCTTTAACAAATTTTGTTTAATTAGATTCTCAAAATAATGTTATGGCATAGCTACTATTATTCTCCCAGTTTTACACATGAGAAAAGCTGAGGTTCACATGTTTCTATACCTTGCCCCAAATCATACAGCCAGTAAACTGATTCCAGTTTGTGTCCCTTCAAATAACAAGATCTAATCCACTACTCATGTCTTTTGTTTTCAAGAAAGTTCAGACTTAGGACAATTTATTTTTTAAAGATATCTGCTGATTCATCATAATTGTATTATACTCAAGATACTCAAAGTAATGCAACAGTCTAAAGATAAGTTTAATTTGAAAAGTTGAAATTTGTCTTTACCAAATACCATGGATAAGAGTTTATAAATTCAATGAAAAAAACTACAATGTCACCTTGCATCCTAGTCCATGAAATCTAGAATGAAAATCAAGAGGACAGGGCAACCCAAACTGCCTGTCCCCAGCATTGATTCATCTGAAAAAAATCATGTAATTGCTTAATTTCTATAATAATCCTTTAAATTGGTCTAATATGGAATTAAGGGAAGGGAAGATATTTTGTTAGACAAGCAAGCAAATGTTCATTAAAAAATAGCTCACCAATCTGAGATCCCTTCCCAACTTCCCAATAGGTTCTTTTATTGGCAACTCTAGAATAAGAGTTGGCCAATTTCAACAGGGACCCAAATCTAGCCTGTTGCTTATTTACTGTTGGATCATCTGTTAGCTTAGTATTGTTTGACAATTAAAACAATAGTAAAGAAAGAAAAAAAATCAAACAAAGTAATTTTTTTTGGTACATGAAAATTGTATGAAACTGAAATTTGAACATGCACAAATAAATCTTGAGTGGAACAGGGCCACACCCATTTGTGTATGTATTGTCTGTGGTTGCTTTTGTGTATGAGAGTTGAATAGTGGTAACAGACTGTGTGACCCACAAAGCCTGAAATATTTAATAAAGAAAAAGCTAATGATCTTTTCTCTGAAATAAATTTCAATGGGTACCAAAACACTCAGTGAGGAATTTGTTGCAGACATCATGGGCTTGGATTTTCAGATTTATTGGCTCACTCAATGGCTTTCAAAGTGTGGGCCCTGGACCAGCAGCATTGGTCTACAGAGTCATTAAGAAATGCAAATAATTCTCAATCCCCCACTTAAGATTCACTGGATCAGAAACTAAGGATGGGGCCCAGCAGTCTGTGTCCTAGCAGGCCATCTAGTTGATGCATCCTAATGTTTGAGAACCATTGACTAAAAAATATCAGAACATGACACCTGTCATCCCAACATAATTACAAGAGAGTTGTCAGAGGGTTGCTATTGGTGGGAGAGGCCCAGAGCTGGATATTTCCCTTAGGTTTCTGTATTCCCTACAGCAATCTTGAAAGGTTGGGAGTATTAGCCCCATTTTACAGAAAGATTGAGTAATTCAAACAAGTACTGAAGTAGGGTTTAAACTCAGGTATGTCTCCCACATAGCCTATATATATATATATATATTTTTTTTCCTCACCATATGTCCAGGACACTGCCCTCTTCATCACCTATGTCCAAGAAGGAAAAAAAACAGCCCTTGGCATCTAGGAGATGTCCTCGTTTATGAATAAGTTCTGCACCATCTCTGGTTGAATATAAACAATGTCACAGAATGTCACTTTCAGACATATCACTCTGTGTCCATGACTGATCAAGAGAAAAACAATACTACCCTGTAGCATGTCAGAACAGAGGTTAAAAACATGAATTTTAATCCACAAAAATGAAAATCTCTTTATCCTAGCTAGTGCATGTAACTTCCTTCTTTATTAATTATAGCTTTAGCTTCTGTCTCATCTTCATTGCTTGTAGATAAAAGTAAGATAACCAAATGAGTAAAGAATCCAGATTATTCAACCACAGGTGTGTTTTCCTGATGACTTCTGTCTGGAGGGCATTGGGAAACAGAAGCTCCTCCTTCCTTCCTTTGTCCTTCCTCAAAGTAAGCAAAAGTGAAAAAATAAACAGTTCCAAGCCAAATTGGTACCAAGCACATTGCCAGGTCCAGGGAAGACTTTTGGTATTTTAAATGAATTGGTGAACTTCTCACTGCCAACCTGATTAGAAAAACGATTTTAGAAAACATGTCTTTCCTTTTAAAACATAGTTCAAATTTCTATTTTTAACTTTTAGGCTCTACCTGCCAGTCTTTGATCTTGCAATTCTTGAGATCTGAAATGTCACCAACTTCATTGGCCTTCCTAGAAAATCTTCCTCCTGGTGAGGTCAGCTCTCCTCTTTTAGTTTCCCAAGGCCTTTGCTCTCCATACACAGCTGCTTTGCCACCTTAGATTAGTTATTCATGAGCTGTTTGGTCTCCAACCAATTTGAAAACTTCTTAATGACAGGAAAGGACCCTAATTATTTCTGTTCCCCTCCACAGAGTAGGTGCTTCACACATATTTGTTAAATTTTAACAACAAATCTAAAATTTTCTTTCAGTTACGGAATCAAATGGGCTACTTTCCCAGCCAAACCAAAGCCTATCTAAGCTGGACGTCTGCAGCTCACAGCTGGTTGTTTCAATTGAAATTATTTCCCAGGGCCAGGGTTTTCAAATGAACTACAGCCCCATATGTTTTCAGTATGTGGGTATCTTCACCTTGTGGAAGGATTTTCATGTGAAATCTCACTGTCAGAAAAATAAGTCATAAAAATCTTAACCAACGAACCAACAATTTTTAGGCTACCATGGACACTTGAAAGTGGCCCTGGAGGTCTGTGATTGCACTGTCACTGTATGGAAGCAAATGCCATCCATTCTATAATTTGCTTTTAGTATCTTCTACATACCAAGCACTGTGCAAAACAGCAAGGACGATTACAATCAAGGAGAAGGAATAAAACTGTGTCAACTCCTCTCATACTTTTTGTTGTTGTTCCAGGAACCCCATATGGTATACCACATCCCTGTGCTTATACATGGTGTTACCTCACCCAGTGCCTTATATATAGTACTTGCATAAGTACCTTTCTTGTGTATTAATTTCATGAACTCCTCTTCATCAATAAAAACCCAGCTTAGAGGTCACCTCCACCATGAAGTCATCTCTGCTCATTTCTAACACCTCCACTTACTTTCAATCACTTTATATTCTTGAAGTTTTCTGTATTCACATATTTAACACGGTACACTACAATTTTTGGTTTGTTTGTTTGCATCCCTATCTTGTTATACAATTGAGACTTTCTTTTGGACACTGACTATCTTTCATTCATCTTAGTACCCTGGGACCTAGAAGAGTAGACATCATAGACAATCAGAAATATTCATTAAATGCTAGCCATTACTGAAGAACATATGGCAGAATACTGGTAACTACTGAAGCTGGTTGAGGTATATATGGCAGCTCATTTCACTATTCTCTATATTTTGTTTTATGTGTAAAAATTTCCAAAATAAAGGATTCAAAATAACTGAAAACCTTGCAAGTTGTCAGACAAATACATCAGAATTTTTTAAGTCCCCCTCACAAACGGAGCTACTATATCTAGAACTACAAACTCTGTGTGTTCCACATTTCTTTCTTTTCTCATAAGAAAGATATTTAAAGCCAAACAACATTGCCCTGAAATAAAATACAATTATGCTGTTTAGAACAGCTGCAGGCCACAGATATCATATTTAACAAGAATTTCTGGATAAACTGGAAATTGACAATTAACTCCAAGCATTTTATTGCCAAGGAAGCGTAGCTAGTACTGCTGCTTCCACCCTCTCATCTCATCATTACCTACTCCTTTGTTGACCTACCTAAAACTCCCATTTGTTTTGCCAGAATTAAAGACTTGGAATTGATGGCTCGTCTCCAATTAGAAAATAATTGTCTTCTTCCAAAGTGACCTCTCCAGCCACATCTCCCATTTAAAAATCTGAGACCCATGTGCTCCAAGCCACACCTGGTTCACTTATCTATGCAAACCACCCACCATCAGGGCTTGGGGACAGAGCTCATGCTCTTTGCTCGGCTTGGAAACCTCTTCCCTCATTCTCCAATCTGAGAAATTCTTCCCCCATTTCTAGGTCCTATATGACTGTTCTTTCTCCATGAAGCCTTCCCCAGTCCCCTTTTCAGAATGCACCACTCCACCTGGTCACTACAGGTCATAGATTACTCCTGGGACTGGCATTTGCTTACTTCTGACTTGTTAGGTCATTAGTCCCTTACTGGAATGGAGGCTTACTGAGGGACTCTTCCTTCCATGTTCATCTTGCACCATCTCACCATCTCAGCCAATACCCAACAGAGTGCCCTGCACACGTTTAGAATTCAATATGACATATATCACATGCTCAACCATAAAATGATGGAATGAAGCTTGTGAGTGTTCTACCTCATTCCTCTTATTAATGAGTGGATATGTGTAAAGCCTCAAATCATTATAGTAAAATCTCATTAGCCATTCTAATCCTCTTTACAAATTACTTTTGCTTTCTTAATCTTGGTTTTCAATTGGCAGAGATTTTTAAATAGGGCTTGACCACAATTGGAAACTAATTTCAGTGGGAGAATTCTCTTAACACTTTTGTATCCATAGCTGAAGCACTGCAATATTAGATCTTATAATACTAAGGTAAACTGCTTTATATAGACCATTTACTCATGTAGACGCAGAAGTATTTTCTAAATTAACTGATGTACAGTTACACTGGAAGAAATACTCCACAATGGCACCATTGAAGTGTCATCATCTACCAAGGACAGTTTCTAAGCTCACTGATGCCTAAAAGAAGCTCAAAGTTCTGCTCAGAGCCTCATGCTCATCCCTTCTCCACCAAAAGGAATAACAAATTCCCTTGCTTATTATGGACCATAGTTTCTGGATAATGCAAGCTCAGGGGAATGTTTGCTAATCTACACAAGGAAAACCCTTGTCCCTTTTTATCATCTGAACCTAGAAAGAATAAAGATGTAAGTTTTTTATGGCTTGCTTGTGACCTGTTTTTGTTTTGTTTTGTTTTCCTGTTTTGTAATCCTATGTTTCCCTGGTTATTAAAAGTCTAGGTTGTGCTCCTGTTTAGACATTGTCATAACCTAAGAAAACATAGGCAGGGGGTCTAGGCCAGATTTCTCATATTCTCGTTTAGTCCCAGGTTTGCATCCTACTTGGACCTACTGTATGAGTCATGTAGACCATAATCCAATCTAGACCTTAGAGAGATGAGGGATTATGAGACCATTTGATTTGTCTTTGTTCTAATCAGCCTCTTATCCATAAAGGCCGTGGTCCAATTGGCTCACTTATATCCCATGCCTGGGTTTCACGATAGGGTTAAGGTCAAAGCCTTGTAGAAATTAAGCAGATATTGTGTGATCTTATTTTACATGAATGTATTTTCCTCAGAAAAGGGAAAGACAAGTAGCTTTTAGTGATCAGTTCAGGATAAGATTAAAGAATTCAGGAAAAGTTCTATGTATGTTTTCATTTATTCTCTTTCCCAATGTTAGGGAAGAGGGGTAAAAGGAAGGTGTGTTGGAATAAGAAAAGCACTGAGTAGGATTCAGTGGTCTTCAGTGGTTTATGCCCTGCCTATTAGTTGTGCCTTTTGATAAATCAGCTAGCTACTCTGGGTTGCATTCATTGCCTACATAAAATAAAATAGTTGGAATAGACCAGCATATTCTAACATGTATTTCAGAACAAGAAAGGTCTGATTTGTCAAGTAAACATGGGTCTTACTTCTCATGTAGTGGGAATCTGCAACCTTGGGTTTAAGCATGATCAGAGCTTACATTGTACATCAAACCCAAAGTTCTCCCAGGTTACTACACATTTCACATAATATCTATAAACATGTAAGCATACGTGTGTTTATAAGTATACAGAAAAATGGACTGAAATGTGAATATGGGTATGGCCTGGATACCTTTCTCAAGGAAGACATTTCAAACCAGCATAACATTCTTTGATGCTTGTTGAGAGGAGTCAGGTTTACAATTCAACTTTTAATATTGTTTGAACTCACTTTGAAGTTTCAGTCTGAAAACCTTCTAGTTTAAATGACATAACATAGAAATTAAAGAATAAAAACTGAGTCATTGACAGGGGCCTTAAACTTCAGACTTTTGACTTTAGAATGCCTACAGTTCACATTAGCATTAAAAGATCTATGTAGATCTCACACCCATATGAAGGTTGATTTCCTCCAACACATAACAGGGGTTCTTCTCTAGAACCAAGTCTGAAACCAAGCCCCCTTCAGCATAGTGCACTAACTATGGGGTCTAAGCCCCAATCAAGTCCAGAGAATAAAAACTAATAATTTGGTGACAATATGTTATTCTGATCATAGAAATGGAAAGTATCCTATTTGTATTTCATTAGGACATCAGTATTAGTGCACTGAAGCAAAACTCTCAAGAGAATGAAAGAATGTAACATTCTGAGAAGTTTCTGTGTGCATTGTTTTCTTCTAGGGGGTTAAATAATATTACTATGTGGCATAAGACAGAAAAAAATCTAATTTCTGATGAAGTTTAACTTCATAATATTACAATATTATTTTCATTGTGTCTAAGCAAAACCTGTCTTAGATTGAGAATACATTTTAAAAGGTATAAAAATTACATGGAAACTTCTTATGTCCTGTTCTTATGTTGATCTGAATAGTTAGAACCTAATGAATCTACTTTGAGAAAAAATTTTTTTTCTGAAGGAATTGACCATCATCAACATATTAACAGAAACAACCTGTACACCAGATGTAGTCTGGGATGATGTCATCTTAGCTATGTGTCTTAGCTCCTTAGTTAGAAAGCTCATAAGAAACATGGGGAAGTTTACATACCATGTGAGAAGTGAATATCATAACTCAGCCACATAAGATCTTATCCTTATCTGCAAAGAATATAAGCAAACGTCTCTGGAACCCTGTTCTTGAACTTGGGAAGAAAGGAAAGCATGAATATAGAAATGACATTAAGTGATTTCAGTTAAAATGCTTCAAAATATGTTACTTAGATAAAAGCATTGTTTCATGAAATAAATATATGTGTATGTCCATGTATACAAATTGTTAAAGCAAAGTTAATCCACGTTTTTATTTTTGAACTCTCCAATCATTGATTGACAAAATAAAATTTTATATTACATGAAAAAAAATATTTATTGGGAGCAACAGGGCTGTCCTGGGTGTATGGGTTTCCACACAAAAGAGTGATGATCAAAGTAGCTCTTCTGGGAGTCTAAATGACATGCTTTTACAAATTAAAGTGCTCAAAGCATAGTTTTACTGAACACCCATTGACTCAATCTTATACCAGAAGCTTCCCTAGTCTATATCATAATCAACAACCCAGCTCCACCCCTGCACCTCTTAACTAGGAAGGGTCTACATAGACCCTGAGCCTCTGCCAGAGGGTGGAATTGCTCATGATATCAAGGCGTGGCAGCCAACACAAACTTGACAACCAAAACCCAACCTATATTACCAGCCCACCATAGAGCCCTAACTTCCCACCTTGGAAAATATTTAACCCACCAAATAATAAAATAAAACCCAGATGGATTTCATACAGAGAGAAAGTGATACAAAATCCCTTCCCTCCCAGTGCAAATATCTGAGCAAACAGAAACGAACTGTCCAGTTGCTAGGCTGCTCTATTTCAAGCACGCATATTTAAAAACTTTTACTTGGGTATTAAGCCTTCTCAACTTGTGCAGCATGTGTCCATTTCAGAACCGGACCTGACCAAAGCACAGACTGGGAGCGACCACTTTACCTTCCGAAAAATCAATCAGTCCCAGCAAATGAAGCAGCTTCAGAGATGCACATATAATCACAACAATACCCACTGTTTGCAGTCCTTCCGACTCCCACTCCAGAGTCAACATCCTCTAAGCTCGCAGAGCATCCCAGCCTCCGGACCCCTTTGGAGTGGAGGGAGTTAATTAGAGAATCCGAGCAACGTCTGGCTTAGAACAAAGACTTGCAAGGGGGGAAAGTGAGCAGCTCCTCGAAGATGCACAGGGCAAAGCAGGCGGCCCCCCGGGGTGAGGACAGACCTGAGCTAAAGTCCACCTTCTCATGCTGATCCTGGCATTTGCTTGGCTGGGGCCCCCCACCACAGCGCGCCGGCCTCTGCACTCTGCCTTGCAGCTGGCGAGTACTTGGACTTCAGAGCTGCGAGGGAAACATCTGTTGGAGCACTGGAGACTTTGTAGTGTCCGTGGAGAAGGGACACTCCCAGGAAACTTGCCCTGGAGAGCAGGGCTCTCTCCCGGTGTGGTCGACTAAGCAAGGCTGGGCAGGGCTGCTGCGCGCTACTTTGCTGCCTGGGAAGTGTGCGAATGTCCCCTTTTTGCCATAGCAGCTGCTCTCTCCTCCCAGAGCCTCCTCTGGGAGACAGCTCAGCCAGCTATCTGGATGCTAGGAGAAAAATCAGTTCTCCAGGCGGGTGCCTACAGTTCCTTTCAGAAAGCTCTCTTACAAGCCCATGGACAGCTTTTTAAAATCTTTCTTGATTTCTTTCATGGCGGGGGTAGGGAGAGGAAGAGAGAAATGTACAGGAGGAAAACCATTCAGTGATTTTGTCAGGCAGGAGCATCCAAGCCTCCTGTCCCATTCCACCCCCATGGTGGTCCCTGCAAACCCATGGAGGGCATTATGGGGAAACTGATTGATTCCTTATGTTTACAAACACAAATAGAGGACTGGGCAAACAGACCTGTTAAAGCAATGCTCAGTAACTGCCCCCTGTGGAGCAAGGGTACCACTGCCATTCTTTAAAGTACACTTTCACCCTCTCTCAAAACAAGAGTTTCACAAACTTCCCTGATGACAGAAATCACCCTGGGTGTTTGTTAAAAATGCTCTCTTGTGGAGAGTCTGATTCAGAGGATCCTGGAGTGTGTTTCGTCAAACAAGAAGCTCTGGTGATTCATATCAACAGGGAAGTGTGGGCATTGCTGGCCCCAAGGATCCCACAAGTATCCTATTCCAAAACACTCCAAGCAGTGAAGCAGCTTTGTGGGCAATACCAGGGACTCTGGGCTATGCTAAGACCACAATGACTTAATTACCCTGTTGTTTTTCTCCACCCTCCTGAAGTCCAGCCTGAATATAGTGGGGAGAGAATCAACTGAGCCCCTGTATGCACCCACAACATAAAGGCTTACAAATCATATCTCAGAACCTTGGGAACATGTTCAGATTCTGCTTCTTCTTTGCTCTGTGATATTCTGCAAGATGTTTAACCTCTCTGAAAGAGTTCCTATTCTGTGAAGTCGATATTATGACACTTCATTTAATGCTCCCCATTTAAAGGGAATTGTGGAAATTAAATGTACCCACATTAACAGTTAATATTTACAGAGCATTTACTATGTGCTCATTGATATTAGTGATTTACCACCACTTAACTCATCTTCACAACTTTGTGTGGTGGGTATTACGATTGTCTTTATTTTATAGGGAGGAAACTGAAACATTAAGGAGTCAACTTACTTGCCAAGCTGTGGGCACTGTGCATTCATCCATTCAGTTATTATGAACATATATTAAGCTGTTACTATGACCTATGAATGATGAATAATGCCTAGCCTTATCCTTTACGGGCTTACAGTCTGATGGGGGAGATAGGCAGGAAGTTGAATGGGACCAATAAATCAGCAGCTTACGGAACAGATGTCCTACAACACAAGGTGGGCACAGGGAAGGAGCGTCAACTCCATTTAGGAAGAGAGGGAAGTGTTCTGGGGGATGTTAGAGCAGAGGGCACCAACATCCGTCATCACTAGACATAGTCTGTCATACTGAAGCCTGGATAGGTGGGCCTGGGTGAAGTCCTGGTTCTAGGCCTTGCTTGCTGTGCGACCTTAGAGATACTGGTTCATGGGAGACTGGGTTTTCTCAGTTTAAAATGGGAATGGTACTGCCCTGTTCTCATGGCCCACGATACTGGAGACCTGAGTCAACACCCTGCTGAGCACATTGGAAGATTATGACTGAAGTGCCTGCTCTTTAGAGGGTCCACAGGGTCCTCTTGGATGATGGGACTCTGCTCCTCCCTGGTCCTGCCACCCCTACTCCAATGTCTAGTTCTAGTATTTTTTTCCATGAAACCTTGCTGATCACACTAGCTATATGGTTATTTTTCTCCTCTGGGTGCTAGGAATATACTTGGGCCATCACACTGGCCTCATAATGGTGCTTTTCATTGAGGATAATGTATTGATGGAATATCTTTATCCAGTCACCATCCACCCCCTGTGTTTTCAGCTATGTCAGGAAGCCAGTGGTGGGGGGAAGCTGATCTCAGCAGCTGATGGGAAAAGAAATGTTCAAAATATCATTCTCTGAAATGATCACATTTAGCAAAAAGTAGTCAAAGTTAAAAAAATACAGAAATTAATGAGGTCAAATTCAATGTAAGACGGTTTTTGATCCTACATAGTACCACATCATTGTTGAAAACAACTAAAATATAGAGAGGTTAATTGACTTGAGCAAGGTCTCAGAAAGCCCAGAACTCAAACTTTGCTTTGTCTCACTCCCAAGTTCTTGCTTTTCTCTTTATATCCCTCAACATATTTCAGCAAAAAGTTCTATGATAATGTCTTGATTAATAATTAAGCAAAATATTTGGAAATGGCTTCATGCCTCATTTTTCAGGAATGAAATCCCCACTATCCTTGATGCATAGATATGATTTTGCTGGTTCCAGGAAGGATTTCCCTCTAGGACCATAGCAGTCTCAGTGCAGGATCTACCAGCTGAGCCTCTTGGAGGTCCACATGAGCTGCCTTTTCTGAGTCTTTTCTGTTTGCTCCATTGACAGGATCTCATACCTTTTAAGAACTCCGGGGCCTGTTTCACAAGCATTCTCACACCAGGATTTCATAAAGTACTAACACCATCTAAAGAGTTGATGCTTCATCTAAGAAGGAATGCTGGGAAAATATGTTTATGTGGGGAGATCCTGGGAAGGAATAAATGGTTGTGCATCATTTAAAAAATTAGACAACATTATTCCAAATGTAGACTCCATTGTTTTATTGCTACGGCTTGCTAACACCAACCCAGTCTGTCATATTAAAAATCTATCCTGGCATTCCCCTTCATCCTCATGCTTACCTCTTTCTTTGCACAATAGAGTGTGACCTGCAGAAGACTGTCTTTCACACCAAAGGAAAGGAATACCAAAAGAATACATTGATATTTCCTACCCATTGACTTTAAACCAGGCACCATGCTAAGTATTTTTAATGTGTAAATTAGTTTAATCCTTCTGCAACCAATAAATCAGATAGTATTATCACTATTTCAAAGAAGAAGAAAAAAACCAAGGAGCATTGAGATTAAATATTTTTTTTTCTTTTGCAATTATTTTTAATTAAAAATAATTATAACAAACTCTAGAAGGCATACAATACATGAAAACAACATATAGGGACAGCATTTCTTGTTGTTCAGTGGGACCCACAGTACTGTACAAGCAGAATAATTTTTTTTTTTTTTCCCAATTCACTTTCCAAGAAAAGTGACCCTTCCCTCTCCAAATCATTTTGAACATCACATTCAATAAGGAGCAAACCCAGGATCTATACTTGAATCATTCCAAAAATATATACTATATCATGTATGGAATAGCTATAAGTATCAGTTAAATTCTAAAATCTTATTCTTTCATATTTCCCTGAGAGTGATGTTATTGTTCTTGTTTCAAGGATAAAATTCAAGCTTTAAGAGAGTAAGTAATCTGCCTTAAATCTCATATATACTACTTGGCAGAGTTGGGATTAGACATAGGTATCCTGGGTACCAGATCCTATGCACGCCATCCTTCACCATTTCACTTTCAGGCCTCTCTGTATCATGATGATTGGCTCTTTAGCTGGGGATGTGGTAAATGATGAAGGGAAAATATGGAAAGAAACTCACAGGAAAGCAAAAACTTTCTCCAAGGCAGCATGCCCCAGTCAATTGACCAGTGTGAAAAAGAGAGAGGGTCATTGAGAAGGCCTTCAGTTTTCTTACACAGACCAATTGTGATTCCTTAATTATTCTCAAATGGGATGACTTACTGAAACCTGAAATTAATCACTTCCTTCCCCCTTCCCCTTTTGTTGTCACTTCAGTTTGAAATTTCACCAGATGATATTCCCTGTTTAAGAAATGCTACTCACCCTGTCAACACTATATAAATACAAAAATAAATGTAGCAAGATCAAGGAAAATGTTAGATATGTTTTACTACTACCCTCTCTCCATAAATATAAGCAGAATTATGATGCACAGAGGAACTAGTTAAGTCAAAGTTTAATGTAAGATTATTAGTCTAGGAAGGGGATGAACAAAGTTACTCCAAAATATGCAACTTTGGCATAAGAATTATTTATAACTGAAGGCAACTGAGAAATAGCAGAGAAAGAAAGTTTCCTTCCTTCCCATTTCTGTCTAATGACAGGTAATAAATGTATAAGTTTCTCTCCAAAAGGCATTCTCCCTCTGCTCTCCTTTATCAGGAGGAGGAAAACAACCATACTCACTGGAGAGAACTCAGCATTTAGTCGGGTCTGCATAACAAACAATGCTTGTTTTCCATCTCTTTCCTCCATATATTTTTGTCTCAGCAATTTATACCTAGAAGTCCAGCACTTTTTCCTTTGCCTTGTCATTTCTCTACAATTTGTCACCCTTTGTTAAAGTGGTATATAACCCCAAATCCTTACCAATTGAATTTCACTATTGAGTTCTCCCACAAGTATGCACACGACATGTAAATTAATTCTCTGTTTTTTCCTGCTAATGTGTCTTTCACCAGTTTAATTTGCAGGGTGCAGCTCCTGAACCTAAGAGGATAAAGGAGAAGTTTCTCCTCACCTACATCTTTATTTGTATAACCCTTTAGAAGAGTCAGTTAGAAATCAAATAAATCATTTGTATAAAACTGTAAGGAGGCCTAAAAGTGAGGCAGATTTGGCTTGCTCAAGGTCAAAAGACTTAAGAAGTGGACAAAAATTACTTTAAATCCTCTTCTTGTACATTACAATTCCTGACTGGTTTAGTATAAGTAAAAGTAGGATGACACATTGATAAGTGAAAAAGAAACAAATTTGTAAAGCAAAAATGTATTCTCTTGGTCAATATGTGCTAAGAGAAGTAAGCCATCAGTATGGTTAGCATCATCTGGCAGGTTCCACTGAAACTAGACCCTAAATCTAGACCTTTACAAGTGAGACAAGAGAGTAGTTTTGACTTTTCCAAGAAAGGATGGATACACAGAAGCAGCCTCCACCATAGTGGTGAAGCTGGACAGTATGGAAGAGACTTCTGAACCTCAGGACCTGAGAGAGCAAGTGACAGGGAAGGTCAGTGTGTAACCCTTTGTGTCTCTTGTCATTTTGAGATTTCCTCATCAAAATGCTAGAAGCTATTCACTCTCTCAGGTGTCCTCTGTTCTGCCCCCAGTGACTCCTCTACCCCAAATGCATCATGCCTCTCCATCTTGGCATCCCTCAGTTACATTAGAAAGATCCCTACAGGTTCTCTAGATGAACTATATGAACAAATAGGACTCAAGCTATTTCACATAACTGCAGCTCTCTCTGCAAGGTTGATAAAAGCATCTTGAATAGATTTATTTAAAATAAGTATTTGAATGTCCATTAAACAATTAAGCATCACAGTCTTCTGGATTGCATGCCCTGTTGAATCCATAAGGTTGACTACATTTTTAAAGAGAATAGCAGAAAAGTACCTTATATATCCAAACACTTCTAGCAATATTGCACTAATATGTCATAAAATACATAAAATAGTTCTCAGGTATCTTATGATTAAAGCATGTGCAGTATGGGATCTTCATGTATTAGCAGATTACTTGGATGAGCAATTAGATAATTTTCATTAGAGGAAAAACTTTCTTTGTGACTTATGATATTTTTGCTTGCTCTTTTTTCCTTATTTTCTTCTTCTCTTCTTTCCTTTATCTGGACTTGTTGGACTAAACTGAATGGGTATTTTGAGACAACCAATCCAATCCAAGCATGCAAGTTCTGGTTCTCTTGTCAGACCCCTCTTCTTATGGTCTTTCTATAAACAGTATCTGTCACCTATCACCTTACTGGGAGAAATTAGTGCAAAAGTTCTCCAGGCTAATATTAATTTTTCCTTTTATTTATTATAATTAGTATTACAAAAATATTGAGTCCCGCCATCTGACATAGTGTACCGTGTGCTTCACATAAACTGTCACACTGAATCGTCATGACATTCCAACGGGATAGACTATTATACACCCCACTGTATAGATGAGCATGCTGAGATGTGAAAGCTTAAGTAACTTGCCCAATACTCCATGCTAGATATCAACACCTGGGGCCTGACCTCCAGTATCGTCACTCAAGATCCATGTTCTTACCCTGAGGGGAGGTGTGTATCAAGATCACCATATTTGTTTTTATTCATTTTTAAAATTGTAGACCCATTCTACAAAGAAAAATAAGGCTTAAAGTGCAAATGATCTTTATAAAGGTACGATGTGGCCCAAATCTCATTCTGAGGTGTAAATGTTTGGTATCAAGTTCTATCTTATTAAAAAAAAAAAAAAAAAAAAAAGGTTAAGAAGGCAATAGAAAAAGAAATGAGATAAGAGAGGGGGCTCTTAATAGAAGGAGGAGAAGGAAAAAGTTGAAGGAAGTAAAGAAGAGATGAAGAGACGGAGAAGAGAGAATGAGAGAGAAGAAACAGGCACTCATCTACATGATACTATGAGATTCAAGACCATGGTAATGAACAGGGCCTGGCTTCTGCATATGGAGCTCATATAGAGCTACAGATTGATCTGAAATGGGATGAAAGAAGGCTATAGGAAAAAGTTATAGGCAAGAAATTATTTATCCTTGAATTAGTCACACACCCCTGCTCTGCCAGTGTCTGGGCCCCTAATGGCTGTATAGAGAATCTCATCAGCTGGACCTTCTTAGCTGCAGCTTCAGATGACCATGGAATTGGAACAAGTGGTATTAAAAGCATGATGAATGATGTCTCCATGGGTGTTGCACTATGTGGCTTGGCCCTGGCCCTACCCTCCAAGTCTGGAACACCTAAGTGCTGTGGCACCTTCCCACTCATTTTGGCATGGGCCCTGCCACCATGGATTCATTACTTCATTACTTTGGTTCAGTTCTTAGGCACTTAATTCCCAGAGACTGACCTGCCTGGGTGGTTCTTAAAACTATATTATCTCATTTGCTGTACTATAGCAAGGCTTTGGTAGGGAAAAAAAAAATTCTGCAGGCTTAGACTTAAATGTGTTTCAAATCTCCAGAGATAATGAGAGATTTTTCTCTATCATATTTTGTTTTATAAAAAGGTATAGGAATAATATGAACGAATATTTTGTATAGTTCTCAAGATGCTTCTCTCAAAATATTCCAGATCCTTCTGTTTATCCATGTGCTCTCTTTCTTCCTCTCTCTCTTGCATTTTTGCTGACACAAACACACACTCAATTATCATAAGGGTCTTCCCTTGTCATCAAGGTCAGAATCACTGAAACCCAGTGTGAGAGAAGTTCCCTTTGCACCAAGCTGAGAGCTGTGCACATTCTCCATCCGTGTCGAACAAAGCACAGAACAAATATTGAGGGGTGCCCACGGGATGCAGGCTGTGGGTCATGGTGGGTATTCATTCTCTAAATGGATGTGCTGAGGTCAGTGTCTCAGGTCTGATAGCCAGGAAGAATAGCTATATATTTGGACCACTCATCCATTGCTTTTCCCAAGAAAATAGAAGAGTTTAGATGTCAATGTACTAGGTAGGATGCAAGCAAGAAGGGGATATGTGCACTAGAAGAAAGTTCTTCAAGTGAAATTAAAAAAACAAACAAACAAACAAACAAAAACTCTCCAAGAAAGAGAAGACATGTGAATTGGCTTTGAAGGCCAGGACTAACATGGCACCTGTTCATATTACTACTCAAGAATGCTAACGTTGCTAGTGCTCTCTAAATTTGGAAACATTAATGAATAGCTTCCAGTATACTTATAAACTAGCAACAGGTGAAGGTGAAGCTGGGGGCCACATCCCAATGAATCTTTTTGGTAAGGGATTAACCCTTATTTAAAAGTAAATGAAGCATATAGGTGTGGTGGCACGCATTTGTAATCCCAGCAGCTCAGGAGGCTGAGGCAAGAGGATCATGATGTTCAAAACTAGCCTCAGCAAAAGCGAAGTGCTAAGCAAATCAGTGAGACCCTGTCTCTAAATAAAACCAAAATAGGGCTGGGAATGTGGCTCAGTGGTTTAGGGCTCCTGAATTCAATCCCCAGTGAAAGGAAGGATAGAAGGAAAGAAGGAAGGAAGGGAGGGAGGGAGGAAGGAAGTGAGGGAAGAAATGTGTTTCCCCTTACTTGGGTTCCAAATACAAAGAGAACTGGAAAGGGCATCCTCTGGGGGATGAGTCCTTCCTGGGACTCACAGCCAAGTGCTGTTGTATCTTATCTGCCTGAGATTGCTTATTTTCTGTCATTGCACGTGTGGTGCTGCCATACTGAAATGAGGTATTAGTTTCCTGTTGCTGCTATAAAAAATTACTGTAAACTTGGTGGCTTACAACAACACAAATTTATTTTCTTATATCTCTGAAGTTCCGAAGTCTGAAAAGGGTCTCACTGGGATAAAATTAAGGAATTGGCAGCACTGAATTCCTTTGCAGGCTCAAGGAGAGAATCCATTTCCCAGCTTCGAGAGACTTCCCACATGTCTTGGCTTGTGGTCAGGGCCAGCAACAGTCAGTTCGATTCTTCACATCACATCACTCTGACAGATTCTTCAGCTTTCTCTTCCTCTCTTTTTGCGATTACATTGGGCCTACCTGGATAATCCAGGATGCTTGTCTTATTTTAAGAAAAGCTAATGAGCAATTGTAATTCTATCTGTAAACTTAATTACCTTCTGTAATCTAAAATATCCATAGGTCCCAGGCACAAGGATAGACATCTTTAAGAGGTCACATTCTGCCTACCATTCAGATATATTAACACTAAATAATTCTCCAAATAAGAAAAGCTAACCTCAACAGAAAAGAATCTTGTCTCTGAAAAGGAAAGAATGGCTTTAATTAGCATTCCTGTCTCTGAACTTCCAATTTGCACAAAAAAATGACTCTGAGGAACATACATTTCAAAATATTAAAATGTAGAAGGTATAGATGATCAGATAGGGACCATCCCCTTTCATTTTGGTGGTCAGAAGCAGGTAGGTACAAGCCCAGGCATGCATCCTGAATTACTGGGATTGGATGCTGTAGTATGCGTAACTAGGAGAATGTTTCTCCTTTGTGGAATTTCTGGGAGGATCACAAAAGGGACTAGAGGAGAAGGTGCCTCCTAGTCAGAGAAAGGACACTCTCGTGTAAAACTCTAATTAACTGCCTCAGATGTACCAGGATGGATAAAACCAGAAACGCAGGAACCTCTCAGCTACCAAGGTTTTTGCTTCTAGTTAAAGTGTACAATCCTCTGAACATGAGAAAGTCATAGGTCATGGCTTTCAAAAAGACTGTTCACAGTGGTAATAAAACTGAGGGGAAAGAGGGGCTTTATTCTTAAAGATCTGCAGCCAATTTCTCTAAGAACCCTGCCTTGCAATGTGCTGGTGTCTTAAACCATTAAGTTAAAAATCAACTCCAACCCTTTCTGGACATCTACAATTATCCATGATTATTTTAGGCAATTTTACCTTGGTTAGCATTTTCACAGGCTTTGTCTCACTTATCCTTTATAGCAGTCCATTTTAAAAGTGAGGAAATTGAGGCTAGCACAGTTGGCCTTATTCAAGGCAAAAACAGCAGCAAAACTGGTTTTGCCAACAGGTAATCTGGATCCCCATCCAAGTTTGGAGCTTTTTCTTCTCTGGTATACACTGAGAGTTTCCTCTGTTGGATGTTGTGATGCCTTGCATATATAAAAATGGGGGTAATAAAAGTTTCCACTACGTGGTGTTGTCATTAGCAATAAATGGATTAGTGCCATTGAAGCCTTCATGAAGTCAGAGCACAGAGTAAGTCATCCATATGAGAAATTATTATTATTTTTTTAGCAGCCAGCTCTGAGGTTTTCTGTTATCCTGTTCACTCTACAGGGAAGTCCAATGACAAGGATCTAATGAACATATCTGAGCAATTGAGTAGTAACAATCCTGGCAATTTTCTATTTGCTTCATCTGGTAATAATAAAACAGAAGCTACCATAACACTTAAAGAATAAAGAAACTGGAGCCAGGTCGACCAGTAGGTAGACTGTCACTACCATCTAAGCCAGAGGTCATATAAGTGGGCAGAAAGGGATGCTCACAAACTGGCAAAGATGCAGACGTGAACCTGGCAGAACACGGCACAGCATGAAGCAGGGGCTGAAGACAGAAGGTATTAAAGAAGATCCGAACTGACTATGAAGCACAAGGAATTTATTTGTCATATTTCATGTGCCTGACAAGCAAAAGAAATAAAGAGGTAGTGGAAATGTATTTAAAGGAAACTGGATAACTTGTGAACTTGAAGAAAGAACTGAACATCCAAGACGCAAGAAGGCACAGAAGAAAGAAAGCTACAGGTCACCCACAGCTTTTTCTGACCTTTGCTTGAGGGGCTGTCCTTGACTTCTGATTTCTCTCCTTCTCATCTATTCATCTCCAAGTTGCAAACATCAAAGGGAAAGATGCTGCTCGCCCGCTGTGATTCAGGCAAATACCCTTGGATCAATCCATTATTGCCTAGAGGCAGGTCACTTAGTGCAGAAGCATGGGCATCCCTCTTACAATCAGGTAAGATTCTTTATAGGGGAAAGGAACCTCTTAAAGGGCCAGATAGATAGTCTAAACTCCCCTCCCTGAAATTGGAAATAGAAACACACAGGGAGGTGAAGACAATGGAATTTTCTTCAAAACTGTATTTGAGAAACAAGCAAGGATCTAAATATGGATATGAGCTGATAACATTACATGTGATGCTACACTTTGGGAGAGGGACCAGAGGTAAAGATAGAAATCTGAGATTCATCGATATAAAGTGAGAGTGGAAATGACAAAAGTAAATGAAATATTCAAGGAATAGAGATGTTTAGAGAAAGCTAAAACATCAACTTCCTAGAAGCTATTGGAGCTGAGCATGGCCAAGGAGCAGTGGGGAGAGAGGGAGACCTTAAAAGGTAATATTTCATGGGAAACAACAGGGGAGAGAACTTCAAGAGAGGATGGACCATTGCAATAGATGTAGGATCCCTACAGTACTCAAGGAAAAGTATGGTCTTAGGACTAATTAGCTCTGGGTAAGTGTGTATACAGCAGGTATTTGTGGGTGTCTGTACATCTACAGAGGACCAGAGGGCCACGATAGAAGAGGGAAAAAAAAATAAACAGCAGTTAAAGGGATTTTCAAATATAATGCTTAATCTCCAACAAAAGCCAAAAGCAATACTATTGATAGCCTATTGGGAAAAATTACCATGAGGCAAGTACTTATTTTACATTATTTTGACATGGCTGAATGACTAGACAGGAGACAGTTGATCTTAGGTTGTTTGGTCAGTGGAGAGTAGTCTTCAAGTCTGAATTAAGAGCATTGAAATTTTAACCCCTCTCTCTTTTCTTCTAATACTTTCTTAGAAATGAGGGAAACCTAATTCTCTTCATCAGTGGCAGGAGATGAGGACAAGGTCATGGATACAATGAATCAGATTAATAGCTTTTTGTAAAACGGTATCCCAAATGGGGTTATGACTCAAGATCTTAATACCCACATGATACATTTCATAGTCATTCAATCTAAGATGAGTCAACTCATATTACTAAGCATCCACACAACATTGACACAGGTGCTGATATGATCTTGGACAAGTGAGGTAGCTTCGGACTGCTTACAGCCTACAGTCCAATGGGGAATGCAGGGAAGTCAGCAAACAGCTATTAAATATTGTAGCGAGAGCAAAGGTGGTTCATCACGGGAGCTCATTAGACAGACACACAATCCATACTTGCATCTGGACAGATTTTTCTGGAAAAAAGATATTAACTGGCTGAGATCTAAGGAAGAGCACAGTAACACAACCATGGGGGAAAATGTGTTACTGATAGAGCAACAAATCAGTGCAACAGCTTGGAACCAGAAAAAGATACTATTCCATCTTAGATGTGGATAAGAGCTCAGGGTCTGTGTGAGTCTGGGTGTAAACAACACAGTGTGAATGAGCTACATAAGAATAAATTATATTTTAAAATACAGGGCTACCAAGGTAGGCAGGACCCAGATCATGAAGCCTGTTTTAAGTCAATTAAAGGGTTTTGATATTTATCTTGAGGGCACTGGAGATCCATTGAAGAGTTGTAAGCAGATATAAGACAACACTAAATTTGTACATTAGAAAAATCACTATATTGTACAGAAGATTGATTAGGGGTTAGGAGTTAGAGGTGGCTAAACAAAGGCAAGGCAAAATGACTAATTAGGAGGCTGTTCCAGAAATCCAGGGAAAAGATGAACTAGAATATGAGGGACTATATGAAAGATTAGATGGATCTGAGTGATAATAGGGTGATGGGATCTATCGATATTGGGAACTGATTAACCATGAGGGACAGAGATGGAGAGTCCAAGATGATATTCAAGTTTCCTGAAAAAAAAAAAAAATGTCCATCTCCAGGTGAAAGCTAAGAGGTAATTCATATAGCTAATTTTATTATAAAGAAATAGCAAAGTGATATGCATTGTTTGAAGCAAGAAGCAAACAAGGCAGGTGCATTGCATCTTGGAAATGACTAGACTGGGTAGCTTAATCTTCCCAGAGTGCTATGTCCACCCTTGGAACACCCTGTCATCAAGGAACGGTGCAAAAGAGATTTGAGAAAGTGGCATGTGAGCCTTTGTTCATGATCATTTTTAAACCAAATGCGTCTGCTGAATAGACTCTTCCCACCTCACCTGCCTCAGCATGGTGAGTTCTCCAAGTTGGCACACACTGTCTGTTCTAGCAGATGCTGGAGTATGACCTGTGGCCACCATGAAAGCCATTAACAAACACACATGGCCGGTTCTCAATATCTCATGGCTACCACCCAGACTAAAGCTGCCATCCTCATCTTCCTGCCTCCTGTGCAAGTCATCTCTCAGTTTCCACCCTCGCCTCCCCATATTCTATCCCATGAAAGAAAGGCCAAAGTAAATCTTTTTAAAACATAGGTCAAGCCGGGCACGGTGGCGCACGCCTGTAATCCAGCACTTGGGAGGCTGAGGCAGGAGGATCGCAAGTTCAAAGCCAGCCTCAGCAATGGGGAGGCACTTAGCAACTCAGTGAGACCCTGTCTCTAATAATAAAAATACAAAAAGGACTGGGGATGTGGCCCAGTGGTTGAGTGCTCCTGAGTTCAATCCCCAGTACCAAAAAAAAAAAAAAGGTCAAAATTGTGTGACTTCTCTGCTCTGAAACCTCCAATAGGTCTCATTAAAATAACAACAACAACAAAATCTATATAAAACCTGGTATGATTCTTTTATGATAACTATCTGATATCATCTATCCCTATGTGCACCTCACTCTCACTCACCCTAGCCATACTTTTCTCCCCCATATGCGTGGATGATAATAGGTGTGCTCCTACTGTAGGGCCTTTGCACTTGTGGTTTCTTCTTCCTTGGCCTTATTAAGGCCAGAAGAGACAGATCCAAACTTATGGTCCTCCATTTTTAATTCTCCCTCAAGTCTTCCAAATTGTTTCATACTCCCTAACCATTACTAACATCTAGATAATATAATTTTGTTTATTCATTTTGCTTTCCTCTTTGACTCTAAATGCCATTATGCAGACTTTTTGTCAGTTTCATTCACAATCCTCATCACCGAAAACAGACTTGACATGTAGTAGGTGCTTGATAATGAGTTGACAATAATGTTGCCGAAAGATCTACTTAAAGCAACAAGCATTCACCGGCATAAGCACGGAAGGTTTTTCCCTTACTTAACATAAGTAAATGTAATACATAACATTTAATATTTTGAATTGAAATGTAAGTAGCTGGAGAAAAAATTCCAAATTCTTTTAGGGGGAAAAACACCAAAACAACACGTGGTGGAGCATGCCTGTAATCCCAGTGACTGGGGGATCTGAGACAGGAGGATTGTATGTTCAAAGCCAGCCTCAGCAACTGGAAGGAGCTAAGCAACTCAGTGAGACCCTGTCTCTAAATAAAATACAAAATAGGGCTGGGGATGTGGCTCAGTGGTAAAGTGCCCCGAGTTCAATCCCTAGTACAAACAACAAACAAACAAACAAAAAAACCAAAAATACCAGAAACCCAAAACAAAAAGTTGGCACTACTTTAGAAATTGCTCACGAGAAGACTAAAAATGTAACCAGTAACTCAAGCTAAAAAAAAAAAAATTGGGTGGTAACAAAACACCATTAATCTAGCTTCCAAGGTAGGTGAGTCTGAAAACAGAGAGCTCTTAAAGTTTTTGAGTGCTAAAGTGTCCTGTAGTTTTCAGATTTGAGCTGGGTGGAGTTGAATTGCTCTGCATGGTTGAGGAAGGTGGGATTTGGGCAGCTGGTTATCCTTTCTTCTGCTTCCTGCTTCTTCATTTTTGGGTTTCATGGTTGAAAAGAAATAGAATTGAGCCACAGAATACATGTTCCTTAAGAAACAACAACAGTAATTTATTGAGAGCCTACTTTGTTCAAGATAAGGTGGCAGAGCCCTCACATATATATCCTGTCTACCTGTCCAGGGATTCTGTGAGGTGTATATTATCTGCACTTAGCAGATAAGGAAACCAGGAGAGGTTTAAAATGTTCCCATGATTTGCACAAAATTGGTTGGTGCTGGGCTGGATTCTAAGCAGATTGCTGAGACACCTCTTTCTCCACCAAAATAATGCTTATCTGTCTTCTGGAATCTTCCTTCCCTTCTGGACACCAAGTAGAAGACATTTTCCCTTAGAAATAATGGTAAAAAAGGGCAATTTGGCTTCTGGGTAGGTTCATTAAAATCCTTTGTAATGCATAACACAGTTGAAAGAGCACCATTGTGTCTATGGAAATTGGAGCAGGGAGTACTAAACTCCCACTTAACAAATGAATTTCTGAGATATCATCTGTTTCCCTTTTCTCAGAGAAGATAAATAGGTGGCAGCCTTCCACTCCTCAAACTCTTGTTGTGTTTTCATCTTTCTGCACAGCATACATTGGGCTGCATTTTCTCCCACCCTGGAAGCACAAAAACTGTTTGGTTTTCCATTGCACAGAGTAAATGCTGCGCCCCAGAGCCAATTTCTCATCTCAGACACTGCAGTTTTCAATGTGCATTCTGTAAGCCCCAAATATGACTCTAAACACGTCAGCCCAAATAAACTGTTATCTTTATAAAATAAGACTGGGAATATGGGGAGAATGAACCCTGCCACTCCTTGTCCTAGGAGCACAGGGGAAGAAGCAGCCAGGGGAAAATGGCACATACTGCAGTGTTGGCAGCACTGTCCCCCAAACGGCACAAGACATATGGCCCCATCCTTCTGTCTTTGTCACTTTCTGAGAGTGAGGCATTTATCAAAGCTAAACCTGGCGCGGTGGTGCACGCCTGTAATCCCAGTGGCTCCGGAGGCTGAGACAGGAGGATCACAAGTTCAAAGCCAGCCTCAGCAAAAGGGAGGTGCTAAGCAACTCAGTGAGACACTGTCTCTAAATAAAAACAATACAAAATAGGACTGGGGATGTGGCTCAGTGGTTGAGTGCCACTGAGTTCAATCCCTTGTAAACCCCCCCCCCCCAAAAAAAAAAAAAAAAAAAAGCTGAGAACTCTCCTAGGCAGTTCAGAACAGGGTGGTCTATAGCGATGCAATTCAAAATACAGCAATAGAAGGGGCATGTTCAAAATGCCAACTCAGGAGCCCACCCCAGACCCACTGAATCAGAATTGAAGGGCATGCTGGGACCACCGTGTAGAAAGGGGTTTTATTAATCAGCAGAAGGGACACATAGGGGGCGGGTAGGGAAAACCAGCGAGAGGAGAGGAGCCTGGTGGCGAGAAGAGGAGAATAAGAAGAAGAAAGGGGGGGTTTCAGTCCGGAGAAGGCTTAAGTAGCGGACTGGTGGTCAGAGGGACCCCCCCCAGAGGGGACCCCAATTCCATAGGCTGCTGGGGGTCAAAAGGGGAACCGGTGTGTCATAATTGGCTCAGAAAGGCACCTGAGGTGTGGCCAGCGGCATGGCCAGCCTTAGGTGCTTGGAAGGTGTGTCTTGTCTTAAGGTACCTGGGAGGTGTGGCCTAGTTGGGCTACCTGGGAGGTGTGCCTCCCTGCCCGGAATCTAACAAGAATCTCTGCAGTGGGGTAGTGATCAACCTGTGTTCCACAAGCTTTCTGGGCAATTGTGCTGCCAGTTTAAGACTGCAAAGCATTAAAGAAAAGGAAAGGGTTACACTCTGTCCAGAAGAAGGGGGTTCCAATCCCTCAGCATCAAAGATGGAGAATTGTTTTGGGACAAGTCATTTGACCTCTCTGGCTTTCATGTTCCTTTTCTGTACAATTAAGGAATTAAAGTAATGTGTTTCTGAATTGCTTCTCAATCTAACTTCAGAGCGGCTCATTTACTCCATGTTGTCTGATGCTGCTCTGCATGTTCCCCTCATTATGAAGACTTGGCAGGGCTGACTGTTCTCTCTCCCAGCTAGTGAAATAACAGCCTGAGTGTGGCCTGCGTTTTTATGTGTTGTCCTGAGTTTGACACATGCCTGACCTGCTGATGTCCTCTAGTAGTATTTCCATTTTAGTATTAAGGAAGTATAGAAAGGCTAAACTTTCTAACTTCTTAAGGGTCATGCAGAGAGCAAATGGCAGGGTCAAGCTTTTAATCCAGGTCTGATTTCCAAATCCAAGATACAAAGGTCTATCTTCCCAGCATTGGTAGCTTTCATCAATCAAAGGAAAAAAAGAAATCACTGGAGTCCACCAGGTGGGGCTAGGCAGACCTCAATTTCTATGGGCAGTGTGCTTCTTTTAAGTATATAAAGCAATTACTTTGAATACGTTTAACACATATATTGATTTCATATAAAAGCCACTTTACCTAAGAGTGATCAATAAACAAGACTTGCGCTTGTACTAAACTGCTGACTTATTGACAAGTCTGAAATGTGCTGTCCCTGGTGAAAAGACTCAGAAAATGGAAGCTGGAGAGAACTTTGGAAAGCTTCTAGCTTAAAGAGGTCATTGTAAGCAAAAAGACGTTTAGACCCAGAGTAGTGCAGTGATTTTTCCAAGTCACACAGCTAGTGAGTGGCAGGAATGTAACCAGAATGTATCACATTACCCACCAAAGTTGGTGTTGTTGCTATAAATCTTTTATGAAATCAAAATAGGCCCTTTTGAGAAGAAGCCATACACCCACACATCCATCTTCAAGGGAGATTTGGTATTGCAGAGGCTTAAATGATAAGCAAGGATTATTTAAGATAATAAAGTTAGGATGAGAATTCTGGCAGAGACAAGGGCTAAGCAATGGTATACAACAAAGATATGGTGTATTTGGGGGAACCATTAAATTCTACTGTACTAAAAATAAAGCAATTAAAATCAGGGAGTATTAGAAATGAGGCTGGAGAGAAATGGAGTCCCAGGTCATGCAGGGTTGAATAGGTCATTCTAAGACAGCTGAAATTCATAAGGAGTTATTACAGAATGAATGCAGGAGAACAATGTGGTCCCATTTGTATCTTAGCTCCCACTGGCTACAGTATGGACTTCTAGGAGTTCAGAAGGGAGGGAGGCACAGCATCAAAACTAAAGATCACAAGGCTGGTTAGATTTATAACCCTCCAGGCAACAGAAGTAAAGTTCATGTGAGTGATTCCACCAGTGATAGTGGAGAGAAAAGATTCAGAAGACTGTTTGAGAATTAAAATGACTGTGACTCCATGCTTAATTTCATGAGGGAGGAAAGGACATTAGGGAGACCCCAAAATTTCCATCTTGTGCAACTGATGGTTGGCAATGAGCTACGGGGTGGAAGGGCAAATACATTTCCCCATATGGAAACAGTAAAGCTAGCATGGGGTTCACTGCATCCTCCTGTGAGTTTTCCTGGAGGGAGTTCACACAGGTTCTGTCCAAACCTTCAGCATGCAGGAGATTGACTGCCTGAGCCAAGAGGGCAGACTAGTCAAGACCAGAGTCCTGGAGAATGTGGCAGAGAGGAGAAGCCCACAAAAATCCCTATGGAGAAAGAACAGAGAAGTTGTAAGGGGAGAGGGAAAATCTTGTGTCCAAAAGCCATAAGATAAAAATAAACATTCACACATAGTATGCACAGTGCACTCTTAGTTTTGAATGCAACGGGTTCCAATAAAGTGAAAACTGATTTCATTTTTTGCAGTATAGGTGTCAGTGGTCCAGACAAGCAGCAAGGATGAAAACTCAATTGCATGGAAATGTTGGATACAGAATTAAATATGGGGTGTTTCTGGTTTTAGAGGATTAAAAATGCTGAAGGGGCATGTTATAGGGTAGTTTAAGCATAAAAACATAAACAAATTAAAGACCCAGAAGAGAGGCAGATAATAAATCTGAGAGATGAGACAAGTGATCTCTGAAAACAGAGGGATCATCAAAGTGTTTCTTGGCTCTAGTTTAGAGATATTTTGTTAGCTCATAAGAATAACAAACTATAGATCTTTTCATATTAAACATGGTGTTATTCTGGAAGTCAATTCTATATCACAGCAGGAGGTTTCTTGTAAAACACCGGGGGTTCCCAGATCATAATGTTAACTGCAGATCAGATGTCTGCAAAGACTTAATGATGTCTCCTGAAACCCATCTGGACCATTGTATGGCCCAGTTCATGGACAGTACTAGCTACATGCTTCCTGTGACTTGGCAGGCAAGTTACTTCTCTTTCATGTACCCAGGAGAATATGTTCTTTGGCAATACATGTATGATACAGATGTAAAACTAACAAGTGATCCTTGGGCCCATTTATTGAAGTGTTTTCTGAATAAATATTCAAAGGCTTAATCATAGAAGGCTTTAATTCTTTCAACTCTAAGTAATATACAAACGGTTGACATAATTTATTTAATATTTATCAAATAAACTTCCTTAAAACATAGTATGTATATATCTTTTTCTCTATCTTTTTTGATATATAATTTATCTGAGAGCTGAAATCAAATGGACTCCCAAATTATGCTCAACAGTGAGACAAGTTTGATGAATTCCACTATAAATATGGTTTGGCACAACTTCATTTGGAAATAGAGCCATCAGAAATCAAGGGAGCTAGTATCCAGCACTTTTGCAACATTTGAATATAGAGTTACTTCGGATGTAGTGAAGGAAGAACAAGTCCTCAGCTAGGTGCCTCAGATACCTTCTAATTTAATCACGCTTGCATTCCTGACAGAGAAGAACTATCCAATTATTAATTTTTTATTTTATAACATACTTTGTATTTATCCTGACATTTTAGTTTTTCTTTTGCCTGCAACTTTGAGTTTATCTGTTCAATGAATATAGTGTTAATTCTCTCCCACCACCTTAAAAGTGGTGAAGTCAATAGATCAATGAGAGCCTTAGTGTGAGGGAGACTGAGGCATAGAGACTTAGTTAAGTGAAGGAGCCCCAATTAGGGAGATGGCTATTGCGGTCAGCTGGAAGCCATAAGTTCCACCTGATAATAAGTATGTATGTGACGCACCTGTAAATGCACGTGAGGCACCCGCAAAGCTAAAGGTATATAACCGGGTGAAAGCGGTCGGAGTTAGGAGGAGAAGAATGAATTCATTCAGTCAGTCATGCAGTCGCTCGGTCGGAAGAAGAGTTCGGGTCGGAGAAGAAGAAAAGAATCAGAGCGGCCAGAACGTAGGCAGAGCGGTTACAGAAGAGAAACCAGATAGAAGAAGTAATTGCTGGTCAGAGTCAGGCAGAGGCTCCCGAGGAAGAAAGAAGAAAGAAGAAAGAAGCTCTAAAAGCTAAGCTCTCTCTCTCTCTCTCTCTCTAAAGAAGAAATCTCTCTCTTTCAAGCTCTCTCTCTTTCTCTCTAAGCTCTAAGAAGAAGAAGAAGAAAAAGCTATCTCTAATCTTTCTCTCTAAGCTCTTTCTAAGAAGAAGAAAAATCTTTCTTTCTCTCTCTAAGCTCTCTCTAAGAAAGTAGAAGTAAAAGTAGTAATAGCTTTACTCTGCCTCCGAGAGTTTTCCTCCCGCGGCGTTTGTGGCTGGCCACGACAGGCAGCTTACAGTTAAGTATCTTGCTCACGTTCATAAACTGTAATTGGCAGAGCCAGGGTTTAAACCTAGATCTTCTTTTAGCATTTTCTATGCTGATACAGGCACTATTCTAGGTTCTGGCATACTGCAGAAGATAAGGCAGAGTAGCACCTATTGCAAGAAGCTTGCATTTCAGAGGAGGAAATGGACCCTAAAAAATAAAAAAATAGAAAAGAGAAATGTAGATATTCCATCAATGCCACTGTGATGATAAAATAGGGAAAGGTGATAAGACAGATTGGGGGAACCGCAGGGTGCAAGTTTCTTCTAGGAAGAAACACGTGCATCTGTACCTCTCTTGTAAAGTATGGCAATTGCCCACAACATGTGATGGGAGAGGTGAAACAGAAAGGCCATGAGAGGGAAAGAAACTTACTCGCTCATAGCCAATTATAAGTAAGACACAGTCACACCCCACTGAGAGCCTGAAGTGTCTATATTCAAGGGCCTATAATCCACCTGGGGGAAACTGATCTGTCAAATGAGAAATGGTGGTGCATATCAAGAGCTCAAGATGTGCTCAAGATTCTATCAAAGCAAGGAGAAGTGGAAGATTGAAATGGGTAGAATGAGTGTGTCAGCGAAGGAGGTGGGAGTTGGCCTGGGTCTAGAAGAAGTGGGATTTTGCCTGGGGCATGGTGCATGGTAGCTGGGAGAAACATCATTTGAAATGGCATGGAGAGCTGTAGGAGCATGTTATACTCAGGTCATTGTCAAGGCTGAGCTTACTGTAGCCTCAAAACAGGGAGAGGCAGGGGTTGAACCCAACCAAACTTAGCACCTGAAAATGATTTAGTTTGGCAAGCCCCCCCAAAACCAAACTCTTCTCCCTATTCTTAAGGAGAATGTCACTGAATATATTCCAGGTGAATTTCCTGGCAGTGCCTGGACTGTCCTAATGATGCCATCAAAGGTTTCTTGATAAATGAGGTGGAAGGTATACTGTTTAAGATAGTGATTCTCACCCCAGAGTGTATACCAGAACCACTAGTGAAATTTATAATAAGTGCAAATTAAAAAAAAAAAAATAAAAGACAGCCCTGAACTACTTAAAATCAGAAGGTTTGAAAGAGATTTGGACATTGGTGGTTGTCAAAGCTCCCATTTCAAACCAATGGACAACCAGTATTGAGAGTCACTTTTCAAGAAGATTCAGAAGGGAAATTGAGTTCTCCCGAAGACCAGAAGCATCTCATATATTTTAGAATATGTGTGGAAGAAATAAACCATGAAAGAAGAATGAACTGACAAAGACAGATCCTAGGATTGACAGTGTCCACGTCTCAGGGTTTAGGGAGAGTCATTCTGAAAATGAAGCCAATTGAAGAAATGCATTATTATGCAACCAAGCTCTGAAGTCTCAAGGAGAGATCTGAAGGTAATGGTGCCCTGAACACTCCTCAGTAATTATCTCAGAAGAAAAAAATGGAGCCCAAGGGAGGCCATGATTGTCAACAATCTCAAGGGACAGTGAATGAGAAGTCGCAGGACTGAAAAACCAATTGTGAGTCATCCCTTGACTTGCTTTTCCATAATGACACCTGAAGCAGGCTTGTTTGTTCTGCAAACCTTAGTTAAACAAAGCAACCCTCCAAGATGCTAGGGGTTTGCCAGAGAACAGTTAGTTTAATTGGAGCTCATCTGCTTCTGTTCCTAATGAGTCTCCCATTTCATAGTTGGCTTCTAGTTTGAAATAAAATGTAGCCCCTGTCTGGGATGATTAAAAATCTGTTTAAGTATACAATATATGGTAGCTGCCAAAATATTTCCACCAAGCAATGCTGCTCAGAACTGAGGCCAGCAGGCAGGATTGAAATATAGAAAACTGTTGATTGCTTTATCTTAAAAACAAAACAAAACAAACAAACGAAAACACACACACACACACACACACACACATGCAGTCTTCTGAATTATATTTTGTTAAGAATCCACCTTAGAACTAAGTTCACTTCTCAAGGCTTGGTACCAAGCTCTTCCCTTACTTTGCCCCTATTTTTGTTTTCTAAGTGGTGTGATAAATAATTTTGGGGATCCGTTAGGTCTTACCAGTGTGTCTGGTTGAAATGAGGCTATTGTGCTTGCCAAAGAGATATTCTGTACCCACAAATGTCTTGGTCAAATAAATACATACAAAATTAGTGAGAAGTTATAATCAGTGCAACTTCATCTTATAACTAGGGACATTTTCCTTTTCGAAAACTTCAAAGTGATGATCATGGGGTGCTGCATGCAGAGACACAGTTAAATAATTTGCTTCTATAGCACCTTTGTTCTCAGATACCCACATTCCTTTCACTCTTCCCCAAAGATCAAGATCTCAGAATATCTGCTGTCTGCCTATTCATTTTGCAAATTAACCACTGCCTAGCAGAAAAAAAAAAAAAAAAAAAAAACCTTTCACAAATAATAAAGGAGCAGATGTTTCCTGGATCATAATAATCAAATAGAGTGAGCTAATTTTCCCATTGATCTGTGGTTCTTAGTTGTTGGCAAGCCTGTTCAAATGTATGGCACTTTGAAAAAATACACAATATCACACACTTCATAACTGCAAATGTAAGAGGGCTTATATAATATGTATATACTGCATTTGGCACTGTGGATGCCATATGGTTGACAACAAGTATTTGTTAAATGAATGAATGAATAAATGAGTAAGTACAGTTTGGGGATGGTTTTGGATAGTCTTCAAGGCTATTTCTAGTAAATTCTAGGTTCTGAGCCTCTATCATGGCCCAGGAATTTTTTTTTCTTTTTTTTCATTTTTTGTGTCAAGAGTTGATCATCTCCTTTCTCTCCACAGGCTTTAAATCTAGGCAGGGCAGAGCTGTATGCTTTTGTGTGTCCAGGAAGACAATTAACAATCTCTTCCAGCCGTTTTCCAAACAGTTACTCCAGATTTCCTTGATGGAATATTTGATTCTTCCTGAACTCCTCCATATGCATTTCAACACCATGTCTTTTTTTTCTCCCGTGTGCATTTTATTCCAATTTCATTCTCAAAGAATAAAATGGCTCCCATTTCCAATTCCTAGAGCTTCTTAGTGCATGTCCTTCCAAAGGCAACTGGGATACATTGGCTGTGGCTTTTCTACTGTTGGGAGTGGGCCACCCCTTCTGAGCATCACTGAAAACATGCTCACACAGGGCCTATTTGCAGAAAAAGAATCCAGCCACCCCTTCCTACTCAACTGCCTTGTGTCTATGAAGCTTTAGAAGTTATTTTCCCACCAGCTTCCACAGCTAGATCTGCCATAACAAAATACCACATGCTGGGTGGCTTAAACAATAGACCTTTATTGCAGACAGTTCTGGAGGCTACAAAGGAAGTCTGGGATTAAAGTGCTGGGCTGGTCAATTTGGTTCCTGGTAGGGGCTCTCCTCCTAGTTTGCAGACAGCTTCCCTCTCACATGACTTCACCTGGGCTTTTCTCCCACACTAATTCCATCACCAGGGCCTCACCTTCATGACATAATGTAACCCAAATTATCTACCAAAGATGCCACCTCCAAATACCATCACACTGGGGGTGAGACTGTCAACATGTGAATGTTGAGGGAATGCAAACACTCAGTCAATAATATCCACTGACTTGTAGAGGAGAGGAATTCTGTTGGGGATCTCTTGCACACCAGATACACTTCATTGATGGGTGATTAAATCCAAACAACGTTATTGGAGAGCTACATCAACTCTCACTGGAAATGAGGACTCTGAGGTTCAAAGAGGCTAAGTAACTTGTGCAGTAGTTACAGAGCCAGGAAACACTGACACAACAATATTAACCTAGATTTCTCTTACTACCCACAGATTAGTGTCAGCAGTGACTGTGTTAATCTCACTGATGTGCACCTTTAAAAGACACCAACATTTAGACACCACCCCCATTAAGAAGAGTCATTGAGACTTAAATTTCTACACAAATTTAAAAATTTGCCTCCAAAGGCAGACTCTGATTATGGCCCCTTTGGAAACTACTAACATTGCCTCACTGTCTTCTCAAACTAAATACTGAGGTTAACTTTCAAGTGTGACAATGATCTTTGATATCCTAAGAGAGACCTCAAAGGAAGAACTTTCTTGGCTCATACCTAGATCCCTAGGAAGTAGCAAACATGTACCAACTGAAGGTCTGAGAGGGGTGATTTTAGTCACTTCCCTACTGCTTGTTAGACATGTCTTTGTCACTTATTAAGCTCACAGGGTCTTGAAGAACTTAGAAGCCATGGGGGACACAGGCATCACTATATCACCATCAGCAGTGAAAAAGCAACAGGCATTTTCCTTTGATTCATTGCTACAGGAATTTGTCTACACTCCCTACCAACTGACTGAAAGAATACAAGGTATGACTGTAAGGCAACGCACATCTTTAGAAATTTTAAATGAAAAAGAAATTACCCACCTAAAGGAAACATGGTGCTTTTCCGGGAAGTCCTTTGGGGAAGTGCACATTTAGCCTAATGATGCCACTGAGGTGCAGAACATCTTTTTGAATTCCCCCTGGGAAGTGCATACAGAGTTTATGGTGTGTTCTTTTGAACATCCTCTGCCAGGAAAATCCCTGACCTTTACAAGATGGATTTGATTTGAGGAAATAACAAAATTGCATTTGGAGACAAGTTTTGCAATCAACTTAAGTGATCACACCAGAGAATTCTGCTTTGGGAGCAAGACTGAGGAAGATCATAGACTAATGAGAATGCCTTCACTACCCGGCTTGCAGAACTTGTTTTGAGACCAATTAAAATATAGACAATATGGACATTTTCAAACTGATTTTTAGCAATCACAGCATAGTATATAAAGTGTCTACCTTAAAAGGAAAAGTTAGAAACTCAAGATATATTTAAAAACCTAAACAATGATTTTTGGTTTTATTTTTTAAGGTTGTCTTTGTACACATGGAAAATAACAACAATTATTGGAAAATAATAACAATTTCAGGTTAATTTTAATTTATGGCACCAGTTCAAAGGTTCATGGAACCCAACAACTTCAAAAATGACCTTGGGTTGGAGCATCCTGTTCTCAGATCTGCCTTTTAGGAATCATAACCTATACATCATACCTTATTTATTCTACTAAATATCTCCAGATGAAATAAGTCACAGCAATAAATTCATAGTAAGGGAATAATTGGGCAAAAGATGAATGATAGCTTTGATTATAATTAGGGGCAGCAAGAGAGAGGGGATAAGGTGCAGTTACTTAAAACTATGGAATAATTGGCTTCCTTGGTTTCTTGTGAAATGCACTCATCCAGCATCCTGATTCTTCCTCATTAAATTTAGAAGTGCTGCCTTACCCTGTTTACTCGCTGGCTGTATTGCAGGAGATGTGTTTGTACTCTTTGTGCCTCACTAAAGAGTTCATACAATCCTTTTTTTCAGAAATGCCTTCTGATCAGAGTCAAAGGGTAACTATTCTCAATTTGTCGTCATCATTCTGAAAGTCCTTTAAGCATCTAGGATACTTGGATGGTGCTATTATTTCCATCAGTACTTTTCCATATTCTTGTGTATGATATTATTTCCAGTCAACTTTGGAAAAATAGCACTTATCACAACAGCTTTGCATACTCACATTGCACCTGCTTCCGCACCATAAATGATTATTTATAACTTGGATTTATAGAAAATGTTTACAGTGTCCAAATCCATGGGCACATATGTGCCTACTGAGAGCCTGTATGTCTTTCAGTTCCCAAGTATAACAACACATGGATAACAAGAAACTTATCTGCACTCTGTCTCTAGCCCACGATAAGGAAGCCTCTTTGACGTTGCCTGGATAGATGACTTGCCCAACATTGGCCTTAAAGAAGAATAACCAGTCCCATCAAAATCCTTCTTCCAAAGTGCCTTTGAGAAGGCCCCTCACTTTCAGACTCTCTCGATTCAACAGATGTCTTTTTGCATGTACTTAATGCTTCTGTTTATTCCATTCAGAATCTAATTTCATCACTTTGCTTCTATGGCATAATTGAGACAAGCTGCATGAATTTTCTCCTAACTAGTTTATAATAAAAGAAGCCCAAACTGGTCTCAAAATAGTTTTGATATTTGGAGTCTTTCAGCAAGAGAGAGAGGAAGATAACAGGAACATGATAAGAATATGTTAAACTAATTTGTAAGGGGAGTGACCATGTTAAGACTGAACAAAGCCCCGAATCATATTGTTCCTACACATAGCTGTGCCACTTCAACAGCACATGAGCTCAGAGAAGGCAGGGGTAAAGCCTTGTGACTTTTGGTGTGCCCAGCACCCAGCATTGCACTTAGAAAATGGTAGGTAATCAATAAATATTTTCGAATATAATTAAGGTTTATTTAGAGAGAAAATCTGGCTTCAGTGGAAAGAATTGAACCACTAGGTTTTCCAAACGTGTATGCTTCATATGTTAATCATCCTATATCATAAAAAGTTCAGCTGGGGCCTGAAGAGCTAGAACAAGATTATAAAATAGGGGTTCATGTACCATGTAGGAAGTAAGACTAAGTTATTCCTAAGTAATGTTCCAAAATGAAAATATATCACCTTTTGAAAGCACATTTGCCCTTGTATTCCATGGGGTCTTACTTGGAATAATGATCAGACTGACATATGCCCTGATTCTAACAGGCAATGGCAACTTCATAGAACACCTCTCCCAGATAACACATGTGCCTTAGAACAGAATGCATTAATTCTAAGGTGTGACTCTCTAATCCTTGAAATTACAGCGACTGGAGCAGAAGATCTTAGCCAAGAGCAGTGGAAAGAGAGGAAACTTCTCAGGAGGGATCTAGTAATGTACTCAGGTAGACAATAAATGGGTGTTTGCAGTCTTTTGATAAATCAAAGGTAAGGAAGAAAAAAAACTCAGCCTTCTTATATTATAGAGGCAAGGGGTCTCAATCGAGGAGACAGCAAGGTTACAACAGTGTAACATTGACACGTATCATGTTTCAACATCAATGGGGCTATGAAGAGGCCAGTTTGACATGATGTGAGACACTAGCATCAATGTCCAGGGTTGGATTACAGAAGGTGTAAGGAACTGGGTGAGGAAGTCAAGCCTTTCAGAGGAAAGTGGGACCAGAGGGCAGGTAGAGTATCAGCAAGTCTGCCAGCCACATTCTGAATGCAGAGGGAACATCTTGTGGCTCATGAAACCACTCCTGGCAGGGGTAAATTCCTCCCAATGACCCACTGACTTCCCCCACAACAGGTATGAGGTTGACTTGCATTTTCCAGTTCTCAGCAGAAGTGAAGAGACCCTGAAATGCCACCAGGCCTTTGGGCTCAGAATGACACATGATGGAGGCTACACTTGACACAGGATGGTATCTCAGTTCCCTCAACCCTTTCCTCAAAGGGTTGCCAATTTACATCAGCCATGGCAGGATTTGGGTCAGGTAAAGGGGAGTATTGAATAAGCTGTGATTGTGTCAAGGTCCTTTCTTGGCCTTAAATTGGAATGTAAGTTTACTACTTAAAAATATACACACAGGGTATGATTTAAAGGACAGAGTCCAGTATCTCTGTGTATGGTAACAAGACGTTTTCTTTTTGGGTCAGTTCTAATATTTGTAGAAATCTCTAATTTTTGGTACAGCAAAATTAAATTCTTGAAATTCATCAGCTTCCATGTACAATGCTCTTGTAACCTCACTTTACTTCTCTGAATCATCAAGGATTCCTTCTCATCTTCCCAAATGATGAGGGTCGGTGTTCCCCAGGAATCTGTCCTCAGATCTCACTCTCTGCATATCCCCATCCACGCATCTTCCTCCTACTATCAAGTCTGTTCTGATGGATATGCACCTTCATTTCCAGTCCTGACTTTAAATCTTCCAAGTCATATAATTACTTCAAACTTCTGGGTCTATCTCCTGGATATCTCAGTGCAATATGGCCAGTGCTTATCTTCACATTCAAGACTTCTTTCTTCTACGAAAGCATCACATTCCCGGAAAGGCATACTAAAAAAATTAGGAGATGTCTTGGTTTCTTTTTGTCACTCAAAGCCAATCATATCTAAGCTGTCAAGTTCTGCTCACGTTACTTCCACACTATCTATCCAGTGAGTCTCATCTTCTCCATCTCTGGTACCAATTCCCTAAATGAGAACCTCATTATCTCTTTCCTACATTATCTCAGCTTTTCTCCTGCTCTTTTGGCCCTAGTTCTCTTAAATACAACATTCAAATTGTAGCCATGGTGATCTTTTTAAAATAAAAATATACCCCTACTCTGAAACACAAGAAAGCAATTATTATAACTGATTAATGTCTCCACGCACCTTAAAGATAATATGCAGAATCACATGCCCTTCATTAGGTAAATAAAAATGAGGACAACAATGAGCTACTACTGCATACTCATTAACAAGGTTGATGTAAAAAAAAATAAAATAATTAGTGTGGGCAAGGATGTGGAGAAATTGGAACATTTGTGCATTGCTACAGTGGTGCAGCTGCTAAGAAAAACAGTATAAAGGTTCTTTAAAAAGGTAAATAGAATTACCATACCATCTGACACTCATACATACATGACCCCATCCATGGATCCATCACATGTATACGCATGTATATATATAGACACACACAATAAAACATTACTCAGCCTTAAAATGAATGAAATCCTGACAAATTCTATAACATGGATGATCTTTGAAAACATTATGTTAAATAAAATAAGGTAGAAATAAAAGAAAAACATTGTATGGCACCATGTATTGGAGATACCTAGAAAAGGCAAACTCATCGAGACAGAAAATGGAATAGTGGTTATTAGGGACTCTAGGAAAGGGAGAACACGAACTTATCATTTAATGTGCAGGGAGTTTTAGTTTCAGATGATAAAATAATGAATTACAGTCATGGTTGCCATTGTGCCAGTGAATTATACATTTAAAATGGATAAAATAATGAAGTTTATGTTTTATACATTTTACCAGAATAAAAACAACTTGGGTTGCACACCACTTGCTGCTTCACACCTGGGTCTTCACCTGCTCTATCATCACCCATGCCACCTGTTGCATCATGGACCCTGTCCCCATTAACCTGATGCCTGACTGCCTCTCCAGAATGCTTTCCCTGCTCTCCCACAAACTGGATGAAGGCTCAGTTTAAGTGACTGGGAGAGATCCAACATACCCTTTCTCCTACAGGTGCTGTGTTATAATGTTCTTGTTTGATAAGACAGCTTTTGAAAAAAAGGAGTTGAGTTTTGTACATCTTGCAACTTTTGAGCATGGCATCTACCATAATATAGACTTGAAAGAAATATTAGAGAATGAGCCCTTACAAGCAGCTATCTTTAAATATATTAAACATTAAGATTAGAAAGAAATCTTAAAACTTACTTAAATCTCTGTGGGAAAAAAATGTTGTTTTGATATGGTAGTTAAAATGGCACCATCCAGAAATCTAATTTCCATTTTTCAATAGCTGTCAGTTTTTTTTTTCTTTGTGTCCTTGATTCTAGCACTTAATAAATTCTCAGGAGAGTTAGATCTGAATCACAATATTCATCAAATGTTTTTCAAACTTCATTTAGTCTTATAACTTAATCTTCATGGCATTTGCTCTGCCATGGACTAGTTGTCCTAACACCCCAATAAGGTTTTCTTTATCTTATTATATAATTTCAATTGTAAAATTGACTATTTTCTACATATACAACTCTGATTCTCCTATAAGTTTGTAGAGTGCTTAAAAGTAATGACACTTTATCTTTGTTTTCATTATTTTATTTTCGGTATCTCCTTGATGGTTGTCAAGACTTCATTGCAGACTCAACCAATGCCTGTGACTAAATATGCCTGTTTCCTCTGAGATGATGTATATGATTCACACTAATGAAACCAAAGCTTTTCATAGGGTTATAAAACTGGAAGAGGAGTTGTCCTTGAGAATGTGCCTTGCATTCTCCACGTACCAGGAGCCAGTTGATTAAGGATCACAGTTGCTCTGCTCATGATGTTTGCACTAAGGCCACATCTCCCACAGAATTCCAACCAATGACTGAGTTTGTATGGGTTATGAGGTAGGCTTACCTCCAGGCAATACTGAACACAACACACACTCTCATACCCAACTTTTGTTTCAGGATTTCCTTTCATCATGGTGTGAGTGTTCTCCCAGACTTTGACACTCCATTTTCCCTTAAAGGCATTTCTCTTAATAAAATCCTTACACAATTCATACTATCTCAGGATTTTCTTCTTGGACCTAAACTGATACAGATAGTGGCAGTGAGGAATATATAAATGCCAGAGGTATTTCAAGCTAAACTTGGTTATAAGAGCTTGGTTATAATCAATTCTGAATTCAGATAGTACTGAGCTGAATTTCTGAATATTCTAGCAATATTAGTTTACTATGGCCTCCAAAAGAAACTACCAGAACAACTGGAATTCACTTTCTCACTTCCGGAAGTCCAAGATGAAGGTATCAGCATGGTTGGTTTTTATCTTAGGGCCTTCTCCTTGGCTTAATGGATTGCTATTTTCTCTAAGTATCATCATATCATCTACTTTCTGTGTGTGCCTGAGCTCAAATTTTCTCTCCTTCTAAGGATTGAAATCATATTGGATCAGGAACCACCATAATGACCTCATTAACTTAATTGTCCCTTTAAGGATCCTGTCTCCACCAATGATCACATTCTAAGTTGCTAGAAATTAGGATTTCAACTTAGGATTTTTCAGGGAACACAATACTGAACACAACACTGGACAAACAACTTTGAGACACACTTGAATTCTCTAAACCTTAGTGTATAAAATTGCAGATAATATCTACTAACACACTGGTTCAATACTTATATTGTCACTGGAATATATAAAGCAATAATTATAGTTTTTAACACAATTTACTAGAATCATTGTCCATTTATTTATGTAAGATTAATTTGTTTGTAGGTTCTATCCCATGTTTGCCTCATAGATATATGAAGTAGTCTTTTGTGATAAAGTTGAAAATGAAAGAGAAAGAAATATAAGAAGCCAGACCATGTAGTTTCATATTTTTGGTATGATTCTAAGCTATGATTCTGAGCTCAAATATATTTATTTAAGCTACATTACAGTCCAGAAGTTGGTAGGCTGGAGGCAAATTTGGCTTAAAGATGACTGTCATCTTCCTCAGAGTATTGTAAATATCAGAATACCTTTAAATAGAGCATGTCTCTGCAGATTGCCACTTGTAACCATAGCAAAGGGTCACATCATACATGTACAACACTTCTCAAGCCCTTAAAGGATTTTGAATTGGCAGATATTGAAGTTTAGACTACAGGCTCAGATGTGCTGCTTCTCCTTCCTCGATTTTTCCCAAGAGAACATATTGTTTATCATAATCTCTAAATTAATTGAGGGACACACAAGGGTCATTAGCTTTTTGTCTTCCAGAAATGCTCATGTTCTTCCAATACCCATCAGTTACTCCTATAATCATCTAAGGATGCTCCTCATGCAACCAACTAATATTAATTAACAAAATAACAAATTGCATGATCTGCTCAGCATATTTATAGGCATGCACACTCAATTTAAACACAGGCTCTTTGGGGTGAGGCTTCCTTTTCCGTCTGTATATAGGTAAGATTTACCAAAATATTCTTATCGTACTCACCCAAGAGGAATGTGATCTTCACAATGCACAAATAAGTTTTGTTTTTTTTTTTTTACATGCCTTATCACTATCCTTCATTTATATAAGCTTGCTTTTTTAAAAAGAGTTCTTTAGTAGTCTTTGGTATCTAACAAAATAAAGCACTTTTCAAACTTTGATTGCCTTATTTTTCATTTTCAAGACTATGAGGTAAATGGAGACTATTAAGATTTTATCTCTGCACATGGTTATGAAAAGATTGAGTGAATACAGTCAATTTAAGAAAATGAATACAATGACTTTTATGATTGAGTAGCAAAGCCAAAGGGGAGCTGGGAGGAAGAGTTTTCAACTTATCTTTCAGAAGACTGAATTATTTGAGGCTGTCAAGAATGACAATCACTAATACCTTCTAAGTGTTTCAAATATATTTAAACTGCCTCAATTAATTTGAATTGGTGTTTCCATTTTCTGAATTGCTTTATGTTTCCTATGACTTCTCTGGCTACAGAAAAATGTGACATAACCCCATATGTAGCAGAATCATCTTATGTGCACCCAACCAATATATACAACCTGCCTGTTCATCTCAAATATAAACCTCAACCCATTTTTTTTAATACTACATAGCACCTAGGCACAATCCAAGTTTCATTTTATGCTACTAAAAAATCTGTTTGTACAAGCCACATTATAATAGGGGATAGGAGGTTAATACTTCACATATTTTGAAGATATTTTTGACCATTTTGACATCTCTCAGCATCTCTTAGCATAAGATAAAAATCCTCAGGATTTTAGTATCCCTTAGCATAAGATAAAAATCCTCAGAACTTAAACCTACAATTAAATAATCTGAGCAAGAAAATTTGATTTTTTTCATGTGTGTTGGAAATAGCACATATATAATAATGTACTAGACAAAATTCAAAAGTACTCCTTTAGTTTCTACTGAAGTTATCATACATAAGTTCTAGAGTCTACTTTTCCTTTTAAAAAAATCACAAATTATGTCCAAATGATATTGGTCATTGTTGAATGTGTTTTACATTATTGTTCCATAGTTTCCTTATTGTATAATTGCACTATAAAATATGAATAAGAAAATGAATGTCTCAGAAAAGACAACTCAAAAACAATTGTTAAGACATTAACTAGTATTCATTATAAATACGTTCAAAGATCTAAAGGAAAATATGCTAACAGAAGTAAAGAAAGCTAGCATGACAATGTCTCCTCAAACAGAAAATATCTATAACACAGAGACACTATTTCTGAATGAACCATATGAAATGCTTGACTTGAAAAGTGTGATAATGAAAATGGAGAGAAAAATCACCAAAGAAAGTGGAAAGACAGTCCACAGAATGAGAGAAAACCTTTGAACTTTATATATCTGATAAGGCACCTGTATCCAGGATAGTTAAAGAATTTCTATACCTCGAAAGATAAGGGACTCAGTTTAAAAGTGGAGAAGGAATATGAATAGGTATTTCTTTGAAAAAGATATACAAATGACCAAGAAGAATTATGAAACATCTGTAAGCCCTTAAGGAAATGCAAATCAAAACAGGAAAGCACTTCATTCCCTTCAAGGTGCACATAAGTGAAAGGAGTGAAGAAGTGCAGGTGAGGATGTGGGGACTGGAATCTCCATGCAACTGTGGGAACATAGGCTGCTTTTGGAAGGATATTGGTTACTCCTCAGTTACACATGGGGTCACTCCATGATCTAGCCAGTGAGTGGTTCTATATCATGATTTCTGCTTTACAGTGTTAATTAACTTATTTTAGTGATAAAATTATACAATCGACTATGCTTCTAAGTTAATTAATGGTTCTCTGCTTGCAACATCGTTAGATTGTACACTATCTATCTGTATTAGCAATTGCACTTTCTAGCCAGAGTTCTCTAACAGAATCTCTATGCGGGGTGATTAATATTTTGGGGACTGATGTAGAATCAGGCATGACTCTGAAGTTTCTTCCAAACCATTAGTAAAACACTGAATTTTACTTAGCACTATGCTGTCTTAAGTCATTGTGTCACTGGAAATCCAACAAAACTTGAATAATATTTATAGTCATTCTCCCACAACTAAAATGTCTGCTTTGATCCTTCCAAATAATAGAGTTTACTGAAGGATTTTTAAACTTACAGCTTCATATAAGGTTTACATGTTAATACCTTTTCTAAAGTTGTCATTAAACACCAGGTAACAGATCTATTATTATCTGAACTTACTGGCTACACTCAGGCTGGTGGAAAGTCAACCTTAATGGTCTCTTCAAGTTTTCAACATCTCCTGCTGACATTTAGTGAATGTCAAGATACTTATTACAGGGCTGTATTTTCTGGTTTACATAATAAGATTCTATTGTTATTGACTTTAGCATAATGGAAAAAAATGACCACTTCAAGTCTTAAAAAGCATATTTTTGGATCAAGTAAACATTTTATTTTCTTAAAGTGCCTAATCCTTCAGAAGATTTTTTTTCACAGATTTTTAAGAGGACATTGTGAAGTGACAATTTTATTTCATCTGGAATATATATTTATTTATTTAAATATGTAAAACTCGGTGAAGTACCTTGCTATAAAGTGAGGATGTGACACAAGACCAAGTAGAATATAAGACAAGATTACTCAGGAAGCCAAAAAGAACATTTATTTTAGGAATATGAACAATATGCTGGCATGTAGCTCAGTGATAGAGCACTTACCTAGCAAGTTTAATGGGCTGAAGTCCCACCAATAAACAGCTACCTATTGTCACAGTTTATCATGTGCCCTACACAGTTTGTCTCACTTCCTATCAAGTAGGGGGGAGGAAGAGAGGAGGTAGACTCATTACAAGTACCTGCTTAGGTTGGTCAATGGCTAGGAACAAAGGATAACTGAGTAGCTGGAGGTGCCAGATTCTTATGCTAGCATGGACCCACTGTCAAACTGTCAGAGCCAAATTCTGAACGAAGTTCAAGTGCTTAGCAAGGAACTTAGAAAGACATAGACACAGATGTTCCAGAAGCCAACGGGTTACCCTGATCGGTCATGAAGTGAGAACAATTGAGTGAACTGAAAAAAAGCTCACTTATTGATTAGAATGTTTTTTTTTTCCTTCAACTATTTCTTTATCCTTCAATCTTTTAATATGAATGTATCAAGTGCCTTCAATATGCTTGCTGAGGGTAGTTTTTAGTGATATAATTTGAAGACACAACTGGCCTAATCATTGACCTCATGGACTGTTGATTCTGAGAAAAATATTTATCTTAAGATCCTGAAAATGAAAAAGAAAAAATTACAATCACGGAAAGTGTAATAAAGAAAAAGTTGGTATAAGAAACTGTAATGAGGTGACCTGACCTCTACCTGCCTCCCCACATCAGGACCTCTTGTTTTCTGGATTCACATTGGATTAAATCAACGGGAAGTACCATCACTAGAACAGACAGTGGGAGGAGATTCAGAGAGAGCTGGGTATGTCCTCCTTTGCTTCCCACTCACTGTGGCTTCCATGTTCCCAGAGTAGCTATATAAACCCTCATCCTCCACACCCTGCGCCCCTGCCTTCTCCATGGCTCTACCTCTTGCTACTATTAATCTAGGGCTGCCTTGAGGTTAAAGGGCCCATAATAACCCCTTCATTGATTTCTTTTCAGAATCCCATTGGGATATACTTTCTTTTTCCTGCAAGGACAATAACTAATATTTAATTAGGTTAAACTAACCTAAGTCTGAGCAGATGACACACCATGTGCAAATGCCCCGAGGTGGGAAGGAACATTGCCAGTGACAGAGCAGTGTGTCTGGGACACTGAACACAATCAGTTTGGCACAAGGCAGGAGAGCATGAAACCTATGCGTGAGTTAGGTGGTGTCAAACATATGGTTGCATTGGCTTTATTATAAAAATATTTTTAAAGACTTTACATCAGGGAGTAAATCAGATTTGCATTTTAAAAACATTATTATGACTGACCAGAGAAGAACATACTGGGGAATTTCAAAAGCAGATGTGCATAGACTAGTTTCCTCAGAGTTTTTTTTTTTTTTTTTTTTTTAATGGTTTGAGATGGAGACAATGAATTAGACTAATGTGTTGGCAATGGAGATAGAAGGAAGAAAACTGACTTGAATAGTCAAAGTCAGAGGTCAGTAAAGTAGGGTCTGTGGTCTGGCCATCTGTCATTGTAAATGATATTTTATTGGAAAATGAACACACTTATTTTTTATGGTTTGTCTAGATTAGAGCTGTTGGGACAAAGACTGTATGACCAACCATTTCAAGAAAGACTAAAATATTACTATATTACTATGGTGCCTTAAGAAAAACTTTGCCACCCCTGGATTAATTCAACAGCCCTAAGTATCAGATTACATGTAGGAATGAGGGAAAATGGATATTAAGGATGGCATGTGGGCTTCAGACTGCAATTAAGCCCTTCTTGGATTTATTTGCTGAAAAAGTAATATATGGTAGTCTCATAACAGAGAAAGGCCAGATTTATATTAGACTCATGAATTTAATATTGTCTTTTAGATATCTGAAACAGCAAAATTAAGCCGGGTGCTCAGGAGAGAGATATAAGGACATGATATAAATTTTAGTGCTAGGGTTGGCAGAATAATGATACTATCAAATGTCCATGGTCTGATCTCTGAAACCTACAAATATGTTACCAAATGAGATTTTACAGATTAATTTAAGGATTATTATGGACTGAATTGTTACTCCCCCACAAACTCATATGTTGAAGCTCTGATCCTCAACATGGCTGTATTTGGAGGTAAGGCATTTTAAAAGATAATTAAAATGAGGTCAGAAGGATGGGTCCCTAACACACTTATGATTTGTGTTAGAACAGGAGATAGCAGAAGAAACAGACACCAAGGATGTGCACACACACAAGAAAAGTCATGTGACGACAGAAGACAGAATAAGTAGGTCACTGTCAGGCCAAGAAGGAAGGTCTAGGAAGAAATCAACTCTTCCAGTACTCTTGGACTTCAAGAACTGGGAGAGAATAAATTTCTGTGGTTATGCCTCTCTGCCTAAGGTATTTGGTTATATGGCAGCTGTACCAAACTAAGACAAGTGTCTTCTTGAGGTGGGAAGATTGTTCTGCATCTTCCAGATGGGCCTAATGTAGTTACATGGGCCCTTTTAAAGGAAAAAAATGGCACAAGAAAGTGAGAGTCAGAGAGGAGATACAATGACAGATGCAGAAGTTGGAGTGATGTGATTGTTGGTTTTGAAGACAAGAGGGCATGAGTCAAAGAAATGGGCAGCCTTCAGAACCTGGAAAAGACAAAAGTCCAGCTTCTCCCTCGGAGCCTCCAGAAAGGAAGGTAGTCCTGCTGACACCTTGAGTCTAGCTCCTTGAAACCTGTCTCTGATTCCTGATATTCAGAACTGAAAAATAATAAACACGTGTTGTTTTCAGCTACTGAGCTGGTGATTTGTTATGACAGCAATAGAAAGCTAACAGAGGAGTCATTGGTTTGTGGACAGTAATTGAGGCATAGAGATAAATTCATAATGAGTCTGGGATGCCAAAGGTCTATTTTTATGAGATAGTGTTGAGCTGTAGGGGAGACTTTCATAAATGCCTATGTTTGATGTCATCACATTTATTCAAAGTTGGTTTTGACAGTCATGCGGCTCTTATTTTCGGTACATCATTTTGAGATGTAATCGTGTGGCATTCAGCAACAAATCATCCCTCTGCTTAAAAAGACTTCTTCCATTACTCTTTTGTTTTAATTGCATAAATCCACTTTCTCTTTTGAAGAACAGCTTCAAGAGGAAAAGGACCATTATTCTAATTTGGTTTTACTGTCTCTGGGCTCATTTCTCTTCTTTGATTCATGTATACTCACTCCTTTTTGATTTTATCCAATCTCAAAGCTTTAAATAACTCATATGTTGATGACTCACAATTTATATTTCTAGCCTGAATCTTTCAAACTCCAGACTCATAACTCATCATTTACTCAACATCCCCACTTAGACATCTAACAGACTTCTTATAATAGACATGTTCAAACTGAATTCTGGATCTTTTCTCCAACCAGCTCTACCCATAATTTTCTCATTTCAGCTCATGAAAACACCATTCTTCCAGTCCTCAGGCCAGGAACACTGGCATCCTTCATCATAACTGTGTTGTCCCTAACTTCCTAACGTAGCCAGAAACCCACCACTTCCCATTGCCTCCACTGCTACCTTCCTAATCAGAGATGCCTCCTACCCTAGGCTGAATCCTTGCAATAGCTTCCTAATAGGACCACTTGATTCTACCTACTCTCAGGTCTAGTTTCAAAAGAGCAGAGCGAACCTTTCAAAACAGAAGTCAGATCATGTCACTTCCTCTACTCAAAACCCTGTAATACCACCTGATTTCACTAACTCAGACAAAGTCTTTTAAGTTGCTCACAAGGCCTCATGCAATCTGACTTCCTCTTAACCACTGATTCCAATATGCTCCTTTTGCTACAGATGCAAGAACTTCCTTGAATGAACATATTCCTACTCCAACCAAGGAATACTGTAACCAAGGAATGGAAAGTACATGTCATCCCCCAAAGAGGTTAGTGATAGGGTCTAAGGTGTCCCTTCCTGCTTTCTCTTTTTCATCCTTCTTGGCATAATTTACTTAGCAAAACAGGTAGTAACTACCTCTAGTATGTGCTGTGCACCTGCTGGATGCTGTAGATAAAGAAATCCCTAAACACAGGACCTCATAATCTAGTAACTCACAGCCTCATTTGGAAACCAACTAATAGAAAACAATGGAATAAGTGTAGGCAGAGAACCATAGGAGGTAATTAAAGCAATGTCTGAGTCAGGGAGGACAGCCATCCTATATGAGGCACAATCATCCTGACCAGTATAACCTGGAAGAACTGAAATATTCTAAATCATCTAGTGAACCGCAGGTAGCTCGACATAGTAAAAGTATCTCCATAGTAACCATGCCTGTGCTCTTGGGAGGAGGATGAGTTAACCACTGAATTATATTCCTTTTGTCATAGCTCAAAAGTAATATAAACTCCCCCCCCCCCTCCCTCCCTCTCCCCTTGCCCCCCCCCCCCCCCCCCGCCCCTCACCAGCTCGCTTTCTTCCAGAGCTAGTGAAAACGTTGGCTGTAGGGAGCACTACTATGGTACAATGATGTATCTAGAAGTTTGAGAATATTTGTTCTAATCAACATATCTCCAGAATGATTTGCAAAGAATAAAATGATAAATTGAGAACCACAATTGAAATCAAAGCTGGATGACTTTTTCTAATAAGGCAAACTGCCCAAGGAAATAGAAAGCCAAAGGGCCGGAGACAGTAATTCCTCTCACCTAAAACAGAGATTTCTTTTTAACCCATCATCTATAAGGAAAGAGTGCTAAACATTTTTATCTTTTTGAAGATATATGCTTCTTCTAAAAATAGGCTTTGAACAAATTTTGAGGGCGCCTATCAAAGGATTTCTTTAAAATCTCTGCAACAATTCATTCTTAAATTATTAGCCACACACCTATTCCAAAATATTAACTAAAGATTTGGTACATGTAGACACACAAACACAATTGATAAAATCAGGGGCTACAAAAATAATGACATGCCCAGATAATATTTACAAGTGAACTGAGTTAAAATAGAGGTTGATGACCTTCCAGAACTGTTCCTGCACTTTTCAGATCTTGGGAGATAGGGAAAGTTCCCAATTTGAATCACAAACATTGTTCCAAGAACAGACTTAAAATACTTATCTATACCTTTCAAAAGTAAACACAGCCTTTCCAAGAGAAGCCCACATTTTAGTTGAATTAATTTATCAAATAACTTTCTTTCTAAAATGAGAATAAATGTAATACTAAGTGAAACAAAGGGCACACAGCTGGCAGGGGACTTTCACTGAACTCTTCCTAAATAGTAGCATATTAAAATATTAAGAGGTTTCATTCCTATTTCACAAGACTGCTTTGAGCACCCAACATGATAATATAGGAGACAAGTAGGACATTTGCTGTGATGTACTCGTGGTGTAGCAGTTGTTAGTTTTTCCCACAACCTACAACCCACCTGTTCCCCCTTGCTGTGAGGTCTAACTTACAGATTCTATAATGATCCAGTCAAACTGGACATGGCTAGAGATGAAAATACCCTTTGACAGCTATTAAGAACACAAACAACAATAAATGTTGGAGAGGATGTGGAGAAAAAGGCACACTCATACATTGTTGGTGGGACTGCAAAATGGTGCAGCCAATATGGAAAGCAGTATGGAGATACCTTGGAAAACTTGGAATGGAACCACCTTATGACCCAGCTATCCCACTCCTTGGTCTTTACCAAAAGACCTGAAAACAGCATACTACAGGGATACAGCCACATCAATGTTTATAGCAGCACGATTCACAATAGCTAAACTGTGGAACCAACCAAGATGCCCTTTAGTAGATGAATGGATAAAGAAAATGTGGTACATACACACAATGGAATATTACTCAGCAATAAGAGAGAATAAAATCATGGCATTTGCAGGAAAATGGATGGAGTTAGAGAATATAATGCTAAGTGAAGTTAGCCAATCCCAAAAAGCCAAATGCCAAATGTTTTCTCTGATATAAGGAGGCCAATTCACAGTCGGGTTGGGATGGGGAGCATAGGAGGATTAGAGGAATACTAGAATGGCCAATGGGGAGGGAGGGGAGGGGAGGGGCCAAAAGGGTGAAGGAAAAAAAAAAGATGGTAGAATGAGATGGATATCATTACCCTAAGTGCATGTATGAAGTCACGAATGGTGTGAATATACTTTGCATACAACCAGAGATTTGTAAAAAAAAGTGCTCTATATATGTGTAATATGGAATGTAATGCATTCTGCCATCATTTATAACATCTTAGAATTAAAAATAGTTAAAAACAACAAAAAAAAAAAAAAAAGAAAGAAAATACCCTTTGAATTCTGAAGAGTAGAGTGAGGCTTCCATAGCCAGACTAATGGACTGAAGTGCTTTTCTGTTCTGTAAAGAACAAGGATAGACTAACCACCAGCAGCAGCACTGGAAGGAAGCTGTTGAGTCTGCTTCCGGCCACCTTGCACTCTGTAAGGGTGTATGTATTTACATTTGTTGGTGAGCACCACTGTGGCAGGTGAGTGGCCAGCACAGATCCCTTTCCCTGATGGCCTTCAGGCTTTTACACCAACATGGGGGCCTTTAATTACATAAAAGTCTCTGATTTGATATAATGTTAAAGAATAATATTCCCCTGGGTGTTTTACTTGAATTCCTATTACATAAAATGCATTAATTCCATTAGTTAATGTAGCTTATTTTATGTCCAAAACATTCAATATTGAGTTCTTTTCATAGAAGTAATTTTGGAGCTTTTTATTTTATAACAACCCAGTGGACTTTCTCTACTATCCTAAGCATTTACTTCAGTCTGTTTCTTGCTTTTAGTCAAACTATACAGAAGCAGCTAGTCTTAAATATTTTTATCTTACAGGAAGATCTACAAACTTCTGTAGGTTGATTTTATTATTATCATTACTAACTCTAATAATAATAATTACCAGACTTTGCTATGAAAACCTTTTGAGAAGCTCAATTAAGTTTATATTTAATAATCACCATTGGATTGAATTTTCTACTGGCTTGTGGATTAGCATTTGTGTAAATGAACTTGGATAAAGGGGATTCCAGCATTGTTTATTTAGTGTAGCAGAAACAGTTGAAGTTTCAACTATATCCTCTTGGGCAAATCAAGAAGGCATACAAGACAGTCCCAACCATAGATGTAGCTGCACATAGTTCTGCCTGAGGGTTCTGCTCAGGGTCACAACAACCAGGGAGGCCATGTTATAGAGCAACTCTCACCTAACAAGAGACAGGAACTGCCCACTTCGCAGGCAGGTTCTACAAGGCCTCTGTGAGGGTCCCACCTGATTGTGCCTCACATGCCCATATAACTCTTTCTTAGCTTTTCTTTCTTTCTCACTTCCTGACAGCACTCCCCCCAAAAAGCTCTCACACCCTTATGCTTGTATTAGAATCAGACTTGCCTTCACCAAAATATTTATTTGCTTAATTTTTGAGATTTATCACACCCATGCTCAGTGCCAGCCAGACAACATCTATTTACAATATCTGGATCCTCAGAAATAATAGCTTCTATTATTATACCCATGTTATAGATGATGAATTGAAGCTCAGAAAATTGGAAATAATTTATAAGTCACATCAGGTGGCAAAGCCTGGAATCAAGTCCTATTCTTTTATTGCTTTTCTTATAGGGTTGCTATCTTTTGCCCTTATTTTATGAATTCCAATTTATAAAACAAACATAAGATGAAGTGATTTTACAGTAACATTCTCTAAATTTGTGAGAGTATCCTAAAGGATACAAGACATGCATCTTTTTGCTGTGACATACAAAGGCTCCTCCTCCTTACTATACAGTGCCCTGTTGGCTGTGTGCCTGCTCACTGCTCTTGACTTCAGTATTTTCATATGGAAAATGAAACCTTGGGCCAAAGGATCTTCAGGATCCAACAACAACAAAAAAACTCTATACAAACCTGAGTTATATGTGGTTTAGTTCTGGTAGAGGAGTCTATGACTTTAACCCTTTCTTTTTTATGCTTTAATTCTACCCCCACTGCTATAGCAGGGATGAGTAATATTTTCTTTAAATTGCCAAATAGAAAATATCTTAGGTATTGTTGGTTGTAAAGTATGTGCTGCAATTACTCAATTTTGCCAATGCAGCGTGAAGACAGCAGAAAAACAATACACGAATTCATGAGCATGGCTATGTTCCAATGACATTAGTTACCAGTAATTAAAACAGCCAATCCACTGAATGTTCTTTGAAAACAGAGAACACTCTCTAAGCCCTGAATGTCAAGAAATGGCAGATGAGAGATGACAGGAAAATTCTCCAAATTACTTGTATTCTTTGTGTCACTGGTCTCCTGCAAACTTTAGAGATCTTTCTCCCATAGCTCTCAAAGAAACAAAGACAAAAGAAACCTTTTCTTTTTCATTCTTTCATGAGCCTCTCTGAGCAACTTCTGTTTGACAGTGTTTTGTATTTGTGTTTGTGATGGGCTTATGGCTTGAGAACAGTCAATACTCAATGGAGGTGTTGTCTGGAGAGCTGGAGAATATATAAATATTGCATTTGGGATGTACTTTCTCTTTGAACAATCAAAGTATCTGTACAGGTTTGCTTGCTAAGGGTCTATTATTGGCAGTTTCATTATAACCCCTCTAACACCAAGCTTCTTCAAAGAACATATGACTCAGAACAAATATTTTCTTGAGGTTGAATTTGGCATGCCAGATGTTATCCAAGGGGGGGAAAAAAAAAGAAAACAACTTTTCATATGAACTTTCCAGGGAAAACCTCATCTAGGGAGCCTGAAAGATGGAGAAAATAAATTTGTGCCTCATGCTTGAAATTTAGTAGATATCCTGAGCTAACAATGAATAAACTTAGCCTAATATTATTTCAGATCCTATTTTACTGAAAACGTCTTTTGAACCGATGATTTTTAATTAGTGATAGCTCAGAAAATCTATATGAGTGGATCTGTGGAAGTACAAAACATATTGCCTTGTGAAGCGTGTGCTACCTGCAATTAGATGTCATCAAACAGAAACTGAGTAACAGCCCACCAATGATTGTGTTTCAAGATTTTGCATTGTTTCAAGATTTTGCATTAAGAAAATAGGGCCTACTAAAAATAAAATGAAATAAATTTAAAACAATGAGCCGTAGACATTTTAATAAAATTTTAAATTTCTACAAGTAGGCTTATATACAACAGCAGCTCCTTTTCCTTTTTTTTTTTTCCATCTCCCTTTCAGTATCTCTCTGATTACCCTTCAGCAAGCATGAAACCTACTTATTCTGGGTAAATTTTACAAGTGACATTTAATAAGAGAGCAGAAAATTCCCCACCGGTTTTCCATTCACAAAGAATAACCTTCAGATTTAGAGTTTTGACCATCATTAATAAGTAAACTCATCAAAAGTCGAACACAGGGGAAAAAACAGCGTATATTGAGAATTCAGCCCTTTAGGAACAAAAGAAAACTTTAGTAATTATCCACTGTCCTACTGCATCTTGGCCTGAGGGCCAATAGCACTTTGTGCTATTTTTTCACCTGACTTCTAAATTTTTCTCAGACTTCATTACTGATTCAAAGAGGGATGGAGTGAGAAGAGACAGTGGAAAACTTGAAAGTATTAGCATAAGTTATAGAAAAGCCAAGAGATACTAGCATGAAATATGTCTGCTATGATAGATACCCAATAAAAATGTACTGAATGAATCAAGGACTAAGGACACAATTGCAGACATTCTACATTGAATTCTTCTATACAAAGAAAAACTTTGAAATACTATCAGGTTTAAACATTGGACCATTCAGACTTCTAGAGCAATTTAAGAAAACTGTTGATAAGTTACAAACTCTCAAGCAATAACCAGGCCTTCTGCTTTAAGGAAAACCACTAACAGTGGAAAATATTGACTTTTATTTATTGTGCAGGTTCTGAAGGAAACTACATATGGTCTCTCTGGCAAAATTGAGCGATTTATGTTAAAAAGAAATTTGCTTGGTATGGCAAATGTCATAAACATAGAGTAACATAATAAACAAATATAATTCCATTTGGCATTCTAAGTAACTAACATTTTCAGTATTTGCAAAGATGGTTGTAGCTGGGGGAGGGTCATTGAGAAATCTGCTTTAAAGGTAAAGCTCACTCAACCAGTTGGCAGTGGGAAAGAAAATTTTCACCTCTCATCATCAGGATTCATTCCATATCTCTAAGGCCTTTCCTGTGCCCCCAAACTAGAACTGTGGCATACAACAGAGCCATACTGAATGACAGATTACATTGAAGCTTCATTAAGAGCATCACTTGTACTTGTTTACATGTTATGTTGAAAACCGCACAGCCTGGAGTCTCTAGCTGTCTGGAAGGAGGCTGTTTGCCTCTTCGATCACACAAGCTGTGTTAAGAATGTTCTCTCCAGGCTCCATATGTTGTTTCTGTTTTGTTTCCACTTTCAAACACAGAGTGAATAAGATTAGCATGGCCTTTAGCTTCAGCCAAGATTCCTGATGACCCCAAATCAAAGGGGCATCCCTGGCTTTTTTGGAACATGGTAGTCTGTGATGGTTCTCCAAGTTGAGTTCTGAGTGGCTGGGGACAGTCTGAGAAATGCTCACTTGAAGTGATGGTTTCTCTCTGTCACCAATGGAGAGGCACATTAATTTTCAAGACACAGTGTAAGTTCCATCTGTTATCCAAAGTGTTTGTGGAGATTACATGCCAGGGAAAAGAGTTACTGAATGAATTAAAAGTAAATGTCACTTCTGAAAACTCAGCCCAGTAAACACAGCTTGGGGAAATATTTCCTTTTGCCTGAGAGACAGCTATTGAAGTTAAGTAATGTGGTGCTTTCAGACCTGGATAATGTCTGGAGAAACTCTCATTACTGGAAGCTGTCCTGGCCCCTAGGGTATGGATCACTAGACAGTAGTGCTTCCTCAGTGTCGATTTGCAGAGCCCTAAGGTGGGAGCCTGTGAGCTCCACAAATAGCACTTTACAGTTCAACATGATCAATAGGACAACCCAATAAGGGTCCAAAACAATTTCCTCCTCCTCCCCTCTCTCTCAATTACCTTTGCTTTTAATGGACTTGAGTCTGGGCTAGCAATTGCTCAAAGTTGCTGAGAAGCTGTGATTTATGCAAGAGCATCAAGCTTCATTTCTTATCTAAATTGCTAGTCAGCTCTTGTTCTCATCTTGAATCCACTGGAGAATCGTTGTCTCTCTGATGATTTTGTCATAAAGGCTAGTTTCTGATGCATCAGGTACTTTACCTTTACTGCAATTGCCAAAGCTGATTTTAATATGTATTAGAAATTTGGGGATAAGTATATGACATATTACTAATCACTTACATTTTTAAAAGAGTGAGTGACATCACCATTGTAGCAACAACAATAGCAATAACACTCTTTGTCCTACCATCCCTTTGTGACACTGAAATTTCTGGCAAACTAGAAAAACATAATGATCTTAGTTTCAGAAGTTATGACTCATGTTCTATTCCTTTGGGCCTAGCAAATTTTAATTGGTGGTGATGTGTAGCTATTGGAAAACCAAAAATTATGTTATCTCTGACTTCCAACCTTCATTAACTAGGAGGCTGGTTTATATGACAGAAGTGAAGAATTTCAGGAAAAAGAAAGAATGGGAGCTCCTATGTACTGACACTGTACAATATAATATTGTAGTGCCTACTATTGGAGCTCTGTTCAGATCCCCTCGGGTCCCTGTTACCAGTACCTGGTGGTCCATGCTGTTTTCCTCTTGGCTTCATCTAGTGGCTTGCATCTGTGATTCAGCTCTGGCCAACTGCCATCCTTAATAGTCCAATAGGCAGAGAGCCGGGAGTGCCTGAGGATGTATGGCCCAACTGTATCCTATAACCAGATTGATTAGCTATGGGAGAAAGGCATCCCTTATTTCTGTCATAAGTCATGATGTAATCTAAAGAGAACTCCTCTCTGGAGGACTGAGCTGGGGCTGGGGACTCTGCCTGAGTCATTTCCTTACTTGGCTTCTTTCCCTTCCCAGTCATGCTTCCCCTATTCCTATCTCCTGAGAGCGTTTCCTTAATGAATCATTTGCTCAGGAATTCTTGTCTGGAAGTTTGATCAGTATACACATTCCTTCCATATATGTTGTTACATATGACATGCCTTTTTACATATATTTTGTGTCTAAACTGCCCAACACTTCTTCTAGGAAATTGAGAATTAGAGAGTTGAATTAATCTGCAAAATATCATAGAGTGTTTGGTAGTAGAAATATGTGTCTATTCTAGGAAGGGTATTAGGAAGGAGAGACAGAGGGAGGTAGGACACAGGGTACCAATATGCAATATCCATATTATTCCAAGAAGAACAAGTTTTAACATTCTATAGCACAGTAGGTGACCATAATCTATTTCTATATATTTTATAATGAGCTAGAAGATAGGTGTTCTTAGGCTCTAAACATGAAGAAATTATAAATGTTTAAGGAGATGAGCATTTAATGCCTCTGTTTGATCATTACAAATTACATACCTGTATCAAATTATCACACTGTAGCCCACAAATATGTACTATTATTATGTGTCAATTAAATAAAAAATATTTTAAAGATAAAATGCTAGCCCATTATTAAATAGAAAATAAAAACTACTAAGAAGTACCTATCTGTTGAACTCAAGTCTTATCCCCTTATTATATTTTCTACTGAACTATATATTGGCATTAGAAGCAAAATGAGCTTTTAAAACTGCTACATGAGTTGTTCCATTCTTACTTTTAAAAATAAATTTCTTGAGTTAGAAGTTGCTAGATTCACTGTAACATGGTCTTCACTAGATACAAATCATTGCAAACAGTAAATCAATAAAATCACCCTTTGCTGCCTACATAGAAAGTTAAGCTTGGTAGAAAATGATAAAGGTCTTGCAAACCTTCAGCTTGGATTTTTTTTTATAGCAAATTAGTTCAAATTAATGGCCTCAAATGGAGAGAATTATAGTTAGCATTTAGTTTGATCTTTCTCATTAATTACTTCTACCATATTTCCACCACAATTAATTTTCTAAAGTAGCCCTGAAAGCAAACAAAAGAAATGCTTTTCCAAACTCTCATAATAAAACATTCTTTTTAGATTGCCATTAAATTTACCCCAAAGATTCCATTATCTTTTGCTTTTTTCTTTTATCACCTTTGGTGCTTAGAGGATTCAGAGATGTCACAGAGGCAGGACAATTTATGACTCACACCAGGAGCACTGCCAATGGTCTCAGGAGGCCATGACTGTCCCCATTCCTCCACCTTCCTAGAACTTCCAGAGAAGATAAACAAATACTGCCCACTTTGACTTCTCCTAACGAAGAGAAATCCTTTCACCAATGTCTGGCAAGAGCAACATGGAGACAGAATTTCTAAAGTCTGAGTCCCATTGCATAGTTGGAGAAATGACTTATAAGAAATTAAATTTCAGAAAATATCTATGAACATTAGTTTCCAATATATAGGTTCATCTCATGCACATTGGGTGCCAAGCATTTTAGATCCATCAACTTTGCAAATACTATTAATTTCCCATTTTCTAATGAAGAGTCTGAGATGCTAAGAGATTAAAGTTGCTCCATGAAGTGGAGGAGCTGAGATGCAAAGTCAGGGTCTCCTACTTGAGCTCAGTGCCGCAGCTCCTCTACATTGTACCATTGGGCTTAGAGGTCCCAAATGTAGAGACTGCACCATGCAGCGGGCAGAACCAGCTCTTGAGGTCACCATTCTCATGTTTGCCAAGGTGCACTGAGGGCACTTTTGCCAATTATACAAGAAAGATAGTGAAGTTTGAAGTGGCAGACACGGGGCAGCTCCATCTGCAAAAGTAGTTCTGAGAGAGAGTGACATGAAGCCTAAAGCTCTCTAACAGCTCTATAATAGTTCTGGAGTACCCTATGAAGACATGATATTCTATTTATCACACTCATTGTTGCTGCCTACAATGTGCCAGATTCCTGTGCTCACAGTTTTAAACTGTAGTAGGAGAAACAAGAAAGCTGGACAATTTCAGGTTGTTTTACTTGCTATTACTAAGGAAATAAACAGTGATACAGTTGGTCTTGCTTGTTTATGTAGCCTCTTTGACTAAGACTATGAGCTCCTAGGAGTAGTACTTTTGCTTTTTATTTATCTTCATATGCTAATGTACCACAATTTTAAATATTCAACAAAGTTTCATTCAATGAATTAACGAACAAATACACACATGGAAAAACCTATCAGGTACATGCTTTGAAATCTAGAAAAACAGAGATGAGTAGCTCAAGATGGACTGTTTTCTCCTTTGAAACAGAAGTCAAAATGTGTTCTGTGTGCTGCCTTCCTACAAAAATAATAAAAATAAAAATAAAAATATTTTTGGTCTTCCCCTAATGCAAGGAAAATTAATTACTCTGACATTATCCACCAGAGGCTACTTCCCTGCACACTTCAGGCCCTACAAGGTCACAACTGATTGTTTTCTAGAAAGGATTAAGGATAATTAAAAGGGAGTACTGAATGGGGGCTTCAGGACCTGGGGGATTTGGGTTCCTCGGTTGGGTTTAAAAGGCTAGTTGAGGCTGATCCTCTTGCTGAGGGGAAAATGGTCACAGTTTATAAGTTTTTTTTTTTTTTTTAAACCAGTGAATCTAAATTGCCTCAGACCTAAAATAGAAGCAGCATTTTCACAACATGCCCCTTGTCCTTTACTGCAATACTGACTTAGGCAGGATGCATATGAAAAACAAGTCTTTTAAAGAAACCTCTAAGACCTGCACTACAACAGTCTTGACTGAATCACAAATATCAAGTCACTGAGGACTAATGAAAAGGATTGTGGGCACCTGGAAATATAAAAACCTGATAAGAATATGTATGGAAACAACTAGAAAGGCTCTAAAATGCCTTCTACAAAGATGTGTATTTTTTAAAATATTTTTTAGTTGTTGTTGATAGGCTACCACTGAGCCCCAGCCCCAGCCCAGACCTTATTTTTTTTTTTTTAAAGGTATTTACTCACTACCTTTTCTATTTCTTTATTTTAGTTTACTGTCTTCATGTGATAAGATGCATGCATGGTGAATGCATTGTTTAACATTTAAATATAACTGAGATTTTAAGCACATAAAAATTACCACATAAGACTAGAACTAATGAATTAATTTGGAGAATATTATGCTATGTAAAGTTAGCCAATCCCAAAAAGCCAAATGCCGAATGTTTTCTCTGATATAAGGAGGCCAATTCACAGTGGGGTTGGGATGGGGAGCATGGGAGGATTAGAGGAGCACTAGAATGGCCGATGGGGATGGAGGGAAAGGAGGGGGCAAAGGGGTGAAGAAAAAAAAAAGATGGTAGAATGAGATGGATATCATTACCCTAAGTGCATGTATGAAGACACGAATGGTGTGAATATCCTTTGTATACAACAGAGATATGTAAAAATGTGATCTATAAGTATAATATGAAATGTAATGCATTCTGCTGTCATATATTTATAACAACTTACAATAAAAATAAATAAATAAATAAAAAGACTAGAACTATCAATGCTCCAAAGAGTTTTGTTTTCCTAGCTTGTCTTTTTCAAAATTTAATTCCCAACATCTGTTTAGCTTGTATTCCGAAGTTCCTCAGCTAAGACTTCTAGTTATGCATATACTTAAATACAGATATTAAATAATAAGGATATATATTGTTTTGTGAGAGAGTGAAGGCTTCAGATAGGTATATGAACATCAGACATGATGCAGACAGTTGGCTTTCAGTGAATGGTGTGTGTATGTGTGTGTGTGTGTGTGTATGTCTGTATGTGTAAAAGTGCAGCTTCACTGGGACTTTTCTTTGACCTTGTACTTAATGAGTTAGTGGCCCATCATCTAAACTTAGCCATCATTATATGCATTTTCTCTACTTCCCTTGCTACATGAACCATTCTATCAGAGGTCACTCAGGCAATCTCACAGATTTCACATCACACTTCAAAAATTTAAACATGCAAACATTTTTAAAGTAATTGTATTTGAAATATGGTACAAATGAGACAGAAGAAGGACTTTCTCAAATGAGACACTCTTTCTGTTTTAAAAACCCCACATCTGGAAAATATTTAAATGAAATTTCATTTCCTGTTCTCTTTTTGGCACTGAGCACAATTTAATTGCAACCAGATAGGAACTCATCCAAGTAAAATGGGAGAAGCTAGAAATGATCTTTTGGTGATGACAGGAGACTAAGGTCTGCAAAGTCACTAGATGGAAAACAAATTTGGAGAAAACATGGAGTGTAAGCAGGCAGCATGCTATAAATATCTGGAAAGCAGATATTATTTATCTAAATGATACACATTGTAGATTTGGCAGCATGATGAAATCAGCATGAACTAGAGTAAGTGGGAATGAGTAGAACCGGGTTTGATGTCAGCCCTGACACTTGCTGCTGTTACTTTATCTGTAAAATACAGAAAAAAAATAACTAAACTTCTTGTGCAAGGATTGGTTTAGATGACCTGTGTACAAATACCCAGCACAGTACCTGGACCAGGCAACAGCATTCTTCTGTGCCTCCCTCCTTGGACACATCTCTGAACTATTGTAGGTCTGCTTCCACATCTGAAATATGGGGAACAGCCTTAAGGGTGTTCTGCATTTCCCCAGGATTTTAAAAGGAAGCTCACAATGTGTCTCCGTTGGGCCACAGCTTTGACAGCAAAACAACCAACAATATATTATCAAAGGTGAAGGGGTGGATTTTTTTTTTCCTTAGGGGCAGCAGATTTCTCTCTCTCTAGGCCAATTGATCATTCTTGCCCAGGGTTTACAGAATCTATTATCATTGGACTACCTGGAGGAACATTCACTGTATTCCTCTATTCTGTTAAACTGTGGTCAGTGTTTAGCAAGGACTTACTGGAGGTACTGCTAAGCACCTAGAAGAGAGCCACGTTGTCAGAAAAGAAAGTTTTCTTGCCTGAGACAGCAGACCAGAATCTGTCGTGCCCAGATTTATAAATTTACAGGGATATATTCTTATTCTTATTCTTTATTTTTCCCCAGTACTGGACATTTAACTTAGGGATGTTTTACCACTGAGACACATCCTCAGCCCTTTTTATTTTGTTTCTTGTTAAGTTGCCGAGGTCCTCACTAAATTGCTGAAGTTGTCCTTGAACTTGATTGCTATCCTCTTCCCTTGGCTTCATGAGTCACTGGGAATATAGGCATGTGCCACCACACCTGGCAAGAAGGACATTCTAATTTACCTAAATTCAATGAAATAAAATAATACAAATGGATTATTTCACTGAGATATGTTTATAGGGGATGTGCTTTACTTTGTGCTTGTTTTTCTTCAAAGCATAGTAGATAAAGAAAATAGAGCGAATGGTTTGAAGCCCTTATACATACCGGAAACTATCCTACATATTGTTGAGATGAATAATATCATAAAAAACAAACCTTAATATATCAAGTACTGTGCCAAATATTTTGCATACTTAAGCATCATCTGCATGTGAAGAAACTGAGGCATAAAATGGGAAACCTGCTGAAAACACATCTCAAATCCATTGCACAGGGAAGCCCTTGACTCTCACTGCTGGAGTGCATTGCATTGATCCCTGTGAAAACATCCTACAAAATGCCATTGGCTTCTATTGCCTAAATGAGGAGAACAATTGGGTTAGATAAATTACATGTAGAAATCAGCTCCAGAGTCCAGACAACTATTACCTCTTCAAACATCTGCAAACACTTTATGTCTGGCCCCACCCAAAGGTGGGCAGTTCTTTCAGGGAATTTGCAGCACCGCCCTGAAGGGCAGCTTCCAGCTTTCTACTCATTCTGCTCATTCCTGTCTCCCCAGCTGTCTTTGTCCACATCATTGATGCAGGATTCACATCTGAATTTTCCAGCAGATGGTCTTATTAATTGGTCTTATTAACTCAGTTTTCCCACCAATAATATCCTTCCAAGTAAGCTGCATCTGCCATTGTTTCCCTTTTCTATGTTGAAAGAAATGCAGGATGGGCCCATAGGCCTCCATTGAATGAACTCAAACACCTAAACTGCTAACATTTACCTCCAAACCCACCTGCCAGGCTTGCCCGCCCCACCCGGCCGCTCTTTCTGCTTATTGGTCTCACCTTCCCTCACTAACTTAGCCACTCCAATGAATCTGTGGGTTCCCATGTGGCCTGAACATACTCATTCACTCTCCAACAGTCCATGTCAACTTACAGAGCTAGGGATTACCTAGGTTGGGGACCATCTGCTCCTTTACACTAGGATTCATCTTAAAACATCAGGATTATTATCACAATGCATGTTTCCTTAGTTTGCAGTGAGGATAACTAAGATCTTGTGATGGGTTCTATTAATATTAGACATCTTTATTATTCATTAAGAGATGCTTGCATTTTCCAGCAAAGGGAGTCTTTAATTTTTGCTTTTGCGATTTCTCTGGAAATAGTTATTTATTTTAATTCATGCTTACCTTTGAACAAGAGATCTATATTGTGTCCAATAAGGAAACATAAGTCCCTCTTTTACTCTGGCAAGCTGGTAAGTTCTATATTTAGCTGTAAAGAAACAAGTATCTCTGTCTCTCAATGCTGTTTGCCAGGCTCCCCAGAACTCTGTCCCCAGTGTCTGCCTGCCCCTCATTCCCCCTACTTTCTCATATATACAGACATCTTATGCTTCCTAGTCCTTTCCAAGTCCCCAGGAACTCTCCAGAGCACGTCAGCTTTCACTTTACTCCCTTCCCTATTCACCATGCACACATTTTGTGATTTTCCTGTTTACTAAGATAATTGCCTTCTACATGACTGTCTGCTTAAAATCTCCATCATTTGGGAACACTTTTCTGATGACTCCAAGCCATATTGATCAAACAACTCAATAGGATTATTTATTATTCTTTCCTGAAACATAATTGCTTATATTACATAATTAATTACCATTGATATGCCACCTCATCAAACTACACTAGTCATTTCCGAGGAAAGACTAATGCCTGGAAGACTATGGTCTTCATAGATAAAGCGACATATGGAAAAGTAACTTATAGAATGATATGGAACATCTGTTATCTTTCTCTATATACGTAGAACAGTTGTCCAGGTAAAAACTGAACAGAATAATAATTGAATGACAATATGGCATTGTGTATTCCTAACAAAAACAAAAATGTAAATATAGTCAATTCCTGATATTCAAGGTTTACGTTGCCTCCAGTACCAAGTTAGCTAATGCTGAACTGTTGCTCTTAGGAAGATACGAGGATGGTTCCTGTGAGCCACTGGACAAGACACTTTGGTTAATCAGTTAATATAGAACATGTCTGTCTTAAAGACACCTAATTTTATATTAATATCAAATTTGTGAGTTCAACTGCAACCTAGTCTTGCTGAAGGAAGCTTGTCTAACACACATGTTTTCTCCATGAGGTATGTCATAGCCTTCTTGCCCCTGGGAACCCTAAAAATGTTTAAAAATATGGAACTAAGTAGACAGTATAAAGGACACTGGCTTATAGTATAGAAACTGAAACCAGAAGGCAAAGTGTCACCTTGCCAACCTCAGAGGGGAATGTCTCTGTCAGGCAACTCAATTTTTTTGCCTGTCTGCACCTGTACACAAATCCCCCCATAAATACCACAAGCATTGATTTTGGTGTTAACAATAAATTTTTATGAGTAGGCAAATTTACAAATATGTAATGTGAAAATGATGAGTACAACTATCTATAAAGAATAGAAAGGATATGTTGCAAGCTAAAAATCACTTTGGGATGTCTTTTATTGATTATTGAATAACCATTACTGTAGAACACAGAAATCGCAACTGGTCTTAAAAGCATTTGATCAGGTATGCCAGCTTTGCTACCTAAGTTTTGAAAGCAGAGAGAGAAAATTCTGCTCTTAGTAGTTTACCAATACAGTTTTGCTTCCATTTGCTATATGGGAAAGGTCCACACATACAATCAATCGATATCACAGCCTGTTTCCACCATTTAGAATCATACGACTTTGGCAAGTCACACGATGTCTGAGTTTCCATTTCCTTGTTATGTGAAACCCTCCTCCTTGAACTGTCCCTCAACACAAGTGCTTCCCCTCTCCACTGAAGGATTTTAGAATTCTTGGCTAATGCTCCTGTGTCCTAGCACAGTGTTTCTCAAATACTGATAGGCACACAAATCCCCCCGAAGATACTGTTAAAATGCAGACTGATTCAGGAAGTCTGGGTGGAACATAATATTGTGCATTTATAACATGATCCCAGATAATGCTGATCCTGCTGGACCAGGGAATATACTTTGAGTAGCAAAACCCTAGTACCTTACAGAAGACTTATAACTTCCATGATCTACTTTGTCTCCAAACACTTTCTTCCCTACATTCTTCATTAGCTCTTACTTAATGACCAAAGCTTTGTCTAGCAAGTAAAGCAGGTGTCATGAAATGGGAAAAAAAATCCCACCTATTGCTGGCAAGTCTCTTAATTTTCTATGCTACTTTCTTACTGATCCCACTGAGCATAGATTTTACATAAATTTAGATGAAGGGGACATTTAAGATCTATTCTTAGTATGGCTGGTGTGCATTCAAAGCTTTTCAGTAAATTTTAATTACTGGAGAAAAGGAATCATGGGAGAATGAAAAGAGAAACTAGAAGAGGAAAATATAGAGTATTAAAAACAAAATTTGCCTTTCAAATATGAATAGTGCCTGCCACATATTGAGTACTCTGTAAGTGTTAGATACACCATTACATGAGTAATGAAATACTCTGAAAAAGAGCAATTATCTGAGTAATATGATAAACTCAAACAGCTCCTGCCTTGTTTTGTGCTCTAAGACAATAACTGATTTTTTTCAACTGTGAAATGATAGGCATTTAAATAGAGAATGGGGAATTTTAATTTAATATGCTTGACAAGATGTTTGATGGGGCTGTCACAATGACAGCAAGTTTTCAATGCATTTATTGGGATTACCTGTGTTGACTGAAATGCAAAAAGCACTCAGGAAATCTTTCATTCACACTGACCTATTTTGAGTGCAATGCAGATGGAAAGAGCAATGAGACAGAATTATCATGATTTCTAGTAGGAAAACACTGATGTTTGGTGCACACCAAGGAACAAGGACACTCATGAATAGAAGATGGCTGAGCTTATTTCATAGACCCAAAGAGTACTCAGTACAGCAAAACCCAAAGCCCTGGGTGAAGAAATGAAAGTGACAGAAGAAATGAAAAGCTTGAATTTTTTGAGTACTTACTGTTTTGCTGGAAAATGTTCTAAAATATGGATCTTTTTTCTCAACCCATTTTTTGTCCTGACTATGAAGATATCAGTTCTTAATACTGTGACATTTCTGTTTGGAGTTTCAAACTCTGAGTGGTAAACAAACCAAAGGGGGGAAAAAAGAGCTATACTTTTAAAGCCAGGGGTTATTTGTTGAAAAAGGAGAAAATTTTTGAGAGAGAGACAAATAGATAGATAGATACTGGCTAATTAATTGAATATAAATTTTATGTTTTGTAATATTGCCTGTTTAAGATGAGGTCTACTTCCTCTTGCCAGCATAAGAGCATGGGTCCCACAGGAAAAAAAAAAATGAAAGGTACAATTTTAGCACTATTACTTTCTCTCCTGAGAAAGAAGCTACATGAATGCATATTAATAATAATATATCTTAAATGTTACTAACAGAAGGTTCCAGTAGTTTGGAAATAGATTATCTACTCACTGACAAAATACATAATACTTGTTATCTCTATCATACATTATAATATATTTGGCACATTGTGGGATACCTTTGTCTAAGGCTTTTCTTGCCAGTACATTAATTTATCACTTGATGATTTTTCATCTTTATTTTAACAAGATTCCAAGCATAAGAATGGAGACTATTTCATGGACTTCTGGTAACCCTCTATAGTGCTCACTATGCAGTGATTAACATAGATAGTCTAATGGATGCCATGTCTACAATATTGCTGATAATAAAATAATACCTGCCATCTTATCAAGCATCCCTGATACGATAGGCATTTTGATGAGTCCTACATACATATAATTAGTACATCTTCAAACAACATAGATAGAAAGGTGTCAGCATTCCTTTTTGAAAGATGAAGAAATTGCCTTGAGGTTAATGGCAAGTCTTATGCCACATGAATAGTAAGCAGAAAGCCAAGTTTATTCTGACTCTAAATATCATCACCACCAATGGTAGAAAAGTGTCTAAAAAAATAGTATTTGAGAAAAGTCTCAAATTGCTAACTATTTTGTTTTCAATCCACTATAATTCCAGATGCCAAAGTAATTGCCAAATATTATTCTAAAGTTACCCTCTAGTCTAAGAGATCAGAGTAGCCTCCAAACTTGTTTAATAAAATAATCTGGCTTCCATAGTCTGGTTTTCAAGATCTTCCCCTTTAATTAATTTCAATTTTTATCTTTTCTTATTCTACTTTAAGTCTTCTCAAACCTTTTCTTTTTAAAAAAGTTCCGGCTAATGTCATACAAGTTCAACTCCCAGAGATGTCTGCAATCCTCCAACATGGAAAAGGTAGTGTGGAATGGAAAAAAAAAAACAACAAGGTTTGAAAATTCTAGAACACCCTTACAGCTACATTTCTTAAGTTCTTCCCTGACCACCCTGTCTCCTTAGTCAGTCTGTATCCCTTTACCCTGAGTGAATTTTCTTCATTGTACTACTATGTTAGACAGATTAAATAATGCTACACTGTTCTGTGCAAATAAACAAACCTCATATCTCAGTGTGTTGTCACAGTGTTTTTCTTGCTTTCATCATGGTTGATGTGAACCAGATGTTCCTCCTCTATCCTATTGCTCTGTGCTCTGCAATACATAAACTCTAAAGAGAACAGCACAAGAAAGGATGCAAGGGGTCCTTAAGTGGCTTGACTGTGACTTGGCACACATCACAGTCCACTGACCAGTAAGACGGTCCACCTAACTGCAAGCAGGGCTGGGGAATATGCACATCTGTATTGGTGACCACTATTACTGTCACTTTAGGTTACATAGAGAATATATTTATTTGTTTTTCTTTTCTTTTCCTCCACCAGAACATACCTCCATCTTGTCATAGATTTGTTTTTATTTTCTATGATAAGAAGATTAAATAGTACTTTGGCTGGTATACACCCACACCCCATAAACAGCCATTGGTGAAAGAATACTTGTGATTGATTTAAGAGAGCTCCATGGTTTTTAAATGTCACTTGCATTGAGGAGTGGGATGCAAATCCCTTGGATCTGTAGTAATGTTAGCCAATACATTATGGTGGAAGTGATTCTATACTAGCTATAGGTCTTCTAAAATGATTGGCACTCTCCAACTTTTTTTCCTAGTGGAGCCGTGAATCACCATAAGATTGCTCTGTCTATCCTGAGAAAGTTGCTATGAAAAAGCAAAGATAGTCACTTGCAGAAGATGCAAGGACAAAAAGAGACAGAGACACATACATACACATACAAATCTAAACATCAGCATGCTTTTACCAGGACTTTATTTGTTCCTCATCTAAGGTCACAGATTTTGCAAAACAGAGATATATCATCTGTATCCAAGTCCTTGATCCACAAAATAATCAAAATATTGTTTTAAGAAATCAAGTTTTGAGTTAAATTGATAATTGTACAAATACTTCATGATGACTGATTTTTGGCCAGTCAATCCTAGTACCTACAGTCTATCTCACAGTGAATTAATTAACTCTCATTACAAAAGATTCAGCATTCATATTATTTAAAGTTACTTGTATGATCCTCATGCATCTCACAGCTCATCTCCATATGCCCTCCTATCCAGACACCACACATGACAGTAGTCACCTAAATATACTCATTTGTTTTAAAAATATTTCTGTTCCCATTAGCAGTAAAACCCTTGTTATGATTTGATCTGAAATGTCACCCAAATGTTCATGAATTGAAAACTTTTTCCCCAATGCAGCAATGTTCAGACATAGTGCTCTTGAGAAGCAATTCGATCATGAGGGATGTAATCTCATCAGTGGATTGATCCACTTGATGGATTCATAATTTGAATGGACTATTGGGAGGTCATAGAATCTGTAGAAGGACCCAGTTGGAGGAAATGGGTCACTGGGAACATGCCTTGGAAGGGGTATCTTGTCCCCTTTGTTGCTCTCTCTGCTTCCCTGTTGTGGAGTTGAACAGCTTTTCTCAGCTACCTCCTTCTGCTGTGATGACCTGCTTTACCACAAGTCCCCAATTATTGAGCCACACAACTGTATACTGAACACTCTAAGAGCATGAGCCAAAGTAAATCTTTTCTCCTTAGAATTCTAAAGGGCTGGCACTCTGAGTCCCAGTTACTCAGTAGAGGTAACTGACATATATTAATATTTGTGCTTTAAAGTGAACAAATAAAAATAAAATTGGCAATGTCATAAAATCAATAATAAGTATATATGGAGTATCCCTATATCTTTATTTTTACTTTCAAAGTTTAATCATAGTATATACTGGCAATGCCAAAGGACCAAGTTATGCTGGTATTGTTTTAAAGTCTCCCTGAAGCATAATAAAATATTATATCAGGTGATCATAACTTCAACTTGATTTCAATTAGTATGAAAATAATTGAGGAAAAAATTTAGATTCTCTGCCCCAAATAAATGGTTCTTTGGCTATGAGACCTTAAAAATAAGGTCAAGTTTTCTTACCATCACCAAAAAGCTAGTATAGATATATGGTATATAAGTAAGTATAGAATAATAAATCAAATTCTCCACAGCCAGAGATTGAAATAAAAAGGGATCAGGTCTGGGGATATAGCTCAGTTGGTAGAGTGCTTGCCTCACATGCATAAGGCCCTGAGTTCAATCCTCAGCACCACAAAAAATAAATAAATAAAGTTAAAAGGGATAAAAAATGCAAGGCTTGTATATTTTCAGGAATGCTTTCAAAATAAGAAATTTTCCTTAGAAACTAAGGAAAGCATGTGTAGTTACACAATTCTATAACCCTTTTACATAAATATAGCACTATGGTATAGGCAAAGGTGGTGAGTATTTCAACCAAATAAGTAAGCATTGATAAAGAATTAAGAATGATCACAGCAATAATGTATTTGTTCCTTTGATCAGTCACTCAGGTTCGAAAATTACAGTATTTATCTCAAGACATTCTAATTGGGCAAAGTTACTTGGTAAATTGAGTAGGTGGAGATCAGAATCATTCATCCACAAGAAGAATGTTATTGAGTCTTTTCATTTGTTGACCTCTTCTATTTTCTGTATTCCTGTTCATATTCAGCACCCCACTAAAGAGAGTTCAGTTCAATTCATTGTCTAAGACCCCTCAAATGCCATCTCCTTTAAAATATAACTCCTGTGGTTCCTGTCTATAGTGATTCTTCTCTTCCTCTCTGCTGCCATCTCATGCTTCAGGAAGTTAGTATTTTCCCCTTTGAATTGTAATTATTTCCATGCATTAGCTCCTCTGCCAGACTGGAAGTTCCTCAAGGAGCTGAGCCCATGTTTTATTCAGGTTTGTTCCTCAATGGAGCATAGCACTGGAATCTCACTTTGAACACCAAAAAACCAGATGTGTCATTTTTTTCTTCACTTATTTTCACATCTATGTTCTCTTCTAAGATAGACCTTCACAAGTCATTTCATGGTTTAAAAGGGAATACATTTAGACCCTTACAGAGAAGTGAGGCAAATGACAAGTCCAATAGTACAGGGAAAAATTATTTTCTATAGTGATAACTGCTGCATATTTCAATTGTTTGAATTTTGACATTCATTTGCTTTCATTATTGATAGGTGATTTTGTTGTTGTTTGACTGAAAGTGATAATTTTGTTTCCCTTAATTACATGTTAGGATATGTACTGTCATTAGATGATTTATCAGAGTAATCAGATTATTAAAAAAATGAACTCATTGCTTTGAATCATAAAGTAGAGGTATAAATTTTTCCACATATCATTTAGCTTCTTTTTCTTTTATTTTGCACATATTGAAAAAATGTTTGTCCTTCTCAGAAAAGGAATAAGAACAAAGCACCTCATCTCAAATTTTTAAAACTTTTTGATACTGAAAGCAACTTTAATTATAATGTTCAACTTATTAAAAGGTCCTATAACATTTGGGAATGTGTAGCATATTGGAGAAGATGCCTGAAAGAATCAGACTGCTGCTCCAAGAAGCTTCAGGTTAAATATCAATAGTAGGAGCTTTGAAAAAGGTACACAATCACAACTTTATAAGATGGAGTAAGAGTTAAGGTCACAAGAGAGATACAAATTTCAATCAGAAAATGTTTGGGCTGCAGGGGAAGACTGTCTCTGGAAAGAATACAAGAGCCTTTTAGTTTGACAATGTAGAATTGCTTGCATTTCAATTCTTGGTTATTCCATGAAATAGCTGTACCTTCAATATAGTGGGATTTGGAAATGGAAGAAATTTCCATACTATCTCTTACCCTGATGTTCTCCTTTCAGTCTAGATCCTTTTTCTCACTCTGGTACACTGCACTGCCATCACATCTTCTTCCATCCTTGATCCTTTAATTTTAGATAAATCTTTTCACTAGTTTTCAAGAGTTTGTAATTGAGAGCCTAGCTTACATCCTTTTCTGGAAATTCCAAATTTTTCAGTTTGACCTTTAAATACTCTTTAAATCCTTGCATGTAGAATTTGTAAAAATAATCAAAATAGTGCAAAAGGTGCCTTCCAAATATTCCACCAGAATCTCCTGGTATCATATGCAAAATTGTGTGTGAATCTTCCAGGGTTAGTGTCTATTGTCATATGCTCATAAGCAGTCTTTGCCCACTGCACTTGAGAAATCCTAATACTTCCAGAGCATCTGAAATATATTAAATACATAAAAATCCTGTGAAGTAGTAACAGTTAAGATTTCTAAGAAGTATGCAGAATGTTTCCTGAAAATAATGGACCTCTCACATTTGATCAACATGAGTAAGTGAAAATGTGCCACGGGGTTGATGGTAATCAAGAGGACAGTCTTAGGAGCTTGTTCTATATTCTTACTTATCTCTCCAACTAGACTTGAGATGAAAGTTACCAAATATTACATATTTTATGAAAAGTTGGGAATCAAGATTTTTATGCATATAAGTGTATGCATTGATAACTAATTTAAAACATTTTAAAAGTATACAAGAAATAGACAAAAAAAATTTCAATTTGAAGAGATGATAAATTTCTACAAGAAAACCTAGAATTAACATCATACTTTATGGTGAGAAGCTAGAAACACTCTGCTAAGATCTGGGAGAAGGCAAAAATTCTCCCTTTCTACATCCCTTTCAACATTGTACTAGAAGTACTGGCTAATGTAATAAAATAAGAACAGGAACTAAAAAGTATATATATATATACATATATATATATATATATCAGAAAGAAATAAATAAAACTATCTTTATTTTCAGATGACATAACCATCTACATAAAGAATATGAAAGAACACACACACACACACACACAAATACACACATACACACACCTCCTGGAACTAGTAAGGGATAATAATTTAATACAGTTTTACGGTTGCAGAATGCATTTCTAGTATATAAAAAATAACCATATTTCTATATATTGGTAATGAACAAGTAGAACTTGAGATTAAAAATATAATGCCATTACATTATCATCCTATAAATAAAATATTCAAATATAAATTAAACAAAATATGTATATGATCTCTACAAAGAAAAGTATAAAACTCTGATGAAAAAAAAGCAAAGAATAATAAATAAGTGGAGGTCTATTCCATAGTCATACATAGGAAAATCTGATATCATCAAGATTTCAATTCCTCCCAACTCTTCCTGTAGATTCAATTTGAGACTTCTGCATCCAAGAATAGGCAACACCATATTGAAGCAGAGAAATAAAGTAGGAAGAGTGATATTATGTGACTTTAATAATTACAATAATCAAGACAGTGTGGTATTGACAAAAAATAGACAAATAGTTCAATGAAACAAGATAAAGAACCCATAAATAAACCCACTTAAATATAGTCTACTGGTCTTAACAAAGGAGCAAAGGCAACACAATAGTGTGAAGACAGTCTCAACAATGGTGCAGGACAACTGAAAATCCACATGAATCCAAACACAGACCTCAGACCTTTCACAAAAGTACTTAAAAATAAACCATAGACTTAACTGTAAAATTCAAATCTACTGAAATCATAGGGGAAAAAAAGGAGGAAACCAAAGGACTTGGGTATGTTAATGTCTTTTAAAATACAGCACCAAAGGCATGAACCATAAAAGAAATAAGTGATAAGCTGAAATTCATTAATATTAAAACTTCTGCTCTATAAATGAAAATATCAAGAGAATAAGAAGACAAACCATAAACTGAGAGAAAACATTTGCAAAAGACACATCTGTAAAGCACCATTATCCCCAAATATACAAAAAACAATTAAGACTCAACAATTAGCACTCAATAAGTACATGTATATGAAGACACAAATGGTGTGAATATACTTCATATACAACCAGAGATATGAAAAATTTTGCTCTATTTGTGTAATATGAATTGTAATGCATTCTGCTGTCATATATAACAAATTAGAATTTTAAAATTTCAATAATGAGAAAATAAATAACTCTATTTAAAAAAAGGTCAAAGACCTTAACAGACAACTTATCTAAGAAGATAGAGAAAAATCAAATAGACATAGGAAAAGATACTCCAGATCATATATTATCAGGAAAATGTAAATTAAAAACAAGAGATAGCACTATACAACTATCAGAATGGGCCAAATTTAAAACACCCACAATGCCAAATGTTGGTGAGGATTCACAACAACAAGAATTCTCATTTGTTTCTGGTGATAATGCAGAGAATAGCATAGTCACTTTGAAAAATAGCTTTGCAGTTTCATTTAAAATTAAACATACTCATCATAATATCCAGGAATTTGTACTCGTTGGTATTTTTCCAAAGGAATTAAAAACTTATGTTCACACTAAAACCTGCACATGCTTTTTTGTAGCAACTTCATTTATAATATCTAAAACTGAGGAACTAAGAGCTCTTCAGTTGTAAATCGGTACATAAACGGTTTCACTTTCAGAAAAATGGAATATTATTCAGCGTTACCAATTCATGAAAAGACACAAAAAATTTCCTTTAGTTAAGGAATCCCACATATTACAGAGTAAAAGGAGATAATACTAAAGACACAATTCTTTAATGATATGATGTGATAGAAAAAGATGAGGGGTTGCCAGGATTTGGGGGAAAGAGCTGAATAGGTAGAGCAGAGAGCCATTTATGACAGTGGACATACTCTGTATGACACTATAATGACAGGTTCATGTCACTATACATTTGTTCAAACCCACAGATTGTGCAAAGCCAGGAGTGAGCCCTGGCATGAATTGTGGACTTTGGGGGACTATTATGTGCTGATATAGAATCATCAAGCACAAGAGATGGACCACTCTGGTGGGGGATGTTATTAATAATGGCAGAGGCTGTGCATGCATGAGGGCAGAGGACATATGAGGAATTCCATATTTCCCTTTTAATTTAATTGTGAAACTAAAATTGCTCTAAAAACAAAGTCTGTAAGAAAATGAATAGAGAACACACTAGTCTACCGTGAAAAAAGATAGAACACAAGTTTGTTGATATGGAGACTAGGGGCCTAGAGTTTGCACTTTAATCTATAGCTTTATATTCTCAATTATTTCTCCCCATCATCTTGGTGATAAATTTTGACCATTCCACATCCATAGAAAATGTCTTGAAATTTCCTGTTTTATGGATCATCCTTACAAAATTCACTCAGTTGACAATTTCTTCTTACCTTTATCCCATTTCCTTAATTAAGCTCAGGTTATCTACCTTCTTGTGAAGACTTTCCCTTCAAGAACCTTGAAATACATTATCTTTACCACTTGCCTGACAAATTGTCCTGCATTTGCTCAAAGAAAGTATGACAGTGCTCTCTCTACAATCTTGCTGGTGTTTCTGAAATGTTTATGTGTCTGTCTCTTCTCTGTTCAACATTAATTCATTCATTCATGTACCCTACAGACAACTAATTCATGCTCTGTATTGTTGTATTTGGTAGTAAAGATGAGATTAAGTAATGAGACTCTTTCTACTCTTATGGATCCCACCATAATTGTCCATCTAATGCACATGAATAAATGTTGTTCTGAACCTCTGAGAGATAAAAACCCTCTGAAGTTTTTATTTTATTTGATTTTTAACTAACATTCCTTTATGGACACTGAATACTTCTTTCCCCTGAAAATTCATATTTTGAAGTCCTAATGCCAATGTGAGCACTTTGGCAGATTATTAGATTTAGATGAGGTCATGAGGCAGGGGCCTTACAATGAGATTAGTGCCCTTGTAAGAAGAGACCCCCCCCCCCCACACACACACACAACTGCCAGCCAAGAGGGTAGCTGTCTGCAACTCAGGGAGGACCCTCACCAGAACCCAACCATGCTGGTCCTCTGATGGCATCCAGAACTATATGAATTAAAATATCTGTTGTTTAATCCACCCTGACTACAGTACCTTGTTTTATCACCTAGAGTGGACTAACATCCATAGGTATCTTAAAGAGTGACTGGTGGTCAGTAAATGCTCATGAACATTTATTGTTTGGCCAAGTGCTTTTGCATGAAATCAGTTATACTCTAACACATAAACATTTATACTCTAACTATGAATTTCATACAATGGATGCTGTTGTAATTGGCACTGAGGACATGTGGGGAACCACTTAAAGGCCAGTAACAATTTATATAATATTTGTGCACACTGCTACCATCCATGGAGCATTTTCTTAGTGATTCAAAACAAATACATGGTTCTACCATGAAGTAGATTTTCCATCACTTTTTAGTTTCTGCATTTATTTTGGGAAGCACTTACAGTACCCTTGTGGGGCTCATCATTTATGAAGGCAGCCTTTGTTACCCCAAAATGTAGCTTTATAACAATTATTTAAAAAATAACTCTGAACACAATACTTCTAAATCTTTTTTGATTACCTCAAAAATTTTTCCCAAAGACTGAATATGGACTTAAATCCATTTTTTTTTCATAAAAAAAGGATTAGCCATTGTTTCTTGTAATCATGCTCAGTGAGAGTCAAACAATAGCATCTCCATTTGAAAGGGACTTTTGCTACAAGGTTGAAATTAACTTTAACTTTCTTTTTAAATGGCTCAAAAATAACTCATAGCATAGTGGTTATCTTGGAAGTGAGAATTATCTGTTTTATTAGCTCTCTTTAGGCTGTATTTTACAGAAAAATTCTCATGACTGACTAATGTGTTTTACTCCATTGTCTGGAAAGCCCTGGATAATAATTTCAATAATAACAGTGAAAATATACGAAGACATTCAAAGCTGAGGTTCTCATTATTATTGCATGTTGGGTATCTGTATCTCATTCAACAAAATATTTAAAAAGTGTCACACTGACTTCCAAACAAGGGAGAAAAATTTAAAGAGTTTCAGGCAAAGCAGGCCATTTAAACTTACTGGATTATAATTTATACACACAGACATATAAAGATAGGGTAAAGAATGGAAAAGAGATAAGTAAAGTATGCATGGAGATAGTACTTGGTGTGTATAAATCTGAAGATTTCAACGACCTGAGTTTAAAAATCAAATACCTTTTTAGTTCTTTTGATTTTCCTTTCTAATTAGAGTTTATCAAGGTAGAAAAAGAAGGAAGATACAAATTTCAGTGGTTCATCATAAAACACACTTTAAGGCATACATGACTAATTCAAAAATTGGTTGCACAGAAAAATAGAGGAATAAAAGACCAAATAGAACAAGGAGGACAGGTATGATTTTTCCATAGCTCTTTCTACCTATTCTTCAAGTGATGGGCACAAGGGAAAATTAAACCAATGAACATGCAGGAATTAAGGGGTAACTCAGCAAATCTTGAGGGATCTTGCCCCCAAATTGTGTAAAAGCAGGCCTCTAACCTTGGTCTACCAGTTATCAGTTATACCATGATCACATCATTTACCCCTTCTAAACTTGTTTCTTCACCTGCAATACGGGGATGATTATAATGCCTTGAAGATATTCAACAAGATAATACAAAGGAAGTGTTGATTAAAATGCTTACTAAATCCTTGGTAGAGTCTAACCATAATATTCAATTAGGTTAATAGTCACAAATGAATAATGACTTTATTAATTCCTTGATAAGCTCAGTAAACAGACTTTTCCATAATAAACTCATTTGCTAACACTGGAGATTTGGGCAAATATAACTCTGTGCCACACTGTGTTGCATGGATGCCGAGATTTAGGCACTCGGACTGGTATGGCCAAAAAGACTTTTGTGATTGGTATCTGTCTGTAGTCTGGAGCCGTGGTAGTAGCTTTTATTGGTATTTTGACTATTGTTCAAGAATCCATTAATAGCTAATGCATTTGTACTATTGAATTAAAGAGAGATGATCCAGGGATTGATTTCTTTTATTCTATTTTTATTTTATTTTTATTCTCTATGTGTAGGACATAGAGTTTCATTGTCAAGATCCACATCAATGAAAGCTATTTTTTTTTTTTTTTTTCCCCAGCAGGGAGAAGTATTTCAGGCTGTCAGTGGCTTTAGGATTGATTCAGCTGCAGAGCTGTCTAGTCCAAGGACTAATTGTGGTATAAGCCCCAAATCTTCTGTGCCACCACAAGATAACTGACACCTCAGAATTCCCTGTGGGATTAATACTTTGTGGTTTTTAGACTTCTTCCTCTGAAAAATGCTTCTTCTGCCCTCCTCCATGCATCAATGTTGATCTCTAATCTTTCTACAAAAAAAATTTTTGGGGAACTCATTTTCTTGATTGCCTTCAGCCATTCATGTCCTCTTCAAAAGTTGAGTGTTTTCATTCTTATACTCACAGAGTTACATGGCTTAAGTTTTCTTCTGCCTAAGGAGGTCTAACTCCTGAAAAACGCTCAGACTAATGGCTGAAGTAGGTCTCCCATGCCATTCTGTTCTAGGACCATTTCAGGAAGAGAGAGCCAAGACATACAACAGAAGGAGGGCACTGGGGGACCCAGGAGAAGGGCAAAGGGACACCAGAGGTGAGGGCCTGATTAATTGACCTGGACCTTGAGCATTCAAGGAAAGTACATTTATGTCATAGAGGAGAGGGGAAATTGTTGACTTTCTAGAGAATTAGGGAAATACAATGGGAAAATAAAAATCATGAATGTACTCATTTGTTTATGCACATCTCTTTCCATTTCATCCACTCATTCTTTTCGTCATTCAACACAATTTAACTGAGAAATTATGACTCCAGGCACTGAGCTAAACTGTGCGGGATGGAGATTTGACGAAAACCTGGCACTCGTCCTAGAACAAACTCACGTTTTGGCTCCAATACCTTGCATTGCAACATAAATATATTATGTTTATATATATATGCTGGATAAATTTTGTATGTTCTAACCAATTTTGTCTCATAGGGACATTTCGTAATTACAAAGATTGGAGATTTATGTCACAGAACACTATAAAATTCTGTTTCATTATTTTATAGTTGTATCTTAAAAAATTCAAGTTCTTAGTGTACTGTTCTAGTGTTATAGTTACCTGCTTAAACTTTAAAATAGAAATGAGAATATTGGCTAAATGTATTCCCGGAGGCTTTGGATAACATCTCTGGCAACTGGTTTGCCCACAGACTAGAGATGATTAATAACAAACAGGCTTAGAACATTCAGATGCATACTATATATTAGTTGAACAACTGATGATTTTTCAGTAAATAATATCTTGTGGCTCAACTCTGAATTGTTTCTAGGGGCATAAATTAGGGGCATAAATTACTGTTTTGTTTTTAGAAAAATTGCAGGCATCTGACTGGATACTAAAACAGAGCTCTGATAAGAGGTATAAAATAGCTGCATTTCTTGTTTAAAGGAAATGTTTGTTACAGAGACACTTAGTCTTCCTGCAAACATCTGTGCTCCCTTTTCAAGTACAGGATAATACTGGGCAGGGGCAGCTGAGCTTAGAAGGATATAACCTGAACCTCAGGAATGTAAAGGATTATGTGATTAGTTTCTGTCAGGAGAAATGTTCATGAGCAGAAGAGATTCAAATAAATGGAGATACTCTCTATTTTCTTTCCCCCTAGATGCAAGCTCCTAGGTCCAGAATAAGTTACTGTAGCAATAGATGGGAAGAGACCAACTTCTTGAAGCATAGCTTGAAAGACATCACTAATCACAAACACCTGTTTGGATTTTTACCAGAATTAGAAATCTGCTTCTATCTGTTTTTATCAGTGGTGAGGAATTACCTTAACTATATGGTGTAGCCTCATGATAACTGAAGGTCAGAATGTCTTTTGGAAAGTGTTTGTGGGGGAGGACATACACTAAGGACAGATTGGATCCAAGGTAAAATGTCAATGAAAGGATAAACATGGTTTAAAAAAAAAGGTGATTAAGCCAGACACAGTGGCACATGCCTATAATCCCAGTGACTCTGGGGACAGAGGCAGGAGGATGCCAAATTCAAGGCCAGCCTGAACTTTGTCTTGAAATAAAAAACAGAAGGGCTGGAGCTGTAGTTCAGTGGTAGAGCACCCACCCGCCCCCGTGTTTAATCCCCAGTACTACAAAAAGAAAAAAGAAGAAGACTGAATAGAATGTTTTATAACAAATTTTCCCAGTTGCACAGACTAAATTTCTAAAATAATGATAGCACTTCAGGCAAAGTTTCACTCTGTAAGCAGATGGATGAGTAGAAACTGCTCCATTTTTGTTCTCTTAAGGATAATTTTTTATAATTTGGAATTCAGCATTGTACATGTGCATCAATATTCAACAAGTGACCCTCCAAAATATGTTAAGGGCTTTAAATATATGGATGAGGTTCTTTTAAGAATTATTAAAAGAGAAAGCATACATTTATTCAATGTGTTAGATAACTCAGGTCCCTCTCATTTGGAGAAGGACAACAAGAGAAAGAGTTTTCTGACTTTTACAAGGTATCCATATTTTTAATAAAATAACCAACAATAATAATAATAGTAATACTACTAATAATAAAACATAATGATATATATGCAAAAGTGCTTAATATTCAGTAAAATGAAAGCAAGGTGGTGATCCAGGCTCAACTGCACTGATGACAATCACTCTAAGGGATGGAGAAACAGCAGGACACATGGAATCCAGGTGTTTAGATGACCTTACACAGATGCTCTTGACTGATGATGGGGCAATTACTGATAAATCCATTATAAGTTGAAAATAGTACAAGCTGAAAATGCCTGGAGTGCACCTGACCTATGGAACATGCATTGTACTCAGCTGCACATGGACTGTGGAGTATTGGTTGTTGTCCTCAGGACTGTGTGCCCAGCTGGCTGCTGTGGCTGGTGACCACTGCCCAGCATCACAAGAGTATTTTATTGCACATTGAAAAACCAGCCAGAGATCGAAATTCAAAATTTGAAGCACAGTTTCTACCAAACATGTATCACTTTCATACCATTGTAAAATTGAAAAATCTGAAGTCGAACCATTATAAATTAGGAACTATCTGCAGACTACTCATCGCTCTGGAACCCTACTTACCTCTCTTAACATCTTGATCTTGGACTTCTAGCCTTGAGAATTTTGAGAATATAAATGTGTTATTTAAACTACCTGTTTGGTGGCACTTTGTTATAGTGGGTAGCTGTAGCAAATGAATATAAATAACACACAATTCACACATTTAGTCACTGAACCTTTAACTTAGCACTCATTGTGTGATCTGTCCCATGCTAACTGCTGTAGATGACCAGGTAAGTTAGCTCAGCCTATGTCCTTAAGAAAATCAACAAATGGAAAGGAAAACTTTTCTTCCATCATATATTGGTTCCTTTTCAGGGATAGGTTATTTAAATAAAATATATTCCATCATCTTTTGGTTGAATTCTGCCCTCCCCCCACCAAATTCACATAGAAGTCCTAGACTTCAAGATGCAATTAGTTAAAACGAGGTCATATACTCTAATCAAATGTGACTGGAGAATTAACCAAGAATCTGCACAGAAATAGAGTTGGATGATAGTCTAGTCATATTGGAATATTGGATACAGGTAGGCAGGGGGCTCGTTTTATTAAATATATTAAATGTATATATATTATATATGTTATATACACAAACACACATATATATGTATATATATATCTTATACATATATTAATTAATATCTTATATTAATATATATATAAATCTTATATTTAAGATATATTAAGAAACTTGTTCACATAATTAGGGAGGCTGACAAGTTTCAAGTTCTGCAAGGTGAGTCTGCAAGATGGAAACCCAGGAGAGCTGCTGGACTTGTCTGAGTCTGAAGACCTGAGAACTAGGAGAGCCCATGTGCCAGTTCTAATCCGGAGGTCTGTCATCTTTAGACCCAGGGAGATCTCATGTTTCAATTTGAGTCTAAAGGCAAGAATAATTTCCCCTGACTAGAAGGATAGTCAATATTTATGCTTCATTTGGGTCTTCAACTGATTGTTTCAGCACCACCCACATTAGGGAGGGCACTTTTGTCTACAAATTCTACTGATTCAAATGTTATTCACATCCAGAAACACCCTCACAGATATACCCAGAATAATGATGCATCAAATAATATTGGTGCACTCTTCGGCTAGTCAAGTTGACACATTAAAATTAACCATCATAGCTGATGTTCTTATATAAGAACATTAGTTTGGACACCAAGACAGACAAGCATATAGGGAAGATGTGATAATAAATAAAGAGATAATGCCATTTACAAGGAACACCTGAAGCTACTAGAAACTGGGGCTCAAAGACCTCAGGAAAAAACCAACCTTGCCGATTTCTTGATTTTGGACTTCTAGATCTGTTAGATAACAAATTTCTATTGCGTATGTGACCCATTTTGTGGTGCTTTGTTATGGCAGCTTTAGCAAGTTAATACACAGGTGTATTATTTACTTACTCACTTACTCTTAAATCTATAAGTAAATTTGCTGCTTGTCATTTAGAGTTAAGGAATAAGCCATGCCAGTCTTACATGATTTCTATCCTTGATCTCCTTTTATCACATATTCACCTATGTACTCAGTATTCTTTCAACTCATATTTGTTAAGTATCTCTATCCCCAAATCCCTTAAATTATGCTATGAAGATTGTGGTAGATACACCTGAGCAGCACATGGAATTCAGATTTCAATGTACTGTTATTCGTAGAAATTAAACAGTGACCTGAGAGCATTTTGTTTTCATGAATTAAAGTTTCTTAAGTTACACTAGTCTAAAGAATATCAATTACAAATGTAATATAACATTTAAATCAATATTGATAGACAATAAGATCAAAGAGGCCAAATCAACTCTGTTAGCTCAGAACACAAAATGAGGTAGATATTAGTTCAGGGGTAAAAATTACAAGATCCCTAGAAGCTGGTTATTATAGAGTGTTTGGGAAGCAAAGAGAAAAGAAAATTAGGATGTTCTTAATTAAACCACTCTTGAGTCTATAGTAATATGAAATAGTTTTAATCTTCTCACAAACTAAACACCTGCCTCCAAGTATCAATGTTAAGGAAAAAACTGAGTTTAAGTCTCTGCACAACTAAAGATTCATAGCAACATCTCAATGTTAGAAAACTGTAATTGAAGGGAAGCTTGGAAATAATTAATTCTTAAGCTGTTTAATTTTTCACTTTCCGTTTCAAGGATTGTCACTAAAACAGTCATGTTTTTCTTTTCTTGCCAATCCAATAATTTCACACTGACAGCCTCTCATCATGGGGATTTACAATCACATTACTGCTTTACACATTTCAATACAAACACTTCTAAACTGAAATTAGAAACACTGACATGAACTACAGTCTTTAGTTAATGATTTATGTTTTTGCTTTGGAAAATGAAATGTCTGTTACATATATTACACTGACAAGTGATTTCCAAACTTTTTGCTGAAGTGTCCAAAAGGAATGCTTTATGATTATTGCTCAATAAAAATAGTGCTTTGGTATTTTTAAGAAAGAAAGAAAAAGGCTACTATAGTATATTTAGCAGTTAATAGTATGTGCATAAGAATCAGGTAGAGTCTTGAGTACTCAAATTTCTGTTACTAGCTCTGTGGTTTGAATAAGTAGTTTGTCTTCTTATGCTATAGCTGACTGAGTTATAAAATGTGATCATTAGAGTATTACCTTTGAAAGTGTTTGGGAACATTGAATAGGATGGCCCATGGAAAAAAACATACATGGCAGGAAGATTAAATATATGCTCAATAGTTGTTGATGTTACTATGATCATTACTTATCAACCACGACACAGGTACCAGCTACCATGCTAAGGAGTGGGGCAATAAAGGCGATGAATTTGCACTTCTCTAAGACCCTCACAAACTATAATGTGAACCTAAAAGAAAAAAAAAAAAAAGGTGGTGCATGTGGAAGCATTTTAAAAAATAAGAAACTTTGAATGAATACAAGAATGATTTGTCATTGGAAGGCAGTAGCCAATGTCCTCAGAAACCATGTAATGTCATAACATGCCAGCCTCTGTTATGGTGAAGAAGTGAGGTGTCCCTCAAAAGGTCTTGTGTGAGACAATGTTAGAAAGTTTAGAGGTGAAATGATTGGGTTATGAGAGCCTTAACCTAATCTGCGAATTAATCCACTGATTAGGATTAATTGGGTGGTAATTGTGGGCAGGTACTGTGTGGCCAGAGGAGGTGCAGCATTGGGGTGTGCCTTTGGGGTATATATGTTGTCTCTGGTGAGGGGGGTTCTCTCTATCTCTTTCTCTCTCTCTGCTTCCTGGTGCCATGTTCCCAGGAACTTTCCTCTGCTGTGCCATTCTGCCATGATGTTCTGCCTCATCTCAGGCCCAGAGCAGCAGAGTCAGTCACCAAAGGACCCAGACCTCTGAAAGCATGAGCCCCCAAACTCTTCTTTCTCTCATTGTTCTTGTCAGATCTTTTTTTTTTTTTTTAATACTTTGACAATAGCATTTTAACTCATTTTTATGTTTACAGCATATATTTTTATTTGGTGATTTAAATATTATCTTCTATGCTTATGTATGTGTACTTATATTTATTCACTTTGGTATATATGTTTTTAATATTTTACTCAGATTTTTTTCAAGTTTCTGGTTTTATATAGAGTATTTTTACAATAATTGTGTGTTCATACATGTATTTAGGGTAATCATGGATAACTCAGTCTGCCATTATTCCTATCCCCTTGCCCCTTCCCCTTCCTTCCCCCTCTTTGTTCTATTTAAAGTTCTTTCATTCCTCTCATTCCCTCTCTCTTGCCTTTATAAGTTAGTATCTTCATATCCAAGAGATCATTCGACCTTTGTTTTTTTTGGGATTGGCTAACTTCACTTAGCATTATTTTCTCCAACTCCATCCATTTACCTGAAAATGCCATGATTTTATTCTCTTTTAGTGCTGAGTAGTGTTCCATTGTGTATATATACCAAAGTTTCCCTATCCATTCATCTGCTGATGGACATCGGGGTTGGTTCCACAATGTACCTATTGTGAATTGTGCTGCTATAAACATTGATGTGGCTGTGTCCCTGTAGTAAGCTGTTTTTAAGTCCTTTGGAAATAGACCAAGGAGTGGGATAGCTGGGTCAAATGGTGGCTCCATTCCCAAATTTTCCTAGGAATCTCCATACTACTATCTAGATTGGCTTCACTAATTTGCAGTTCCACCAGCAATGTAAGACTGTGTCTTTTTCCCCACATCCTCACCAGCATTTATTGTTTGTTTTTTGGATAGCTGCCATTCTGACTGGAGTAAGATGAAATCTTAGAGTTATTTTGATTTGCATTTCTCTAATCACTAGAAATGTTGAACATTTTTTCATATATTTGTTGATTATTTGTATGTCATCTTCTGAGAAGTGTCTGTTTAGTTCCTTGGCCCATTTATTGATTGGGTTATTTGTTCTTTTGGTGTTAAGGCTTTTAAGAGCTTTATAAATCCTTGAGGTTAGTGTTCTATATGATGTGCTTGTGGTAAATATTTGCTCCCTCTAAAAACTGGAACAAGACAGGGATGCCCTCTTTCACCACTCCTATTTAACATAGTTCTTGAAGCCCTAGCCAGAGCAATTCGACAGATGAAAGAAATTAAAGGGATACAGATAGGAAAAGAAGAAATCAAATTATCACTATGTGCAGACAATATGATTCTATACATAGATTTTTAGAAGATCCAAAAAATTCCACCAGAAATCTTCTAAATCTAATAAATGAATTCAGCAAAGTAGCTGATATAAAATCAATGCCCATAAATCAAAGGCATTTCTGTACATCAGTGACAAATCCTCAGAAAGAGAAACTAGGAAATCCACCCAATTTACTATAGCCTCAAAAGAAAAAAAAAATTGGGGAATCAACTTAACAAAAGAAGTGAAAGACTTCTACAATGAAAACTATAGCACACTAAAGAAAGAAATTAATGAAGATCTTAGAAGATGAAAAGATCTACCTTGTTCATGGATAGGTAGAACTAATATTGTCAAAATGACAATTCTCCCAAAAGCACTTGTCAGATCTTTTGATCAAAGCAGGAAAAAAGCTGAATAAAGCAGTCTTTGACTTTGTAATGGCATAGTTTTAATTTTAAAACAATGCTTCCAATATTTTATTCTTAGATATAAGAGTACCTATTCATGAGGCAATTAATTCAACTACGGGCTTATTCATGCACGCAAATATCATTCACAAATTCCCCCTTTGTTTTAGGCACCCACTCCCCAGCCTTTTTAGCATCCCAATATTTTGTTTCTCAAGCCAATGCCATTCATTTCTTCCCCTAGACTGTCAGCTTTTTCCTTTCTTCTTTCTTGACCTTCTAGGAGTGTTCTATGATCTACTCTGTGCAGGATAGTTTTAGGAAACTTAGGAATGTCTTAAAATAATTGCATGGCCCTATCCCAGCAAAGCATGGCATCTCTTTGAAGGGGCCACCATGAAAATGAGTACCTGGTACAGATTTGGCTGGGTGCAGGAAAGCAACATTCTGAGAACCTAGATGTTGGCGAAAAATGGTATTAAGATCTACTCAAATTGCAATTTAAGATTTGACATGCATGACAAGGCTTACCTACTGCTGAAATCAACTTGATTTACAATTGAAGATAATGGTGTTTCTAGTGTCTCAAATGCTAAAAATAATCATGTTTATTTGCTTTAATTTACTGTTAATTGTTTATCTTAATGCACTGCTAAAGAACAATTCTTTCCAAGTTCCATAAGGATAAATAATATGACCCTATTCTCTTTCCAACTTGTTGACCACACTATATCACTGGAGTTAAAACTATGGCAAAAACATTGGCTTATTAGCTGTTATTTCCATGAGAAAATAATTAGGAGACAATTATGTTATAGGTTGGTAGCATTTGTCAAAATCTGTATAAACCAAGAATCTTATTTTTAAACAGTAAAAGCAAACATCAGATGAGTTAAGAATAAATTTCATAATTTACTGCTTATTTAAAAATGTGAATGTAAACTAGATCTTCCAAGCATGACCCTGGAATCATAACAATGCATTTTAATATTTTTGCTCAAATTTTAGGATTGAATAGTACCTACTTGCCAAGATGTTCACTTGTGAAATTCCTTTTAAAAATATGAAAAATCCTCAGTTTATTTGAGAAAAAATGTTAGATGTTAATAATTAACGACCCATTCTTTTTTTTTTCTAATAAAACTTAAGGTTTGGAAGAACCCTATCCCTCACTTTATTGCCAACTCTGATGGACTGTTTACAGGGTAAACTACTACCCTGATGGGGAATTTTCAAGAATTCATTTTGATTGTGGTCAGGTCTAATAGATCCATAGTTCTTTCTCACACTGAGCAGAAATGTATTTATTTAAAGCTTCTACTCATTCAAGCTTTTGTTTTCTTTTGGTAGTAAGCAAAAACAGTTCTGTTTTTCTTATGCTCCAGCAGCAGACAAATGTCTAGTTTCAGCTTTCTTTCCAGGAACCTCAGTACTCTAAGTTTCACTGACTTTTGCTCATAGAATGTGGTTCCGAGTCACTGTCCAGGTAAATCTCCTGTGAACATGATCTACCTTGAGGTTTCTCAGTGTGTTTCAGAGTGCCTAACCACATAATAACACCAAGCTCCATTTCATTATGTTGCCCAAATATAAAACCTTTGTTAACATATTAACATTTAAAACTTTATCTTAAAGTATAAATTGTTAAAATATTCAAAACATTATATGTTATCAGACAGGCAGACGCTTCTTTGGTTATTCCAGTATGATCTTTTCACTCCCTCATCCTGTTACTATTAGTCCAGTGAATTGTGCAAGAATAGACCATGATGCTCTAAGTGTGGTCTGACACATAACTGAGCAGAACTGATCACTTTTTCTTTTTTGGACCCAATTTCTGTCCCTTGTCCTTGGCCCCACTCAAGTCCACATCACAACTATCTCTTGCCCTGAACAATCTTAATAAGATTGGTTACCCTGCTGTTTTTCACACATGCTGCCAACTTTTCCTACTCTTAGCAGTGAAAGGGCTTCTTTTCAAACAGCATATATTGAATCATTACCTGCTCAAAACATTGCAAGGACTTCCCTTTATAATGAGCATGGAAACCTGACTTGGTAATCTGTTATCTGCATGATCTCATCTCTGCCTATTCTCCTTTTCACTCATCACACTCTGGCTACCCTTATCTTCTTCCTGTGTCTCAGTACTCCCCAAAGCAAGTCCTACCCTAGGCAGCTACATAGCCTTTCCTGTGTGACTTTCTCTTCCTTTTATATTTACATGTCTGGTCTTTTCTTTCAGTCAGATCTTAATTTACGTGTCCCCTCCTCAATGAGGCCTTCCCTAGCTACCCAGTATGAAGTTAGTTTCTCTCATAATTTCTATTATGACACCCTATTTTAGTATTATAATAGTATTAGCCACCATTAGTATTTTCTTGCTTGTTTTATGATTATTTCCCTAATAAGATATGACACATGTCAACAGTAATCTTAATGATTTCATTAAGAACAATGTTAGGTATACAAGTGTTGTTGAAGGAATGCACGCATTGACTGCAGTACAGCAGTATTACAGTATGTAGAACAGTAAAGAGCTAGGAGTCTGCACTTGGACTTGAATTGCTGATCTGTATTTATTAATGCTGAGCCTTTAAACAAGTTACAAATCCTTGCTGTATCTGAAGTCATAAATTTCAAGGAAGAAAAAAATGTTTCTTTACTCTTAAGGTCATTATAAGAATTAAATAAATTACTTTATGTAAAATTTTTTCATGTTCCCTGCTATACAGTTTAATCTCTACATTTTTGTTGTTAGGTAGTAGTTTTCAGAAGCCAAGTATTGTATTGGTCAATTTTGTTTTGTGACATTGTCCACATCATTTATATCATTCTACCTATTGAAAATGCTGAAGATTTTTATTTTGCTCTTAATTAAATGTCACATTGGATATTTGGGCCCAGGACTTCAATCTAAAATTTTGAGGTGAATCTAAAACCCAATTGACCTCAATCTGGAGATGCCTGAGGATTCAGGGTGTCAGTGACATCTTCTAACTGTTTCCTTCCACTTGACCAAATAAAGGCCTGTGCATGCCTGTTCCTGGATCAGTACTAAAGGCATTGCACTAGGGGAAGAACAAGGGACATACAGAAGAAGGACAGTGAAACAATGTGGACACCTCAGTTGATAAGGAACAGGATTATGGAAAGAACACACAGAGATACAAGAGCCAGATATTAAGCAACTTTTTAAAAAAATCTTTCATTTTGAAATAATTATGGACTTATAGAAAGTTGCCAAGATACCACAAAAAGGTTCTGATTTCTCTTCACAAATTCACCCCAATTATTATTCTTACCTAGTACCTGGTCAGAACATGGTTTTAATATTGCTGCTAAAAATTCCATATAATTTTAGCACATGGGTAGATTCATGTTCCTTATTGCAATTAAGATTAAAAAATATACTGTTATCACAAAGATCCCTCTCGTGTAATCATGCTAGTCTTTTATAATCTACCTATCATTCTCACCTACTAATCCTAACCCTGGGCACTCATTTGGTATTCAGTTCTATAACTTTGTCACTTAGAAACATTGCGTAAATAGACTCATACTGTATGTGATCTTTTGAGGTGGTGGTTTTCACTCAGCATGATACCCCTGAGATCTGTCCTCATGTTATGTACCAATACTGTGTTCCTTTTTATTGCTGAGTGGAATTCTATCTCATAGATGTACCACAGTTTGTTTAACCACAAACCTATTGAAACACATTTTGGTAATTTCCAGTTTGGCTCTATTAAAAATAAAGCTAGCATGAGCAACCATTGTACACATTTTTGTGTGTATGAAAGAATTCTTTTCACTAGGATAAAGGTTCAGGAGTACAATTGTTAAGTTGAATGGTAATTTTATGTTTGGTTGCTAAAGAAACTGCCAAACTAGTTGCTTATCTGAGTGGCACCAGTTGACATTCCCATCATCACTGTTTTCACGCTAGCCACTCTAATAGGTATGCAGTGATCTCTCATTATCATCTTAATTCATATTTCCCAACTGCGTGTGGTGGTGACCAGCTTCGTATGTGCTTAATTGTCACCCATATTTCCTTTGTGATGAAATATCTCTTCATGCCTTTTCTTCATTTTCTAATGGAATTATTTGCTTACTTGAATTTACTGTTGAGGCTTGACATTTTTACAAAACATATTCTATATATGAATTTTTATTTGGTTGTTTGCAAATATTGTCTGTTGTTTGTCTTTCTTCCTCTAGACAGGGATTTTCACAAGGCAAGAGTCATTGACATTTATTTATTTTTTCCTTTATGGATCTTGTCTAAGAACTCTTTGGCAGTTCCTAATTCCTGGAAATATTCTCCCATGCTATCTACTGAAAGTTTTGTAGTTTTACATTTTACATTTTTACCTCTGGGTCATTTTAATTTTTGTATGAAGTGTGGAGGTTAGGTTGAAGTTCATTTTTTTTGTTTATCTATTATTTAATTATTCAATTCAGTTTAAAAAAGCTGTCCTTCTACCATTAAGGTGCTTTTCTGCATTTGTCAAAAATACATTGGGCATATTTGTACACATCTATTTTTGAATTCTCTTCTATTTCATTTATACCCATGTCTGTCCCTCTATTAATGCCACACAGTGTTCATTATTATAGCTTGGAGTCAGGTAAAATAATCCCTTCTGCTTTATTCTTATTTTGCAAAGTAGTTTTAGCTGTTGTAGTTTCTTTGACTTTCTATATAAATTTAATAATTAAGCCAGCATACTATAGCAATCATGAATACCTATGTTTCTAGCAGCACAATTCATAATAGCCATTTATGGAAACAGCCCAGGTATCTGCCAACAAATGAATGGATAAAGAAAATGAAGTACATAAACACAATGGAGTTGTTTTTTTTTTTTTTAATTCATTCATAAAGAAGAACAAAATTCTATCATTTGCGGAAAATAGAGGGAACTGGAGAACATCGTGCTAAGAAAGATAAGCAACTCAGAACATCAAAGGTTGTATATTTTCTCTCATACGTGGGAGTTGAGAAAAAGGAAAGAAAAGAGACAATCAGAAAAATAGAAGCAAGACCGTTAGACTAGATATAGATATCTTGCTGGAATTTTAATAGAAACCGTGTCAAGCCTACATATCGATACAGAGAGAAATGGCATGTTAACTATTTTGAATCTTCTCTTAGTCTGTGCACCTGTCCATTTACTTAATCATTTTTAGTTTCCTTCCTAAGCATTTTCAGTTTTCCACCCATTGTGTCTGGATTTGCAGGCTCCCCACATTGTCTCCCCTGACACTGTGGGGGTGGGGGCTGAGGGGTTTTACCTTGCCTTCCCCACTTCCTGACCCACAGGGATAAAGTCATGGCTCCTCACTCTGCCTTCTGCAGTATCACACTGGCGGGAGGACTGGAGTACCCCCTTCCAGCCTGGCAACAGTGGCAGTCAAGGTTTTCCCCTAGTTCTCTGGCTGACAGGGTTGAGAATGGGCTGTGGTATGTGGCTGTAATGGAGTGATCAGTGTTTAAAGTTTTTGTCCTGCTTGGCTGCCCATAGTCCCATTCTTTGATTAGAAAGATCAGGAATTTGCTTTGGGCTTTTGTTGTTGCCCTCACTGGTATTTCCAAGTTGCTGGCTCCTCGTTGTGCCATGATTCAGGTCTTGTGGTCCCTCACTGGTATACCATCTTTATATCTTTCAGAGTCTTCTTAGATTTTAATTTTACTTAATCCAAGATACAGGAAAAAGTACATGTACCACATCTTCCTGGAAGTAGAAGAGAGATGTCACAGAGCAAGATGTTCCTTTTTTGTTTTCAATGTGTGTATCTTTTCTCCATTTTATTAGATCATTATAAAAGGCTGGTATTAACTTCATTGCATTTATGAAAAAGTCAGACAAAGAAGCTAAGTGCCTATCCAATTGTATCTGGTCAGTTTGTATAAAGAGGTAATCTTTATACTAAATGTATAGATTTCTGAAGGTTGGGCTCCCTTCATGTGAACACAATGGGCTTTTAAATTATTATTTTTTAAATCTTATAATACTTGGCCTGTAATAGGTCAAATCAAATATGAAAAAATATGCTAAGTTTAATTTTATTGTGTGCTTCTCAATATTTCATAGAAATGTATCAACTGAAATATTTTTCTGAGTTTTGATAGGCTATTTAAGAGTTCTGATTCCTATAACATCTGGCTGTTTGTCTTAGAGCCATTAAATTTTCCTGGGTATTAATTTCTGAATATGTCAAACAGTGGAAGTAACATCTGCTATGCCCCTTTCTAGGGATTCTTATAAGGAGCAAAGGGTTAGCATAGATGCAAATATTTTATAAAATATTAACTTATTTATAAATATATAATATCATTGTATTTTCATCATCAGTACTCAAATTGTTATGAATATTCTCCTTAGCCAACAAAATCAAAAGCAATAGGATGAAAAAAAAGTTTGAGGAGGGAAATGTAAGTAATTCCAAAGGCAAGCAATGCACACATAATAGATTCAATAAATTTAAAAGATCATTCACAAGGCAATGGCATTATGTATAGAACAATGTGAAAAAGAATTATATGTAATTACATAAAACAAAAATATTAGTGATAATATTTTTTTCCTCTGGAAATTTTACAGTTAGAATCCTTATCAATTGTATTTTAGATACACATCATGAACAAAGTAGAAAGGAAAAGTTCAACTTTTATTTCTCATTTCATCCCAACATGAGACATCTATTTCTATCAGGCCAGTCTCCTAAATATACTCCAAGATTGTTGTTCCATAATTCCCCTCAATTACTTCCTACTCATTTTGGGGGATACTACCAACATTCTTACTTCCCCCAGCAGCTTTCTCTGACATTCCAGCCTACTCAACTCTCATCCTTTTCTAAAATCTTAGTTCTCTTATAGCCTGTACTATAAAATTAGGCATTTAATTATATATTGTCTTATATTGTTTTCTAATTGTGTCATAGGTATCTTCTCTCCCAGCTAGATTGTGACTTCTCAGCAAAGAACCAATTCTCATGCTTTCTTTCCTCTCTCCTTCAAATTCAGAAAACATGGAAATATAATTATATTTTAAAAATGTATTAATTGACTAACTGACTATACTGGATCCATTATAACTCTTTAACTCTACAATATTAAAGAAGAACACAGATCAAGAAGAGCCCACATTACACCCCAAATGATGAAGTCTTTCACTATACCTGGGCTTTGTCAGGTGTATTAAAATCTTATTGATGGAGTAAACAGTGGTAGTAAACTCCAGGGCCATCCTCAATGGTAGCCAAACATTTTGAATATGGATAATGAACTGAGTGGATTAGTTTTTTTTTTTTTTTAAAGTACTGAGATTTTATTCCACCATTTAGTTAAGGTATACTGGCACCAACCATTTGATGCCCATTGTCTCAAAGTATATCAGGTGATCTAATGAGTTCATTTTTTACTACATTATCACTTTCACACATGGAAAATGCTTCAAGACAGAACTAAGACAAGTAGATTTGATTAGGAAGTTCATGGTTCTTAGACAATTCTGTAAGGTTTTATCACCTCATTTTAGGGAAAAAAAATCAAACATCTTCGGGGAAGTTATTACCGGGACTTTGAAAAACCTCTAGTTTAACTTTTTCATTTATAACTTTGGAAGTTACATAAACAGAGTTTATTGTCACTGAGGTCTGTTTACCAATACATAGAAAGTTCAAGATCTATAGTTGTGACTCCTTTATCTGCTAACATTTGTATAGACATCTCAAAGCCATTATTCATATACTTCGGAATTAGAATGTCCTAATTAAATTCCTTGTCACTTTCTAGCTTTGTAACTCTTGGCAAATCATATGACCTCTAAGAGCCTCAGTTTCTTGGTGGATAAAATGGGTAAAGTAATTTGCTTCTCATAATTCTTACAAGAATTAATGAGTTCATATAACAAACTTGCTCAGCACTGTTCAGAGAAACATAATATTATAAAGAGCAAATTACCCTTTATACGGGAGTAGTGCTTTTTTATTAAAATATAATACTACTATACATTATAATTATCATTATTATTAAACTCATCTTTAAAGTAAGGCATGTATTACTATTTAAAATGGAAGAAAATCTGTGAAGTTTTGGAATTAGGCCTGAATGTCATATTAGCACAAAGAAGAGCACTTACAAGATCTGTTTCTGAAAGTACTTGGAGTGGAAGAGCCTTAATATGAACCACGGAGATTAAAATGCAGTCATTTGTGGAGGTCTTCAGAGACAAGGTGGCTTCATCACATTTTATCTACAGATACCTATCTATCAGGAGGTAATCTGATAGAGTGCAGCGAAATGACTGGAATTCCAGTGCAGTCATTTCAGTAATGTGACGACACGTGTTAGGAGAGATGGGGCTGATGGAACCCATTTGGGAAAAGGCCACATTTTGAGAGTGACAGTAATGAGTCAATGAATGAAAAAGGACAGTCAATTTCATCTTCAAGCATCTAGTTCAGGTAACTAGGTTGAAAGTGGATCCACTCATCTTTGTCAGCTTGGAATGCTTTAATAAAATACCATACTGTGTGGTTTAAACAGTGTAAGTGTATTCCCTCCCAGCTCTGGAGGCTAGAAGTCCAAGATCAGGGTGCTAGCATGGTTGGGATCTTATGAGGGCCCCTTTGGAGCAGAGAAGCAGACTGCCAACTTCTTGTGCCATCACATACCAGGAATCAGAGCAAGGGGGCTCTCTGAAGATCCCTTTATAATGTACTATCTCATTCACGGAAGCTTGGTCTTTAATAAATACCTCCCAAAGATCCCACACCTCCTTACACCATCACATTGGGGGGTTAATATTTTAACATGTAAATGCTGGGGAGATGCATACATTCTGTCCATGGCATACCCACTGAGATGGAGAAAGAAAGAAAATAAATTGGTTTGGGAAGAAAATGATGAGAACTTTGGACAAGGATGAACTTGAGGTGTAATGGGAAAATGCTTCTCCCCTATTTCTGTGATCTGCCAGGGAGAGGAAATTCTGCTAGTGCAATTCTTCTGGATTCTTTCTCTGTGTCTTTATTCACTCTGCTTGAGGAAAGGTGAGTAATTGAATTCATGTTAGAACTGGGAAGATCTAACCCTTCACTGGGAAGCAGCCTCCCTGCAGAGCCCTGGCTCTCCTCCTACATTCCAGGCTTAGGTCTGTTGTATGTAAGGGTCTCCTCTTCCAAGGTCAAACTGCCCCAAGCCTGCTCAAGTTACAGTTCTTGCCATGAGTCTCACTTACCCACGTTCTACATCTACTGCCCCAAATTGTCTATGGTTTGGCTTCCATCTTTACTCCTGTTGCTCTCCTAACCGAGACAGGAAAGAAAGGTATGCCTTACAGGAAAGACTCCTTAGAGATCCCAACAAGGTCATATCTGAAGTTTTCCATGGTTTTGACAACACACCTGGGACCCTCTTGTCATCCTACCACATACCTGACTCACTTAGATTTTTAAATGTGGAGGCAATTACAATGTAAGCATGGAATATGTTTTTAAATCCCCCAATACATAATAAATGCTCAATAAATATCTGTGGCATTTGCATATTTCAAAATGGGTGGGGGGAAAAGCTATTATCCTTCTGTTAAAGATGTTTTAGAGAGGATTAGAGATACTCATTTGTTGAGCTCTTCTTTGGTAATGTGCTCAATATGATCTTCAATTCTAGACCCTATACAGATTATCTACCTTTTCCAATTTTGCCAAACTAAATTGCCTTTCCCTAAATAGACTTTTTCTTTCTTGTCACTAAACCTAAGCTCATGCTCTGAGTAAAAGGCAAAATAACAAATCCTCAGATACATTCATGTCTTAATTCCAAGGCCCTGTGAACATGTTTGTGACTTGGAAAGGGGGACTTAGCATAGGAGATAGAATTCAGGTTGCTGAGAAGCTGACTTTAAAATAAGAAGACTTTTCTGAATTATTTAGAATCAAATGTAATCATAATTGCCCTTATAAATGAAAGAGAAAGACAGGAAAGTCAGAGTCAGAGAAGCAGATACATGAGAGACACAGAGATCAAAGTGAGGCATTTGCAAAGTTTGAACCCAGAAGCAGGCCACAAGACCAATGATGCTGGCAGCCTCTAGGAAAACTAAGAAAGGCAAGAAAACAAATTCTTCCCTAGAAACTATAGCTAGAACACACAGGCATGGCATGGCATCTGGTTTTAGCCTAGTGTGACCCGTTTCAGATGTTTGAACTGCAGAACTGTAAGGTTATAAATCTGTGTTTTAGGTCTGTGGTAATTTCTTACAGCAGCCACGGGAATTGGACACAATCTGCCACACACCAAACGTGTCATCCTGAGTGGCAGCCTCCCACCTCACCCACCACAGATGAATTCTGGTTCCTCTACCTTTCCGCTTGCTAGTTCTGTGAATAGAGAGAAGTTGTTGAACTTCCACCACTATTTCCTCATCTTTAGACTAAGGAGTGTAATGCTGCCTATGGAGTTGTTGAGTGGGTTAAGTGAGTTAATATATTTGAAAGCTTTTTGAAAGTTGGTACATAGTCAACACTGTAGAATTGTATGCAGTTATTTTTGTTACTATGTCTACTTCTACAAATTATTTCAAAAACCAGCTCAAACACCACTTTTTATACTTACTTCCTGAACAATGAGATCTCCCTAAGTCACCAAAGGACTTCTATATCTACAACTTTTTACTACCTTCATTTGTTAATTTTTATTTAATCTTTTCTCCTAAGATATAAGATCCTGCAAAGAATTGTGTTTTGTTTATCTTATTTATAGTTTGTTATTTCCATGGCATCCATCCAAGCCAGTGTTTTTTGCATATATTTAGCTTTTAATAAACACATTTTGGACTACCAATGTTGTTTTCTACTTGTGCCAATGTTAAGAGAGCAGCGAAATCACACACCATCCACTTAAGCACCACCCCTACAGAGCCAATCAAAATCAGAAAGACTGCCATCGCTGTGACAGAAAATATTCTCTAAAAGTGTTTGGTAAGATTTTTTTTTTTTTCACTCTCATTCTAAATGTTCAACCTTAACTTAAACCATATATCAGATCAGGTCTGCTTTTTTTTTTATATATTTAACTATCAGCACATAAATTCTGTTTCAAAAGTCTACTCTGAAGGTTAACTCTTTGATTAAGAACATGATACACTGTGGACAATAAATTTTAGTGACGTGCAGAGACCTGAATACAGTTAGCATTTCTGAAATTCTAACGCATCCAAGAACTAGACTTCTTGAACTAGTGTGTGTTGCTATAAAGTTGAGTTTTAAAAGAGATTTCTGTTGGCTAGTTGGTTACTGTTTCATAAATGGAATGAAGAAAAGGCATAAACATAATTACCATGAAAAGCAATAATTTAAGTTCTAAAATTAATATTCTCATTAGTGGTTTTCTTCATTTTTTTAATGCAGCTATAGTTAATTTCAAAACATTGATCATTGGTGTGGGGTTGTTATCTCCTGGCATGGAATAAGAAGTGAAAACTAATTAAAGTCAAATGACATTATTTTGGTAGTATGTTTTGAAATTAATGTCTAAAGAGTTTCAAATTTTTGTTAAAACTGTGGAAAGCCAAGTTGTTTATGGATATGGAGGGCCACCTACATCATTTGAGCCCTCTATCTCTTCCTCCCTTGCTTATTTGCTCTAGTAAGAATGTCATTCCTCATTTTCATTTTTTTATTTTTTGGTACCAGGGATTGAATTCAGGGGCAGTTGACCAATGAACCACATCCCCAGCACTATTTTGTATTTTATTTGGAGACAGAGTCTGACTCAGTTGTTTAGTGCTTTGCTTTTTGCTGAGGCTGGCTTTGAACTCGTGATCCTCCTGCCTCAGCTTCCTGAGTCGCTGGGATTATAGGCATGTGTGACTGCGCCCGGCAAGAATGTCATTTTCCATGGTTCTACATTTTGTCACTATTTTGAAATTCCTGTATAATATTCATAATTTGTATGCATGATTCTGAAGTCTTGTTACTTATAGGCATATGCATGCTGTACTGAGGGAAGAACAATTAATTTTATTGAACAGATCACTGAATTTCAAGAAGGTACTTAGATATTTTTTCTGTAAAAGCAGGAACATACATGAGTCATACACTAAAATGTTGAAGACAATCTCTGCAAACAGCATAACTCATAAATTGATGTACCGTGTCTTTGGCTTGCCATCTACAAAGCTCTTGTCAAAAAGAGATAAATCCCTTCATATCTAATGCCACTATTCTATGCAAAAAGAATCAGTTTCCTTTGAAAAGGTAGATTGCTGATGATTTCCTGGAGAAGCAGTCTATTCTTTTATTGGAACCAAATTGATCCTTGCTAATGCAGAAAATGACTTTTTGAGATTTGTTTAGCCTTTGGTGTGGGTGATTTCTTTTTACTTTCTCTTTTCCCTGAGTTAGAAATTGCTGTAATGATTTTTTTCTCACGCTGATTTTTAAGTGTTTAAAGGAGGATGGAGGTGGAAGCCTCATCCAGCATATGAGGCTCCCCTAAGAGTCACCAACTTCCATTTTGAGGACACATTAGCCCAACACTTCCACTTCCCCTGGATGGTGTCATTAGGGGTACTTAAGCAAAGACAGGGACTAGCAGCAAAACCACCCCAGAGAATTTCTGTAAAGACTCTGATGCACCCTTTGCTCCATTAAAAAAAAAAAAAAAAAAGTATATCACTCAAAAATCAACCTCATTTTCACATCATTTGGATTATCATGCATTATGACAAACTCAAGCCTCAGTTAATATGCTAACCCAACAACTTGCTTTATTACAGCAATATAACAGGCATCTGCCTGGAAGAGCGTACTTATATCCTCTTCTCTTGGATGCCACTGAGATTTACAGTGTCTGGGGCAAGAGGCAGAAATAATAAAGTCTTACAGGGAAAAAAATGTTACATAAAGGCATTATCAGAAATGATGAGCTATGGGATGAGCCAGTATTACTACTTCAATTTGAGATGAAGAAGATGGTTTTGAATCTGGTCTCCCCTGAAAAGAATGTGCTCATAATTATTGTTATTAACATTCTAAACCCTTTTGAGGGAAATGACAAAGTGGAGTTAACTCTGTGCCACACTCTATATCAGAACATAATCATACATGTGATTATAATGTCATATATATACTGCATCTGGATATACAATGTCCTGTAAGTGCTAAAGTGACTCTGTGTTTAAGGGTTTTTCATTGTCACATTGAAAATCCTCCCAGAGTAGTAGAGCTAATACCTTACAAGTGGAGTCTGTATGCAGGTGTATTTGGCTGCATACTCTGTAGTCTTGCCTCTACATCACATTGCTTTATTTGTGTGCTTCTGTTGTCCTTTTCACTTCTTGGCCCTCTGTTTCTTATTCAGATATAGGTTGGATGGTTTTTGTAAATGAAGACCCTCCTTAGACCCTTCTGGTTATTTTATTTCTAAACAAGAGTCACAATTTTGCTTTCAGTTTCTTTCTTCTTCCTTCTCTCCCCACCCCCACACACCCTCCAAATGAACAGCCTTTGTTTTTGTAATGGATTGAACTGTGGTTCCAAAAAAGATATGCCCAGGCCATAATCCTTCAAAGCTGTGACCATTACCTTATAAGCAGGTCTTTGCATATGTGATAAAGGTCCTTGACAAAAGCTATCTACTCTGCATTATCCAGGTGGATCCTGTGTACTCACACATACCTTCAGCAGGGAGGGAGATTTGCAGTCCACCTGGGTTCCTCAGTCTAGAGACAGACAGACACACAGAAGAGGAAGCTGCAATGTGACCATGGAGGCAAAGGCTGGAGTTACACAGCCATAAGCCAAGAAATGACTGAAGCCACCCATGGCTGTACTGTCTCCCAGAGCATTTGGAGGAAATGTGACCTTGCTGACCTTTGATTTCAGACTTCTGCCTTCCATAACTGTGAAGGAATAAATTTATGTTATTTTAAGACAGCAAGTTTGTGGAATTTGTTGCATGAGCCACAGGAAACTAATAAAATTTCCCTCTTTTAAGTGCAGAAATTGGTGACAGAGGATATTGCAATGTAAAAACACTGCAGGTTTACCTCCAGCTCTGTTGAATTAGAGGAAATACAAATGAGCTGTAGTGAACATGAGGAGTTATATCTCTACATAAACCTATATAGCTCCAGAGAGCCTGACAATCCAACTTTTCCCACCTCCTTGTGCCCCAAGATGGTTTTCTGATTGCTGAAATATGGCTTGCAATCAATAAGATATTTATTGAACAAATTATCCTGACTTTGGAGTGGCTCTGGCATAACTGGAATGTTTCAGGAAAGAATAAAATATCATATATCCCCAGAGAAGTGTTAATTCCTGCCTGGATTGTCAGTGGTGTGCTAACACTTGCTCTGACAGGTACCCAAGATCTATCAGTGTACCCTTACCAGTGGGCCTTCTGACTTACAGGAGAGAAAGGCAGGTGAGACCTGCAATGGTTGACATAGAGGATGAACTTGTACAAACACTATTCAGTATATTAAATTAGGTTCTTTATAGACATCCTCAAAATATAAGATACATTACAATGATGAGGCAATATATAAATCTAAATTGCAAGTAGAGACCTTGGACTCCATTTCTACAGCAATTGGCAAGTTAGAAGAAATCACAGAAGGCCTGGGAATAGATTGGGTGCTTTTCAGTGTGGATTCTTCCCATCTAGGCTACTTATCAGCCAGGATTTCCTGTCCTGCAATACTGGGGTTTACATTCAAGTCCATTTTTGCTAAGTTTCTTAGGTCTTGCTAAGTTGTGAGGTATTCCTCAAACTTGAGATCTTCCTGCCTCAGCCTCCTGAATCTCTGGGATTACAGGCATGCCACTACACCCAGATGTCAAATATTTTCAATATCACCCAATTTCCTTATTTTCCCTTTTTCCTTCTTTACATCTCTAGTGTGGTTAAAATGCCTACCCCTATTTAGATCTTGTCTCTCATTTAGGTATCTAAAATAGCCTTCTCAAAGACTCCCTTTGCTATAGACTTGCCCCCTGCAATTTGTTTCCAACAGAAGCTTTCTTGAACCATTGTCCAAATACACAACTCCTCTGCTTATGAGCGTGAAGAAAACAAACAGAAAAATTTACCTCTATGACTTTTTCTCATAGGATTAAATGTAGATCAAATATTTTATTTACAAACATGAATTTAAGTGCATTATAGCTATGATATATGACATTCATATTTTTATATAAATCTATGATATGTACATTAAATAGATATATGTTCTATAATTTTAAAGTGTTCACAATTTGAACCTCACTGTTATGGAGAGTAATTGTTTTATCCTTGAAATTCATACTGAAGTCTAACCCCAAATGTGATGGTACGTGGGGGTGGCGCTTTCAGGAGATGTGTAGTTCATGAGTGTTGCTTTGCTTTGAATATGATTTATCCTCAGTGATATACCTTCGGCCCCTCTGCAGCACACTTGAGACCCTGGTTTTGATTCCCAGAACCACCAAATAAATAAATAAATGAAATTCAAAAGGTGGAAACTTAATACAACTATGTTTAGAGATGGAGACTTTGGAAAATGATTGGGTTTAGGTAAACTTATCAGGTATGAGCTCCCATGATTGACTTCTGGTGGTTAGTAAGAAAAGGAACAGAAATACATATGCACTCCTGGTATTACATGATGCAGCTAAGGGGGACCCTCACCAGAGCTTGCACCATGCATTTTTAACTTTGGGTCTCCAAAACTGTGAGACAAATTAACCTCTTCTTTATAGAGTAACCTGCCTCAACTCTTTTGTTACAGCAACAAAAAGCTAACAAATTGGTTTAATATGATTATAAGAAAAGACATGAGATCTCTCTCTCTCTCTCTCTCTCTCTCTCTCTCTCTCTCTGCCATGTGAGAGTACAGAAGAAAACAGTTATCTCTAAACCAGGGAGAGGATCCTCACCAAAACCTCAACCATGACGGCACTCTGATATTCAACTCCTTGCCTACAGAACTGTGAAAAATGGATGAATGTTTATATTTAAGCCACCCAGTCTATGATAATCAGTCACGGTAGCCTGAGCTAAGACACCCTTCTACTAGTGCAACTTCTCTACTCTTCACTATAATGAAGTCTACTGTATAGACAAACACATTTCTCACAGTTTGCAAAATCAATGGGAAATTTTGTGGTTTCATGGGTTTGCACAGACCTGATGTTCAATGGGAACACACTGTTGAAGACGAACCATCAGAGATGCATATTGTAATTATTCAGGGCAGCTACTCTATTGGATTGGATGGTTTGGATTTCCCCAAGGACAGAGGTGAAACAAGACATTAGACACAAAGTAGTTCATTAAGAAGATGTTCTCAGGAGGCAGGAGAAAGCTAAAGCTATGAGAGTAGTGCAGGAATAGAGGAAACCAACAGAGATGTGTTTTACTGAAGTGACTGCTGTGGAATCAATGCACACACATGCTTGGACCTCCCAGCTACCTACAAAATGTTCCTATTATTTCTAGGAAGGTAAAGCATTGAATTTTGTTAATTCCCCTGCCCTTCTGGGCTGTACCTGTGGGCAGGCTAAGGGAACTCCAGGGACGTTAGCCTAGACCTGGAGGCAAGTCAGAAATGGCCTCCTTTCCTCAGCTCCCTCCCTGCAGACTAGAACATGGATGTGGTAGTGTAGAGCCACAGTCCATCATGATGAGCAGTGGAGCGGCAAAGTTGTTTTGAAAGTCTGGATCCTTGCGTAACCCTATGGAGCAGAACAGACCTGCTCTTTCTGCTTATCAACCTTGCGGTGCATAATAACTCTATATGGTCAAGTCAAAGTTAATTTAGTCACATTTGGGTTGCTAAACCAGTACCCTGATTAATGTGACTTTTATGAAGTTTTTCTTACGGTCTTCTACCACTTTTTTTTTGTGTGTGTGTGTGTTGGGGGGGTGGGTACCAGGGATTGAACGCAGGGACACTTGACCACTGAGCCACATCCCCAGCCTGATTTTGTATTTTATTTAAAGACAGGGTCTCACTGAGTTGCTTAGTGCCTCGCTTTTGCTGAGGCTGGCTTTAAACTCACGATCCTCCTGCCTCAGCCTCCCAAGCCACTGGGATTACAGGCGTGCCCGGCTTCCTTTCACCACTTTCTATTCACACTTCTTGTGGGACTATCTTGCAGTTATGTGTTTAAATCTTCATCACCACACAGCAAGTTCTTGAGGGTAACAGCAGTGCTCTTTCCACACCCTCAGTGTCTAGAAGGTAGATTTGTAATAAATTTATTTATAATAATGGGTATTATGATTTTAAAGATAATTGATTTATAGTAAAGCTATAGACATAATTATGAATTGTGATGCAGACTAATCACTTACTGGATTGCTTACCGGATATTTTCTCATGGAGTATAATTTTACAGAGGAATCTGAATAAACTGTCTCCTATGAAGCACACTTTTATACATAACGTGATTCTGATGCACCCTTGAAATGGGTTGCCCCTCTCCTTTCTGCCTCCCCTGCTATGGTGGTTAGGGAGGGTGAGAGAAATTCTACTATCTGTGCTCTATATTCTCTCTCTTCTTTCTTAAGACCTTTCTCTCTCTTTCCAGCACTTGTACGTTCTCTGTCTCTGTTGGCTCAAATCTTTCATAGAAAATTCTCCCTACTCTCCATGGTCACCTTCAGGTGGCAGCCTCTTCCTATTCTTTTAGAGTCAAAGGCTTCAAAACAACAACAAAAAAAGCCTTTGCTTGCTGTTGTCATTTTCTCACCTTCTACTCACACCATACCACACCACAACACTACACAACCTGTAAATGTCGATCAATCTATAAACATTGTTCTTGCTAACATGTCACAAAATTCAGCGGAATGCAGTTATGATCATACAGATGTCAGCAGAATTCAACACCGCTCAGCACTCCCTTGAAATGCTCCTGTGTCTTCATTTCGTGTTATCCTTCCCCTCTCTCCAACAGCACCTCCTCCTGTCTTTCGCTGGCTCTGATTCCCTCATCAGACATTTGAAGCTGAAACTCCTCAGCACTTATTTCAAGACAGGCTTCTCACTCAATATTATAATTCCACTAATTCTCCCCCTGTCCCATGGCTTCATGGTCATTTAAATCCACAAATCCTAAATGTCTTTCCCTTGCACAGATCTTGCTTCTGAGTTCTAGAAATGCCCACTTATATGTCTCACTGGCAACACAAATCTGTCCCTCAAAAACTGGCCGATTTCAAGGCTTTGTCACAAAAACTGGGGCATGATCTACCTAGTTGTTAAGCCAGAAGAATACAAGTTTTATATAATTTCTCAACCTTCTATCAATAGTGACCAAACATTCTGGTTTGCTGGGAACTGAGGAGATTCCTGAGATGTAAAACTTTAAGTTCTAAAGTCAGGCTGAGCCTAGATAAACCAGGATCATTGGTCACTTTCCAAGCTAGTGCATCATCCCATGGATTCTACCTCCTTGTATCTGCACCCCCCCCAATTTTCATTCTTAGGACTGTTGTTATTATTTCTTTATTGGTGTTGATACATCAAGTCTTGTCCTCTATTCCTGTCTTCCCCAATGCTTTCCTCATACTATGGCCACAAGACATTAATAAAAAAACAAAACCCATTATATCCAGCCATTCCAGATCTTCTCATTGTCCTAAAATGACTAGACCCAGCAATATCTGGTCATGCATCTCCCTAGACTCATCTTTTGCCAGTTCCCCTCTGGGTTTCAGCCATAGTACCTCCTGTCCACCTTGGAATTACTTCTCCCTTTTTCTCAGTTCATCTTTTTTATATTCAACATCATGTCCTGAAGACGATTTCTCTTTTCTCTCCAGGTAAGTTCAGAAGCTCTTTTCTCCCTGTCATGGAAGTCAGCATTTTTCCTTCATGGGACCCAACAACTTTTATTACTTGTTCAGGGTCAGTCTTCACAGGCACACTAGGAACTCCACAAAGCAGGACTTCATTCTCTTTCCACTCCATCCCCAAGGCCCTGTGCAGTGCTTACAATGCCCCCCCCCCCCATTGTGAAATGAATAAATAAGGATACGCCCTGATGCAATGTCACATCCTATTGTAACTTCAGACACCCAAGGTAAAAATGTAACTATATTAAGAACGGAAATAAGGCATTGTCTCATAAAACTGAGAAAAAGTAATAATACTGACAAATAAAAAAATGAAATGCCATGGGACTAAAATACCATCCAGTTTCAAATATTAAATGCGGGAGGGCATAAGGCAATAATCTCTATGGCGTATCTCAAATCTGCCCATTTCTCTCCTACCTTCCATTCCCTTCTTGCTCCATGGAGCTGCCATTCCATTTCTGGGTGATGGCAGCTTCCTGGTAATCTCCTGCCTGGCATCTTCCCTTGTATACATGAACCCCAGCTAATTTTCCACCTTTCATCCAGAGTGGTCATATCAAAATGTAGACCCGATCGATCGTACCACCTGAGTCCCTCCCTGCACAGTCTCATCCCTGCTCTTTCCCCTGGGTCACATCATACGCATTCTCTCCTCCTGCTTTCTGTCTCTTGACATATTTCCTAAACTATGCTACTCCTATCATTTAGATTTTGAGAAGCCCATGTTTTCAAGGCTTGGACCCCAACTCATGGTGCTATGGGGAGGTGGTGGACATTAGGAGGTGGGGCCTAGTGGAAGAAAGTTAAGTCATTGGGGACTGCCTTTGAAGGGGATTCTGATATTCCTAACCCCTTCCTCTGTTTTGCTTCTCAGCCACCTTGAGGTGAACAGACCTCTTTTGTCACATATTCCTACCAGGATACACTGTACTGCCAGAAGCCAAGGGCCAAGCAACCGTAGACTGAAACCCATGACACTGAACCTTTCATCCGTATAAGTTGATTATCTCAGGTATATTGTCAGAGTGATGGAAAACTAACACAGCTAGCTTCTTTCCTTTAGCTTGAATATTCTCCAACTTGCTGCCCTTAATCCTTTCTCCAGCTCCTTTCATCTTAGAGTTTCCAGAATGAACTTTCCTTCTGCAGAAAGATGTTCTGTGATCCTGCCATCGTAATCAGTAGGCCCCTGCCCTCATTCTTGCCATTCTTGTTTTTCCAACTTACTTCCAGTGTTCTTCCTTCTTGGTACTCATCTCCTGTTTTACTTATATACCTACTTGTCTGCTTATTTGAATCATGTTCCTCTCTTTTTCTGAACTTTGAGTTCCAAAAAGGTAACTTCCAGAGTGATGCCAATCCACACCAATATCAGATAGTGCCCAAAACCATGGTGCTGAGTAATTACTGAGTGATTGAGGCAATGCAACAGACAACATTTTGCAGAACCAAGGAAACAGATTCCTGAACACAATCCTGAGAAGGCTCTAGACACACCACTGCTGACACCAGGAATCAACCTGTACCCCTAAGCTAGGTAGGTGACAAAGTTGACTTAAAGACAATCCAGTTTAAATTTACTACTTCAGAAAAATAGGGCCACCTATTTTTTTTAAGAAAAACTTTTTTATTTAGTTTATTTTTCTTCCAGATATTTGCAATTATTTTAACCATAGGTTGTTTGACAGTAATACTTTTTTTGTTTTTACCAATACAAGATGTGAAAATCCTCATAATAGATCTTTGCATATATGGACCTCAGTATCATTTGTTATGTCTCATTTGGGAAGTAAACTGATTTTTTTTTAATGAAATGTGTATTACAAAGTTAAAAATTCACAAATGACATTTTTCCCTTCAAATATGTTGGTGACAAAATTGGGTAAATGGTTCAGAAAATATTATTATGCTGATTATAGAGAAAAAACAGAGTGATTTTAATGGATTCAGTGCCTATTATATCTCAACTTCAATGGCAGTGAAGATAAACTGCATTTTGACACATGAAATTGTGTTAGGGATAATTTCATATAGAGGAAAATACCATCGTCTTTAATATCCTTGGAGACATTTTGCTCAATCAACTTTCAATTTTCTAACGCCAAGCCACAACTTGTATAGGATGAGGGCGTTTGCCATTTCCCTGTCCTTGGGTTTTGCTCATGAATCATTCTTGGAAAAATATGTATGCATTCACCTCTGCATTCATCTACACCTTCATCCATTCAGCATTTATTAGGAAAATATTGTATGCCAGGCACACTACTGTAGCCTCTGGATACACGAAGATCATTAACTCAAGGGGCAAAATATGGCAAGAGAAAACAAAGTCAACAAAACGTCAAATTTCAATAAGGAATCCAATAAAACAGGTTATGTGGTAGGACAAACATATGTACACATAACAAACACCATTTCATCTTGCTCTTCATTTTCCAGAAAAGGACACTAAGACGTAACAGTATTGTGAAGATTTTGTCACTGATGAATGGAAAGACTGGAGTTGGAATTAGGTCTGCCAATTTGTATAACGAGTAAGCCCCTTTACCAAGTGGCATCAGATATCGTGCCATTCATTTTACCTGTAAGACCTCATTTAATCCTCGAGACCATGTGTCCTAGTTAGTTTGTACTACTACAATAAAATACACAGACCGGTGAGCTTATAAACAACAGAAACTTATTTATCACAATTCTAGAGGCTTAAAGCCCAAGATCAAGGTGCCAGCTTGATTGGGTTCTGGTGAAGGCCTTCTTTCAGATGGCAGGCTACAGACTTCTTGTTGTATACTTACAGAGCAGAAAGAAAGCAAAAGAGGTCTCTGGGGACCCCTTTATAAGGACACTAATCTTATCCACGAGGCTTCTACCCTCATGACCTAAATCATGGCCCACCTCCTAATTCTACCACAATGCAGGCTAGGATTTGAAAGATTGGATTTTGGGAGAAAACAAGTATTTACACATAAACTCATGAAAAACAATGATTGCTATTCCCTCTACACTGATGAGGAAAAAGATTCAGACAGACATAATATGTGTTCAGGTCACAGAGATAGTAAATGTGAAAGCCAAAATTCAGACTTAGATTTGACCAACTCTGAAACCTCGGCTGTGTCTACTATCACAAGGTTCCCATCTATTCCAGTTCACTTACTCCCGTATTTATGTGGACTAGTTTAATTCTTATAAATGACTGCCAATTATTGAGCATGTACTACATGCCAGGAACTCCTTAAAGACACTTTCCATGAATCAATTTACTTACTTCTCACAAAATGAATATGCACAAATTATTATCACAATGGCTGTCACAGCAACCTCTATCTGTTATTCCAGATATGGATAATTAAAAGACTAATGTCTCCATCCTCCCCCAACAGGGTCATTCTAACAAGGCATAATCCAGTAGTTAGAGCATATGCCACTGTCAGGTTATATCTAAAAACCCATTATAACTTCTAAACTGAGGAAGTCATTTTTTTCATTCCTATCTGTTTAGCAAACACATGTTATGATAATGGAAGGAGTTTGAGCAGGTGTTATGTTCTGGATCTCACATCATGCCACTGTGTGCCTGGATGCTGGACATGGAGGGAAGTAGATGAATTAATGTTCACCCTGCTGGGCTTGGGCCTTGCTTTCATCTGATTCCTCCTTGATGTTTTCTTGTTCCTCCCTTTAAAAATGGGAATTTTTGCCCTGTGCCATTGAATCTCAGAATTACATAACTTCTTTATGATTTTTAAAGGGCTCACAACTAGGAGTTTGGCTTTAGTCTCAGAAGACTTGGATTTGGGCTACTGATGAATACTGGGACGTTTAAGACTTTGGGGACTCTTGGAGATGAACTAAATGCATGGTGAGAGGAACATGAGTGTTTGGGGCCAAGGGCAGAATGTTAGTCTGTATTTTAAATGTTCCCCTAAAAGTTATGTGTTGAAAGTCTGGTTCCTAGCTGATAATGCTGTTCTGAGGTAGTGGAACGTTAGAAAAGTGGATCCTAGTTGACAGAAGTTGGATTACTAGGGTTGTCACTTAAAGGGATATGAGGAAAACAACCTTTTCCTCTATGCTTCCCAGCTACCATGAGATAAGCAGTTTTCTTCTGTCATGAGCTTCTGCCATGATGTTTTGCCTTCCCAAAGACCCGAAGCTACAGGACCAAGTGACCATTGGCTAAAATTTTACAGCAAACAAAAACTATTCTTTCCTCTTTTGAAGTCATTTGCCCCAGGTGTTTTGTTACAGTGAAAGAAAACTGACTAACACAGTAGGTCCTAGAACAAAAACAACATGCTTATAGTTCTGTTGTGACCATTCCCCTCCTACTACCAACCTCAACCACATGTACAGATTCCTGGAAATACTCTCCTTGAGTAGAGGAGAGGGAGTCAATGAGGGATAGAGCAATATGATTCTCTTTTCCTTAACTTCAGGGCCCTAAAGTTCCAGATGAGGGGCATTGCAAGTGATGGCAAGGAATATGACTCCATGGCAGAAATGAACAAATGCCAGGAGGCACAAACAATGACCAGCCAGATCCCTGGAAGTATCTCAAGTAAGCACCTGCCTACTACCTAGTTTAGAAGTAGTAAGCATAAATAACTATAAAACTGCTAAGATAAATGGGTTGAAATGATCTGGAAGTCACAGAAAAGAACTTACACAGAAACATAACATAGACTTTAGAGCTTATTATTCAATGGTGTACAAATGCTTTCTAAAAAGAAAGCACTTCAAAAACTATAAAGCTTTTGAGACAATGCTCTAAGTAAAGATAAATAATTTAAAAAGCTACATGTAAATGTCTTATAAAACTGTTTCCTTACACAAATCATTTGCTCCAATAAAAACTCCTTTTGACACTTTCTCCAATAAAAATTTTAAGGTTGAGTAAGCAACAATAAAAAACAAACAAAAAACAACAAAACAAAACAAAAAACACCACAATTCTGATAATTCTGGGACTGAGAATATAGTTTTGTTAGCAGAGGGCTTGCCCAGCGTGTGTGATGTGTGAGGCCCTGGGTTCAATCCTCAGCACCACAGAAAAGAGAAAAACAAATCTGTATTGTACACACACATCTGAGAGGTGGGGATTACTATACATAATTAGTGGGGTTATATTACAGTTTCTTTTAATATAGACATGACTGGCACTGAATTTTCTGGAAAATGAATTCCTTCCTAAAGACCCATAATTACCAAAATGTGCCTTAACTTGTACTCCAATAATAAATTAATTTACTTTCATTTCTGATTTAAAGAATAACAAGCTGAATACAAAATACCTTCTAAAATTAGAAAAGCAACTGAACAAATATTAACACTGTGCCCTAGGATGATAAATAGGAAATTTCACATGAACAACTTTAGTGTATTCAACTGAATGATTTTGACTTTAGGATTTATGATCGTAGTAAGAGAGATATGGGAAAAATATACAGAGTTTGGTTATTTGGCCAAGTTGAATCGAATGAATGCCTATAAAACTAGTTTCTACTTCTCAAAGACACCATGATTAATTACAAAGAAAATAGAGTATTCTTGTAAAGAATGACTAATACATTATTTACAAAAATAAAAAAATAGAGATCAGTGGAATACATAAAATAAAAATAGAGTAGACACCACACAACTTCAAAGAAAAAATTTATTAAATAAATTTATACCTATACATGTTACAGATAGCAAAATAAATTTCAGATGATTCAGAACTTTGTTTTTCATAAAACCTTTGTAGTTCAAAATCAAACTAAATATTTATGAGTATTTAGAGGAATGGTGCATCTTTTTTTCATGGTGGAAACAATCACAATAATGGTACTGATGGGTTTGAAAGATTATAATTTCCTCACACAATGGGAATTTTATCTAAACTAAAGAGATATAATTAAACTAGATATTGATATTTAACATGAAAAGGAGGTAATGTCTTACTGTAGAAAAGGTAGGAAGGAATTGATGAGGACAGGTTCTGATAGAAACTGGGAGATGGTTGGAGTCAAGAATAATGTCAGGGAAAGCCCAGTTGGCAGCATTATGCAAAAGAAGAGGAAAGTAAATTTAAACCAAGAGCACCATATGTTACTATACATAGAGCAGCTGGCCTCCAAGAAGGACCAATGAGCCTCACTTCCTGTATTCACACCTTTATGGGAGTGGTCCCATGCTGACCTGGGTACCCAGTAAGTTTTTCAAGATACGAAGTTGTCAGGCCTCTGAGGCTGTCATATAAGATCTTCTAGCTTCTGCCTCATGCTTTCTTGGATCACTTTGGGGAAACTTGGGCACCATGTTCTGAGGAAATTCAAGTAATCCTATCAAGGGGTCTGTGTGAACAGAAACTGAAGCCTGCATCATCATTTGATCATTGTACTGAGGAAGAAACTGAGGCACAGAGGTTAAGAGACTTGTCCAAGTGTAAACAGCAAGGAAGTGCCAGACCTTGGATGAGGACATCCAGAGTTTGTGTTGTTTTTTTTTTTTTTTTTGGTTCCGGGGACTTGAACTCAGGGGCACTCGACCACTGGGCCATCTCCCCAGCCTTTTTTTTTTTTTTTTTTTTTTTGTATTTTATTAGAGACAGGGTCTCACTGAGTTGCCAAGTGCCTCGCCATTGCTGAGGCTGGCTTTGAACTCGCAATCTTCCTGCCTCAGCCTCCCAAGTGCTAGGATTACAGGCATACGCCACCACGCCCGGCAGAGTTTGTGTTCTTAACCACTATATGATACCTGCCCTCTATGAGACATACAGTGGGAAAGTATTAGCAAGTGTATGAAACACAACTACAAAAGAGGAATGCTAAAATTCAGAAATGTTTTTCATATGAAGGAATGATGGGATGGAAGGGGAAGATTAAAAAGGCTCTAATTTTTCAAATGTGGATATCAGAGAGGAGAGGAGAGCTATCAATTAAGATGGAGACATGATGGAGAGTTGGGCCTACATTTTCTTCTAGTAGGTGCAGAGTATTCAGTTTAATATCTAGGTCCTTACCCCAGTTTGTGCAGGGTGAGAGATAGGGGTTTAATTTCATTTTGCTACATATGGATTTCCAGTTTCCCCAGCACCATTTGTTGAAGAGGCTATCTTTTCTTCAATATGTGTTTTTAGCACCTTTGTCTAGTATGAGATAACTGTATTTATGTGTGTTTGTCTCTGTGTCTCCTATTCTGTACCATTGGTCTTCATGTCTGTTTTGATGCCAGTACCATCCTGTTTGTTACTATACCTCTGTAGTATAATTTAAGGTTTAGTATTGAGATTCTTCCTGCTTCACTTTTCTTGTTAAGGATTACTTTGGCTATTCTGGGCCTCTTATATTTCCAAATGAATGTCATGGCTGCTTTTTTTATTTCTATGAAGAACATCATTGGAATTTTTTAAAATTTTTATTTATAGTAGTAGTATGTATTACAGTTCATACTACACATATAGAGCATCTTTTTACACAAAACAGTTTGTATACAAAGTATATTCGTAGCATTCAAGTCTTCAATCATGCATTTAGAATAATGATATCCATCTTATTCAACCACTTTTTCTTTTTTTTCCCCCTTCCCCACTTGCTCCCTCCCTTGCCCTCCCTTCCCTTTGACCATTATAGTGTTCCTCTAATCCTCCTATGTACCCCGACCCAACAATACTGTGAACTGGCCTCCTTATATCAGAGGAAACATTTGGTATTTGGATTTTTGAGATTGACTGATTTCATTTAGCATTATATTCTCCAACTTCATCCATTTACCAGCAAATGTCATTATTTTATTCTCTTTTATTGCTGAGTAAAATTCTATTGTGTATATATACCACATTTTCTTTATCCACTAATCTACAGAGGGACATCTAGGTTGGTTCCACAACCTAGCTATTGTGGATTGTGCTGCTATAAACATTGAAGTGGCTGTGTCACTGTAATATGCTGTTTTTAAGTTTTTTGGGAAGAGACCTAGGAGTGGGATGGCTGGGTCATATGGTGGCTCCATTCCCATTTTCCCAAGAAATCTCCATACTGCTTTCCATAACGGTTGTACCATTTTGCAGTCCCACCAGCAATGTATGAGTGTGCCTTTTCCCCCACATCCTATTGCATTACATCTTTATAGCACTTTCGGTAGTATGGCCATTTTCCCAATATTAAATCTGCCTATCCAAGAACATGGGAGATCTTTCCATCTTCTAAGGTCTTCTTCAATTTCTCTCTTTTATGTTCTGTAGTTTTTAATGTACAGATCTTTCACCTCTTTTGTTAGAATGCAAATTGGTGCAACCACTCTCAAAAGTAATATGGAGATTCCTTAGAAAATTTGGAATGGAAAAACCATTTGACCCAGTTATCCCACTCCTTGGTAAGAGAGTAATAATGGGAATAGGAAAGACAGTAGAATGAATTGGACATAACTTTCCTATGTTCCTATATGAATACACAACCAGTGTAACTTCATATAATGCACAACCACAAGAATCGAAAGTTATACTCCATTTATTTATAATATATCAAAATGCACTCTGCTGTCATGTATATCTAAAAAGAACAACAACAATAACAAAAGATGGTGACCAGACACTAGCAGCTTGGAAATGCTGATATGAGTTATGCATGTTTGAGTTCTTATGGATCTCTAGAGAATAAAGTGAAACACAGGTAATGTAGTGAGTGGCTGGTTTGGGAATTATGGGATTTCAGTTTTTCCAACCAAGGAGAATCCCAGAAGGCTTTCGCTACATGCCTTCATTCTTGTTCATACTTTAATCAGTCATTCAATTGTGGACATTACACAAAATTTAAGGAAAAATAATCTTACTCTTTGAGAAGAAATATCAGTTAAATAAAACTCAATAAAATTACTTAATTTAAAACATCCATAAAATTAAAATAGACTGATTGTCTATCAATAACTAAACTATAAACTGCTACTCAATGCATATGCTCTTTCATTAATACATAAGAAAAAATATCCTAGTTTGAGAATTAATATTATCTCCATTTTCTAACAACCACAAAGAGAATAGTTTGTGCCATTTTTTTGTATTTTTTTGGTTGTTTGTTTGCTTCTCAAAATATATGCGACTTTATTTCATTTAAATATGTAAGTCACTTTAAAAAGTAAGTTTTCCTCTACAGGGAGCTAAGAAAACTCAAATGCTGCAGGTGTTATTTTTGAAGAGTCCTGTACATATTCATAGATGCTTAGTTGTAAAGCACTACTGCATCTAATGACCAAGAAAATTCAGCACAAATGCTAAAACAAAAATCCCCAAGAAACCAGCAGAAGGGAAATTGGACAAATCCTAATACATAATGTATACACAATATTCTATTGCATGGGGCTACACACTGGAATATAGCACTTGGTTTATCTTTTATTTTACTAAAATAAAATAAAACCCACTGATTCTTTGGAGAGATCTGAATTCACCATACAGAAGAATGCCCAAGAGGATGTCCAATGCCTTTTATAATAGAGGTACTAGACATTGTCTAGCACAACAAAATCAGCCACAATATGTTGCTCATAAACTAACACTTTTGTTCTACCAAACTGTCTTAATTCTTTGTTAGTATCAATTATTTCTTTTTTCTATTTCACTTGCATAGAAAAATTAATATTCTAAGAATTTATATGTTATTGAATTCTAAATTGACCTTAGTTAATGTGCAGCTGTTCACATTTTCCATATTGTTTTAATGGTCATATTTTATCTCTAAACACACCCTAAATCTTACTATGTACACAACTTGCTGTTTAATAGACTATAATCACTATAGGGACCTTCACTTTTGCATTCTATGTGACTCTGTGTTGTCCTTCATCTGCTGTCTTCTCATTTGGACACTGAAAATAATAGTTTTCATTGCCAAGTATTTAGAGGCAGACAGTAGATTAGTGGTTGCTTAGGACTGGAGGAGAGAGAATAGAAATGACTAAATGCAGATGAAGTTTCCTTTAGAGGTGATGAAAATGTTCTATTATTAATGTGTAATGTTAACTGTAGAAATCATACATTTAGCATGTGAATTTTATGGAATATAATGTATATATCAGTTAAGCTATTAAAAATCCCATAAACAATCATAAAACTAGCATTCCTATGTTCACTGAAAATCTATAAGCTGAACATGACTCACATCACAGAGGGATCTGGTCTTAAACATAGAAATTATAGTTTGGGTCTATACTGATCTCTAAATGAGTGAAGCTAGCTCCTTTTCTCAGATATTTGATCAAAGAAAATGTATAAAAAGCTAAGGGAGATAGAAAAGAACACAAAAGAAGAGGCCAGGCTGGTAAGGCCCAAGAGCATCTAACTCACAAGAACCAATTGTGTGATTCACCCTCAGGATGGTGCATTTATACAACCCCTCAGGACTTAGAGAACATCTTCAGGGAAGAGTTGACAAAGGACAACTTAATAGAGTGTAGGTTGTTTGGGGGTGATATTGTGTCTAGTGTTTGGAATATACTAGAAAGAAATTCCTAGCTGTAGCAATTTCATCAATTTTTATGTTGCATTTGTTGATGCAGAATTTGAATCAGTCTTGCAAATTGGCACTTAACAGATAATCAATAGATATTTGTTGAATAAAAGACTAAAACAATTCTTGTAACTATCTATCAATTGTAATATCAAATTTCCCAGACATATTTTGATTTCAGGGCAGTGAGGCATAGACTATGGGAGAAATTTGTGAAGGGAAAACAGGCTTGAGGTAGGGCTGTGAGATAATGAGGTTGGTTTTGGACATATCTAAGGAGACGTCCACCCACTGATGGACAGCCACTGAGCCTGCATCTCACTGGATGGTTCTGGATTGAGGATATAAATTTGGAAGTTTTCAGTGTAGTGTAAGTGATGTGAGACTTCGATGTACAAATCAATAACTCATTTTTTTACATAACATACAAAAGATTCCTTCGTAATTAATTCTTAATTTTTAGCTCTGATAGTAAATCTGAATAAAAGCCCCTTGAAATCTTCAAACATAATCTATTTTCATTGAGAACAATACTGACTGTAAACAAAGCTGCCTTTGGTGTTTCAAAAAGAATATTTTCAGCCTTTTCCAAGTACCTTCCACAATGCAAAAGCCCCTCTGTGACAGGGACTCACCGGGCTTTTACTAACCTCCCTTTCTAACCTCACTTTGTTCCCTTTCTGTAATATATTTCTTTTGAGACACCCACAGTCTGAAAACTGTGAGTCAAACTACAGTTTAGTTGATAGGAAAAAGAAAAACAGTCTAACTATATTCCCTTATTAAATGTTATTCTTGTTCAATATTAATTCCCTCATTCATGTGTTGTGAAAATTCAATGTTAGTTTTCTTGGTAAAGCTATTAAACAGGGGTAGACATATTATATTGGACACAATGATTTCAAGTTACACAAATTTTTATTTAAACAGCTATTTTTTCCATTTAATAGTCTTATGGTTTTGGGAAAATTTCAAAATTTTACTGAGCTTCTGTTTCTTCATCCATAAAATTGAAGTGAATTTATGTCCCCTGTAGATTTTTGACATGAGATTACACACACACACACACACACACACACACACACACACACATTTGCTCTACAGAAAACTGGTTGCTGCCTAGTGGACAGGATAATTATGGGAGTTTCTGTTAATGATACCATTATTTTCCTTACCTAATAAAATCTTAAATCAGAGGAGATATTATTCAAATATATTTCCAAAAAACTTTCAATGTAGCTAGGATTTTTGGAGTGTCTTGAATAGCATATTTTTCTTCTATCCTTTCTGTGAATTTCTGTCTTCCCTTCTTTTGATCTTAGTTGCTTTTAGAAATTCTCTGCTTACTTGAAATTTATTCTTTTCTAACATAAGCAAAAACTTAATGTTTTGTTTTGTGCAGTTCTATGGAATAAATTTAGGGCATTGAATGTGCTAGACAACTGCTCTACCACTGGGCTACACCCCCAGCCCAAGACTTACACTTAAAACAAAATGCATAAGGAAAACAGATAGCATTGCTCCTATCCCTATATTGTTATTTAAAACATAAAACAATTGGTCATTATCATTGATATCAAACACTCTGAAACCTCACTGAGCCTTGCCAATACAGTTCCTGCCTCCCTAACTGCAGCTTGGGGTCAAACATTTCACCCTGGGGCACCTGTCATTTTAGCTCCATCTCCAAAATAATTGGATTAGAAATTGGATCTCCAGGAGTTGATTACTTATTGCTAAATTTTAATGGGAATTTCATATTTGGGCTTTCGTTTTTATAATATCAAATGAGTAAAACCATAATCTGCAGTGTCAGGATGGCCATTTGAGTGTGGACTCTGATTCCAATCTTTATGGTCATCCTGGTGAAGTCACTTCATTTGGGAAATGGGGGCTAGTGAAGAAAGAGCCAGCCATATAAATGAGGCACCTGCAACATGATGGCCAATGCCACCATGGCTCCCTGGATCAATGACAGTCTTGTTGGAATTTGACAGGAAAAAAAGTGATAAAAGAACATGACCTATGGAGTAATCCTGTCAACCTTGTGCAGTCCCTGCTCTGAAGGTTAAGTACTGAAGTATAAGAAGACATCTTCCTGTGAATCAGGATCCAGGTCCTTGTCAGAGAGCCAGTATCCTTGATCTTGTGCTTCTTATCCTCCGGAACTTTTCAATAGCCTCCTTTGAAAACAAATTTCTGCTGCTGGTGAGCTACCCAGTCTATAGTAATCTGTTGACCCAGCCCTAAAGGATAAAGATATTCTGTAAACAAGTTTTAGGCTTTCTGGTTATTTAAAATCTGCAAATAGAATTATATCTTTTCCCCATATACAAATTTAAATAACATTTTAATAAATATAATTTCATATTCTAGAGGACATCTTCCTTTAAAAGGAGGTCTATGCTTTTTTGAAGTTTGAGAAATACTGAACCAAAAAAATCGCTTCCAAGATCTCCGCAATTCCAATAACATGGAACTGAGTAATAGCTCCCATAGGATGGGATGATTTTCTTGTATTTTTCTAAATAGTTCACAAAGGACTTTGTTACATTGTGTTCTTTTGGCCAGAGCTTCATATCTGTTGATGTCTTGTAGATACAAATATACTCAAAAATACAAATCAAATGATAGAAAACTAAAGGAAAATGTTTACATGATGTTGTAAATGTATTAATATACTTAACACTAGAAACTTTCTATAATATTCTAGAAACTTTCTGGAAATGCATACATCGCATGGTTTCATGGCTCTTGACTTTGCTCATGCTAGTCCCTTTGTCTGTACAATGGATCCTACTGTTAAGAAACTTTTATCAATAGCCTCATTTGAAAAGACTTCTCTGCATCTTTCTGATGAAGTAGAGGTTCAATTTATCTTTTCTTCACAAAACCTGTATCTTTATAATAGCACCTATAATAGTGCTATCCAAATGTTCTTTACCTGTGGTCTCTGTCATTCCTCTATGAGTTTCCTTACGGCAGGGATTGTGCCTGTAGTGGTCTTCCTCCTGGTTACCTAACACAACGGTATGCATTTATACACTCATCATGGACCAGGGAATGAGCTTAAACATTGAAGCCAGATCTGAAATTCTATTCTGTATCTAACTCATCTTGCTTGCATGACCTACAAGTAATTATTTCCTATTTTGAGTCTTAATTTTGTCATTTGTAAATTGGCAACAATGATTGAATACCTAGTAGGCTTAATATGAAGGTTAAATGAAATTGTAATTTTAATTTCTTTATACATTGCACCATCAGGGGACAAACTCAAATGTTAGTTCTTTGGCCCTTTTTTCGCCTATTCAAATTTACTATTAAAATGGTCCCGAATCACCAGAATTATCAAACTGCTCTTATTTGCCAATATTTTAGAAACTACTCTAAGGGAATATTGTTTCAATTTAATAACCAATTGTAGTTTTCACTCCTAACATTTCATGATCCTTAGATGTTTCTCTGACTCCAACAGCAGCCAGGGAAAGGAGAATATAGGAAAAAGAGAACAATAAAAACAAAAAGATATTTGACTCTGAGTTTCACATAGCATAGGCTCTGACAAAGTATTTATCAGAATATATGATTAGATAAATGTTCAGGTGCACCATACCCCATCCTTAGATAAGTTAAGATTCCACAGGACTGAAGTCAAAAATGGGGAAGTAATGGAGATGCCATAAATTCCAGGCAGATATAGGGAATAAGCTTCAGGAAGGATGTAAAATCCAAGGAACAGGCAATCCCTGGGGTGTTTGTTCCTCATCCAGCACAAGTAGGGATGGAAGAAGGCATTTGCCTGAGGTTGAAGACACACCAACCTGAGTCAGTCTTCTACTCTCAATCTCAGCACAGTGCTAGAGAAATTAAACGATGTCCCAAAGGGCTGTAAGAGTGGGGTTATTACAGTCCACTCTGGGTTCAAAAGCATAGAAAGTTTTCTGTGCTCCCTGAAGTGGTGGGGTGTGGGTGAGTGGTGGCTCAGAGAGCCAGGCACCTGATGAGCTCTGACAGACAGCAAGAGGAGGACAGGGTAAGGACGGTGCAGACAGGTGACAGAGACTCAGATGCAATCCACCTCATGCCAATCCCACACCCACACTCTCCTATCAAGTTTTGACACTACACAGCACTAAGGAAAAGGAGAACATTTCAAATCAATAGAATCAAGTTTCTGACACCTCATAGAATGAGAGATCAAAATAGAAATGAGGTTTACTTATACAAAAGTAACATAAAAGGAAATATAAAATCTATCTTTATGGGTTTATAGTGGGTGAGAATCATGAGGACTCTCAGACTGTAGCAGAGTTACATATACCATATACATTTGAGGATGGGCAAAGAAAAGGTAGAGTGAACAATGTAAGAAGCAGCAATTAGGGAACCCAAAGATCAACATTCTTCAGGCTCTCTCTTGCCCTGATCACTCCTACAATTTCTCCAGTTTTGGACTTTGGGGTCTTGATGTTAATAATATGGAGTGGTTGTTATGCCAGAGTCCTAATACAAGAACAAATCAGGTCCACTGCTCCTATTTTGCATGTGGGTGGATGTTGAGGGTCAAAGAGTTAGCTGGGAATGGGAGGTCCAGACCTGCAATTTCTGCAAAGACAAGCACTTATGAAATTTTGGAGATAATAGCGCGTAAAGATGAGCTGAGCTGTCTGCTACAAGAAGAAAGTGGGGAGGCTTGGACTTTGTACATGATCACAAATCTAGTACTGTGCCAATGTGGTGACAACATTGTATCAGTTTGGTGATGAGATGAGGCTCTGACCTTCAGAGATATAGCTACTTCACAATCATCTGGGGACATTGAGGCAGCCTACAAGTCCCCTGGAACAGGTTATTTCAGCAATGGTAACAAGGAAAATCTCATCAAATTGGATTGCACACAGACATAGGTGGTAATTCATTTGCCTCAAATTGATTAGAAAAACAGAACAGGAAAGCCTGATCCCATACTCATTTCTTACCTAGGGTTGGTACAAATGCTCATGGCTCTTATTTATTTCTAACAGCCATAGAGGAAAAATAGTGTTATCCTACTGATATTAAAATAGCCAATCTGCTGCTGTTTTTGAGATCTTGAAGCACTGTTTTACAATTTTTTTCTAGAATTGCAAACCCTCAGGGAGGATATCCTCCACACCTGATGCTACTTTGTATACATTCTCAATGCTTAATACCTAGAGGTGAAATTTTTGACATTTGCCAGTGTCCATTTCATGGAGTTCAAATTTCAGGGAAATGTCTGTTATCATACATAAGGGCTACAAATGGAGGGGGGTTGATGCTTGATAACCCCACAAGGAGATGAGGAAGGAACTTTGCAGAAGTAACAACACAGTCCACGTCCAGGCAGGACTCCTAAGAAACAGGATTTTCAGCAATAAAAACAAAGAAAATCTCATCAAATTGGACTTTACACAGACATAGGACAGCAATTCAGCTGAGCAAGCAGCAGGGAAAATCATGTTCTTGTCTACTTCAACTAACAAAATGATTCCCCTCCTTGCCTTTATGGTTTGATTTTTCTCTTTGGCTTTTGAAGAATGAAATATAAAGGAGAGATTGTGTATCCGTGTAAAGAAAGGGGGGGAAATGTAGTCAGTGGGAGAGATGGGAAGAAGCACTTTAGTTGGCATGTCTGGGAGTTCATCCAGGCTGAGGGATTCCAAGATTACAATGTGCTCCATTGTGGGGGAAGAGATGGGTCCCCCATGTCATCCTTAAGCACTGAGAACAATTATATAGTCCAGCCCACATGCAGCATCAGAAACTATTCTGGGATTGAATTCAAACATGTGTAAGAGATGAGGATTTTACCCCATGCTTAAAAGTTGAATAGACAACACCAGAATTAGTGGCTGATTTATTAAGTAGAGAAGCAACACAAATAATAGCACAAGGCTGATACTCAGTGTCCGAATTTTAACAAGAAATTGAAACAGTTCACTTACCTCTGATGTGTCATAGTAGTTTCTTTTCCCGTCAATGAATCAAAAGAAGTCCGTTTCATCCTAAGTTTAGGAATCAGAACCCTCCCCCTCACCGCTGCTTTCTTTTGCTGGTCACACTGACCACATTGAAGGAGAAGCCATAGTATTTGGTTGAGTCTAAACACCTCTGTCACACCCATTTCCTGTCTCTGATGCAATCTTACCAGAGTTCTTCCCATTATCTATAAAACCACCCTCATGGTCTTAGAATATGATAAATAAAGTGGACTGAAGTGCTCATGTCCCTAATCAAACCTTCTCCTGTGTGTCTCCAAGCATAGGTTTACCAGTTTCTGAACCAATGCAATTATTAAAATGACTCATTTTTTTTAAAAAAATGACTCACCAGTAATATCTGGGTTGTAAACAAATGTATAGATTAGGACCAAGATCAGTCAGTTAATTGCTTAAATTCTTCATTTTTCTTTCACATGTACTACCACAGATGATTCTAGGTTATCCAAGGAGCTAAATAAAATAATGTGATCCGATGCTTTTACTGATAATATCTCATTGCATGCTTTTGTCTTAAGACTCATTCTACTAAAAGCAATAATAACTACTCTCCAATCAGGGAGCAGAACAGCACTGAAAGACCCCACTAGATTCTGACTTTGAAATCAGGACAAAGGTATCATACACTGAGCATTTAATATGTGCCCAGATACCAATACTAAAGATTTACTTTGTATTTCTTTACTAAAACCTCATCACAATAGTCTGAAACAATTACTTCTTATAATTTACAGATATAGACAACTCAGGTTTAGGAGCGTTAAGGAGGTTGCCCAAAGTTACACAGCTACAAAGTTGGAGAGACGTGAATCAAGTAAAATCTCTTTGACTCTATATTCAGAGCTGTTAAAATTTTCTCATCAAAATAAAACCCACCCCGCACTCCAGGAATGTCAATGAATGTCAGTGACGCCATGTCCTATGTCAGAGTGAAGTGAAAACACAACAGAAATAAAGCAAAACTTAATTTCCAGTTATCTGGTTGTGTATTGTTAATTTATTCTAAAGTATTACCAGTTGTCCATTTGGGTCCCCCACACTACTGGGTCATTTTCCCTTAAAGTTCCTGCAATGGCTCAGTGTTTTGTCTCCTCCCCTCATGTTGGTTTCTCACAGTTCTCTTCAGAAATGCATTTTATATCTCTCTTTCCCATAAACCCTGTTACTTTAATTCCATGTGGCCTTGCAGGCCATGTTTTTAAGCACATGCAGTTTAATATAGTTGTGATCAGCATGAATGTCCAAAATTTTGCTCCTGTAGATAAAATTTGGTTTCCAGGAGCTTGCAGTTTACCAAAAATAAACACTTATCCATTGAGATCAGAGACTATGAATTTATTATTTGCCTTTTTTCTTCTAAACACAGTATTAAACTCATAAAAGGTGATTAAATTCTTTTTTGCATAATAAAATAGAATTTCATATATCACAAAATATATCCACATATTTTCTATAATTTTCTAGAAGTTTCAAAACAGTAGAAAAGATATTAATTATAAATACATATCTCATTAATTCTTATTAAATTGTTGGGTGATTTGGCTTTGGTAGGACTTTTAATTATAAAATTAAACCAAGCAGAGCCTAAATACTTTATTCAAAAGGTTTCTATGGTATACCGAAAAACAGATCAATGATTATAAATTGGATGTTTAGCCTTTGGGAATCAATAGAATACCAAATAGAAAAGAAAACCTTAGTAAAATTATATTGACCTACCACTAAAGAGTGAATAAAATGATTTTCCAATCAATATTATATTCCACAGAAATAAAGTAAGATATATTAAAACCTTAACAAGATAAACAGACATTTGATGTCCAACAATAATGAGTGGATATAAATCAACTTTTTAAAGGACAACCCATGTCACCAAACATCTTGGAATAGGATATATCCAATTGCTATTCATAAAGGCTCCTAAAGGTATAAGACTGACAACTAGAACTTCCATGGTTTTTGTCAGGGTCAAGTTCAGGCAAACAGCGAGAGGGGAGTTTTGAAATATTTCACTTTCCTTCTCATTCCTCTGGCCTCCATACCAACAGAGGCAGATTGTCAAGAATCTAATGAAAGTGAAGCATTAGGGCTTCCTGCTTACTCAGACCCCATCAAAGACTATTTATATACAGCAAGTAATATTTAGTAAAATTCCTTTTCTTAAAGAGGGCTCTACAAACCATTCCAATGCCAAGCCCTATAAACTTTGATTAGTCCCTTAACTACAAGTAGGTATATCCTTAGAATTCAAGAAACTTTCAAGATCCTATACTGCAAACCTTTTCTTTGTTCTGATTATCTTGTGTTTGTTTGTACACTCATTCATACATTAGTTAATCCAAGAAATAGAGACTCATTGTTCACAGGGAACAGTCATGGATTTCTCCCACATTTCTAATGACTGCAATTTCCTTTCTTGTTCTGTGGCTTCTGCCACTCATAAAAAGGCATGTCTCTTTCCTCTGGATATTTTTTTTCTGGGCTTTATGGCTTAAGTTCTCTCTCTCTCTCTCTCTCTCTCTCTCTCTCTCTCTCTCTCTCTCTCTCTGCAACTTTGTTACTCTTTCCATTGGTCTTTCAATTTTTACTGCAAGTACTTACTTCACCTATATGTGGTGTGCCGTCTCCAAGATTGGTTTTCTTATAACTTCAGTTATTCCTTGTTGGCCAAAGCTTTCAGAGTATATTACCAGGACTCCATTTCCTGGCCAGAGACAGACTGCCCACAAATAACATAGTCTGTTCTGGTCAAGTGAATGGAAGCAATCACCAATGGGTGCCTTTTACTTTTAACTTCATAAAATATGATTGTTCCCAGCATGATGAGTAATTAAATATTTCCTTATGTTTTATTGTGTATTTCCACATGGTCTATTGTTAATAGAATAATGATGTCATTATAATTAAATAAATTAACACTAAAGGTAATATATAACATTATATGGTAGGAACTACACTGGCATTTTCATGTACTGCCTCACTCAATCCTCCCCAAATTCTTAGAGGTAGATGATATTCTATGAAACATTTTATAGATGAGGACACAGAGGCTCAGAGAGGTCAAGTAACTTGCTTGGTAATCAGGGTTGCTAGATCTAAACCAGGAGGTCTATCTCTGGAGCAGCAAATTTCAATTGTGTCTATGGATGGGGATCTCATGAGGACTTTAAAAAATCCTGGTTCCATCCCCGGAATTTCTGATGTATTGGTCTAAGGCACAGTGTGGGCAGGTGGATTTCTCATCTCCCTAAGTGATTCTAATATGCAGCCAGCTTGATAACCAACGCTCTGTAGACCAAGCCAGCAGCCATTAGGCAATAAATGAGTGAATGGACAATTTAATGCACTAATGCATTATCTTCTCATTCTGTGTTTTTCAAATAGATAGGAACTCAAAGTAGTTCCATTAAATAAAAATAATAATAACATTTAATTGGCCACTCAGAAAATTATAAAACCAATTTTGTTCAAATTGATTTACTCAGACCTGAGCGCTTGCCAAGGAGTAAAGGCTATTTCCCAGTGAAGGGATTCTGAAAATGACCAGCTGGGTCTAACTCATTTTTTCCTGTGGACAAGGACCTTATTGGGGAAGCTACAGAGCACATCTGACTTCAGCGCTTCAAAGAAGCACAGTGGCCCATTATCTTTAATGTGGTGTCCCCACTTGTTTCTTAACTTTGCTGAGGAGGGGAACAACAGTGCTTTAGGCAATTAGAACTCAGAGGAGGCAAGGGGAGCTTTATTTCCTACCTTACAGTCAAACCAAAGGTACAGACACAAGAACCTAGACAAAACTATACTCACCAAGCAGGGATTTTCTATGTGTAATATCTGTTTAGTGACTAAGAGAAATTCCCAAGGAGTTAATAACCTTGGTGGAGGTAGACGAATGGGACCAAATGAGCTGTAGAGTTCTAGATTGTGTGTGTGTGTGTGTGTGTGTGTGTGTGTGTGTGTGAGAGAGAGAGAGAGAGAGAGAGAGAGAGAGAGAGAGAGAGAGAGAGAGAGAGAGAGAGAGAGAGAGAGAGAGAGAGAGAGAGAGAGAGAGAATCTGATCACACAGTATGCAATTGGCTCTTCCTGTTCCTCATACAGCTGGGAGACTGAATAACCAGGCAATGGTGAGGCTGTCTGTGACAAACTCTATCCACAACCAGTCCAAGCAGCCAAATTACAGCTCCTCAAACCCAGCCACAGACCTTGCCCTGGAACTGGAAGGTGTGGACAATGACAATGATTGCCAGTTTCCCAGGCTTTGGCCCCTGCTTCCTACTCAGGATTCAACAGAGAAAGCCAAATATGCTCCCCTAACCACTCCCAGAGGATGCCTCATGTTTAATTATCCCTCTTCCAACAATTGCCAACCAAAGCAAGTCTTAAGCCATCCTGTTTTGTCATTACAAAGCCTTCCCATTCTCCTGAGTCTGTCAAAAGGCAAGTGATGCCACCCTCTGCTTGTCTCATCAACTGGCCTGTTTATTCCATAAGTAAGGTGGGGGAGGGTCCTGTTTTGGATGTTGGATCCCACCCTCTCCGGGCAGATGAGCCTTCTCCCTTGTGTTTCTGAAATCTCTTGGTCTCCCCCTTAAGAGGCTTGCTGGGAGGGAGTAGGCTGATAGAAAAGGTGTCCAGCTCATGTATAAAATGCAGACATCCATTCAAGAAAGCAGAGGCCTGAGTTCTTGCCAGTGTTTGAATAAAAACCAAAGGCATAGCATCCATCTCAAAAGTGAGATGAAATAGCAAATGTAATCACCATTATGTTTGAAATGACAGGAAAATCACAACACACACTGAATTTACCTGGAAATGATGAGTTTTGTTGGTTTGTCTGTTTTAATATCAGACTGAATAAAGATTCAAAACACAAATCAAGTTCAGTGAGGGAAGAACAAAGTTATATTTTGCTCCAGCTGGAAACTTAAATGATGCTAGCTTGTTTTGTCTACTTCAGAAGTTGAGAGGAGGAAATTCTAGTCTCTATTAAAAGGAGGACCTCAGGCCTGAACCCTGGGAGAGGGAGTATTTTGCAATGATCAAGAAAGATGAGAAGATTATGGGAAGTGCACCTTTAGTCTTCCTGAAAGCCCCAGAACCATCAGTGCAAATGCTTTATTGAAATGACACATAGGGTTAAAATGATGTGGAAGTCTGCACAGTAGCCACACCCATGCTCCTTTGCTGGCTGAGCTGCCTAGTTGTGGGGAGGGGGCTGCTGTAGGGCACCCACAAGGTCATCGCACCAACCAGTTTCCCAGTACTCCCTAGACTGGATGCTGAAGTTCTCCTGAATTTCTACAATGATTAAATATGTGTCTGACTTCTCAAACAAAGGCACAACCAAACACTGGGGGATGGGGGGGACTCTGATTTATAAAGGCTGAACCTCTAATTAAAAAAAATCAGAAACTAATTTCTTTCCTCAGTGCCTAACCTGTATTTCATAAGCATAGAGCCTGGGTTCTTTATTAAATTCTCTGTCCCTCTTTCTCTCCCAAACTGATATTTGTAAGAATTTTTTTTTTCTCGCTTGTAGATGAATGCAACAGAATTAGCAGCAAGTAATTAGCAGGTTTAGTTAGAAGTTAGAAACTGAGAGGCAAATGAAATTAAGGTCGGGGTAAATTAATTAGTAAAAGGTGCTAGAGTTGTGTGTTCTCCTTAATTAAGTGTTGTTGTTCAATGTGTCAGAGTTTTGTGTGGTTTAAAAACAGGAGAAAAGGCTGACACCCTGGGTGAGAATAAAAGGTGTTAAGTGGGGAGTGAGGCTCCTGAGAATAGGAACAGGAGCCATCTCCGGGGTCTCCCCAGCCTTCCCATCTAAGGATCTTGTATTGCAGGGGAGACTACCTAGCCAACAGGGGTAGGTGGTTTGTTCCTTGTTCTAAAAACTTTGGCAACTCTGTGCTCAGGAGCTTGCAATACCAATATCCATCCATAAGGTCCTAAATTACTCATTAAAAAAAAAAAAAAAAAAAAAAAAAGTGGTCAGATGTATGAGTTTGCTATGGCTGCTATAACAAATATCACAGACTGGGTGGCCTAAACACAAGACAGTTATTTTCCTTCCATTCTGGAAGTGGAATGTGTAAGACTAAGGTATCAGTAGGATTGTTTCTTCTGAGGCTTCTCTCCTTAATGTGTAGATGCCATCTTCTCCCTGTGTGTTCATATGACTTCCCCCAAAGGTCTGAAAACATCTTACAATTTTTCTTTCTTCAACTGTTTTATGGTAGGTAATCATGCATCCAAGCCTAACTCATTGTCTTTTTTTTTTTTTTTTTTTAAATAAGACTCTCATTTTAAAAACATAAAGTACTGACTGGATGTCTTTTCCTTTGGACAGCAGCATCTTGTAATAGAATAAGCAAAGGCAGACAACATGTTTTATTAAAATGCCACTTCTAATTCCAGCTGTGTGACCTTGAGCAAGTTACTTAACTTTCTGAACTTGTTGGTAAACTGTGATCATGTAAGGGAGAAGTCAATGAGAAATTGCATGTAAAACAGCAAGCAAATTGCCCAAAATACACCCTGTTCTTGTCTCAGTTAATTATGAGGTGAAAATATGACCTGGTCAGAGCTATCCAGAATATTGTCATAAAAATAAAAGATTCCTACTCAAAAACCCAGGTTGTAAGCCCAGCTAGATGTCTTATTCAGAGTCACTTCACCTTTATGGTCCTCAGAATTTTCCATATTAAATTGAAGATGATGATCCTGTTGTGCCCCGTGGCTTGGGACCCCCAAGAAGACCACCAGAGTCCTTGGTCAATGCAAGCAACAAAGATTCATTTACTAGCAAGCTCGAGCTTGGTCCTCCGCACTCGGTAACCGGTGACGCTAAGAGGCCCCTAGCTCAGGGTTTTTATGATGAAATACAAACAGGCTAAGGGGGGGTTTACAGCGTTCTTCTGATTGGTTGACATGCAAAGTTTCATACAAAGCATTTTATTTTTATGTTTTGGGTCAGCCTGACCGCAAGGGGTCGGGTGGTCGGCCACCTGGCTTTTGCAAAATAGACAACATAAGGAGCAGGAAGATTCTGCGGTTTTTCTGAAAACTGAGGACAGTTTGGGAAGGACTTGTGTTTACACAAGTATTTGCATTTTCTCATCTTTCAATCCTATTTTGCATTTGACAAAAATGATCAAGGGGATAATATATATAAAAGTACTAAAACAAAAAGAGTCACACTTAAGGTTGATGCTGGAACATTTGGAAGACAACCAGAGTCAGTTTCCTGTCCTGTTTGTTTTTCCCTCAAGGACTCTAGAAATGGGGCCATTTCTGTTGAAAAGTATTTTCTCCAGATTTTTCTTTTCTTTAAATTATTAGTTGAAAAATTTATCTTGGTAACTTTTTGGGAAAATTTTTTTTTCTTTTTCTTTACTCAATTCATGTTTATTAAATACCTTTGAAATGATGTTTTAGAAACCTGGGAAATATTCCTCAGCAAACAAAGGCAAACATCACTGCCCTCATAGAGGTTATGATTTTGTAATTATCTTTTTTCTCATTGAGCTGAGATGCAATTGGTTTTTCTTAAAGTCTTAGTAGGGTGTAGCATTTCTCAAACTTTTTTTTTTTTTTTTTTTTTTTAATATCAGGGAAACTTTATACCCTTAAAACTTGTTAAGAACCACAAGAGCTTTTGTTTTTCTGTAGGTTATATATAACAGTTTTAATTATAGTAAAAATTAAAACTAAAAATATATTAATTTATTTTAAAAATTCTGTAAACATTATAGACAAAAATTAATTGTTATGAAGTGAATGTATCCCTCCAAAATCCACACATTGAAGACCTACCACCCAAGTGATGGTTATCGGAGGTAAGGCTTTTACAGAGGTAGGTAGGTCCAGATGAGGGCAGAGGGTAAACAACTCATGATGAGTTTAGTGCCCTTAGTAGAGGTAGAAACACCAGAACTCTCTCTCCATTCTCATGAACCAAGTTCAGGCTCTGTTAGCTCAGGGTGAGAAGGCAACCCAGCCCAGGAGGGATAACTGCACAGAGGAGTCATGCTGGCAGCCCAGCCTCAGACTTCCAGAGTCCAGAACAGAGAGTCACAAATATCTGTTGTTTAGGTCAAACTCAGTATTTGATATTTTCTTACAACAGCCCAAGCTGGCTGACACAATAACATCATTTTTATGAAAAATAACTGTATTTTCTAAAACAAAAAAAAATAAGAATAATGGGATTGTCTTGCATTTCTGTCAGTCCCTTTTCTGTCTGGTTTAATCAAATAGTTGTATTTTCATGTCTGCTTCTTTATTCAATTTGTGATATCAATATCAGGCAGTCTTTGGAAAACTCCACTGTATGTTTGTGAGAGGATGAAAAAACAAAAGACAAAGTCTTAGTCTTATTGTGAAAAACTTTTGATGTCTTAAACCCCCTGAAATGGACTATGTTTCAAATGCCAATAGGAAAAGCACAGGGTTGGGAGACCTGAGTTCTAATCTTTTATTTTTGAAAGTTATTTCCTTTTTCTCAGCCGCTGCATTTTGCTTCTGGAAATGAGTGGTTTGAATGACGTGATGGCCATAGCTTTTCCCATCTGTGACATCATTTGTGGTCTTCCCTCCCTGATTTGGTCATTCAGGTCTTTTAAAGGACTGGACTCTTTCCTCCTCCTCAGTTTCCCTCATGCCCATTTTTCTGGGTGTGGCACTCAGCTGAATAAGGATAAAAGAACAAAGAGTTTGTGATAGTCAATGTTTTTAAAATTACAGACTCTTAGCAAAATGAAGCTCAGGGTTCTTCTATGAGGTGTCACCTTGACAGGGAGGCTGACTTAGTTACTGACCAAAGAGGCTTGGCCCCAGAAGGGACTGGTGAGGACAGCAGCTTTTATTTATTTATTTTTCCTCTCTCTCACAAGTCTGATCTCTTCCACATGATCTCAACCTCATCCCACTACATCCTGAAACAGTCTGAAGACTGGTAAAAGAAGCCTAAGGCTTAAAGGAAGAGGTGGGACTTTGGTGTAGGCAAAGACATTGTGAAGTAGTTGAGAAATATCCAAGCCCCGCAGAAGTCACCAGGGGTCACCCACTTGGAATGGTATTAGGCAGGTCCAAGTGTTGTCCCTGTCCCCACCCTTTGCTCCAGAGAAGACTCCCCTCCACTCTGTTCTTTGTTACAGAGAAGGTATAAGAACTGATTGAATAAATAGTGAATTTCAAATGTAAATCAGGATCTTTATATTTCCAGTAAGTCCCAGATGACCCTGTCTCCCAGACTACTGGACTTCAAGCTACAATTTGAGAAGCACCAGAAGAGAGTAAAGTACAGAAGGTTGATTTGAGCCCAGAGAAACAAACACCATTTTTAGACTCTGAATGTCTTTATAAACAACTTACAAAACAACTATACTCCCAGCCCCCCACCCCCACTTCCTGGTCCATTCCATACTAATCTCTCCCTATTAAGAGTGAAATAAGAGGATCACATCATCCATTATAAATTTTAGCATAACTATTCTGAGGGGAAATTCCACAGGAGTGTGGATTATAACATTTTGGAAAGGTTACTTCTACTTTACCTTCTTTCAGGTGGTGGGAGAAGGGCTTCCTAGAGGGATTCCAGAGCCTGCTGCATGGCTGAAGCTGTAACTTGAACAATTCCTTTGCAGTCTTTAGAATGCAGATTTCAAGTGTTAGGAGGAATGGGGGCTCCAGTTCATGATAGAGACTCCTGAATTTTTAGCTACATTGCCACTACCTTCAGCAGGGGAGCCTGAGACCTCCCCAGTCTGGTTTAGCTCCAGTTCTCCATGACTTTTTACAAAGTATAAACACAACGTCACAGACTCTTATGGTTAAAATAAATGCATATTGGGCTGGGGATATAGCTCAGTTGGTAGAGTGCTTGCCTCACATGCACAAGGCCCTGGGTTCAATCCCCAGCGGCATAAATAAATAAACATAAATAAATAATTAAATAAAATAGATGTGGGCTGTTATGCTACACAAGTGAAGAACAGTTTTGAGAAGTCCAGGGCTGTAGTCATCATTCCCTGGAGCCCATTATGACCATGGGGAATGCTGTCAAGGGTCTACTACAGCCCAAAGGTGGGAAGATAATAAATCAGTAAATCACTTTTTGCTGTGCAAGATAGTTTCATACATGCTCTCTCATATAAGTAACTCTGGAGGTTGTTCAAAATGAAAATGATGATAAAGAGAATCCCTATAAAGTACCTAGGGAAACAGGTTCAAAGAAATAGTTTCTTAAGACAGCTCAGTTAAAGCAGGCAGAATTGCACTGCAAGCCTCCTTCAAAGTCCACAGCTCTCAGGGAGGACAAAATGCAATCCTCTGATGAACATTTATGGAGTACCAACTTTGTATAAGCAGGAGAAAAAGTGGCAGAGTACAGTACCCTCGTGGTGGTTCTGATACCGTGAAGAGGGATAAGGACGTTTTTTGGAAGGCATCAAGTCTCCCTTCTCATTTTACATGTGGGAAAACCAAGGTCCAGAGAAAATAAATAATTTCCTACAAACAACAAGCAAGTAGCAATGGTATTCTGATAACTTTTAATCAAACCAGAAGTTTTTAAAGGGGAACTTCTTTCTTGCCAAAACAATCCAGATAGAAAGAAGACTGATATTTAGACCTAAGTATCAAATCTTAAATCTTCGCCCTAACCCAAAAGTCACACCATGGTTCAGCCCAGAAGGTTTTCCTGTTCCTGCAATTGGCCAAGCTTATTGCCCTCTCTGGGCCTGTGCCTTTGTTGTTCTCTGTAACTGGAATATTCTTCACTTGGATTCTCACAAGTCTAATTCCTCATTGTCACATGGATCTCAATTTATGAGCATCTCCTCTAAGTAATCTCCCTTGTGCTCCTGTCAGCAGACCCTGGCCATGTCCCCAGCCTATCCTGAGATCAGGCTGCCAGCTCCCCTGCAGGGCAATTGCTTCTGTATCCAATAAGCAGAGGGAGCATGTTCTCTAGCTTCCCTCATTTGCTGTCTCTAATCCTCAGCTTCTCACCATATTTACTAGGCTCACATCCCAAATAAATCACCAGTGTCCAATTTCTTGGCTCAGTGGCAGGTTTGTGGCCACACAGACATAAAGACAAAGTTGTACTTGACCTTGCACTCATGAATCTGTTTCTTTTTGATTTCACTGTCCTCATCTCATTCCTATCCGAAATTCACAAATTCATCAGTTTGTTTACTTGTACTGCCATCTTACCTGACCCTCCACCCTGTCCCCATCCTGCTCCATCCACCAGATGCCCAGTAGAATATAACCACCAGGTATCCTGACTCTGTCTATCCTGTTCACTGTGGTGTCCCCAAAAATTAGAACAGCACCCAGCACATAGTAGGTGCTCAATGTGTGTCTCTTGAATAAATGAGCAAATGGACTTCTCCAACATGTCAATATAGAGAAGTCTTGATTAGAAAAGCCTGCTCTTCAATTACTAAATCAGAGACTTTCTCCTTTTGTTTTATTCCAATTTTTATTCCATCCCTCTTTCTTCCATTTGTAGCTTCCCTTTAACCAGTTTTTTTGTTGTTGTTGTTGTTGTTGTTAAATATACCATCCAGCAAAATCAAAAGTAACCAAAGGTATATAAAATTATTCCACTGTTTGGGCCCAAGAAATTTTTTAGCCACATTAGTTGATTAGGATGTGTGTGTGTGTGTGTGTGTGTGTGTGTGTGTGTACACATACACATACACACACACACATGATATCCATATATATATGGATATCCATATATATGTACATGTGTGTGTAATATATATGTATTATATATATTAATTATATATATATATATATATTGGAATGTGTAATATATATATATTGGAATGATATCCCCAAACAGAAATCTCTGTTCCTTTGGTTCCTGCCAGATTTGCCTTGTATAACCATCTATGTTTATTAAAAGGACTCTTGTTCTCTTTCTGTTTAACACTGACCTTCAAGAGCTTGATTTAATAAACTGGAGAATTAGAATAAATCATATTGGCTTATTCAATCAACTATATTTCAAAAAGCTGTAAGGAGAAGCTGGAACATCAATACACAAGAACTAACAAACAGAGCTCATAGGGAGGGAGAGGGAAAGTCAAGGGTAAAGACCCGTTGTCAGAGAATCTCACAGTCTCACACGGAATGAAGAGAACAGGATCCCATGCTTTCAGGAACTCCCCCGCTCCCTCCAATTAAAACACTCTGTCAAAGCAAAATCCAACTGAGTGCTTTCTTATGAGGCAGGTGACATTTCAAAACATCGCTCAGGAATCATGTTTCTGTTAACAGGTTTTTTTAAATAAACAGCCCTATTCAGCACAGAAAGTATCTGTTCTTTTCTTTTTACCAACCAGTGTGGGAAAACTCTGGATTGAGGATGAGAATGCTATTCCCTGTTCTCTTCTACCCTTGTAAGAGATTAATAAGAACAGAATGTGAAGATGTCCCTGCAGAATAAATATGGCCGTGCATGTTAAGGGCATTCATGTCATGCTTAGGACGGAATACACACTTAAACATGTCACAAAAAATAAAATAATCCAATCAATAAATGGGGAAAGGAAAAGACACTTTACAGAAGGAGAAATATGATTAGTCAACAAATATATGAAACAATGTTCTACATTTCTAGTAATTAGAGAAATGCAAATTAAAACTACATCTCACCCCAGTCAGAAAGGCAATTATCAAGAATACAAGCAACTGGGCTGGGGTTGTGGCTCAGTGGTAGTGCGCTTGCCTAGCACGTGCGCGGCCCGGGTTCGATCCTCAGCACCACATATAAATAAATACATCGTGTACAACTAAAGCAAATAAATAAATATTTTTTAAAAAGAATACAAGCAACAATAAATATTGGTGAAGATGTGGGGGAAAAGGTACACTCAAACATTGCTGGTGGGACTGAAAATTGGTACAACCACTCTGGAAAGCAGTGTGGAGGTTCCTCAGAAAATTTGGAATAGAACCATCATTTGACCCAGTTATCCTACTCCTTGGCATATGCCCAAAGGACTTAAAATCACTTAAAATCAGTATACTATAGTGATGTGGCCTGATTTTGTCAGCTTTCGCCACTGCTGTGACTAAAAGGATCTGACCAGAAGAATTGTAGAAGAGGAAAGGTTTATTGGGGGCTCATGGTTTCAGAGGTCTTAGTGTATAGGAAGCTGGTTCCATTCCTCAGGGCTCAAGGTGAGGCTAAACACCATAGCAGGAGAGTGTGACAGAGGGAAGTAGCTCACGTGATGATCAGGAAGTAGAGAGAGAGAGGTCTCCACTTGCCAGATATAAATATATATCACAAAGCCACACCCCCAATGCCCCACCTCCTCCAGCACACCTGACCACTTCAGTTACCACTTAGTTAATCCTTATCAGGGTTTTAATTCCCTGATTGGGTTGAGACTCTCACAAAACAATCATTTATCCTCTAAACCTTCTTGCATTGTCACACATGAACTTTTGGGGGATATCCTATATAAACCATAACACAGACACATCAATGTTTATAGCAGCTCAATTCACAATAGCTAAGCTTTGGAACCAACCTAGGTGCCCTTCAACAGATAAATGAATAAAGAAAATGAGGCACATATACATAATAGAATATTACTCATCTATAAAAAGGAATGAAATTATGGCATTTGCTGGTAAATGGATGGAACTGGAGACTATCATGCTAAGTGAAATAAGCCAATCCCCAAAAAACAAGGCCAAATGTTCTCTCTGATATGCACATGCTGACTCACAATAGGTGGGGAGGGGAGAAGGAGTGGAGGTTCACTGGATTGGACAGGAGGGTGTGGGGGGAAGGAAGAGGGTATAGGTATGGGACAGACAATAGAATGATTCAGACATAACTTTCCTATGTTAATGTATGAATACACTATCAGTGTAACTCCATATCATGTACAACCACAAGAATGGGAAGTTATACTCCATGCATGTATGATATTTCAAAATATATTCTACTGTCATGTATAACTAAAAAGAACAAAAAAAAATGTCACAAATGAGAAAATTTTGGTTCAGAAGCACATACTTTCTTTAGGATTATCCCACTGGAAACTGGGAAAACAGGGATTTCAGGAAATACAATCCATGTTCTTCTCACCACAGAATATGTGTTCTTCATACACCCTCTTCTTGTGCAAAGGGTGTAATTCATGTGTGCACCTTTTGTGCTTTCATTCTGGTTTCCCTGACTCAAACACAGCTGCTTCTGAAGGGGTGGACTGGCTGTGGTTGACTGAAAGGATGGTAGTGAACTTACAGAAGTCCTCAACTTCAAGGACTTTTTCTCACTTTACAGTATAGATAGACATAAATGTTTAAATAAAAAAAATCTGGGGTCATATTCTCTACTATTGCTATATAAAATGTATCTGTTTCATAAAAATTGATGTTCTTGGAATAATTGTGTCAAAACCTGAAATGATATACCTGATGTTGAAGCAGAAATGATACAGTAACTCATGTGAACCTAAATGAAGTTTTATGACTGGAGAACTTCTTAAACACTCCTCTACCAATATTTCATGCTACACTGACTTAATTATATACAGTGCCACAGTGATTTTTGCCTTCTAATGACAAGAACTTTTTACTAAAGAAGACCTTCAATGGCCTGCCCATTGGCTTTCCAACACAGGATATTTTTAATTACCGTACCCTCCCACATATCCTGTGCATGAAACCATACTGAATATATTACAGTTTTGTAAATCCACTAAGATAGTGCTTCTCAATCTTGGAAAGATTGTAAATTTATAAGTACCTAGGCTTTACCTCTGGAGACTCTTAATTAGTTGGCTTATAGTGGAGTATGGGAATTCATACTTCTAAAATGTCACTAAGTAATTCTCATGTGCAGGTAAGTTTGATAATCAGTAAGCTTTTTCTTCCCCTGAATCATTGAACAAACTAAAATTATTTCCTTTCCCTGATTACCTGTGCCATTCCCAGCGAGTCTTCAAAATGCAATCTAAGGTACCAGTTCCAGGAAATTTTTCAACTGTATAAGGTTGATTCTCCTCCTTTGTATTAAATTTTTTTCTGTGATTTATCCTAATCCTCCCAAGATTCCACCCTACTGTAAACTTCTTGAAAATAGAGACTTTGGGCCAAAGTTGTTTACTTCTTCATGTCTACAAAGCCTAGATTTATCTATGTAGGAACTACCTAAGACTATGTTAAAGGGCAATAAAATAATTATTACAGAATAATTAATAGCTCTCTTAATTACCTTGGATACTTTTCCTGATTCTGCTATTTACAGACTTTCCTATAACTCTGAGTTATAGTCACTGTAATTGGCTTTAAAATGCTATAGCATATGAGATTGTACATATCCATATGTTTAATCCAGCAATTTCACCTCTAGTTAGATACCAAAAAGAAACAGGTCCCACCCACCCTGAGCTCACTTGCACACTCCACCAAAAAATTATGTAGTATCTTGTTCACAGCAGCATATTTTTAACAGCCCCAAACCAAAACCAACTATCAATGCCTACAAACTGAGAATGAAAAGAATTTTCGCAGCATAAAATACTATGTAGCAAGAAGAATCCTATAAATACAAGCAATGATGTAGATGAAAATTGCAAATTCAACTTTGAGTAAATAAGGCCAATCACCAAAGAGTGCATATCCTGTGTTACACATTCATATAAAGAATGGAGAACAAAGAAGTAATCCCTGCCATTCATTATAGTCAGGGAGCATGTAGTGACTAGGACAAGGTGTGAGGTTGGTTTCTAGGAGGCTCATCACATTCTTGGTCTGGTCAATGGTTACACAGGTGTGTCCAACTTACAAAAAATGCATAGAGCTTTTCACTTCAGATATGTATACTTTTCCTCTCTCTCTGTCCATACGTATGTGTATCAAAGTATTTATATTATATACACACATACACTTCAAGAAAAAGGTAATACTTTGATACAAATAATATGACATATAGTTATATATCAAGTTAACTTCACTCTAAATCTCTGGAACACTTAGTTAATATTTGAGAGACTCTACCTTCCAGGTGTGGTTGTTCAGGTGGGGATGCTGGATTGGACAGTAGTGTTGTTGGTCGATGGTGATTTCCTGAACCAGGGAGATATTTAGTAAGTACAAGTTGGGGGGTGGGAGTCGGGGAGAAGAGGTGATGAAGAATGTGGGTGAATGATGAGAGTTCTTTGTGTCCTTGTAGCAGCTATTCCAGAAGTACAATATAAATAATTTAAAAATATAAAAGAGAGAATTTTGATCAACATGTTTCAGAATCTTTCCTAGAATGTAGTTACCAAGGTACATATGAGGGCCATGAGCAGGGACTTTCCCACTGCTAGGAAAGCGGACTGCATTGGTTACCTTGCTCTGGTGTCATTTGCTGTTAAGTGTTTTACACCTAAGGCAGAATCATATATGCCTCTTGCTTTATAAAACACTGCCCACCTGGCAAGTCATTAGAAGCTTTGCCCACCCAAATCTTCTTGCTTGTTGGATAGATATACTGGGTTAAGAGAAATCATTTACTCTTTTGGAGTCTTCATTCTCATATGAATGACAACAGCTTGCATTAGATGACATTCTAGGCTTTTATCTTTCATCTGGCAGGTTATGAAAAGTGCCTGCTTTCTGCAGAAAGGGGTGTTGGTTTGGAAGGTAAATTATATGGTCCCTCTTCCTGAGGACTTTTCCAGGTTTATCATTCTGGATACCTCCTGCTCTGAAAAGGTGCAGAAGCCTCTTGATGGGGTTGGAGTTGTGCAGTAGATGCAAGTTGATAGAGTGCTAGAATAATAAATTTTTGCAAATGTCAAAAATAATACCTTTTTAGGTAAGGGAATTCATTCACTGCGTCAATGGTAATCATAACACACGTAAGATATACTTCTTCCTGTGATGCCAGAGGAGGCATGAAGAACACGTGATTAAAATATACTCATATTAAGTATCTCTAGGTTTTTCTTTTTTACAATCATAAAGCATCTATTTCCTGGAATAGACGATTTTAATGTCTCCTTCTTAAAATAGTCTGTGTTAACCCCATTTTGCCCCATCAACCCAGATATGGAACATCTATAATAACATAAACTGAGAAGCAAATATCCCACTTATGGTAACTTTGAAATACTTATTATGTTTTTGGAGGTCTATTCTTTAGAGAAAAGTAATAGGTAAATGATTACAAAATTTGAAAAAAAATATATATTACATATGTGTATATAAAAAAATATATATAATATATACTCTCTAGATTATGATTTCACTTATTTTAATATACCTGTACCAACTTCACAGAAATATTCACAGAATCAAGAACTTGAGACAATATGTTAATAATAATGATTAATTATTATTAATAATTTATTAATCTATTTTCTTTTATGTGTCAAAACCTAAAATGTCTCAAGGCAGATTATTGAGACAGTTAGATAGTGAGGGTGATGTCTTTAAGTCCTTCTGTACCCCAAGGCCTCTGGAGTCCTGAAGGTCTTTAAAGGCATCTGATTTTCTAATTTCAAACTCCTCTAATTTCTATGTCCATCATCATATCTACCTTTTGTTTCCTCAATTCTCCCCAGACTCCAAGTCTTAGTAATTCAACTATCATTTCCTTGAGTTCATTAACCCTCTTATTCTGTCACCATCCTAACCAATGCTACTCACTAGATTTTACCACTCACCATCTACTGAATACTGGCAGTTCTGGGTAATAAAGATACTATCACTAAAGATTTCTTCAGATTCTAGCGTAATTGGCCTTATATGATTCCAGCCAAACTCATGAAACTTTTGACATTCTTTCTATTAAGCTGTATTTCATTTTCTGTTTTCTGCTCTCAAGCCACCAACCCCCACAAAACACACACAAACGCACAAACAGAAAGCCAAGGCCTTTTGGATTATTGAGTAGACCAAGGACATTGATTTCCTGGTCCAGCCCTAAGTCACTGTGTGTCAATATTCCAATGTTTCTACTACTGCAGTGGAAGAAAAACTCTGTCCTTTTTCCCAACTTGCTTTTCTGTCTTAACATCTTCCCTTAAACCTCATGCAATTTAACCTAAGTCCTCAAAATGACCCTATAGTTGTTCTGATTGTTCCCCCAAACCATATATCTCCAAAGTCATTGACTTTTGTAAGTTCACTTATACTGCCACCAAAAAGATTTAACAACTGACCATCCTATTCTGGAAATTATCTTTTCTTTTGGTTCCTACTAACAGATTGTTCTTCCTTTGCCTTCTTTAAGGTTCCCATTTCATCTCCTTTACTCTTGTTTTCTGAAAATATATACTTACTAAGCCTATGTCCTCTGTTCGCTCCTTTATTAATGTTATCTACGCCACTGTCCTCACAGACTCGTAGAGAAGGTAAATAGCTTTGAGTCAACACAGGCACCATAGGAAAGCCACAAAGCACCATGCCTTCAGGCCTCCACACAGCTAGGCAACAGGGGAAAGAACCATCAAGGTACAGCGCACTTCTCCATCCAGACTGCTGGCCCTTGCTGGAAGCTCTCCAGGCAAAGCTCAAAGGTGGGGCCAGCCATACACATGACACCAAGAGGTCTGTCACATGACATAGAGACCCAGGTTAACAGAAATCAGCTCGTATCCTAAATTCTGGGAATCTAGGTGATTTTTTTTTTTAGCAATGCACTACTCAAGGAGTGAGATTGCTGAAGACCCAGTGTGCAGATCTCACAAAACAGACATTTTAAAAATAATGGTCAGGTTCACTAGACTGGCTCTTATATAGTATATCATTGCTGCTCTCTGCTGGTCAAAAACATTATTCTCTTCAATTAAGATGAGCAGAGATGTGGAATGGGTCAAAGAGGGGAAATACAGTGTTTCCAAACTGATATGCACCTGTGCTAGGTAGTTACCTTTATTAAAATGACTTCATAGCCTATAATACACATTGCTATGCAGAAAAACTGATTTTTAAGGAGGGTCTCCAGAACCACTATAGACATGCAATTAGGCCCCATGTTCATAGACCTTTAGTCAATGGAAAATATGGGCTGTCATGTTTCACCAAGCATTTAAATTAGTCACCATTGTTTAGAAGTTACTATTAGTCATCATGTTTGTAGTTTTTCAGGACAATTAACAAGTCCTATTCAGGATTATTGTCTTGATAACACTGCAAAATCCTAAAATGTTTTCTGAGTCCTAAAATAAATGAACAATTTATTTCCTACTATAAAGGAACATCTTATCAGTGTATACTTCTAATCTTTGTAGGCATGTGTGTATACATACATACATACACAATTTGTTCTGTTGGGGACTTGCTTTAAATGGCAGCTTTTGATTATTCAGAGTATCAGCATACTGCAAGTATCCCAAGAGCAGCACAAGGAGCAAAAATGGCTGCAAAGCCAAAGGAGCAGTTTCTACCTAGGCTCCAGCATGTGCTGGACATATGATCTTCAGGTAGTTGCTGAAACAACTTTGAGTTCTAGCTTCCTTTTTGGGGAAAATAACAATAACCAACTCATATTGCTATTAGACATATTAGTTGAACTATCCCATAGATGTAGTGCTAAATAGTACATAGTACAAAGTAAACGGTCCGTAAGTCATAGCTGTTACCATTACTATTATAACTCAGCCTAAGTAGCAGAATTTATCATGTTTTCTAAAACAATCTCCTTTACCATAGGTTTCAATTACACCCTGTAGGTTTCTGGAGAAAGTTGCTTCTTAGATCATACTCTTCATTCTGACATCAGCTGTGTTATTTAAAGTAATGTCTTAAATTTTCGAAGCCCTGAAAATATTTCTGGATTTCCCTAAGGTGTAAACAAGATCTATGTTTTAATTTTGTTTACAACTGTGCAATGGCCTATGGTACAAAGTGTTTTGTTTTTGGACTTTTTGTTCCCCACCTAATGACTTGCCTGAAGTACAAATGACCCCTGGAGGAAACAAGTAATCTTTTGGGAGAAATGGCAAAGGGTAATATCTACAAGGAACAATGGAAGCAGCAAAATCCACAAATCCAACAATGCATTCTTCTTTCCAATATCACTATCCTGAAATGTGATTTGACTGTTCTGTGTTCATTAGTTGGGCAAAGAGGATTAGGTTTCCACTGGGTCAAGTTGCATTTTGCTGAATTCTGAGGAACATCTCCAATTGCTAGAGGTAAGTTCTAACCAGAATGTTCCATATGGTTCTTTACCTTTCCTCTGCTCCTCCCTTATCATGTCTGTTTTTAAGCTTAAGTTAATGGATGTTTTCCTGGGATGCAGTTTAAGAGACAGGTTAGAAGGCCATCTTCCCATCCACCAAACGAAACTCACACAGTTCTCTAGGAAAGACAGAATCAGTTACACCCTGTGTTCTGATACCTCTTATAGATAAGGTTTATTCAGATTGAACTGTTAGTCCAACAGAATGTGCCTTCAATGGTATTGTTCCTTCTCCCTAAGAAACTTTCTATTTATTTGTGACCCCCTTCTTCCTCCTTTGAGATTTCTTCTATCATTATACTTCTGAAGATGTTCTAGCTCCTTGGTGTCCATGTTCTGGAACCTTCTTTAACCTGCCCCTGTGTGTGGCTATCCCCTTCTCAAAACCGACCTCTGTCTCCTATTTATTTAATCACCACTAATGAATTAAAATATTTAATGTCATCGTCCCCTTTGTATGTCCTACCACTGTGGTAAAATACTTCAACAACAGGGACCAGGGTGGAACACAGTAAGGGAAGAGGGACTCAGTTTTCAAGGCCAGAAAGAACTCAAGGACCCTTTGGAACTCTGGTACTGACTCTGCCACTCATACACTAGAGGAGCTGCTCAGTTCACTCATGGAGAAGAAAGAACCCTTCCAGGCAAAGGAGACGAGTACTGAGTGGCATCTCCACCGAAGACGAATATCTATCTGGAGCACTTAAGTTCCTTTAAATTGTACCTCTCAACACTCCAGACGTCTGATGGGGGGGGGGGGTGGACACAATAAGGATTCTTAACTCTCTCCTGCCTCCATCCATCCTTTCTTTCTCTCTTCTTCCCTTCCTCCTTCCCTCCTCCTCCTCTTCCTTCTTCTTCTTCTTCTCTCCCCAACCCCCACCCCTCTCTTTATTCTTCTATGCAATGTTTTGCAGGTTTGAAGATGCCATATCTTTAGAGATGAAAAGTGGCTCCATTGATTCTGTATGTTTACCAAATTAATAAAATATTTTATGTTCTTATAACTTTACCTGAAAGTTGGATTTAGAGTCATGTCTAAGTTAAAGCAATGCTTTATTCTGAATAACCGCATAATTTAAAGCAAAGCTTTAATTTGTTGGAGCCTCTGTTCTTTACCTGTTCAATGGGTGTAAAAGTTCCTACGTCAGCATTTACTACAAGGAGAACTTGGCAAAAGATAGTTATTAGATTATTGACATAGTAATAAAAAGTAGTGAAAAACAATAATAGGGAAACTTTCTACAGTCATAAAAAAACTGTTGGCATGAACATGTCTAAATGTAATACTTAATGAAAACTTAATTTTCCTGAAACGAGTGTTTCTCCTTTAGCTCTCTTTCCCCCCCCCTAAATCTTGAAGTATCAACTTTAAATCCAACAGACACTTCCAATGGCCGTATTTCCACACACACTCTTTGCTTTTCCTCAGGTGAAGTCAAAATGCACATGATTAGACATCAGCATCCCATGACTTGGCTGGTGTTACTTATGCCACCTGAGATTCTCTTTTCATTTCCAATTTCTTCTCACTCCTGCTTCCTCTCAATCCCATTCAAACTGTTTAAATATTACTCATTCCTCAAATGCTGTATGCTTCATTTGATTATCCCAACTTGTTTTTCTTATTGTATTTTATTCTGTTTTGTGTGCCAAAATTCCTATATATTTACCAAGCACAAGCATCCATTTTCATGTTGTGATCTTTTGGTTTAAAGACTCTGTCCTCATTTTTGTTCCCTTTTGGAATCATTACTAATGCTAAAAAGTTTAATTCTGCTGCTTTCCCTAGTACTTCCTTGTGCACAAGTAAACCTCTTCTTTTCTGTTCTCTTATAATTAATTTACATCCCTGTTGTAGATTCAATTGTTGCTCCATAAAGATGTCCAGTACTACCCCTAGAAGATGAATATGTTACCTGCATCATGAAAGGGACTTTGTAGCTGGATTAAATTAAGAATTGAGGTGAGGAGATTATGCTGGATTTTCTAGGTAGATCCAAGTGTTCACAAAGGTTGTATGCAAAAGAAGGCACAAGGTTGTCAGAGTAACGCCACATGAAAAAGATTAGGCCTATGGCCTGGCGCAGTGGTGCATGCCCATAATCCCAGCTCTTGGGAGGTTGAGGCAAGAGAATCACAAGTTCAAAGCCAGCCTCAGCAATGGTGAAGCACTTAGCAACTCAGTGAGACCCTGTCTCTAATAAAATACAATAAAGGGCTGTGGATGTGACCCAGTGGTTGAACGCCCCTGAATTCAATCCCTGGTACTAAAAAAAAAAAAAAAAAAAAAAAAAAAAAAAAAAAGTCTAGGCCTGCTATTGCTGGTTTTGAAAATGGAAGGGGCCACTAGTCAAGGCCTGTGGTCTGCCCCAAGACAATGAAAAAGTCAAGAAAATAGGTTCTTACCTGAAATCTCTATAAACAAAAGCTGGCCTGATGATGACTCAATTTAAGTTTAGTAAAGCTCATTTTGGACTTCTGGCCTCTAGACACTCGCTATCTTATTTCTATGATAGTAAATTTGTGTTGTTTCAAGACACCAAGTTTGTAGTAGTTTGTTTTAGTGGTCATAAGAAACTCGGATAATCACTCTACTCTTAACTTGGGTTTTCATTTTGGTGTGATGTGATTTTTCTTCAAATAAAGTAGCCCATTATCACAACAAAAATGATTTATGAGTTGTATCTACAGCAAAAAATGGTAAGCTAAAAACTGAATTATAAGCTGATATGGATATGTTATTTGTTTTAATTATCTGCTTTGTTCTCTGAAGAGAAGAAAATGAAAAGAAATAAAAAATAAGAAAAAACATGAAAGTACACGGAACAAAAGTAACCAACTCATTTGGTTTTATTATACCAATCAGAAGTACTTTAGGAAAAATGAAGAAAAGATCAAAGATATTTTGAATACCTACTAGGTAAAACTGTCACTTGGAAAATGGAGTGAATTCAGACAGAGGGACTAGATTTCCCTTTTGTTCTTGTCTGCTCATGTACTGTCAATAAACCAGCTGCCTGTTCTTTCTTGGGTGGCCACAGCTGCAGTCATCTTGCCCATGATGGTGCTCTTAACAGCCCTCAATCATGTCCTCAGGAAAGCTCCAGAGGAATGTGCTCACTTCCATGCTCACCATGGCCTTGACTGAAGCATCCTTGAAAGTACATCACAGCTCAACTTCTTCTGCCCTCTCCTACTTACTCCTCTCCTTCTGTATAGATCCACATCTATATTTCAAGGACATACCATAATAAATACTCTGCATACTGAACACCCTCTCAGGAGCTGTTCTCCAGGGATTCCAACTATTTTTAGAGTGAAGAAAACAAAAGTGTGAAAAGCTAAACTAATATACACAGCCAAATCTGTAGGTCAGTGTATCTGCCCTCAGCATTCACGCTTTTTCTAATACCCTGAGCTTCCCACAGTGGGCTATATGTCAAGTCAGTCACAGGATAAATATTCCTGGAGAGTCAATTTTGCCCAATTACTACAATTTTGAAACACTATATTAAAAAGATGCTAGTTGAATGTAAAATTCAATGAGTTTTTAAGATAAAGCATAACCTTTTGAAAAAAAAAAAACACAATTCTTATTTATACCAGGCTGCTTTACCACAAGCCCCAGACTGCCTGGGTTTGCATCCATATTTTGCCAGTTACTAATTACGTGGCCCTGATCAAATTGCTCACTGTTTTGTGCTTCAGCTTCTCCATATAAAAAATTATATATATATATATATATATATATATATGTATATGTATATGTATATATATATGTTATTGGGATATTAAAGAAGGTCAAACTAGGTAGCTCATGTGAAGTTCTTTGAATAACATTTGGTATGTGTCACATGTTAGATAAGTGTGTATGATCTTATTAAAGCCCAAGGATAAGTTTTCTTAGTGCTTAGAGTACTTAATTAAGTAATTAACTAATCCATCTGAATAGATTGTACAATGTCAACATAATGCACTTCCTCTGTGCCTTGATTTTAATTTGTAAGTTCACATTAATAACTTTCTGTCTTCCTCAATGTACACCCCACTACTCTAAAATCTGGCTTGAATTTAATAACAAAGAAACTGCCAATTGCTCTTATCATTTAAGAATCAAGTCCAAACTCTGCAGGCTGCTGTCAATACCTTCTGTGGTCCCACCTCACCCACTTTTCCAGTCTTTTTCTGAATTTTCCCCTGTGATGTAAGACATGTATCCTGACCTCTTCCTTTCTCAGTTAGCTTGGAAAGCCTCTGCCACCCTAGTTTATCAGTGTTAAGGTCTTCTCAGTCCCAGTGTCTTTGGGAAGCTGCTCCTTCCCACCCTTATCTCTGCCCCCCCACTAGCATATATTATCTGGAGCAATCACTTATTCCTTGCTGTCAATCACTGCCATTTGGTCAAGAGGCACTCATATATATAAACAGACTGAGCATGGCTTAAGGATAGGGCATCTGTGTTCACTCCCTTTATATAGGAAGGACTTTAGTGATCATTCTTAGAGCAGATTTTCAATAACTATTTCTACTGAATGGTGACATTTACATAATGATTTTTGTTATTTGTTTTAACTGAGGAAAACTGTCAGCTATAAAGAAGGGGAAATTTCCCTCTTTAGGGCAGAGAATTGAATCCCTCATTTTTATGTAGGAATTTGGTTAGTCTACCATGCTGGCTGAATATTTGAATAGATAATTACCATAGACAATCCAGATAGTAAAAATTCAGGAATGACCCATCTTTTATTGAAATGCATACTGTAATTCTGTAAAAATTATTCCAATATATAATAAACAATTCCAAGGAATCCAAGTTGATTCAACAAGAAAACCTTGTATTAGGGTATTACAAATGGAGATAAAACAAAGTGTTATGTGCATTTGTGTAGAGTGTTTTAGGACAATAGGACAGAAGAAAACATAATAGAACAAACCAACCCAAACAAAAAACAAAACATGGCTAAACAAAATATAGGCTGTTATGGGCTGAGGATATTAGAACATGCTTTGCTTAGTGGAAGGCCAGCCATGGACACTAAAGGAGCTTCTGTACTGTGTGCTCAGTGAATGACTTGGTCTGAAATGGAAACAAGTTTAGGCTCTAGGAGAGTCACAGGAAGGGTGTTGAATTAGCTGCTTTTGAGGAATACTTAGTATTGAGCATTATGAGATGGGAGCGGCAAGGCACATCCACAAACCCTAAGACATTATATATACTCCTGGCAGAGGACGGTCTAGGCTTAAGGATGATCTTTAGCTTCAGCTGCCCCATTTGGAGACAGTGTAGGGAAGGTTATCTCCAATCATCTCCAACTAGCTGCTTCAGAAATGCAGTTTGAAACCAGTGCTCCCAGGATGCCCAGGGTTCCTCTTGCTGGCTGCAGGTAACAGTGAGGATCTGGGCTCAGAGTTGCCAATCTCTCTTCTTGCACTTCTCCCGCTCTGGCTGTCCCACCATAATCCCTTTCCTTTTTTATTCTTTTTGAGAAGAAACTGACACAAATGAAATATTGGACACCTGTGAAATGTGTTGTAGCTATTTAGAAAGTGATTATAATCCCAATGCCCTGTAATGGTTTGAGAATTAAGAGATAAAACTGAATCTTATGCATGGCATATAAATATTTGTTTGCCAAAATTGGTGTTATAAGTGGAGAACAACACTATGAATGAGAATAATTATAGATATGTTTATTTCATAACTACATAAAACACATGAGTTAATCTTGCAAACTAAAACACTGAAAGAAATTTCTTTATACTTCTATGTAAGAAAAATTATGAAAAAATATTGACTTCGATCAAAAAGATTACTAGATGGTAAGAAGAATAATTACAAAGAGGGTTTCCCCAATATTCTGACTTCTTGGATCAAGCATTAATTTAGATATTGCTGCAAAGATGTTTTTGCCTGTATAATGTCTTAAGTCAGCTGATATTGAAATACAGAAATTACCAAATTTGCCTAATCTAATTACACCCACCTTTAAAAGTAGATAACTTTCTCCAGCTAGTCTCAGCAGAAGAAAGCAGAAATATTCAAAGGAGGAGAAAGACTTGAATGCCATTGCTGGTTTGAGGATAGAGAAGAGTTCATGAAATGGAGTACTACAAGTCTCTGGAAGCCCATAGCCAGCCAGGAAATGGGGACTTCAGTCCTACAACCACACAGAATTAAACTGCTATGAGTGACCTAAATGGGCTCAAATGGAGATTCCTCCCCAGAGCTTCCAGAAAAGAGCAACATTTTAATCTTAGCCTTATGAAATACTAGGCAGAAAATTCACCTGAGCCACAATGGTTTATGAGCTAACAAATAGCCTTGTTTTAAGCTTGGCATCTTTAATAGATAGCCAATCTTTGCTTATTCTATGGAGTTTCTGTGTCTTCTTTTTTCTTTGAGTCATTGTGCAGCTCTGCGAATTGTAAGTAAGAGAAGAAAATTTTTAAAATATTGTATATATAAATGCATTTATCCAAATTCCCCTCTTTCCCTTGGAATAAACCAATGTTTCATCTATTTGTAAATTCATGCCACCTTTGCTTATATGCCAGTGTATGAGAGGTGCTTTAAATTCTCCTCTGAACAGTTGTAACTTTCTATTGGTTCTCTCACTAAAGAGTTAAATAAAATCTGTGACAAGTTTTCATCTTATATATGTATAAGATCATGATTTTACCTTCTTTTGAAGTTTGCTATTTAATAGGGATCTGTTCAGGGATTTTTAAGATTTACAGGGCAAGGTCAAATATTCATGTCATGCCTTATTAAAAAAAAGAGGGTTAAATACTGTATATAAACTCTCATTTTATTCCTCACCACATCCTTGAGCCTGGTAATAAGGATTTCTATTAGAAAAGAGAAAAAAACAAAACAAACAAACAGACACATCAAAACAGTTACTGAAAATTACAATGTTGAAATTTTGGAGCCAAGGTTTTAACATACTGCAATCTAAGTGCATTACTATTTTCATTCTGCCATATTATTTCTCATGTAAAATGGAGTTCATCTCCTCAGAACCTAATCCAACACCTTCTCCCTACATCCTTAGTCCATTCTTGCAGCCAACAGTTCCTTACCATTTCCTTCTCTCTCTCCTAACCAGCTGGTCATCAGATGCTCTGAAATCCTTTCTGTAGCCTCTCTCTCTTTCTGTTTGTGCTCCCACCATTCTCATTTCTTCTTACACTACTTGCAGCTCAAACAGGCAAAGAGGATCAGATCCAAGTTTTGAATGCATGGCACTTTTATTTTTTGGAGGGCAATTTTTAGGGAAAAAATAGTAACATGTTATGAATATAAAATTAAATATTTGTTCAGGATAAGAAAGGAAAACAAGAAAACTGATGATCTTGGAGCTTCATATTCCTTTGTTTTGAGATCTCTTTGGGAAATTTCATAAAAATCTTCATGGCAACAATTCCTAACTATAACTTGGCACCCTTGCCACTCTAAACTCCCTGAAGTTCCAAGTACTCACAGGGATGTGCATGAGGGACTCTAAACCTCAGCCTTCCTTAGTTTTTGAATCTTAGAGTCCCATGTCAACTCTTTCCACTTTCTTAGTTAAGGAGATAAATTATGCAATGAGAAGTTCAGAAAATTGTTCAGAGTTTTTAGAGGTGGAGAAGGGTTACAAATCTGGGAGATTTTAAACATTCATCTAACTGAACTGCTATCCAACATCTTAAATAAAACTTTCAGGGCATCTCTGCTTCTATGAAGATTCCAAGGTGAAATGGAAGCAGCTGACCTATGTATTAACAGTTTGAAAACCACTGCTCAAGTTCAACTCTCTGAAAAGTGGCTGGATACACTGTCTCTGAGGAATGAAGCTCCCAAAGGGCAATGAAGTCCTGCAACATTTCCTGGGCACCAGGGTCTATTCAGTGATAAGTGCAGAAGCTGTAAAAACTGCAGGTGAAAGGGCTCTGATTAAAGTCTTGAAATCAAAGCAACTGCTTTTCTTTCATCAGTCCCTATATTGCTCTTGATTCAAGCAAAGCAATAACCCTGATGAGAATCATCAAGGCATAGAAAATGGCCTGGTTCTCAAAGGAGATGGACAAATAAGTCTCAAACACAGGAGGAGTCACACACGACTAGAAAACAAGAATGTCCAGTAGCCATACCCAAATAAAGGTTTGATGAAGGCCTTAGAGAGAAGAAATTGTGCATAAACTTCAGGACTATAATACAAATGTATCTAAACACTCTTTGTAATTTATTGCTTATAGTATGATTAAATAATGCTATTGAATGCAGTCCATGCAATCCATTTTGAAGTGTGAATTTTGACATTCTCTATTACACATTGGTTTTACAAAGTCCATCACTAAAATAACTGTTTCAGAGTCTTTGAATCTCTATTCTGTGAAAGAGAAAATTCCTTAAAAGTGGGAAAGTGACATGGAGAATTCAGATTCTACTAGCCAGAGTAGGAAGCTCAGCCACAAGGATCAAGTTCATATTCTTACCCCAAGTGCCTTTCCCAAATGAAATGCAGGTTAAAGGGTCTGCTGTATTTCTACAATAATGAGAGTAAATCTTCCTGACATTTAATGTCACAGTCACACAGTCCCCAGATAGTAACCCATAGAGACTATGGTGACTTTGTTTTTGTAGGTATGTGTGTACACATGGCAAGTCCCTGGGAAATAAACATGTTGCTGTTTATATATTGTAAAGGATATTCTTCATTTTGAAAACATATGGTTTTAAAACACAGGTGAATAAAAACTAACTTTCTGTTCAGGATAACATAGGGAATGATCCAGTACTAAACACAATGGACATTGTAAATATGCATTTTTAAAATTTATTTGCTCTATCAAAACATACTCCATTTTGTGTGTGTGTGTGTGTGTGTGTGTGTGTGTGTGTGTGTGTGTGACCACTGGGTGGTCCTCAGTTTGCCTCTTCTAATATACTCTGCATCCCCAACCATCCTGGTCCTTGTGGGTTTCAGTAATTTTTCCTCCTTCTCTCTTTCAGGTCTCAGCGTGTCTAGTTTATTGTATTATGCTAGCCTGAGAAATTGTATTATTCTTAAGTTTCCCTACACCTTGGTAAATGGTTCTTTTATTAAAGTCTTCTCAAATCACCCACTTTGGTGTTCCACATCTTTCTGATGTGGCCCCTGATTGACATTTACTGACCATCATAACCTCCAGGAGGTGTATTGCTCATGAAGTGCCTCAGAGTCGTTCAGCTCTCAACACAGAATTTATCTTTGTTTATTGGCAAAGGTTTTAAAATTTATCTATTTTTCATTTGTTCTGAAAATAAATTGAAGACTGTAGGTTAGGTCACTTAAAAAAAAAGATGTCAGAAAATGTAGTACTATTTTTCCGAACTTTAGTATTTTAAGTAGGTTTGTTCTCATAAAGATCATTACCAACCTTGCTTCCAAACTAATATTTAGTAAATATTACTCTTGCCATAGTATTAAGTATAAATATTGCTAAATATTACTCTTGCCATAGTTTGAAGATTGAGACATTGCTACCCACCGGCTAAACTTTTGAGGTAATGCCTTTTGCTTGGTAGCTTAAATCCACCAAGATATTTATATTTGTGCCATTGTATTGTCTGTCTTTAGGCTAAGGAAGTATGTGTTCTTGAGCATTGCTTATCCTAAGAGAAAAATTTATCCCCAAATTACAACTTTCAGAGAGTAAAAACAGAATATGCTTGAGTGGATATTTGCTAAAATATTAGACAAAAAAATGAGCAATGGTGTTAGTAATCTGGGAATATAGAATACTGACACTACCTAACTGTATTTGGATGATTAAATTAAAGCCACACTGACACAACCAACAGCTACACATTCACTGAAGTCGTGTTTTATCCAATGTCAAGACATATTTACACCATTCCACCACGTTACTGTCACCATATGCCAAACGGCAAACTTCTACTGTCAAAATGCATTATTCATTGGTTTTACCTTTTTCAATTCAAAAAGTTCCTAAAAGAGAACTGGATCAAATTCAATGCAATGCTCCAGAAGAAAAAAGGAAGAAAAAAAGAAGGAAAGAGGAAGTAAACAACATTAAGAAAGGCTAAGTAACAAATTACAGAAGATAGCAGACAACTTATTTGAGAAAGACAGGATAATTCAATTTGCTAAATTATTTTATTTAGCAATATGAATGATCTGTTTTGATGAACACTTAAACTCTGTTGAATGGAAAATTGCACTGCTTCTAACATGTCATATTTATAGAGTAAAAGAAGAAGTGAATTAAATTGGCTTTGAGTATACTGCATTAAAAGATGAATTTCCTGCTTAGAAATATCTCCTCAGTAGCCTTATTTCAAGCAAAATATTTTCCTTAAGAGGAATTACATAAGTGAGCAAGTTAAATAATAATTGATTATTTCTTGGTCCTTAAATTTGAAATGTTCTCAAAATTTTAAATGCTGCAAAGGCTAAGAAGATTATACAAAGAGAAAGAGTTTGATCAAAGACGTTGGCAGTGGATGAGAATGGGTTTTATAGTTTTAGACTAAACAATGTAATAAAACCTTGAAATTTTATCTTGCTTTCTTCCTTCATGCATTTATGCATTTTGGTAGTTACAGAGTTACAGAAATTCCCTCTTTTTTATTTTATTCGAAGTTGTTGTATATAACAGTAGATGCATCACAATTAGTAATACACATATAGAGCACATTTTTACATATTATGTTTATATACAAAGTATAGTCGTACTATTCATGTCTTCATACATACACTTAGGGTAAGGATATCCATCTCATACTACTATCATTTTTTTTTTCCTTTATACTCCCTTGCCCCCTCCCTTTCCCTTCCTCTCCATTGACCTTTCTAGTGTTCCTCTAATCCTCCTATGTTTCTGTCCCAACCCCACTGTGAATCAGTGCAAAGTTTATCCTAGGAAATGGGATTAAGTGCTGAAATTTCCCTATTGTCAAGGAAGAGAAAAGTGATCAGAGAATTTCACCTGAGTAACTATAATGACTAGTATTTGAAAAAGCTCTTGGTCACTGGTCCAGCACCACAAGATGGGAGCCTTGATCCCAGTCTTGAGGCTCTTGGAAACTGAGATTTGACCTGAGTCTGAAAGATGACTAGGAATTATCTAGCTGGACAGAATACATCTTAAGTGAATGAGCTTCCTAGGAGAGGTAGAAGTCTAGACTAGGGGGCCTTGGACAATTTCAGATGGCCCCATAAATTGAATGGGTGGAAACAAATGTGAAGTTTGAGGAATGACACTGTTGAAATAAAGTAAGATCAGGAAGGAAGTGTTAGAATGTTGAGGTGAATAAAGTATATTTAATCTGTACTTGGTCCCAGAAAACTGTTAGGAAATAGACAGCTGTGGTTTGGAATCCATTACAACCTTGAGTCCAGTGGTAAGAGTGAGGAAAGTTGTAGCAATGGTCAACAGTGGAGGAAGAGGAATTGCACAGCACTGGAAATGAATGGGAATTTCTGATTTGGGGGCATCAGAAAGATGAGGAGAGGGCAAAAAGATCAGGAAGAGAAACATGAAGGAGAGAGACACATTATAAGAAAAGGGATTTTTAATTGTTTCATTGTGTTGAAAATACTCTTTCATAACCCCCCAAAATATTCAGTATTGTCTACCACAAAGACAAAGAGATAAGTGGATTTGTGGGGTCTGTTTTTACATTTGTGGTAATCAAACAGTCCAAGCTCTATCTCTGTTGTAATATGAGGGCAGAGATGGACATGATGACCTCTCAGATGGTGAGAGGATATAGGAGCTAGAGGCGATGCTAGAAGGTGAAGGAAATGAGAAGATGGTGTGAGACTTTCTCTAGGACAGTATGCAGGGGATGGAGCCAACCCTCTAATTCTAAGAAGCATGGATCTCCAGCAGACACTTAAGATATTGACAATAAGGGAAAGTTTCTAATGAGTTTAAGGATGATGTAAAGTTAAGAAGAATGTTTGACTTCATTTGAGCTCTGGACATACTGTAGAAATGGTTTAGAGGGAGGAAGGGCTGATATAGGGAGGCTATATGGAGAACATCAATGTGCGGTCACTTGCAAAGCTACTACTTTGATATTCAGGGAGCCCTCTCTGACTGTGATCTCAGTAGTCCCATCCTATTTAGCCCTTCATCAAAAATATTACCCCTATTCTTGGAAGAGTGTGCAATATACTTGGGTGATTATATGTATGCATGTGTGCATTGGGAAGGGTATTATTTTTCAGAAATGAAATAGTTTGGCACTATGGTGAATGCCTATAATCCCAGCAGTTCAGGAAGCCGAGGCAGGAGGATTGCAAGTTCAAAGCCTGCCCCAGCAATTTAGCAAGGCCCTAAGCAATTTAGTGAAAACTTGTTTCTGAATAAAATATAAAAACAAGGCTGGAGATGTGGTTCAGTGGTTAAGCATCTCTGGGTATAATCACTGGTACAAAAAAAAAAAAAAGCCCAAACAAACAAGCCACCACCAACAACAGAAAAGGAAGTAACATGATAAAATTAATTATAACTCTAAGAGAATCTGAAAGCATAAAAGTGTGGGGGGGGGGAACTAACACTTAAATAAGAAAATTGAGAACTTAATTGAATCATTTGAAATATAGAAGCCCCTCTTTTTGCTCTCTATAATTCTGCCTGGAAGAAAAGTAGACCTAAATTTAAACTATCAGTCTTAATAACCAGTTAATGAAGAAGCTTGAAATAAAGGCAATCTGTTGACTTGGATGCTTAGAAAAGTGAAGCCTAAAGCTAACCATTCCTTTTTGTTAATCAGCAGAGAAGTTAATGGATATAAAATTACATCCCTGTGATCAGGTATTCAAGTTACATTTTTCAACCTATTCTGTATCTTGTCATCATAGCCTTTTTTTTTTTTTTTTTTTTTTGTCTAAAAAATCTATGTGCCACAAAGGTCAAAGAGACTTCCTGTAACATTGGAAGGTCTCCTTTTAATAATTCCATGGGTTATGAACTATAAAATTAAGGTTAGTAATGCTTGAAAGGAAGTAACTTGGCTAGAAAAAAGTTTGATGGAAACCTTTGTTCCTTAAAGGCTTAAAATATAGTTTGTCATAGGAGGTTGATTTTAACTATAAACCCTAGGGACATGGACATCATTAATGGAGCTCTAAGTAACTCAACCAATATTAAAAAAAAAGTTTCAGTATTTTTTATTAAAATTGCAACAAATTCCACAGGCTGCTACAATCACATCAACTCCTTACCACCCTATTTTAGCTTGACTTACCCTAGCAAAATACCATAGACAAGTTGGCTTAAACAACAGAAGTTTATTTTCAGGGTCTTGGAGGTTGGGAAGCCATAGTCAGGGTCCCAGCAGCACAGGGTTCTGGTGATGGATCTCTTCTGGCTTGCAAAGGCTGTGTTCTTGTTTGTCTTCCCATGGTGAAAGAGACAGAGAGAACTAGCTCTGTGGTGTGTATAAAATGTACTATATCCTATAAATATGTACAGTTATGATGTGTCAATTAAAAATTTAAAAAAAAACACATTTAAAAATAAAAAAAAAAGGGTACCAATCCCATCATAAGGGACTTACCCTTGTGACCTCATCAAAACCTAACTAGTAACTAAAGGCCCCATCTCCAAATATCACCACATTGGGGGTTCAGGCTTCAACATATGGATTTTGGGGAACACAATTCTGTCTGAGGCATCCCCTTGTGCTGTGACTGCCTTCTGTTCTTTTCCTGCAGATGAGTAGAGCGAGCTCCCATCCAAGGCCACACACTCCTCTTGAATACTGGCTCTAAGGAGGCCTCCCAGAAAAGAGACACCATTTTGGTGATTTACTTCTTTCTCTCCTATGTTCTCAATTTTCTCATTTGCTCTGGGTCAGTCCCATCAACCCACACAATACTATAACTCTTTTTATCTTTAAAAAAAATAGACACAAAACTCAAATAAGAGCTATGGATTTTTTGGAATTGCCATTTCCCTCCAACTCAGTGCCTCGTTTCTTCACTCACCACGTGTCTATGCTCATCTCATACCTCTTACTCCTCCCCACCCCATTTTCTAATTTTAAAAAAATATATCACTATGATTCAAAATTCAAACAAAATTAAAAGTACAGAGAGGTCTTTCTTCTGTCATGCCTCCTCAAATAATTTGAACCATTTTATTAGATTCTAATTGTGAAGTTTCTGCTTTTATCTTATGTAAAAGTAAGTCTAACAAAATTATTGTTTTGCATTTTTTCTGCTATTAATCAAAGGCATAACCTGGAGATATTTTCCTCTGTCAGGATTTACATATTTTTAGTGCCCTACATGCTATCACATACTCAAAAATTCCTTTTCTGCTGGACACATGTGTTGCTCTTATTATAAATAAAAACAAAATTAGCTTCTTGAACATGTGGCATTTCACATTTGTGCAGGTGTATGTACAGGCTGAATTCCCAGAGTAAAATGTTGGTTCAAAGAGTAAATTCATTAGTTACTTTATACATTACTGCCCAACTTCTTCCATAGGAACCGTACCATTTTCTACTTCTGCAAACGACATATCACAGTATTTTTACCCCCTAAAACCTTGGCAGCTGAGAGTATTGAATATTTTGCATAGACTGATACAGAAAAAAATATATATTTTCAGAGTTAATTGGTGTTCTTATTACTGTGATTGACATTGAGAAAATTTCTATGTGATTAAAGGCCATTTGTATTTCTGATTTCTCTCTCTCTCTCTCTCTCTATATATATATATATATATATGTATATATGTATACATATATATATATATATGGTTATATAGAGAACTATGGATGATGTAGAAATAGACATAGATGTAGATGTAAAATGTATTTTTTTCCTGTTTTCATATGAATTTTGTGGTTCCTCTTTAGCAAGGCACTAAGCAAATTAGTGAGACTCTGCCTCAAAATTAAAATTAAATTTAAAAGGGCTATGGATATGGTTCAGTGGTTAAGTGCCTCTAGGTTCAATCCCTAGTACCAATAATTAGGTAAGTAAATAAATAAACAAATAATTCTATTATCCATGGCATAAATTGCATCTCCATTACCTCTTAAACACATTTTAATTAAAAATTCTCCCTTATATATTAATAAAATATACGTTGTCAAGACCAAACATGAACTCTATGTAGCTAACTGAAGTAATTGGAGGAAAGAGTGATAAAGTGGCAGTTTTCAAAATAATTGATCACTCCTCCTAGAAATTTTCTTTGTATGACTTCTTGGATAATAAACATACTGTTTCTATGCTGACAATTCTAAACTTTGTACCTCCATCTTGAACCTCTTTGGTGAATGCCAGAGTCATTTACCTAACTGTCACATCTACACATGAACACCTTAAAGGCATCTTAAATCTAAAATAAAATCTCTTGGCTGTATCTTCAAAATGTATCTGAAATCTGAGACTTCTCACCATGTGCACCCCTATTACTGTTATGATTTGGATTTGGAATGCCTCCCAAAGTCTCCTTTGTTAAAGCTTGATCCCTAGTGCAGCAAGCTTCAGAGATGGGGCTTTGGGGAAGTGCTCAGATCATGATTGACCTCATTGGTGGATTAATCCATTGCTAGCTGAGTGGACTACTGGGAGGTGATAGAAACTGTATGTGGTGGAGTGTGGTTGAAGAAAATAGTTCACTGGGGGTGTGCCCTGGAAGGGTATTTCTAATCTCTGTCCTCTTTCTCTTTTTCTCTCTCTCCCTCTATATTTTCCTCTCTGTCTGCTAGATGCCATGCGATGAAGTGACCAGTTTTCCCTTACCACACCGTTTTGTCATGATGTTCTGCCTCACCTTAGGTCCTAAGCAACGAATCTTCCAACCACTGCCTGAATACTCTGAAACTATGAGCCAAAATAAATTTTCACCATTAAGTTGTTTATGTCAGGTATTTGGTTATAGCAAGAAAAAGTGGACTAATCATCTTTCAGAAAACTATGATCTCTTCCCATACTGCCGCAGTGGCTCCTAACTAATCTTCCTTATTCAGCCATGTACCCATCCTCTATCTACACACCATGCCAGAGTGATTCTTCCAAAATGTCAGTGAGACCATGTGGTTCTGTGAGAAACCTTGTAATGGTGTCCTCTTCCACTCGGAGAAGAAGTCATAATCCTTGTACGCATAAAGATTTCACATCAACTACTAATTTCTCCTACATTCTTCCCTGCTTACTTTAATTATGCTAGTAGCTTTCTTTATGTCATGACATGTGCCCACTCCACACATGCTTGTTTAGGGACTTGCATTTGAAGTCTTTGCTGTCTTTATATATTTTCATTATTTATTTATTTGTTGTTTCTGTCACTGTGGTAGGACATATGCTCCAGGAGAGCAGGGATTGGGGTCTGTTTTATTCATTGTCACGCACCTTGTACATTGTGGGGTTAGTGGCATGTGCTCAGAATTGCTACGGTTTGGATTATTGTCTCACAAAGGTCTTTGTTTTAAAGGCTTGTCACATAGCCGAAGGCACTACTGGGAAGTCACGGAACCTTTATGAGGTAGAGCCTAGTAGGCGGTCTTCAGATCATTGGAAAGAGGAGAGCAGGAACCCAACCCTTTCCTCTTCCTTTGTTATACTTCCAGGCCACGGGGTGAGTGATTTTGTTTAACCTAACATTTCCACCATGATGTGCCGCCTCACCCCAGATCCAAAGTAATGGGGCCAATGAATCATGGACTGAAACCTCCAACATTTTGAAGAAAACAAGCTTTTTCTTTGCAAGTTATTTCAGGTATTTGTTGTGGTAATGGAAAGCTGACCATTACAGGAATTGCTTGTTAGCGAGTGTCGCCAGCTGAAGCGATGGCTGCTTGGAGCAGCAAAGCCACGGGAATAAGTTTAGAGGCAGACTGGAAACAAACAGGATCTTTATTTTGTCAGTTTCTCTCTCTGGCTCTAACAACTCTAACACGTACCACACACCAACAAACAACCAACAACCAAAATGGCCCCGACCCACTCCACGCTCTGCCCAAGTCTCTCGAGATCCTGGGCCAAGTCTCATGAGACTATAGAAGGCGGCAATGTCCAAAACTCCATGGCCCAAAGTCAACCACAATCAATAGCCATCTCCCCAAACAAGGCTCCTACAAGCGAGGAGACACATTCTTTTTTTTATGGAATAGATTTTAGACTAAAATAAGGTAATTCAAGTAGATGTACTTTAAGACAAAAAGACAAATGTCAATTTTGCCTTCACAACAGGGAACTTCAATAGAGATAAATGACATGATCCTGCTCAAAGGACAATGGATATATTTGGCACACACACACACACACACAAATGCATGTTTATGGAGGAGTACCAAAGAAGTTAAAAGTAAATTATTCCCAAGGCATATGCTAAACAGTCATTATTTATATACTTTCAATCTATTTCAGAATTACAACTAGCCTTTTATGTTACAGTGAGATTTAGTTGTACAACCCTGTATGATCCACAACTGCTAGATTTCTTATTGGTGTTGGAGCAGGAACAGAGCATTTACATCAGTTTATATTAGACCTTCAGGAATGATGAACACTTACCTATTCTTTAACCATCTTTGCTAAAAATAGAAAGCCAAATTTTTTTATGAGTGATAACGCTCCCAACTAAAAGGCTCAGTATTTCCAGATTTGATACACCTGACTTTGGCCCTGTGGTAAAGTTTAATCTCATTTTTTATAAGAAGTGAGATATGAGACTTTGGAAAAGCTCCCAAGAGGAACTGCCAACAGCTTAGAGGTATGTCATTCCAGTCTTTGTCTTGTATATCCTTTCTGCTGCTAGAAACATGCTTGGTGGCTAGAGCTCCAACAGCTGTATTTGACTATGAGATGAGCTTGTGAATGAAAGTCATGCTCTAGGGCAACTTTCTCTTCAATATACAAGTATTTTTAGGCTTTGTGGGCCACACTTGTTTTCTGTTTCATTTTGTTTGTTTATATTTCATTTTGCTTGTATACTTCCTCAATAATAAAACCCATTCTTAGATGGAGGCCATACAAGAGCATTTTGCATCATTATTTTTTTATAAAATTATTTATTTATTCTAATTTGTTATACATGCTTGAAGAGTGAAATTCATTTCATATTACATATAAAGAGCACAGTTTTTCAAGTCACTGGTTTTACATAAAGTATTTTCACACCATTTGTGTTTTTATATATGTACTTAGTGTATTGATGTCTAACTCATTCTGCCATTATTCCTATCCCCTTGCCCCCTCCCCTCCCTTCCATCCCCTTTGTTCTATTTATCATTCCTTCATTCCTCTCATCCCTCCTCCCTTGCCATTATAATTCAGTATCATCATAGCAAAGGAATCATTCTACCTTTGGTTTTTGGGGATTGGCTAAATTCACTTAGCATTATTTTCTCCAACTTCATCCATTTACCTGTGAATGCCATGATTTTATTCTCTTTTAGTGTTGAGTGGTGTTCCATTGTGTATATATAGCAAAGTTTCCCTATCCATTCATCTGCTGATGGGCATCGGGGTTGTTTCCACAATCTAGCTATTGTGAACTGTCTGCATCATTATTTACTGACCCCTGCTCTAAGAAGGTGAAAGAGAAAGATTAGAGAATCACTCACAAAAGTGGAATTAGGATGCCAGCTCTTTTTCACATGCCTCCAGACTTACTTTACATAAAAGAGAATTTAGTGTCCATCCATTGGAGATACTATGACCTTGTTTTTTCTACTATATACAGACAAATGATAAATTGTCTAACTGACAAATTTCCCTGGAAGGAAATGTACATATTTTCTCAAACTTTCTTTTGAGGAGGAATACTTTTAATAAAAGTAAGTAGATGAAAAAAATTTCAAGAGCCCATTAAGAAAAGAAAATTGAAATGAAGAATCTGCTGTGAAGAATATGAAAAGGCATTTTGATAAATATTATTTCACTGATTTGTCAGGGAAAGCCAGTTAACTGCAGTCCTGGGAGTCAGGATGAGCAATTCAAACTTGATTCAATAGGAAATAAAGAGCTATTGTAGATTATTAATCATGGGAGGACATAAGAAAACCATGTTTTATAAGGATTCATTTGTTATTGATGTGTTCTGGACTAAAATGTGGAAGTTACGTGCTGATAAACCTGGAAGGCTGAACCTTGAAAGTCTGAAATGACAATGGAAAGAAAAAGGTGATTTTGAGCAAAGCAACAAACACAGGGGCAGAAAGAAGAAGCCACTAGTTTTTAAATAAATGCACATAACATTTGGAATAGGGAGGAATCCAATATATCTATAGGTAATAAAATTCTAGTCTTATAAGTTAGATAACTCTTTTTCTGTCATGCTCACTTAGGTGTAATTTCCAATATTATACGGTTATTTCAACAGAACAATTCATGTTCCAACTCTATAAAACTGTCATGTTACCTAACTATATCATTCAGTTGAGTTTGTTCATTTCTTCTAATTAATAGGATAGAATAGAGCTCGATTCATAGCTAAATATTATTGAATTTACCCAGATCAATATAATGATTCAATAGCAAAAACAATAGTTACCAATTTTTAACAGCATAGTATTTGCCAGATGCAAGGGCTTTATGTATCTTCTCTTGAATCCCAAAAGGCAGGTGTAGGAGCTACACACAAAGATTCATTCTTACCTTGAATATTGAAACATAGTTGCTGGGGGAAATCTATCTAACCAGGAACTGCATTCTGTATTCCCATAACATTTGTTGAAGCTTCATGAGTGTATACTACCAAGGAACTTGAGCAAGAATACATGATATGTGACTTACAAAACACACTTTATATAGACTAATATGAACAACTTACAAGTAAAAGGATAAAAAATTGTTATAGCACATCCTGTGTCAAACTGGTGATGAAGTACAGGCCTATGCTACACTGTCTTTCTTTGCCCACCAGTCAGCCAACTGTAGAGGCTCTAAATGTGGACTCCAAAGAGACTTAAGGAGGTGGAGAGGTGAGTGGGAGACACCTTGGATCCCTGAGTCACTTCATGGACAACAGCTACCTAGGAGAGTTACCTGCTATGACACAAATAAGAAACATAAATTAATTATCTTAAGTCATTGCCACTACTCTAACTAATACAGTAGCTATCATTAACATTTATATGTACTGAAATAAGACTTAGGAAGGTTTGCCTAAGATACTAAGTTGTAGGACTGAGATTAGAATTTAGAGTATTGAAACTCAGAGCCCTTTTTCTCACATATTACTCAATACCATAACCTTTTAATATAAACGTGTAAAAGTTTGATGCTACTTTTTTGGTAAACCAGGAGGAAATTGTAACTCTTACATTTTGAGATACTTTGATCATGTTCATAAAGCCCCATAGCCAAGCAATACGGTAACATGCATTGCTGAAGGATATGTGAATTTACTTAAAAAAAAAGTAACAGATGCTTCTCGATGGATTCAGTGATCTGGAATTTAAATATTGTATTAGAAGTTTGACAATACTTTCCAATCAAATTTTCTCATTTCTCATTGGTGTGTAATATGTCATAGGAAAGTACAAGAGCTGCTGTGTAGTCATAACTACCTGGACCAGGAGGACATGAGCTGTATGACTTTGAGTAAGACACACTCTCTAAACCTTTGGTATTCCTCTACAAAAGACAGATAAAATGCCCAGATTTTCAGGATGAATCTAAATATTAAAAATAATGATGGAAACTCTAATAAATTACTCAGTATTCAGTGCACAGTTATCTATTAAATAAATCTAGAACTACACAATGCCTACTTTGTGCCAAACATTATTTATGACATTGGAGATAACAATTAACAAAACAGACAAAAATCCCTGACTCTCTACATTCAATATATTTTATTTTATCATATTTTTTTTCTAGCAATTCATAAGAAAAGAAACAAATATTTAGTCATTTCCAGTTCTAACTCACACATTAACAGGGACAAAATTTATACACCCATGTAAGATTTATACTCCCATGTAAGATAATAAGAACAATCAAAGGAAAATCATATTGGACAACAGTTTGGAAAACACTGAGCATCAGGTAACAATGTACAGACACCAGGAATGAATGAGATGAGTCCTACAACTGTCCGACCACACTACTTTGAAAGAAGTTTTAGGCCGTAGTTCACAGAGAGGGAATTCGGGAGGCCTTGGTGAGCTGAGGAGACAGATAAAGAGAGTCTGGGGGGATCCAGGGAGTCACTGGACAATCTACTAGAGAAAAAGAAATGCACAGACAGTACTGTTGGGGACGCTGAAAACATTTCAGCCGAGAGAAACTCTCTGGCTATCTCCCACTTCCTGATTTGGGGAATTGCCCTGGCCAAATGGGTGTTCCCCTGATGTAAGATGAGAACTGAAACCACCCTAAGGATAGACCAGAGGCTCCGCCAATGGTATCTGCCCATGCTCTCTATGTGCCCTTATGATCTTTCTGCTGATTGGCCCATGTCTTCTATAAGACTGTCCAACTACCTCAATAAACTGAGTCTGTGCCTTGACAAGTTCTCCCTGGTGCATCTCTGATTGTCTTCCATTGTGAGGGCTGGCATGGGCCTCCAGCCAGGCTTCTACCATTCTCAACCACGCCTCTGGTGGGGTGTGCTTTTCCCCTAGCCTTCTCCACTGGTCCACTGGCCAGAGGAAGCTAAACCCAGCTCAGGGAAAACTAAAAACCACAGCGACTCAAAAAAAAAAAAAAAAAAAAAATCCAACAAGTACATGCAAAAATCTACAGAGAAGTCCCCCTGATTGTCGACCAGAGTTCTCATCATAGATGTGGAGAAATAACCCAAGGGTAGGGAACCATTTTCAAAGATTACAGAGGACACAATCCAGACCTCACATAAAACTAGAATAGTGACTGTTCTCACCAAAGAGACTGAGAAGATCCATAATTCATAGATCTTTTCTTTACAGATTCTGGTTATTCATAAAGGTTTTACTGCAAAAATAGGAACATAATTACAGGAGACAGTGTTCTCATCCTATCCAGCAAATATTTAATGTAAAACTCACAAGGAAATATTTGATTCTAAGCAATTTAACTATATTCTAGAACAAAGTTCAAGAACATTTACAAATATATGTATGAATGTGTATGTGTCTGTGTGTACACACACACACACACAGACACACACATATATCCTTCACATAAGATTGAGATTAAATTCATAATGCTTGGTTAAAGATAGGTGGTTACCATTTTCCATGCAAGAAACCAGAAAAAACACAAACTATAATTAGAATATAAATATGTCTATTAAAGCCAATCCATAACTAACAGGAATGTTAGGAAAAGCAGATACAAAAATTGAAAATAGGTATTATAACTGTTCAAACACTAAGTATAAACATGAAAAATCATCAAGGATATAGTAGACTTAAACAATGCTACCTGCCTCCTGACCTTACTGTTGGCTATCAAATACCTGTCAAACAATAAACCTCTTTTATAACTCCAATTTATTAGAGATCTTACTTTGCGCCATAAATCAGTTTAATATAGATCTTACTTTTGGCCATAAATCAGTTTTTGATTCTATACTGTAAAGATATTCTGTGAACAATTACCTTTAATATTTCTAATCTAGTTGATTTATCCTTTTATCATTTTGAAATCATATTCTTTACTTTTTAATAGTCATTACACTTTAATCCACTTTGATATTTTATACCCATTGCCAGCATTTTCGGTTAGTATTGATATGGTATAGTAATTTAAAAGACTTATATGATTTTGTAACATGTAGACTTTGAGGAATGAGAACTTATATCCCATCTATGTATGATATATCATAGTGCATAAATGCATTCTACTGTCATTTATAACTAATTAAAACAAATAAAAATAATAATTTTTAAAAAAAAAGAATCAAGTTCTTGGATGTCAGAGTTGGACAGGAGGGACAAACACAGTAGGATGATCACATCCTACCAAAATTCATGATATATTTCAAATAACTAGAAGAGTCTAAAGGTTCTGAACACATAAAATTGGTAAATAATTGAGATGGAAATGCTAATTACTCAGATTTGATTACTGCACATTTCATATGTTTGTCAGATTATTGTGGTCAACGCCATAAATGTGCACAAATATTGTGGGTCAATTAAAATTTTTATAAACCCTACAACATCTGGAATATAATATACAGTGGATGAAATTTATAGCACATTGGAGATTGCAGAAGAAAATGTAAATACACTCAACAAAAAAAATACATCCACCAAGGATTTTATGCTAAAAAGCAAGTATCATGATATGTCTCTTACAAAAACACAATTTATATATACTGATATGCAGCTTAAAAGTAAGAGGATAAAAAAAATTTCTATGCCGGGCTGGGGTTGTGGCTTAGTGGTGAAGCACTTGCCTAGCACATGCACAGCCTGGGTTCGATCCTCAGCTCCACGTAAAAATAAACACAAATGCATTGTGTACAACTAAAGCAAATAAACAAATATTTTTTAAAAATTTCTATGCAATATTAATACTAACCAAAAGACTATTTAAAGAGTAAAGAATTTAATCCAAAATGATAAAAGGATCAATCAACTAGATTAGAAATATTAAAGGTAATTGTTCACAGAATATCTTTAAAGTATATAATCAAAAACTGATAAAATGGAGAAATAAATCCACAATTATAGTTGGACATTTTAATAATCCTTTCTTAATGTTTGACAGAACAAATTGAAAATCATCAAGGATGTGGTAGACTTAAACAATGCTATCTGCCTCCTGACCTGATTGATGCTTATCAAATACCTATCAAACAATAAACATCTTTTATAACTCCACATAGAAACTTTAGTATAGATCTTACTTTGGGCCATAAAACAATTCTCTATATATTTGAAAGTATTCAAGAATGCTCTCTGACCACAAGAAAATTAAATAGAAAGATGTCTTTAAAAATCTCCAAATATTTGGAAACTAATAAGTACTCCAAAAAAGCAATAATACAAAAAATAATTCAAATGATTTTAAAGTATTTTAATTAAAATACAAGTACATATTATAAAAATTAATAGAATTCTGCTAATGCAGTACATAGTAGGGGGAATTTAAATCCACTCTTAACTTTACCTTAACCTATGCAAATTAAATTTTAGAAAACAATAAATGTTTCAATAAAAATCAGAGAACAGCAGAAAAAAATAAAAAAAAGCCTTAACTTTACCTTAACATCAGGAAATAAATTTTAAATATACAAAGAAAGAAAAAAAAATAGTCAGGAGAAAGACAAGCAAATTAAATTTCAATAAGCAAAAGGCAATAGGAATGATAAGAAGAGTAAACCAAATCAATAAAGTACAAGGATCAAGACTTCCTGAAACATTCCATGAGGGGTAGTATCAATTTCATGGATTTTAGGGTGGTGTTAACATTAGAAAATCAATCTCTTTAATTTATCTTTAGGGTGGTTTTTGCCTTTATCTTTAGTATGAGATAACTGTATTTATATGGGTTTTCTCTGTTCTTCTATTCCATTCCATCGGTTTTCATGTCTGTTTTGGTGTAAATGCCATGCTGTTTTTATTACTATACCTATGTAGTATAATTTAAGGTCTGGTATTGTGATGCCTCCTGCTTCACTTTTCCTGCTAAGGATTACTTTGGCTATTCAGGGTCTTTTATGGAACCTGCCCAGGTGCCCCTCAACACATGAATGGATAAAGAAAATGTGGTATATATACACAATGGAATATTACTCAGCCATAATGACCAATGAAATTATGACATTTGCCAGTAAATGGATGGAACTGGAGAACATCATGCTAAGTAAAATAAGCCAATCCCCCAAAGCCAAATATTGAATGTGCTCTCTGATATGTGTATGCAAACTCACAATAAAGTGTGGGGTAGGGGAGAATAGAAGTACTTTGGATTAGACAAAGGTGACTGAAGGGAAGTAAAGGGGAATGATATTAGGAAAGACAGTAGAATGAATCAGACATTATTTTCCTATATGCATGTATGAATACACGACCAATGTAATTCCACATCATGTACGACCAAAAGAATGGGAAGCTATACTCCGTATATGTATAATATGTCAAAATACATTCTACCATCATGTATAACTAATAAGAACAAATTTTTGTTTAAGAAAAGAACAACTTAGAGAAGGAAACCTCATGCTTTCCAAGGTCTCAGTCCACGGTTGGCTGACTTTATTCCTCTGGGCCTGAGTTAAGGCAGATCATGGCATAAGGTCCAGTGGAGGAAAGCTACTTGGCACATGGCACCAGGGAGCAGAAAAAGGGCAAGCGAGGAATCTGACACTAAATACAAACCCCAAAGCATGTCTACAGTAGCCTTCTTCTTCACCCACACTCTCCTTTCAAATTATTAATCCATCAAATGTATTAACCCACCAATGATGTTATAACTCTCCTAATTGAATCATTTCACCTCTGAACATTCCTGCCTTGTCTCACACATGAGCTCTCAGGGGATGCTTTATGTCTAAACCAAAACAATAAACAATTCATTAAAGAATGGGCAAAAGCTCTGAGCACACACTTTGTCAGCAAAAATATACAAATGACAAACAAGTACATGGAAGACCCTCAGTGTCATTTAGTCATTAGGAAGATGAAAATTCACACTATAATGACATACCCGTATGCTTGTCTTAAATTGGCTAATATTAAAATTCTGAACATACCTATTGTGGTGAGGAGGTACAGCAACAGGACTCTCGTGTTTAGAGAAAATGTAAAATTGCTCAACTTCTGTGGAAAACAGTTTAACTGTTTCTTAGAAAGTTAAATGTGCATCTAACAAATAAGCCATCCAGCCCTCTCCTGGGGATTTGCATGAGAGAAAAGAAAGCACAGAGGCATACAGAGGCTCACAAGTATTCACATCAGTATTATTCCTGCAGGCCCATCAGGAACAAGCTAAATGTCCAACAAGAAGTGAATGGAGAGCAAACTGTTATGTATCTATACAATGGATTATTGTTTGGCATAGGAATAAATTATGAAAACATGGACAAGTCATCGCAAAAGAATAGCCGGGCGCGATGGCGCACGCCTGTAATCCCAGCACTTGGGAGGCTGAGGCAGGAGGATCACAAGTTCAAAGCCAGCCTCAGCAATGGCGAGGCACTTAGCAACTAAGTGAGACCCTGTCTCTAAATAAAATACAAAAAAGGGCTGGGGATGTGGCCCAGTGGTCAAGTGGCCTTGAGTTTAATCCCCGGTACCACACACACACACACAAAAAAAAACCACAGAATGTGAGACTCTAGATGAAAGAGCTATGTTCCCATGTATATGAAACCATAAAATAGTAAAATTATAGAAAACAGACCTCTGGTTGCTGGAGAAAGGTGGAGAGGACAGTCAGGATGGACACAAAAACTTTTGAAGATGATAGATGCATAAAATTGCTATTTTAATTGAAATTATATCATAGGTATGTCATTACACTGTATGCTTTAAATAGTTATATAAGATAGTAAATATGACAAAAATTTAAAGTGATGATAAAATTCATATATTATATAATTTGTTAGTATGCTGTATGTCAAGTATACCTTAATTTTAAAATGTAAAAATATAACATAATTATCCTATAAAAACATTCCAAAATCAAAAGATGTTGTAGACTCATCAAGTTTGTTGTTTCCCTTCATTCACTCAACCACTTGCAAGAGGTGTATAAATAGTTTTAGCATGCAAAAACTGGTGTCCCTTCATTTACCAGGACTCGAAATTCACTTTAAAAATTTGTGGGGATATAAATAGGTTATATACTGAATGTTTTTCTGCTGATATATTGCTCCTTCAAGAATAGTCAGACCCCAGCCATCAGTAGTCACTTTCATTTAATGTATGTTTAGAAATTCTAAATGAATTATGTGCTCATGTCTAAGAAAATTTCAAATTATACCCAAGAATGAAGAATGAAAAATGAAAGTCCTCCTGCATATCCCCCCACTTCTAAATATTTCTTCATGATTAACAATGAGACCGAGGATGACAAAGATGATGAGCTGCCATTTCCAATCTTTACTGCAGATTGCATTCACTTTCTTTTGTGAACAGGAAGGTACTTACTTTGGAAGAAATTATGCATTGATTCATGCTATTAAGGAAACCTTCTGATATTTTGATGAAGTCACCTCAATGTCCTCAAAAAATCAGTGTCCTATCTCTGCATTGTTACAAAGCTGATCTGCTTTAAGCCACTTTGCCTTCCAGGTAGTACTTTTTTTTTTTTTTTTAAATAAAAGTTGTTCCTAAAAAAGATTCAGTTGTCCACTTGCTTGATCAGAAGAGCAAGATTTTTTCCTTTAAGGAAGAAAAGATTTGAAGAAAGAGAAATTAAACAGAGAGGCTTGTTGCATTCCATCTTATTTGATTTTAACCATTCTCCTTAGCCCAGAAATGTTGTTAATGACATGGTATTAACAGGAAGACCTTTATCCCTGAAGCAATGATCAAAAAGAGAGGCTAAGAAGTAGTGCAGAGAAGCAAACGTTTCTGACCTTACTAGCTTTCTACAAAAAGTGTTTGGTTCTATCCAACACCTTCTGCAACTCGATAGCAATGGTTGGGTTTTCACCTTCAGATGTACCAAAGAGAGACATGGAAAAGACTTGGAGGCACAAGTACTCATTCACAGTACTTCTCTTTACCCATAATCTAGGGAGGCTATAGACATGGATGTGCAAATAAACACAAGACAGCTTTCCAGAAACCTCCTAGAATTTTTCTTACATGCAGACCTATTGTCTTAGAGTACATACAGTTTTAATTGCCAACATTCTCAGAAATGAACTCAACAAACTCTGATATGTTAAGAAGATTAATGTATCTATTGAATCCCCATTCATACTCAACAGTTAAGGACTTTATATTTGTAAACTTTATATATCAAGACCATGTACGGCTGTAAAAAATAAAGTGGGGTCAAGACAAGAATTACCAAACAACCTACCAACCTGTCTTCACTGTCTCTTATAAAATCCCTATGGCACCTCTTTTTGACAAGATGTGCAAGTATTTATGGGAGTTCTTTGGTGTATCTCACCTTTGTTCTAAAACATAATGTTCTCAAGTAACAGGAAGCATCTGCCAGTTTGTTTCTCTTTGCTTAGTCTCTATTTGATCTATGGCTACTATTAGAGATGCTGATAGTCATAAAATACAGCTAAAAAACTCTTGCCCTGCCAATAGCACCAGGTATTCTGCAAATACACATACATTCATTTTAAAACTCTATTAAGAGTTAATGTGTGTACATGTAAATCAAATCATATCTATAGTTTTGCACATCTGTGGCACTCTAATCTGGAATTAAACCTCAGAGGTGACTACTTAAACACTTTAAATAGTTTACCAAAATCTGCACCACAGGGTCAATTGGCAAAAGATATTAAAAGTAGCTCAAGGCCCTGGGTTCAATTTCCAGTACTGCCAATTTAAAAAAAAAATCTTAAAAATAAATTTTCAATGGGTACATAAGGACCTAATGTGTGAAATTTGGTCAACATCTTGGAAGGATTTTGTTCAGTTCTCTTCAAGTTTTTCTCTAATTGTTACAGTTTGTGTTTGCATTTTAATTTATTTTCCCCATATTTTTACTGGTGCATTATAATCTTATGTAATGGTGGGATTTTTTTTTTTTTACATATTCACACATGCACATGATGTTAACAATATAACTTGGTCAATATGGCTCTGCATTTGCTTTTTTAGTGTAAGCCTCTCTTCTTAGACTTTGATATGAGAACCTGGGGCTGAATGGAAGGGTGCCAGAATGGCCAGTCCCATGTAGTACTTGAACATTCTCTCAGCCTCTGCCCTGATGTTTTGTTTTGTTTTTTAACTTTCAAAGTCTTTTGTACATCTCTATTCTGTCTCACCTTTAAAATACAATTTTTCAGAAGAATCCTTATTTCCTTAGGCTATTAGACTTCTCTTTAGCTTATTTGAAAATGCTTGCAAAACATTCCCTCATACACCAAATAACATCCCTATCTTGTTATCTTATAGAGAGGAAAATGAAACTTCTGCTATTTGGAGTCCAAGTAACTAGCTCAAGAAGGAGAATTTTTTTAGGAAAAGAAATCTTGAGAATAAAGTACTTTCAGGGAAATACAAATTATATTTAGTGGCGCTTTACCACTGAGATTTATTTTTTGGACAGTGTTCTATTGTTCAAGTTAGACAACAGCTTCTCTGTTCATGGAGTTCTCTGTAGAAATAATTCAAATCACAGGGTATCAGATTCATCACAACTTTTTTGCACAATGAAGGGAAGTATTTTAATATAGATATTTAATAGAAACATTATGAAATAGGAAATAAAATTTGAGTTTGTAACAGAAATCTTTGAAGAAATTTTTTTCTTTGTGGTCAGTCATTTAATGTAAGCCCCTAGACTTCTTTTGAAAAATTCAATTAAGCACTAAAACTAATAGTGTTTGGATCATCAACAAACATAAAAGCATTGTACCAAAACATGAATCTTCCACGTTTTCATTTTTATTCATTTATCCTTGGGATTTGAGATAAGATCAACTGTTTTAAAGAACAAGTACATCATTTATGAATTTTTTGGGTTTTTTTTGTTTGTTTGTTTGTTTATTGGTGTTGTGCTTTTGGAGTTCCTTATACATTCTGGATGTAATCCCCTGTCAGAGGAGCAACTGGCCATGATCTTCTCCCATTCTTCAGGCTGACTCTTCACAAGCTTGTTTCCTTTGCCGTGAAGAAACTTTCTAATTTCATGTCATCCCACTTATTGATTTTGGTTTTATGTCTTGAGCTTTAGGGCTCTTGCTAAAGAATTCAGTGCCTGTGTCAATATGTTGGAGTGTTGAGCCTGTTTTCTTGCAGCACTCGCAGTTTCTGGTCTAATTTGTAGGTCTATGATCTACTTTAAGTTGACTTTTGTGCAGGGTGAGAGAGAGAGAGTTTCATTCTTCTCAATGTGGATATCCAGTTTCCCAACACCATTTATTTAAAAAGTTTCTTTTCTCCGACATATGTTTTGGCACCTTTGTCAAGTATCAGATGGCTGTAACTATGTGGTATTGTCTGTGTCTTCATGTCCTGTTAGTGCTAATACCATGCTATTTTTACTACTATAGCTCTTTAATATAATTTAAGATCATATATTATGTTGCCTCCAATATTGCTCCTTTGGCTCAGTATTGCTTTGGCTATCTTGGGTCTCTTTACCTCCAATTGAATATTAGGACTGTTTTTGTTTTATAGTTCTGTGAGAAATATTATTGGTATGTTGATGGGAACTGCAATGAATTAGAATAATGCTTTTGGTAGTATGTCCTCAATAAACAATAACTAATTTTCAAATATATTGACAATATTTATGGTAAAGTATTTGTTGCTACTACTTCAGCTTAACTTCATGCTTTATACGAAAGGTAATTTTTCCCTCTTTTAAAATAGAGAAGTATGATTCTAATTATCTAATTCACTGTGTCAGAAGTTTCCTATATCTCCAAGTGCTGTATTTAGTCAAGAGTAGATTTAATTTTAAGTGGAAAATGAGTTACAAGAACAAGTTTTGCTTTAGGATGCCTATTATTCAGATTTTCTTAACTTTAATTTGTATTCTGAGGGTTGGTGGTATTTTCAATTCAGTTGCCCTCAACAACTAAGGTATGGACAGGTTCAGGTTTCAGATACACATAAATATACGTAAACACTTTTGTTTTCTCTATTGATTTCTTGTGCAAACTTCTAATTATGCATCACTGTAGTTGCATGGCCAAATCCAACTGCACCCAGGAAAAAATGAACCTTATTTAGACCACTGAGGTAAAGGAGAAAATGAGTCCTACCCTGTAGGGAATTGTCAACTATGCTATCCTAAAACAACTGTTAACAAGCTCTGATACAGATTCAATATAAGCAGATCCTGTAAAATTAGATGTTATCCCTGAGCCAATAAAGAGGATTTAGTCTCTTTCCTAGGAACAGAGTATTAAATCTGTGCTGATCTTGGATAGTTATACCCAAGCAGAATTCTTTCAGTGGACAATTTCCAAATCATTAGGGGTTCTGAAATAATAGGCATATGTGTTACCACATAATAAGTAAAACAAACCTCACCAGTTTCACTGTCAGAACAATCAGGGCTCACAATGTCTCCATGTGTTTATCAGGAATATGGACTTAAGATCAGATAGCTGGGATTCCAGTCTTAGCCCTTCTTTCTAGCTTGATGACTGTGACCAAGTCAACAAGCAAATCTTTCTTCATAAAACAGGGATGCCGATAACTGCATGTTTCCTGGGAAGAAGAAATGTGATAATATGTGTGCAATGTGTTTAATGGAGCCCGTGGCCCCTAGTTCTTGCACTCTTCTCGGTAGCTCTCACTAGCCTCCAAAACAGAGGGAGGTAGGTAGCTGACATTTCTACAAGGACTAATTTCAGTGCTTGGATCAATTAGGAACTTGAGCTATGCAAATTCTGATTATTTGATCACTATAAACTTCACTTAGCACAGTTACAGCGTGTCACCATCAGAGAGCACTTACTATGTATGTACTAAGGTCTGTTCTGAATATTTTCATTGAATTGGGTTATTTACTGTTCACATAAACTGTATGAGGAAGAAACTAATATGTTATATTACAGAGGACAACAAAACGTAGTTATAGAATTCCCTTGCATTAAGAAAATTAGTGAGAAGAAGAGATGGTATTGAGCTGCAGACAACCTAACACAGAAGCTATGCTCTCATCTCTATTGCACTGCCTCTCCTATTGAGATGTACCAAATGTCCTTAAGGCAGGTATAATTAAGAATTAATTAAGAATTTTTTTGGGGGGGGTGCGCTCCAGACTCTCAAAGTGGTGTTCTGGCCATAGATGCATGTTGATCTTAACGAATCTCCCAATTGATTTGAGAAGATTGAATTTGCCAACATAGTAAAACCTAACACCGTCTATAAAGCACTGTGTTCTAGGTACTGTCCTCATTTAATCCTCAAACTAACTTTGAACCACAGGTTTTCTTACCCTCATGGATTTGTCAGGCAGTCTTCCCAGACTTAAGTAGAAACAGACCCCACACTTAAGTAGAAACAGAATTTATTAAAGTTGTCCACTAAAGGCAGCTCTGAGAATTTCTAGGAGCTAGAACATCATCTTTGGATAACCCTTAGTGAGGTCCACTGCTCAGCCACACCCCCCAACAGCTGCTGCTGGGATAATGCTGGATATTTAAATCACAGACACTGCTCCACTGCTCTCCTTGAGACCTAGTGGCTTTACCACCATCCTTGCTGGAAAAGATTCTTAGTGATACCTCCTTCCTCATATTCAAATTGAAGTCAGAACATCTGATTGGTAGGTGCTCAAATGAGACATATGAACTAGAAAAGTGAATTTGTGGATTAAAACAAAAAGATTTGTCACATAAGGAATTTCCTAATTCCAGAAAAGCTATCAGAAAAGTGCTAGGGAGGAAAACAAAGAATTGGCAAATATCCATTATACCTCCGTCTTATAGATGAAGTGACAGAAGCTCAGAGCCTGGATGTTTTGTTCTACATCAGAGACTGAACATATAGACACAGATGTATACCCCTGAGGTGCTCTTCCATCACCTCAGGCTGCTTCCCCATAGATAAAGAAGAAGACAATATGTTTGAGAAGTCCCCACAGTTGAAGGGATGGAAGTTTAAGGGAGAAAGGCTCTCTTCTGACTGGGTGATGCCCAAAGACCGTTGGAAAGAAATACCACTTGGATGGCTCCCTAGAATCCTAATAACAAGACTAAGAAACTAATCTTAGAAATGACATCCTTCATTCCACAGAGAAGGGAAGGAAGGCTCAGAGGAAAGAACTGTTCTTCTCAAGGACCCTCGATGGAAAGTACCTTAAAGCCCAAGTCTGTGGCCCTGGGTCCAGTTTTCTCTGCAAAGAGCTAATGAGCCCAGCTGAATGAGTTCACCAGCTAAATCACACCTCCAGCAGGAGTGTTGAGTAGACTTTGCATTGATAAGCAGAGCGGGAGAGAAAGCCACGTGCTGTAGTCTAAGCAAAAAAGAAAAGCTTTTATTTCATGTTTAGCTTCTCATGGAATGCTTTTTGCCCAGCTGTCTCCAAGGAGGTAAAAGGTCCTTGCTTATGACAGAGAGGACTCACCCAGCTCCTTTTCTGCTAATGCCAAGTATAGAAGGGGAAAGAAAAGGTCATCTGCCTTCCTCCTAATGGAGCACCGATTTCTTAAGAGCTCAAAGGCCTATTCTAGAAAATGTCAAATTGCACCCATGTAACTTTTCACTGGAAGTTAGCTGAATAGCTCTATTGTCCAGTCAATGGGTCCACTTAATTTCTGCCTCTCATTTTAATGTACACAGTCAACAAAACTAGGGAAATAATAACAGAAAGGTCGACTTTCAGTTCTCTGGACAGGGTGACTTTATAGTGCATTTTTTTTTTTTTTTTTTTTTTTTTTGGTCTCAGGCCTGATGCAGCTTCTGGGAAGTGTGGTATTTTATGAAAACCAAGCGCTTGGTAGTTATACACACCTGTGTTGAGTCACAGCTTGGCAGGCACTGCTGCTGTGTGACCTTGGACAAAGGACAATGTTTTTGAGACTCAGTTTGTTCTTCTGCAAGATGAGAATAATGATAAATTTTTAGGGGATTGGATATGATGCAGAGACTTGACCTTATTAGGGATCTGTTACATATTATAGCTTGTTGGTTTCACACTTTACTTCATTTACTCCTTTAACTGACAGTGGCCTCATCTGAAGGGATCTCTGGACTGTTATATTTGCATGTTATATATGAAACACACTGGTAATAATAACCCATGTAATATTCAACAACCTCTCAAAGATGTGAGTTTCCTACTTTTTTTAAAAAAAAGATAAAGGCACTGAATATCAATTAATTTCTAATGCAATAAATATACCCCCCCCCCCCGCAAAAAAAGATAAAGGCACTGAATTGATGAATCTTTAAGTTATTGAAGTCAAGATGGCTTTGATGTGCTCCTCAACTCCAGTACTATTTAGACTGTTTTCTTCTTGACTATAGGACCTAAACCCTCATTTGTTTAAGACATTTACTTTAGAAAACTTGCAATTATAAGTTCTTTCTCAGATCCTTGAGATATCAATATTCTACAAGCTGGAAATATCTTTCTCAAGGACTTGGGATTTGTCCCTTTGAAATATAATCATAGAAGCTGATACATCCATGTCCCTGTCCCTTTGGGAGGGCAAGGGCCTAACTGAGGTGACTGATAGTTAGCAAACAAGATGACCTAATCTTGCTCAGCAGCCACGCCTTCACAGTCCTCTGGGACTTCTTCCATTAGAGACTCTGCATACCCCATCCCTGGCCAGAGGAATTGAGTTCTGCCTCTCTACCCTGTTGCAAGTCTTGATCTCAACTGAAAGAGTCTGAATAAAGCTTTTTATTGTGTTTACTTTGTCTGATAAAATTTGTCTCACACAAACCCAAAGTTACCTAATTAGACAAGGCAAAACTGGGATTTGGATTCAGATCTTTCCTGCTCTTCTCACTTGAACTTGAGTTGGGATTTAAGAACAAGATTACAGCCTGAACTCTTAGTCTATAAAGGACATTGTCTGTAGTCATAATCTAGCTTCAATGGCCCTTGTTTTCTCTTCTGAAAAAGGGGAAAGTGAGATTTGATTCTGAGCTCACTGTTGGACCTGGCAGAGCCCTCATAAGCTTCAACAAACAAGGGGAGGGTGAGCGTGTCAAGAACATTTACTCTAAATAAATAAAAAAATAAACAAACTGAGGTCATGTGTTGACTTCATGAGAAAAGGGTAGGTGCTGCTGTTGGTGAAAAAACAAAATCACTGGATTCTGACATTTTATATGAACTTTCCTACTTCTAACATATTGAAGTTCTTTTTAAAAACGTTGTAGATCTTTCCTAGGACATCAAAACAAATTCAGCACTTCTTTCTTTCCTTCAGGGTCTGTTTTCAAAATTTTATCTATCCCATATATTTATCTCATACTGTAGCTGATAAACAGATGTTCAGTGAATAGACCTTACTCAGATAAAACTTATTTTCATTTATATTTAATAGGTTCTACTTTGGACATCATTTCTAAATCAAAGAAAAAAAGTTACGTCATTGGTGGGAAATTCAGATCCCTTGACCAGGATGACTGGTGCAATTGGCCCATTTAGTCAAGAGGTATTGAATGTCTCCATGTATAGATGTTGTGTAGGGATTTCGGTATGAAGATTTTTTGCTTTTCTTTTTAAAAACGGAGTACCTGACCTCATGTAGAGATTTCCTATGCTTCATCACTCCTAAAATTAAAATAAACAAACAGAACACCTTAATGATCAAGTTCCTTGTCATTCCAATTCAATCATAATGTTTTAACCAAAAACCATGCTAAAGGTATCTTATTAGACCACATATCCTGGGGCCCAAGAGATGATTAAATTCCCAAAGATGGAGAAGATTACATTCATCATCTTATGTCTTCTCTCTGATCTTCTACATCAATTGAACCTTGTACAGAATAGGGGTTAACAGATGGCTAGTTAATATATTAGTGAATATTTTAAAACATAAAACTACTTTGTGTATTCAAATTATAGCACATCTAAAGTGCAAGCTTTAAAAAAAATGCTTCCAATCATTTATTCCCTTGAATTTCATGGGTTATTATATTTTAAAAATGAAATCTAACTTTCAACTGTTAACCTTAGCTTGAGTGAGACCTATCTATTAGCATGCCCCAGGCAGGATTATCAAAACATCTTTTCACTATTAAAACTTCAACCTACTTTGGCTACAAATCCCTATGGTCTTACTTTGCATAAGACAGTATCATTTTCATCTTCATTACAAAATATTTTAATTATCTGCCTTAGAAATAAGGTCCTATCTCTTAAGAACAATGGTTAATCTGGATGCTCCAAAGGACATAAGGCTTTCTGAAGGCTTAATTCTGATTATACGTACAATTATAAGTGAGAAAATATGCTTGAAAGTCAATGAAAGTTCTTTCACCTACTGGGAAAACATAAGTATTGGTTGTTTGAAGATTTTGTTGTTGTTGTTTTGCTTCTTGTCCAGAGCATTGTCTTTTGAGAATTTGAGGATGGTACTTCCAGGTGTCACTTGGTGTCATTTGGATGCCAGTTGCATTGTTGCCACTGGAATTCACCTGAGGATACTGGATCCAGTCATGTAGGATTATTTCCAAGAATACTAACCATGTATCCTTAATACTTAAGCCCTATGAGTTTAAGTCCCTCATCTGTAATCCCTTTTTCCCCCCAGGGTTGATGGTAATAGTAAATGAAATTCTAGGCCTATAATTCAGTTCATTCACATTCATATTTATATCACTTTGTTTGCTTTTACCTTCTCAAAATGGCCATCCTACATTTTAACTTCTTCACGCTCTCAATTGTATCCCTAACCTCTCACTTTCAACAGATAAACATGTTTTCCTGTGTCAATGGAAGAGCGCGAGAGGGGGGGGGTGTGTGGATCACAGGATGTCTCCCTATACTAAAATCTGTCTTTTCTTTTCTTTTTTTTGTACCGGGGATTGAACTCAGAGGCACTCAACCACTGAGCCACATCTCCAGCCCTTTTTTTGTATTTTATTTAGAGACAGGTTCTCACTAAGTTGCTTAGGGCCTTACTAAATTGCTGAGGCTGGCTTTGAACTCATGATCCTCCTGCCTTAGCCTCCCAAGCCTCTGGGATTACAGGTGTGCACCAGCAAAATCTCTTTTCTACCATCATTCCTTCGTCCTTTCTATCTTGGAGGAAATTGGATTCCAGATTTTTTAACTATCTCCATGTTCTTCCCCCAAATCTTATTCTGAACTTTCCTCTTTCCTTTCAGTGAAGCTTCCAACTCTAACTTAGTCTGGTTCACTTTTCTCAACTAGCTATTGTCTTAGTTTCTTTATGTTGCTATATCATAACGCCACAATCTGGCTGTTTTATAAAGAAGACAAACTTAATTCTCTTAGTTCTGGTGGCTGGGAAGTCCAAAAGCAAGCCCCTAACAAATTCAGAGTCTAAAGTGGGTCCATTCCTGGGTTATGATGGCTCTTGCTATATTCCCCCACAGTGGAAGGGGCAAATGAGCTCCCTTGGGGCTCCTCTGTAAGGGCACCAAGCCCATTCAGGAAGGCTCTGATTTTATGGAGTAATGTTTTCCTAAAGGTGTCACCTTCTGATACACTACATTGGGGATTAGAATATCAACGTATGAATTTAGGGAAGGACACAAACAGTCAAACCATAGCAGCTAGCTATATTCAATTCACAAAGCATCCTTCACTTAAATCTGTCCTAAATAAATAATAAAGATGTAACTTAAGACTTTTTCTCAAGGGTAGTCATTTCAGAAATATACTGCCAAGCATTAGAAAATCCCCAAATGCCAGGAATGTAGGTTAGTTTGGGAAATTAGGGAATATAGATAGATAGATAGATAGATAGATAGATAGATAGATATAGATATAGATATTTGGGGGAAATTTAATATTTTGGCAATTTCTTTAGTCAAGTAAATATGTCAAATTTGTTTTAAGATACATAAATGTAGCCAGGCATGGTGGTGCACACCTGTAATCCCAGCACTTGGGAGGCTGAGGCAGAAGGATGTCAAGTTCAAAGCCAGCCTCAGCAATGGCAAGGCACTTAGCAACTCAGTGAGACCCTGTCTCTAATAAAATACTAAAAAAGGGCTATGGATGGGGCCCAGTGGTCAAGTGCCCCTGAGGTCAATCCTGGTACCAAAAGAAAAAAAAAAAAGAATTATAAATGTGTATGCATGCATGGGTACATGTACCTGTGGGTATACACACTCAAACGATTACAGTCTTACTTATGACACATGAAATTCAAGTGTCACTTTAATCATTTTGAGTTACTCTAACTTTTCTAAATTTCTTATAACAAATAATGTTGCTTTTATAATTGTTGCAAAAACAGTCTTTTGAAATGCTTCTTTCCTCTTGTATAGTCTTCTAAATAACACCTTATTTTTTACAGACATTTTTATCCTTTATCTTATATTAGCTTACTCTACTTCCTGATCATTTACACTTCAAACTAATGCCATTTCACTGAGCCCCACAGAGAAAGTCACCCAAGATACAAGGAGGATAGTAGCTGAGGACACTATAGAGGCAATGCATTTTTCTTCCTTCAAAGGCTTGAGACAGGCTGCTAAGAAACCTAGTATTTTTCCATTGCATCTAATTAATCAAGAAGAAGTCCACAAAGACTATGAATATACTGAAATGTTTATAATAACACCATTTAAAATAAGTACCCAAACCCACAATTACCCAGTCTTATAAATTTGAATTCTTTATCATTCCAAAATTCATAAACAAACACTAAAATGCTCTTAAAGTAATTCCAGATTAATTATATGAATCGGATTTCCAGTTCCAGAGTTTATGACTAGAATTCTAATAATGTCTTTTCATTTATGATTCTTGTAAATAAGAAAAAAAGATTGATTTACAGTAATAATTGATGTGAATATCTATGTGCTCATAGAATATGAAAATATATTTTTCTTGATGAAAAACTGATATATACTTATTAGAGAAAATCTTGTAAAATGAGTAAAAAGCTATTAAACTAAAATTTTCACGCATATATGAATATAAGTTAATCATTCTACATGGATCTCACTGCTCCTATTTTTACAGATATTTTGATTTTTTTTTTTTTTTTTTTTTTTTTTGATACCGGGGATTGAACTCAGGGGCACTCAACCACTGGGCCACATCCCCAGCCCTTTTATGTATTTTATTAGAGACAGGGTCTCACTGAGTTACTAAGTGCCTGGCCATTGCTGAGGCTGGCTTTGAACTCACGATCCTCCTGCCTCAGCCTCCCAAAGTGCTGGGATTACAGGCGTGCGCCACCGCGCCCGGCATTTTACAGATATTTTGAAGAGAACTTTTTTACTGTTTTTATTATTTCAGTTGAACGATAGGGCAGAATCAAATGTTGGCAAGTTGCTTTCACTTCTCTCTTTCATATTCTCCTCTATTATCTCTCCCATGGTGAGTACTTTTAGAAAAACACAGTGTACGAAAGAATGATTATGTCAGATCTCCAAAAATGATCTCACTAATTAAAAATGCAGATGCATATGTAAGGGTTCTGTGTTTGCAATTGGGGTCTCTGATGGCTGTGGCATGCTTGGTGGCTAGGAAGTTTCTGTGCAAAGGCACAGATTGTTTGGCTGATAGGAAAACTTCTGTGCAAAGACAGGGGATGCCTAGCTACTGTAGCATGAGGAGGCTCTGTGCTAGAGTCTTATCAGCCTCAATCTTGAACTCAGGACACAGCTCCTGGGAATAAACTCTCTTGTTAAACAACTTTGTTCACGAAGCTCCACTGTGCTTGAACCTGTCCATATAACAGTAACTTTAAACAATGGACTACACAAAGCTCTTAACATTGTGTTGCCACCTACAGCAACAATACTGCAGGAAAGAAATCGAGGCAGACTGGGAATGAGTGGTTTCTTTATTCTTGATTCTTATTCTCTGCTTTCTCTCTCTGTAACCTGCCTAATGATACAATGAACAATAATGTACTATGGATGGCAGTGATCTAATGTAACCTATTGATTTAAATAAAGCTGGAAGCTTGGCCATTCTGCCATTCTGCCTCTGCATCTTGTCTCTGTGTCTCTTTTTATTTTCCTTACAGCATATAATATAACATATATTATCCTAAACCAGTGAAATGATTACATAGTGGTCTGCCCCTATCAATGAATTTGCTTTCCACATTCTCAGTTATCAACAGTCAACACTGGTCCAAAATAATTAAGTGGGAAATTCCAGAGAAACAATTAGTAAGTTGTAAATTGTGCACTGGTCAGAGTAGCAAGATGAAATCTCTTGCCATCCCTCCTCATCCAACCTGGGCAGGAATCATCTCTTTGTCTAGTTTTTGTATGCTGTATACACAATTCATCCATTGATCACTTGGTAGCCATTCATATTATCAGAGTGTCCTGATGTTGAAGTATCATAGGGCTGTGTTCAAGTCACCTTTATTTTACTTAATGTTTCCAAAGCACAAGAGTAGTGATGCTGATAGCTCAGGTATGTCAAAGAGAAGCCAAAAAGTATTTTAAGTGAAAACAGGAAAGTTCTCAAATTAAGGAAAAAAGAAAAAAAAAATCATGTACTGAAGTTGCCAACAGCTACAATAAGAATGAATCCATTATCCATGAAATTTTGAAGAAGAAAGATAAATTTGTGCTACGTTTTTCTGTCACACCTCAAACTGCAAAATTTACAGCCATGGTATATTAGAAAATAGAGCACTAATACTATCAAGGGTTTCAGGGCTCCACTGAGGGCTTGAAATATATACACTATGGATAAGGAGAAACTATTACATGTTAATATTATACTATGCTGATCATGAGGAGATATTTAGAGGTTTATACTTGCAGGGAAGGATCTGTTAATCTGTTTTAAGTTTGAATTTCAGGCAGAGGATGATCTCCCTGAATAAGAGGCAAAACCTTTACTAATTTTAGTATACATTAGCTTTGAAACATTGAGGACATAACTTGGAACAAAGTGAACACTTTCATAGAAAATTATAGCTTATTCTTGTGCAATGGAGACACCTGGAATGAGCACATAATCCTCGCTGGGGGTCCAGGAATAGCCTCCTGAAAGAAGTGACTAAAAGACATCTAAGTTGAGATCTATGTAGTTAGCCAGTCAAAGACAGGGTGGCAAGTTTTATCCTCAGTTAATTAAGCGTCCTTGTATTAGTCAGTTTTTGTAACCAAAATTCCTGACAAGAACAACTTAGAGAAGGAAAGATTTATTTTGGCTCATGGTTTCCAAGGTTTGCATCCATGGTCAGCTGGTTCCTTTGCTTTGGACTGGAGGGGAGGCAGATATCACAGTGAAAGGTCACGGTAGAGAAGAGATTCTCAGCCCATGGCAAGCAGGAAGGAGAGAGAGAGGTGGCGGGGGAGGGAGGAAGAGGTCAGAGAGAAGATAAACCCTTCCAGGGCATGCACCCAATGTCCCACTCTACCCCACTAGTTCCCACCTCCCATAGACCACTCAGCTATCAGTGGATTAATTCACTTGGTGGATTAATTCACTGATGAAATCACAGCCCTTGTGATATAACCATTTGCCAAAAGCCCTATCTGAACATCACTGCATTGGATAGCATGTTTTCCACACATCAGTTTTAGAGAGATATTTCACATCAAAACCGTAACAGCCCTTGACTTGTCTGGCTACATTCATGGAAACAGATAAGCTAAAAACAACCATTCTCTAGACATCAAAATGAAGCTTCTCTTGAGACTGATTACTAGTGATTTTTCAGTTTCTGATCATGTTAGCTCCTCTGGTCTGATCATCATGAATGTTCCCTTAGAGGTGGGAACTCTCAGAACACTTGAATTATCCTCCATCCATCCATCCATTCATCCATCATCCATCATCCACCCATCCTTCCATCAATCATCTACCCTTCTATCTAAACTAACCATATGTAAATTATAAGTTGTCATGCCTGATGACACGGTGATAAAAAGCTGGAAAACTTTGCTGATTATGGGGATTTTTTTAATCTCATAGGGAGGCCTAAGTCAAGAACATGCATTGAGTCATGTATAATCCTGGAGAAGTTCACAGACTCCATGTATTTGAAACTGCGAATGCCCTGCCTCCACTTTATGAGGCAGTTTGTCTTCTAACCTCACAGCATTCATTACATACCATTACTACAGACACCATAATTCTTTCCTTTGGGCATTTAATATTCATTGTTGAAACATTATTTATCAAAGAGTAAATTTTTGAAACTTAATAAAACAAACACAGAGGCGATTCAGGACTAACACTGGTATAATAGTGCCCTTAGGTCAAACATTTGCTTTATGAAATGCCAAGCAGTCTCCAGTTTCTAGCAATAAAACATGATTTCATTTGCTTTCAGTGCTGTTGGAATGCCTCTACTGTAGCCCTTAGTCAGTGGAGGCATAATTATGGCTCTGCCTTCCGTAATATCAAATGTCATCCGTGGACACTCAGACCAATTAGAAAGAGGGATGTCTAGAAGAGAATGGTCAAGAGAAGAAAAACTGTTGCCCTTCCAGCAAGAGAACCAGTTAAGGACATTTGGGACATTAGCTGCAGGTCATCTATATTTGTAGCAAAATATCTTGACAAGTACTATGGAAGCTATTAATAGGGGAAAACACTTCAGCAGAAACAACCTGGATGATGTTAACAATCCTATCACTCCTTTGCTCAAAGCCATCCAATGGGTGCTTTGCATTTAAATGGATCTCCTCAGAGGGAGCAGCAGTGTCTTTACAGTCTAGGACCATAGCTTTTCTTATTCCTTTCCTTCACTTTCAAGACTTTACAAGATCAGGCCCTTGCCTACTTTTTTTTTTTTTTTTTTTTTTTTTTTTTTTTTTTTTTTTTTTTTTGTACTGGGGGTTGAATTCAGGGGCACTTGACCACTGAGCCACATCCTCAGCCCTATTTTGTATTTGTAACTCAGTGACAGGGTCTCACTGAGTTGCTTAGTGCTTTGCTTTTGCTGAGGCTAGCTTTGAACTTGCAATCCTCCTGTCTCAGCCTCCCAAGCCACTGAGATTACAGGCATGCACCACTGTGCCCAGCTCTTGCCTGCCTTTTTAACTTCATTTCTTACATATTCTTCTCTTTTTAATTCCTACATTCATTTAAAACTTTTTCATGGACACAATTATATAATTTATCATGTACAATATCTTTTGAAATATGTATACATTGTGGAATGGCTCAATGGAGGTAACTAACATGAATTAATTCTCATATTATATATATATGTATATGTACATATGTATATATATATATATAGTGTCTATGTGTGTGTGTGTGTGTGTGTTGAGAATATTTAAAATATACTCTCAACAATTTTCAAGAATAGAAACATTGTTACTAACTAGTCACCATGTGGTAAAATAGATCTCTTTAATTTATTTATTCCCCTGCCTGGAAATTTTGTATACTTTGACCAATATCTCCTCCATCCAATCCCTAGAAGCCACTGTTCTACTCTTCATTTCTATTGGGTTCACTTTTACATATGTTTGATCTTGTATTTATCTTAATATGCCTGGCTTAACACAACTTCCTACAGATTCATCCATAGCATTACACATGACAGGCTTTCCTTTATTTATTTATTTTTTTTAAGCTGAATGATATTTCCCACATTTTCTTTACCCATTCTCCCATGGAGGGACAAAGGTTGCTTCCCACCCTTGGCTGTTCTGAATAACACTGCAATGAACATGAAAGTGCAAATGTCTCCCCAGCATGTCTGTTGGATGTACACACAGCAGGGAGGTTGCTGGATCCTATAGCAGTTCTAGTTTTAACTTTTTGAGAAGCCTCCAGAACATTTTCCATGCAGGGTGTAGTGATTTGCAGAGTTCTGTCCTCTCCACATTCTCACCCATGCTCCATTGCCTTTCTCCTTTTTAGAGGGAGCCACTTGTGGGTTTGAGATGACATCTCAGTGTCCTCTGAGTGCAGAAGCCATCTCCTGCTCCTGGAATCTTCAACCACACGCCTCTTGTCTTTGCACTTGCAGTTCCTTCTGCCTAGGAGGCTCTTTCCATTTGATCTCTGCAGAAGGGATTCTCTTATCATTCAGATCTCAGAGCAAAAGTCATCTCCTCAGAGCGATCTCTTGCCACTGGGTTCAAAGAACCAAAGAGCCCCCACCTTCTGCACATTTCTCTCCCCTTAGATCACTGCTGCATTTTACTTTTCTTATAGCACATTTTGTTATTATGAATTATTCTAATTAATAATTTTTTTCTCTGTTGCTGTTCTGGAGTTAGCTTGGTTTGAATCCCATTTCTATCAGTTACTGTTTGGGTGACCACAGCAAGTTACCCTGAGCTTCAATTTCACCATTAGTAAAGTTGGGGGGAAAAAGTAGTTCTTACCTTATAAGGTTATTGTGAGGATTCAAGCAATCAAAATGAGTGTGTTAAATTCATCATTACTATTATTATTTGTATCCTCCATTAGAATGATAACCGTAAGAATCTTCGCTCTCTTGTTCAATGCTGAATCCCTAGTATCTATTATAGATTTGGCAATAGTGGATACTTAATCAATATTTTTAAAATAAATGTGTTATAGGAGAGTGCCCACAGGAAGATAAAAATTTATACGGTAATAGATCTACAAAAGCAATTTAAGCCAGAGAGGAAAAGAAAATCGCTATTACATAATGAAGTGGTGAGATGAGAAGCACTGCTTGTACCATTTATTGTAACCTAATATTAATGAGGCCAAGGAGAGAGGTTTGGCATGTTTGTGTCCTGCACACAGGTGTGTTCTATGCTGGGGACATGCTGTCTGCATGCCTGCTGCTAGTCAGTGGTCTCATGCATCCATTCCTGGAATCAAAGAGAGAGAGAGAGCAAAGAAAATCTACCAGTCAAGGCTAAGGAAAATCCATCTGAAGTACATTCCTAATGAAGACTGGGGTAATTCTTGGCAATGACAACATGGCATATTTCAGTGCCAGTTCTCCACTGAATTCAAACTACCTAGCACACATGATCCCATTTCAGTGATGTTTCTACTGCTTACCAATGCCACATGAGACTGAGCCTGGAATTGGAGAAACTGAGAAATCTTAGTAATCTCCTTTCCTGAACAGTTTGTGGCTGCCACCAGTTGGTACTAGGTTAGCACATCCAAATAGGAGACTGGCACTTTATAATACATGAAATTGCCCAAAATTGTACAGATATGTTTTTCTTTAGTATAAGTTTCAGAAATGAAAATATTGAATAAGACAGAATATGCATGACTCTTGATTTGACTTTTAAAGCAATGCTTTGTTTTCTTTAAAATTCCAATTGCACCCAGATTGGGGAGAAAACTCCATCATTCTGTGACTAAGGCTTTCATTTCAGAGCAGCTTTCATCTTTCATATGAAAGAGACCCTAGTCTTGATGATTTCAAGTCTCCGAGAGAGTCAGGAGGTTTCTGTTTCTCCTTCTTCCCTGGCTCTTCCTCCCTCTCCTGCTCTCCTTTTCTTCTACCCAGCCCTTCTCCCACTTTCATTGTCTACTTTTCCTCCATGCCTTTGTCTACTTATGTGAGAGGAAGCACACAACCAAACAGATTCTGGAAGTGTGAATGCATACCAACTATCTGAGGAAGAATTCAGTAAAAATTAACTACTCATTATCATCATTATTCTGATGGATATTTTTAACTGATTCTTGGGGTCACAATTATTTCAGTTTAATTTCTTCATTTGAGAAGGTTTTTCAAGCCCTTTCACCCATTTCCACAATGTAGCCACACTAGGATTTACCATGCCAGCTGGAAAGAACAGCTTCCATTGGATGAGCCACTTTCCTTAACTGTTCTATTTACTTCCAACTCCTTAATCACATGGGTACTTGTTTAATACTGAGTATATCTTTCAACACAGGCTGGAAATATTGATTTTTCTCTCTTCTAGATTGTTCAGAAGTACCTCCTTTCTTCAATCTCAAATATAAGCAACCTAATCCTTATTTCAAGGTGAATAGCTACTATTTATGCTTGCTACATATGTTAGTCAGCTTTTCATCTCTGTGACAAAACACCTAAGAAATAAAATTTAGATGAAGGAAAGATTTGTTTGGGCTCACGGTTTCAGTCCATGGTCAGCTGGTTCCATTGCTAGAGATTTGTGATGATGCAGAGCATCATGGTGAAGAAGGTGTGGTGAAACAGAGGGGCTCACCTCGTGTTGGCCAGAAAAGAGCAGGGGGGTGCTGGGAACAAGATATAATCCCCAAAGGCCTACCTCCTACAGTTTTCTACCACTTTGCAGTAATCCATTTAAATTATTGATTAATCCATTAATAAATTTAGAGCCCCAGATCCAATGTTTTCCTAAAAGCCCCACCTCTAAACATAACTACATTGGGAACCAAGACTTCAAACACATTAGCCTCTATGAGAACATTCCAGATCGAAACCACAACCATATATATGTATATATGTGTGTGTGTGTGTGTGTGTGTGTGTGTACTTTCTGCCTACATAGATACTTTTTCAAGCTTATCCTCAATATATTTTTAATATTTTTAAAATTATTCCATTTCCCCCTTACTCTTTCATTCTATTTAAGAAATGTCTGTTCCAGACTTTTATTAAAGATTATACCCAAGTTGCTGTAAGAATCACTGGCCTTCTGAGAGAAACACATACAATTCAAAGCCTGATTCTTTGTACTCATACCTGGCAACACTACAAACATTCCCAGCTATTGCTCCAGCTATGGGCATGAAACTACTACATAGTATCAGAAAGTTTTTAAAATCTTATCCTGGAGATGTGGAAAGAGGTGGGTTAAAGGAGACATACTGCAGGTAGAAATTCTCTGAAGAGTGTATGTGATCTTACCAAGCAATTCTAAGTGAAATTGGTTCAAATTCCCTATCATACTATCAAAGGATTTTAATAATATTCAAATCAGTATCACTTCATGCATTTAAATAAAATTTTTCTTTCCTGCCTTTATTTTCTCAACCCATTTAAAAAAAAATAGCCCAACTTAACAAAAGCAACTACCTAACATCATATCTTATGGTAGTATGAGCTTTTTATTTTTTCTAGATTCCATATGTTTGGCTTAAGGCAAGGATAGTATTTTCTCATTTCATTTTATTCTGAGCAATATGGCAAGAAGTAATTCATTTATTTTGTTAAACCTCTAAGGGATAGCACAACTGAAGTCAATAATAGTTAAATTTACCACTCACAAGGATTTATGGTCTATTTAATCATAAATAGACCTCAAGAGCAGAGTATGAAACTTATTTAAAAAAACAATCCAGCTGCTTTATATGTATATTTAAGGTTCTCATTGTAAACTAAGCAACTAAGGAATTCCAAAGAAGCTAACCAACAAACAAATGAATTCAAATAGCAAAATAGCCTTCAAGAGACTGGGTCAAATAGCAAAGAGCCTCCTCTCTTGGGGCCTGCATGTGCTTGCTCATTGAGATTCTGACCTAATTCATTGAAATTCATTTGTGTTTACTTTAAGTATGCATACTTTCCCTCTGCTAGGGACAGAGGACACTACGTGAGAAGTTTAATGGAGTTTTGATTTCTTGAACAAATAGAAAAGCCCTTGTCAGGAACACATTGCCTGTAAGTCAGCCTGGTTACATTAATGCCCTATGGCATGTGGCAGTTAGATCCTTCTTACCCATTTTTTAGCACACTCCTTCCTTCTGCAGGTTTTTAGCTCTGCCTGCAGATTGTGCACCCTCTATGCTTGACATATCCTGATAACATACTGCACCTCTTCTAATTGGCCTAAGATAAAATGGAGGTAAACACAAAATAATCTCCTGGCCTGGGTTGGCATGAGCCCAGGCTGTCTCATGGACTGGAAACAGCTCAGAACTGGAAACTCACTATGTCCTTTACTAGCCAGAAGAATTTGGGAGAGTCACCCGATTTTTCTGAGCCTCGGTTTTGTCATCTGTCAAATGGTTCTAACAATGCAGTGCCAATATTGGTAAATGACTCCAATTCCCAGTTAATCAAGTTGATATAAGAGTACAAGAAGAAAATCTTTATACATTATACAGCATTTGACCCATAGTTGACAGTCAGGATATTTTACTTCTCTAAGCGGAAGAAAGATTGGCTGTATTACACAGTTTTTTTCAGTATTTAGGTATTTATCTTGATCATGATTTTTGATTGGTGACATTGTTCCAAAGAGTTCTTCTTATAATTCCCATAGAGGTGCTATCTTCTAAAAAGGCACTTTTGTGTTCAATTGAAGGTAAAGCTTGCAGGGGAGTGCAAATCTTAAAAAAAAAACAAAAAACATCTTGACTAGCCATATACTCAACTTTAGGCACTTAAACCACTAAATCCACAAGTCCCAAATATGTACCTGAATAAAGTGAAGCACTAATTAAAACTCTGGCTTTTATCCCTTCTCACCAAGTGTCATAAAAAATGTTAAAGGTGATGACAGTAGCAAAATGATTAATTATTTTTGTTATTTTGTTAACTAAAATTTGATTTTGTATTTTATAGAAAGAATTTCTGAGATATTCAGTACAGCTTTTGGCAAATTTAGCACATTGGAAATGAGTACTTTGAATCAATGATTTTTGAAATTAAACTACAAAAACAAAGTATCTTGACATACTAATTTCATCTCCTCCATGTATGGATTAGGATTTCTGTCTATCTATTTTGAGTACCATCCCTCTATCCAGAACATCACCTGGAATTCCCATCATAGCCTTGCCTACCATGGTAATTTCTGATGTCATTATTTAAGATCTCACTCATTATCCAGAGTGTAAGATCTCTAAGGGTAGGAGATATGACTGTTTACTCCCTATCCCTAGAATCTAGAAAGGAGCTGGGCACAGAGTAAACCCTAAAAAAAAAATTGGAGAGACATAACAAATTATGATGAGCAACCAGCCATGGAAATAGAAAGGCCTGGATATGAATCTGGATAAAACGTTGTGATCTCGTGTACAGGAAAAAAATTAAGTTCCATAGTCATTTTTTTTTATAATTAAGAAAATGATTATGTTGTAGAGCTATTGTAAAGTTTAAAATAATGATACATATAAAGCACATAGGATTCTACCTGACACTTAAAGAATTGCTGCTATTATTACCACAATTACCATATACTGGTTACATGTAGAGCTAATTTTAAATGTGATGATAAGGATCAGGCCTTGGTCTATTGAAGCCTTTAAGAGGCATCGTCCCCGTCCCCAACATTCTACCTTGGTCTATATACCTTTTGCAAATCCATATCCATCCCCTGGTCTGTGTTGATATTTAAACTTCAACAAAAACATTTTATAGCATTAACTATTATATTAATGAAATGTAGTATTGCTAACAACCTAAGTCTCTGATTAAGACTTCATCACTCTTGATATCAATTGATAGCTTAAAAGACAAAATGTATTGTTGCTAGTAGCAGTTCATAATCACTGGTAATATAAAAATATTACACATAAAATTGCGGTCAAAACCTGCTTGTGTTTTAAGAGCCCACTGAGAGCTCACTGAGGATCGTGATTTCTTCAACACGATGTTGTCATCAGATGGGCACAAGGGAAAGCAAAGCACATCAAAGCATGACTTAGGAACTAGACATGCTCTTCCAAAATTCAACCAATTCAGTTTTCTATTCTCCTTTGGTAAAGTTTTGCCACTTGAGAAGGAAAAATTGTGTTCATAGAAATTACACATTTAGTAATTACTCAGGTTTTAAAAGCTTCATGAAAATACCAGAGGTCTAGTAAGACATTAAATTCAAGTATTTCCCTTTCCTCTTTTATTTCAAAAATGTGCATATTTTTTCATCCTCTACCCTTGGCTACACTAATGAGGTTTCAAACATGCTCCCCATCAAACCACTGATGTACTTGGATATCTTCAACTCTAGTCTGAGCCCATGCCTTAGAGTTAACTATAGGGAAAACAAAAACAAAAAACCCCGCTATTGTACTCTTTACAAGCAAACATAATTCTTAAGTAATATGAGAATAGAGACTCAGGAAGGTTCCAAAATTCTTGCAGCAGTGTTAATGGTTTTGATCATTCCACACCACTGAATACAAATTTTGCTCATTCCCAAACTGCTGGTCTCTAATTACAGGACATGAGGAGGGGAAAGGATACTGGGAATTTTCTTGGTATTTTAAATCATTTATATTGTTGCTTCTTGAACTGCGTATGATCTATTAAGCAGTCTTGAGGCATTCTGATCACAGACTTCTGCTCTAATCTTTAAGTCACTGTGGACAATACCAAGCATGATCTCTGTCCCTTAACCATGCACAGTAGGGTTTCACAAGTGGAAGAGGGTGTTACCCCACAAGCATGGTGCCCACCACACCTCTTTGCATCTTGAACCGAGTGCCATTTTTTGTTTTTGTTTCTTTTCTTGGGGTGTAGGGGTGGCAGAGGAACTTTTATGTACCAGACATGGGATCAGGTGGTAGAGACTCAATGATAAACCAGGAGAGTTGAACAAAACCCCCAAAACGAAAGACAAAGGTTAGCAAACAGCTATCAACCAACATTCTAAACTAAACAGGCTTTAAAGGCAAATCCAGAGACACTGCACTTTATTTGCCAGTCTTAAAAAAAGAAAAGAAAAAAGACAAGGAAAAAGAAATCTTGATGGCCAATAGGGATAAGAATCTATTTAGATTTTCTTCCACATCCCAAGCCCCATGCAAATTAAATGTGTAATTACATTTAGATGGCGCAGCTGCTCTGATAGTCTTTCCTCACAGCATTTATTTGTGAGTTTCAAAGGTTTCATAAGGAAATCTTGAAAGAAAAAAGTAAATATTTTGAAAAGGAGTTACAATTTGTCAGCAGTAATCCTTCCCTAGATAGGCAAAGAAAGGCAAATCTTGGTAGATCCAAGAGTAGTGGTTTTCAAAAATAATAGCATTACCCTGAAATTCAATCTGCTAGCATCATTTTTCCAAGCAATTCCTCTATGCATTCAATTTCTTTGTCATTTATTACAGTAAGAAGGAAAATGGTCCAAAAGAGAATTGTTTGCAGTTAGCACAGAGATATCTGAACAAAGAATTTGATAGCATACACAGACTTGGAGGTATAAAAAATAACACATTACCTATCCAATATTCTGAGTCACCTTCTTGTCAGAAAGCTATATGTATTTGAGAGCAAAAGAGAAGAAATCATGTTTATTGGAATGTTATAATGGGCCATAGTGTACACATGCTATTTTAAGAAAATAAGAGAGTGGGATCTTTTTTTTTTTTTTTATTTTGGTACCAGGGATTTAACTCAGGGGCACTCAACCACTGGGCCACATCCCCAGCCCTTTTTAGTATTTTATTAGAGACAGGGTCTCACTGAGTTGCTAAGTGCCTCGCCATTGCTGAGGCTGGCTTTGAACCCGAGATCCTCCTGCCTCAGCCTCCCAAGTGCTGGGATTATAGGCGTGTGCCACCACACACAGCAAGAGACTGGGATCTTAATGCTGCCACATGTGGAGGCTGGAAAGAATCCATAAATGATCAATTATAAATGGTGTAATAATGGAAGGTAAACATTGGTCTTCCATGCCATCTTATCCTACAAGGAAACTGCACACCTGATACTATTATAGGCTATCTATCTTACTGATGCCATAAAGTCATCAGAGTGCTTTCTGAATGTGTCAGAAAGATATTCACTAGAGCTGCAAGATAGGGTCACACATGGAAGAGTAGGATGCTAGTTAGCAAGGAAATGAGGATCAGAGGTGCACCTTCACCATGGCCCGTGCACCCAATAATGAATTACATTTGTACCATCCTTTGAAGATGAATGATTCCTCATAGATGTGACAGACTTTTTTCTGAGATCAGCTTAGGCTCTTAAATGATGGATGAATCCAATTTAAGGGTGACAGGGTTAGTCCCAAATAATCTGAACATACTTGAAAGGAAGCAATATTTTTATTCTTGATCTGTCAGTTCTAACATTCCCCTTTCTCTTGAGTATGCAATACAGGTAAAGCAGAGGGCCCCATGGCCTGGCCCAGAATCCGCTCAGGATGAATGGAAGATATATCCTTATTTATATTATTATTGTGATTATTTTTCTTACTAAAATGACATGACTTCAATGCCATCGATCTGTTTTCATCTTTCCAAACAGAGATCTTGATTCATATCTCTCCCCAGTATTCATCCAGATCACATTGTTTTATGTTATACTTAAGGATACGAATCGATTTTGAGCCCTTTCCTCTGGACTTATAACTTGCCTGAGACACTTACAAGCAGATATCCAATTATACTCCAAGGGAAAATTTATAGCAGTTCAGTAGAGTAACTTAACTAGTCTACCAGTAGGTAATGTCAGCATTTTCTTATAGCTAAATAGTTTCATAAAAATGGTATATTGCTTTAATTCCATCATGCTGTCAATTTAGGCCATGTCATTAGTTTAGTCTAATTTTTGTTTCCCTCTCCTGAGGAAAACACTCCATTTAATGTACAGATTAATTATAAATCATATCCTGGTTTTAAAGACATTTTAAGATAATAAATGATAGTTTTAAATTGAATATATTGACAGTAACTTGTAAGCATAAAATAAGCACGCAGAATCTTACATACTTTCATGTTCTTGAATGTTGACTTAAAATGATAATATCAAAAGAAAAAAAATTAACACAAAACCTAATCTCTCACATTTTATTAGTGGCAGTTGTCATTGCTGGTCCATGATGAGTTTACCTAGGTAACACTGCTCAGCAGTGTAACGCCAGGCAGGCTACTGACCAATGGAAGAGGCCCCATTTCCTCATCTTTACAAATGCTAAGACCCAAAGTAGGACTTCCCCTAGTGGTGGCTTCCAGCATTACAGCATTGGGTAGAGTCATCCTTTTGCATTGAATAGTTAAATATATTTATTGTTCATTTAAAGGTAGTAAATGTGTGAGTTTTTTCATCAAGAAGAAAATTAAAGTGTTTTTTTTTTTTGTGCTATTTGTTTCTTTGTTTGTGTTGTTCATGTAGACGACTCTGCACTGATTTTACTTGACAGATAATTTGTTCGTATATTCTCAAGTGTTCTATGGGAGGGGTTGCCAAGCATATTCTCTAAAAACCATACAGTAAATAAGCTTTGCAAGCTGTAAGGTCTCTGTTGCAATTACTCAGCTCTGCCAATGCTTCATAAAAGTAGGGATCGATATTATAGAAATGAATGGGCATAGCTATATTCCAATAAATTTTTATTTACCAGAATGAATGGGCTAGATTTGGTCCTTGGGCTATAATTTGAGGACCCATTGTAATTGAGGGTAGAAAATTAACTTTAATGTTTCAATTTTTGCCAAATAAACAATGTTAGGCAAGAAGTAGTTTAGGATATGTTTGTTAATTCAAGAAGTGTATTTATATATTCAGTTATCAAACACTGTGTTCTTACAGAGTGTAAGGCACAGTATTTTTTCTTCTAACTTCTGAGGATGTCGTGAAGACTGAGAAAGGCAAAGTCCCTGTTCTGATGAAGCTTACACTTTGGAGGTGGGAAACAGGAAATAGTAATCTGATATGCATAAATTCCAGTCACCATCCGTGCATGAATGTGAACAAAGGTAATGCCTCTGGAGGCACCTGGAGCTGGCAGTAGCTAGGAAAGGTCTCTGAGGGGAAGACACATTTAAGTGAAGACCTAGGAGGCTTCCAGGAGGCAGTGACCTGACACACAGTTCTAGAGGGAGAGATAAACAGTATTGAATGAGGCAAGTGTGGCTCCAATGGGACAGAGAAAGAACAGCAATGGAATCACAAAGGAGAAGAATCCAGAACAGACAATGCCTTGTAGAGAATGTTTAATCCTACCGCAGGCTGGCACACACTTGTGGCAGGGGTAATATGGAGAACGTGTTACACATGGTTGCTGCTTTTGTGCAACATTCATTTCAGTTCTGCAACACTGGAGTTAAGCTTCAGACAGTGGCAAACACAAGACAGGGCCAGCTCTGTGCAGGTGATCTCAGCAGGCACACAAGATCTGAGGCTTAGAAGGCCCATGCTTGATTTTCTGCTCTAATGTCGCCATCTCAAAATTTATATTTTTATGTTCATATTTTTATATCCTTTAAATTCATATTTTTATTATTTCATTATTCATCAGGCGGCACAAATTATTTAGCTGGTTTTCACTATGAGAGGGACAATCCAGGAGGCTATGGAAGCCAGAGCAAGTGTCTAATAGATTTCACTGGAAGCAGAGGCAAGGTAAGAAGATTTCTTGAACAAGTAGTGGAGAATCTGTTGGTTGATGTGGGAAGAAGAGCTGGGAGAGGAGCAGGTCCAGAAAAAAGAACACAGGAGACAATGACTGAAAAAAGGTCAAAATATTCAAGGTACAAGTGAATGTTTGCAAAACTTTCTCCTCTGGTCGTTTGTTTTAGAAAAGTAATAATGAAGTCCTGTCTATGACCACAGCTCAGGCAGTCCCACAAAATGTTTACAATTTTGCATGTGGTGTCATGCAAGCTATCTTATTTTTATGATCAATTAGTTAATTTTGTGTTGCTTTAATTATGTACATTTAAAAAAATCTTTATTTGTCATTGCTGAACTCAGAAGAAAGTAAAGATTGGTAATAAGTTCTTCTAATATGGGAGTACAATATTCTAATGGTATTACTTTGATGGGTGGAATGGTGTTTGTGTAGGGTCCTATTCATGCTTACAAACATGTTTTCTTAGCCACCAGTCTCCAAAAACTGAAGAATGTGGAAAAAAATCACAAAACCCTCTGCATGGGTATTTTCTGGGTCTGCAAAGCTCTTTCTAGTCTTCATTCAGTATTGACCACATTTTGCAATTCACAATTTTATTTTAAAGCTACAAGAAGGAAATGCCAACTATTACCTGTTTCTTAACAAATAGCAAGGCACTTAATGAATTAGCAATTCAGACTCTTGAGCTTTTCTGTATATAAAAGGGGAGGCTTTATGTACAGCAATTTGAATGGCAATGCCTGCAACAGATAGAAGCAGGGAGCAATTTGAAAGAATGTGAACAATGGAGTTGCACTCAAGATAGTTCTATACATTTTATTTTATCAAGTGGTTTTTGTTTTCTTAAAGGTTTTTTTTTTAAAGAAAAAAAAAAAAAAACACATTCCTTACTTTGAAACTTTCTCCCTACTTCTACCTGTTCACTATTGATAAGAAGTCAATTTAAGCACCAATGGGCAATTTTGTTTGTATCCCTAAATAAAAACAAAATGAAGAATACTCCTGGCCTCTCCTAACATTTCTATTTATAATCCATGGCTCTTGCCAGCCTTGTAGACTCTATTAGTCTCTGTATTGAAATGGGGCTTTTGACCACTGGACGTAGCACATGGTTGGTACTTAAGAAATGTTTGAAGCATAAATGGATGGAAGAATAAATACATAGAAAAAAAAAGTGAATATATATCTCAACTCAACCACAACTAATAAATAATCTTGGATTCCAATGGTCTCAGTGATCATCTATAAAAGGTTGCTGAACTTTGAAACATAGTCTTAAATTTTTACTTACTCAAATGGAGTGGTCATTCTGTGGCCATGTTCTTTAGATAGGGCAGTTAGAATGTGAGTGGAACTGACAAATCGTTTCAGAATCTGGCTCATAAGAACCATCTCCCCTTTTTCGCCCTGGTGCAGCTGAATTATCAACACACAAGCAAACCCTGAAGGCCAAGCGTTCTTGATGGTGGAACACCAGGTTCTGGAATGACTTTGAGATGTGGCCCGCCCCCTGCAATTTTGGCCTATGCAAACAAGGGATAAACAGCTCTTCTGGTAAGGCAGTGGTATTTCAGGGTTTATTTGTTATAATAGCCAGTTTTTTCTTTAACAAATTCATCCTGCCTTCACCAAGACAAATTTATTCTGTCCCATCAAATGTTTTTTTTTTTTTTTTTTTTTTTTTTCCCATTACTGTTTGGAAAGCACCCAGTTAGCTGTTACCCATCGGTTATATCTCAGCACAAGCATTACTTTTCAAGAGGAAACTTCTCTCCCTGATTGGGACACTTCTCTTCTGTATTCTCCTGGGCATCTTATCTCATCCTTAGCTTTTCCAGGCAATCACAGCCTCACATGTTCCCTTTACCAACATCATTGACGAGGCACAGACGTCAGTGGTTTTAGGAGCTGTGGGCGCCCCCATGAGGCAGGGGCAGAATTCAGGACAGAAAATATGAAACACCCCTTCTGACACTCAGAGATAGCCTAGGGAGTGACTGATAGAGCAAGCGATAAATGAGAGACTATTACAAAGAATTCAGCAACACCTAAGTGAGCAGGCTTCAGTGGCTTTGGAAATTCATTTTCCCAACGTTTGCTGAATGAAGGACTAACAAAATAATCAACCCCTAAGGAATTGTGAAAAATTTTACAAAAAGTTTCATAACCCAAATTCATTTTTGAGCCCCAAGTAGCTCAGGGTCACTGTATGATTTTAACTGAGTGCTTTTTGTATGCCATCTGATCTTCAAAAGGTCCTTATTGATGGGTTGTGTTATAAGAAACAGAAGCCTGCATAAAAATGAGAACATTCACTGTCATTCAAGAAATCAAAGAAAGGAACCAATAACAAAGTTGTTTTTATTTTACTTTGTTTCATTTCTTTCATTCCTTGAGGGTGACAGGTGTCACCATCTATAGGACTTTGATCCCAACTGAGAACACCCAATTTGCAAAGCTTCATGAAGAATGTTCTGACTTCTTCATGCCCAGGAAGACTCATAATTCTGTTGTTGACCCTTCATGTTGCTCTTTAGGGTTACCTGAATAACCTGGCTACACCTGCAGGGCTGGCTTTCACTTTGTGAGGAGGAAGCATCACCCCTGCAGGGGAAGCAGTCAGAGACCTGCTACCTGAGCAACCAAAGTCTCCAGGTTTCCCTGGATGTTTTCCGCACTTTGTTTGCCTAATCTCTCCATCATTTCCTATGGCAAGTACTTCACCCTGGAGCCATAGATTTCTTAAAGAATTTTCATTTATTCAATGATGAAAGCAGTTTAAATACAGTCTTAAACTTCTCCCATCCATGGAGTAGAAATTATCACTAATATGTTTGTTATTCTAACTTAATCACTTTACCATATCAATGTTTCTCTCCTGAAGTAGAGAGCATTACATGTTTTGTTTTAATAGAACGTGTGTTTTCTATTCATGATGCTTATTTAATTTTTTCTCTTTTTAATTAAGGCATTCTATCTAATCTCAGTGGTAGCATGCTTCCCAGAGAAAGTGTTTATCCTGTTGCCTTCTCAATAGAGTAAAACTACCGCACTACAGCAATAGCACATAACCTCTTTAACACAAAACTATGCCTTCCCAGTAGAACCAGGGATTTTGCTCATTTGATTTACCTCATGTATATGTAAATCTGGGCAAGCCTTTCTTGGGCCTATTTTCTGAGTTAGTCCTGTGCAAGGGTGGTATCATAGGTAGGCAGCCTGTGTGGCCATACAGACCTCTGTGCTTAGCAGATTCTCATGCTTAGTTTCTCAGTTTAATGTTCAGCTGCTGGCATCATGACATTTTTAAATAACATTTGGACAAGGAGAACCACATTTTCATTTTATACTTGGCTTCATTTTCATGCAACTACTTATGCAAAGCAAAGATGAAGAATCAAATTTCATACAATGCCCCTTTTTCATAGAAAATTGGCATAATTATTTCTTGTTATTCAATTTAATATCAAGATAGAAGATACATCAAGTACACAAATCTTAGGTGTTATACATTGGAAAGTTTTCACACACACACATACACAGAGAAAGAGAGAGAGAGAGAGAGAGAGAGAGAGAGAGAGAGAGAGAGAGAGAGGGAGCGCTATAACCAATAATCACTTCAGGATATAGAACATTTTCAACCCAGCAGGTGTCTTTATCATACTACTTCCCAGTCAGTATCTATTTGTACCTACTAGAGGTAACCATGATTCTAACAAAGATTACTTTTATTTGGTTTTGAACTTCACATAAATGAAATCATATACAGCATAGTGATTTACACATGGTTTTGTCCTTTGGGTATTATACCTGTGATACTCATTCATGATGTAATAGTAGAGTATTATTTTTATTGCCATATAATGAACCATTATATGACTACACCACAATTTATGCATTCTACTCTTGTAGGCATCTGGATTGTTTTCAGTACACACACACACACACACACACACACTTTTTTTTCCTGAATGTAACTGTTTCGAACATTCTTCATTTTCTTTTGTGTGTATACTTAGAAGTATGAGTATACTGGTTCATAGGAAATACATAAGCATAACCTTAATAGACGTTAGTATTGACTCTTAAATATCCATGATGGTAACTTTTTATAGAGCTATATCCATGCATTTCATCATGTAAAATTTATTTTTATTTCAACACAATATGTTGGATTTCTTCACATATTTCAATTCTTTTTTAAGATTCACAACAATTTGAGACAGAAAATTTTCTCTATTTTCACAGATCTTTTACATATTGAGATTTACAGGATTTTCAACCAGATCAGTATCTCAGATTTAGTAAATCACATAGATTCTAGGTATGATAGTAGTTTCATTTCTATTGATATGTAACCAAGCTACATTTTCTGTATATAAATATTAAAGAATGGTCATAAAAAGTTCCAGTGGAGCTCCAATCTGATGCAGAACTGTTTAATTAATGGTTAATCCCATTGATATATATTAAACTAAGATTATCCCACATTTGAAACAAAAAATTATTCTGAACATTTTCCTTTAAGTTACCCATTATTTACAGTTCTAAGAATAACTTAATCTTGGATTCTATTAGAGCTGTCATCCCCAGAGCACAAATATGCCTGAATCTATATAAAGAAAACTTAAATACATTGCTTGCAATCTTCAAATTTTCTTTAAAGAGTCGTTATATTTTTGGGAGGCTTTTTTTTTTTTTTTTTTTTTTAAAGAATTGTTGACAACATATGGGTCTCTATAGAAACTACTCTAGTTAATATACAAATACATGAGTAATTTTTCAGAAAATCTTTAAACCTAAATCACTTCATAAGGCAGACATTTGCATTCCAAGAATAAAACTTTCCCACTGTATTATTCTTCCTTTTTATAATAACTCCAGGTGAACTTGGGGTCTTAACTCTGCAGAGAGCTTGTCCTTCTAAGAGTTAACCTGGACAGAAGGCATTCATCACTCAGAGTTTAACCTCAAAAGCCACAGCTATCATCACTATTTCCTTTTACAACTGATAAAGCTAAGATCCAATGGACAGAAGTGCTCAAACTTCTACTCCTGATATTTGAAGACAGATACTACCTTCCTTGACAGTCCCTACTTTTCAGAAGAAAAAACTGAGTTAAGTGGGTGTCCAAGGTCACCCAGTAGGTAAGCTTTTAAGATACAAGAGCCCATATCTTTCCTATTCTGAATATGGCCTTTCTCCTGCATTTTTATCCCCATAACCTTTAATTTTGTAACTTACAACGCAATAGAGAAGGTGTTGGAGGCTCCAGATGAGACTGCAGGTATCTGTGTAACAATGTCCATATGAACTCATTGAGGCCCTCTGTTCTAGCATATCTATTGTTGCCCATTATGCTTTGCTGGAGTGGTATAAAGTCAATCCAAATCTGTTTATTGCTGAAGTTCCAAAGGGGACATGCTTTGAACACATTTGTGTTAAAAGGAAATAGGTAACAGGTGAAAGAAGACACAAAACAAGGACTAATTACATGATTCAATGGAAAGGAAGAATTCAGAAATGGTGCCCACTGGCCAATCCCCTAAGGGCTCACACGTTTCCATTAATTATACAGGTATGCTATACAATGAATTATGAGCACCCTCTGCCCATTTATTATAGTTTTCCAAAGATAAATGATCTTTACTCTATTAATAACGGAGGCAAGTCAATTATCTCAAAACAGAAATATCTGTTCTGACAACAGATGTAACTTTCCAATTAATCTCTACCATTCAATTATGCCTTACACTGGAAATGAACCCCAGGAAATGCACAAAATGGATTGTTAAACTCACTTCATTCATCCTACATGTCTTCTAAGTTCAAGATCTTCTTCCTCATTACTCTTCATACTCCTAAGTAATCACCTTATAAATGTCAGCTGTGTGTGAAGCATCCTTGTGCTTGCTGTTCACCTGGGTGCCTACCCCCTTACCATCATCCTTTAAGGCCAATAAAATTTTAGGACTCAATTTAAAGACATGATTATGGAGTTTAATCCATTTACATGAGGTCCCACAGCTAAGAAATGAAAGTTGAAGACCTAGTGCTCAGATCTGTATCACTTTATCTATGTTCTTCCACCTTGTTCAACTCTTGCATCATATTCATTCATGCCCTAGCTCCCTATGCATCTACTTAGAGAGTTTATGTTGATTCAGGTGGGTGCCCTGCTTGCTGCTTCACCACGTGGAAAAAAAAAAAAAAAAAAAAAAAATATATATATATATATATATATAAAAGGGCTACTAGGTTTGCTTCTCACATTTGTGGGCTCTGATAGGGATCTCCATGCAGGCTATTGATCCAGCCTCCTCTATTCTTGCCCCTCATTCAGGCTTACAAACTGAGTAGCCTTGCAGGTATATGTACATAAGTGTGTGTTATGGACTCCATACTGGAGTCCAAGCACAGCCCACCACCTTAGCAAACAAACAAATGACATGTGGCTATTTTTCAAGCTAGAATTGTACACATTTTTGTGTGACTCAACATTCAGAAGTTAAACTCAGAAATGAGGTTCATGCTGGTCCTAAAAACAGGCTCATGCCCCTTATAGAAGATCCACCCAGAATGTAGAATAGAATGAGGTTGTGGGTTCCATGGGAAGGTACCCTTGGCCCAAAGGATAAGGGAATGACAGGAGGAAACTTAGAGTGAATCTCTCAAGGTCACAGTGCCTGTGGATCTGCAGAAGTTGTTTAATGACTGAATGATTGGCAGGGAAGAGGAGTATTGAGATAAATGAGATCATTCCAGGAATCAAAGAAAAGAGCCATAATCATATTTTTTTCCCGTTGGAGTTGCTAATTACTCACTACCTACGAGGCAACTTCAACTTACTCTACTTTGATTCCAACTGAGAACAGCCAGGTTGCAATGCCTCATTAAGAGTGCTATGATTTCTTTCTGCCTGGGTAGACACACATCTCCAGCTTGCTGAACCTGCATGTTACCCCTACAGCTCCTGCCTCTGAAAGGCTGGGAATTGCCCTATTCTCACCCCTGCTGACTCCCACTCTGTAGGGAGCAGGCAACACTTCTGCAGGGATATCAGGCAAGTAACCATGCAACCTTCAGTGAACCTTATGTCAGAGAGTACACCCAGGAGGCAAACTCACATGTATTTCCTCTGAATTTTCTTAAAGAATCTTCTTATTTTAAATGATACAAGCAAAATGAAGATAGGAAATGAAGGATGGTGGACTTAGTTAAGACTACTAATTATACTTATCCTAATTTTCTCTTTTTTGGTAAGAAAAACTATCCTGAGTTCAAATGCTCTTCGAGGGTTTGTTCTCTTCCCCTTCTCTATTCCAAGATGGCCCTGGCTATAGTGAAATACAAGATTGCTTTGTGGATCAGATGAGGGGGGGCACTTGCTTTATGCTCATCCTTGGGTTGGTTTCCAGTGCAAGCCATAGTTGTTCTAATTATTGGAGGTGCTACAACATTATTTGGTGAGGAGTTGCAGGGAGGAACACTACTGGGCTTTGACTACCTCCATCCACTTTGAACAAACCTTCACTTCTCATTTCCTCCACTTTCCCCATCATAACTGTTATCTCTTTAAATACGCATGCTTAATTGGTGCAAAGGAAGAGAAGAATGAATGAACTGAACACCCAGGTTCTCATCCAGTCTTACTACTTTCTAGCTGAAGGATGTTGAGAGTCATTGGATTTCGTCGAGACCTAGTTTCTTTTCCTGAAATGTAAAGGCACAATGTTTGTTGGTTTTACAACACTGACTTACAGATCAAAGAGTTCTAACTTTTTGTAGGCTAAAGGAGTTTGTAAATTATAAAGAGTTTGCAGAATGGTGGAGTGGAAATAATGTGGGATAAGAATCAGGTGACAGAGGCTTAAATCCAATGATTGGTTTTGGATCCCTGATATGTAAAATGACTAGCCAAATTTGACTTCCTTGAGAGGTCTAATAATCCATGAAATTAAAATGTCAAGTATGAAAAAAAAAAAAAAAAAAACTTAAATTCAACCTTTGAGTCAGGAAATGAAAACTGATCTTAGATTTCAAGATTTTAACTATCTTAAGGTATACATAAACATGATGAAAGATTGGACATAGGAGATGTTTCACTTAAAATGAGCAGCTTTCTCAGATCCCTAAGCCCCTAATGTAATAAATCAATACACATTTACTGAGCATCTACTAGAAACAGAAAAATTCCAGATATAGTTGAGAGGTAGAAAAATGAGTAAATTGGAGATCCTTTATTCATTGTCTCAAGGGATTTACCATTCAGTAATGGAGATAAGCTCAAGAATAACTACAATAAGTGGAACTTTTTAAATTGCTGCCAAAGAGCTATTTTTAAAAGTTCCAGGGGGAACTTTTTTAAAAGAAAGAACATATTTGCTCTGTGGCAGACTTCACTGTGAGTTTCTGAGAATTTCAATGAGGAGCTGCTCTGTCAGGGTGCAAGAAAAATATTACTTTGTGGGGTGCAAACTGAATCAAACCTCATGCAACTTTCTGAAGATAATTTTTAAAATATCACATAGGTTTCAGTGAGTGTCCACTTGATTCTTTTCTGTGTGCACATTCTAAGTTGGAGCACAATTGTGTCTATGTTAACATGCATGTAGAGTATCTTTATATCTCTTGGATTATTTTAAGATCATTGATAGAGAAAGTTATGGTAGACTGAAGAACATGACAGGGTACCTGCATGAGGAAGCTTCCAGTCTAATTGATGAAGTAAAAAAAAAAAAAAAATCAAAGATAATAATTATTTGACTCTGTGTATCTATGATCCCACTTAACTTTCATGGCTGTGTAAGATAGGCACTGGGATTAAATCCATTTTTCAGATGTGGTGTCTGAGTCTGAGAAAGGCTAAATAATTCCTACTAGGGATGTAGCTGGTGGGTGATACTAATATACAGCCTATTAGGCGATTTTAAAGTAGTAACTCCTTTGTTCAAGCTTTGTAGCCACTAGAGGAGGAGGTACCAGTATCATTTCCATTTTATAGATGGAAAGGAAACTCTTGCCCAAAGTCTCACAGTTAATAAGCAGTACATAAAGAAGTGGTGTGTAAAGCCAAGCAATCTGGCTCCCAGGCCCTGCTAGCACCCTCTGTCTTCTCAAATGCAGCTTGATCTAACATACAGGCTCTATAGTGACCACTGCACACACAGTCTCTTCCTATTTGTGCTCTCATTTCCACACAAACAACTAATATCACACCAGTGGCATCAAGGCAGGCATTTAGATTCTTGCCTCTGAGCTCAGCCAGCTCATTCCATAAGACACAAACACACCATTCTTCTCCACTGACCTGCACTTTGCCATTCTTTTCCTGTGGCTTTAATTAAATGTTAACATTCATTTGCCCTTTTCCATTGTGTTAAAGATAACCTTTGCTTCCTGTCGAGTCTAGATAAGCTTCACTCCATGACAGGTACCAAACAGGTTCATCTTGATATAAAGTAAAGAATGGGGACTCTTTGATCCACTCCACTGACATATTTTAAAATGCCAGATTGAATATTTGTTTTGTACTTACTTCTTTTACGGAATGTCAGGATAATAAATTATTTCTGGATACTGCAGTAGCTAAAAGGTTCGATTCCAAATTAGTCAGACTAACTGACTTTGACCCTTCCTTAGAGTCAAACAGACTTATGCCTGAGACTATTTCTCCTTAAACACAGTCATGTTTGGCTTAATGATGGGAGCATGTTCTGAGAAATGTGTCCAGGTGATTTCATGGTTGTGCAAATATCATATAGTTATGCAAACTAAGGCAGCTGTGATATCACTAAGCAATATAATCTGATGGGCCTGCCACTGCATCTGTCGTCCATCATCTACCAAAATGCAGTTACATGGTGCATGACTACAGTTGGAAATACACCATAGAGAAAAATCTGGGTTATGATTTAGAGTTGCACAATTTGCTGATTTCTGGAAATACAGAACTACGTTTTCTGTATGTTCACTCACTTTCTTGAGAGGTGGATGACTTTGATAAAATAGAGGGGAAATGGCCGAGAATCAAGTAAAAAAACAAATCTCGTTTTTGTTATGTATGCTTTATGTGACTTGAACAAATCTTATTTTCTCTCAGCCTCAGTTGCATGATTGCTTTAACAATTATATCACATCAACACAGCATAACTGAAGAATAACCATCTTTTGGCACATTATCTGATTTTATTTGTTAGAACAAAATTGTGAAGTGAGTATTTGTATTCACATTTTGCAGAAATGAAAACTGATCCTTAGAAAAGTGATATGTTCAAGGCCACAACACAGCTACTAAGTAAGGAGGAGCCAGGATTTAAATGGGGGCTGTCCACTTTGGAGACCTGTTCCCTTAAACATTAACGTCCCCTTGCAGTACCATCTGTACCATTTAGTGTTCATTGCTGCATTTCAGTATTTCTTCCCATTTATCTCCTAAAAATGTCCAATGACTTTGCTAGCCAAGGCCATGTCCTGTTCTCTGATATCAAAGTCTTCCCTCACTTCCAGAATCAGACATCCTTCCAGTAGTCAGATTGGTCAACAGCCCTAATCTATAAAGTTATCTTGAATTTTACAACAAAGAAGAGAATTCTCTGTTCTCCCAGACTGTAGAACTAGTAGAAATTTTATGATTTGATTTTTATGCGAGTTATGGTGCATTAGAACAAGGGGATTTAAATATAAAAGAGAAGAAAAGAGAAAACAAGTGTTAAAGATAAGCTGGGAAATAGAGAAAGGGCAGAGGAAAGATTACTCTTTGAAATATTTCTTACAGTATCCAAATATACACAAGAGCTAACACTCTAAATTTCATAATACTTTCATGTGGCTGATGGGATTGCAGAACTTCTCATTTCTTTTTAAGTTTTGTTTGCTAACTTTTATACAGTACATATGCATTATTTTTGCACCAAAAGTAAATGAATACAAACATACATGCACACGTCTGCAGAAAACAAACTATGTACAATCTTGGGCTAGCTAATAGCCTGGACAGCAACGTACATTGTGCCACATTTCTGGACTAGGCTCACTTTCCAGGCAAAGGTAGCAAGAAAGAGTAGATATTCCTTTCCTAAGATTTCCAGGGTCATTCATTATTTCCATTCCCATTTCATGGTTCATCATCAGTGTGACATTTTTTGAAAGCAATATACCTCTTAAACAACAGTATGACAGGAAGTTTTCAGAGAAAGATTCTATGCTATTACTTATTTCCATTTTTTAAAATGGTATTTACTTTCTATCAATTACAATAAATCAATGATACTTTTACAGTGCCATTTATGAAAAGCATTGTGCTTGACTGATTCTACTTCTGTTCTCCACCCTATTTGCTAGACCTTTTCTCAGCATTCCTTTCTGCTGTTGGTTTCCTAATTGTATTTTCTCCTCCTTTCACTAAACCATAGGCACAGTGCCACCATAATGTTCTTTCTGGGACACATCAGCTGGGTCAATGTGGTCTTTGAGAATGTATGGCAGTTTCCCCATTAGCAACACAGTCCCTCCAAAATAGTTCCAAAATAGCTTATTCATATTTTGATCCTCCAACTGTTCGAGCCAATTGCCTTTCCTCAGGCCCCCAACATGCATTGAGGTCCCCAGCCCTTCCTGTCCAATGGCCGTGCCTTTCTCAGCCTTGGGTCTTGTGCTTTGATTCTTTATTCTGATCCATGAGAGCCTTTTTCTTCCCTTCTGCTTATCTTCTAAAGCCCTCAGCAATTACCAGATATATAGAACTCACTCTTTTAAATTATCCTGTAATAAATCAAATGTTTACTACATATTTTATCATCTAAGATTTATCCTCCATATATCAAGTATATATGTACATATGGGTGCATGTGCACACACACACATACACACACACACACACACACACAGATCAGAATACTAGATTTTTTGGCTTCCTTACAGGGCTTTTGGCTAGAGAAGCAGGGAAGCTATTTCTGCTTCCTTTGTTTTCCTATCATTGTATTGCACAGTGTTGAAAATATAGTAGGTACTTGATAAAATTTCACTAAATTATATTTAGGCTCATGGTAAACAATTGAATTTATACCCCATCAAATATGAGACTCTATTATTTACAAATCAAATTTTAAGTATCATAATCATCTACTAAAAACTTTAATAATTATTCATCTATGTTATATGTTTTTAACCTATAAACCAAGCATTATTCATGCTCAAATGCTTAATCATTTGGAATAAGCTCTTCCTCTGACAACTTCCTGTCAAATGGCTATTTAAAACCCTCAGGTGTATTGCTTTAAGAGAGTGACACAGTGATTTAATATGGAATGATGTCTAAACAATGGATGGCAGGGGAGCTATTAATAAAAAGGACCGATATTGTGGTGTTACTCAAAGACTCATGAATAATAGGAAAGCTATCTTAAGTCCATAGCTGCCTGGTAAAGATTGTTGGCTCATTGAGAGTTGTTGTATCTTTTATTGCTTTCAGTATTTCAGAGCAGTTTTATATTTAGTTGCTGTTTTTAATTGAACTGCTAAATCCAGTATGGAAGGGGGTGTTGTGCTTTTGGAATCTAGTATTCTGATCTGCATTTTCCCTGGGTGAGATTTTCTACCATCAAATTATTCCAGAGAAATAGCGTGCAGATTCAAAATAAGTTCTGACCACCAATTGAAAGCTAGAAGGTGATTATTTGCATAGGTCCAGGTATTGGAAGTTAGACTGTCTGTGTAAATAATGACGAGTTACATTCTGATTGCCATTGTCCATTAAACTAAAATTATTTTTACAAAGCATCTACTAAAAATGCCTCCAGTTAGGTTTTGTCTAATAACCTACTTAGAATAAAAAAAATACCAGCTTGATCATCATTATCCAATAGTGCAATTTATATAGAGAACTTTATATTAATCATAAAGCACTTCTTTTAGCATTCTGCACAAGTATCCACCAAAAGAACTAGAATTTTCAATCCTTCCACTTTAAGCCCATGAAAACTGATCCTATTTTCTCAAATCCTTCTGTAATATTTCTTTAATGGAGAATTAAAATGAATTTCAAACAGGTTCCAAAGTTCTAAATAGATCTAATGAAAGTTATGGACAGGAATCACCAATGTAATGTGCACAAAATTTTAACATTTATCAGTGAAGAATAATCAACACTGAATTTGAATAATGCCTAGTCAGAGATATTTAAAAGCTCTTAAAAATTCATTAGATTTCGTGCTTGAAAAATAAGGATATGTAAGCAATATTAAGCAACAATGAGATTTAGCTCTAGTTTTAGAACCAGAGTAATTAGATTTGAATTCTAGCCACACAATCTGTTGCTATGTGACCATGTGTTGGTCACATGATATATAAGTGTTCTGACATTTAAAATTGGGATAATAATGCAATTTCTATTTATTTTGGCAAACAGTCTTGCAGAATTTAAATGTAAAAGTATCTTACATTTGTAAAATGCTCTGATAGATGAGTTATTATCCCTGTATTTATTGCTACACAAAATGTACATTTTAAAATCCTTTATAAAGAATGATCATTTCCTCTAATGTCTTAGAAAGTAAAACTGCTTAGAGAGAAAATTGAGTAACTTATATAGGTGCTAACTATATTCTAGGTATTATGTAGGCATTATTGGATTTAATCCTAAAAATAATTCTCTCAGTTAATTCCAAGTTTTATATCCAGTCTAGGAATCATTCAATTCAGTCTAAGAAGAAATTCAATGCACACCTGGTTCAGAGCATATGTAGCAGAGTTAGCTTGATCTTAGTTGTTCTCCAGATATTGTCCTCTTCCCCACATTCATAGGAAATCTCCTCTACTAGAGGGTATATAGATACAAGAGTCCAGTTTAAGGAAGGACCAACTTCCAAGATAAAGTCTTGTATCCTATTGTCTACCCACAGAGGTGCAACAAATGGCTCTGGAAGCACACTTGTCCCACAGACTTCCTCATTGGGGCATCTGCTACACCCCAGTGGAAGCCCTTTCTTTATTCCTCTGCCTTTTCCTTCTAGCCTCTCAGACAAGGGAGCAAAGGAGCAGATGAAAATTGCAGTGTAAAGGCTGAGCTCAAAAGGAATTGTACCGCAGGAACAGGGGAATGTCAGATTTTCTAAGTTGTGGTTATGCCTTTGATTCTAGGTTATCTTAGTGCATTAATAAAACTTTCAGAGATGCATATTATTGTTACCATTTTTCATAGAGGAAATTTGCTTTCAGACAGGTTAGGCAACTTGCCTTGAGACAAGTCAGACTGCAAATGTTTGCACAGTCTATCGTTCCTATTCCAATGGGGTGAGGACCAGAGCAGAGGCACAGCCCAGTCCTCACCATCAGAGGGGCTTCAGCAGTCCCAAGGTTAGAAATTGCATCAGAGCTGTCTCAGTTTGTTGGGCTGCTACAATAAATGGGCACTTAGAAACAACAGAAATTTCTTTTCCACATATCTGAATGGTGGTAAGTCTACAATCAAGGCATCAACAGACTGTGCCTCTGGTGAGGGCCTATTTCCCACATAAAAGAAGAGGTAAGAGGATGAGAATCTTTCTGGAGCCTACTTTCTAAGAGTGCTAATCCCATTCATGAAGACTTCACCTCACCGCCCCTAAGCCCTTTTATCATCTTGGGAATTAGGATGTCAACAGATGGATTTGGTGGGGGGGGAGGACAAACAGACCATAGCAATATGAAAAAACCTTACTCCTGTTATATATAAGATACAAGATATGTACACAGAAACAAATATACAATGTTATAGTTCAGAGTAGGTGTTCCCAAAAGTGCATCTGTGAGACAATGTAAGAAAGTTCAGAGGGGATATGGTTGGGTTGAGAGGTTTATCCTGATCAGTGCATTAATCCACACATAGGGATTAACTGGGTGGTAACTGTAGGGTGTGGTTGAAGGTAGGGCAGTGGAGGCCTGCCTTTGGGAATATATTTGGTCTCTGATGAGCAGGATGCTCTCTCTGCTTCCTAGTTGTCATTTGCTGAGTTGCTTTGCTCTGCCATGATGTTCTACCTCACCTCAGATCCAGATGTAGCTGGCCATCTATGGATGAGACCTCTGAAACTCAGTGCCAAATAAACTTTCCGCCACTATCAATGTTCTTGTCAGGTCTTTTGATCACAGTGGTGAAAAAGTCAACTAGAATGCTTTTCCTATAGAGCTCTTAATTTATATAAATGCATATATAAAATCTATCTTAAACATAAATACCTACTAATAGTCCATGCTGCTTTTTTAAAAATTTTATGTTGTTTCTTCATTCATTACCAGGATTTGTTTTTAACATACTATGATTGACTGGTATATTTGCATAGTGTTTCCCAAAAATAATCTGTAAGGCTAATTTTTAGCAGATGGCTTTTTAAAGATCATAGCATGTATCTCATCACCTTTCATTATGAATTTTTACAGCATGAACAACCCAATTTCAGTAAGAAGAATGTGTGCTGAAATCAGTGGAGTGTGTCCTAGCAGCCCTTATCCACAGGATTGAGTAGCACTTAATCCTATAGTACATATTGATGGCCAATTGATCTAATTACATTCACAAACTAACTGAAGTGATAACAGAATGTTTCCTCACTGACATATTTTTGAAGGTCTTCAGGGAGACCGACTTGATTATTTCAAAGTTGAGCTTGAAACAATGAAACATCTTAGAGTAAATTTGAGGGTCTGGTTTACAAAGCATGGTTTATAAACTATTTCATACCCTAGGTGTTTTTCCCCCTTTTTTTCAATTAATAAGCATACTCCAATTAGCAAGTGGTACAACTTTGTTGTAATGAAAATGAGAGTCTTTTACAGTTTAGCTCAATAGTCAATGTAATAATCTACACTTCTTTGAGATTTAACAAAAAGACACATGCATTGATTTGACCAAAGGAATGTTCTTATTTTAGTACCAATTTTTCTTTATCTTTTGAAACTCCATGCACACAGTGTTCTCAGAAGGCTTCCTGAGTTCCTTCCACATGTGATTGGGTCATAGGCTTCCTTCCTGTGTTCATCCATACTCTACACATGCCAGCTGTATACAACACTGCACCGTGACCTTCTATCTCCTCGGTTGCCTAAAGACACCTTTCAGCTGGCATGTTCTACAGGATAAGTGCCAAGTCAGGGACAAGGCCTGGAAGATCAGGAAGAGGTCCTCTCCTTGGAGGATCATAGTTTAGTAAGAAAAGTAGAAATGTAAATAATTATATTAAAAGGTTAATGTCTCTAAGCAAGATGTTTCTTTGGTGTAATGAATGCAAAATCCACTGAGAAAATTAGTTTGCAGTGGTAAGGGTTTTTCAATGATAAATTATTTGGGCTGTTGCTTTATTTGCTGTCAGAGATAACCCATAGATGCTTCTGATATGTAATTATTAAATTATATATACATAAAATAGCATAATAGAAAACCTCTGAGTAGCGAGTATATTGCAAAGTATTTTCACTGTGTATATTGCCGTTTCATATCAAATGTATATTGCCATTTCATATCAAATATTAAATAGCTTAATTCAACATTTTCTCAGTGCCAACTATCTCTAAGGGTGCTAATGCTGTGAACAATATAATACTGAGTAAATCTGTCATCTCTAGGAAGAATGTGAAGGAGAAAACTATTTTGAACTGGACCTTCCTACATGATAGGCAATGTGCTGGGTGTGTGTCCTATGCAAGGTTATTTAGTTCTCATGAACACACTGAGATGAAAGGTATATTATTACAATTTCAGACATTAGAAAATAGGTGATAAAAAGGTTGGGTAACTGGCTCAGGACCACACAGTTGAGGAATGATTGAGTTATGAATTCAAAATAAGATGCTTCTACATGAAGTCTTGTTTCTTTAGACACTAGTATGCAACTTCCCAAAGTGAAGAAATATATGCTGTATGTGCAAATATCTTTATTAGATGAAGACTAGTCTATTACAAGTATAATCAAAGAATAATGATGATCAGGGAATCCATAAGAGCTTCATGGAGAAAGTTTCAAGGGAGTTGCAAAGATTTTTCAAAGATATGCTAAAATGGAGATACAAATATCTAATAGAAGAATACGTAGTATCAGCACATCTGAAAACCCTACAGAAAAGTATAATAAAATTAACTCTGAGTATGTGTTGTAAATAATAATAATAATCAACATTCCTTGAATGAATGCTATGTACCAGGCAGTGCATGAAGCTACATTAATTATCTAACCCACTCCTCATTACAATCTATGAAATAGGTGATGTTGTATCTCATTCAATATATGAGGAAACGGAGTTCAGAATAGAAGTAACTTGCCCAAATTCCATGTTAAATAAATTGCAGGGGGGTTATTAAAGCCCAAATTCTCAGCTCTGTACTGCTTGACCTGTGCCTAAAATGTGCAAACTATTCAGTCCTGTATTAGGTTCATTATAAATGCTCAATGATAATTATACTGTCTGCCACCATTTATCAATCACATTATTGCCAGAGGCATAAAACATGAGATTATCTAGGATAGCTTTAGAGAAGTGAGCACCATATCCCTTGCTGAGGACTCAGTTTAGGAAGTGTCTGGAGGCATGTGTGCGAAGGCCAGATGGGAAAACACAGTTGAGACTTTTCAAGGTTAGGAACTTGACCTTGATTTGAGAAGCTATTATAAAACAATAAAGGTTTCACAGACCAATAACCTAATTAGAACTCAGTTTTTAAAATGTACATTTAAAAGGCACGTTGGGAAATGAGAAATCACTGAGCTAGCCTTAGAAATTGATTATATATGAGCTGAAAGGAAAAGCAAAATGTAGAAAATTAATTTGGGGAACTTGTGCTTAAGGGGGTGAGTGGAAATTAGTGGGAGTTGAATGGGCTCAGCCTGGAGCTGAATCAAAGATATAAAGTAGGTGAGGAAAATAACATGGTATTCTGTTTGGGAAAACTGATTTATAAAACCTAATGTGACATATACCTGATAGTTTCCAGAAGGCTGGTAGAAATATGATACTGAGCCCAGCCCATTAGGAAAGATAGGACTAAGTATATAGATTAAGGAATGATCCAGAATTTCATGATATTAAATTATGCACTACATTAGAGTAACATCTGGTCACTATCCCTTTGTTTAGTTCCAATAAATAATAAAATGTATTAGGATTTGAGAGTCTGAGATTATTTCATGCATACATAATTTTATGCATACATATATATGTCTGTGTGTCTGTATCTATCAGTATATGTATATCACTTTACTTCTATTTATTAGTATCCTTCATTCCATGATTATCAGGGAATTTGTACAGGTTTTTCAGCACTATATGCTTAGGTCCTAGAATAGTTTGACAGAAAGCATCTAATGTATATTTTTGTACGAGTGAACAAGTAACAAATTAATAGGTCACAGTATCTGACGCTTCAATGAAAAACTAACTCATTATCTCCAGAGGCCATTGACCTTCTGAGAACATGAGAACATGCCCTGTTGGTCCAGAAAAGTTGCAATTGTGACAATTTCTCATCTGATTACAGAAGATCCGTAGATACCCTGAAAACCATGGGTCAGTCTCCTCAGAATTCAAGATAAAAATGTGAGCGCTCATTCAATGTTTCACTCACTATAAACCTTGAAGAAGACCTAAATTTAGAGTTCCTATTATATTTTTATAACACTTTAAAATCTCAGTAAAAATTGTATCGAATGTATAGGTGAGCATTAACTTTTTTCTCCTCCCTAAAGGAGGGAGTGACAGAAGCACTTGGATCAAGAGTTTAGATTCTAAAGATGGCTATTGAGGACTTTGAAACTATTTTTAGGACTTCTGGAAATATTTTTCATTGATAAAATGAATTGGGCTCAAAAGAATGTGGCTAACTCTATAGACAAACTCAGGCCTTTGAATAAAGCACATGATCCAGCAAACTCAGCAGCCTGGCTACCTGGAAGCAAGTTCTCTGGTCCTCTGGAAGGTTAGCTGGTTGTCATGTTAGGATATTGTTTTCTCTGCCACAGGGTGAATTCTTCCTGCACAGTGCTTGTAAGAAATACCTAACACAACAGACTGAGGACTTCTCTGAGTTCATGAAAGTGTGGCTTGATGATAGACACACACACACACACACACACACACGCGTGTGTGTGTGTGTGTGTGTGTGTGTGTGTGAATTGGCTAATCACCAAGTAGAATTATGTAGTCTGAGATTTGCTTTCATTGCAAGGGGGAAAATTAAAAAAAAAAAAAAAAAAAAAAAAAAAAGAACAAGAACAAGAATAAAGAGGGAGGTCCATATTCCCCAGCACCCACTAATGGTTAAGATTCACCAATACCTGGCAGTCATGAATTTCAAAGTAAAGACTATTTGCATCTGGTTGGGAGGTTAATTTTAAGTGGAAGGAGATGCAAGAAAATGGGAGCAGAGATAGGAGAGTGCCACAGCATGAAGAGAGGTCAAGAAGGTGTGAAGAGGGGAGGTTCTTGGTGGCACTGACCAATGCTTCAGATAAGAAAAGAATGAAGGCCTGGGTTGTGGCTCAGTGGTAGAGTGCTCGCCTAGCCCATGCGCGGCCCAGGTTCCATCCTCAGCACCACGTAGATATAAACACATTGTGTACAACTAAAGCAAATAAATAAATATTAAAAAAAAAGAAAAGAATGAAAATTTAGAGGAGGACTTTAGTTTTCAAATTAGAGAGGACATTCATTACTTTCAAGACAATATGTTACTAGAATGGTGATGAAGTGGAAATTTGGTGAATAAGGAATAATTAGAAACTTACTGAGTGCTACTGTATGCAAAATACCTTTGTGGATTTTACAGGAAAGTCATAATATATGGGGACAGATTTTCTGAATTTAAATAATGTTTGAGTTGGGGATTCCTTTAACAGCATAAAGAGATGCTATGAAAAATATTTGGACAGCCTCAAAAAAGCATCAATTATTTATTTGTTTGGTCATTCATTCCTTTATTATGTATTTACTTTCCCAGCTAGATAATTTACCCATCTTTGGGTGACATAATACCATGCTCTCCCTTCAGCTAAGAACTCTTTTCCCCCTCTTTACTATGCAGCTAATAGATGACACATGCCACCATCAGCTCTAGGCATGGCCCTGACTGAGTTGGGACAATTAATATAATGTTCCATTGACAATAACAGATTCATGAATGGGGCTGCCCCTCAATCCAGGGCCGTAAGAATAAGATTCGCAGGTTTTGTTACATACCCAGGGAATAGAAGTTACTTTCTTTTTGCAGTTGAGAGGCGGATTTAGGATCCACACCTAAACTATTTTGTTCAGCCTGGAAAACATGGAATCAAGGAAAAGGGAAACCAGGAATTAGAGAACATCATTTTAGTTGTAGATTAAGCCTCACCTGAAGCTTCATTTTTAGATAGTGTCTAAAAGTTTAGGAGTATCTATAAACTTTTCAGGTACATAAACTAGTATACTCCCATTATTATTTAAACCAATTTGATTTGAATTTTCTTAAATTTGACATTAAAAAAAGTCCTGATGGAGAAAATTTGTTATTCACTTCTTGAAAAGGCTAAGTAAGAAATGAAAGTGTAGGGGGGCAAAGAAAGGGCTAAATCTAGAAAAATAGATTAGAATCAGAAACAAATAGCCCTCTAAGGTATTTGAATTGCCAAGGATTGGGCTTTCAGATAATCCATTGTTTATTCCTCTGTGATCTTAATCCTGGCTCTTTAGACCTCTGGTGGTCACTGATGTCATCCAGCCCTTGATTACAACTCATTGTTCAAAGGTTTCTTTTGTCTACTGGACTGTAAATGAGAACTCCTAGAATTTTCTTGCAGGCAGACTCTATGTCTTACACTGGTAACCTCATGTGCCCTCGCATAATGCCTGCCACTTAGCACTAGTTGTAGCATTGCATTGGCTTCTAATGTAGGGGGACTCGATGAGAGCATCATTTTGGGAAAACCACTCTGGCAGCAGTGGATTGAAAGACAGGGATGGGATAATAATGAACAAGGAGGGAAGCTAATTAAATATGCATTTCAGTGTTCCAGGGGTGGAAAATGGATAAGAGCTCAGACAAATAAATCAACAAAATGTTAAGATCTAAATCTAGGCAGCCACATGAATAAAATGGACATGGTCACACATATACATGTTCATACAGTGTTGCTCTCTCCTGTCCTCTTTTATTCATAGGATGTTCTTAAAACTGTTGTCCATGGTGACTTTCAGAGGAAAGCTGACCAGCATTTGGATGCACCTATCAGATCAAACATTGGTGAAAGGGCCCTGTGGCTTCCTTTTCTCAGTTGTTCTAAATATAGACTGGATGGGTTCCATACAACAGGAGAGACTAGAAGTGGATTTCAGGATTGGCAATGTCCTCAGAGCACAAGGTAAGCAAATATAAAATCAAGCATAGTATAGCCTGAAATAGGGAAAGGTTTTAAGTGTCCTGAATACTTTCCAGTTTTAGTTGTCACTTAAAATATTGCCTTACTCCTTCTGCCATGGTAACATGATGCTGAGTCTAAAGAGGAATGTAAGGAAGTGGTAGTTTTTAATGCATTTGAATGAGAGAGAATACTTTCTAGAGCAAACTTTGGAAACAGGTCTAGTATCCATTTTCACAGTTGATTTGAGCTGTGAAATTTCTATAGATTTGATCTTGAAAGCAATATACACCTTACCCATTTCATAAAATAAAGTTTCTTTCATTTTCTCATGTCAAGGTAATATTTCTTTACTTTAGCAAACTTGGAAAATGCAAAAAAAAAAATGAAAATAAGGATGGAATCACTTATAATTTAATCTCTTAATAAAACCCTTTTAAATATTTTCATTTCAGTATTATTTGTACCAGCACAATTGTGTGAAATATTTCATCATTCAGGTCTTTGCTTAGAGAAGTCTTCCTGGACCTCTAACTTATAATTTTGTTCCTTCCCTGTTCCTACTGTTTTCCATTGTACATTGTTCTTTGCTTTGTAGAATTTAGCATGAATCTTATCAGTGACTATGTATTATTTTTGAGGGAAGGTACTGGGAATTGAACTCAGGGGCACTCAACCTCTGAGCCACATTCCCAGGCCTATTTTGTATTTTATTTAATGACAGGCTCTCACTGAGTTGCTTGGCACCTCAGTGTTGCTGAGGCTGGCTTTGAATTCACAATCCTCCTGTCTCAGTTTCCTGAGCTGCTGGGATTACAGGCATGGGCCACCACACCCTGCTGAGACTGTGTATTTCTTATGCCTGCATTCCACATAAGGGCAGGATCATGGTTTTTTGCTTTGGCATTGCCACACTGAACACAAGGCAAGTACTTGGCATATAGCACACCAAAGATAAATTATGAAGCAGGTGCTAGGCAAATAGCACAAATGGAAGATTAATTATTTAAATATTTTCTCACTCTGGTGCAGTGGTTTAAGATTGCAAGCTCTGCAGCCAGACTTCCTGGACTCAAATCCTCTGTAGAAGGCAAAATTCTGGCCTCCCAAAGATGTCTACATACGAATCCCCAGAACCTCTGAATATGTTTCCTTACAGAGAATAATGACAATGCCTTTGTCATAGGATGCTGGCTGCATTGAGTAACCTGAGCTATGACCATGGCACAGCACAGCACAGAAGCTCACTCTGCATTGTTTCTTTCCTTTTAAACAACAACTGAGCTTTCCAAAGTCAGAGAGAGAAATGCAGCCAGACTTAGAGCATTAGTTACTTGTATTGTATGAAGATATTAAAAGGCAGGGTTTAGCTGCAGACAGAGACAGAGGCTGTCAACTTGTCATTGGCTTAAAGTCAGGAAGGGTCATTAGAGCCATAAACACTCAGAAATGGAGAAGACTTTACTGGTTTTCAAGTCCACTCTCCTTGCTCATGCAGAAACCTTCAACAATCTCTGGTAGAGCCATCCTTTAACTATTAGTACTAATGGCTAACCCCTAGGGGAGCTTACCATGCCCAGGGCATGCACTAAGCCCCTTCCATGCCATACATTATATCATCTTTGGAGGATCTCTGTGTGATAGGTACTGTGACCACCTCATGCCAAGATCCAGAAACTGACCTGTGGCACCATGAGATCTGCCAGTTCATGTAGTCGAAATTCAGTCGCCTACAAAATCTTGGTGAAACAGTTAAAACCCTAAAATGTATAACTGGGGAGTGTAAAATGCCCCTAAACCTTCTAAATAATTCACAAGAGCTACCTCATTGTGAAGTCTGCTGCATTTTATGGTCTCATTTGGCAAATACTCACTCCTCTTGGTTAGTAGTTTATTTCATAATCACCATGAATGGTGAAAAACAGGGATGCCCCCTGTAGTTACTGGGAAACAATACAAATGACACATTGAATTTTTTTTTTTTTTTTTTTTTAGAATAACCAACTGGTCTCAGGGGCTAGAAGGGGTCATTTTCTGGTATGAAATTGACAGTGTAATTAATGGATAAGGATGGAAGCATCGAGGTGCAGTGGGAAATGCTCAAGATTTCACGTCCAGAAAAACTTCACACTCATTCATTTAAAGTAGCACATTATGTGAGCTTGTACTAGTTACTTTACCATCAAATGCCTTCCTATCAAACAGAAGCTTGGCTAGGTTATCACTAACATCCTTTCAAGTTTGATCAGACTCTCTTCCTCTGAAATATGGCCTAGATTCCTTGCAAATTGTCAGTTTGGCAACATAGCCCATGCTTAGAAAGAGCTCAGGGCATTCATGAGAATTCAATTTTATATTTCACAGATGGAAACTAATTGAAATTCTTTAGGTAGATCAAGTGTAACCACAGACACTTGCACAGGCCTGTAGCAGAGCCTTCGCCCAGAACGGCTTCAGTCTGTCAACAGCACTGAGCGTGTTGCAGGGAAACCAGTAATCATCTGTCTTTCTTAGAGAAAGTCATTGCCGAGAGCTGAGTTTTGTTGGGTCAAGGACACCAGGTTGCTTATCTGGGGAAAGATCATGCCTAGGATATTGCCAACTGGAAGTCCTTTTCCAATTCTGTTGTAAATGAATGTTTCATTTGGTCCAGGGCAGAAGCAATAACTCCAGATAATGCATTTGCCTATCAGTAGGACCTGACCAGATAAGCCCTGCAATTTTGAAGACTCAGATTTACCTTTACTCTGTGTCTGCATCTTGAGAACCTTCATCTTTAAGAGCTTCTTTCTCCAATTTTGAAGCATACATATGATCTACCCACTCCAGCTCCCTTTTATAGGTCTCTTCTGTGGCACTGAAGGAGGCGTATCTCTTTCTTTCTAATGTTTCTGTTTGTGTTTATGTCTGCTTGTGTCTGTTCATCTTTAAAGTGATGATTCTATGACTTTCACCCAAATGGTTGACCTAAAACCGGTCTCTCCAGCAGTTAACAAATGACCAATAGTTATCAACATCAATTTCATCCTAATTATTTCTTGATCACATGTGGTATTCTCTGCCTCTTGCTTGGACCTGGGTGTTCAGGAAGAAGTCATTTATTTCCCTCCATATACAGCTGACCAGCAGACTAGAGGAGCAGACAGATCAACTCTTCTTTGCTTCTGTAAGACACTGTTTTTATAGAGAAGAACTTTGTAAATTGTACATGTGAATGACCCATTTAGTTCTTTATTTTTCTTTTCACTTTCCAATCCATTGCACAGGGACACATTTGCAAAATACAAAGTATCACATATTGGTATTGTAACCATATCAGATTGCTCTTTTTAAAGGCTTATATACAATTTTTCTATTTTGTCCCTTTGAATGGGTAGACAACAGTTTTCAAAACAGCCCCTTCCTTCAGAGGGCAATATGAGTAGCAGTCTATTCAAACAGCTTTAGTAAAATGTGATTGAAATACTCATGAGAACATAGTTCATCCAGGCTGGGCCTGAGAGCAACCTCGGAGAGAAACTCCAGGACTTATTTTCCATCTTTAAGTTTCTATTAGATCATACTTGATCTGGTCACCTCTGCCCTCCTAAATCACACAGTTCTTTTGTGGATATTGTTCTGTCCTCCTGTTCACGGCTCAGTCGTGGATGGCTCCTCAGCCATGTGCCATCCTTTTGCTCTGCAATGCCTCCCTCCCGGGTGTCTTCAGAGCTTCTCTCGCCCAGGCAGTCAGGGCTTTCACATAAAGGCAAACAGCTCAGAGCACCCTATTCCTCTGTGCTGCTCTTGCCTTGCGATGTCTCCATTGTTTAAGGCCTCTAGAATCTAGTTCCCATCTAACTTCTTGGTTGGTTTTCACCACAATCATCTGATTGTATTTACAATGCTACATCAGAGCCCTGACCTCCCCTGCTAACCTATCTCTGCAAATAGTGCCTATTCCTCAATGCCCAGCTTGAACACCACATCTGTCAGGGATTTTTTTTCTAGAGAACTTACAAAAGTGGAATAATTGTTCAAACTGGTAATTTCCTAATATTTTTTTACTTTACTTCAAGCATTAAGGAGTGGCTGTCTCAAAACCTGTTGCCTTGCAGACACATCATCTTTCACATATGGAAACTCTGTGGTCAAAATCAATGCTTTACTCTCTACTTAAAGTCTAGCACTGTGCCTTTCTTTGACCCTCACTCAACTGTTGACTCATTCATTTGCCTATAGAGTTTTCTGGGCTTATTTTGTGCTGTCCAGAGCTTCCCAGTCTTATGAGAACTCAATCCCAAGTAAGATAAACAGATATATTAAAAGGTGATTACCATGCTGTCTGCTAAATGCCAAGAGTGTCTCAACCAAGTAATAGAGGGAGGTAGAGAAGATCAAAGGTGCAGAACAAAGGGTGCCCCAGGAATCTATCTTTAGGAGGTATCAATGGAGGGAAAAATAACAAGATAAGCAAGTCCAGAAGAGGGGGCCAGTGGAAAAAGTCCAGGCAGAGGGGGCAGCGTGGACAAAGGCTCCAGAGCAGGAAGCATCTGCAGGGGTGGGGCAGGAAGTAAAGTTCTAGAGAAGGGGCAGCTACTCTGGAAAGGAAGGCATATAATTTAGCCTGGGTAAAGAGGTTGTACTTCTTGCAAATAAACAAAGTAGTTTTATAATCAAACACAGAAACCCATGATATTAAAAAAAAGTAAATGGAGAATGATACAGAATGTTAATATTCAAGGGGCTAGAGTGACTTATGAGTATATTACACCTCTCTGACTGCTTCTCTCATTTGATTCTACTCTCTGGCACAGTTCAGAGTCTAATTATGGTTTCCTCTGGGTGTTCATTGCACAAATGCAGAGTTATTTGTAGTCTACTTGTTGTATATGGTTTTGAGTCATCATCCAAGCAAGCATTGATTAAAATAAAGCAGTATAGCAATTCTACTGGGTTAAGTAGTATCCCTCCAAAATATAGAGCTGCCCAAAACCTCAGAATGTGATCTTATTTGGAAATCAGTCTTTTAAAATGAAATGAGTTAAAATGAACTCAGGCTAAATTAGAAGGGGTCCCAAATCAAATGACTAATGTCCTTATGAAAGGGGAAGATTTGAATACAGAAGGAAGAGAGCCATGTGAGGATGGTGGCAGAGACTGGGGTCATGCAGTGACAAGCCAAGAAATGCCAGGGATTGCCAGCAAACTCCAGAAGCTGGCAGCAAGGGAAGAGTTCTTTCCTGGAGCCTTCACAGAGCAATTGTCCCCGTGACATCTTAGGTTAAGGAAAGAATAAATTTCTATAGTCCTTGGCAGCACGGACTATAGTAATCTGTTACAGAGAACTAGGAAATGATTGTAGCAGTTTACACAGATCAAGCATGTACAGTCTCTTCTCAATTTGGCTACTCATCTTAGAAATGCCTCCTGCCTGCTTGTCCTGGAAGGATTTCCACAGGGTGCCCTGTTGAATTTCACAAGTTGGAGGCAAGACAATATTCTCTTGAAAGGACCATGAATTTATTCTTGTCTGCTTAGTACACTAAAATTAGATAAATGAATCTCAATTAAGTTTAAATAAACTTGAGTTTCATGGTATTTTTACAAGTGCCAAACTATTAAGTTCTTTGAATGAATGTATCTTCTTTATGCTAAATAGTTCCAGGTTCAGTATATATTTATTAAATTTTACACAAGGTGCCATTTCTGAAAGCATGATGCTTAATTAACTGAGAAATGTTATTTGTGTAGGCCAAATAGCCAAGCCAGTGGGTATGAAACATTTTAGGAATTTATATTTAGCAATTTTTGATAAAGATGAAGTTCTAATGTTTTAATATTTGGAAGGACTTTGTCTCAATATTTGGTTACTTTTTGGTGAAAAGGAGCTTGATATTTCTCCTCCTTCTGGCAATGAAGGGAGGCCATTGAATTCTGCTCAGTGGGCTCACCAGGTACATTTCCAGGCACATTCCTGCCCTTTCTTGAGAACACTACTTCAGCATTCACTTCCTTTGACAAAGGTGGAAGCCATTTGTCAGGAGGCAAGGAAGAAGGCACAGGGCACTTGAAGCTTTAATAACACCAATATTTTGTGGAAACCCAGGTCTAGTTATCTTTAATGTTCAACCCTTGTTGCACAAATGGCTGATTTTCCCAATTTTTGGTCAATGTCAAGACACAGATAAGCACATGCACTCAACCATAGGAAAAAAGGAAGCTGGCAGAGAGACGAGGGCACACGTAAAGAACATGAGTAGGTTAACAATATTCCCTTCTATGGGGTGGGATCACCTGTTATTTACCCCATGCCTTGTATTTGATAGAGGGCCTTGATTTGTCACTGCTGATAAATTGCTCAGTAGAACGACAGCTACTTTGCTCAGAGCTTGTCCTCTGTTGGAAATATTATTTTTGTTCTTTCTCAGGGAAGCACAGCTACAAAGTCCCTACCAAAGGATTCAGTTTCAATAAAGTAGAGTATCAGTGTTACTTTAAAGATGGTGTTATACATACAGAGTAACTATGCAATCAACAAAGTATTTAATTAAAAACAGATAAATGTTTAAATGAAAAAATAATATTCCAATATATTTGTAAAATAACTCTATCAATTGCTTTCTCATGAGTGACTTTATCAATGACTATGTAGATAAAAGGAGGAAAAAAGGAATTGGATATCAATTATTATTATAATAATTGGTTACTGAAGTTGTATCTAACATAAGCAAAATATGCCAAATTTAGGAATAAATATATCATTCAAGAGTTTTTGTGTCCATCTATCATGAATTAAATGTAACTTATGCAACAAGTTATTAGAATCTATCTGTGTTGGGCACTTGCATAGATCTGGGTTTAAGCTGTGGTTCATGGAATTGCAGAACTATTTTTCCTTTCATTAATTAATTCATTCTTATATTCATTCAAAAACATTGTGTTAAGAGTTATTCCCTTAACACAAGACAACTTCCCAGTTCTACATAGATGATGGATAAGAAAGTGATTGATTAACATGCAATATGACAGCTGTGTGTAAAATACACGAGGTCTAGGAAAGTGCAGCAGAAGGAATGAGGTAATCTCCTCTGCAGAATAAAGAACTGAGTGAAAGGGGCAGGAGGGAAGGGAGGCACCCTTGACCTGGGGTTTGATGGATGATTACAAATGTGCTAAAAGAATATCAGAGACAAAAGCATTCCAGGGAGGAGGGAAATGTGGGCAGTGAAACAGAAAAAGCAAACGGGAAATTAGATAACTACAGGATTTGATATTGCTGATAGTAAGGTGTAAGCTGAACCAACGTGGAAATTAAAAACTGAGAAGTAGGCAAGGGTCAAGGAAGATAAAGACCGAAAAGAGTCCATCGAGTTTGAGACATAGGAAGTCTCTGGTGACACAGAAGCAGCTTTTTCAGTGAAGTGGAGGGACTGAAGCCACAGCATAGTGACCCTGGGACCCTACTTCCCAGGAGGATAAGGCCCAGCTCATACAATGTGGGCACAGACAGGGCCTAGTAAACACTTCTGACTATTCTGTCATAGTATTTTAGTGTAAATACAAGACAAGCAAGAATATAAGAATATAATGCTTCAGGTGGGGAGGGCATATTTATTGGCTCACTGACAAAAATGGCAGAGGGTGGGGATGTAACTGAGTAGTAATGCTTGCCTAGCATGTCTGAGGCCCTGGGTTTGATCCCTAACACACACACCCCCCCCATACATATATCTCATATATGTGCATATATATACTTATTTTGCATATATATTTATTGTGTATATATTATTTTTGTATACACACACACACACACACACATATATATATATTTTTTTTCTTTTTTTTTGGTGGATATGTGGGTGTGCTAGGGATGGAACCCAGGGCCTCACACATGCTAGCTAAGCACTAGTACTTAATTACATCCCCACCCTCTACCATTTTTGACAGTGAGTCAATAAACATGTATATTCCTGCTTGTCTTGTATTTACATTAAAGTACTATGACTCTATTTCATACACACACACACACACACACACACACACATGCACACACATGAAAGAGGTTAAAATTCCAAAAAGAATAAGTTTCAAGAACACATTTCTTCTCAGGACTATTCATCAGGGAACATCTACAAGGCAGTTTCTATGTTCTGGAGAATACAAAATCACTTACAGTGATTCATAAATTCTATCTCTTCAACATGTTTCCACCTTAATCTCTTGACCTTCAATTTTTTTTAATTATGATTCATAGTAAGAAAAATGTCTTATATCATGGCCCAAAACCACCCACTCACTCTCACACACACAAACATGAACAAGTTTCACGAAACCCATACCGAGTGCATACTATGTTTACCATGTGCCGCACAGTGTGATAGCTCCTATCATATAGCAACAGATAAAATAATTACTATAATTTCAAAGTAGTGGAAAAAGTCAAGGATATTTCGAGATATGTATTATGATATTGTGATTTGAAACTATTTATAGCTTTTTAGTTATACAATCACGAATTCTGCTAATACTGTGGTTTGTTGTCTACATTCACAATTATTCACAATGCTATGTGTTTGTCAGTGTTAATGAAACTAAGATGGAATGTTCTTTCCATCTAGGTTCATGGACCTCTGATTGCTCTCACACAACTATGCCAGGATAAGGCCTGTCGACTAGTGGATGTTTGAGGGCTAGCTCCTGCCTCTCTCTCTCCTCTGCTTCACTTCCTCTACTCAGATTCTTATACATCCTGTTCTAGTTGTATCAGCCTTCTGGTCTTTCCTCAAACATGTGGTGCATACTTCTGTTTTAGGGACTTTGTACTTTTCTGTCTGTTATGTTCTCCCCAGATATCCATAGGTTCCTTCTTCATTGAGTTCAGGTCTTTGATAAAATGTCCTGAGAGATGCCATTCTGATAGGCCTAAACTATACCAGACCCCATCACTCTCTGCTCCATTACTCTGCTTTCTCCCTCTTTACAACAGTGTATCATGGATCTGTTTACTTATTTCATTAGTGACTCCTCTACTAGAAGGCAAGTCCTGTGAGATAGGGATTTGTTTGGTTTAACAACATGACAATGACCAGCAAGTAGCAATTACTTAGTTAATATGTAGTGAAACATCATATCAACAGGTTAAATAAGTGCTACATTAGGTACACAGTCAATGTTTCAGAGATCAGAAATGTCCCCTACATGGATGTATTATCAGAGTACAGTCTTGATATCACTGGAGACTTAGGGAAAGGAGAAAATTAAACATCTCGAGTTGGAAAGACATTTAGGTCTGTTATAATTTGAATGTTTATCCATTAGAATTCATGTGTTAGAAACATATTCCCCAAAATCATATGTTAATGGTGTTTGGAGCTATCTCTGGGAGATAACCAGGTCATAGGAGCTCTGCCTTTATGAACTTATTAAATGTTATTGCAAGAGTGGCTCTGTTACAAAAACAGCCCTCTGCATGCTTTTACTGTCTTACCATGTGATGCTCTCTGCCATTTTTTGATGTAGGAAGAAAGTATTCACCAGAAGCTGAGTACATAGCACCACCTTGATATTGGATTTCCCAGACTCCAAATTTTAAGCCAAATAAATCGCTATTCTTTGTAAATTAACCATCCTATGATATTTAGTTACAGCCACAGAAAATAGACTAAGATGGGTTCCAATCTAGATAAGTTCTAAAGTCATGTTTAATTAAAATAGCTTTTTCAATCATATTTCAATGTTCTCAATTATACATTTTCTCTCTGCTTCCTATACGTTCCATTAATTAAGGATTTTCTAAGAAACTATCCATGCTTGGCATGTGTAAATAACACAGATGGCAATGTGAATATCATATTAAGCATTTGGAAAGATGAGTTTCATTAAGGAAAAACTGGGCAGGTGGGATGTACACAGTATTTTTTATTGATATAACCACATTACATTTCATAATGTAAACTTGATTTATTTTTCCATTAAAACATATTCCAACCATTCAGCTAAATCAAAGTGGAAATGTAACATTTGAGCCTTAACCATTTGAGTCTTTTCCCTTCAAATGTTTTTATTTTTTGAATTCTCATATTAATCAGACATGAGATAGACATGATTTTATGCTGATTTGGAGTATTTCAAGATGAAGTGTCAGCAAACCTTATCTGAAAATATATCCATCAAGCTTTATCGGGTACTAAAAATCCAAAATCGAAACCATTTAATTAGCCTCCAGTTAGAAACAAATATTTGACAAATGGTCACTTGTGTTTGCCTTTAAAATATACATTTAGTAGGTGCAATTTTTCTCAAAAACATGTCCCTTTGTCCTTCAAGAACATACCACAAGAGCATGGAGATGAACATATGCAGAGAAAATAGCCTAGGTAATATAACAAATTAACAAAACAGCATAAATATTACATAGCTAAAAATGCAGACAAGTAAAAGAGTCAGAGAAAAAATAACAGCCTTTTCATTATTTTATCCTACAAGTATTATCTGAAGCCATAGCAAGTAGCTATGTAGGTGTTGGATACAGAAATGGAACAAATTAGAGATGCTGGTGGATAGAGCTTATCTTCTATCAGATGAGATAGATAATGAACAAGTATCTCAATGAATAAGTTCACATTCAGTTGCTATGAAGACAATAAAACAGGCAATAGCATAATAATGGGATTTTGGTCTCAAAGTCTCCTAAAGTACACACAACCTAATTTAATTCCTGATCTTATCAAGCTCTCAAACTTCAATAGAAAGCTACCTGTAGATCCAAGATTTCCTTCCCATATCCATGCCAGCTGCAGCAAACAATAGATCCTATGTAGCAAACATTAGTTTTTCATATCCAGTGTCTATTAGCAAGTTATTCTTTCCAACAAATTTCTTCATAAGCAGCATTTTACAAATGGCATTCATCCTCCTTAGTCTGTTGGTACCAATTCTCAGCTTCTAGCTTCAAATCCTGTACATTTGTCTGAAGAAACCCCAGTTGAGGGACATCTCATTAAGGATGGCTCCCTGGCTTCCCTATGACCTCAGCATGGAAAATGATGGCAAATGAGTTTGCAGAATAGAGGCAGCTGAAACAGGAACAAGTGGGGAATCAAAGACAAGAGGCAAGGAATAAAAACTCACTTCCTGATGGGGTGACCAACTCCCAAATATCTTCCTCACCATTCCTCACAGAGAAAGCAGTGGCAGCTTATAGGAAATCACCCCTTTGGATATCATTGAGACTTTTTTCCCTTAAACATGCACATTTGCTGTAATGCAGAGGACTGTCAAAGTCTACTCCAAGGAAGTAATAAGACACGCAATCAGATGGTTATCCATAAGGATGTTTATTTCATCATTACTTAAAATACCAAAAATTCAAAATAAGAACCTAGATAGGCTAAAATAAGGATTGGTCAGATAAATTAATGCATAGCCTCAAATTATATGCTTAGATGTATGGAGAATACAGAGCTATCACAAAATATGTTGCAGAAGAATATTTAGTGGCATGCAAATGTGTTGTCTTTATAGTTAGGCTAAAAAAAGAAAGAAAAGAGAACAAAACAATCTCCATATAGTGCAATTCAAATTTGTGTATGTTCAGGGACAAATCAATGAGCAGAGACACAACTGAAACTTAATAAGAGTAAATTGGGTAATTTAAAAGTAACAAGTGTTTCTTGAGTTTTGTTCTAAGACATTATTCAAATTTTTCTGAAGTCAATATGGGTTATCTTTTTCATCAGTAAAGATGTTATTTTGTAGAGGTTTCTGCTTTTGAGCAATAAACATTTATTGAAGAGACTGTGGGTTCATGCTTTGATATGTAAGTGGGGATTGGAAGCAAGAAACTGTCATTCTAAGCCTGGGCTGAACTTTGTCCTTGTGTGGCATTGTATTCTTTACCTTAAAGGCTGAGGGCACAATGGATTTACAGTGGAAAGCTCTGAGACTTAGTCTCTTGACCTCCCAGGTTGGATTCCTTATTAAACATTATGTAGGGCCTGTAACCACTAATACAGCAGTACGCTTACTGTATGATGAGAATAGGGATGTCTTCCTTTGTTTCTTGGGGTCCTAGGGAGGGTCACACAAACACAAGGCACTTTGCTGATTGCATCCTATACATTCATAATCCAAAGATATAACCAAGCAAACCTACATAAGAAAAATCTTTGCAATCTGCAAACACTACCCTCAGTCGAGAGCTTGGGCAATCCCTGTATCTTGAGACTCTGTCACAGTGACAACATCTGAAAATGGGGAAATAATAGTTATAAAATAATAGTTTTAATGAAATAATAGTTTAGTTATTTAAACTGAGGCAAGCCCAAATCCAAACATTATTTCTGGGTGTGTTTGTATTGGTGTTTTCACAAGAGATTAGCATTTGAGTCAAGGAACCAGTAAACCAGATGGCCCCTCCCAGTGTGGGTGAGCATAACCCAATATTTTGAGGGATTGAATAAAACAAAAAGGCAGAGGAGAAGAAATTTTCCCATTTTTTGTTCTGTCTGTCTGAACTGGGACACTGGATGTTTTTCTACCCATGGACTGGGATTACGCCATTGGCTTCCCTGAATCCTGAGGCCTGGTAGGACTCAGACTGAAAAGGTGTTACTCACATTTCTGGGTCTCTGCTTGAAAAAAATCCTATGTAAAGAAAACCTATTGTAGGACTACTTGTTTCTATAATTACATAAGGCCAATTCTTCATAATAAATCTTGATCTATCTGTCTATCCACGTGTGTGTGTGTGTGTGTGTGTGTGTGTGTGTGTATCCATTTGGTTTTGTTTCTTTGGGGAAATATGAACAAATACAATAGTAACAGCCCAACAAGTTGCTATGGTGATTGAACATGTTTCTGTATATAAACTACAAAGCAGAACGTATAGCACATGTTAGTGATCAATATTCTTTATTATTATACATATTATTATCATCATCAACATGAGAGCCATTACTCTTGATAAAGTTGTCATTTTCCTTGAGGTAATTCGTATAAATGGTTGATGTTTCCCTTAGCTATATTTATTATCTGAACAAAAGTAATAGCTTCACACTAGAGGCCTCTCTTTATGATATAAAGTATTTTCATTAATTTTTGTTAGTAATTAAATGTATGAAGAAAATTTAAAAATATAATCTCAAATGTTAGAGAACCCTTTATACAAGAGTTTCACATATAGATCAAAGAGTTATTTTCAATGTTTTAAGATAGAAATTTTAAAACAAATTTAAACTTGGGTGAAATTGTATACAAAGTAAGCAAATGAGTCTGCTGAGAATGTAGCATGTACCTAGGCCTGTCACCTCACAGAAAGGTTACAACCCAGGAAGCTGAGGGGAGAGAGAGTCCTTCTAGAGGCCCTCTGTCCATTCTGATTCGTGGTATAAACCACCTTACAAGAGCAGCTCTTGGGATAACACCAGAACTCGAAACTCTGCCTGTAATTATTGGTTGCTTTAAATATATTTCCCAGTGCAGAAAACAATGCACAAGCATAACTAATCTCTCATTTGCTCTGGCCCTTTAGCAACTGGTTTTATAAAACTGTTCACTTTTTTTTTTTTTTTTTTCGTTGACTGAGAAAGGTATTACTGATGTTTACAAAATCAAAATCAGAACAAAAATCCTGTTCTTTAGAGTGCTTATAACATGGTAGAGGCCTTATTTGTTAGAAAGAATTACTGATCATATTTTGGAGAAAATCACCTGTGCCCAGCCACACAGATGATGTGAAGCCATCGCAGAACCCATAGTGATATGGAAGAGCTTTAGCAAATTCTAGCAAATGTGGGTGAATAATTAGTAAGACAACTACTTGCTAAAATGGTTTCCCAGATAGAGAGACTTTGCATTGGCCCATTTATTTCCATATTTCAACAAAACTTCATTTTCATCCTTCACTCATTTTTCTTAATTGTGTAAGATTAACAAATTCTGGCAAAGAAACAATTCCCTTCATACCATTTTTCCACCCAAACCTGGCTTTGGATGGCTAAAAGCTAAATATATACATAAAATCATTTTCTTATAAATTGTTCGATAATCTGAATACTTTGTTGTTGCATTTTAGATAGAGAAATGTTTATTCGCCATTAATGTTAAATCACAATGACAGATGATGTTTACACAAGAAGGAAAAAATGGTTTTGAAAGAAGTTGTTTGAAATTGGTTATGGATCTATTCTATTTATAATATTGAATATAAACATGACAATCCCACAGAGAGGAAAATGTCTTTCCAGTTGAATTCTCTATCAAGCTGAGATGTAGAATGCTAATTCTACAACAATGTTGATGAATTCTGTTTCTAAAAATACTCCTCTTAATGCATCATGAAATACTTAAGTTTGAAGCTAGTTGTAACTATTAGAATATATTTCAACTCTTAGAACAAATGCTTTATTAAAATGCACATTTAAATGAGACATATCTCTGAGGCCTAACTTTAAGTTGCTAAGTTCTCAGTAACAATAATTAAAGCTTACATCTCATCACTAATAAAATCACAAATTCAATATTGTTTATGCACTGTTAAAATTCAAATTTATTTTAGGAAAAAAAAAAACACTATTGGATGTCACCAAATCAAAAGTCAACATAGATTGATAACTGGCCCAAATCTATTACACAAAGGCTACGACCAAATTAGGCACAAATATAGAGAGAAACAGGAAAACTTCTTTTCTATCCTAAATGAGCAGTGCTCTAGAGCACGGATATGGTGTCATGAATATGTGGTCTTATATATCAGCTTTGTGACTTACATGATGTTTGACCTAGACTCATTCTTTAGCTCAGTTGTCTTTTTTGTTAAATGTGGCTACTAATAATGCCTGCCTTATTATGTTTCTGTGAGGTTAAAATAAGAACAAATGTCATTCCCTTGCCTTTCTCCACACAGTGCAATGCAGATGATGCTTTTATGGGTATGCTCACTCCCAGGCCTTTGCTGCCTGCCTTGATTGCTTAATATCCCCCTCCATTATACATCCTTTATAGCACTTGGAAGATTTATGCTTGCTCATTTCTTTCTATATATTTTTGGGCAAATAGTCCTAAATTCAAATGTGAGCTTCATTAACACAGTGCATATGTTTTTTTTTATTTGCTTTGTCTTCTCTTTGGTTTATTATTTTTACTCATCTTCACATAATTCATGTTGTTAGCATTAACTGTCATACAGTAGGTGTTTAATTAACATTTGTTGAGTAAACTAACAAGCAAAAATCCCTGTTGGTCATGTGTGATAACTTTTATTTCTTTTTTGGTGATAAATTTCTGAAGGAGTAATACTGTCCAAAACTAACAGGGGGGATCATATGAGGAAGAATCAGAATACATCAGACCTGAAACTTGGAATTTGAGAGAAGTAACTGGAGCCATATCAAAATGAGAGTACCAAGGGGAACCATGGGACAGACAGGCCCTGGGTGGTTCTCTAGAACCCTTGCCTACTGATTTTCATGTCTTTGTATAATCTCTTCCCTGAGTTTTGGCAGGACCTGTGACTTGAGTCTAACCCCATGAATAGGGCAAAAGTGGGAGGGGTATGAGGTTACCCATAAAAGAGAGCAGTGTATGTGTTCTTGGAGTCTCTCTTATTTTCTTTCTGCCTTTGGAGAAACAAACTGGTGTGAATTCCACACCCACAGGAATTGACTGCTGCTGACAATCATAGGAGCTGTGAAGCAGATCCTTCCTCAGTCAAGTCTTTAGATGAGAACCCACTCCTGACTGCCATCTTGATTGCTACTTGGGAGACCATAAAACAGGACCACTCTAAGCTATACCTGCAAGTTTGTCCAGATACCTTTCCCATGGAAACTGGGAGATAATAACACAACAGCCACCAAGAGTTTGTGTTACTTGCAATAGAAACAAGTAATGCAGTGATACAAAATGAATACCAGTGATTAAGGTTAACATAGAAACAAAGAAGAAACAAAACAAAGAAGTGTCAAAGACTTACAGGTACAAAAAACAAAATTCAGACTTTCCTAAGGTCAGAATATTTATATGAAGTGATACCTGCCAGATCAACTCTAGCTTATGTCATAGGGGCCAGACCTTGGCAGCATGGGCAACATTAATGCAAAAAAGTTACAATTTTCTTGTAAACTACAAATCTGTTTTAGAGTCATAGCCTTATTTTATTTGCCTGAATAACAATTAAAAATATGTGGTCTGATCACAAGATTAGTTGAGCAATGTAGTGGAAAGGTAATGCAAAATTTTTCTCATGAATCACAAAAACATTAGAGTGAATAGTTCTACAGTATCATTTTGAGATACAAAGATAGCATATGGCTGTTATGGCATCAGAAAACAGCTTTATTTTCTCTACTGATATTATAAATGATTACATAAAAAGCAGCAAGGGAAACACAAGGATATTCTTCAGAGATTTCACAAATATCCTGAGGAGTTTGTTTATTGAAGAGGGAATTTTCCTGCACATGACAGCGATCTAATAACTTGATGTAAGCATCATATAAAGAAAGCTGCAGGATTTATTCCAGCTTTTGGAGCTGTACCTCTTTGGGACAGCATAGCTAACTGTATTGCACATGAGGCAGGCCAGCAGACCTGATTTTCCCAGTCTATGGATGGGCCTCATGACTGCAGGAACAAACTGTCAACCAGGGATGTACTGTCCTAGCAGCCTCAATGGCAGCTGCAATCACCTCAGTCCAGAGTGGAAGAAAATCAGACCCCTCCAGACACTTACAAGCCTTAGCCAGTTTGTTAACTAGAGCACAGTTCTAGAGCACCTGTCATGTGAAACATTACTGCAAAATACTTATAAGGGCTAAAACAAAATCTTTGAAGATGCAATGCCTAAAACAATTAGAGGCATCATGATGGGTTTAAGCCACAACGTCGTCCTGAGTTGTTTTCCATTTCTACTATGTTTGCTTTTATTCTTTCACTCAATGCTCCTGCACCTTGCCAGGCATCATTTCCATGTCAGCCTTTGAGACAGGGGAGGGATAAATGTATGGTAATGCATTTATTCTTAACAAAATAAAGATGCAGGGCTACAGACACACTGCCACAGAGCCACTGATCTGTAGAAAGCATTTGTGGGGAAAGTTGAAAAAAAATAATAAAAAAAAGAAAATTAATTCTTGAGGGAAAAGCGGATATAAAATTGGAACTAATATTTTAATAAGCTCTAATAATAAAATTTCTGTTCGCAAGTGAAACAGACCCTCAATATTACCATTTAAACTGCAATTATGAAAATATAATAAGTAATTTGCCTTTTTTGTCTTTCATCTAAGTTTCTACACATTATTTATTAATTAGTTCTTGCAGAGATCCCAAGAGATAAGGATTATATTACTAATATCCTGGTTATAGAGATTTTATAGCTTACCTCCAAGTCAGCAAAGTTGAACTTAAAATAAGAATAAAATGAGTAAGTGAGAATGGCTATTTCAGTGGATCAAAATATTTTAAAGTTGAAAAGAAAATTTGTAAAGTTACCTAATTCCACTTTTACATGATGTAAAATAAAGCCAGGAAGATACGTAACTTGCTTAAAGGTTACAAAGCCAAGTGACAACAGGTCCAACTTCTATCCACTCCAAATCCTGTTACATTCATTTCTTTGGGTAGCTATTACATGTCAGTTACTAACAATTTAGGGCTAGGTACTGAGCAAAGCCTTATGATTATATGTTCAACAAATGTGATTTACATTCATTTGAATTCTTCTATCTGGAGGCAGGTGTGATAAAGGGTTACAATGTTGGAAAGGAAAATCAGGGAACCAAGTAAGCTAAAATATAGAAGTATAATTCTGATATTGTTCTCCAGTCATCAGTCCAAATATGCCTGGCAAGGGAAGCTGTGGCCAAGAGACATTTACAAGAAGATGACACACCTGAGTTCTAAGGTAGGTCATGCAAATATTTCAGGGGCTTGTCTCTTATAGGAAGGAGTACATCCTTCTCTATAGGAGTGCCATGCTATCTTATGAGTAGTGAGGCTGTAGTCCTAGGATACTGCATACCCCATCTGCAAGGCCGGCAGCCAAACTCCAGTCTGTCCTGTGTGGATATGAGCACAGAGCTGCCAATCTTCTGACCTGTGAATGTCCAGTCATTCACTGCTGATGACCTGGACTTCCCAGGGCACTGATCAGTGGACAACTTCCAAATACTACATTTCCTCAGGCATGCAAATGGCATGGTGATAGGTATACATTAATTTATCTTTCCTTTTATAGGAATAACTGAGTATCTAACTGACCCACTGGGATTAATTTACTCTTATGACAGGTATTAATGGAGCCCAGATCTAGAGGTTGGGGTACTTGCAGCCATGTACCATTTTGACAGACTTAAAGTTGACTAGGCACAGTGTAAGGCTCATTATACATTTCCTCCTTTATCATTCGATAATATAGGTACTAATTGTGTTCAAGTTCAGCTGGAAAACTAAGACTCAAAGAGGTTAAACAGCTTTCAAAGGAGATTAAACAGCTTGGTTGAGTGTGATAGCAAGCTTGGAGACAATAATTTTAAAGCCAATGATGTGAACACAAGTGTCAGTAGTGAAAAATTTAATAAGTATCATGTACTTTATCTAAAAATAATGAACAAACTACTGGACAATATTTTTTTTCTTTTCAGTTTACAAAATAAAATCATATATTAAAACAAAGGTACAAATGGCTAGACTTTCTGACATCTTGTACATAAGGCCAAATCAACAGATGGAAAATAGCTAAAATGTTTAGTTCTTGGAAGCCAATTATACTATTATACTAGATATACTCCATTATATAGATATATATGTATGATTAACATACACAATTATATACATACATATGTGCCTATGTACATACATGCATCAATCACAAGTAGGTTCAAGTAACAGAAAATTGAAGGAAAAAAAAGACTAATTTTAAATGGAGGTATTCAAGTTGAAAGTAGCAGTTCCTTTTCTTATGCATTAGTGGTAGTGTTGGGGATGACTGTGGGTTGATATTCATATAGGTCTAAAGGTTCTTTCCTTCTAACATTGGAACCATATTAAGTTTCAAATACTGCTCCATTCTCTGCTAACTTTGTGAACTTTGGCAATACTAAGTTTTTCAAGCATTATTTTCTTTAATCTTGTCACACTGGTGAAAAGATTAAATGAAGTAAGGTACATTAAGTCTTAAGTCAATTGTTGAGCACACAATAGGCAACCATACATATCACTTCTTCCCTTGGCTTTTTTCTATGCTCATTCTGTGCTTATTAATAGAGGATTTTCACAGCATCAGGCTTGTTTTCAACTGTCTGAGTACTAACTAACCACCATTACATCAGAGACACATCCAATCAATGACAGTGATGATAGGTTAAAATTTATTCAGCTTCTCATATTATCATTAGACAAGTACTTACATAACCAATAACCCTCTGAGAAACAGTAGAATTTTACATGCTTTTTATTTTTAAGATACTATAATTGCAAACACTTTGCAATTGATGAATCTGTACTATGTAGGGATGAAGTAAGTTGTTCAAGGTTAACTTGCCTAATGAGTTGTGGTATGTGGACATGTACTTGTTTTTGTACTGTGAAGCCTAAATCCAAACAAGTTTCTAGAGACCAATGGTGATTGCCATTATTACCATGACCAGCCTCAATCACGGTAATGGCAGTACCTTTTTTTGTATACCTCAGTTTTGTGATCTCCTGACAATTAAATATGAAAAAAGGTGGCTTTTCTTCCCTGGTAACAGTTACTTTTTCCTTGGCCCCAATGTCTTCCCAAACATTGTATTTTTCTTTGAATTATCTATATTAATATGGTAAGATTGTTTCGAGGCATTTCTTTAGAATATTCAGAAATATTTTTATTTAAATTTGATCATCTTCCAAAGCAGCAAGTTCTAAAAGAATGTAGTAAAATGTTACAACATCTTGGTAATGAAAAACTGAATATCTAAATAGTATGGATTATGTTAAGGATTATGCAATATTTTATATGAAAAAAAATTTTCCCCTGATAATATTCAAAAAACTCATAGCCAGCTTCCTCATTATTCTGTCCAAGCATAACAGCTTCCCTATAACTAAGAGCTGGTCTGTGGCAAAGCTTCTCTCTGTGTATTTTTTAATAAGGAAGGGTTCAGAGTGGTAATTTCTTGATATCCCTTCTGGCTTTTGAGAAGAGATGTTATCTGAGCAATACATTTTCAAAAAGTGCAAAGAGAACAGTAAACTGTACAGACAGGCTGAAGCATGCTATTTCTTTTTTACATTTTTTCCTAGGAAGAATTCTCTACAAGAGCACAGGTAGAAATAAAAGTATCCACACAACTACACTCCTGCTGAAACTCCAGCACTGCTAAATATATATATGTATATGTACATATGCATATATACATATATGTGTATATGCATATATAATATGTATATATATTATATATAGAGAGAGAAATCATGAGATATATATCTTCAAAAATTGCTTCAAATCATATAGAAATAATAACCATAAATTCCCCAGGCTTGGACAGTAGTGTGCATTGTGAAACTTTCCCCCTATAGTTACAGTGAACTTCTCTTTGTATTCAGCCTTCAGACCTCCATCTGCATAACTGGCAGTGAATATTGTGCTTTAGTGAATGCTTAATGCTTCCAATATGTACCAGTCACTAAAAAATGCCTGTCCCATGATGCAGAAACCTACCATATTGCTGACTTTATCTCTAGTCTTCCAGAAGGAACATGCAGATAAATGACACTGACTTTCCTAGTGTAATAGCAGAGATAGTTATGAAAACTTAGATCTGGTCTTTGTTACTTTTAGAAATTAGATCTTCCCATGGATTATATACAAGAAACAGATCTTCATGTTCTTGATTGCTATTTTAGTGGTAGAGTTTTTAATTGAGGTGTGATTTCAGAATTGTTAGCTTTAAATAAATTGATCAGCAACCACCCTAGGAGACTACAGAGCAGTAGGTACTTAAGACTGGGGTTTGGAAGTCTATGTGTTTGTGCACATGTGCATTTAATATCTCCCGAGGAAAAAATGCAGCATATATTTCTAGAATGTGCTAAAATATATGATATATGTTTAGTATGCATAAGTGTATATTACACCCATATATCTTGATCTGTTATTAATATATACATTTTATTTTATTTATTTATTTTTTCAAATTTGTTTTTTATTCTAAGTTGTTAGAAATGACAGCAGAATGTATTACATTTCATATTAATACTCGTAAAGCACATTTTTACATATCCCTGGTTGTATGCAAAGTATATTCACACCATTTGTGACTTCATACATGCACTTAAGGGGAATGATATCCATCTCATTCGACCATCTGGGAGGGGGCAAAAGGGTGAAGAAAAGAGGAAAAAATATGTACATTTTAAAATATACATATATCAAGTACAAGTATACTTTACTTCAGAAATTCTTTATCTACAAACACATTCTATATTTTGATATATTCATTAAAGTTTATTTTTCGACTTTTAAAGAACTGACTGATTTAAATGTCTGAAAGAACAGAGACCAATAAGGTAAAGGAAGAAGATCAGAGGAGCGAGGAAAGGAGGGATGGGGGAGGTACCAGGCAACTGATCTGAACAAATTATGTTATGTGCATGTAGCAACAAACCCCACTATTAGGTATAATTATCATGCACCCCAAAACTTTAAAAAATGTCTACCAATGGTGGATTTGATTCAATGAACTATGATACAGCTATGCAATTGAATACCATATCACAATGACCTTCTTGACACTGGCCTGCTAGAATAAATGGTTTTATGACTAGAGTTCAATCAATGATATTACTAATAGTTTGCCTAGCAGGGGAAATGATTTAACTTATACTCAAAAAATAATTTTACTTCAACTATCTTTTAGTTAGTCTTTGTTCCAGGTTGCTTTTGAATGCCCTTTTAGTTTGACAATGAAATGAAGTGGGTTGAAAAGGGAACCATTCTGCATGCACTACCACCAAAGGATGACACCTCATGACGACCTGATAAAGTATTGACAATGCTAACATAACTATGTGACTTCTATCAAATAATAGCAACAATAAAATGGATGTGGAACTTTTCCCCATGTTGCAAATCAATAAATATCATATTATGGTAACCCTGATGGAAAACTCAGTTCAGGCAGTTGACGGTTCTAGATTGAAAATATCTATTTTCCACAGTTGGCATATCCATTTTTAGTAACTATTATATGTTAACCTTGTGATAGAAGGGCAGGGAGGTGATGGGCCAACTGTGAGGACTCCCGGAAAGCAAGGCACTTTGGGTCCCATCCTAAAAGTCTGAAAGATAAGTGTTGAGCACACACTTAACCTCTCTGCATTTCAACTTTCCTATCATCTGTGAGATGAGAATAACACTTGCCATACACCCCACAAAGGGGTTGAAAGGGACTCTGAGAAAGTGCATGAAAAGTACTTTGAACTTCTCAGAAGTGAGCTTTCACAGAAGTACAAAGCCTTACATCAAAAGACACATCTGTACCTTCCGGAGACATCAATGAGTGGTTCATGGGTAGGATAATGTATAGGCCTGACACTGAGTGGTCCTTTCATTAAAATAATTGCCACAGCAATTTCTTTTCTTTTTACGCTGAACATTATTCACATGCAGCCTTGAAAAATCCCAACACCCCTTCTCAGATCACTGTGAGGGGTCTCTGAAGCTCATTTTTAGCCAATTCAGCAACATTATTCAGTGGCAGGTATAAAATGTGCTACCCTCTACCTCTCTCTGGAGGCATTGCTAGAAAGCAATTTCTGGGAAGAGAAAAGTAGAATATATTTCAGTAGGTTATTTATGACTTCATGCGCTATGGTCACATTTGATTCAGGACAGAGCTAATTCACTTACTCCAGTTGTTAGCTCCAACCTGGAAGCATTGCTATTTCTCTAGCTTTCCAGCCTGCATTACTGAATACCATTTGTGTACCAAGCCCTATAGAGGCATGTTCCATTTGTCCCAGAAAAGGAATTTGGTAAAGAGCACTAAAATTACACAGCATTTCAAATCTTTCTTCAACACCTTAAACAGATATTCTCTATTCTGGATCTATATTAAAATCAGTTGGGTCCAAACTAGATGGATTAAATTAGGATCTCCGGCTGGTGCCACTGTGTGGAGAAGCTTTAAGAGTTTTTGCAAATGCTTGTTCATAGGGGCACTGTTGCCAATAATGGAGTGGCAGAAAGAACCCAAATGCCCATCCATAGATGAATGGATAACAAATTGTGGTAGACACATAGGACAGAATAGTATTCAAATACAGAAAGGGATGATTCAAGTAATAAAAATACTATAAAATGGATAGACCTCAAAAATACTATGTTAAGTGAATAAAATCTGATGCCAAAGTCACAGACTATTTGATTTTCCCTCTATATGCAATATCTAGAACAGGAAAATGTGTGGAGACAACATAGATCAAAGGTTTCCAGAGGCATGGGAAAAGAAGAAAATGGGGAGCAATTTGCTTGAAAAGTAAAAGTTTTCCTTTTGTGATGATAAAAATATTTTAGAAGTGGTGGATACACACCAGTGTGAAGGTGCATACATAGATGCAGAAATACACGCAGAAATACATGGATGCATACATACTGTTTTAACCAGGTGTTTTTGTTGCTGTGACAAAATGATATGACAAAAATAGCATAGAGGATAAAAAGGTTATTTTGGCTCACAGTTTCAGAAATATCAATCCACAGATAGCTAACTCCAGAGCTCTAGGTCTAAGGTGAGGAAGAACATCATTATGGAAGGGCATGGTGGAGTAAAGCAACTCAAGACATGGTACCAGGAAGCAGAAAGTTCTGTTCACCCGAGGCAAATACAAACTCCAAATGCATTCCTGCAGTGAACCTATCTCTTCTAATCATACCCTACCTGCTTTCAGTTACCTGACAGTTGATCCCTACCAGTAGATTAATCGAGTGATTTTGGTTACAACTCTCATCATCTAATCATTTCACCTTTGAACTTTATACTGTACCTGTCCATACATGAGCTTTTGGGGTACACCTCATATCTAAACCATAACACACACACACACACACACACACACACACACACAGTTTCCATGTATTTCCTCTGTTGGGACTCATGCTCTAGAAGGACATATGTGGCTATTGTACTAAGGTCATAGCAGCTGAACAGTGCTGGAACCATACTACATACTCCAGTCACAGTCCATTTTTCAATATTTTTCTCAATGTAACTAATAATTTTTTAAAAGCATCTGCTACAGGGTTGTTTGTTAGAAATGCATATTTCCAGTCCCCAACACGGAACTAAAAATCCGCAATCTCATAAGAGTGATGAGTTATGCATTTAAGATAATTTCTGCAAGTGCTTCATATGCATTGCTTTTTAAGATTTATTTTTTAATTGACAAGTAAACATACATTCAGTTTTAAAAATATGAAACCCTACTTTGGACCTCACCTTATACTTCCTTCTTATTATTTTTTGAGCATTTCCCATGACCTAGTTTGTTTGCTATGTGTGAAGCAATAATTGCCTCTTTTAACCGCCACCTGTGACAGCAATTCTCATTCACAGAAGAAATTAAGCTGAAAAAGAGGGAAATTGGTTGTTCAATATTACATATTTATAGAATGGTAAAATGGGAATTTCTTAAAAAGTTCCTAATCACTTGCTTTAACACACACCTTATCTCTCCCAAGTATCAGCTCCCATTTGCTCATTATCCCGTTGCCCCTATTTCTAAAATGGTACCTGGGATTTAATGCTCACCAGATGTCATGGTCACCCATTCCTGGATTCATCAGCAAATGAACAACTATTTTTGATCATCTTTTCTGAACATTTTCAGGCCTTTTTAACTTCAGGTGAAGTTGACCTTTGCCATCATATCTGATCGATTGAGACCAAGTCAGTCTTGAAGGAGCTCTCCTATCTCATTGTCTGCTGTGCAGGGTCCTTGTACCTCTCTCTGCCCATCCTTCCCACTGCCACAGAGGGAGAGAAGGACCCAGTCCTGACCTATCCCTATTCACTGCCTGTGCACCCTCACTCCCAGGGCAAGCCCTGTCCGTGGTCCTTGATTCTCCCTCCAGCTCTGATCTCACCTTTGTTCAAATATGTTTGAATTCCACCCCCCCATTTCCAAGCTGTAATCTCTGAGTTTGAAAAAGTCCTGCTTCTGCTTTCCTAAACAATCTCTCCTATGCCTATCCTCTGTGTTTTCTCATTACCACTTTCCTCTTTAGCGCCTCTCCTCTTGACACTGCTCTCTTCAAAGTTATCAAAATCCATCTTCAGGCCAAATCCATTTGTCAGTGTTCAGCCACTCCTCAACATCTGCTTCACCTGACATTTAATCTTAAAGTCTCCCCTCCCTTAGCCTCTGGGATGGTCAGCCTTTGTTTTCCTTTCCTTTTTATTTTTTATTTGTTCTTTGACTCTCCTTCAGAAAGTCCCTTAACATTTTTTTGACCCTTAGAATCTTTACCTGTAAAATAAAATAAATTGTATCTAGTTCAGGATGTTCTTGCAGAGGCTCACCCACGTTCAATGTGTACTTTGGGTATATACGGTGTCAACAGACATCTCTCAAGAGCATCTGCTGTATGCACAGTTCTGGGTTAAACAGCAGGATGTAACATGAGGTAGACATGGTCACTGTTGTTAAAGAATGGCAAACGGATTGGAAGAGACGTGTGACAACCATGGTGATTTGTTCCCTCCTACAATAGGTCAGGTACTTCTGTAGCCATTGGAGATGGAACAATGAACATATCTGAACAAGTCACAGTCTTCATGCAGCTTCCATTAGAGTGACAGTAACACACAGATAATGCCCCAAACCATGAATGATATCAAGCGAGGAATAAAATGAGTAATAAAATATGGAGTAGTGGCAGTTAAGTGTGCTAGAGAAGTAGGGTCAGGAACTGCTTCTCCAGCTGGGGAAATAGCTCAGTTGTAGAGCACTTGTCTAGCATGCAAAGGTCCTGGGTTTAATTCCCAGCACCACCACCATCCCCCAAAAAAGAAAAGAAACAACTATTCTGTGGAGGCGACAGATGGTGAATGATGATGAAGAGAATTAGATAGTGAAAGAAGGTTCTGGTCCCTATGGTTTGAACAAACTCAGCATATCCAAAAGGCAGAGAGAAGGTCAGGGGAGTTTCTGAATAGAAAAGAGTTTGAAGAAATTTGGGGTACCCTGTTATTGAAGGAGTCTAGATTTAATAGTAACTGCAGAGGAAAACCATTGGGAAGTTTTCAGTGGGAGAATGTGAAAATCTGAAAAAAAAAAAGTTTCAAAGTTCACCTACAAGCTGTTTGGATAATTGATTGCATTGGGAAAACAGTAGATCTGGAGGACCTACTGTGAGTCTATATGGATGGTCAGGTAACAGATGATGGAAGAGATTGGGTTGATGGCAGTGCAGGTGCTGTGGAGGCTTTCTATTTTGGTGACAGAATATGCTACCTACTCTACAGTTATGGGCTTATTTGTTTTTGACATACCAGAATTTAGTACCAGGGTTTTTCATTGGTCAGTGCTCTATACACCACGATCTAGGAAAGTGCTAGACATATAGTATGTACCAAATAAATAATCATTTGTTGAATAAACAAATAAGCAGATTGGTGTGTTTGCTGAGGTCAACTCCTAAGTTTGTGGCTTCAGCATTTGGGTTGATAATGTATCAACTGAGATGAGAGAGAGAGAGAGCTGAAGAACAACAGGTCTGCAGGTGAAAAGCAAGAGCTTCACGTGGGGCAGGTGCAATTCACATGCCTCGTAGAGACACTTGTATGCATGCATTAGAACTCAGGGTAAGATTTTTTTTTTTTTTCAATCATTCCAGATGTGTCATACCATTTGGTCTGCAAACTCAGAAAGAACAGGTGCTACTTTAATTTCTTCAAGTATTCTGCAGACCAGCAGCATAAGCATCACCAAGCACTTGTTAGAGAGGCTGGGGCTGTAGCTCAGCGGTAGAGTGCTTGCCTCACATGTGTGAGGTAGTGGGTTCGATCCTCGGCACACATAAAAACAAAAAAAGATACTGTGTGTTCATCTACAATTAAATAAATATTTTTAAAAAAGAACTTATTTGATATGCAAATTCTTAAGCCCCACCCCAGAACCACTGAATCAGAAACCCTGGAGGTACTCTGAGTTTTAACCTGCCCTGTTTATCCTTCTGATGTGCATTAAGTTCCATTTAGACTGTCTTACAATCTATATTACTGTGAGACAAGGTCAAGAGAAAGACTTGAATGGTAACTGATGTTTGGGGGCAGCATTTCATACTAACAAACTCTTCTGATTGTTTTTCTTGCCTTTCACCCAATCTCCCTGTATCATTTGGACTTTCTTAGCTTCCTTAATGAGTTTGCCCACAGAATCAAATGGTTTTTTTTGATTCTTTTAAGTTATACAACAATGACAACAATAGAACTTTCCAAAATTAAATTTGGCTTTTCAAACTACTTTCTCATCTGTCACTTAATTTTAGCTTCAAAGCAGCTATGACATAGAAGGGATAGGAGTTCTAGTCCTACCTGACCTCTGAACATATTTAGTCAAATTCCCATTTGGTGAGTTATTGACAATCATCTGATAAGTTTAGGCAGTTCTGAGACAAAGAGGTTTGCTGGTAAATATGAGATGAATAAATGTCAGTCCTGAGTTTTTCTCATGGCTCTCTGTTACTAATATCTAATAGGTGTTCAATAAATATTCACTGACAGAATAAATAATTCCTAAAACATAGTCTATAAGATCCAAGAAAATATAGACTCTCCATAGCATATACATCGAAGACAGAATAATGTATGACCCTGCTTTTTCTTTAATTGGAAACCCACTTATCAGCTCTTCACATATTATGTAGCAATGTGGAAGTTTTGGGGGGAGACATATAACCTAAGATTATTCATAATCAGTTTCTTATCCCTTTAAAACAACAAATTATTTAGCAGTTCTTGAGGCCTTTACTTTTTTCTCATACTGTGAATTTGTTGTGCACTTGAAAGTGTTTCAGTGTGCTTCTATTTTGACCTCTGCTCTGAATTACCTGAGCAATGTAAAATACTAGTCATGCTGAAATTGCTTCTTCCCAATGTTACCTATCTCTTATTATTTTGAAACTTAAAATACCTCTCTACCTGGACTGGGATGCTTTTACCCTATCAGACTCAAGCTAATGAACATTCATACATTTGCATAAAGCCATAGAATTTTCAATGTGCATTCAAAATGCATTGTCTCATTTGGTTCAGTTTAGAAAGTCCTAGACACAATTTTTTTATTTTATTTTAATCTCAACAGACATTTAAGACCAAGGGCAGGAACTAAAACATTAATGATGATGATAATGATGATAATAATAGCAAACATTTTTTCAGGTACTGGGCTATCTAACATAAATGGTGACATTTAATCACTCTATGAGGAAGGTATATGATGCTGCTATTTTACAGATGGCCATACACATATTTTTCTGTTAATCTGAGATTTGAACCCTGAACTGTCAGACTCTCAAAACTGTGTCACTAACCACTTTTCCATTTCTTTCTCATTGAAAAAAGTTAGCATCACATCCCTGGGTGACTGTCATCTGACTTAATGACTCAGACAATGAGAAGTCTGGCTTAGTTCATTTGGTCACATGTAACAACTGTACCTGGTTTAAAAATGAGTCACGAACATGCAACAGCTCTTCCATTGGGGCTATTTGCAATCTCAACATTCTATACCACTTAATCTCACCTCTGATCTTTCAGCTTTTTCACTCTCTCCCCTTGTCCTCACGTACTTTCTGCCTCTGGCTACTGATTTTGAGGAAGGAACTGCTGTTATTTCAAAAAACACATGTTCTGTCCCTAATCCATAGCAGGCCTAATTTGAGCATGATGGATACAGCAATGAAGAAAGCAGTTCCTCCTCTCAAGTGCCTTCCAGTGGGCTGGGGAAGACAAACATGTAAATAAATAATGCCTCTGTCTTTCCTGAGCTTAGTCTTAGCCCTTGGCAACTTGTCCTGACTGTCACCCTGTGTGTCAACTGACAAAACAAAACAAAACAAAAATAAGGAAGCAACTGTTCTTCTGTTCTCTCCAAGGGAATAATAGCATCCTGAGGACTGAACATTTGGCAAAGTTCCTGAGGAGGGGAAAAATCCTCTGTGTGCAAGACTTTAGAATGGAACTACTTGATTGTTTCTTATAGGAACTAAGTACAAGTGGCCAATTTAAAGCTGAGAAACCATTAAAAAAAGAGGGAGCAGGAATATCTATCTGCAGTTTTAATGGAGAAAGAAGGTGTGATGGGCAGGAATTTAGTTTTGAGAGATCTGACCTTACCTTTAATCCACTGAGTGTGTATGGATCACTTTTGGATCTAGAAAGGATTCTATTGCTTCAAGCAACTACTCCTTTAATATTTTTATTTGTTTTATTTTTTAGAAAGTTTATTTGAAACATTCTGGGATTCAAATGTGCCAATAAATTATGACCAAAAGCCCCTATTTAAAAAGCATGAGATAAAAAATTCTATTTTTAATTTTTGGATAATATGGGAAAGCAAGGTCTTCCCCAGGGGACCACATGTAGCTGTTAATAAAGTAAGTACTGTGGATTACTATGTGTTAAAGTGCTTCTAAATTAAGCTAGGGGTTTTAGTCATTGCTTAATGCACAAGATGTAGTTTATGATTAAAAAAAAAAACAAACAACTGGATATAGGACTTGAACTTCAAAATATTCTAGCTTCCATATGCCCTAATGCTAACCATGCTAGACAAACCCAGGAATACTCTTTAAATCCTTCTAAACATAGCATTTTAATTACTCATTGGCAAATGTGCATGAATGGCCCTTGTGGTTGAATCTATTTGTCATTCAACTGTATCTCAGACTCTTCATTTACAAAGGACCAGACTATGTTCAGAATGATGCTGTGACTTATTCAAGGTCAAGCAGATGAAGTAGTCAAGTTGCCACCACAACCAAGGTAATTCCATGCTTCTATTCTGTACCCCGAGTGCTCTGAAAAGGGGAAACATTTAGGCAAAGGGGATGATTTGCTTTAATTGAGTTATCAGTTGCTCTTCTCACTCAAATATTTATGCCAACAAGTTTCCATTGGCAGAGTTCCAGCCCACCCCAATGGTGATTCTAGAATTTAACTGCCAACTTTGGAATCCACTACGTCTAATATTGTCTGATCCTATTTTTACAGGGATTGCTCTATTTCCATATAAGACTTGATTATAATATCAAACACTGAAGAAAAAAGTTGTGTAAAAAGCTTCAATAAAAACCCTGAAAAGACTCTGGCTTTGAATCAATGCTTAACTTTAAGTAGAGAAGCAAGTAATGTACAAAATGAGGAAAACCGAAATATGACCCATGGCTGAGAGAAAAGGGAAAGATGTTTCAGAAAGGATTTCTTCATGCTGATGTCTAATATGAATCTGTTTATACCTCACATGAAGTATTAGGACAGTTTCATTGGCATGATTTAAGAGCCAGATTTGATTTTTTTTTTATTTTTTATTTTTTTATTTTTGGTGTGGCGCTGGGGATTTGAACCTAGGGCCTTATGCATGCAAGGCAAGCACTCTACCAATAGAGTGATATCCCCAGCCCTAGATTTGATTTTAAGGAGATCTCTCAAGTTTTAAAGCCACTGTCTTCCCTTGAACCAATTCAATTATGGATGTTCCTTAATTTACAATGAAGTTATGTCCAAATAAACCTATCATATGTGGGAAGTATGGTAAGTAGAAAATGCATTTAATGAACCAGAAGTAAAAGACACAAGTCGGTAGACAGAGAGGTAGATATGATGGGATAAGAACGCATTTAACACAAAATCCAAACAATGCTGGCAACACAAAGTCAATTGCTTGAGCACCTGTTTGACTAGGAGATGTGGCTCTTCCACCTGCCCAGCATCATGAGAGCATCATAACCATACTGATAGCTTGGAAAAATGTCAAAATTCAAAATTCAATAGTATGGCTTCTACCAAATATATATTACCTTTGCATCATTGTATAGTTGAAAATGTTGAACCATTATAAACCACTGTAAATCAGGGACCAGTTGTACATTCCTTCCTCATGGGCATCACCAAGAATTCCAGATTTAACACAGCATTGGAAAGTAGCATGACATTAGCATTGTCCTGATCTCTCTTATGGATTTTTATTCTTTACAGTCTTAGTAAATGGCCTTATCCTCCAATTACCATACCCACAGACCAAAGCATTATAGTCAATCCCTTCCATTCTCTCCACCACACACCCAATTCATCTGCAAACCCTACTGCCTCGGCTTCTACAACATAGGCTACTTCTATCCACCTCTCCCATCTTTACTTCTCCTCCCCGTTGCTTAATACTCTATCACCTCTCACCTGGAGGACACTGGGAACCCAGGGAATGAGTACCCATTTTAATTCTACTCCCCTGCTCCCCTTCCACATGGTAGTTCAAATCATTCCTACAGATGTTATTGGGTAGTGTCCCTCCAAGGCTTGAAACCTTCCAATGACAACTCCTCATACTTAGAATAAATATGAATTCCTTTACATGGCTTAAAAAATTTGGCTCTGCATATTTCCTTAGTATTATCTCATAACATTCTTATTTGCATCCATTATTCTTCTAACAGAGAGATTTTTCCAAGTCTTTAAACATACTATGCTTGCCTGTCTCAACACCTTCTCCCAAAGAGTTCCTTCTTCTGGAAAACACCTATCCCTGTTCTCATCTTTTAGGTCTTGGTTTTAATGTCATCTCATCATACAGTACCTCCATAGCAGTTGCTTCCATTATTCTGCCAATATCACCTTGGCTTACCCTTTTATCTTTGTGAACATAAACTCCCAGTGTGCTTTCATTCCCAACTGCCAGTATCTGTGTCTCTTTGTTGGAAGATGACTTTCAGGATACTAGAATGCCTTTGACAGTACACAGAGAACTGAGAGTGCCTATGGTTTTGTATTCCCATCTACCCTGGAAGGCAACCTCAACCAAAAACTGATGGAGCAGGAGTATAAATGCCCCAGCTCCCTTGCTTTACAATGGATCTGACTCTGATGCTCAACTATGCTGTTTCTCAGTTTCCCTGCACATTGAATCAGAATTACTCACTGGGGGGTCTTTGCTTGATATTGCATTCTTATTCACTCTTCTTTCCTTCCTGGCTCTATTCCACACTCCCCTGCCACCTTTTCCTGAGAGCATCTTCAAATAAATCTCATTAACACAAAACCTCATCCCAAGATCTGTTTCTGGGAAAACAAGCTAAGAAACTACCCTAACATCTATTCAATTATTTTCTACCAATGCATGCCGTTAATTTTATTTCTAGCCTTTGTCAAAAGCTGCTTTTATATATGCAGTTGCTTGTTTGCTTGTTTATTATGAGTAGCTTATAGTGGTTTGAAAATAAATCGAGGACAGGGACTATATTGTTTTTTTTAACCAGTATGTGCTTAGCACCCTGCAGTGTTGGCCTATAATGGTTGCATAATTAATATGCATTTAATCAATGGTGTTATAAATATAAGAAAACATTCCTGATGTCCCTGTTCATCCAGGCGGAATTACCTGTCCCTTATCTGATTTCCATGGCATCCATCAAACTGCTACTGACTGGTAGCAGTTTCCAGGAGCAAGGATTTTGAGAAGAGGTTTTCATAGAGCTTGACAGTATGGGTAGTATGTCTCGGTCATTCTGACATGATTTTTTGTCCATACGACATTTCTAGTTGTTATGACATGCCATTATCTTTTGGGAGTTTACTATATGTCAGAAAGAAGTAAGGCAGAGATACAATATTTTATTAAATCCTAACAAATAGTTGTGAGAGGAAGATTTATTAGTTATGTTGCTAGAGAAAACTAAGGTTCCCAAGTTCACACAACTCAGACACAGCAAGGTTCTCTTACTAACCAAATCTAACTATAAAACCTGTGTTCTTCCCTCTCCCCATGTCCCCTCTGTCCTATGTTAAGTTTACATAGCTTGAATATAATTGGAGGGTTAATAAAGTGAACAAGAGTGAGATTCCAAGTAAAGGGCCAAACCCTAGAAGGCCATGATTATTTAAGCAACTCCTCAGCTCCAGTTGGCCATGATGGTACCACCACTTTCTGTACTTGGCAGAGCTAGCATTTTAGCTTGTTTGACTCCAAAATAATAGTCCTCTTTCTGCCAAGGACAAGAAATTCTAAAGGTAGAGAAAATTTCTTTGTTTTTGGTGCCCTGAGAAAAGTGGTGAAGACCCTGAGGCTAGATTAGAAAAGTCTCGGGTGTGCAGAGATTTTGAGAAGAGCTGCTGTGATACCCAGAACTGCACAAAATAAATTCTGGGCTTGTGTTCAAGGGAGACAATTATCTGGAAGGCATAAAAAGCCAGGAGAATGATTTAGCAGTAGTACCGAGTTATTGATTTATTCAAGACCTTATATTTATCCAACATCTATGTACATCAAGTCTGAACTTGATACAAGAAAAACAAACCAAAATAGAAACCCAAAGGAGTCCTTATAAAAACTAAGGGCATCTTTGGAAGAAGCAATAGTGATGATTCACATAGTGGTTAAGAATGTAATATAGAAATTGAGTTTAGCAGTCTCCCTGCTGAATGTAAATCCTAGTTCCACCTTTTACTTGCTAGCTGTATTATTTAACCTCTCTGTAAAATAAATAAGGATAAAAATATAATATCCACCTTGTAAGGTTGTCCTGAAGATTAATTGAGGCCATGTACGTAAAGTGCTTGGAATAGTCCCTGACACATAAAGGGTATCATATAAGTTTGTTCAATAAATAAAGCTAAGAGATTAGAGCTAGCATAAAATAGACACAAGATATTGTGGGTCTCTCCCGAAGCATGCAGAAAAGAAAAAAAACTTAACTCAGCCTAGCATGAGGGAGCAAGGATGAGAAGAGGACCACAGCAATGCCACATTTGAGTGAGTCTTAAAGATGATTTGAATTCATCAATGAATGAAATGAGAGGAAGAAAAAGAGGAAGACAGAGTAGAAGGAACAGCACAGGGAAAAGGAGGAAGGTGGGAAGCTGCTTGTTGTATACCTGGGTGTGTTTGCAGAGTGTTGCTACATCAGGCTTTTGGTTATAGGAGTCAGGCCCTGGCAGGCCTTGTGGGGGAAAAAAAAGGAATTTTGACTTTATGTTTTCAATCAAGTAACTTCAAGAATTTTAAGCAAAAATAATTTCATAAATGGACTTGCTAGCTACAAAGAATACTCTGACCACAATGCAAATGATGGATTTTGTTGAGTGGAGTCATTCACTTAGTGGGCTGCAGGATGAAGCCAGACAAGAATGGTAAGAACCTTAAATAATGAACTATTACTAGAAAGGACATTTATGGGGGAAAAAAATAGATACACACAGACCCATTTTGCTTGCATTGTTCAAATCTGTAGTAGTAGCTTCTTTTAATAAAGGCATTGATCTCAGAGGCAAAAGGAATCAGAATGCAGAACAGCTCTCACCATCAGAAGTTAGTGCTCCAGATTAAAAGCACTCTTTACTGGTTCGATGTGTTTCAAGGCAGTTAAATACAGGCTGGCTCTTTCTAACTTATATACATGGAAAAAACATCGTTTTTTATGTTACTCTGGACACTGAAGACACAATTACATTTTTGAAAGGACTAAGGAACTTTGTGAAGTCTGTATAAATAAGATAATTATTAGGGAATTAATTCAGTCAAATTATGCTAATAATTGTTAGAATTTCTTGGGCACTTGCTTTATTCCATGGTGATAACAATTTACACATATGATCTCATTTAGCCCTCACAATAGTCCAATAGGTAGTTACTATCAGCCCCACTTCCCAGATATAACTTCCCAAAGCATGCTGTGGACAGTAAAGAGATAACTGATCTCATTCCAGTCTATTTTTGCACAAGTCATTCCTTGATTTTCATATAATGATGTCTTCATTAAGGTTTAGCAACTAGCCTACACTAATAAATTGTCCTTAAAAAAAATATATTGAGCCAACAACTTTGAATAAACATTGCAGGGCAACTGAGCCTAATTATTTGGTAACAGTCCTTCCCTGTACTGCCAGGGAGACAACTTTGATTACTCTGAATTAAGTCAGAATGGAATTTGAATCTCAGCTCTCACATTTGTTATTGAGATTCTGAACAAGTCACCTAGACTTTTTGTGAGTTTCCTTATCTTTAAAATGGGAATGATAGCTCTTGTCACCCAGGCTAGTTGTGAGATTAAATGAGATGGCATGGGTTGAGTTCCTACCTCTACAATTGCCAATACAGGTAGGATGATTCAATGATGAGAAAAGCAATAGATATTTCTGGAGTTTTTATATATATATATATATATATTTTTTTTTTTTCATATATGACTAACTCAAAAATTTTGTGTTATTGAATTTGCCTAACTAGGAAAATATTCACAGAGGCAGTTTATAACTGTTTCATGTACATTTCTTAATTGAATTTGTTTTTCACTGAGAAGTGCATTAAGCTGTTTTTAATTCTCTCATGAGGAAAATGTTGTGGTGCTATGTTTGACTAATCTCAGACCCTGAATGGAAAAGGTGGGATTTGAAAAAATCTCTTCTGGAATTATTCTCACGGCATCTGTCCTGTGTATAACATAACAACCCCACAGCTAGATTCTACAACATTTTAAAAGATCACTTTTAATGTATTGAGCCTTTCATGTATCAATCTTTTTACATTTACATTTTCTAAAATTTCAGCCTTTGAGTTTTCTTAAGCTATGTCAATAAATATTCAAGTCGCAGTGTGTATTTTGAAAAGACTATTTGCATAATAATGTTTTTCCATGAAAATGGAGTCTCTGGCAGCACATAACAGGTTTTACTGATCTTTTATTGGGACCCTTAAAACACAGAGGCCTTTAACATCAAACATATCTACAAATGTCTGTATGCTGATGCCATTTGTCATTTTAATATTTTGTTACTTTCCACACCAATACCACTATGTATTTCATTAATTGGCTATTGATGTTCTATAAATTAATTCTGAAACATAGTAATCTCTGGAATTGTAAATTAGTTAGTCTGACTTGATCTTTTTTTTTTTTTTTTTTCTTTCTTGGTACTGGAGATTGAATTAACTCAGGGGCACTTGACCACTGAGCCACATCTATAGCCCTATTTTGTATTTTATTTAGAGATAGGGTCTCACTGAGTTGCTTAGCACCTCATTTTTGCTGAGGCTGGCTTTGAACTCAAGTTTGCTTAGCACCTCATTTTTGCTGAGGCTGGCTTTGAACTCACGATCCTCCTGTCTCAGCCTCTGGAGCTGCTGGGATTACAGGTATGCGCCATTGTGCCCAGCGCCTTACTTGATCTTGGAAGGAGGAAGCAGAGCCAGCAGTCACAGACATGCATGGAGCTGATGTTCTGCTTCAATCAAGAGCCAGGAGAACATTTCTTTACCTGTGGTCTTTGAGCTTGCGGGATATTTGCACTGAAGTGTAATCCATTCACTAATGTTTTCTATACATGTATTTTATGTCAGGCAATATTTTATACCTGGGGTGAGAATACATGATATACAGTAACTCCTGCTCTCAAGGGATTTACAGTCTGGTTGGGGAGTTTAATGAGAAACAAAGTTTGATGTACAAGAGTTATGACAGAGATGGCTTTGGGTCCACAGAGGACATCAAGTAATGACTTAGTCCAGTCTCAGGAATGATAGTCAGGAAGGATTTATTGGGCCAAAGTCAAGGTAAAACTAAGATGTGAAGAATGAGCATGTGTGACCTAGAGAAAAGTAGAGGTAGAACATGCATCTGCAAATGCCCAGAGTATAGCTCTCATCTTGATTTGAGACCTACAAGTACTTCAATAGGATTGGAAAGGAGAGCACACGAGATGGTATGCCATGGGGCTAAACCACAACAAGGAGCAGGGACCCTGCACACCATGGCTGAGAGCCCAGCCATAGTTTTCTAGAGGAGATGATGTAATCAGAATTTGTCTATAGTAAGGAAGAAGGACTGCAAACCTGCCAAGAAACTAGGGAAACCTCTCAAGAAGTTGATTATCCATTCCAAGTAAAACAAGGTTTTCTAGTGACAGAAAGGACAGAGAAAATGTATTGATTCAAAGAATAATTAGAATGTCTAATAGACAGTGTCTGATGAATGATAAACGATGAAGGGCAATAGGTACTGCAGCTGCCTGGGAAAATCCCACAAGTCCATCTATAAGTTATTAATTGTCTCCTTCATTTCTATTCTCTTTTAAAAATGACCTGTGTGAACACTGCCATGAGTCACGTGAACCAAATTAGAAATCTACAAGAGGAAAGAGGAAATATATGACTCTAGAATTAGGGGAGAAAATAGATGGAGGCTACCTGGAAAGAACTGAGATTTGGGGGGGGGGGTCAAAACTCAAACTTGGGCACCACTATCATTGGCTATATGACTTTCTGAATTGTCCTTGGTTTTGGATCCACAAAAAATAAAGGACACTTTGACAAAGTCTCCTAAATTGCATGTACCTTAGTTATGCCCTGTTACCCTTCAGATTTGGAGCCTTTGGTTTTATTGAATTGAGAGTCTCACTCAGTATTAAATGAGATATGTAGGGTGCGAACAGGGGCAGGAAAATTTTCATACTTTAGTTAAATAATTTAACCACCAGAGAGCATCACAGACTCAAGGGCTTTCCATGCTCTCAGGAACACTATGTAGGGCCATTCTTCTCGGTCTTTTCTAGTCACGTACCCTGTTGAACCAGTAAACATTTAAGATAGAAACCAAAAATGCCAAAAATAAGAGGATGAGCATAGAGCTTCATGTATTGAAGGAGACATGGGACCCAGCCAATGGTGGGCCAATGCCCACCAGCCAATGCTGCAGACCTCATGAGGGTGACTGAGGCAAGTGGAGATGACCATTTGCTGTTGGGCAGGCAGCAACTCAGAAATGTTCAGGTCACAGAGTATCCAGAAAGCATGCTGCTCATGGTAGAAGAATTTAAATGTTCCAACATTTAATTCCTTGAAATGGGCCAAGATCAATTTTAAATATAGAAAACAAGAATCCTATTTACCTGCATGTGTATGTACAAAAAAAGTCCAAAGCTACCAAAATATATTCTGCTACTTTTCCTCTGATTTTTCCACTAACAGATGTTTGCTACTTACTCATTCAATTTATTTTCCTACAGCATGTTCCAGCAGACGCCAGTAATAGAAGAAAATTTTAAATTATAAAAGCCCTATCAAATATATTGTTTCCCCTGTAAAAGGGGAAATGGCTGCATTATTCAATTTAGGGAAGAGAGAAGGATGTGAGTCCAGCTCAAAGTACTGATACTTTCCGTGAACACAGTTTAGAAGCTTGGTTTTAATCCAGCCATCTGACTGGAATATAGGAAATCCGAGGCATATTGAAGCTTTGTGAGGTCATTAACCAAACCAAAAGTTTATATATTTATTTTTTCCACCTCTGTACTAGACAGGTTATATCCACAGACTTTCCAAAATGGACTAGAGACAATCACACTGGAAGGAATTGATTCTCCTTTCTAATTATGTACTTGCCATCTAGACAAAGCAAAGGTTGTTGGGTCGTCAGTCAAAGGAACTGACTCATGCTTTGAGACACAGGATTTTAGGGGATGTGACAATTCCTCACAAACACTACACTCATCTGCTTTACTAACATGTGTTATTTGTGATTCTCAGGGTGCTGTCTTTTCAAGTAGTTCTTGGAAGCAATCTTACTAACATTTTCCCGAGGCCTAGTGGAGAAAAAGGGAGAGGGCTCCAGGGACCTGCCTGAAGCAGGGGTGGGGACAGGGGAGAGGGGGGTGGTCTTGCCTTCAGAAGCACTGCCAGCTCTGTCTCCCAAAGCTTGGGATCAATGGGAAAAATAAAACCCTTCTGTAAAGCAGTTTCATGATGAAAGGAAGTAGGACAGAAACTATTAGAGAAAACAGGAAAGGAAAAGAACTATTAAGTAATTCAGCAGTAATTTATTGACAATGGAGAAGCAAATCATTAGTAATAATAATAATAATAAAAAAGCTCTTAGGATAGGGTGAGACAGAGAGGCAAAACTATTACAAGCACAGAGTGTGTCTGTCTCTTCCTGTTTAGCACCCTATACATTTTACTCTCATTTTATTGTATTATTAAAGAGCCATTGTTACCCCAAAACTGTAGAATATGAAGAATGATTTCTGAGTCAAAGAGCTTTATTATCTGAAGTGACTGCATTACTAGCAATTGTTCTGCATGGTCACACAGGTCAAAGCCAGACCACTAGGGTTCCATTTCCAGCCAGGTAGTTCTGAATATTTTCATGACCTCTCCTTTTGCTTCATCATCACTTATTCCATAGAGTTCTTGGAAAGGGTACATGGATTATTATTTGAAAAAAAAGTCTGAGACTACTATCTGGCACATTATAAATGCTGTATTATATTTGTCTTATTATTTATTCATATGTAGAAGCACTAAATTATGATAATAGCTAATGTGTATTGAACACTTCTTGTGAGTCTGATATTTTGCTGGGCATTTTGCATGCAGGTCTACATGGTGAGTCATTAGGTGGAATTATCATCGCCCCATTTTTACAGGTGAGGAAATTTGGGAGCAAAATTCAGGCTTAAAACTCTATCACCATCCTTTACCATTTTTTGAATATGAATTTTGAATTCCCTTTTGCAGGCATTTCACACAGTTTACTTCATCTTGCAGAGCAATTAACAAAATGAATGCACTTTATAGGAAAAAGGCTAAAGAAAGGAAGGAAGAATTAAGACAGGTTGTGCTTATTTAATTCAGCTCAACAATTCACACCTTCATAAGCCATGACACGTTCATATTGTATTTCAGTTTAGTGCCATTATTTTATTTGGTGACTAGAACATATAAATATTTTATACAGACTCTTCTCTGTTCCATTTGGAAGATGAAGGGTTTATATGCGAATGGAATTCTAAGGTCCTCTGATTTTTCTTTTAGAGCCAATTGTCAAATCATCTATCTACCCTCAGTTAGTGTAGGACTAAGAAAATCTTCCTTCTGTATTTTCTTAACAGTATTACCTTTGTTTAGATGATGCATTTTAGTGCTAACAGACTTATTTATAACATGGGTAGATCATAGCGTTGCCGTTTGTCATTGCCAAGGACAATACTGGAAGATTCTCAAAGTGCTGTTTTGTGACAGAGTAGTTGCCACTATTTATTCTAACTCTTAATTATAACTGATGGTACATGAAAAGTTGAAAAGAATAATTGAATAAACATTTTCCTTATTAGCAATATCTCTTCTATGAAACACACAGTCTCCCTGGCTCTGGTGATGTAAGTGTGATGTAAGTGCACTGCCATATACTCCAAGTACCTGTTGAATGAGTCCATTTATAGACTAACTACATAGAGATCAGTTTCCTTATAAATATGGATTGTCTTGATGGATGGCATGTTAGGAGGAGGCGACACTGGGCAATGGAGAGATTGCTGCTAAATTACTTCCCACAGAAAGTCTGCCTTCCTTCTGATGGCACTTTATCTCAGTGAAAGCCACTTCCATTCAGCTAGGCACTCAGAGAGTCCAAGAGTCAACTTTTAACAGTGAGAGTGAGAAATGGTGCCTAGTGGAAGAGGGGGAAGACAGCAACTGGACTCCCCAGTAATTTCCACCTTTATACCATTTCCAAAAGAGATATGTCTGTGTATATGTGTGTATTATATGTGTGTGTGTATATATATACACATACATACATACATAAATATGTATATACACATACATACATATAATACACACATACACACACACACATATATATGCACACACACCAGGGTCTTAACTGCAGATGAGGCATGGCTGGAAGAGGTGGGTCACTGGAGGCATACTCTGGAAGGATTCACCTTCCCTGTGACCACTTCCCCTCCGCTTCATGGCTACCAGGAGCAGAATAGCTTTATTCCACCACACTCTTCCACCATGATGTGCTGCTTCACTTGTTCCCAGGGCAATGGAATTGGCCAACCATGGACAGAACCTTTCAATCAATGAGCCAAATACTTTTTGTCCTCTAAGTTGTTCTTTTCAGGTACGTTGGTCACAGTGATGAAAAGCTGACTAACATATGTGTGTAATTGACATTTCCTCAATTTTATGATTTTATGAAGAATGTTATTCTAGCAAACTTAAGCCAACACAACATCCATTTTCTTCCAGATTGTAGTACTTTTAAACATCAACACGAAAGCCTGAAGCTGTAGTAGGTCCTCTACCTTTTTCTTTTACTATACCCAAACTCCATGGGGATTTGATCCTTGTTTCCAGGTACTACAGCTATACTTTGCATACACATCAATCATTGCATTTATCATGTATTTATTGCACTGTATGTATGGATGCATTTGTGTATATACACATGGGGCATGTATGGGTGTGTGTGTGTGTGTGTGTGTGCGCGCGCACGTGTGTGTCCATTAGACTGGAATTTCCCCAAAGGCAAGGTCTTATTCATGTCTAAATCCCAATACATAGCACAGTTCCCAGAATGAAGTAGGATGGGAAGTGCTTGATAAATTATTACAAACAAATATACTCATGAGTTTCACGTGAGCTTGGAAAAAAAAAATCACCTAACTTCTAACTGCTTAAGTTTGCTCTTTCATTAAAAAATAAATAAATAAAAATAAAAATAGAACAACTGAAAACATTTCTAACACAACAAAAGTTTTTCTGAACATCATACTAGAATATACTTGCAAAAACCTTCTACATGGTCTGAAGGACCACACCAGAGTATAAGGTTTAAAATATTGTGGATCCAACCTAGGAGGAACAAGAAGGGCAAAACTAACCTTGAAAACATTTTCCAGCTGTGTACTCTTTTAAACAATGTCTCAGGTAACAATCAACAATTTAAGGAAGAGCTTTGGGAATTTAATCAGAAAGGAAAGAATCTTGATTTCACCCTTTGGGGTATGACATTTTACAAATTAATTTAGAATCCTTTAAAACCAACAGAGCTAAGAGGAAATTGAGAACACTTGTACTAATCACTTGCAACTTCAATGTAGAAGGTCATATATCAAAAAGGTTACTACAATCGAAAAATTCAATTACTAAGGACTCCTAATGGGCTTTACTTAAAATAGCACAGAACTGCAATGTCTTCCATTCCAAAGGGGGGAAAAATCATATTTCCACAAATAATGTGAAGGATGTGTTCAATACATTGTTTCTCTCTAAACATAAATTTCCAACATCTACAGAACTCAGGAGCCCACAGTCTAAATAGTCAAATATTTCAGCAAGAGTCTTAAATTTATTGATATCACCATGTTTACTCAGCTGTTTCTGCACTTGGATGTCCTGTGTTTTTGTATGAATTTTAGAACAGTAGAAAGGTTCTGGCTTCAAAATAGCTACAAAGATTAATTTGACTTTTTCCTTTCTCCTTTCTTTTTTAATCAATAGGAAGAAAAAGTCCCAGTGTTCTATAACACAGTAGGGTGACTGTAGCTAACAATAATTTACTGTACATTTCAAGATACCTAGAAAAGAGGATTTTGTATTTTTCCAGCACAAAGAATTTTTTTTTTTCTCTTAAGAAATAATTCTTTTAGGAACTTTTAAAATTTTGAATGTAATTCTTTAGATTCATAGAATGTTAAAAATTTAAAAGAAATTCATTCTCTAATCCAACAGTACTCAGACCCAGGGAAGTTATTCAAAGAAAGCTGATTCTGCACCCTGGTATTCATATGCAGATCTTGTAGGTCTACCTGAAGCCCAAGATTGGGCACCTTTACTAGGTGCTTTCCTGGATTCTGACATGCTGATTCATGGATCTGTCTAGGTACCATGGATTCCTTTGTCAACCTTTTCACTACAGATGAAAATACTGAGATCTAGAGAGGAAAAAATAGTTTCTCCAGTGGGACCCCAACCCATACTCTGAGAACTGGCCTACAGCCAAGCAGAGATCCAAACCTGGGTCTCCTCTATTCCACCTGCATGCTTCTGCATACCGTGAGATGTCTAGCAGGCTTCACACCTGGGCCTCACTCCTCAACATATACTCTTTTGAGACCACATTTAAGGCCATTGTGCACATTTGATCTGAAAGATTAAAAACATTTATGAACAGGAAACCTGAATTTAAGGATCTCAGCATAGTGGTGCTAAAAAGAACATGAGGGCACTCTAAGCACACAGATATTCACACTAATTATGAAAATTTTGCACAACTCCCATTGAATAATGCTTACTGCAGGTCAGGTCCAAATCAAACACAGGATTTCATGCAATCCTTCCAACAATTCCATGAGAAAGGCTGGTTTTAATTCTCCTTTTACAGGTAAAACCAGTCCCAAGCAGACAACTCTGGCCTAACTTGTCTAAAAGACTGGGACAGGATTTGAACTCAGTTCTCTGATATTTTAATGATCCACCTTGTCCTCTCTTTCTCTTGTTGTAGGGAAACAGCGAGCTCAGGGCTTGGCATCATTTGTGAACTCTGTAGAATTCCGAGTGCTTTGGCCTCTCCTTCATGCACAGGGGCCATCAGGACTTCACTTGTATAGACCTTCCTTGATCAAATAGTGCCACCACATTCTATTCACTGAGAAACATAATAATCTGGAGAAATAGTAATTAGTATTAATAGCACACAGTCACCCCTACCATCATCCTCAGGGCCTCTGAATGTGACCCTATTTGGAAATAGGATCTTGCAGATGATTCAATAAAGATAAGGTCATACAACCCTGCCAATTCCTTGACCTCAGACTTCCAGGCTCCAGAACTGTGTGACAGTAAATTTCCTTTGCTAAGCACCCCAGTTTGTGGTACTTTACTGTGGCAGCACTCGCAAATTAGAACAACGCCTGAGAGAAAAGAGTCACCATTGGGAAACTTGATTATTGCTAAGAGTCATTTAAATTATCCTACTTCATATACAGTAGATTCCTTATTGAATAATCACATTACAAGATTCTTCCTATCCCTAATTTAAATAAAAGAGAGCTAGTTTTCATCATGCTTACTGATCAGACATGATTTATATGTGTGGGCTCACTTGATGCCCATTGATCCTATGCGTCAGGTATTACTATTATTATCCCTATTTTTCAGAGGGAAAAGCTAAAATGTAGAAGTACTGAGACGCTTGTAGAAAGTCAAGAACACCACAGTGGTTGTGCCCGGCAGACGGATCTCAAACCTATGGAGCAGACACCACTTGATGCTGTCTCAGTGGAGGCTAAGTCAATCCTTTTCCTCCCTTCCCTTCAACTTTAATTCTCACAACCATAATAAAAGATAATAGTGTGTGATGATTTCCTTTTTAAAATAATACTATGCAATCTTTAGTCACCATTTTCTTTCCTTCTCCACCCCCTTCTGTCCTTCCCTTACTCCTTTTTTCCTTCTTTTTATTTATTTTTTCTTTTATTCTAAGTTGTTATATATGACAGCAGAATGCATTACAACTCATATTACACTTAGAGCACATTTTTACATATTTCTGGTTGTATACAAAGTATATTCACACCATTTGTGTCTTCATACATGCACTGAGGGTAATGATATCCATCTCATTCTACCATCTTTTTTTTCATTCTTTTGTTTACCCTTTTGCCCCCTCCTTTTCCCTCCCTCCCCATTGGCCTTTCTAGTGTTCCACTAATCCTCCTATGCTCCCCGTCCCAACCTCACTGTAAGTCAGCCTCCTTATATCAAAAAAAAAAAAAAAAAAAAAAAAAAAAAAAAACATTTGGCATTTGGAATTGACTAACTTCACTTAGCATTATATTCTCCAACTTCATCCATTTACCTCTGAATGCCATTATTTTATTCTCTTTTATTGCTGAGTAATATTCCATTGTGTATATATACCACATTTTCTTTATCCATTCATTTATTGAAGGGCATCTATGTTGGTTCCACAATTAAGCTATTGTGAATTGTGCTGCTATAAACATTGATGTGGCTGTGTTTCTGTAGTATGCTGTTTTTAAGTTCTTTGGGTATAGACAGAGGAGTGGGATGGCTGGGTCATAAGGTGGTTCCATTCCCAGTTTTCCAAGGATCAAAACTACTCAAGATATCATTTCACTCCCGTCAGAATGGCAGCTATTAAGAACACAAACAACAATAAATGTTGGAGAGGATGTGGGGGAAAAGGCACACTCATACATTTTCCTTCTTTTTAAATGTTAATTGTGTATAACTCATTAATATCATCAAAATATACATTATAATAAATGCATGTATAAAAACCTAAATGGTATGAAAATACTTTGTGTAAAACCAATGACTTAGAAAACTGTGCTCTTTATATGTAGTATGAAAGGAATTGCACTCTAAAAGCATGTATAACAAATTAAATAAATTACATAAAAAAGAATAGACCTCTTCCCAAAATACATTACATTTTTATAAGATATATATATATACATATATATATATACACACACATACACACACACATATATATATGTATACACACACACATACTAAAAATAATGTTTTTGTCATAAACAGTGTATGTAGTGAGGTCATATTTTATGTGTATATACGTATTACATACCTACTCTTGGCCCAGCAAAATATGAGGTACAACATTTAACATAATGAATGAGTTTCACCCACCATATCACAGAGATTGCAGTGTAGTTTTAGATGAGTTTCCTGACTCGAGTGAGAGAGGGGAAATACAATTAAGTCCCTAACAGTTCTTGCATGGAAAAGTATTTCCTGAACTTACCATCAGAGCTGAGGAAAGAATCTACTCCTGTCTTTAAGTCAGGTTCTGTATCATGAGATTCTATGCCAAAGATAATGCCAACAAGTCACTGCTTTTAAAGCTGTTCATCTTGACCTTGAACAATGTCTTTTACATGAGAACCAAATTTCCTATTCAATACCCACTCTCCACTCTTTCTAATAGAAGCCTAAATTTGTTTAGGATGACAGTAACTCTTTATTTCAAATTCCAAGATGCCCCAGAAACCAGAAACACATAGTTTTGACCTGTGAGATATTTGCAGAAGTATGCTAGGGAGTCTGTTTGTTTACTCATTCATTCACTTGTTTTAATATGGTGCTTCTCATTCCTCCCTCATTATTTCTTTTCTGTCTGGAAATATGGACATGAGGTTGGAGCTGATGCCTACAGATGATAAGTATGATAAAAGCCATATGCTTAGCTTGGTGAAGGGTAAAGATTCAACTTAATCAAGACTTCAGTCTTATTTATTGAATGAAAGGGAAAAATCTATTTCATAGGTTCAGCAACTAAAGTTAGATTTTTCTTTTCGTGTAGCTGAATTCCATTTCCAACTGGTAAATGATAAGAAATCAGCTCTAGTTCAGAGAATAGACCCAGGAATAAGAACTTTTCAGGATCTTATGATGAAATGGCTGGATTTTCAAGTCATCAGCTACAATGAACATCTCTAATAAACAAGGTCTGCTCAGTCAGAAACTTGATGCAATCAGCATACTATTATCTCACACTGAAATATTCATAGACAGCCAGGATGCAAAGGCAGAAACAAAAACAAGTAATGAAAGCAACTCAGAGGAAAAGATTCAGAGCAAGGAGTAAAGAAAATAAATTTTAAAACTATATTTGATATTGATAGCTTAGAATAAAATCTTTTTAAAAAGTCACAAAAGTGGAATAAGAACAAGAAACCACTGTAAAAGGGGAAAATAGAGTAAAAAAGAACACTGGAAAGTGAAAAAAATCTTAACAGATATAAAAAGGAATTAATTAAAATGGAAGAATAAACATAAATATGAAAAGCTCTTGCTCAAAGAAATGCAAAAACAGTGGCAGAAAATAGAAGATAAGCAATTATGAAATGACAAGATCAATTCTAAGAATCAATATCCAATCAATAGAAGTTGCAGAAAGAAAAAAAAATCAAAAAAAAATCAAAATCAATGGAGAAGAAACACATTTCAAAGAAATAAAGCAGAAGGTGTCCTCAGACTTAAAGTCTTAGGTTTTCAGACTGAAAGCCACCAAAGTTACAAAATTTTGTAAAAGGAAAGAAACCCACAGTGAGGCACATCATTTGGAATTTCAGAGCATGGGATAAAGGTAAAATGTTAAACAGCTTCCAGAGGGAAAAAAAGAAACAGATTGGATTAAAAGCAGGACACTAGGCTTTTAAACAAGATACAGGAATATCGAAAAAGTTGAGCCTCTCAATCTTTAAAGAAATCTCCAGTTTAGAATTTTACCACCAAATATAGGTTATTTATGATGGCAAAAACATGAAAAAAATTATAATGAAAAATTTTGTAAAAAAATTACCTCTTTCTTTCTTATGAAATAAAGAAGGGCATACTCCACTAACTGGAGGGTGTAAGGATTTAACTCAACAGAGATTCAAAGGGAATTCTGAGTCCCAGAAGGAGGCGTATGCAGTTACTTGAAGAATAACCTGGTGATCACAACAAGGGAAGAGGGTTAAGGAGGGATTCTGCAAGGTGGAAAATGGATTTAAAGGATTTTAGAATGCGTCTGTCTATACCAAATGGAAAATTATGGTTTGAGAATGAGATTGGGAAATCATGCAAATATAGAAAATGAAGCAAATGACAAAGAAAGATACCTTATTATCTTGAAGGAAAATAAGAAAATAAATGCAAGCATTGTGTGCTATCTAGAAGTGCTTTGCCCAATATTATAGCATTGCAGTAATGTTAGCTCTTGAATGTTGAGTGAAAACATGGTTGGAGACATAGGCATAGAATAAGGAGCATTATTAGAGCATGTGATCTTCATATTCCATACCAGGAAGACAATAGGCAATATCTGAAATCAAAAAGTCAAGAAAATAAGTGGGAATAGATTTCTGATAAAAATCTGTACTAGAAGAAATAGTACAAAGTTTCAAAGAAGTCATTTCTGGGAAAAGAATTCACAGGTGGGTTAGGATGTCACAGGTGGCTGTCTTTTTGGTTTCTCATCTTATTTGTGTGCTTTCTTTATGATGGGGAGAGTCATAAACTTCAAGGTACAATTTTATTTTGTAAAGTTTCATGTAAAACTTTCATGAAAGGAAGTATTAAATAAAAATATTTGACTTTGGATTTACCTTTTGAAAATTGATTTTTGTGGTATTGTTTCATCTTGCAGAAATTTAAAAAGATCAAACATATTAGCTATTATTTCTAGTTATTTTTTAACTTCTCTGGATGTGTAGAGAATAATTTCTACACATTTTTAATTTGTTGTTTCCTCTCTGCTATTTTAGGTTAGGTCTTTGTGAAAATCTTGGTTCTGTGACTTTCATTTGTTCACTCATTCAGTCATTTATTCTCTAAATATTTATTTAGCCAGGTGCTAATCTACTTACTAAGGGCATATCAGGGGAAATTAATAGACAAAACCCTGATGACAACAAGTTTGTATTTTGGGTGTATTGGGCTATAATGATGATAGAATGTTGGAAGAATCATTTAATCTATTTGACCCTTGGGTTCCTCATCTGTAAAATGGGAATAGTACTACCTGTCCATTATTCAAAACTTAATTCTGAGGACCAGTGCAGATTAATATTTTTTTCTGGTAGAGAAAGGATATCACAAAACAGAACTTTAATATACAAAGAATTCATTTCACAATCACAGCTAGCATTCATTGTTACAATGAGGCCATCAATATCACAAAATAACTACCACATTCCTCCTCAGCATTAAAAGGCAGATTGTTTCTAGTCACTTGGTTTGTCTAAGTATTTCAGGATTTTTTGATGGCACATTAGCAGAATATGCATTCCACTTCCATTCCATTATTTCCTCTGCCTATGCAAAAAAAAAAAAAAAAAAAAAAAAAAAAAATCAAATGAAACTATTAGAATTCAAAATGCACTCAACTGCATATGAAACAAGAATGATTCTGCTAAACACAGCAACTATATAATGCACCCTATTCTCTGCCCATCATCTTGGATACAGACACTATTTTGTAAATCTGCATACAAGCCTTTTTTATATTTATAGGAAGGTCAAGAGTTTGGGAAGAGTGGAGGAGTAAGAGTATAACATCATTTTTTTTTTTTTTTTTTTTTGTGGTACTGGGGATTGAACTCAGGGGCACTCGACCACTGGGTCACATCCCCAGCCCTTTTTTGTATTTTATTTTAGAGACAGGGTCTCACTGAGTTGCTAAGTGCCTCGCCATTGCTGAGGCTGGCTTTGAACTCGCGATCCTCCTGCCTCAGCCTCCCAAAGTGCTGGGATTACAGGCGTGCGCCACCGCGCCCGGCAGTAACATCATATTTATTAAACAATATAATGGAAACAAAAAAACTCCAAGCACTTTGCAAAGTATAAAATTATCACCTGATAATTCTACTCCCTGATTTTACCACCGTCACTTTCAATCTTGATAACAGAAGTCTCCAAACTGGTTTCTAGGGCTTCTCCCATGAAGAAACCAGCATGAATTATGCGTTGAAAATAGAAGCCATCTTGTGACTCCCTTCTACCCCAAACTTTCATTGTTTCTCCTCCAAAGGCCAAATTTCCTGCAATCACCTACAGGAAGTATTTGTTGAATGAAAAAACCTCAGTGACCAGTGAAACTTGGGTCACCCAATCCTTGCAACTCATCAGGTATTAAAATTGCCATAAATAACAATTAGAACATTGGAAAACATTCCACCACTGTACATGTGGTGTAAATATGGACTCTTTGGAAAGTTAGAAGTTAGAGGTCATAATCGTTTATGTTCCTTATGTAGCAGAATTGGGGATTTTAATATGCTGGTAATTATGTTATCTAACTAAACATAGAGGGGAAAAAAAAACTCTCATCTCCTTGATTTTATAAAATGCATTTAATACTTTCTGGACTAGCTTAAACTATTTTAACACAAACTTCTTATTTCTGTTGATGTAGTCACTGATGCAGAGACACAGAGGAGACACTCATAGGACTGAGTTAATTCCTATGTCAGATTAGTAGCAGTAATAGTCCCTTTGTGAAGGTGATAGACAAACTTGACCTCAAGTAACCTCTGATTTGGAATCCAATAAACTGCCGACTGATTAAGTGGCATCTTGGCATATAGATGGCACATGTTCAACAGATATTCACAGTAGTCTTTGAGTCCATGAATTTATATGTGGTTCAAAAAGTGGAGATTTCATGCTACAGAGCATTAGGATAGTACAGGGTTTCTCTGATTGCTTTCTAATGATTTGGAAATTGATAATCCATGTACATAAAACAGCTTCTCATTGATCTAAATAGTGGATAAAGTGAAACATTCCAGCATTGCCAACTGGATTGATTGTACCTAATGAATGAGATGTGCAAATATCCATGAGACTTTCATTACAGGCTGCAATCTTTCTGCAGATTCCTTGGCAAAGGGAGAAGAGACACAATGTTATTACAGAGAGGTTTTCATGCTGCGCCCAATACTTTCGCCGACAAACCTTCAGTTCTAGACCATTACATATTGTTTGCTTGGATAACTTCTATTGTAGATTGGTTGATTCCAGCTGACAGATGCTGTCATCAAAGAAACATGAAACAATTCAAAGATTTTACTTTAATATCAGGGGAGTTTTCGTAAGTAAAAGACATTTTTAGTTTAGGTAAAACATAGTGCATATTTCCCAAATTTCATTTAATCACATAATCAACTTTAATAGCTATACCAAATCTATTTTACTACTATTTGTTAGTTTTATTAAAGGAATTTATTTATTTTAAATATATTATTTTTAAAAGTTGGATATAACTACAAAATTGTAAATAGGTATCGTTTATTATAGAGGTAACTACAAATATGAATATGATGAAATGTTGCTTCCAATTTTAGTCCTGAGCTCAGAACTATGATCTCTTTGAGAAAGGAATGATATACTATGCTTTTCTGAATTGTCAAAGACTGGCACCAAAAGAAGAGTGTCTCCTCTCTAAAATCCAAGGATTGAACTAGAATTAGAAAGGATCTAAACACCTTGTTATTGATACAATATTAGAAATGGTTGTTTATATACCACCTAATAGCCTCATAATACTTTTCTCAAATTTTAGGAAACCATTTTTTAAATAAACGATTTTCACTTACTATTTAACTGTAACTCACTGTTCATACATTGGAATAACACACTCATATACATACCTGAAATGAAAGGTTTATGAAACAATATTTACTTTAACAATATGTGGTTCACCCTGAAATTGTTTCTTTCATTACAAATGATGAGGAGGACCCATACAAATTATTTGCCAAATCAATCCTGGCTTATCACCAACAGTTTGTGAAATATCAACTTGGAGCAACAGGATACAGTGGTGTTGCTTCTATATTAATGTTTTGAATGCTAAAATAAGGCAACTTGCCCAAATAGGCATGTGAATTAGCAATTGTATAAGAAATCAAAGAGTTACACTAACTTTATTTGTATTTAATTATGGTAAGAATACATGACACAAGATGTATACATTTTTAAAACATTTTAAGTCCACAGTACATTATTATTGACTATAGGTTTAATGCTATACAGCAGATCTCCAGAGCTTGTGCATGTTTGTAGTTAAAAATCCCTGCCTATTGATTAGCTCTTCCCATTTTCCCTTGCCCCACCTTTGGTAACTGTCATTCTACTCTTTGATTCTAAGACTTTGACTATTTTAGATACTTCACATAAGTGGAATCATGGAGTATTTGTTTTCCTGGGACTGGTTTGTTTTACTTATCAAAAGTAGCTCTATATTCAGCCATGTTGCCCACTATTCCACTCTATTACATTGACTTTAGAAATGTTCACGTTATGCTTTTCATAATCCCCATCCTGGTGTTCAAGGTAGAAACTAGCAGGTTTCTTTTCATATTCATTGTACCAAGTTTACCCATAGAACATTAAACTCATGAGACTTTGATAATGTTAATAAATCAATTAAGAGGATAGTATATGTGTTTATACCATGTGAAATCCTGAATTGAATAATAAAATATAATCTTTAAATATATTTCAAAAATTGATATCTTTGTTATAAGACATTTTAGAATATTTAAAATGTTGATGAGAACTCTTGTTTTCCCATGGGGTATGTATATCATTCGATGATGCACAAAATATTTTGAGCATGAAATATTCTCAAGGTCAGACATATTAGAAGATATATGTTTCTCTCAATGTGTATTGGCAAAGCATGTTGTTGGTTTTGCTATGTTTCCCATTTCTTCATGACTTTATGATGCCCTTTGCTTTGGCTAAATGAGCTAATCGCTCTTGAACATGGCATACAATTTCATCTTTGTTCCTCGCTCACAGAATTTACTTTACTGTTATCTCATTTTCAACTGTGAAAAACATCCATCCTCCAACAAATTCTTGCACACAAAATAGCCAAACAATGAATACAATCCAAATTTCTATCAATGAGTGAATGGCTAAACAAAATATGGTATATAATGGAACACTATTTAGCAATTTTAAAAATGGAATTACTCACAGATGCTATACTATGAATGGATTACAGATGATAAGTAAGATGAATGGATTACAGATGATAAGGCCACATATTGTATGAATGCATTTGTATGAAATGACCTGAAAAGGAAAATCTATTAAGACAGGAAGGAGATTAGTGGTTGCCTGGGGTTGAGGGTGGGGATGGACATGAACTGGAAATGGGATCCAATTGGGGTAATGAAAATTTTCTAACACTCTGTGAATATAAAGACAGTGCTACTTGAAAATTCACTAAAATTCATTGAACCACACATTTAAAATGGTAAATTTTGTAGAAAATGAGTAATTCCTTAATAAAATCATGTAAAATTCTAGTTGGGGACATAGTCATCTATGCATTCACCCATTCTTCTTCCCTTGGTTTTTGTCTCTCATGTGTTAATTTTAAGGTGACCTTTCCCTGTTTCAGAAAAATATACCACTTTGTTTTTAAGTATCTTTAAACTTTTCATGTGCCTTTGCACACTTTCTTATTAATATTCAATTGAGTATTTGTCCAGTATCTTTACTAGACTGCAAGCTTTTGAAGAAATAAACTACTCTGAAATAGTCCCAGTAAAAATAAATACATATCAAATCTAAATGTAAGAAGCCAATTCTATTTAAAGAGGCTAAGTGTAATAAAAACAAGTGCAAGTACACATTAGTGGATGTACTTAAATTGCTTGCTCTTAAATTTGAAATTTAGCTTTTGTTATTTAAAAAGTTGCTTAAGGCCTTAACACTTCAGTCATTAATTTAAAGAAGAAGACGAATAGAAACAACAAAAGACAGCAATTACAGAAGTCACTAGCTTTACTGGCGGCTTTCTTAGGGCTGGCTATGAGACAATGCTCATTTTGTAAATATTATCACAGAACAAAAAAGAAAACAACTGAGATGCAGTGAAGTTGATTTTCTTAGACCTGGTGCCCCAGATGTCAGAGGAGACAGAATTTCCACACACATGGCATATGGAGAGAGCACTCTTAAGTTTCACTAGGAATGAGATATAGGAAGACAGGAAAGAACAGGCAGGGGCTGGGATGCTTGAGGAGAAGTCTTGTTAGTCTGATTCATGGCAAGCTCTGGAGGAACAACAGTAGGGCAGAGTCTGGCCTGCTAGAAGGCAAAGGAATGAGACTTAAATATACCTGTCCCAGTGTGTGTGTGTGTATAACAGCCAGGCACCTTAGCTGCAATCACACCAGAATAATCCTCTCGAGAAGGTTAGAGGTATGAGCCCTTAGGGAGTGCCCACCACTGGAAGATGGACATGCCCACAAGGAAAATGGGTTCCCAAGGGCCTGGATAGGTACCAACAGCATGTGGGCCAAATCACATATGTAGCAAGGAGAATGCCTAGGAATAAAACTCTATATTTTCTTTTCAGTGCCACATTTTGGTAGGTTTTGCCTTTAAAATGTGCACACAAATGCACAAAGCCTTCCTGTTAGGGCTCTGGTTGATCCATTAGTATCTACTTTAAAATTAAATGTTAATTCAAACTAGGATAACAAAGTAAGCCTATTTGACACCCTTCTTTAATCTTACTTTTAATGAATAGATAAAAATAATTTTTAATAACATGCATTATTTAAATAGCATCTGAGGAACTTGGAGTTTGCTTGAAAACAGTTGACTTTTCCCAGCATTTTAAATGTTCCCTACTCTAAATCTTATTTGGATTAACTTATTTACATTCTCTATGAATAAAGATTTGCTCAAAACCTCAGTTCAGGGTCCAAATCACCACATTTTCTAAATGAGGCAGCTTGAATTTCTGAGGAATTATCGTACGTCCTTAATTTTCTTTTTATCAGATATAAAATCATAAAGGCAAGTGTACTTTGATGTTAGGAGGCAGTTGATGAGCCAACTGTCTGTCAAGGGAAAACAATGTTAAGAAACTATAATCTCTAAAGTAAGGAAACAAATAAAAAAAACAAAGCAAAACATGATGTCCACCATCTAGCACTGCACAAAGAAGCTGCTAGATGTGTTTGGCATGACTTATTGAAACAACAGGAAGATCCTTCATAAGGAATGACAACAAATCTCAATGGAAATTGCTCCCCATAGCACCTGGCCCTGTTTGCACCCGCCCCCATTCCCACCCCCAACTTTTTATTTAAGTGCAGATACAAAGAGGCCTTTCCAAGTCCCCCTCTTATGGTACAGACCTCTCCTTCCCCCTTCTCCCTCTCACTTTGCTTACTTTGAAAGTTGGCCTCATAGCTCTGTTTTAGAGTTTGTCACCAACAGGTTAGACAATTTGGAGCAAACAAAATGTTTGATTGAATGATTCTGTACCTACATTCCATGTCGAAAGTGAAATCCTATTATGGATACTTGCCTGTGAAAAGTCACTGTGCCCTGTCACCATGACACAATAATTGATTGAGCAGGTGAAAATGAACATGGCTGGAGTGCATTATGGGAGAGAGGGCACCCCGAACTGGTTGCATTTTAAGTTAAAGAAATGACAAAGTGGGGATATTGCTTTGGTATAAAATAGAAGGCTGTGGTCAATCCTTGGAAGTGTTTCCTCTGAAAAGGGAATCCCTCACAGAGCAGGGCATCATGTATCCTACTTTAAACTACAGTTGGAACCATTTTTCTACAAGGAGAAAATTTCCAGACAATTCCCTAGGGATTCCTAATGCCTCCAGAAACCTTCTCTGTAAATTTCTTTCCATTGGTTGGAGAGAAGGGAATGGAGGTAACATTTGTGACATATGTTTAGGCTTTCATCTGTTATTTCATTTACACAATGAATGTTTGAGGATAAAATATCCTCATTTTGCTGATAAAAAAGACCGTAACTTAGAGAAATTAAAAATAAGATAAAAAAATGATAATAAGATTAACCAAGAATCAGATATTGGTGCCAAATCTGGACCTTTTAGATTTGCTGTTTATGTTCTTTTCAGCCTTCCATGCTGCCTATAGCTTAATGTAACATCTCCCAAATGTGAATTGCAGGAGGTTAATAGGAGACAAACATTGTTTAGGGCTTAAAATAATTTTTTAAAAAGGGCCCTTTTGTTTATAGCAAGATTCCTCAATAGATTTAGTATCCACAAATATCACAAATATATTTTGAGTCTCCAAGAATGGACTACAATACAGTGAGATCGAAATTCCATGACCTTGACCATCCAAACCTTGCCTTCAAATTATACTGAAGATATTTTAGAAACTCTGTTGTTTCTGTTTTTATTTTGCAGATTGCCTTAAATGTTATGAGCTTGCATTAATTTGCGAAATAAAAAATATCATATGAATCAAGATAATACTATGTACATTCCAATTAGATTGTGTTTATAAATGTATGAAAAGAAAATAAGCACTAATTGAGGTTCCATATCTCTTATAATCATTATGTACAGGAAAAAGGAGAATATATTCATGTAATGTCTTGAGTATTATAATAATAAAGCAATGAGCTGAGTTAATGTAAGGCCAGCATTATTCTAAGCACACAATATATATTAACTCATTTAATCATCTTAACAATCCTTGAAACAGATACTAGTATCTCCATGTGACATATTAGGAACCTGGGGCACAGTGAGTTAATTTACTTTGCAAAGGCCTGCTAGTGACTTGTGCAAGAGTGTGACAGAGCCTGGTACCAACTAGTTTTCTACTAAATTCCATAATGCTTATTACTCTCATTTAAATCTATTTTGCAGGAGAGTCTCCAAGCCATTTTGGACCATTTCTATAGTCTATGTAAAGATTAACTAGGGCTCTCAGTATGTTATTTCTCCTTTAACTTTTCACTCCCATTTTTCCTCTTGTTTCATGCCTTTCTTATTGGGAAATCTGAAAGAAGCATATGTAGTTAATATTGAAAAGATTTTAGTGGAAAAATACTATGGAATTTAACTTAGCAATATAGAAGCAATATAAATTTATGGGTATTTGACTGCCCCCTGGTCATTTAGTCATGCCTATTTGATGATCAACTACTAAGTACTGCTGCAGGAAAAATCAGCATGAGTTAGAAATTATTTCTGCCTGAAATAAATATGCTTGGGTTTACTGGGGAAGACAGATCTTTGAATACCTGAAGCTGGGTGTGTTTCAACAGTGGCTGGGTTAGTCTGATTCATGAACAGCTTCATTTCAAGTCTTCCTTGCTACCAAGGAAATGTGGACATCTTTCTGGGGACTAGCCAGGTGGGCTTGAACTCAGCACTGGATCACAGCAAAGCTACTTCCTTCCAGGTGAAAGCTGTACCTGAGTAAGTACTGTTTTTCTGCAAGGCTTTAATCATGCACAGATATGTGCTTAGGTTATAGGCAAAACACATGCAAAACTTACTGTAAGATGAAAGAGATCAAAATAAGAGAAGCCACTATTACTATTGTGAAAAATACAAAAGGAAGAGAAAATTGGACTAAACATCCTAGATTCTGGAAAAGACTAATTGATAATTATTAAAAGCAGTAAGACCAAGCTCTTACATCATGCTGGCCATGAGCCAGACACTGTAAGATGCTTTATATATTTTAATTTACTTTATCCTGAAAACATTAGGAGAACAATGCTATTATTATCTCCTTTTTACTGCTAAGGAAATGAAGGCACAGAAAGGATAACCAGGGTGCCTAAGATTACAAAGTAGTTCTGTCCAATGTGACTGGCAGATCTTTGACTACTGTCAGTCCATCCGCAATTAAATGTCTAATGTGGGATCCCTGTCTGCTGACGATTGCACTTGATGTTGCACTGGTATTAGCTCCTTATTCTTCACAACAATGCTATGGAGGAAATTTTGTCTCCATTGTTGAAAAAAAGCTAACATCAGGTAACCAGCTATTGGTTGAGTCTGGATGAAAACACAAGACTATCTGAATCCAAGGCCATGTGCTGTCTCCAACACTTAACATTTTGGGGTAATTGTTTTGGACCTATGTTCTTTGGAAGTGTGGGTCATTATCTTATTTAGTGTGAATTCCTAGATCATGGCATAGAACCTACAGTGGAGTGTTTTCCCTACCCCAAATTGTATCAATTTGAATCCCCATCTACCTAATCTTCTTTTCTCTCATTATTCAAGGAAAAAAAAATCTAGTTAATGAAAAAGGAAAATTATGTAGATCATCCTTGTGGCCAAATTCCCTAGCGTACTTTTGAAAACAAAAGAAGAAAATGTATGAGTATTACTAGGATTCCTTGCTAGTGACAAATTTAATGGACTTCTTTCTATCACTCCTTTCCTTTTAATCTGTTCTTCACATTCAATAGCTTTTACCTAGGTTTTCACATGAATGGCACCCAGGCAGATGCAAAGCAAGATGCTGTTAGGGAAAGAAATGAGTGAAACACTGAAGTAAGAGGCTGGGGATTGCTAAAACGTAGCAGACTTCAGCTCTGCACCCACCCCACCCTCGCAGACCCCTCTCTCACATATCACATAGCCAGTCTGATTTTCTCTTTCAGAGGAAATAAAGCTAAACATATCAACAAGTGAAATGGTTTGTTCTAAGAGTTGTAAAACTATAGCTCCTCTTAGAGGGTGCACAACATAAGCTCCTCTTCCAGGTAAGGGAAACTCATAAGCAAAACACCACTGTTCTGGGCCCTTGATAACTCCCTTCACATAGAATATTTACGTGGACAGCTCTTTGCCAACTAGGCCAAAAACAGCTTGACTTGAAGGCAGAAACAGTCACTTCAAATGTGCAAAATTCTGGCATTAGTTCCAAGATATTTCTACTGAATCCCTTATTTTTAAGTTTAAAAACAAACACAAATTCTTCAATTTTAAATACATTTTTGGACTAAAAATATTTTTCATTTTAAATTGATAAATTACTATGTTCTAAAGGGCACTGTTTTTTTTTTTTTTTTTTTTCCTATTGGGGAAAAAATGTGCCTTTTATATTAATATTCCAATCCTTTTTAAATTTAACCTTTAAAATTTACATAAAAATGGACGCGTTCAGAAAGAAATGAAAAATAAAAATGTTCAGCTCCTCTCCCATAAGTGTGTATTTTTTAAGTGAAATCAATGTTTTGAACACTGTTTTGAAACTTGTTCTTTTACCTTAAGATGTACATTCTGAATATCTTTTTAACATAGTCATAGTTGCCAGTCTGCCGGGACTAACATGGTCAGTTGGGATCATTTATCAACATGCAGATAAGAGAAGCCTCTTGCCTGATCTGAATGGATTCAGAACCGAGGCATGGCCAAGGGTGATGGCACTGAGCAGGTAAAAAACCAAGGTTGGAGTGGGCAGGAGGCTGGGGACCTGGAAGAGGCAGACAGACAACCACATGTGTCCTGCTCGAGCCTTTCCTAGTCAAGATGGGGAATGCGTGACCCAGTGAGCAAGAACCAGGCTGAGGAAGGACCCTTTTTTGTGCCTTACCAGGGGCCCATTCTAGGCATTCTAAGCACTTTATGTCTGTTAAATATGCATTCTTCCAAGACAATGCCCTACGAAATAGACTCAATACAGGATTTTGCAGATGAAATTGAGGATCAAAATACTTTGCCTGAGATTATATAGCTAGCCACTGCAGGTATTACAGTGAAGACATTTTTCTCCCAAAAGCACAATGTATTCCATTTCAGCCCCAGTCAAGTTTCATTCTCCATCCAGTTCTAATACAATCCCATCCCCCAAGGACTCTTTTCAGATCTTGGTATGAAAGAATCAGAGTTCCTCAGTGATCCCAGGCCATTCTAACCAACAGATCTCATGGCTTATGTTCTCAGAGTTTGTACCCATGTAGGTATGAACAGAGTGCTTAAGTGTGTGTATGCATGAGTCTAGCGCATCTTTATACAGACATGTATCTGTGTACAAGTATACGTGTGTACATGCACATACGAAATCATACACCTCATCGATTTTAATAACCATTGACCATGCATGTTTGAAGAAAGGATATAGAATCTGTTACTACCAGATACTAAACTTTCCTCAAGTTATTAGGAGATTGGTGGTTAAAACTTCAGACACAACTTTTTTACTTCTTTTAAGAGAAATGTAAACATATCACTGTTAAAAAATACCGATGAATAATGTCTCAGTTTTGAAACTCAAGAGTTTAAGCATGAAATTCCTCACCATCTAATTTTATTTCACTCCATTTGTGAGGGCCCAGGGCATATACCACTTTCAGGAATTCATCTATCACTTTCAAAGATGTATTTCACTATAAACAGATTCATTAGAATTTGTAAACATTTTGCTAGATGAGGAATTTTGCTGGTTATTTTAATTTATAGTGTACCAGTGTGACCACGCCATTAAGAAATATCATTTTTAGTCATTGGTTTTTGTTTCCTCATGTAACCAGAAGACACCATTTCCAACTAGTGTGATTTCAGGCCGTTTGAGGTTGTACTTCCACAGTCTGAACAGCTGTATCTACTTTTGCATTTCACAGCTGCATTTGGCAGATTTCCTCTAGTTTCCTCAATATTTTTCCCTTGGTCCTATTTGCCACCCAATTCTACCCTTCTCTTTGAACATGTCTGGTGAGAACAAGTTTGTAATAATATACCCAAGAAAGTGTGTATTTTATCTGAGTCAAAGATAATCTTCTTTTAAAACTGTGACCAAGTATCTCAAGTAGGCACTCAGCCTTGCATAGCAAACTTCCCACATTTTCTCAGTAAATTCAACCTCCCCTCAGGCTCTGGTAAGACTATATTATATTTTATCTCCCTTGAAAGCATGCATTACTTCCCACCTCACAAATGCTCTCCCCTCAACCTGCTTCATATTAACTGAGAAGAAAGCCATCAGTCACAGTATCTCTTAACTTCCCATTATGAATGTACCAATATCTACAACTACATTCTCTACTTTCTTCAGCAGAGAATACAAAACCAACTCCTCTACTCCATCAGGGACCTCAGCAGTTCAGTTCCAAAGATACCGCAATACCTAGAAGTGTACCTAGCAGAAGCTCATAAATACAGGTTCAATGAATGAATGGATGAACATCTGCCAAGTGCCAGCACAATTTCTGGAGTTCACATCTGTAGCCCTGTCTAGAAAACCTTACAAAAATCAAATGATAAATAGTAGATGATGCACATCCTTGCCTCATTTCCTTAGTGCCTTTTACATTGCATCTAACAATTAATGACACATTTATAGACCACATAAATAGAGCCAGCCACTGTCCATTCATCTCATTAATCTTACAGCAATGAATAACTTAAATAGGACAAAACTGAGGCTCAGTGAGATCAAGTGAGTTGCTCAAGGGCAACTTGTAAGCAACAGAGGTAGAATTCAAATTCACGTCTGACTGATAAGATAGTCTATGCTTTCTTTCTCTATTCAGCCATGCTGCTGGTGGCCTCTGAGACCTCTTCTCATGTCTAAGCCCAACTGGGTTTCTAAGCCAATTCTGTAGGGGACAGTACTAGATTCCCCCTGTAGTCAACAAGGCCTGAAGATATCATCCTGTCAATTGATCCTGTCCTTCTGCATTGGGCATGAAGTTAGGTGGACATGGAGGTGGAAAGAGAGATATGAAGACAAGACTGGATCTTGCTTTCTGTGCCTCCCTGCATGAATTTAAATCAGTCGATAAATGGCAAGTTTTTGTTGTTGTTGTTGTTGTTGTTACTTTTGTTTTTGTTGTTTTTAGTACCAGAGATTTAACTCAGGGTCACTCAACCACAGAGCCACATCCCTAGCCCTGTTTTGTATTTTTATTTAGAGTCATGGTCTCACTGAATTGCTTAACAACTTGCTTTTGCTGAGGCTGGCTTTGAACTTGTGATCTTTCTGCCTCAGCCTCTCCAGTTGCTGGGATTACAGGTGTGCACCACCACACCTGGCTCAACAGGAGCAGATTTTATTTTGGGGGATCTGGAAAACATGTAATTAGTTTGGAGCAATGGGGTTTACAAGAAGAGAGTCAAAAATTCCATATGCAAAATTTGGAATGGTCATTAATATTTAGAATGCAAATAGCAAGGGGCCCATTCAGTAGTAAGGCTCTGTAGCTCAAGCTTAATTTACTTCAAGGTCATCCTGTCTCTGACCATGACCTAGTCCTACCTGGGAGACAGGTACACAATGGTTGAAAATCTTTGCTTTCCAGATGTTCAGGCCAGATTGAACCTAGTTTGAACACTTATAAGTGTGTAATGCCAGCAAAAGCCTGAATCTCTTTTTTTTTTAATATTTATTTATTTGCTTTAGTTGTACATGATGCGTTTATTTGTACATGGTGCTGAGGATCAAACCCGGGCCGTGCACATGCTAGGCGAGTGCTCTACTGCTGAGCCACAACCCCAGCCCAAGACTGAATCTTAATGAACATATATTTCTATACCTTCTCTTTTGCTAAATCTCCAATTATCACTAGTTCATAAAAATTATTGTCAACACAACTGATACACATTAAGTGATGATGATAGTGTTCAGCATATGCTCATCAAAAAGCTCATTGAGGTGTTAACTGGTACCATTATCATGTGATGCTGTCTTCTTGACCCTCAGCTTTGGAATCTCATTCTTTGAGTTCCCCTTCTATATTTATTTGACACCTTCCTAAAGTCCTGACCATGGGGCATTTGGGATTTGACTCTGTATCTTCACCATTGCAGATCATAAACAACAAAACCTGGGCTCTAGCTTTCTGCTGAACCAAAGCTTGGTTCCTGACCTCCCCTGGTTGGGGGTATCACATTGTAGGGAGCTTACCTGCTTTGCCAGGAGTTTTCATTCTGCCTGTGCACCAGCAAATCCCCTCCCCTATTGTCCTATCCTGGGTATAAGCTAATAAAACTAATAAAGAGCAATATAATGGGAAAATGTTCACAATATATTTTTAAGTAAATAAAGAATCAGAGCAAAGTTTCTGTAATTATGGTTAATAAGATTATTCTTATAGGATTTTGCAAAAATTAGATACTATAAATATGCAAATTTTGCTCCTCACCCAGAATATAATTATTAGTCTATCATAGATGATGTAATTATTATGGTACCTATGGTACCGAATAGGGTTGTGATTTCTAACAACTCAATTAACCTTCCTAGGTCTCAATTGACTTTTAAAATGAGGGGGTTGATGCTTGCTAGTTCCAAAAATTATCTGTTAGTACAACCTGGGATATAAACGTATTATTCTCACATAAATTTGAAATATATCCAATTTAGATATCTATTGTTAAAGCTAGTGTGGGGGGGAGGAGCTACTTAAGAAAAAAACAACATGGCTTTCCTCGTGAAATTTACATTTAACCTACACTATCAAGATACTACTCACTACAGCCGATACTCAAGGACTGTTATTTGCCTTTTCAAAATCCCTTCTCCAGCAAAGTCATAGTAAGCCAATCCACATTGTTTCTAAAGATGCATTTAAGAGTGGGGGTTTTATCCAAGGATGTTGAACCTGCCTGGTAAGAAGAAATAAAGACTAGACCTGCTCACCCATTTGGTAGGCAGAAGGGCAGAACTTGGCTAATGAAGAAGAATGAAATTTAAACTTGGGCACTGGCTAAAAATCACTACGGGAAATACTGGCAGTTGTTTCAGATAAAGGAAATCTGAAAAGAGGTAATGAATCCATGTGCTGGCAGCTGCCTGGGAAGAGACTGCATAGAGATCAGAACAGACAGATATGGTACGTAAACTGATGTCAGGGCCTATTAAAGGGGATGGAGTCTTGGACTATGTAGACTTCCTATTAATTCTTCAGTGCCTTCCCAGTAACCCAAAGCCTTTGCAATGGTCCAATGTGACAGCTTCATTGTTTCTTCCTCTACCCTGACTGCTCCAGCTATACAAACCTACCTCTGCTTGGATAGGTCAAGCATACTTCCAGCCAAAGGCTCTTGTACTGAATAGTTCTTCTGCCTGGAATCCTTAAGTCCCAGATTCTACTGTCCCACACATTCATTTCTTTTAAGTATTTGTAGATATTTCAGTCCTTCAGAAAGTCTTTTCCTGACTACTCTGTAATAGAACCCTGTTCTGCTTATAATATTTTGTGCTTGCCTTTATTAGATATTGGATTATATATTACTATGTATCCACTTATCTTTTTTTTTTTTTTTTTTTTTGGTGGGGGGGAAATGATTTGATTTCTCCCAATCACTTTCTTTTTGTAAAATAAATTTATTTATTTGTTCTAATCAGTTATACATGACAGCAGAATGCTCTCATTTATCTTTTTGTCTTACTTCCTCAATAGAATATAAATTTCACAAGGACAAGAGCTTGACCACCATGCTTAGAACAATGTATGGAACGTAAGAGAGAAACATACATTCAATAAATAATGAAAAAAGTAAATTCTACCACGACTACTCTGTCTCCTGTACATGTTTTAGTATTTATACTTAGTATCTCAAAATTTAGCAGATGAGCTTGAAAGAATAGAGGTTTTGTCTGTTTTGCTTGCAGCTGTACCCTCACTGTCAAGAACAGTGGCCAGCACCTTAGACTTGCTCAATAAATAACTTTAAATGTTATTTACCATGAAATTGTGCCCATACTCTTACTTTTTTAAAAAAGGAAATAGATGACCATTCTTTGGTTACAGGAACAAGTAACCAATGGTACCAGTTTTTAACCCAATCCAATTCATCAAAGACAACTTTCCCTTACCAACCCTTCTTCAGAAAGCCTAAAATTCAGCATGACCTCAGCAGTCCTTTGTTCTGAACAACTGCATCCTACAAGCACAGCTTTCAGCTGCTTAGCAAACAATGCATTCAGCTTTCAGTTTCAGACATTGAGGAGTGTCCTCTCCTCTTTGGATGGAAAGATGATGGTGCCTGGATATAATGCAAAACACACAAATAATTTATTATAATTGTAGGCATAGTGCTAAGTGCACGTGAATACTGACTCATATCAAGCCACACAAAAAAACAAGAGGGGGCTGGAGTTGTGGCTCAGGGTAGAGCACTTGCCTAGCACATGTGAGGCACTGGGTTTGATACTTAGCACCACATATAAAGAAATGAATAAAATAAAAGTCCACCAACTCCTAAGAAAATATTAAAAAAAAAAAAAAAAAAACAAGAGAGGGAGGTACTATGATAACTCCAGTTTAAATGATAAGAAAACTGAGATACAGAAGGTTACAGCTCTTACCAAGGCCATAATGCTAGTTTATATTAGAGTTGGGACTCAATTGCTATTTCATTAGTTTGGTTTCAGCATCTGTCCTCTGAGCAGCTACACTCAATGGCCTTCCTACAAAAACCAAAATACACAATGGGTACATTTTCAGCAGCAAGGTTTGTCTTGATAATGAGTCTCCTAACCTATTCAAACGCTTTTCAAAGGCATGTCTCCAACAGCCTGAACAATGAGACTAAACTTGGAAGGCAGAGGTCAAGGTGGGCCTCTGTGAGAAGATGGCTTTGGAGCAAGCAGTGAGGGAGTTTGAGGGGATCAGGGTTCAACTTTCTGCTTTGAAAAAACAGTGTGATGATCAAACAGGACAACTGCTCAGGTGATATATAAGTACATGTATTTGAAATTGAAACTTGGCCTTGCAAAAATTCATCCACTGGGACAATGAACAGGCCATCAGGTGTTGACAACTCTCTATTACAAAGCTTGGGGAGACAAGTCACAGAGATGGAAAACATTTCAAGGTATGGCTAAGTCCTTCAATCTAAAACTTCTTCGTAATGACAAAGGTGTAGCAGAAAACAAGTTCACTATCACCCAAGCCTTAGAATCTTTGGACTTTACAGTGACTAGTCTACTAGCAGAAAGACAGGAGAGCTACAACTTGGATAATTATTTCATGGAACATAGGTTATGTTTGAAGTTTATTTTATGAGTATAAATCATCATATTTTTCTTTTCAGAAAATAGTTGTGACAAAACCAAGTCATTTGGAAAGTTTTTGCATGTCTCTTGGACTCAGTTTCTTGATCTATGAAATGATCCATTTGAATGGGGACTTTATGAAGGATATTCCATTCTGTGGAGCCTTGGTAAGTAAGAGATTCTATTATATCAATTACTGACTTATCTTCCTTTAATTTTTCCTCTTTCTAAATTTTGGTCCATTATTATACCTACACTTTCTAATGCTTCTATGTAGAATTAGAAGCAAAAAATTCAAATAAAAATGGTTAAAATGTATATGCATATTCTATAGAAAGTGGTTAAATTGCATGACTTTCATCTATCTAAGTACATTTTATCCTGTTTGGGAATATTTACCTTTGGTAGTCATAATGAATGCCATTTGGATCTTTGCCACTACAAAGATATCAAAACTAATCTACATTCCTTCACTTACTCCCTTGAGCAGGTTATTACTCTCCTAAACCCCCAGTTTATCCATCTGCAAAATATAAACAACACCTGCAATTTGCCTGCTTACTGTGGTAATTTCAGGGAATGGTCCTTGCAACACAGCTTTCACCTGTTTCTGCTGTAGAGGGCTCGACTACCATTAAGTTTTCATCCCTCCTTTCCACTTTGTTGTCAATAACTTATCCAACTGTATTCCTTCTTGCTTTGTACTTGTTGATAAAAGCTTGAATAAGTATTTTCTGTTGATAACCATCAGATCACATCTTCAAACCCAAATAAGGCTGTTATGCTCTAAATCAATTCTGGATACACTCACTTCAAAATCCAACTATGGGCTGGGGTTGTGGCTCAGCGGTAGAGTGCTCTCCTAGCATGTTTGCAATCCGGGTTCGATCCTCATCACCACGTAAAAATAAACTCATTGTGTACAACTAAAAGCAAATAATTTTTTTTAAATCCAACTATAATTCCAGTAATCTTATTACATTTGTCCATGCTCCAATCAACCTACTCCATACATCTCAGACAACTTCATAAATAAATCTTCCTTCAGGATTCAAGTTTCACCTTTTCACAGTAACACTTGGGTTGAATTTCTTCTTTTCCCCAAAACTCCCAACCCTTTTCTGTCCCTCTGTTTCCAGCCATCCCACCTACCACCCAAAGACTTTGAAAATTGATATTTATATCTACCTTCTCCATTTTTGCCTCAGAGCATAACAGAATTTTGTGTAATTTATAACATACAGACTTTCTAATATTCTTTATGCTGTGTCATTGATACAGTATGAATGAAAATGTTTCACTAGTAGATTGTGTTAAAGAGAGTCTTGCAGAAGGCCATTAAGAGAACTGATACAACATTTCCCCCCTTTTCACCAAATTATTGGCAGTTGTTATATTGTAATATCTGGGAAATTAAAATTACAAAATAGTATAGGGAGGATCTTGTCCTGAGATGGAAATTTAGTTGTATGATGCACTAGCTGAGTAATCTTGTATCAGGTTAAAGAGTCTATAGGTCTAAGTTTTCTCATACCTAAAGTGGGAAGACCTACTTCAGAGGACCATGGTGAAGACCAAATGTGTGATACTGTAGTGTTAACATCCTGCTCTATTAACATGTCTCTACTATACAATATTATGCTATACTATATCCTAACACTCGCCTAGTATATATGAAATCCTCAAAAAAGTAAGATATTAATTTATTTGTAGGCATCTCATTTTATGGACAAAAATTAGAATTATAAATTTCAAGGAGCAGCCTAAAATCACATGACTAATAAGAAGTGAAGCTGTGACCAGAATCCAAGCAAAACAACTCCAGATCCTCCAGGTGTGGTCCTTAAGCTCACTAAATCCTCTCCTTCCAATTGTATCCTTTAGGTACTAATGTTCTTGAAATCTAAGAAACATTTAATATAAAAGGCCCTTAAAAATGTCAAATGGTGAAGGTATCCCTTTAATTCCATTACTACATGGGGCAAAAGACAGTATGTTTACATTATCTAAAATCTCTATACATTATTTTTACCTTAAACATTACAGTTTAGAGAGACTTCTCTAATACTCCAAATACACATCAGCTCTGATATCTCATTACATCTAGGGAAGCAGGATGGGAGAAGAATTAAACAAATATTCTTCTTTATGAATTTCAATTAATTCAGATGGAAATAACACTCCCACCCCAGTCATCTCCTACTTTTTGATTGCCAGTGAGCATCAAGGTCTAGACACTGTTGCTTTCCAGGTGGTGCAACTTGTTGACAGATTAAGCACCTCCACAGTAGCACAGGAGAGCTAAAAGTTGGGTTCTAAAAATCCAACTTTTTGCACATGGCAAATACCTTATTTAGATCTCTTGAGGAAGCTTTTATTACAGTATTACAAATACCAGCTAAATAAAGTCAGCTGAATAAATACTGAAGAAGGTCTCATGTTTATGCTAAAAAGGATGTAGATTATCAGTGTTGCTTCTTTTTGTGAGTTTATAGAAGACAATTACCAGTGTGAGTGATTTTTTTTTCGAGTCATTCATTAATACATTCTTTAAAATTTTTGTTTCTTACTTAGGTGGATAGAAGGCTGTTTTTTTTTTTTTCCTTCATTCAGTAACCATTTCAAAAAATTCAATACATATTTGTCACATGTAGAGATAATGAAATAGCTTTGCCATTAAAATTTTGATTCAATTTCTCCCTGGAATGTGTTAACAGAAACCACTTTCATTTTTATAGCTGGGAAAGAGGCGATTTGTTGTTGTGGGGTTTAGGTAGATTCCAACCTGTAATAGCTCTGGATTTTTCAAACTAAGTAGTGAGAAGCCATGAATTCAAAATACTGACCACTGACATTGTGCATTGTTATTAAAACTTTGCTCTAATTAACAATATTATTTGCATGCACACTAACCTGGTATTAAGAGCACATTTCTTACAAAGAAAACTTACTGATATTTAATTACCTAATCCCAAAATAAAATTACTAGATGATAATATATGCTTAATTGTTACTGGAGCTATATAAGTTTTGAGAAACAAAACCTCAAGGATCCCTAAAATAGCAGCCCCAAATGTCAAATTCTAGAACTATGAGAAAGGACATTTCTATGTTGTAGTGAAATACAGTGACTATTTCCCTGAGGTATGATGAATTAATCCACTATTGAAAAGGAGGATTGGTCTAACTGTCACACTGTATACCTATTCAAAAGTAGGCCATTGATACCTATTTCATGAGAAAGGATATGTGTTTCATAAAGTATCAAAATTAATTACCCAGTAGACACATAGAATTTACGAAATGGAAAATTCCATGGAGATTATCAAGTCCAGTTTTTTCTCATTTTAGACAACTAAAGAGGTAAAGTGACTTATCCAAGGTTGGAAGCAAGAGAGTAACAAAGGAGACCTAAGAATCTACCTCAATTATTATTTTGTTTTCTCAAGTGAAATGGTGTCACCTGCTAAGTGTAAATCTTTTGGTTTATAAATATATGATATGGGTCTACGTGTAGCATTATGTATTTATGCATATCACACAATTGGAGAAGGACTCAGGGAATCCAAGAACCCAATCCCCAGTCTTTTGCAAAGAATGGGAACTCAGCACTCAAAGATAAGCAATTACAAATATTTCAGATTTTTGCATTACCCATTTATTTTGAATCACATTTGTTCTGCACATATTAAAAGTAAGATAATAATGCATTTTGTTAATATTGCATTTTTATGTCCTTCAGAACATAACATAATGTATATTGCTTATATAATAATACAAAAACCAAAAAATGACATTCTAAGTAATGCCTATACACTGTACAACAATTGCAAGGTGACATAAAAAGTTCGGGGAAAACATTCAAAATTCATCCTCATTATTCTTTAACCAAGTCTACCTAATACACAAATTCTTTACTAGGACACTTGAGCAGATGAAAATAAGAAAGGTAGAAGAAATCATCTCTCTCCAACTCAGATATGTAACATGTGGGAAAGGAAATCTTATATGAAAATAAATCTGAATGAAATGAGAATCCTATTTGTTTTTCTTAATAAAGTTTGAGAAAATATATGAAAATGATATTTTGATCTTAAATATCATTTATCATTTTCATTAATTAAAATTAGGCTGCAGCTTTATAATATACACATAAACTATATGCAATAAGATACATTTTCTATTCATTTATATTTAATCTTCAGTAAGCAAAGTGTGCAGTCAACTTAACTTTTGTTTTGAAGGTTATTTGACTCTCAAATTCACTTTGAGATGAATCATATACAGACTTCAAAATGGAAAGGCACTATTGGTTTTTGCTTCTGCCAACTTTTACACATTAAGGGTAATTCCTCCTTAATGTGGTAATCGACATTTTACCATGTACAAATACTTCCTGAAAAACTCTAGAAATCACATATGGGTTAATACTGAAGTTTAAGAAAGAGCACGTTCTCTCCATACTATTAATTCAGTGTTAGCCTGGAAAAATGTTCATGTTATAAAATACAAAATACAAAAAAGAAACTATTCACACAAACCAGTGCAGCTTTTAATATAAGTAATAAGTAAAAGGAACAATAAATACTTTCATAAAGGTTAGGAGCCCTTGGAAGGAAACATAGTTCTCTTTTGGGAGAGGGAATATTTGTGTTCCTGGAAAAAAAAAAATAAAATATAACCAATACCAGAGTAGATGTCACCACACAATCCAGAGTAAATACCCTCAGCATAAGAAGACAAGGGATGACCACACATCCTCCGAGAAATAAGACACAAGTCTCTCAACAGAGCTAGGAATTCTGACACTGTTCCATATAGCTGGCAGTCTCAGAGAAAATAAAAACCAGTGCATTAAAATGGGACGTCCCAATCATATTCACCAGGTAAAATAACACACACTAAGAAACAAAGAACCCAAACCAAGCTACTAATTTCATGAGGATGGATAAGACAGAGTCAATTTTAAAGAGCAGTGACCATTTCCAGAATTTAGATTTTATCCTCTTCTTAGAACTACAAAACAAATGTTTCCCTGTGAGAAGGCTGTAAATGCAAATGCATTTTGCAAACTTCCTTTAAAATTACTTCAACAAACTCTGCTTTCCACTGTCACCCTCCCCCTCCTCTCAATGAGTTACAAATGTAGGTTTCTGCTAACCTACATCAGAGTGACACACTTACTTTAATTTGATGTTTGCTATTTGTAAAGCAATCTTGTTTATGCCACATTGTGGCAGCCATTCTCTAGAGGGCTGGATTAGTTGCAGATGTAAATACATTGGTAATGTGCTTTGTTCAAGTTTAAAATTTGAAGCATGAAAAATCCAGAAACATAAAACACAACTACGTCAAACATCATTGGGCGATGCTTTTAAAAATTACACTGCCAACTTTACAGAAATGAGTGGCTGAATGCAAACGTACTCTCAAATGTGTTCTGAGTAGTAAGAAAATAAGTCTAAATTTACTCAGTGAAACATTCAGCTCAGGAAAAGATATAAGCGAGTACACACTTACTTTTTAAAGAGAGAGATGACTATTCAGAACAAGAGAATGAGCCTCTAATGAGCATAAAGAACAACACTTGAAAAACAATTGGCTATTTGGCATCTATGTCAAACTCTGTTATTATGGGAGTTAGAGATTGTCTTTCCCTTAGACTCTCTGTTAGAATGTAAAATGGGTAATATTATAAACAAGTCTAGAGACAACCTTATATTGTTAGGCTCCAATCTTAAACCATAAGAAACTGTAAATGCATATATCATTTCCATTTGATGAATGTATTTACATAGCAAGAAATGAGTGCACTCTGCAACATAGTCAAAACCTGCTGACATAATAAAAGGGGGTGTTAAACATAAAAATCTAACATTAATATGGACTAAATGGTCTCAATATAAGCAGACTTATCCATTATAAAACATTAATTTCCTGAGTATCGGTTCTAATATTTTGATCCAAAGTGCTTCTCATAGTTTTAATGTTCTTTTGCTATGAAAACATTACTGCAACTTGAAAAAAGTTTATTTTTTTAGTCTTCCCTATGTTGAAAAACCTGCCTCTTTTCCTGTCCACCCCAGAGTCACATTTCTCTGATCTCATTTTCAGGTGCCTCTTAACATTCACTTAAATAAATTTTTTACTGCAAAACAGAGATTTTAGAAGTCACTAAAAAGCACTCCCTTACCTTCTAAACCTGCTTCAATCAGCCCAAACTGTTCCAATAATTTAACAAAAAGCACAATGACGATCAGAACTGCTATCATTTCAAGCCCTTCCAAGTTCATGGTCAGCTAGGTCATGGTCCGACCAAAGCCACTGAGAAGTGCTCCTCTGACTGGCTTTCTTTGTAAAGCCATTAAACTACATTAAGAAGGCTACTGCTGGAGACGGGAGGAGGAGAGGGTGAGAGAGGAAGGGAGAGAGAGAGAGAGAGAGAGAGGGAGAGAGAGGGAGAGGGAGAGGGAGAGAGAGAGAGAGGTTGAGAGAGAGGAGGGAGATGGGGAGGCTCAGAGAAAGGGCGTGAGTGAGAGAAAAATGCATTCATCCTGTCTGCTGGAGCAGAGGCCAGAAGTGGCAGCCGATAAAGTCAGGCCTGTCAAAATTATCAGCTTCTTCGTTATCACTCTTACGCAGAGAGACAGCCACGCATGGAGTAAAGTGCAGATCACCCCAGGACCCGGGAGGTCATAGGAACGTCCCGAGGAAACGCGATGCGATGCTCGGCAGAGCTGGCTAGGCTGCCCGGGACTCCACGCTGCACGCTGCTCCCGCCGCTGGCTGGTTGCCTAGGCAACAGCAGAAACTGACAGAGGGCCGGACTCCAGCCTCAGACCCACCCAAGCACTAAGCACCTTGGTTTGCAAACACACAACACCCAAAACGCTGGAGGCAGTGCTGGTGTGCACGGAGCTGTAGAGCTGTTGCAGAAACATTGTTTATAAAATCAAAGTGTGTATTTCACCCCAACTAGCTGAGTGTGGAGAGAAAGGAGGCTTGAGGGAGTCCTCATTACTGACTTTCTTCTTTCCAATGAATTGCCTTACCCTAATGTCTCAGTCTCAGTCACTGGGAACTAATATTCTGGTTTAAGTAGTAACACTGATCCAAAGTATGAGTGTGATAAACTAATATGTTCTTAATTTTGTACCAAAGTTCCAGATGTGAAACACCTACAAAAACTCAAACACAGTAGATAACATATACTTATATAATAATTATATGGTTACATTATAACATGATGTTAATAATATTAATGCAATAACATGTAAAAAGCTTTAGATTTTTATCTCCAACCTATTTTAACGCACCTGTGTCCTGTCATTGAAATACTCATAGAATTGAAAACTTGGGACTTCATATGTTCATAATACTTTAGAGTTTACTACCTCCTATGTATTTGTTCATTACTATTCAACACACCAATATACACACATGTTGTAATATGTACCTCTTATTCTTTTTTAAAATTTTTGATTTAAGTAATTTTGGAGCCAGAATATTTGAGGGGGAAAATATAGAGCAAGGCTTGTTGAAGTTTCCGTTTCTCTCTTGCACAACTTTTATTACTTTTTTCTTCCTCCCTTACTCCCCAACTGGATCCATTATGGCCACAATAAAATCTTGGACTGAAGAAAAAGTAAAAGCAAGAGCTAGAAAGCATCTTAAAAAGCCAGTTGAAGGTTCCTATTTCATAGGTAAGCAAACTGAGGACCAAAGAGAGCTAAAGAGATCAGGCAAAGGTAGACACCCTTCACATACAGTTGGCTGGCTTTTTGAGGTGGTGCAGTAAAATGGTTCAGAATACGAACTCTAGAACCAGACTGCTTGGATGCATGTCTAGGATCTCTTATTATTGATGTGATTTTAGGTAAGTTACTGAATATCTCTGGACTTAATATCTATCCTCCTCTATAAAAAGGAGTATCATAATAGCATCAAGTTCAAGAGACTATTGAGAGAATTAGTGACTGATACTTTTGGAAAAGAGCAAGTTGATCAAACAATACTAGCTTTTGCTTTTATTAAAAATATTTCCATGCTCCTATTCAAACTTTGCAGGGTTGCCAAAGTAATCATTCTGAAATTTAACCCTCAGATTATTCTCGTAATTAAAACCCTTCTATGGCTCCCTATTAACCTACTGAATGAAGTCAGAGCTCCTTTGCCAGGCATCCTGTTCTCTGGATGCTCAAATACCAACTTGGAATTGCACTTCACTGGTCTGACTTCTGTCCATACACTGTAATTGACATCTCTGCTCCTAATTCCAAACTAATTCAGGGCATCTCCATTCCCCAGAGTTTTGTTCAACCAATCTATCTGGAGAAAATCTTTCCACATTTCTGCCTGTCAAGTTCTGAAGGAGCCCTAATTAGGAAGGGCTGTTGTAGCTAGCTGGAAGCCATGGGTTCCACCTGATATGTATGTGACGCACCTGTAGGCACCCGCAAACCTGAAGGTATATAACCGGGTGAAAGCGGTCCGAGTGAGGAGAACGGAGAATTCAGTCAGCCGGGCAGTCACTCGGTCGGTCAGAAGAATCAGAGCGGCCAGAACGTAGGCAGAGCGGTTACAGAAGAGAAACCAGATAGAAGAAGTAATGACTGGTCAGAGTTAGGCCGAGACTCCTGAGGAAGACAGAAGACAGAAGAAAGAAGAAGGAAGAAAGAAGAGAGAAGAAAGAAGCTCTAATCTTTCTCTAAGCTAAGCTCTATCTTTCTTTCTAAGTTCTATCTTTCTTTCTCTCTAAGACTCTAAGCTAAGAAGACAAGAAGAAAAGCTCTCTTTAATCTTTCTCTCTAAGAAAAATCTTTCTTTCCCTCTCTAAGCTCTAAGAAAGTAGAAGTAAAAGTAGTAAAAGCTTAACTCTGCCTCCGAGAGTTTTTCCTCCCGGTTTTCGGTACCAGGCAGCTTACAAAGTTCCTAAAACTCTCATGAAAATTCCACAACCAGTATTGGATGAAATCTCTTCCTTTTTGTATTTTGATGGTAACTTTATATTATAGTTGCTTGGGTATACAGTCTCTCCTCTAAAAGGTGTTTTGGAAGACAGAAATCATGCTTTTCTTGCCTACCTGACAACCCCACAATGCCTCCATGGGGGACAATTTATACTTCATAGATTCGTATTGGGTAGGAATAGTCACCATTGATCAGGCAATTACCAGATGCCAGATGCTTCACAAACATTGCTTCCTTCTAGCCATTTTGGAAGTATAAATAGACAAGACTCATGGCGAAAACACTAAGCCTCAGAGCATTTAAGCAGCTTTTTCAAGGTCATACTGCTGATGAATGGTCAGGCCAAGATTCAAACTCTGATTTGTTTAGCACAAAGCCTGTTATTTCTTCCCATTATTCCACACAGCTTTAAATAAGTTAAAAATCCAAACAATGGTATAAGTACTCATTAGCACAAGATGAAGGTTACACCCAAAATGATCCTTCCATACTGCTTTGTGACATTCTAATTAATCCATTAACCCCAGTAACTTTGGAACATGAAATGTTTCCAAACTAGTATTTAATTGAATTCATGGTTCTTCCTTCCTGCTCATTCACAGAAATATTATTACTGAAACTGTATCCCCTGTGGTCTTCAAAGGAGTTTTTTTTTTTTTTTTCTGTCTATCACAAGGAACTCTGTAAAGTCATGTAGCATGTCCCAGAAACAAATGTCAATGGTAGGATCCTATGTGTTCACCTGTAAAGTTGATGTCCCTGAGCTGAGAAAGGTGTGCAGTCAGGGAGCTAGTGAAAAGAACCAGAGTGAGAGTTTTGCCACTTTGTTCTGGATGTCACAACTATGGGTGCCCTTGGTGCTGTGCTGCTCTCCCAGGCCTGCCAGTCTCCTTTCCTTATGCATACTCATGACCTTTGCCCTTGCCATTTCCTCTCTTGGGATGCTTATCCCTGCATCTTCCCATGAATCAATGACTTCATTCAGATCTTGGCTTCAAAATCCCTACCACAGAGAGGCCCTTGCTCAGCACACTACATATAACAGCATTCCTTCTCCTGATCCTGTGTCACTTTGCTCTGAACCAGTGTCATGTCCTCCAAAGCACTGTCATCACCTGGCATATATACTTGTTTATCAAATATCAACTTCTACTAGAATTGCTAGAATACAGACTGCTGCCTATAAGGGCAGAGAGTTTGTTTGTCTGTTTTTCCAATTTGGTTCACTGTGGTATTCTCAAATGGAGAATAGTGCCTGGTACCTAAGAGGCAGGGACTGGTTGTTGAATGACTAATCTGACTGTACTCTTTCCTTCCCTAAAAAGCCCCTTGCTGTCTAACTGATCCACCAAACCCTGATACTCTCTTATCAAGAGTATAAAGATGTCTGTGGATCTTGTGAGTTTTCTGCACATTCTATCAGGAGGTCCCACTCCAAGGCACTGAGGAATCTGTGAGATAATTTGTTTGGCTTCTCCTTAGGATGAACCATGAGTACTGCACCCTGTGACATCTTGGCTTGGATGATCCTCACTGTATAATACGAATATGATTTGTGGCTCCAAGCAAGGAAAGCAACACAAAGAAGGCCTAAGAGAAAGTCTCCGTCCCTGTCCAAAACATCCGCAAAATGTTGCTGTGGAAGGTTCGAGTACCTTGGACAGCACCCATTCCCACCCCTTAATTTTCAATGGAAAAACACTGCCTTCTAAATAGTTAAAATGACTTAGCCATACATATGCAACTCTTATTAGAGTCACAGCTTCAAATCAAACTAACACATTAACCCAATATATTTTATTCCCATAGAGTCTTGTCGTCCCTTTTATAAGAGAAATAGAGTGTCAACAGAAAGAAGAGAACTGAGCACTGATTCAAGATCAGACCTCATTCAAGTTATTTCAGATCTCTGAACCTCAGTTTGCCAGTCTTCAAAACAGCTAAAATACCTCACTCAGGGGACTCGTATAAAGATAGGTTCAATAATATTTGTAAATGTTAGTTAATCTCCATGAGTATGTTTTGCCAAGCAGTGGGCAAAGCACATGGACCATCCCATTCTTAAAATCACTTTTTGAGCAGAAGAAAGAGTTTCATTCTCATATTACAAATGAGGACACAGAGGCTTGGGAAAAGTTGATGAATTATTCCAGGTCCCCAATTCAGAAGCCAGTGAAGCTGACAGGTATCTACTGTCATGACATGCCTCATTAAGTACTTAGAAATGGCCAAGTATGCACAAAACACTTAATAAAACAAATACAGGGATAAAGAACCAACACCTCATTGTTACTTTTTAAAAGGTGGTTATTTCTAAACAGATGAGATCTTAGACATGAGAAAGTTCAATGCTACTTCCTTAGGGGTAGATAGGGATGGTAAGGTATTAGTACAAGGTGGTGGTGAGAGAAAAGTGATGTTGTTATGATAGTTTAAAAATATTTTATGTGAAGTACTTTCAAGAGAGTAACAGGGGGTTAGAGGCAGATTCAGGATTTACTGTTTGAAGCAGTTCCCACAGAGCTACTTGGGTCCTCTGCTTAAGCTTCACAGCCACATGAAGGTTATCCTTTGCCTGTCCCCAGAAAAAAAATGAAAACACTAATTAGAGATACTCTTACATTTGCACTTCAGAGCATATCCCCAAAGTGCAGTTTATTCTAAATCACCAGTTATTGGCAGTAATAAACCCATTTCTGCTTCATTTTCAGAAACAGGGCTTCTGGAAGAAAAACAGTGTTTCCTTCCAAAATGAGAGACAGAACTGCCCTTTGATGAACTGAGGCAGGGAACAAAGGGATTCTGGTTAGTTGTATCTTTCTGATTCAAGGTTGGGAGTGGTAATAAAAAGTGAAGGAGAGAGGAGACAAGCTTTCTCTATATTCTTGTTTAAAAATCTCTTGGTATGAGCAAAAAAATAAGCATCACTTGGTTTGTTTCTCATTATTCATTGCTTATTCCCTTGTGAAGCTTGTGGTCCAGGTACTACATAAGATGCTATGGATCATACAAATACTACCCTGCACATTTGCATGGCTTTGAACCCATTAAAAAAATTAGATGATGCTAGTCATGTCTGTAAAACAGTCACCAGTGTTGAAGCATTTTCTATGGGTTCTCTCTGTGCAACTTCACATAAACCTTATGAGGTAGATACCATTAAGTCTCTTTTTATAAGAGTAAACTGAGAGAGCAAGAGGGCTTAGAAGATTGCACCAGGAAATATCTAACCCAAAATTCACCTGGGACTGGCTCCAGACATCATGATTACACCACATTTTAGATGCAATTGCAAATAAATGCAATCCAAAAGAGCATCAGGGAAAAGCTGTTAAGGAAGTGCAGAAAGCACCAGAAGAGGATGGAGAGCCTGCTTAATCTTTGATGGCAGAGAAAGGCAGAAGAATGAAACCAAGATCAGCTTCACAGACGCTGCATTGCAATGGTACCAGGGATATCGGGAGGTGTGGTGTGTGTGTGTGTGTGTGTGTGTGTGTGTGTGTGTGTGTGTGTTTCACAACAAGGACAATCAACATTACATGACCAGTGGAGAAGAAAAGTAGTCCTGCTAGAAAACTGACTTGGAGCAGGGAAACAGTTGAAGGCAGCCAGCTCCCTTTCCCAAGTGCTCTCACTGAGTACTTCCTCTCATTTGTCAAGACATCTCTCAAAGTAACATGAAAACCAAGCATCAGTGGCCTGAGTCTTACATAGTCTCCTTCTTTGACAGTTACTTGATACAAGAGAAGCCTGGCCAAATTTTGCTATTTTAAAACTAGGAAGCCTATTTGACCCTTTGAAAATGAACTAAAATAAAACCAGCACAGGACATCTAATAAGAAATTTATTTTAATAACATTGTGAAGAGATAGTGATCTACATTTATACAAGAGGCAGTATAATGCAGAGATGAAAAGTATGCTTGGATTCAAGTGTCGGCTCAGCTACTTTAAAGGTTTGTGTCTTTGAGCAAGTTGCTGAAAGGATTCATGAAAAGCACTTAGAAGAGAGACTGTCACATTGTAAATGCTTAATAAACAATAGCTATATTGTTGTTACTATTTATGGACCCCTTGCTATAATTAAATACTATTTTAGTTGCTCTGTATACTTTATCTAAGTAAAACCATACAACTCAATGAGATAAACCTTATTATTACTTGCAGCTACTATGTGGATGAGAATTAAGGCAACTTAAATTGAGTTGGGATTCTAAAGAGCACATTGCTCATACCTACTCATGCATTTTACCACCATCTTCATCAAAGTATTTATAGGAAATACTTGTAAATTGGTACAGGAAGATTTTTAAATTGTTCTTCTTAAGAAAAATGGAAATCTAGATATTCCTGTTGCAGATAAATAAATAAATAAATAAATAAATAAATAAATAAATAAATAAATAGCTTTGAAATAACTTTCCTGGGCAGTAGTGTTTGAGAAGTTTTAGTCATTTTCCATTCTGGAACATTCCACAGATGAACAAGATATTAGTTTGGCATCAGACTACAGACTGTATTCAAGTTCAACTAGGTTTTCAAAGTGTCCTGTGGACTCTGAGCAAATCTACCTTCAAGGGAATATTCTACTGTTCCACCTGTCAGTGTCACGCATGCATCACACTCCATGTTCCACAATTAAACCGTATGCTCAATAATGACGAGGAAATAACACCACACTCAGACATGAACAGCAAGGCAAGCTGCTGGGTGGGTGAAGGTGGTTAAATAGGAACAATAGGTAGTGACTCAGAGGTGAGCTAGAGCTGTAGTTCAGTGCATCCTTAAGGACTGAAGATAAATGAGAGGAAAGGCAATGAAAGAAAGAGTACCTAGCACTGACAAGAGAGAGGAGAGAATTAACCTGTTCTACATACACATTATCTGGTAGCATGAAAGCTTTTTGAGCATTATAATTACCTATGGATCTTTCTAAAACTCCTTAGAGAATTGATTTGGTAGTTCTCAGGTAGAGACGGTGAATCTCCATTTTTATCAAACATTCAAATATATTCTCATCTAGGACCTCTCTGGACCACACTGTGAGAAATGCTGCGTTGATCTGCTAAAACACCCTTAATCATGTAAATGACACAGATTCCATGGAGACCCCTCCCTCTCAAAAACTAGCTGAGAGTTACACATTGAACAACTCAATGTGGTTAGCAGTAGATAGGGCAGGGCAGATCCATTGGTTTCTCAAGCTTCTGGACCCAATGTTTTTTCCTCTTCATACAAGTATTTTTAAATTGTTGGTGAAAAGATATGTTTCCATTCCATGTTTTAAAGTATTTTTTTTTTAATGATTCATTCCCTGCATTCACAGCAATTTCCTTTCACCATGAGTCTCAGATGCAAACTTTAATTCAGGTGGAAGACTGTGAACCATTCTACAGCTTTCTGCTTTGCTACCTATCCTTCTTCCATCTTGGATCTGTCCCTGGAGCATCTTTTTTTTTTTTTTTTTTTTTTTTTTTTTTTAAGCTTCAAATGTAATTACTTAAGTGAGGGACAACACTGATGTGGAGTCACCTTAATAAGCAAACCAAGTGAAATAAATTGCAATTGATGGATGCAAATGTTCGAAAGCGTGAAGCTGATTTAGATAAAATAGACATTTCAGTTTGAGATCTAATAAAAACCCAAACACAGCCACATGGAGTCCTTTCCCATTACTCCACTAGGACTAATCTTTATCCAAATCAATATTATAAAAGTAACAAAAGACACAAATTTTTCTGATGCATAATTCCCATTTATTATAATTCCCATTTATTATGAAATAATGTAAGACTCAAATAATTGAAACCAGATTATTTATGGGATTGTTAAACCCAGGGGTAATTTCAGCCTTGCTTAATGGAAATTTTAGTTGCATGTGTGTGTGTGTGTGTGTGTGTGTGTGTATGTATATATATGTATATATGTATATATATATATATTCAGATTTCAGTTCAAATATTGTTCCTTCCAACAAATTACTCCTCATTACAGCTGGCATGTTGTACTTCCTCACAGTAATAGAGTATAAAAATGTGTTTATTCTTTTATTGCACACAAGAAATACCAAATATAAAAAGCAATACATTATAATCCCCTTGATAATTATCCATGCTACTTATATATTGCAGTTTAATTACTAACAACTCTAACTCAATCACTTGTTAATAACCTTGATTTTCAACAGGAATATTCCAAATATAATAACCATGATAATTATATCACGCTATAATCAAATTTAGAATAATAATAACTTATATGTTTGTTTGAAAAACACACAAATCATGCCATTAGTAGGGCCACACTGAAATTTTAAAAAATGTCATCAATGCAATGGAAATGTAACTCATTGAATAACACAAAGTGGCCTCAAAGAGTTAAAGGTGAGTTTCTATGGATAACTGAGAGCATGCTCTGTTAAAATTATTATACCTGGAACCATGAACACACTAAAACTCTTTTATAGGGTCACCAACACAAATCAGCCAAGTATGGTCTTCTGGGCTGATAATAGAGAATGGTACCCCTCTGAATTGTGGTGCTTTCAGGCTTAACGACAGAGATGCATCCTGAGAAATGTGTCACTGGGCGATTTTGTCATTGTGTGAACATTAGATATGTACTTATACAAACCTCGATATTAAAGGTCAATCAAGAGATGGTGCCTGAATGTGGCCTCCTGATGCAATCAAGAGGTGTAGTAAACACAAGCTGTACAAGACTACTACCAGCCTAACTTAGCATACTGTTTTCCAGTAAACTACTTTTCTTTTAAGTAGGAGTACACTCTAATATGATGCTACAACGTATAAAGACTCAAATCAGGAACATAGTTTTTTTGTCATTACTATCAAGCATTTGTTTACTATACACAATTGTAATCTCTACTTCTATCAGACTGGCCGCCAGGTAGGTTTATCTACACCAGCCTCACTGCAAACATAGGAGCGTGCACTGCACCATGATGTTAGCATGGTTAGCATGACATCATTGGGTGATAAGAATTTTTTGGCTTAATTATAATTATAGGAGATCACCACTGGATATGAAGTCTATCATTAACATTGATAAGTGGCAAGTGAACACAGTATTGTATAATTATTTTCCACTGAGGCATAGCAGTCACAAACTGAGTGACTCAGAACAATACAAAATTTACTATATTACAGTTTCTATAGATGAAGAATCTGAGACATATTAATTGAATACTCCATCTAGGCTTAAATCAAAGGGTGCTACGGCTGAAGCTCTGGGTCATATTCTGAAATCACTGTTTTCTCAAAGAATTCATTGCCTTATGGTTGTATGACTGAGGTCCATGTGTTCTGGCCAGCTGTTGGCTAAGGACCACTCTCATCTGAGTTTGCTCTTGGTGCCATGTCCTTTTCACAGCATATAAGTTAGAAAGTCTCTTCCATGCTCCCCAAATCTCTCTGACCTGATTAGGTCAGGCTCGCCCAGAACGGCTCCATTTTGAGTAACTCAAAATCAACTTATTAGGAACTCAGCATATTGTTTTCCAGTAAACTACTTTTCTTTTAAGTAGGAGTGCACTCTAATATGATGCTACAATGTATAACATCTGCAAAAACTCCTTCTGTCACGTGTTCCTGTAATTATGGTAGCAATTGCCCACCATACTCATAGGTTGTACTCACATTCAGGGATATATTGCACAAATATTTATACCAGGGGATCATCTTAGAATTCTGCATAGCACCCTATATTTCTGCTCAGACTGCTGAGTATCCTACTACTGTAGTTGTGGGAAGCTAAAGGAAAATTTTTATTTTATGCTTTTCCAAAGTAAACCATAAAGGAGCATCAGCCTTGAGCTACTACTGATCATTCTGCAGCAGAATGCACAAAAGCCAACAGAAAGATATACAATCATGCAGTAGACACTGTCTACCAACCACTCATGGTGACAGAGGGGAAAATAATGGAGGGGAAAAGCCACAGTGCTCTGATTACCTATTCTCCACCGGACCACCTGTTGACCAGTTGCTTCATTCACTGAAGTGTACGAAGTAGACAGAACTAACTAAAAAAGGGTGAGGAGAACCTTGTTTGGGACTCTATACCTTCCAGGTTCCATTCATTTTAGAGAGAATTCTACTTGTAATATTTCCCCCCTATTTCTTGGTGTAATAGCCACTGTGCTCTGGTGCTGGTCCCACTATGGTCAGGGCTGGTCTCATCAGTAGCCCTTTACTTCCATCACAGTACACCATACTAAAACTGTCTGAACCAAAATCTTCACTTGATTATTTATTGATTTATTTATTGCCTAAATAGTTTTGGAGATGGTCTACCTCTTAGCCTTAGTTACATTCCCTATAGATAGTAGTAACATCTCAAGAGTTGTTACTGAGTTGAAATACTTAAAATATGTCGAGCACCCAGTTTCAAGTACACAAAAATTAAACATCATTGTAGTTACTGTTACAATGAGAACAAGGTGGGCATTATGATTATGTTTCTCCCAAGGTGTACCCAGAATCCTGAGCCATGTCTGGCCCATGGCATCCACTCAACACATGGCTATAGAGCTCTGTGAAGCCTCTATCCAGTATATCGTACCCTCAGTCTACATTTGTAATCAGAACAACAAGAACATGTCATTCCCTCACTTCAATTTTCAGTTATATCTTGCTGATGACAGAATGAACTCCCCAAATCATATTAAGATGTACAAGAATACTCCCAGGCTTCCGAGAGCTCTCCAGCCTTAGCTTCTGACAGAATGTCCTCACACTCGGTGTTCAAGTCACATTGTGAGGCCCACACATTGTGCTCATTGCTCCAACTGAGAAATTCCTTTCCCTTCTGAGAAATTCCTAGCCATCATTTATGAATCAGCTTAAATGTTTCCACTCAGTGGAGTTTTTCACAAGCCTCTCCTCCAAGCAGTCAACACTCCAGTCTCCTTTCTAGTGTGTGCCCATCTCACCTATTACCCTTCCAAGATTAATGAGCTGACAGAATATCTTCTCTACCATACCAGAAGTCCTTGGAGAAAAGGAGCTCTATCTTATTTCTTATTATCCATGTTCCAGGAGTATATTACCTGATCATAAGTTATTCTAATTAACAAAAGAGGTAAGGAAAGGAAGAAGAAAAGAAAGAATGAGTAATCTGTAGTGTACCAGCAACATTTAAGCCAGATGCATAATCCATAAAGCATCAGCATGCCTAGACTCCCACCATTACATTTAATTTTTTACATTAGGCAGCCTAGGTGTCCCCAAAACAACTTAAAAGGAAAAAAGTACATTAGTGATTAACACCTTGGTGTGAAAGAATTCTGTCATTTTTGTGCCAAAAAAGGTGAGACCACTGGGGACATGAAGTCTGGCAGCACTAAAGTATGAAAAGGCAGCTGTGTTAAAAGTCAATTTGATAGGAAGCATAGACATGTCACCAACAGAATCACCAGCTGAACTAGAAAGACCAAAGTGAATTTGAGCCAATCCAGAACATTTAGACAATTACTAATTCACAAAATTTTATTTTCCCTCCCGTTTTCTATTAATTGTTTATAGTACTGAACATTCATATCTACTTTCTTAAAGTAATAATGTACTGTCCACTGATAAATTCAGTCTCCCAAATTATGAAACCAACTTTAGGAAAGTTAGCATTGCCCAGATTCTCATACATTCCATTTCTTAGGAAACAAAACTGCCTGACATGGTATTTTCACAGGGGATATTTTAGTTCTTAGAGTCTTCTCTGGACTTCATACTTCTCAAGTGGTTCAAGAGATACTAGGGAAGGTTGTTCAGAAGTTTTGTGGGATGGAAATGCTGGTGATTAGCAAGAGGAAATCCTGGCATCTGGTCCTGGGTACCAAGTATTTCAAGTTGCTTTTATACTATATTGGATTTGAGCAAACTTTTAATTCACATGCCAACTAACTCTTATTTATATTTTTAAAATAATTAATGAGCTTAACATGAAGTTGATATATTTTGATTCATGAACATAAAATCATTTTGATTAATACAACTGCATAGAAATATGTTTGCCAGTGTCCAAAATAAAACATTTTAATTATTACTTCTGTTTCCTTTGAAAAACTAACATCAACAATTCATGGAAGAAATCAAAGGGTCAAGTATGTATTTATATCAACCAGGTCTGTTTTTGTTTTTAGCAATTAGATAATTTCAACACCCTAGTAAACAAGCAAACACTTATTCTTATTATACACCAAAGGTGACAAGGTGTGGCTTTGAAAAAGAGAAAGTGTGTGAATAATTTATCATCAGAGTGTGTGCATCCAAAAGGGTCCTCCACCAACAGAAGACCTGGCAAGAAGTTATGCAGTGGCCACAATGGTCTGCTGGCTTTCTTAAACATTCAGGTGCTCTAAGGAATAGCCTTTGCTTACCTGCCATTTACAATTATCCTTCCCTGTTGCACTAAGCCACACCAAGCTGCTATCAGGCTTAAACCTTCCAAACCTCTTTACCAATGAGCCAGCAACCTCTCTGGGTTCCTGAACACGGAAGTGGCTGGCTAAGGTCCTACCTGCAAACTGTTTTCACCTGTGTGTAACAGGGAGCTCCTGGAGGCTGCCTGGAGCTCCCAAGGGATCTCATTGTTATTAGCATGGAAATAAAAGCTGGCTTTTTCAACTGTCAGGTACTGTAGCCCCCTTTCACATTTTGACTAGTTTACTTTTTGTAAACAATTTCACTTAAAAGGGAGCATGCCACTAAGATAGGTGAAGTGCTACACAGGCAACTTGGCTATACTCATTGGCTTATATAAAGATTTCCCAGGGAAGGAGGTTGAAATCTACAGTTAGAATAAGCTTTTTGTATTATCATTGGATTTCAATTATGTACTATCCTTGCCTACATTACCTGGGATAATTAGACGTTCACAGCATCACTGTGACTCAAAGCAATCCTAATAATTAATTTCTTGCTACCCAGGGTAGAAATGAGCGTCTACAATTCTATTCTATTTGGAAAAGGTATCTTAGAGTCACAATTCACTTAAGCTCCTGACTTTAAAAGTTTGAAATGGGATTTTGAAGAGGTCATTTTTTATATATTTTATCACTGATTTACTTTTATACTTTTGGAAACTTACACATTGTGTGTGTGAATGCTTTGTCACTATTGTACCACCAAATAATAAGAAAAAATTACACTCTATTTTTTTTTTTCTGTCTAAAAACCCTGTTGCTTTTGTAGTGTTCCTTGATATCTGTTCTTAGTAACTGCAAGTTTATACATGAACTTGGGATTCATTTGTTAAAGAGACTGAGTATAGAAAGAAGCTTATTTTTCTCTCTATGAGTTTAATCCTGTGATTTTACAAGGTTAGTAAATCCCTCTTGAATTTTTATTTTTCCTGGACATCGGAAGCATGAAGAGTCATTCAATCAGAAATTGTTTAAAAAGGAATTATATTTAAGCCATAAACAAGCTATAGAGAACACTCAATATACTCCCTCTTGATAAAAAGAGAGAGACAGAGAGAGGAGAAAGAACTCTGGAATTTTATGAAATCAATAGTGGCTGTGCACATTGAGGTACACATCTAAGCAGATGACATACCAGGGCAATTAATTTGAGAGGAAACTTATAACATAAGTCAGGAAAAAAATACGTTAAAATAATTTAGAAAGGTGCAAATTCCAATGTGGCAGTTAGGGCCTGCTCTATTCACAGGCAACAAGAAAGAAGTGTCAAGAATGAGTCTTAAGGGACCTAAGAGCTGTCCGCTTCCCAAGATCTACCAGGTGCTGTTTATTCAGACTGTGTTTCCTCTCAGCTCTGATCATCTGGGTGCAATGGCAGGTATTTGGACAAATTGTATCTGTAGACAGAACAGACTTCAGGAGAAACAAATCAACAGACATGACATAGCACAAACTAAACCTTGCCCACAGCCCTGCTGAGATCTTATGCTCTGACTACTATGATTAGTTTCCCCCTTACATCTAAATCCACAGCTTACCCCTAAGTATTTGCCTTTCGATTACAGGAGTCTCCCCCCCCCCACACACACACATACACTTAGAATGTTTTCTAATGCCATTGACTCTCTGAATCTTGGGAGGTTGCTATATCCTAGATGTCTCATTATTACATGTATTTAGCCATTACATCTTGTTGACTCCCCCGATCCTTGAATTACCTAGTCATCTATTAAATATCAGTGTACACCAGAGGACACTCTCCTTAACAAGGCAAATGCCCTTCTACCTATGGTCTAACCCACCCGTCATGGCCTTCTGACCACTCTACAGAGACATGCATAGACTTACCCATACATATGGACACACACTGCAGTTAAACATCTTTTCTACAATAATCAGTTCCATCAGAAATCAGACCTATGAGCTATCACATAAGTAGATAGCTATATCAGTTTCATTGGTTTATGGTCAGCAATACTAAATAGAATTGCATACAATAGAATAAAAGAAAATAGGTGAATGTTTTTTAAAGTAAAATTGGTATTACATTATGAAATCTTTCTTCCAGTTATTCTTATTTGTGGTTTTAGTCAAGCTATTGGTCATGATTTGAAAAGTCTACTTTCTGAACCACATCTCAAAATACCTGGACAGTAAAGCATCGTGTCTACAGAGAATCTTAACAAAATTGTCAATGTTGGATCTGAAATGGATTATACATTAAACCTGCACTTCATTTTAGACATGATAACAAATACAATTTCATCTGATTAGACTGCTATCTTCAAGAAAACAGATAAGTAGAGTTTAGAACAAACTGGAATCTAAGAGACTAAATTAAACGAGGTCTGTCTGGGGAGGCAAAGGATAGCTTGGGAACTGGGAAACTAGAAAGAATAAGTTGAGAACCAAAGAAGGATTTGGAATGGGTGAGGTCCATGCATATAACTTCACTGTTAATGAGCGATGCTGGGTTGTGAAGAACACCAATGGCAAGACCTCCCTTTTGTCCATGACTTAACATTTGCAGAGCATTTTCACATCTATGATAGGATTTTACTGAGGCATGTATGATGCAAAATATAAGGTATCCTAAGTGTTTGATGATATCACCCAAGTCTAGGCTTTATTTGTTGAGTGCATAATTAATTATGTGTTAAGTATAAGAAAAGTCAGTCACACAGAGCATATGTGTCTCAAGTGATAGGAAATCTAGGCCTAAACATATGGCCTTCTGTCTCCTGGAAAAAAATAAATGTTTTTCAACTATTTAAAAGAACCCAAGGAAGGATCTATTCTGCATGAATTGACAAGATAAAGAACCACACTACACTTATTTATTATGAAATATTTGTTCAGAAAGAAAAAAAATGGTAAAATGCAGGCTTCAAGGTTTTGGCCTTGAATTCCTGCTTTCTGTTTGAGGCATTTCCATTTCAAAAAGACACAGACAAATTGAAAACCATTTAGGGAGTGATAAAAAAAATGATTAGGGAAAAGAAAGGTTTTGATTTATGAGGCAAGATTAAAGGAGATAAATGCCTATTACTTGACTAAGTGACAACCAGGAGATATGATAAGACTCTACAAATACTGGGAGGATGTAAATATAGCTAATAGGACTTCTGAGTGTGCGACATGTTAGAAAGGCAGGAGCCAAACAGGAAGAACAAGTTCCTCTGCATAGAACACCAGAGGGACCTGTAGCAATAGGACATTAAGTAGGTAACAATACTACTTAGAAGAAAGCAAGGAGGAGGAGGAAGAGGGAAAAGGGAAGAAAACTAAAAATGTGTAAGGTAGAAGAAGAAAGGAAGAAGGCAGAAAAAAGGAAGGAACAAAAAAATGAATTTTAAACCCTTGCATATATTGCTTTATAAAATACACTTGCAAGATAGGATTTTTTTTTCCGTGAAAAGATAAAAGATGTGCTTATTATCATATTTTTAAAAAAACAAATGTTCTTTGGTGACATTAAAAATAGATCCCATAGAATGGAAGGAACACTTCAAAATTATGAAAACAGAAAGTAAAGAAACAAAGAATGTAAGAAAGAAGGGGGAGCAGGGGAGAGAAAGAAAAAGAAGGGAGGAAGTGTAACAATGTCTTGTCTCTCTGTAATTCACAGGATGTGTAAGGAATGGAATTCCAGTGATTCTCACATAATGAACTTGTCCCCCAGAAACCTGAGCCAATGGAGTGGATGGCGTCAGCACCCTACCTTAAGGAGAAGCCACCAGTAAATCAGAAGGAGACAGTAATGGGGAGGTGAAGTGGCCATGAAAAGCCATTACTGCTATTAAATCCTGGGCCTGGGCACCGGCCACTTGCCAGCCTTTGGCTAGCCTGCTACACATAACAGTTACTGTAATTGAAACTGAATTATAATAGTGCCCTGCCAAACATTCTCTCTTAAAATTCCAATACATAATAATGCTATTAAAATAAGTATATCTGGAAAACAACCTACACTCCCATTGTTTCTTAGCTTGCACCGCTTTGGTAAGGAATCTGTTGTGCCCCCTTCCACTGTGAATGCTGAGAGAGGGTGAAAAGGGGAACTTCAGTTGAGTGAATCAGAGGTGAACATTTCTTGAGAACCATCTGGATGCCAAATACTGTACCAGTTCTGTCTCTCTTGTAACCTTCTATGAAGTTGAGATTCACATCCACCATTTCTCAGATTAAAAATTTGAGGTTAAGGAAGCTAAATGATGTCCTAAATCGCTTAAATAATATGAAAAAGAGCCATAAATGAATTTAGTTTTATTCTCTTTATCTTCAAAGTATATCTATTATATTTTTCACTCAGTAACTTGCCCAATGTATAAGACATAGTAAACACTCAATCAATATATGTTGAATCAAACAGAAGGGAATTGATGATGTAACTGAGATGTGAAAAGAATCTCCAATAACTTTTGGCTACAAATTAATAAAGTGTTGCCAAATTTTCACCACCTATTGAATTATGCATGAGCCAATTATGGCACATTAAGAAATGGCATCTCTTAAGAACAAAGTGTCTTTGCCTCTTTTTGACTTAAATTATCACAGCTACATATCAGGTTTCCTCAGTTTTATAAAAACAGAAAATGGGCCTAACAACTGGATAACTTCAGTGAATGCTGAACATATGTAAAGTAAGATTCATAATCACTTCACGTCTTGTAAGACAGTAGGCTGATTGATAAGATTGAAAAATCAATACACAATAGTTGGTTGCTTAAAATATAAAACACACAGTTTTATTTACTCCCACAGGAAACAGAGAATAGTTCCTGTACTGATGGGACTTCTAATTCTGTTGAGAGATAAGATATAAATGCACGAGGAGGTAAATAAATCAAGGTTTACATAGCCATTGGAGATTTTCATTAAATAGGATTCACTCGACTAATATTTATGGAATGTCCACTGGGCACCAGAACTTGTTTTATGCATCAGTGCATAAAAGAATACAAAGATGAAATCTTTGCTCTTAAGAACTCCACAGTCTAGTGAGAAAGAAAAACTTTGGATCACAGGACTCCAAAACACATGATCAGTGGTTTAGAGAAAGGCATATGGTGCTATGGAAGTAGATGAAGACAAGTTTAATTCTGCAGGTTCATCAAGGAAGACTTTTCAAAGGAATTGAGCCCAAATATGGTCCTGAAAAGGGGTGGGAGTTTTCCAGGTCAATAGCAAGGACCCTCCAGGAAGGGGGAACATCATACCCAAGGCCACAAAGGAATAAAAATTGTAGAACAGTATGACAGACTGCAATAAGGTAGAATTATCAGCAAAATCAAAATATCTCATAAATCAAAATCAAAATATCTCATAAAGAAGATGAAACAAACACAACTTAAAAAAATTAAATTCCAGATGTTCCAGGTCCACCAGGATGTCAGTAAAAGCTGAGTTCAAGGCCTGTTTACGTGGGATCTTAACATCCCAAGTAACTCAGTGGTAAATTTCCCTTTTTCCCTAAAGGAGAGTTCATTAAAAACAGTGTATTCAGACTACATATGCTGAAGCACACTTTCCTGTTTAGGCTAGCACAGATAATTATACAAGGACTGTTATTATCATTTTGTAAATCATCTATTAGATAATTTAGATGCTCAATACTATTCAAGAGCACATCCACTTTTTGGAAACTAATCATAATTGTAGCAGAGGCCTCGTGGAATATTTGATTAGTACAAAGCTAAGGAGTGAGAATCATATCTTTTAAATGCACAATTATAGATGTACATAAGTTGATCATTATGGATACATTTTAAAAAATCTGCAAATTTGAATAAGTCAGAATCTCAGGAATACTGTGGGAAGTATCCTCTGGAAACACTGACTCAAAGAGACAGGGTGAACTCAAAGTAGTTGAAACATTTAGGACTACAGAATTCTGATTCTGTGAATTCCAGGAATTAAACATATTATGATATCCACTTTCATACAGAAATAGAATGGATAAATGAGTGATGATATTCATTTTGCCAATTTACAAGGTTAAGAAAAGCTTTTACATTAATTCTCTCACAGAGAAAATAAGAAATAATTTCCCATTTAATCCTGACAAATTTAATTGAAGTCTCATAAAAAATTCCACATGAATGGTTTTCAACAAAAATGTGATGTCCTTAAAGAATAATGAGTTTTATATCTTCCTCTTCAGACATAATCAACGCTGCCACTGAACTTGGTCACTCCTACCTCAAGTGAATGATTACCATTTGCAAATAAATTTTAGAAGACTCTACCTGCTTCAGCTTCAGCAGTGTCTTTACTTCTCCCCATTTCTTTTGTTGCTTTTTGAAAAGAGCTGGCTCTTCATTTAGCCATGCCTTGCCCATCCCATGGCTGGTTCAGAAAGCTAAGACCTGCCCCTTTAAAGTCCAATGTGAATCTGGCACTGAAATTAGATGGGATTAACTCTGGATTTGTTCCAGTGCCCTATTCAGTTCCATTTCCTAGCTCCTCAAAATGTGTCCTGGTTTACATCTAACACAGTTTTATTTACTCCCACAGGAAGTAAATACACTCTGTCCAAGTTGATTGACTTTCATTTTGACTTCGAATGGCCAGCTTTGATACTTATCTTAGTTTGTTGCTCCTTAGGCAAATACCAGTATTCATGTAGTGTTTTTCTTGCCTGAATCCAATAGGTCATGATTTCTGTTCTGTAGTTTATGCTCCATGTCAACTTAAAGCAAGTTCCTTTAATGCTCATCTCCCTCAAGATGTTTTAATTTTTAAATATCTTTCCTCCTCTCCTGTTCTCTCTCTAAACATAAACTTTTACCACATTGTCAAACACCTCTTGATACTGTCTCTAGGAATTTCATATGCAATAATATATTTCATATCCCATATTGATGACATAAAATCTGTGCCCAAGGAGCCCATCTCCTACTTCCTTCACCCAGAAGTTAGGGCCCAATAAATACTAAAATTGTTGGACTTGCTCATTCATTCATTCATTCATTCATTCAACAGATATTTACTGATCGCCTGATATGTGCCTGCCTTATACTAAGTGGCACACTCATTATTTGATTTAGCTATAGGAGAGTTTGCATGCTATTTCACTTTTATTACCTCACATACATTTTGTTCATGGAATACTCTTCTACACCTTGTTTTTTTTTTTTTAGCAATTGCTACTCATCCTTCCTGAGTTAACTTAAATATCAAGCTTTTCATGAAATATCTTCTAGCTGGTTTAATAGTATTATCTATACTATTTATGGATAACACTATAAACATATATACAATCTTATATGTATACATATATATGTATATATACATATAAATATGTATATACACAGTCAAAAATCTTTAATATTTACAACAGAATTGGAAGGTACATAATCTTTCCCCCATGATAACAAGTGTGAGTATCATGTTCAGATCTAATCCAGCTCCCTCAATCTCATTCCCAGTGCTTTGCCTTTTTCTCCCCCCCCCCCATTCTACACCATCAAAACCACCACTTAATTTAAAAATAGTTTTCTTCCTCTGGCTGACATTTTATCATGAAACTTTGCCCCCAGGTAAATTACAAAGAAAAAAAAAATCAAGGAAAATAAAAACCCAATACCCATGACAACACATACTGGCATTCTCTTTGAAAACAACCAAACAATCTCCATCAATAAAAATCCACTGCATAAACCTGCCACAGTAAATTAAAGATGTGTTAAAGAGAGAGAATGGATGCTTCTGGTGATAAGGCTCATGGCTGCTGGCCAAGAGGCAATTGTCTGCTGGTTCTTTAATAACTTGGTCCAAAAACCTTGGGGATTTTTATACCAATACTTTATCATATCACTTTGAAAATAAATTACAGGAAATAATATAGGCATTATTTTCCTAAATGCACTAAAACTGTGACAGGAGGAGTTCTTAATCCAAGGGCCCACTGTCTACTGTAAAGCCAGCTCAGGACAGCAGCTACAAAAACTCAATTTTCTTTCACCTGAAAAACCTTCTTCCTGAAGCAACTAATAGGTAAGCGATGGCCTGGTGGTTGAGAGTTCAGGCTCCAGCTGTCAAGGGCTCAAGTCCCTGCTTAGCTTTGTGCAAGCTGAGTGGCATGCAACCAACTACTCAGTTTCCTTGATATTGAAGCTTACCTCCATATGGCTGTGGTGAGGAAGAAAAAGACAAACAAAAAAAAAAAAAAAAAAAAAAAAAGGAAAAAGCCCACTATGGAGTAAGATCTCAAAAAAATGTTTACTTTGCCCCCAGAATATTGTGTTGCTGAGGTGTTTCAGACATCCTGCATCTTAAGAAATATTAAGGAAGGGAGAAAACAATAGCTGATGGAGTACCTTTGGGAAACATAGTTTGCCCTCTCTCCATTTTTAAAAACAGCCTTTTTCAAGGTACAATTGGCACAGCCTAAATTCTGGCTTTTTAAATGTGCAACTGAATGACTTGAAGCAAACCTCAAGGTTTAACTCTGCGGTAGGTACCACATACTGGTTTGTTTCTATTGATAAATAGTACCCCATCCTAGCTGTATATCACATTTTGTTAATCCCTTCACGAGTTGACAGGTGTTTGAGTTGTTTCCAAGTTTTTAACTATGACAAATAATATTACTATACACACACGTGTACGAATTTTTTTTTGTAGGTATGTGTATTAATTTCTCTTGGGTAGATTCCTAGGAGATCTCCTTCCTTGTAAGGTTTAAGTATCTGCCCCTGTCAGACTTGTTGGTAAAGGGGGTAGAGCTGCTGTTCACTGGAACTGCTGAGTAGTCTGCTCACACAGTGAAGTGGGGGAAAGGGGCCTTTGCTGTTGGTTCTCCCTTCTCTTCCCTAAGTCCCTTGTGATGTTGGGAGAGACTGCCCCTTGCAGCATCTACTTATCTCCACTTGTGAACCCCGATCAGGAATCAGATGTTCTTTAAACTGTTTGCTGCCTTAAAAGGTGTATAATACCTTAGTAGCTTAAGAACTTACAAACAAAACAAAAAACACAATCAGTGAATCATCTCCCTCATCTCTGGCATTTTCTGGGCATGATGCTATGTGGGAGGCCACATTAATCACAAATTGAATGATACAGAAGGCATTTGGATATGCCCCCACAGCATGAATACCCAGGATCTACCAGTTGGCAGGCCACACATGTCTCTTTTGCTTTGGGGGTTCTTCTTGCATGCCCCTATAGTCCTTTGCCATATTTTGTGAAGGTAGTCATTTCTTTCAGTTAATTAAACAAACAGAGTACAACAGAATGAGGAAGATTGTTTTATGAGACATTTAAAAAGTATGATCCAAGTAACTACCGTTACCTTCAAGGGAGTCATCTCAGAGGTTGTACGTTTCTTTCCTTTATTCTGATATTGCTGGGTGCATACTTGGATATTTCCCCTTGGAACTGCCCTCCAAGGTAGCAGTGTGGCCAATTTCTAAGATTATTTTTAAAAGCTTTTTATTCAATGCTTAATATATAGCATACATCATAAAGAATAATATAATTATCATAAATGTGCAATTGCAAAACTCTACAATAATTGAGAGCCAATGCTCTAGAGCTTATTTGTATCCTTCCACAGTCACACCTGTCATCTACCTCTGTTCTTATCCCAGTGTTATCCTGCATGTGATCATGTCTAGCTGGGCATACACTTGTACCTTCCTGCATATATATGTTGCCATAAGTAATACATGGTACTGTTTTGTGGATGTAAATATTTAATAAATGGTATTATGTTGTATGTATTATTTAGCAATTTGCTTATATTCACTCCATATTTCTTGGATTTATCCATACTGATATGTGCATTCTACCATAATATTCACACAGTAGAGCATTACATTTTTAAATAAACCATAACACATTTTCCATTTCCTTTTAATATACATTTAAATGATATTCAATATTAAATACTTTAGTGATAGACATTCTTTATCTCATTTTTGTATCTATCTCCTTTGTATACAAACTGAGGAATTCCTCTAGGATATTTAACTAGGAATGGAATTTCTAGATTGTGAGAATTTGACATCTTCATTTTTACTAATTATTACTAAATTTTCTCCAAAGTGTTTAAACCAATTTGCATTCTGTTCACTAGTGTAAAAAATTTCCATTTCTTTCTCTCTCTCTCTCTGTGTGTGTGTGTGTGTGTGTGTGTGTGTGTGTGTGCTACAGGTACACTTTACCACTAATCTATATCCCTAGTACTTTTCTTTTTTTCTTTCCTTTTTTTTTTTTTAATTTTGGTATGAGGGACTGAATCCAAGGATGCTTAACCACTGAGCCATATCCCTAGCCCTTTTTAATATGTTAGTTAGAAATAGCATTTTGCTTAATTGCTAAGACTGGCTTTCAACTTGCAATCCTCCAGACTCAGCCTCCCGAGCCACTAAGATTACAGGCATATGCCACTGTGCCTAGCTCCCAGGCCTTTTCATTTTGAGAGGTCTCTCTAATTTTCTGAGGGTCTCCCTAAGTTGCCTGGGTTGGCCTCAAATTTGGGTTCCTACTGCCTCAGCCTCACAAATTGCTGGAATTGCAGGCATGCACCACTATACCAGGCTTATATTTCCCAGTTATTCTTTTGTCCCCTAGAACTTGATGTTTTTAGTCATTTTAACTTTTTCCATTCACCCATTTGATTTTTAAAAATAACATTTAACAAATAATCATTGACACTGTAATATGGATATACCTCTGTGCTTGGCTCTCTAGCAAATGTACAGTGAAATGTAGTGAAGATGTACTGGAATTGGAGGAAACTAATACCAAGTCCTCATTCTGGCCATTTGTGAAACCTGGGCAGGTCCCTATTTAAGTCTCAGTTTCTTCATGTATAATAGTAATGCCAAGATTAGAAAATTGCTCAGGCCCCTTTCACCTTTTAATTTTTTTCTTTATTCTTTTGAGTTATATAAGGTAGTAGAGGCCATTTTGACATATTTATACCAACATGGAATATATCTTTTTAAAATTAGGATCCCAGTCCTGTTGACACACAGGATGTGGAGATTCACTGTGCTGTATTCATATATGTATGGGAAGTTATGTCAGATTCATTTCACTATTTTTCCTGTTCCTATCCACCTTTCCTTCCCTTCATTCCCACTTCTCTAATCACTGAACTTCTATGATTCTCCTACCCATGCCCCTTATGGTGTGTTAGCATCCACATATCAGCGAAAACATTCATTCTTTGATTTAGGGGGATTGATTTATTTCACTTAGCATGATAGTCTCCAGATCCGTCCATTTACTGGAAAATGTCATGGTCATTATTTATGGCTGAGTAATATTCCATTTTGTACATAAACCACATTTTCTTTATCCATTCATCTGTTGAGCAGCACCTAGGTGGGTTCCATATCTTAGCTATTGTGAATTGTGCTGCTATAAACATTGACGTGGCTGCATCACTTTAGTATACTGATTTTAAATCTTTGGATATATACTGAAGAGTGAGCAAACTGGGTCAAATGGTGGTTCCATTCAAGAGTAGTCACAACACTTTGCAGTTCCACCAGCAATGTATGAGTGTACCCCTATTCCCCACATCCTTGTCAATATTTGTTCTTATTTGTATTTTTGATAATTACCATTCTGACTGGAGTGAGATGAAATCTCAGTGGCAAATTTAATGCAATTCCTATTAAAATTCCAATGATCTTCTTCACAGAAGTATAAAAAGCAATCATGAAATTCATTTGGAAAAAATTAAAAGCCAAAATAGCCAAAGCAATCCTTAGTGAGAAAAGTGAAGCTGGAGGCATCACAATACTGGACCTTGAGTAATACTACAGAACTATAGTAACAAAAACAGCATAGTATTGGCCCCCAAACAGTCATGAAGACCAATGAAACAGAATAGAAGACACAGAGACAAACCCCCATAAACACACTTATCTCATACTAGACAAAGGTGCCAAAAACATGCATTGGAGAAAAGATAGCTCCTTCAACAAATTGGGAACACTGGAAATCCACATGTAGTAGAGTGATATTGAACCCCTATCTCTCACCCTGCACAAAACTGCACTCAAAATGGACCAAAGACCTAGTTATTAGACCAGAAATCCTGCACCTACTAGAATAAAATGTAAGGCCAACACTCTTAACATGTCAGCTTAGGGACCAACTTCCTCAACAAGACTCCTAAAGCAATAAGAAGTAAAATTAAAAAAAAAAAATCAATAAATGAGATGATATCAAAGTAAACTGTTCTTTGCAACAATGGAAACAGTCAAGAATGTGAAGAGACAGCCTCCAGAGTGGGAGCAAATCTTTGCCACGCACACCTCAGATAAAGCACTAATTTCCAGGATATACAAAGAACTCAAAAAAGCTTAACACCAAAAAATGATCCAATCAATAAACGGGCAAAGGAACTGAACAGATGCTTCTGAAAAGAAGAAATACAAATGGTCAATAAATATATGATAAAATGTTCAACATCTCTAGTAATTACAGAAATTACAAATTAAAACTACACTAATATTTCATCTTACCCCTTTCACCTTTGATCTTACTTGAATCCATGAGCCCTTTTAATGCCAGTAAGAGAAGCAATACAGGAGAGTCCTCAGAAAACTGGGAATGGAACCACCATTGACCCAGCTATCCCACACCTTGGTTAATACCCAAAGGACTTAAAATCAGCATATTATAGTGACACAGCCACATCAATGTTTACTGCAGCTCAATTCACAATAGCTAGACTATGGAACCAACCTAGGTGTCCCTCAATAGATGAATAGATAAAGAAAATGTGGTATATATACTCAGTGGAATATTACTCTGCTTTAAAGAAGGATAAAATTATGGCATTTGCCAGTAAATGGTTGGAGCTGGAGAATAGCATGCTAAGTGAAATAAACGAATCCCACAAAACCAAAGGTCGATTTTTTTTTATATGTAGCTGCTAATTCACAATAAGGAGGGGGGTCGCTAGGGAAAAAGAGCGTTAGATTAGGTAGAGGGAAGTGAAGGGAGGGGTGGGAGGGGATGTAGCGATGGGAAAGATAGTGGAATGAAGCAGACATTATTACTGCATGTGTATATGTGACTACACGACCAACATGATTCTGCAACATGTACACTTAGAAAAATGAGAAATAATATCCCATCTATGTAGGATATATCACAGTGCATAAATGCATTCTACTGTCATGTATAACTAATTAAAACAAATTTAAAAATTTTTAAAAAAAGAGAAGCAATGCATATGTCAATCATTTTACTATCTGACAAAAATGTTTGTAAGATATTAGGAGAGTAAAGAATAAAGAATCCTGTTGGGGAGAGGGAGAAACGGTAAACATAACCAAAGCAGTTTGGATGAGCTTCACTAGGATGAGACACATCACAGTTGTTAGAAATGAACAGAGGGAAGGAAAGTCAGCATGTGCGGAATCCTTAAAGAAGGGAACTAAGGTAGAGAGGAGGGTAGAGTGAGGGCTGGGGAGTGGGAAATGAGACTGGACATATTGTGCTGTTTATTATGTCAAAGTATAATAAATTTTCATCATTTTGTTGGTAATTTGATTTTTAAAATCCCTCAAAGCAATTTAGAATCAAATCTATAAATAAAGCAGATGGTCATTTTGTTTCTACTTTAAAATGAAGCAATTTAGACCGATTTCTTGTGAGGCTCATAGCCTGAATGTACAGTCACTTTGAAAACAAAATGACTTGGGGGCTTTAAAAATTGAGAAGCATTACAGAAGTATGTAGCATCCTAACGTGATAACTCTGAAGACACACGTTCCTTTAGATTGCTCAATTTCATCAGGTTGGTTTAAAATATTCATTGTTTTACTTTTATACCTAGTATATGAAATGTTCAGAACCTTATAGAATCTTAATGTTCACACATGAACTTTTACAACTATAAAATACAGTTTTTATCCCTGGGAGGGAGGGGGGGGGGAGAGAGAGAGAGAGAGAGAGAGAGAGAGAGAGAGAGAGAGAGAGAGGAGAGAGAGAGGAGAGAGAGAGAGAGAGAAAGAGCTTTTTAAGAAATTCTAACAGTTTAAGCTAGAAGGGATGAGAATTTTCATTTTGGAAAAAAATTAATTTATTTGATTTTGAGTAAACTAATCTGTTGTTGCTCAAAAAACAAGGACCTATCAGGCAAACCCATCCTTGAACTAGATGGGTTCCAATCTAGACTTTCCCATTACACACTGGGGTATTTATTTAAGCATGTTGGTAAAACTAAACTTGATAGCATTAGGATTGCATTGGGCCACATATAGTAAAATGCCTAAATCAATTTTTCTGAGTTTATGTCACTGTTATTTTTCTCATATAAGACATCAGAGCCAGGCAGCTCAAGACTGGTTCCATGTTATTTCCAATGACACCATCTCTTTTTATCCATCTGCCCCGCAATTCTTGATATGTAGCTTTTGTTTCTAGATTCAAGATGTCTCTGTTTCCACTAGGCATTATTTCTGAGTTTGAGACAGAAATACAGGAAAAGGAGCCAAATGTTCTTTCCCTTTGTAAGATTTTGAGTTTTTATACAGAATGACATTCCACTGAACAAACTATTACCTAATCACCTAGTCTCATTCCCATTAGCTAAAGCTTAGAACATGGAAATATCTTGCTGTGTGGCAGCCTGGAAAACTTTGTATTTTATCCACTGAGTATATTGCTGCCCAAACAAAATGAGGATTCTTTTAGGAAGGAAGATGTCAAAAAAAAAAAAAAAAATTAAAATTGATAGACAAGTAGGTGTGCCTGCTTATAGTAACCATTCAATAACACTCACCCAAAAAATAAGGATATTAATGTGCCATTACTAGTGTTATATCTGTTCCTCCAAAGACATGTTGATCTGTCATGGTCCAGATCAAATGCTATATCTACTAACATCCATCTCTGGTGCTGCTCCTAAGATCTCTTCTTTATACTTAATACTTTATCCTTGATGAAACAAGTTAATCTGACAAAGAAGCAAAAGAGGACTAATTTGGGAATGTTTAAAAATATGGGATACAGAGAAAAGCTAGAAAGTTAGCCTCAGAGAAACACAGGGACCTCAGGAAGCTCTGTGAGGTGAACAGCATCAAAGGTGTGTTGGGAGCTCCTTCAGCTACTACAGCAGGCATCCTCCTGCTTCTCACCAGAATCCACAATGGGCTTTTTCTTAAATAGTCCTAGGGTTTTGATGCTAGTAGATAAAGCATGATTGTTGTCTCCTGCCGGGTCAGATGCACACAAGTAATTGACTTTGCTCAGACGCCAGTACGACAGCTACGTGTTATTCAGTTGCAGTAATGGCCACTTGTTCACATTAACGCTGCTGAGTATTAGTAATATGAGCAAGAGGAAAATTACTTCAGAGAAAATGGTGTGAATCAATATAGAAGCAGGGATACATAGTTCTAATTCATAGAATAACATGTAGAAAGAATACTTTTAGTTCAACCATAGGATATAGAAAGTCTGTTCCTAACAGCTTAAAAAGAAGAAAACTAAACAACATTACACAGAAATGGGAAATTTCTAAGTAGCAGCATGACTAGGTCACTGCAATGCCTTAGGAAATTCCTCTGGTGTATTGAATGAATAAGAGAGAAAAACAACCATTCCCTGATAATGGGTACTGTTCTAAATACGGGATCTGAAGCAACAATGAGACAAAGGAAAATAGGTGAGAGAATCAGAGGCATAGGAAGAGGAAATGACAACTGAAGATTATTTGTAGGAAGCCAAGATAGAAGCTTGCAAGATCTGTTTTGGCATCAAGGTTGGTTGAACAGGGGCTACCATGGGATAACATGAGGCAAAACAGCCCTACCAAGGAAGATAGGAATTTGCATTTGGATATGTTGAGATTGATATGCCAATAGAATATTTTTGAAGAGAGATTCAGAATTTGTTTTGTGTAACAAAGATAGTGGTATAGAAAGCCCTTTGCCATTTTCATGTTCTTATTTATTTTCTTCTAGTCTTGTTGTAGTTTCATCCCCATCAATAACTTGATATCTTATATGTGTCTAGTTCTGTGTGGTTTACCTGTCCCTCTCTATAGTTGTCTTACCTGAAACTTTAAACTAGTGATCATCCTACAGAGTAGGTATAATTTCCCCATTTTTAAAGAGGAAACTGAGTCTCAGAGAGAACCTACATCCTTTCCTATTCATTTTTCTTTACTGATGAATCCAGAGGAAATGTTAATCACCATTTTTCCCCCTATTCAGTGAGCTATGAAGAAATTTTGGATCTATCCAAAAATCATTAAAAAATGGTTTGAGTAGAACTCTTCTTTAAAGATTTATGACTTGCTAACACTTTCCAAGATCCATTATCTCACCTGTTGTCATATTTTTTAAATGAATTCCTTCTCATTTGAAAATCATCCATATGCATTTTAAAAATCTTATCAGTATTAACCATATTATTCCTTCCAATTATTCTTATAGGTCTGATCTCAGAAAACCATTTGAAGTCATCTGCTATTTAATTTCAAATTTGTTGCACTTGAAAGAACGGAACTTGATTTATATTATCTCTGGTTTGCTCTGGTACTTATGGAAAAATGACTTGGCAGTGTTCCATAACATACAGTTACAGGATGGTGCAAGTCTGTGGTCTACCTGCCACTGAGATTCATTACCATGCACATCTTCTAAGGGCATCTAAAGGGCATAAACATTTTAGAATTCAAGCCTGTAATCAGTATGCACCCTGCCGATAATAAACCCGAAAAATATTCTACTCACTGGGAAAATTTTTTTTTTTTCATGCAGTATCTCAAATACACAGATAATAGTAAAGCCCCGTAGAAGACTCAATGGACAAATGTGTCTATAGGAACTGAAGCTTTGATGGTAAGAAGCATTGTGTGCATTCATACGGTTTACCTCACATGGAAAGCCCCAAGTATTATACTGTTTACATTACATATACTTATAGCAGATAGATAAAGGGCTGTATAATGTGGTATGTGGTATCCCAAAATATTTATGTTCACCTAGAATCTTGGATTGTAGCCTTATTTTGAAAGACAATGTTTGCAGACCTGATTAATTAATATGAAGATGCATTAGGATGGAACCTAAGCCCAGTGACTAATGTCCCTCTAAGACCACGTGATGAAACTCAGAGGGAGGAAGATTTCATGACAATTGAGTCAGGTTTTAGAGTAAAGGAATTCCAAGGATCATAACGATATTTACAAGCTAGGAAGAGGCAAGGCCAGACACTCTCCTAGAAGCTAAAGAGAGCATATCATATTATAAGGAACTTTATTTCAGATCTCTAGACTCCACAAATGTGAGGGAATACATTTCTGTGGTTTTTAACCACCAATTTGTTAGGGCAGCCAAGAAAACTCATTTGGGCTCTAAATGTCATACTGATAATTCTGTCTCAATTTGCTTCCTAGCATAAGCAGAGAATCACATAGGGTGACAGGATTTGTGCCCTGGCCCTCCCCACACTCCAAATACAGATCCAGTATGTGCATTTTTATATCCATAAGACAAAAGTGTTTTGAAATTTAAAAAAAAATTAAGAAAAATGCTAATCAAATTTTAAAATGCCATTTTAAATAGTTTAACAATTCTTATTGGATCCTTAAATTTCCAAACTATTGCATCCAAGGGACCAGTAAGAAGAATAAGACATGATGACAATATTTCCTTCAGAAGCAACTTAGCTACAATAACCTGGGTCTTACGCTTTTTCTTGACCATCCTTAGAACATATGATGCAGTTCTCGGCTTGCAGCACATTGGTCTCTCTTTGGTGAGCACATTCTCCCTGTTTTTTTTTTTTTTTTTTTTTTTTTTTTTTCCTATCACCACTGTTCTAATGGCACTGAATCCAAAATCTTCTTTGATTTTAACCAGATCTGTAGCCTAATGTCGACTGCTGCTTTCAGTAGTTGACTCACTTGTCAACCTCCAATTCAACACTTTGCAGAATGCAAAATCTTCACTCAACGAGATGCTATGGATGTTTTTTTTTTTTTTTTTTTTTCTTTTTTGGTACCAGGGACTGAACACAGGGTTAGTCAATCACTGAGCCACATCTCTATTCCTTTTTATTTTGAGTCAGGGCCTCTCTAAGTTGCTAAGGCTTGCCTTGAACTTGGAATCATCCTACCTCAGCCTCCTGAACTGCTGAGATTACAGGCATGTGCCACTATACCCAGCTTGCTATGGATATTAATCAGGTTGTTTTCTTTGTGCTTCGGTTCCCTTTCATTAATTTTCTGGGGGCTTTTTTCTCCCCTGCCCTACACCAATTAGAAACAAAGATTCAGACAAACTATAGACCTAAGTGAAATTTTGAAGGCATTCTTGCAAAGCTGAGTTTTCCCCTCAAAAACTAGCTGAGACTACACAGGGGGTAGCAGGAGATGATAGTGGCTCCAGAGTGTAGAGGAAGGACTCACCAGAATAGATTTAGGAGGTGGGGTCCTCAGCAGGTAGGAGAGGACATTCCATCTCAAGAGTAAGAGAGAGAACAGGGGACAGAGTCAGACTGACTCATCACTTAGGGATGAATGAATTGAATGTTTTGTATTTTTATACACATGCAGGAAAAATATATTACTTTAGAATATGTGAAGCTGTCTTCCCAACATTTCCTTTCATCCTCGAAGCAACCCATGATTTAAGCATTGCCACTATTCCTTACTTGAGAAATTTGAAAGCTTAAATATGCTCAAGAACACGCAGCTACTAACTGCTAGGGTTAGAATTAGACACATTTCTTCCACCTCTAAATCCACTGTCTTATTTCCAAACTACTTTTGTTTATGATCCATGATTTTTTTTCAATGCTGGGTATTGAACCCAAGGTCTGGAGCATGCTAGGTAAACGTGCTATCACTGAGTTACAACTGCAACCCCATGATCCATGATTTATTTATGTATTTTCACTGTCCTTTGAGCAGAAAGGGTTATGTTACTTGATAACTTAACTTTACAAATGGCTTATCCAACCATTCAAGGCAAAATTCTATTCTCTCCTTATTTTCTGCAATTGCATATATCAAGCATTCAACGTTGCTAGGCTTACAGGTTGCTATGCTCCCTGCAGGAAAACACAACATCTTGTCATTTTTGCATGGGTACTTTGTTCCTCCCTCTGGAATGGCCCTTTCAAGTTCAAGTCCTCCCTGAATGTCAAGGCTTAAAAACACTGTCCTCTTCTCATCTTCTTAGTAAAGAGGCAGTAGTCTAAGTGAGGGTGCTTTAAGCCTAGAGCCATAGATGGCATCAGGAGTGCTGAGTTAAAAAAAAAAAAAAAAAAAAAAAAAGTTTATCTTCACTGAGACTGTTTTCCTCTTAAGGTCTACTTCCTGCTATTCACTTCCATAAGGCTGTGCTTCAGCCTGTATAGAACTAGCAAAATGTGAATAAAGAGAAGGTTTATGAAAGATGGACCCAATTATAGCAGTCTGTGTTTTCCTATAATGCTGGTGATAGCAGGGAAGTTGAGAAGCTGTTTTTAAGTCTATGATAAACAGACTTAAATAGAAAGAGTTGTGCAGGTCCAAAGTCAACAAAAATGTACATAATGTACTTGGAGTTAGAATGGCAAATGAGGTCACAAATGCACCGAAAGTAGAAGTACTGAAAATCCATGGGTATATTTAGGGAGATGTCCCTTAAATAACAAAGAAAAGAAGGAGCAAGAGGTAGAAAAAGAGGAGAAAGAAGCAAAGGGAAGAGGGGCCAGAGGAAATTCAGAAAGAAAGAAATGTATGTACTATGTTAACCTCCTCCATGGACAGGGAAGGAAGCTCTTTAGGGAGTTATGCACTTCTTTATTGCAAGTATATTATCTCTCTTCAGTCACTAAAATAATTTGTATCATGATGAGCCTGGCTTTAATTGTTCTTAGAACAATTCAACCCATAGAATAAAAGGTTATCTGTCTATGAATCTCTTTACCAGGACATAGTAGTACAGGAAATTTCCCAGGAATAGAATTTCTCCATATTTATTGCTCCATGAAACTCTCCTAGAGAACACAAAATGCACATTCTCTAAGCCTACTCCCAAGATTCTTGGGGGAGTTTCAACCACTCACATTTAAATGCCACCCTCATCATTCTGAAACAGGCCAGTCCTCCTGGAACATCTGAAACTTTAAACAAAGAAAAACAAATGGCCAGAGCCTGTGGTGTCTGCCAGACACAGTTCCCAAAGTATTCATGGCCCACTGTCCTTTTTACCTCATCTCAGTTTCATAGTAACATGTTGATGCATGTGTTATGAATCTCATTTTTATTGTTAAGAATACTGGTAAAAGCCAGTTAGTAAATGAACAGGATTCAAGTCTGTGATCTACCTAACCCATTGCTTTGTCCTTTCTACTTTATCACACAGGGTTATAGTTGCCTAGGAAAATATATTAGAAGAAGGGCAAAGAACTAAGAAGCATCCAATTATTTGGAGATGGAATGCACCGACACATGACTATAAGTGCAATTAACAGGAGTAAGTAGAAGATTTCTTCCAGCATAAACCATAGAACCTGATAAATCTAGAGCAAAATCTGTGAAGGGAAATCAGGTATCGGGTGAGGGACTCAATTATTGGAATCCATATAACATAGATTATAAAAGGAACATCAAGTTTCCCAAAAAAAATAAGAGTTTGATGTAGCTGGTTCCCTGTGAGAAATGAAAGGGTCAAGAGAACTGTGGGACTTCAAAGGATAAAAAACAAAATAAATCCTGGGGCCACTGGTAGATGTAGCAATAGATCCCCGGGCACTGTTTTTAGAGGATTTTCAATGGCTGAAGATCTGGGAGAGTACATTGTGAATATTAGGAGGATGCTTTTAAAAATGGTAGAGAGAAGTTCTCTTTGTTAAACCTAAAAGTTGGCAGCCACTTACCTAAATGAGAAAACAAGGAATCCATTGAATTCTACTAATCCTAAGTTAGGTAAATATGATACAAAAAGATAGAGGAAACCGGGGCTGGGGTTGTGGCTCGGCGACAGAGTGCTCGCCTCACACATGTGCGGCCCGGGTTCGATCCTCAACACCACGTAAACATAAATGCATTGCATTGTGTACAACTAAAGTAAATAAATAAATATTTTTCAAAAAATTAAAAACAAAAGATAGAGTAAACCATTCCCAGCAGCAATGATGGTCTGGCATATTCTAAAGTATTTTCAAATCCATTATCTCATTAGATGATTGCATAATTCCTAATTTGAGAAGAATATACATCAGTATGACCAATTACCAGAAAAATCAAACAATCTTCCCTTAATAAAACCAAATAAGTAATTACAAAAGTCACATTGCTAGTAAATATAGGATTTGGGACTAACTACAATGCTCCTGATACCTATGCCAGTGCTCTCTTCACTTGTTGACACACACAGAGGCACAAATGCCACAGAATTCAAGTCTAACAGACAGTTCTTGTGCTCCCTGTACTCCCTTATTATGTGTATGTGGTGGCTTAAGAGCATGTCTACACATATTTTATATTTGTGCCCTGGAGAGGTGGACTTTAATTTCCCTAGTCTTGAGCATAAGTTAGACTTAATGACTTCTAGAAAACAGAATACTACACAAGAAATTGGATCTCTTCTGAGATTAGGTAATAAAAAAGTTGCTGCCCCATCTTGGGGTGCACTCTGTCACACTCTGTCTCCTTTGAATGTGTGCTCTGGAGGAAGCTGGTTGCTACCTCATGCAGCAGTGCTTTAGAGATAGAGGTGGAAGTCGGCTGCCATGCATTAGGATCTTCAAGAAGACTATGGAGAGTTCCATGTCATGGGGAACTGAGAGCTTCCTTCCAGCAACCATATAAATGAACTTGAAAGCAGATCCCCCTCCATCAGGCATTAAGTTGACTACTGATCCATTCAACAGCTTGACTAAAGCTTCATGAGAGACCCTGAGTCAGAACTACAGACCTAATCCACAAAACTGGTGACAGATTAAATGACTACGGTTTTAAGCCACTAAATAGGGGCTCATTTTTCACATAGAAATGAATAACTAATATAGTAAGGAATCAAGTAATTTTAACACTACTGTTAATCATGATTACGGTCACACCAAATATTTAAACATGAACTTTTCACCCAATGGAATCACTGTAAAAAGAAAAAAAAAAAAAAGAAATGAAGGAAAGAAGATTCAGCTATCAAGAAAAGAGAATGGGGGCTGATGGCCAGGCTATGCTCCTGAGAAGAGCTCGCCCCATAACCTTGCTCGCTCTACACTGATGAATGCGTTCCCTATTACCTTTATTATAGTAGGTGAAATTCCACAAATAGAGATGCAATTGAGCTAATAACCATCCCATTATAAATGTAAAATTTCCTCTGAGGGTGTTTAAGTGACTAGTTATCCACTCATCAATTTGAATTAAAGTCCATTACTCTCATAATAACTCTGCTAATATGGCCTATGCTGAGAAATGGAGGATTGGATGAAGGCAGGTGGCATTTGTTCTCTCACTTCAGAGCACTCTGGGGCCTTGCTAAAGGTTCACAGTGGGCTGATGCTTGGAAAAAGAATGATGAAGTGGAGAGAGGCATCCAAGGTGGAGTGGCATGATGCCAATGTCAAATCTGCATATGTAAACAAACAAGCCAGTGAGCAAAAAGGCCTGAGAATAGGCCTTGTGTCTAAGGGGAGAGACTAAGCTTTTTCTTCCACTTTGAAACTGATCTGTACTGTGATCTAAGTTTGAATTAACTAGCCTGTAAAATTAACCAAGACTCATAAGAGTTCTTATGTGGAAATGAATTCTAAAATCATACTAACAAATAAAATTTGGAACATAGTTCATTTGTATGCTGGACTTGAAGTCTGAAATGAAATGGTGAATTTGAACAAAGACTCAAGAACAACTTTTTTATGGTGTTATCTTTTAAGGATCCTTTTGTTTGTCTTACTCAAATCATGTTATTAAGTTCAGAGCTTCTCAAACTTTATTGTGTACACAAATCACCTGGGGACCTTGTTAAAGCATGGATTCTGATGATACCCTGGACTCTGCATTTGTAAAAAGTTCCCAGGTGATATTGATGCTTCTGGAACTCAGATCACACTTTCATGAACAAAACTTCAACCCACCCAATTTAAGAAACCAAATGTGGATTTTACGTGATAAAAAAAGATGACTCAATGCTGTGCCTCAGGGTTTTTGCTACAATCTATCTTCACCAAAACAACTTGATATTTCATAGTAAGATTCATCTGTCAAGATAGAAAACTCAACATTATTTTAACAACTTTTAAATTTAAGTTTCAGAAGGTAATTACAGCAGTTAAGAACATTGGTTTGAAGTTATATACACATTAATTAGAATAAATCAGACAGGGCCCAGTAAACAAGAAATCAGTTTGGATAGTTCAAACTGAAGATATTTAACATAGGGAATTTATTACTCAGATAATGTGAATATTTTGAAACCAAACACTGAAATGAGGGTCCTGAGAGGACAGTGTTAGCAAAGCAGAAGAAGCCATGATCTCCCTGGTGGCTAGAGGGACCAGAGGAGAAAGAAGGTGCAGGATGCTACTGGAGACTGGCACCCAGAGGGAGGGAGCCAGGGGACCAAGAGTCACAGAGGGACATCACTGCCAGAGACACTGCTGAGAAGGGAGCAGGGAAATATGCTACCTGCTATCTTCCTCCCTGCTCTGATTTTCTTTGAGTGTGTTCCAAGAGCTGAACTTAGTCATAAGGTTGTTGGTAAGACAGCCTGTGAAACAGTCCTTTGTAATATAGAGCAGAGCCAAGAAGGAGCATGAAATGGGTCTGAGAGCAGATTGGCAAAGGAACAGCCCAAGTGACTGACATTCTACTCCATCTAGCCCTCCAGGCACCTGCAGAGCCTGGGTGTGTGTTACTTCAGTGAGAGGGTGCACACAAATCACTTAGCACCTGGATGGGCACCTTATTTGTATTTTCCTCATCACTTGGATGTTTTTATGGTGTGACAGAATTTTCTTTTCCTTTCTTTCCTTTCACTAATTTTCCTGTTGGTTAAGGGTGGGACAGTCTTAGGAAGATTACAAATATCATGAATATAGTAACACATCAAAATCATGTTGTTAGAAATTGTCTGCACTTAGAGGAAAAATATCTGTTTCATCTAAGCAGAATGATAGGATCATAAAGGATTAAAGTCTTCTATAGGGCACAAAGTGAGAACCCTCAATATTTCAGGGAGGTAGACTTAGGCGCGACATTCAGACCAAGGAGGCATTTTGAGGACTAAATTCTCCATTGTTCTGGACTCGGAAAAATGGTGTAGGGCTGAAAAAAATATGAAAGGTCTTAGGGGACAAGAAAGAAGAGATGGTGCCGGGGAAGAGGAGAGGGCCTCCTGTTCCCCCAGAAGCCAACCATGTGGACTGAGAGGGGGTCTAGTGAGAAAATGCAGGTGTGCCTGGCATCCCTATCTGGATTTTAGGAGCCTAGGCACTCAAGGCTTTCCTTCTTGACAAGGTCCAGCCATGCGTGCCTTTACAGGTGCTGTGGGCATAACTTAGAAGTGCATTGTTATCGAGGCTCTCATACTCTTCAATGATGAAAAGAACAGCCAGTCTCAGTAGACTTGTTCTCCAAGTTAAGTTTTCAAAAGCCTACAAAATAGGCACAGATGTCTCTGCTAGGTTATAACACAAAGAAATCAGAGAGCTGGCACATTGCTCCTCTGTGGAAGCAAACAACCAAGCCCATTTATATTCTGGCCTGTGTGCTTTCAGCATAGGAAATGCAGCACTCTGTCTAGCGGATGCATCCTGGTTCATCTTGTTTGGGAGTCGGCAAGCAAAGCCCTTACTGAACTTAATAGTCTTGCCTGAAAATGACCATCATAGGCTCAGCTAACGCATTTCAACCTTAAACCAATTCATCTTAATACATATCTGCCTGAATAGCAAAAAGTATGTGGAGAGGGACTTTATAGTGTTTGCAAATGAGGATCCAAAACATATAGTTCTGGATACTTCAGAGCTGCCCTGAGATGTTTTATTTATTCATTACACATTTATTGAGTTAAAAAAATAATACAAAACAGCAGCCTAGAGACTTTACCATATGATACATGCTAGGAGCCAAAAGAATTGGTGCAGAAAATGAATGCTTTGAGTTCTGGGGAAAGCGTTTGCTGTAGGTTGGAGGCTTCTGGAGGGCTACAAAGTAAGAATGGGAGGGAATCTAGCTTTGATAGACTGATTGCAGCTGGCCAGGTAAGATAAATGGAAAGAGAGCTTCTGTCCCCAGAACAATGGCTGCATCAATCGCTTGGTGGTAAAAATGAAGGTATCGGCTGAACTAGGAGATTAAATATAATATAGTGTTCAAGAACCTGCACTCCATAGCTATCTTGTCAAGTTAGAACCTTGGCTTTACCACTCAGAAACTGAGTAAATAACAATGCTCATGTCACTTAACCTCAATATCTTGAAGATCAAAATAAGAAGAGTACTAGTACTTCATTCACAGGAGTACTCCAAGTATCAACAAAACCAGTGCAGAGAAACTACGCAATGTATTGAAAGCTTTTAGTCAGTATCTAGCTACTATATTTTCTATCACATTCTTCTTACCACATGACTTTACTGAGTGCCTTCAATGTAGAAGCAGAAAAGTAAAGACAGTCAGCATGTGAAATGTTTTGACTACAGACAAATGTTCAGATGTTCCGGTAAAAAAAAAGTCACTGGGGACACAGGTTGGACACGACAGGGCTATTTTTAAAGATTGATCTAGCAATATCGTACACACAGTGTGTCATTCAGCAACTTCTTTTGTAAACCTCTAATGAAGCAGCAGAGAAAACTGAGATGAGGGATCTCTATGGCAGCAGAAAATACATTTAATTAACAAGCAATAAATCTAGGAGCCTTTGCAAATAATTGAGATTCCCCACCAGTGACTAACTGCACCCTGTGGACGATACAGATTGCTAATGTGGCCAATCACCAGAGCCCTGGGTACTTCTGGGTTCCTAAGGGTGGATTGTGCATGAGGAAGGCTACCCACATTCTCCCTGGACTCAAATCAGGGAGCAACAAATTGCAATGGCAGCAGCTGATATGACAAGAAATGTCTCTATCAACTCTCCAGGGTCATAAAGTATTGAGAAAGCAAGCACAGGGGAGAGAATTCTCAGGGACATTAACTTTGATCTAAAGAGCTAGAGCAGCAGTTCTCAACCTTATGTTCCTTTGCTGATTTACATAATAAAGAGTTTCTAGTCTAGGAAATACTCTCGTGGGTACACCAGGGTCATGCTTAGTCCTCACCAGCCAGCTGCCTATAACTGCACCTCCTTCTCTTTCTCAATAAGATTTATCAAAATGGAAGCATATTGTAATTAGTGAGAGAATGACTAATTTATTTATTAAGAAAGTAAATCATTCATCGACTTTGGGTCTTTACCATATAAAATAAATTATTTGGGACACAACAGAAAAGTGATAAGGACAAATCAGGTCATCAAATACTTTGTTTTCCTTTTATTTCATTAGTTGTTATCAGTTTGTTTTAGTTTAGCATTCATTTTGACATAATTATACAAGTATATAATATAATTTGCTCTAATTCAGTCCCCAGTTCTTCCATTTTCCCTGCCCCCCCCCCAATTTCTTCTACTGTACTGATCGTTCCACTAATAGTTTTTTTTTAAGTTAAAACATTATGGATATACATAATGGTGAATAATTTGTGGTATATTCATATGTGTACATAGGAAAGATTGGGATTCATTTCATTGTTCCTCTTTTACCATGTCCCTTTCCCCTCCCCCTCAATCCCCTTCCTTTAGTTCACTGATTGTTCTTCTCTTTTCATGGAATTCCTCCCTCTGCCCCTGCTTCCTTACAACTTTTATTTCTTTCCTTATTTTGGTTTAGCTCCCATATATCAGAGAAAACATTAGACCCTTGACTCTCTGGGTCTGGCTTATTTTACTTAGCATGATGATATTCAATTCCATTCATTTACCAGCAAGTGCAGTAACACAAGCATTTTAACTGAGAATGTCGAGCTCAAAAGCAACTTTGAGTCATCCTTTATCATTTCTTCCTACTCATCCATACTGGGTTCCTTCTAGGCTTCCTCGCCACCAGGGCCCAGTCATTTGTTTATCTGGAAAATACAAGTAATGGAATAAATTCTTTGGAGGCTTGACTCTTTTTAACAGTACAAATATGACTGGTGAATGGAGTTTTTTTGTGTCAAGGAACCGAAGAGTCATGGAATGGATTAATGCAATTGGCATGATGAGAAGTTCTAATCCACGAGCAGAGGTGAAGCATCCCCACTGAGGTGAGGACGACAACCTTCAAGGGATACATTCCCTGTGACATCTCATCTTTAGCCTTCAATACCCCCAGTTCTCAAGCCTCAGAACATGGACTAAATGCACCATGAGTATTTCATGTCTCCAGCTTGCCCATAGAAGATCATGGGACGTCTTAACCTACTTAACAATGTAAGGTGAATTCTCATGCTATAGATAAGATAAAGGTACAGATACACAGATCTCTCAAAGGTTCTGTATCTATGGAGAATCTAATACAGCAGTCCATGCCACCAGGTATTACTATTTTCTTAAAAGTCTTTTAATTTGAAAGTCATTTTAATGACTATATCTGAATAATGTTTAGGGGGAAAAAAAATCACACATGATAGGCCCTGAGATCATCAAAAAAAGTATATGCCTGTCCCCACATATTCATTCATGGAATCCTGGCTTCATTTTAACTTCTATAAAGTGTTTCTATACACATATGCATAAACTTTATATCATCAACAGCCTTTTATTCAACCATTTCTCTTTTAATTTCTCTACCAGGTATTGGCGTAGGGTTTTCAATATGATTAATATATTTTAAAATCAATAGTATTAAAATGAAACTCCAACTAGGAAATGTTTTATTCTTTTTATAGTCACAGCGATTTCTAATATTTTCAAGGTTAGTCTGACCTTGTTTTGCATTTTTTTCCCAGTCCACTCATCAGTTGACAGAGAAATTAAAATCAAGAGCAAGCACTTAACATTGGTTCTGTACTTCCAGGTAATAGTCTGTGCGGTGTACAAGGTTTCTGAAAAAAAAAAAGATTAACTATTGAAGTCACTACTGAAGTCATGCTCTTTCTGGCTAGATTTTTGCAGCATGTGTTGACTAAGTATCTATTAAGGGCTGTATTTCAAACATAAATGCCAGGCATATGCACATGAGTATTTTAAGATACAGTGTATGATATAGACGTTCTCTGATAGAAGCTAGTGATGGAGACTCTTGCAGCAATAAAAATGGCCTTCCACATGTCAAAGTAACTGATGATGAAACATGATGACAGTTTTCATTTTGTGGAAGGCCACATAGTAAGCAGCTTTTCATCAATGTCTAAGCATCAGAATACACATACACACTTTCTTCCTTCTTACCTTGGGGAAAATCAGTAGAAAATGTCTGTTAATTTTTCTTATTTATTCAACAAATATTTTTTGAGTGGGTATCCTGTGCCAGGCACTACTTTAGATACTGCAGCCATAATAGTGAATAATCATATGAAAATCATATCACGTGGAAAGCCCTGCCCACATGGACTAAATTCTGAAAAAGCAAAGTAGAACGAATGTTTAAAAAAAAAAAAAAAAAAAAAAAAGAAATTCAGTCAGAATTTAAATCTTGACCCCTACCATTTACTAGCAGTGTCCCTACCCTAATTATGTAATCTCTGAATGCCATATTCATTGTCAAGATGATCAAATAAGATAATACATAAGTTCTTGGTATATGGTAGGCACTGTTCCTTTTGTAACATCCTGATATATTTCACTTTCAAAGTTGTTATGGGATGAATTGTGTCCTTTCAAAAATAATATGTTGTAGTCCTCTCTCCTAGTACCTCAGAATGTGGTCTTCCTTGGAGATAAAGTCTTTATAGAGAGGTTAAGGAGTTGAAATAAGGTCATGCAAGTTAGCCAATCCTATATGGCTGGCATCCTTATTGTTAAAGGTATTAGACACAGAGACATACACTGGAAGAACACCATGTGAAGATGAAGGCAGAAATTGGGGTGATGCTCCTTCAAGGTAAGGATTGCCAAAGATTCTCCAGCCCTCAGAAGGAACCAACCCTGCTAATAGCTTGATGTTGGATTTCCAGCCTCCAGGATGTGAAACCATACATTTCTGTTGTCCAAGCCACCCAGGTTGTGGTATCTTGTTATGACAGCCTTAGAAAACTCATACAAAAGGTTTTAACTTTATGAGTCAATTTGGAAAGCAATTTTTAAATCTTACATTTTTAAGGATAATCACTATAGATAAAACAAACCAAAGAAAGGTCAAAATCAGAAAGGCCATAGGGATTCATAAACATTACAGGATAATTATCACTCTGCACACACTGTGCTTTGGGTCTCTCTTTAGATATTAAAAATGAATCAGGAAAACATGCAAAATAACAATAAACATTCAAGATAATTTAAAGTGGTTCCCTCTCTTGAATGAGATTAACCTTTGAAAGAGGTTTACAATGCCTCTTTCCTTTGGTGTGAGTTTCTTCTTTCAGTTTTTAATAATTTCTTCAGGTCTTGACACAGCTGTAACCACACCATGACGTAGTGTTTTTTGCAATCACGTTGGTTCTGGGGTACAATTTTTTTTTTTTTGAAAGTAGCATAAAGGAATCAGGAGAATGAATTAATTCTATTCACCATTTATTATAATTTACTACATGATGAGACAAAATTTTAAAAATTACTCATTCCACTATCAGCCACAAACATTGAGCATCCAGAAAAATAAATGAAATGAAATATGAATCTGAGAAGGGTTTTACTCAAAAGAACAAAAATTTTCAGAGTTTGCATCATAGATGCACTCATTCATTCGCTTATCCATTCATTCAAAAATATTTATTGAGCCCAAGTATGGTACCTCCTACCTCAAAACATAAACTGTCTTTTTCAGAATTTAGAAGTAAAAAATAAAAGACATGTCTATGGATTGATATATCTTACTGATTGGTGGACTTAACCTTAAATTTATTTTAGCCTGATAGAAAAAAATATTAAGAAAGATAGTAAGGAATCATTGCAAATCATTGACTATACTTGTTTGAGCAAGAAATTAATTTTGATGAATTATTCATTGTATTCTACTTGTGAATTTATTCAAAAATTAAAATAATTTAATTATACATTTTGTTTCTACCTTACCTAGTTAAAAAAAAAAATACTGAAGAAACTTGCTTATCTATTAAAGTAAAATTCATTCAGAGATTTTAAAAAGAATGTTGATTTCATTTTGGATTCTTTGATGCCTTCTTTTTGAAGATTTGATGTGCTATAAAGAAATGGTTTTTATGTTTAATTGCTTTTGTCCAGGAAGCATTCATAGACAACTTACCATTGTCTTTTTGAAGTATAAGATACAATGTAAATTAATGGATTTCTTTAAACTAACAATGAACCTTCTCCATTTACCTTCCTGTATTTCTGTAGCAGCCTCTAATGGAAATACAACATCATGTTTCTAAAAGTTCCCCATAGCAAACCACTGCTTCTTTTATATGTTAAAAATTTTAAAATACATTTCATTAACATGAAATGAAATGTACTCTGCAAACATGTATAACAAATTAGAATAAAAATAATAAAAAATTTAAAAACAACAATCATAAAATGTAGGTGAAGCAGTCTAAAAATTATCTGGATCTTTGAAATTATAAATCTTTGTCTATAAGATTGGTTTTAGACAACAGAACAATTATCCTCAAATTTCTTCAAATCAGAGCCAGGTATCAGTATTTCCAAGAATGGATTCCAAGTTTCAAGTACACAAATCTGTTTGAATTTGCTTTAAATCAATATCCACTGCTGGACCTGAGTTGCCCAGATGTGGAAATTGGCCCAAAGACCAGCCTAAGATGGCCGGCACATTTATCATCATTATCATCATCATCCTCCTTATTTAATTACATGTTTTAGGCAGACATCTACTCTCCAGTTTCCAATTCTGAAATTACTCGGTACTGTCTTATTCCTGGATACCTTAGCTATTTAGAAGGGGGAAAAAAGAGAAGTGCTGAAGATAAGGCCTGAAGGCAGATGCTTCAGGTGTGATCTTATGCCACCATTCGCCAGCTGGGTAACTCATTATGACTCTTCAGTTCTCCGTGCACAAAATGAGGATAAAAAGTCTCAATTTCAATGTCTTATAGTACGTACAACTTCAATGTCTTCTAGTAAGTACTAAATGCAATACTACCTATAAATATCTCAGACATTACCTGACACATAAAAACTGCTCAAGAAATAAATGTTAGCTATACTAATTGTCTGCTCCTAGAAATGTCTGCATTTACAATCCTGCAACAGTGGGCTTTTCCTGGAGAAAGACCTTTTCTAGTACACAGTAATTATTTAAAAGATAGTAACTGTTTCTATGGCCTGGCCCTTGGAAGAACTTCTTAAGTTTCAACCCTTGCTAAAGTTTACTTTGTCCAGAGAATAAGCACAACCTGTATGTGTGCTTGTGTGTGTGTGTGTGTGTGTGTGTGTGTGTGTGTGTGTGTGTTATGCTGGGCACTGAATTGGGTCTTCTCCATGCTAACCAAGTGCTCTACCACTGAGCTACATCCCCAGCCCTAGCCACAAACATTAAACTGGGCTAGGATTTCAAACCTTAAGGTCCATTAGGCCTTTTTAAATCATATTTTTCCATTTCTTTTTCTTTCTTCTTTTCTTTCTTTCTTTTTTTTAACTTTTCTTTTCTTTTTTTTTTGTTTTTGTTTTTGTTTTTGGTGTGTGTTTCATTATAATTGAGTCATGTTGAAAGAATTACAAAGGGAATAAGTAATGAACTACATGAAAACAGTAACATAATCAAAGCTTATAAACTAACATACTTAATAATATGCATGCATATTGCTACATTGCATTTTTCATAACCACGAATAGCTCATATATATCATTAAGATTAATATACTTCGTACTTTCCTTCAGGAGTAAAGGCAGCTGTGAGCTCCAGACTCATCCTTTCCTTCCCAACATTCCTCTCATCCATCCCACCCCCAGGGAGTAATTTCACATAGCAAAGCCCAAAGCCAGTGCTTGCCTAATAGCTCATGAATGAGGTATTTGTTGGGATAAGTAAGAGAGCGCCCACTGGAGAAGGAAGGAAAGGGGCTAAGTCTGGAACATGACCTAAAAACTCACAGGATCAGGGGAAACAGATAGACATTCAGCTTTTGAGAATCCAATGAAGAAAAAGGCTCATGTAGAAACCCACCCTGAGATACTGTGAGATCTGGTTTAGGAACAGTTTTGTAACATATCTATTTCAGTGAGCAGAAAATTATGCAAATGAGGCACCACTTAATGAAGAGGGAGCCACAGAACAGGTAAGAGCTGGGTCCAGAGCCAGGAACTTTGTCACTTGACCCAGAATTTGCAGTTCTGCCAACTGCTGCTGATAAGAATTGAAACAAGAAGGAACCACTAAAAATCCTTAATTTTGCAAAACTTGGTGGTACTAGAAAAAGCATAGGTTTTAGAGTCCAATACACATTATTCTAATTCTGGATCTGCCAGTTCCTAGGTAGGTGATCTTGGGTAGATGACTTTGTAACTGAGCCTCAGTTTTCTTATCTGATAAATGAAATTATTAATACCTACTGTTTGAGTTGAAATAAGGAAGAGAGGGAGAGAAAGGGAAAGGGAGAGGAAGAGGGATCCCTGCCTGACCCTAAATAATACACCCTGTGTCTTTGTCCTTGTCTCCAGTTCTACCTCCTCTCCTAAAAGATGAGCCCAATGTCTCAGGGGGCAAAGTCTGGTAGAGAAACACATCCCTCAGCTGAAGTAATGCTTGCTTCCCCGCTGTATGCGAACAGGAATAAAGATTGTTTAACTGACAGGTGAAACTGAAGTTAAGACTAGGTCCCCCTTATCCAGCCCTTTACAGGAATCCTGCCTAGATATGGAACACATCTGAGGAAGTAAATGAAAAAACTTGCACTGGGCATGGTGGTCCCTGCCTGTAATCCCAGTAGCTAGGAAGGCTAAGGCAGGAGGATCTGAGTTCAAAGCCAGCCTCTGCAACTTAGCGAGGATCTAAGCAACTTAAGGAATCCCTGTCTCTAAAATACAAAATAGGGCCAGGTGTATCTTAGTGCCTGAATGCCCCTGAGTTCAATCCCTGGTAACCCTTCCCCCCAAATAAAAGAAAAACTTGCCGTTGGGTTATAAGAAAGAATCAGTCATTCTTGCAATGTAATTGAGCTGGTGCTTCACTTGTTCTTTATTTTAGAGTTAATAATGATGATATTAATTCATTGAGCTAAAGTACTAACATGTTTTACATAAAATCTCAATGAATTCTCATAGTTGCTTTTTGAGGTGGGATCTCTTTTTATCTCTCTTTTCCTAAGAAAGAAACATAGGTTCAGAGAGTAATTTGCTCAAGACCACAAAGTAGGTAGAGAACTAAAATAATAGTGCATTTAAATTGTTTTAAGAAGACAGATTTGCATTGGGTACTCATCCATTGCAGACGATCAGTATGATTGTGTAGGGTGAAAAATACATATAACCCATAGATTGTAGAAAGAGCTTAACTGTTAAGATAGTATCTCATGACAAATTAATTTTATAATATATCATGCATTTTATATTATTTGAATGGATGAATAATTGATAAGCAAATGTAACTATATTATGGGAAAATAGATATTAAAAAGAAAAAGCTAAAGAGACTCTCAAGAACCATTTAGAAAAGTAAGACACAAATGAAATTAACTATAATAAAAGATAACATAAGAAAAGAACAGACAAACAAACAATAAGCCTGCACGATTTCATATAATGAACAGTACTATTCATGAAGGGTATTTGTCTTAGAAGAAAAAGCATATGAATTAGTCTTTGAAGGGTAGAGGCCTTTGCAAAGGCAGAGAGTCAGGAAAGGTCATTATAAGCAGACATAAAAATAGAGGAACAAGGGCTGGGGTTGTGGCTCAGCGGTAGAGTGCTCGCCTAGCACGTGCGCGGCCCGGGTTCAAGCCTCAGCACCACATACAAATAAACACATTGTGTACAACTAAAGCAAATAAATAAATATTTTAAAAAATAGAGGAACAAAGGAAAGAAGGTGGGGAATTATATGTTCTTTTTGGCAGAACTACAGGGATGGAAAGGAAAACAGTAAAGGTAAATGTACCAAAGGAGAGAGAAGTTTCCTCCTAAGCATTTCAACTTTACAGTGGATATCAGGGAGATGTCAAAGCATTTAGGGCCAAGGACTATCATGATATTTATAAAGTTCAAATTTACAATTATATATTAAATACTATCTTTATTTTCCAGATTGTATTAAAAAGCATCAAACCTTTTAAAACCCTAAACAGTTATATTTTCTCTACCATATTTAGGTGTGATTGATTTGAAACCATCTGCAATTTGTTCCTTATTCTGTTTTCTCACCCAATAGCTATTTATTCTGTTCCTGTTACTGTTATTAACCTTGGCAGTGAGCATTTATCTATAACACCTTCAGAATAGAAAATATCCAGATTAACAGTAATTTGAAATCTGAGATATAAATGATGTATTTGTGTCCTTTAAGAAAGCATTCACAGCTCAGTTTTAACCAGCTCATATCTGCCTACCAAATTTAAGAATACTCCTATTCTGATATATCTGAAATTACATATTAATTTTTATGACAATCATTCTGCTATCACTTCTCTCTTACCATTCTGGTTTAGCCCAGAATATGAACAACTTATCATGTCATATTAAATATCTGACCATGTTTATGTTCATAAAGGTCTTTTTGAGCATTCTGTCATAACTACACAATCTTTTGATAAAAGCAATGTATTCAAAGCCCAGGAATTGCATTTCCCACACATATCCTTAAATTGTAGTCAAGTCATTCCTTTTAATGATGAAGTGCATCCTTTAATACAGAGGGCTCAAATGCTATTGGTGAATATATTTAGCTTAGTCAGCTGTCCCAGGTGCTACAAGGAGGAATTAGATGTTTGGTTTGGCAGACAAGGGGCCAAACGTTTTTAAAAACATGAAGGCCCTATCACCTACTGTGTCATGGATTGCTGCCTTGCAATGCAGTGGTCATGAATAATCCTATCAAATTTTTAGTCAGTGAAGCAATTGTGTCTTCCTTAAAATCTTCCTTGTAGCCTTTTCTGTTTATTCTGTTTGCCTCTCTTCCTGTTATTTTCATCAGGGTCACAGCTAAGTAGTGTTCTGTTGGTTGGAGACCTCATAAAATTGGGCACACTTGCTGCCTTTTAAAAATTTAAAAAGAGAGATCAAAACAAATGCAGGACCAAGATATTAATTCTCAGAAAAGTCATATATATATGTTTCATATTCAGAAGAATTTTACAACTTGGAGAATGTTAACCATTTCAACAGGATTTTGATAACAATTTCACCCAACCAGTCTAGACACTTGATGGAAAATCATGCCCCTCTGGAGAGTTTGCTCTAGTGGAAATACATCTGTATAAAGACTCCTATTAAAAGAAAACACATTGCTACATTTTACCTGTCAGGGAGTTTTTAAGTCTACATATGCAAAGTCAAAGCTGTTACTAGCTTGTAAACAGAGTCTGCTGGGAGCATTCACAGTCTGACATGTTTCTGTGTCTACAGCATTTGATCCAAGATAGCAAAACTGCAAGTGATTCCCCAAAGACTGTTTATGTAAGCAGGCTTAGAACTATTGTTTGTAACTGGTAGAGATTGTAAAATAAAGTCAGTTATTTTAAACTCCTAACATCTCTTGCTAGGCTGAGATAAAATGGTGGTTGGTGGTCAATTTAGGGATATTAAAAGAGGGTGGAATTTGGATTCAGAAAGAATCAGGTTAAAATCCAAGCTCCATCACTGTCTCTATGAGAGTCTCTAACGTGTGCTTTGATTGGAGGAGTGATCCTGCTGAGGTTGCAGTGATGAATGGAAACTGTGTAAGATGGCCTTAGTGGAGTGACTAATTGAATCACCAAAGTAAAAGAGGGATAATTAGTTATAATGACAATAAGACTGACTATACTGTACACAAAATAAAATTTAAATTTGTGATTTAAGGTATTCTCCTGAAGACATTTAAGATCATTTGTGATTAAGTAAAATATGTCTAATATATCTGCATAGAAGAAACAAAACCCAAGGAAAAAAGCTAAAGTATATTAGACTATATTATACGCCAGTTTAAAAATGTGCATGAATCAACAATCACTTATACTAAATCCAATCAGTGATCAAAGATTATCTTCACTCTGCCATTGCAGTAGCTAAGACTGGGTGAGGCTAAGGACCTGGCCAAAGGTTGCAGAGGTAGTAAGCAGTGTAGCTGGGGAGATCCCACAGACTGACTCTGGAGCCTGTCCATGTGCCTATGGTACTATGCTGCCTGTACCTTTCTGAAATTGTTAACAGTCTAGGTCATGGCCAGAGCAGCCCATATAACATTCACTTAACAAAGAGATTCAATGCTTGCCTCAATGAATATCAACTTAAAAAAGAAGAAAAAAAAAAAAAAAACTGAAATAATAATTCTAGTCACTGTCTGCCTAATTGCTAAAACACTGCAGCACAGCCTGTGTTCCAGACTATGGATGTGAGTGAATAAGAAGAAAGAGGAAGGGTTGGAATGGCCACGAACAGTCCTCATTATTTGTCCTTCCTCTCTTCCATCAATCTATCCGCCTATTCAGGCATCCATCCATCCTTTATCATTGTATGAAAAGTAACTCAGAACAAATTTTTGGTTAGAAAGACCCAAATTCTAGTTCCAGTTTTATCACTTACTAATTGAGTGATCTGTAGGAAGTATGTGACCTGATTGAATGTTCTGAAGTAAATTTCTTTTAAAAAAATTACTTAATGGGGATGTTATGAGAAATAAATTGACACAGTGTTTGTAGGCTTCTGAACACAGTATCTAGTAAAATATTAACACTTGACATTAAGTTAGCATTGTTTCATTTATGAGGCACAGAGTTATCATTAAGCTCTGAAGATGTAAAAATGAATAAGAGACACTTTTTGCCCTCTAGGAGACCCTAGTGGCCTAGTAGGTACATGATATAAGTGAGGTACACATTCAATGGATATTTATGTCTACCACTATTTAGGGACAAAAGAAACAGGAATGATAAAACCACCACCACAACAACAACTTGCCTACTTGTTCTTTAAAGACTAATATGTCAGATAATGAAATAAGCAGTTAAATCACTTATTTCTCAACTTATTGAAGACACATGATGATTATAAGGAATAATAACTATTAGTGTCCCCATTGAGAAGGAAGACAAGGGAGGCTTAGAGAAATGAATTTTACTTGTTCAGAATGATATACTTAGGAAGGGAAGCACTGAATCCTTAATCCAAGTTATTTTTACTATGAAAAACAAAGAACAAGACTTTAAGTTGTATCTTCAAGATGATCAGGCATTCTTGAATAGAACAATAGTGAAGGCTACCCAATACACAGGAAGAAATAATAAAATGATAAAAAGAATACAAACCTTAGGAGTGAATTAGGGAAATCTGGGTGGCTTGGCATTCATTCATAACTATTTATTGAGGGTCTATTATGGACAAAGGGTTTTTCATGATCCCAGAAGTATATAAACACAATAAAACACAGACTATATTCTTAACCAATTGGACCTTATGTATTATCTTGAAGAGAAATACCAAAAGTAAAACCACACAAATAAAATAAGATGTCCTTTGTAATGTAAAATATAAAACACTACAGTAAAATATTAAACCTATGTTCTAAGTGCTACTGAAAACAGAAAATAGTTAAGTGTATGCTGCCAATAGGGAAATCATTTTAAATGCAGTCAGGGAAGGCATGGCTGAGAAGACTAAACATAAATTAATCTCTGAAGGAAGGTGGCAGTGAACCATTTGGGACATCTGGGAAGAAAGCCCCGGGGGTGCATGAAGTGCATCTACAAAACCCAAGGAGAAATAATGATTGAAGAACAGGCCTGAAGCATTGTATTGAGTAACATAGAGACTACTGAGGCCTTGACAATAGCAAAACTCTGAAAAGCAAGAGTCCAAGAGAAAGATGAGAAAAAAAAAAAAAAAAAAAAAAAAAAAAAAAACAAGACTAAATATCTTAGTAACTCTATGGAAGAAGAAACATAAGAAGAAAGTAAAGTGAGGTTAACAAAAGATTTTTTTCAACAGAGCATAAGAGGAAAATGGCAAGGAAGAAGAAAAAGAGTCTAATTCCATGACAAAATCCTTGAGTTGTGGGAGCAGAGGGATGTAGTTCACAAATATGCTTAGAGTGAAAAATGTGTGCAAGTGTGCTAGTGTGGGGGATGGGTGATTGAGATCAAATGGGGAAGTTCAGCCAGAGATTAGATCAGAGTTTTTCAGGATTTGGGGCACTGGAATGAAACATTCCAATGAGCTTCACTGATAAGGTAAAACTTCTACTGAGCTTTGAAGCATTTATGGGATTTGAGTACAAGAGATGATAAAGCAGAGAATATTCTAGGCAGAAAACTCAAAGGTAGTGATGACCTGGAATGGGAATGATTGACATGTGGGAAGCCTATAGAAAATAAGTCCTCTCAGAGAATATTCGAGTGGAAAAAGAATATAAAATAGGAATTATGTCTGAAAGGCTGTGGATTTGATTGCTTACAAGACCCTGAATTTCAAATACTGTCTTTGACCTTGAGCTCACTACCTTAATTTCTTTCTTTAAACATTCAGCATAAAAAAGTAGGAATTATAATAGTACCTTTCTCATAAAGAGAACTAAATTGAATACTCTGGGTAAAGTATTTCCTGTGTGCCTAGAACAGAGTAAATTCTCACAAAATGTTAGCTGTTGTTATATGTAGCTCCTTGTGACCCGAGATAGTATACAAGAGATTGGTCTTGGATTTATGGAATGAAATAGAGAGAAAATGATTGAAAGCACTAGGATTTCAGGAGGCTGATTACATTATGTAAATCTTAATATTGATCCTTAATATTCAAGTTCATCATTTAAAAGGCCAAAGCTTATCCCAGAAATCATCTAGGCTAACCCATGAAATGATACAAAAGTTGGAATAGGTTTTGAGGTTTAATAATTAGGAATTCTGATCTGGGTAAATGGAAAGACGTTTACATGAGTAGCTCTCAAACCTTAAAAAAAGCATCATATTTTAAATAAACACAATGTGCATCTCATACTGCTGCCAAATTTCATATTTTGCAGATCAAGATGGGTTAGAAACAAATTAATTCGGTGCTTCAGAAGAATATTTGATTGATGATCATTTCTCTAATCAGAAGTAGTCACATGTGGTAGCCAGCACTAATGCATTGAAGAATTCAAAAAGTACATAGCATTGTTTAAAGTCTAGTTCCAGAGTGGTTTTCCCATTTCCCAGAAGCCCAAAATATAAATAGAATCTTATTTCACCTACTGCACAAGGAGATTGCTACTTCTGTGTTCCTTTATTTTAAAATGTCTTTAATGTTAATATATGTTCAATTAATCAAATTGGAGAGTTCTTTCTTCAAGCTTTCCAGCTTACTAGCTCTCTCATATATATTGCTTTTCTCTGGGAAATAGCCTCAGTTATCATTCCATTCTTTTTATGCATTCAAGATCAAGCAGGTAGGTTTTTAAAAAGTAATCATAGATTCTATTCTGTGGCCACACAGCTAATATCTGCAAGTAAGTTGGAAGTGAGGAAAGACTGATTTTGTTTTGCAGTACAGTTTTAACTCTCAGTTTTAAAAAATTTCAGCAAAGGGATATTGAAATGTATCTAGAAAATTCATGAAATTTCATCCTTTAATCCAGAAGATCTATAATCAGAAGAAATCATAAAGGCTATCATAGAAACCACTAGATACTAGCTATCAGACAGTCCTTGCATTCAGCTCTTAAAATACCAAATATACAAAATGTAGAGATGTGAACACAAGTGTTAGTCAAATTTGAAAGACAAATTGTATTCCCATGTTGACAAATATCTGTGAAGGGAGAAAATAACTATACTTCCTCTACTGTGCTGATAGGATTCTACTTAAATGAATTCAAGTCTACCAGAATATTGGGTAGAAATATAATTTCCCCATTAAATGATCTTAATGGATTGGAATAAATGCCAGTGAACAGACACACTAAAGAGCAAGTTTCCAAACAGCAAACAAACCAATATGTTCAAAATATAGACAAAATAAAAGTATTTTGGGTGGTATTTTAGAAAGTAGAAACAGAGTAGACAATTTATTATGACTTCCAATTAAAATAATCTGTGGGATCTAAGGAGATTTGTGTAACAGATATCTAAGGTTTGGTTCTTAGCATCTATTTTCTTTTCTTTTGGTTAACAGCAGCTGAGTTTTGCTTGGGGATTCTACCTTTTCCTTATTGCACATTTTCCCCTCACAGGATATCGTAAGAAGATGGCCAAGACATTCAAGACCAGAAAACGGAGGTTCATGCCAGGTTCTGACCCAGTATAGCTGTGGGCAAGTCACATAAACTTCATGAAGATTTGTTTTCTCATTTTTAGACTAAAAACTCTAGTACTAATACTAATGAAAGACTAATACAAATACCTTGCAGGGTTATTATGAGGAATGCATGAGTAATGTATGAAAAAGGATTGCTATCCACATATTAAGAATATCTAGGGGACACGTGTTAGTGGACCAGTATGACCAATCACAATGGACAAGCTATACTACAAGTTAAAAAGATGAAAGTCGCTATAGGTGAATTGCATAGGATATACATGGTAACCTAATAAACTATTTTAAATGGTGGCCATTCATTTTCACCAATGGTTGGTCTTTTAAGTAATGACATGAGGATCATATATGTATCTCATATAAATATAAATATCAGATCAAGGTCCATTTGATATTGAACGTGAACAAAGATAACATTAGGGAGCTATTTGATGACCACAGATCTCCTGGTTCTGATTCCCTGGGAATGGAGTACAGACTGGCTGGAACCAGCTGAGAGACTCAGGTGTACTCACCTTTTACAGGTAGTGAGCATGAATGTGGAAAGGATTTTCTGGAGTTATTCATGCAATCAAGGTGAATTTTGCTTTCCTTTTGTGACTAGGATAAAAGCCCTGCCCAGAGCACATTTATCTCAGGATTGTGCACTACTCTAATGACAGAAGAAATATATTTATTTTACATTCTTTTTTAAAGTAATGTTAAACATCATAGAGCAAAAGTAGTAGTATAGAATCAGAGGCAATGGGGGAACTAAAATCATTCTGTGTGTTAATTTAGGGAGTGTATGTAAACTTCATGTGAATTTAAATTTCCCAACATCTTGCAAATGGGCCACTCAAGCATTCATAAACAGAAGTTTCTGGAGGTGTATTAGTCATAAAGACCACAGAATGTAGCTTTTTATGTTTATTGCTTTCTTTTACATTCTGTCCAACCCTGAGTCATATCATCTAACAGTGTGATACACAGGTGCTCAGCTATATCCATGCATGTCTGTGGAAGCTAAATCCCTCTGCAGTGGAAAAAGAAAAAGGGCCTTGAAGGAAAAACATCCTGAGTTCACATATTATGTTCACCTCCTCTCAGTAAGGGTAGCTTACTGACCTTGAGCCATTTGCTTATATTTTCTTAGCCTTGGTTTCTTCATCTGTCAACTAGATGGACTTACAATGTCCTCACAGCATACTGGTAAAGACATGAGGGGAAATGTACATAAAATGCTTAGGTCCATGGGTACTATATTTATTTAATTGTATTATAAATAGCTATAGTTATCATTGTTATCCTTTCTAATAGAGGTTATAGGGGTGGGTAGAAAATACCCATGTTCAAAAAGCTACCTGCTAAGACAGGTAGAATTTCCCTTCAGAGACAGGAGGGATCACAAAACAAATAAGTAAATACACCCTGAAAGCCACAGTCCAATCCTTTGGACCCTAGTTTTCATAGTGGAGTAGCTTAAGCCCCAGGGAGTGGGATTTTTATATTTTTACTATAAGTGTAGATATTTCTCTGCCTAAATTTTCATCCTACATTAAGGATGAAAGGAAAGGTAGCATCAGAGAGAAACTGAATAAATGCATATGGTAGATTGGCAGATTATTATATCTACAGCAGAAGTTATTTTAAGAACAACTGCTTGTTTTGTGTCTGAGTAAAGATGAAATATTAAACACAATTTCTTTACAACCAAACGAAGCTTATTTCCAAGATACAAATACCTTTTCTCCCTCTCAACCACCACCCACTAAGGAATTAAATTAGAAGAAACATTTGCATTTTCACATTAGTCTTCTCTGAATATGCATGGCTGGTTGAATTCTGTCTGACACCTTCAACAGAACTTGCTCAAGTAAGCTTTCCATTACTAAATAAATTGCATCCATTCTAATTAAAGATACACAGAGACTACTACCCTGATAGGAGAAGCAAAGTGCTATGAGGAGCTACAGCTTCCATGGTAACCCTGCCAGGGACAATATAATTGATTCATATGGTCCCTTCTGCCACGTATTGATTCCATGCCAACAAGACTTGAAAAGTGTCCATCATTTCACAGAGCTATTTATAGACCAAGTCCAGCTGTGACAAATAAATGGTGATAGGGCTTACAGAGACAATTACTGTACTAAAAAAGATTTATAGCAGAGACTTCTTGCTTTCTCCCTTACTTGGCAATTGATTATCACAAGGTATGAATAATAATATAGTTAATATTTTTTAATTAACAGAAATAAAATGAAATATTGCATCAGATATTTTCACATGGGAGATCATCTGAGAGAGAAGAAGCTGAACACTCAAGTTACAGGTATGTTACAGGTATGTGACTAAGGCACATTATAGGTACCTGGACACTGCTCAATTTTGGTACATCATTCTGCCTCACTGCTGCATGTTAGAACCCAAGTTTGTAGGCAATTTTGGCAAAATATTAACTGCACATAAAAGGAAGTGATAAATTAGTTCCACATGAAAATAAAGGTTCAAAAGTGGAGACAAAGCTTGGGTACATAATCTTTTCCCATGCCCCTAACAGCATACAACAGCTTCCATGGTTGGCATACAGTGAAGTGAGGTAGTGAAGTGAATTGATTTCTGTAAGCTGAACTTCTAAATTGCAGTAGCTGGTATTCCTGATGGTCAGTTCACTGAATTCATCAGCAGCACTCAAGGTATACCAGTTGGTGCTTCACTAGGAGATGGGTGTTTGCCATGAGGGTGGTGGTAGTGGTACTTGCTGCTACTTGCACTAAACCAATTGCATAAATATCATAAGTATCCTAAGTTGTCTAAATATCACTTCACTGCAGGTATTCAGACATTTCAGACACTTTAAACTAGTTCTTCCATTGCTGTCTAGGTTATAGTTACTAGCTTGCTAACTCAAAAGCCAGTCTCTCAAATGACTGTCAAGTTATCAGGCAATTCTTTTAGATTAAACCTACTGAAACACTATCTAGTTAAACTCTTTGAGCTCATTTTTGCTTTTGAAAATTTTATGATTTCAAATTTTAGTAAATGTATTTCATCCTCTGGTTAATGAAACATTAATACTACCTATTTTTAATGTATGTGTTTTTTTTTTCCAGACATCTGTTGGTATCTAAAACCATAATGAATTTCTTTAGTAAAAATATTCCAATAGATGCATTTTCCTTTTTTCTGTGCAATATTGTCTCATAGAGGCAGGGATAGAATCAGCCTTCTGTGTTTAGGGAGTCAAATAGGAGTAGGGACAACCTATAAATTAGGTCTGAATTCTATGAGCAAATCCAATCTCTCTAGACTATGCCACCAACCTGTTCACAGTCCTCAAGTAGCTCTATTTCTCATGTAACTGTTAAAACAACACTGCATTTAAATTTGCTTCAAAGTGGGAGAGTTTCTCTAAGGTAAATTCCACTGAAATTTTCTTTCTTATCACTTTCTTGAGTGGTTATGTGAATTTATAATCACACCCATAACATGTAAACTGGTTTTATACTTTTGAAACACCCTAGCATATGGCATCATAAATAACATATGACAAATATTTATTTATTTAAATCCTTCCTCCTTGAAGGAACAGCTCTTGTGTCAATGACCCACCTGAACTCTTCTTCTATATCCCACCCAGAAGAGCTTCTGCTTGGCTTTCCTTTATGGACATTTTGTAAATTTTTTGTCAATGTATCTGCATACTCATGCTGTACTTATGTATTTCTGCTCTCCTCCACCCACATTACCATTTTTCCCCTGGGACTGGGTTTTCATGGCAACTTGGTGGCTAAGAAAAGAAAAAAAATTCTAATTGGGGACCATCTGTTGTCAAGAATAGAGCAATTTCCTTATATACATAATCCCATTTTCATACTCATAGTTGCTCTTAGTGATGGATTTGGCTATGGTTCCCATTTTACAAATGGAAAATTCAAGGCCATCCTCTCCCCACTATTAAGGAATAAGGAAAAGTCAGAACCCACACTGCATCAAAGCCAGTCTAAAACCTAAGCACATCTATTGTAGCATGAACTTGCCTTTGACCAGGGCACAGAAAGTATTTCATATACCATTATTGAGTAAATTTACTGAAATAACACTATGTAAATATTGTTAGATTTTATTTTGTTTCATCACTATTAGATTTTATTTACTTTGTTCAAATTCTTAGGGAGAGACAGTCTCAACAATTGAAAAAAAAAAAAAAAAAAACAGTTCTCCTGTCCTTCATTTCTAGATTGTATATGTGTGTATGTGTATGTTCCTATCTGTGAGGGAGGGAGGGAGGGGGGGGAGAGAGAGAGAGAGAGAGAGAGAGAGAGAGAGAGAGAGAGAGAGAATATCTTTTGCTTCCAGTTTCAAAGTAAAGTAAAGGTCACTTTTAATTTGAGGGATTTTTTATTGTTATTGATGGTTTAGATTTCAGGAAGGAATCAATGAAATGATAAGAAATGTGGAACATCTTTAAAATGTACTTCAATTAAATCGCTAAGAGTACCACAAAGCAGAATGAAATTATGGCATTTGTTGGTAAATGGATGTAACTGGAGAACATCAAGCTAAGTGAAATAAATCAGCCTCAGAAAGTCAAGGATCATCTGTTTTCCCTTGTATGTGAAAGCTAAAGCAAAATAAAGGGTAGAAGAAAGATCCATGGAGCTGAGAAGGGGATTGGGGAAGGGAAAGGATAAGAGAGGAATGGTGGAATGGAATGGGCCAAACTATCCTGGGTACATATGGGTATTTACCACAGGGAATTTCCCCTTTATACTCATCTATGAAGAACTAATTAAATATTAAACTATAAATAAACAGAAGAAAGACCAGTACTGTAGAGGAAGGAAAACATGGGAAAGGATGAGGGGAGAGAAAGGGGAAATACTAGGGACTGAATGAGAGCAAATTATATCCCATGTTTGTATGATTATGTAAAAATGAACCCACATGTTATGTATAACTATAATGTACTAATTAAAAATGGTATGTGAGAAGGAAGGTAGAAATTTCCAGCCCGAATGCACAAGTACAGTTTTGGCTATTGATTGAGCACTTACTGTTCATCATGTAGGAAAGACCTACTTCATTCATATACAATTCCCAAAGTTATTTTCTTCCACATTTCACTATCTCTTTCCACCGCTCATAGATATATATTTCTGGCAGTGTCATGGACACATATACACATAGATTGTCTTGCCAACTAGCCCCTTGGTTTCCACAGCATAGAAAGATACATGATAAGCTTGGTGACAGGCACCTGTTTCTCAGCTCACCCTGTAAACTCCAAGTGTATTTGCTTTTTTCCTTCTTTTTTCCATGTAAAGGGTCAAAGCTCTTGTTTACAGCTAGTGAAAGGTGGCAGTGGGTAAGATCCACAGTGTCAGTGTCCACTGATTTTGGCAATGGATTTCAGTAAACAACTAAGAGGTGCTCTGAACCTTCATTAATAACTAAATGTCAGCTTGAGGGAAGGTACAAGATGTCATTTCTTCCAGTTATCCCACTGGCTTTATTGAAAAATCGGCTTGAAGCAATAATTCTCTCTCTGCTTTTCCACTGTCATCCAATTAAGCTGGAAGTTTTTACTTTACTTTTTTAAGATCTCTGTATTTCTCCAGAAGGAAAGTAGCATAAAATGGATACTTTTTGAAGCAGTGCAGACAGATAATAGATTTGTAATGATTGGCAATGCCACATGCTATTTGGGGGCTAGATTTATCAATTCATATGCATGGACACTTAACATAGCATTTTTTTTTCTAATTAACATTTTAAACTACTTGGAATTATTGGCTGATTCCTGAACCTAGAAAATATAGTTAGCATTATTCCTACCAAAATCCTTTCAAGTTACATTAAGTACAATGAAATCACTGAGGATGAAAATTTAATTCCATTAATCTTTGGGATTTTTTAATATAAAATGATGACTTTGGTGAAAATCATGCATCATATGTTAATAGAGCTGTTGTATTGAGTTGATGATAATTATTGCTGGTGAGATATAATTTGAAGGCACCAGAGTTGATTTAGTCTTAGTTTTAAAATCCAAATTGGACTTCATATTCTCCCACGGATTATCTGTTTATAACCATGACAGTAGTTGCAATAGGATTGGGAGCATGGAGTTTTTGTCTTACTCCTTTTTGGAATTACTAAGAAGTAAGATAATGTTTCTGTTAACAGCTATTCATTGAGAACCAAGTAAGTGTAAAACAGTGAGATATGCCCTCAAGGTATAGCAGTGATCAAATAAAATAATGACATTCTCAGGTAAATGGATGAAGTTGGAGAATATAATGCTAAGTGAAATCAGTCAATCTCAAAAATCCAAATACCGAATGTTTCCTCTGATATAAGGAAGCCGGTTCACAGTATTGATGGGTCGGTGTACATAGGAGGACTAGAGGAACACTATAATGGTCAAAGGGAAGGGAGAGGAAGGGAGGGTGCAAGGGGGGAAGGGGGAAAAGTAGTTGAATAAGATTGATATCATTATTCTAAATGCACGATTGAAGACTTGAATGCTGTGAATATACTTTGTATACAAACTCTTTTATGTAAAAAGATGCTCTATATGTATAGTATGAATTGTAATACATACTACTATAAATAAAAATTAAAAAAAAAAAACATTAAAAAAAAGAGTCCTAGTAATTCTTACCTGATGTTGACAGTCTAGCCTGAAGGCAGGCATTAAACACATGTACATTTAGGTAAATCACTGATAGTGTCAAAGTGCTGTGAAGAATATAGAAGTTACAGGAGCTATGGGAGCCTATATGGAATGGAACATGTCTGCCAGTTTGAGGGAAGTGGAGACATCTCAAAAGTGATCCTAAGAAAATAGTGTATTACCTCAGATGAATGCAGAATAAAAAAAGGTGGAAGGAAATATCTTCTGACGGAGATAACAAGACATGCTAAAATCTGTAATGCCTGGAAATTAAAAAAAAAAAAAAAAAGAACAAAGAAACATCTGCCACAGCCAAGCTCATGGACAGCAAGAGCATTTCGGGCCATGAACCCAATGAGGTAAATGAGAACATTCAGGGCATCACAAATCATGGTGAGGAACTGGCTTCCATTGTAAGGGAAGTGGCATACGTAGATGGATTTTAAGTAGGTCAGTGATTTGATCAGGTATGTTAAAAAGAGACCACTCGACTGAAAATTTAGGATAATTAGAGCTTGCATTGACAACTTCAAAGCATTAGTATAATGATCGGAGAGAGTCATATGAATATATTCAAAGTAAAAGTTAAAAGTACTAAGCATCCAGAAGAGTTAATGAATACACTCTCGGAATATAACTTCATGAGAGTATTTTGTTCCATCTGTTATTGAAAAGCATACATCAATGCTCAAACTTTCTAAATTCTGCACTGAAAATGGGCATTAATGGAAAACATGAAGATTTAGTAATGTATTTACCTGAAGTAGCCTGTTTTTATTTATTTGTGCAGTACTGTAGATTGAACCCAGGCTCCTGTGCATACTAGACAAGCACTCTACCACTGAGCCACCTCCCCAGTTCTCTGAAATAACTTTTGAATCTTGGTAATAAAGAAGCCTATAGTCACATAATAGTTTTATTTGGTGAAAAGTAAGCTTAATATATGGCTCAAACTCTGAATTATCCCTGCATCAAAATAATTGAAGTTGCAAGTAGAACATCATCACATACACTTTGATAGAATAATTGTTAAAAGCTTAAAGATAAAGTTCATCAAAACCTATTTATTACATCTATAGTGTTCTAGATAGTGTGTGTGTAATAGTGACTACTACCATCTGAACTATGTTCCCCACAAAATTTATATATTCAGCACAATGGCATGCACTTGTAGTTACAAATACTCAGGATGCTAAGGCAGGAGGAATACTTGAACCCAGGAGATTGGGGCTAGTCTGAGCAACATAGCAATGTTCTGCTTTAAAAAATAAAAATTCTCTTTTCTTATGTGAGCTGGGGATTCAGCTCAGTGATAGAACCTATGCAGAAAATTCACGTTGAAGACTTAACAGCCTTGGAATGTGACTGTATTCAGAGATAGGGCATTTCAAAAGGCAATTTACTTAAAATGAAGACACTAGAATGATCTCTAATCCACTATTCCTGGTGCTTTTTAAGGTGAGGAAACCTGGATGCCCAGAGATACTGGTGATGTGCACACAACGGGAAGACCACATGAGGACCTAGTGAGAACATGGACATCTAGAAGCCAAGGAGAAAGGCCCCAGAAGAAAGCGAACCAGCTGACACCTTCCTAGATTTCCATCCTCCAGAGCCATGATAAGGTAAAATTTCTGGTGTTTATGCTACTTAGTCTATGGTACTTGGTTTGGCAGCAAACTAATACATCCACACCATAGATATTTCTGCACTTTCTGATTTACCAGGGAAGAGAGAGAGAGACAGAGAGACAGAGAGACAGAGAGAGAATATAAGTCTTATTGACAAGGGAAGTTAAGGTGCTATCGTGTAATGTATCTAATTTGTTAACTAGGATGAAGGCAAAGTTGAAGTAGCAAGTCAAATATGAGGATAGAAGAATGTTTCAGACAAGGAATGCATACAAATGTGTGTGCAAAAACCAGGGTGCTGGGTCCAAGTGTGAGGACCTGGCTACTTTGCATGGAGGAGTCACTCGGTCATATTTGCCAATCTTTTGTACCCTTATCTAGTAATACTATGAGTAAATATCCCTAGATTTCACCTGGATTAATGCAAATGCCTACTGATTGCTTTCCTCACTTCAAGTCTTGGTTCCTACTACCCTGTCTCAGGACAATAGTCAAGAAGTTCCTTGCCAAACCTTGAATTAGATCATATCACAGTGTTTCTTAAGGAATCTTGGGGTCTTCCCAAAGCACTTCCAAGTAAGTTAATAAGTCAATAAATAAGCAACTGAATACACAAGTAAATAAATAACATCTTACCTGCAAAATTTGACATGTTGTAGTCCATGCCTACCTCTCACATCTACTTCAATCTACCTTCCACCCTACCTCACCCCATCTCCAGCCACACTGATTTCTTGCTGGTCCATAAGAGTGTGTCAGGTTCATTCATACTTTGAGGTCTTTGCACCTCCTTTTCCCTTTGTCTAGAATACTCTTTTTGCATGTCTATATCCTTATCTTTCAGGCCTTAATGGGAACATCACCTCCTTGGAAAGGTCCTCTCTAAATTATCTATCTAAATGCACCTCTCACCACTCCTGCAAGGCATTATTTATTGTATCATCATAGATTTTAATAGCACTTACCTTGTATTAAATCATTTTTGTTTACTTAAGTGCTCCCGCCCATCATTTCTCTTTTCTCTCAAACTATAATTTAAGCTCAGTGGGAGCAGAAGCCTCATCTGTCTGTGTACTTCTTTCCCAGCACAATGACTGGCACACTGTACACATTAGGTAAATACAGGTCAAATGAACAATGTTAAGTCATCCAAGTTGGTTCTCATTATAAATTCATGTCATTCATCTTTTATAGGAGATAGAGGACAATGGGAAGATTTTAAGCCATTCCCCAAAAGTAGATATAAATTTAAGACCATGGTTCAAAAATGATAAAGGAAGCAATAAAACCCACCCCATATTGATAGGGAATAAATGTAGTAAGTTAAGCCTATGCCTATAAGAATGTATTGAACATTTCCTGTGTGTTCACAAATCACAGTGAATCAAAAAAGACAGAATTGATCCAAAGGATTTGCCAACTGGTATTGTCATCTGACTGCGTACAAGACACTTAAGCATATTAAGTGTCCTGTAAATTATGGATGACAACACTGGCAAAGTATACATCACACAGAGATAGTTTTAGAAATAATGGGATTTTTGGTTGAAGTAACTGAGCTTCCTAGGGGAAAAGGTTGGGAGGGGATATGAAATAGATTGCAGCCAAATATCATGAGCTCTATATATTTGCAACATAATTTACACTTATTTACCAAGTTACACTGGCACTCGGAGGAGCACTTTGGCTCTTTCTAAAGACAACCCCCAACTCTACATCTTGTCTGGCTTACTGAAGCCCAGCTCCCTAGAACTACAGATACAGACCTTCAGTGTTGAAAGAGCACTAGGAACAACTGGACTGAGGTTATGCATACCACTGCCCTGAAGTTCCAAGTGCACAGCTCTTCCAAAGGGTAGTGAGTTATACTGTTATCCAGAAATTTGAAGGCACAGATTTAAATGTGTATGTTGATGGACATTCTGTGGGAGTGGGGGAACTAACCAACACTATTCTAGTTAAAATAGGGTCATAGATGAAATCTTTCCAAAGGAATAATATGGGAACAAGGGCTGTGAAGGCTTAAACTGGAGTCAGAATTAAGTGCAGACTGGGCACACAAGCACAGAGCTCAGCCTAACGGGAAATAAGAGTTCCAAAATGGGGGCTGGGGTTGTGGCTTAGTGATACAGCATTCGCCTAGTGCGTGTGGGGCACTGGGTTCGATACTCAGCACCACATAAAAATAAAATAAAGATAGTGTGTCCACCTAAATACGTACACACAGACACACACACACACACACACACACACACACACACACACACACACACATATTTAAAAAAAGAGTTCCAGGATGAAGGTACACAGAACCATGGATAAGAAGCTGGGCTTCCATCCCAGAATGCTTGCACTCTCCTCCCTTTCCTGGTAGAATGACCTCGAGCAATTGGCTTTATTTCATTAAGACTCAGTTCCTTCTCAGTTTCTTTGTCTCCACAAGAGACCAGTGCTGGAATCTATAGGATGGTTGTGTAGACCAGAAAAAAAAAAAAAAAAAGGATTGAAATATTAAAGCATTTATATAGGCTTTAGCCACATAAGAAGTGCTTGGTTTTTCACTATCACCATCATTAAGGGAGCAGTGGATTGCTGCTGTGAGACTAGGAGAGGGTGATTAGTTGGGCGATGGAGACTATTAGAAACATTGCAAATTAGATGCCACCGGATTCATCTGCGGAATGACAGATGCAAAAAATTACTAGAGAAATGACATCACTGCACACATCACTAAAATAATCAAGCCTAGTTTCCTAATAATGTTGTTGACAAGGTCAAAACTAGCTGAAGCAGGGGATTGACCAGCTATAACTTTGGAAGAACAGAGACAAACTATGGGAACTTGATGATCTAATATTCATCAACCAAGGAAAAATCTTACTCTTATTTCTTTCTAAGACTATATTTTGGTCTGAAATGGATAGCATAAATTTTCAGAAATGACTTTTTAATAGCCAATATTCTAGAAACAATAAAGAAGTTGACTATTACTTTTCAGAACCTGGTGGTTTGTATGTAATTGCATTTTTCATTATGTTCCTGTATCCTTTTTCTTTCTTAGAGTGGAATTAGCTCTCCTCTTCGGCAATAATGGGAAATGGAACAACTGCTGAGACAATCATTTTCCCCTAAATATACAGACAAGAAGCTCCACATATTCATACATAAGAAGGTGGATCTCTTCTCTACTGTGTATGTCCCCAGTCACCTGACCCTGACATGGATCTGCAAATTGGGCTAAGGTTGATGAGTGTTCATATACTCCAACCAGAAATGGACAGACTTATAAGGGACTGTCTGTGTTAGCCAATGTTACATCATTGTGACCAAAATAACTGACAAGAACAATTCAGAGAAGAAAAGATTTATATTAGCTCATGGTTTCAGGGATTTGAGTCCATGGTAAGTCAGCTCCATTTCTTTGGGCCTGAGCTGAGGCAGAAAATCATGGTGGAGGAGTGGTGGAGGAAAGCACCTCAGCTCATGGCAGCCTAGAAGAAGAGAGAAAGAGAGGGGGAGAGAGAAGGAAGCTATGGAGAAAATAAACCCTTCCAGAGCATGCCTTGGAGACCTACTTCCTCCAGCTGGGTCCCACCTCCAAGTAGTCCATGCAGTTATCAAAGGATTAATCTGCTGATGAGATCAGAACCCTTATAATCCAATTGTTTTCTAAAAGTCCCACCTCTGTACCTTGCTGCACTGTGGAGCATGTTTTCAACACATGAGCCCTTTGGAGGACATTTCAGATCGAAAACATATACTGTCAGAAAAGGAAAATACTCAGGGAAAGTACTCTCATATTTTCTGCATGTCCTGTTTGCAAACCATGAAGGTTCCTTCCTTCCATGAGATGCATCTTATTTTGGGGGGAGGGATACCAGGGATTCATGGGCACTTGACCACTGAGCCACATCCCCAGCCCTATTTTTTTTTTTGTATTTTATTTAGGTACACGGTCTCACTGAGTGGCTAGCACTTTGCTTTTGCTGAGGCTGGCTTTGAACTCACAATTCTCCTGCCTCAGATTCCTGAGCCATTGGGATTACAGGTGTACGCTACCATGCCCAGCTGAGATACATCTTGACAAAGAAACTCAATAATTTATTTATTGATTCACAAAATATGTATGAGTATTTCTGTTGGCCACACACTTGAGTTAGGCAATGCCAAGGCTGAGTCCAATCCTTCATGAATCCTACCTTCTAGAAGCTTCTAGAAGCATAAACAGCAGTGAATTGTACCTACTTTGTTTTGTCCCTCAAGTGAGTGAGGAGAGAAGAGTGATGTTTCTTCAGTATTTGATACACCAGATACCGGGCTAAAAATACTCTGCACATTTTGGGAGGAGCAGCTTACCCTCTAGTAGGTACACAGGTCACCAGCTCACCAGAGAGCTGCCTATCTAGTCCCATTATCCTAAAGGCAATATAACTCTGCCTTCAATCTCTCAGAACCCAGCCACATGCAAGTAAGATTGAACTAGACAACCAATGATAGGACAGTCCTGGAAGGGAGAAGTCCTTAGGTCTTAGGTCCTTCAGCTCTGGTTAATCCACCAGATAAAAGCATCCTCAGAAGTAAGTTCCAATGAAACCCTCAGACCTACTTAACCAATCTATAAACTCTTGAGAAATAATAAATCACAGTTGGAAAAAAAAAAAAAAAAGAATTCCACAAACCCTGATAGGAACAGATATTTAAAAGCTCATTTCCTACACCCTACTATTCCTCCAGGGCAGTCAAAACTTTGAATTTGAATTTGAATTTAGTGGATAAACCACCAAAAGAGAGATGATTTCTTTTTGGTATGAGATAGAAAAGGTAAAGATAGAAACTTAGTTTTGGAATCAAAGCCTAAAAGTATCTGATTAATTCATGCCTAGATTCACACTATGTTATCTTTAAACAGAGCAGACAGGAGAGGAAAGAAAAGAATATGAATTGATGCTTTTGCTTTCATAGGCCCTTTACAGACAGATCAGTGGGAACTAACTAATTAGTAATGGTTACTGTGTTTTTCTGTATCACTAAATCAGAAACAAGTTTTCAAGGAAATATCACTCTATAACCAACATAAAAATAAGGAACAATGATCAATTTGACACTTAAAATAAGAGACACATTTTCTTTTGCTTCAATATAGAAGTTTCTATGCAACATGCAATTATGTTTTACACCAGATTTCAGGTGTGCTTAATTACTGTATCAACCCTTTTGTTGATGTCGCCTAAAATACACTTGGTTACTATTCTAAGAATGTCTTCAGCCTGTCTTCATAAAGCTTGGTGATCCAATCAACAAATGATGTATCATCACAAAAAACTTGTAAAGAGGGCAAGAACTTGAAATTGCACCTTGAAACAAATTTCCACTTATGAAAAGAAGAATAGCAAACACTGTCAAATTCCTGGGTAGAAGTTGAGACAATATGAATCCTTTATCAAGTCTGATCAACTATTTTAGTTTGCCTGGGATGAAGAGGTCCTGAGGACACTGGACTCTCAATGTTAATGTTAAAATAAGAAATTCCCTGACAAACCAGGTTTAATTGGTCATCCTACCTCTTTCCTCATATATTTGTAGTAGTAATTGAATAAAATTATGCTTACTAAAAGATTAGGGAAATAAAGGGAAGGGAAATGGATAGGCAAAGAAAAGAGTAAAATTAATTGCTCATAACTTTCCCAAGTTCATACATGAACACATGAGCAGTGAAACTCCACATCATATATATCCACAAGAATGGGATCCTAATTAGAATGTTATATTCCATGTATGTATAATATGTCAGAATACACTCTATTGTCATATATATATGTATATATATTAAAAAACAATAAAAAAGCATATCATGATAATAGGTGGTATTTACAAGTATTCAATAAGCCAGGTACAGAAAGAGAAGTACCACAGGAGCTCACTTACATATAGAATCTGAAAATGTTGATCTCATAGAAGATGAGAGTACAATGGTTGTTACCAGAGTCTGAGCAAAATAAAGCAGAAGGAGGGGTAGGGAAAGATTGGTTAATGGCACGAAGTTCTCGTGTGCTATTGCACTGTAGTGTGACTATAAATAATAATAATGTACAGCACATTTAAAAAGATAAGGGAAAGGATTTGTGAAGTTTTCGCCACAAAGAAATGATGAATGTTTGAGGAGATAGATATGTTTAACATGACCTAAATTTTCACAATCCTCACATATATCAAAACATCACAGTACCCATTAATATGAACCATTTTTATGTTTTTATATATCAGTTAAATAATTTTAATTTTACAATATAAGCTACAATTATGGTGATTACCATGGGCAAATGTTGTGCTAAGCAGTTTTGCATGAGCTCTCTCTACTTCTGAATGCATAACTGACATCAGAGACAGCTCAGAAGGGGAATGCAGTTGACAGCCAAAAATACCCTTTTCTGTGGGCCTCTGGATGGGGGCCACCTACCCACAAAACTGCAATAGTGGGACAGATGGAGAGGGCTGCTCGGTGCCCTAAAATAGGTTCTTGAGCAAGAATAAAGGAAGTTAGAGCTTTAGCTACAGTCAAGTAAACTTCATTTATTACTATTATATTACAATAAATTATAATAGTAGAGTGCATTTATAGTCTATTAGCACATTATATGTTGCATACATAGTATGAATATATACACAATAATAATTATATATACCATAAAATCTAAAGGATCCTCCACTGGACCACTCAAAATATACCTCTAAGTTTTTTTCTTGGCTGCAAAATGGTGTTTAAAGTATCCCTTTCTTCATAGGAAGATGCTTTTTCAAAAAGTAAATTCAAAACTGCTGCATATCACTTTTCATGTATTCAGTCCTCAATATGCATATCAATTAGTATCTTATTTTTTCATGAAACCTTTATTGAGATATAATCCATACAGCATATAATTCACCCTGTCAAATGAATTGTATTTAAGTAACTCACTGATGTTCAGCATATTCACAGTTGTGGAACCATCAACCTGATCAACTTTAGAACATCTTTCTCACAAAACTCCTGTTCCTTGAACAGTCATCCTCAACTTATTCTCAATGCCCAGGTTAGGACAACCACTCTGTAGAGTTTTCTATCCTGGATATTTCATATCATATAAAAAAAGAGTCATAAAATACATGGTCTTTTGTGACTGTCTTTAGTCAGTTCAAATAGTAATTTCAAGGTCTATCCATGTTGTATCATCCCCATTGGTAAATTATTTCTTCTCAATGAAATAATGTAATGCTCCATTGTATATATGTAATGCACTTATTTATATATTTTTAAGTTGTGGGTTGCTTCTACTTTTTGAATATTATTGCGCATTTCACGGACAAAATTTGTATAGTTCTCAGTTTTCTTGGTCATCTCTTTGATCTTTTTAGGAACTATTAGCAATTTTCCCAAAATAAATGAACCATTTTATATTCCTGCTAATAGTACACTAGGGTTTTAAGTTTTCCACATCCTTGCCAACATTGGTTATCATCTTCACTTTTTATTATAGTTATCCTAGTGGATGGGAAGTGGTATACCAAAGTGGTTTTTTAATTTCATTTTCTTAATAGCTAGTCATTTAAAGCTGATTTTCATGTACTTATTGACATCTTCAATAGTATACATCTATTTGATCTCTTTCTTTTTTTAAATTGGGTTGTTTGAATAAAAAACATAATTAATGTTAAATTATTTCTTTATTCTGTCAGAACATAAAGAACACTTTTACTGTATTTCAAGTACTTTACAATATCAAATATTTCAAAACTAATCCTTCAAATTATATTCAGAATCCCTACTGTTCTGATTAGGACACTCAGGATCAGAAAAATGGAGCAATTAATTCACTGAGTAAAACAAGAGACAGATTTAGGAATGTCTGTTCAGCTAAAACTGAAGCACTAAAAGCATAACGATTCTTTTGATGCTAGGGCCACCTGAGAAGACTGGAGGGCATGAGCTCTTCCTCTGTTCCTCCACCTTCTCTGATCCTTCTTTGACGGTTCCCCCTACACAGAGAATAACATTCCAACTCCTCAGCCAAACACCCAAAGCCCACCCATTCTTGAAATACTCTGCCATCCCAGCCTCACTTTATGCCATTCCCTAATCCTGCACAATACACAGAAGGTAAACCACAAGTTTCCCAGTTTCATAAAGAAGATTTCTACTTTCTCTCTTCTGGAAAAAATTCTAGTGAAACTATGGGCATCATCTCAAAAGTCATTGTCCTCTCTGCTAGGGTCATCTTGTGCCCTGTAGTCACATTGCTTTCCCTCTGTGGGCACATGCTTCTTCATTTAACCAGTAGTGCTGTGTACCTATTGTGCAAAGCAATGAAGGCATAATAGTGGACATGGTCCACTTCCTGGCCCTAGAGAGAGCTTAAAGTTTACTAGTATTCATTTATACGATTGTCCTATACACTGACTAAGCTCTAAGATTATATCATTATCTTTTATAACCTCAACAACAAGCATAGTCCTTGGAAAAATATGGATTATAAGAAGAGTAATTTTGATATCATCCTAGAGTTTCCAATCCTCATATATTCCATAGAAAGATAGACTCTTTTGGTAATTACAATAATGGTAAGAGATGGTAGATATATGCTTCTGAGAACTGCACAGCAACACCTCTCAAGTTCTTCCATGAGTTTTATAATAAAACAATGTAACCTTAATGTAAGGGTGCATACAATAAATATGCAAAGCTTTAAACCAAGTGATAATTTTTGTCTTGATTGTGTGAGCTAACTATTAAGAAGATTATAATTAAGGGTTCATTTCTTATAGTGCCAACAAGCATTTTAATCAACATTGATAGCATTAACTCCAATTACCATTAGTAAACTACAAGGATTCTGTTTTAAATTGCAATGAGTCAATAAATTCAAGATGGCACTTTGGGAATAAATGATAACAGGCCTTTCCCACTTTCCTGAGCAGTCACATAAGATATAGAGAGGGGACTTCATCGAGGCAGAAGCAAAAATGGGATATATAAAGAGATATTGAACTTCACAAATGATATTTGTACTCTGGTGTGAATCACAAAATTATTCTTAAGAATTTTTGATAATTGATAGGTGAATTTTTAACTTTATAGGTATAAAGAAAAGCATTTTAGTTAGCTGAACATACTAACAGACTAAAAATTCAAAAGCTGATAAACAGTCCTTTGAAACTCTCATTATCAACTTGCAATATTTGCATAAATTTGAACAAAGATAGATGGCTTTAAATGAATGTCACTAATTAAGAGACTGAAACAAACAAAAGACTAATAAAACATTATGTACAAAGACAAGCACATTAGCATATCCTATCTCTTATCTCCCTTTCAATGACATGAAGACAAATATTCCTGATTACACCTGAAGCAATAATGTAACTAAGGCAATAAATCATTTGAAGAAACCAAAGGGGGCTTCTTTTTAACACATTGATTTAGGTATTAGACCTGTCATTGAAATATAAACATAAAATGAAATCAAATTTGTTGTGATGATGTATCATTTAAAGAGTTGCCTTTCTTTTCTAGAAAAATTTAATCAGTAGGGGGTCATGTAACTGTTTCCAGGATATATTTGGGGAAGAAAAAAAAAAAAAAAAACTGTCAGATCGCTATTAGAAAACTCTTTCAATTGTCCACTAGAATAGATATTTATCCCCAGAAAGCCACATCACAAGATCTAATGTCGTGTCAAAAGTAATTTAATGCTTGGATGTTACAATTTTTCCTTTTTATTTTTCCTTTAAAGTAAGATCTAGAAGATATTTTTTCAATTAATTTAACTCTGAAATCTTATCTTCACAATGTGTAACAGAGTTCAGATTACGGAGGAAAATTTCACTGTCGGGAAGCCAAGTCAGAGTTCGGCTTGAACTACATAGGGTGATGCTACCCATTTTTAGAAAGGCCACAGAAAGAGGACCTGGCAAGGAAACTGTATGTCCTTTGTCAGAATTCTGCAATTCAGGATGTCCAGTATCTCAGGCTGATAGCCATTACTGCTTTGGTATACAGAGCAAAGTCATGCTACAGAGTAATGGTAACTATTGACTTGAACCTTAAGAATTTTAAGTTATAAAGAACAGATTTTTTAAAAATGAACATCTTGTTCTAACTTTTCAAGCTATTAGAATCATGCTGTGATAGTATTTTTTTAGAACATTGCATGATTTATTGTCTATTGTGATTATCAAGTTCCCTACTACCATGATTAAAATTTTTCACTGTTCATATGCACAAAACATTTTATACTTAGGTAAAATTAAAGATATCTTTGTAAAGTGTTGATTGATAGTTGAATAATTAATCACATACATACCCAGAATCTATAATCTATATGAAGAACATACAGTTTAAAATTCACTGACCAAATGTCTGAATAACACATTTATTCAATATTGATTAAATTCCTACTTGCCTATTGTGTGCAGACCTTAGGCAAGTTATTTATGTCCCTTAAAAACAACTTCTTCTTTTTGTTGATTTACTGTGCAACTTTTGGGGAAGAATTATGAACCTACAGGATGACTCAGATTCTTTGAATATATTTAGGAAAAGAAAATAAAAGTCCATGATTTCATAATAATAATGGCTATTTCCTTACTACCATCATCTATATAAAACTCACACCTTTATTTAAACTATATTAAAAAAGGATACACATTTTTAAAACATGCTTTTCCTTGGTAGACACAGCATCTAGTATACCAGCAATCTTTTCAATTTCCCCTTTTCTTCTAGAATAATCTTGCCTCCTTTTCTTCACCATCTCCCCATCTATGCTACACATAACCATAAAAGTAGTTAAGAGACCAAGAAATAATCAATAAAAAGTTCTATTTTGCTGGTATCAGTAAGCAACAACAATAACTAAAAAGGTACAAACCATGTCCAGTCAGTGTCCTCTGGGATTACTATCATGGCCCCATGACTTTTATCCTGGAAATGCTGAGCTCCTATGTCCCGTACTGCATTAATAAGGATAACTCTAATAGGCTAGAAAGAGATCAGTGTACAGTGGGAAGCAGAGAAAATAAAAGATAAGAGACTGTCAATCATCACTGAGTCCCCACTCCAATCTCCAGGTCCCTATAGATCATTTCTTGATCCGAACCAGCCATATTGTTCTTCTTAGGAAGATATGTCAATAAATCCCCTTTTCAATTATCTTTCTCCTATAATTGAAAATGCCTATAATTGACAATTCTCAGTTGAATAAGTTGATTTCCATACTTGGGCATTCTTTATCAAATTCACATTTATTGACTTTTATTATATGCTAAGCATTAGAATCAAAGAATAAACCAAGCCGGGCGCAGTGTCGCACGCCTGTAATCCCAGCACTTTGGGAGGCTGAGGCAGGAGGATCATGAGTTCAAAGCCAGCCTCAGCAATGGCAAGGCACTTAGTAACTCAGTGAGACCCTGCTTCTAATAAAATACAAGAAAGGGCTGGGGATGTGGCCCAGTGGTCAAGTGCCCCTGAGTTCAATCCCCAGTACCCCCCCCCCAAAAAAAAAAAGAATAAACCATATTCCTTATTTCTAGTAATACCATAGTCAATGGAAAAGTTACATATTAGGGCACCCACTCAGAACCTCAGAATTGGTATGAAGGTTATTTTAGGCTGATGATATTTAAAATTTCACAGATTCAAAAAGAAACCTTCTTGTAAATCACAATGAAAGCAACATTAAAAGACCTTTGTAGAAAAATTTTTATTACTGCATTATAGGTATACATAATGGTAGGGTCAGTTTTGACATATTCATAAATGCATATAACATAGTTTTCACCATTTCAATCTCCAGTACTTACTCTTTCCCCCTCCTCCTTCTTTCCCTGATCCTCTTCCTATATTCTAATGGTCGGCCTTCTGTTTACTTATTTTCTGTAAATTGGTACATTCTAGTCATGTATAAAATAGGAATGCATGGTGATATATTCATTCCTACACATGGCATAATTCAGTCAACTTCATTCCCCAGTCCTTCCCCTTTTCTTCTCCCACCACCCTTCCCTTTGGTCCCCCACTTCTACTCTATAAATTTCCCTTCTATTTTTGTGCGATCCCCTTTTTCAATCCTTTTTCCTCTCTAGATTCCACATAGAAAAGAAAACATGTTGCCTTTGACTTTGGCTTATTTCACTTAGCATGGTGTTCTCCAGTTCCATCCATTTATTGGCGAATGACATAATTTCATTCTTCTTTAAGGCCGAATAGGACTCCATTGTGTATATATACCTCATTTTCATTATCCACTCATCAATAGAGTCTGAGGCCATTAAGGATAAGGACTTATGCACATCTCAACCAACTGTTTAGGTATTTGAACTTTGTTCATCTCCACCCTGTGACCTCAGGTATCTGGAATGACCAGAAGGGCCTGAAGAAGTCAAATACACTGTTGCCAGAGGCTAAAGATGTATATGAAGAGTTTATCAGACTCTTGCTTTATGGGCATTTTTACTAGGTACATACATTCTTTTATCTTCAGTTCATCACATAGCCCCCATTATTTCTCAGCATTTGATAGCCATTATAAACTCCCCTTATTGCTGCCTTCTTTGAAACACTGACTCATGCTATTTGATCCTACATCTCCAGAAATTCAATTCCTAAGGCCCCAAACAAAGCACTTTTTACCTTTACTATTTCTGAGTTTCAGTTAATCGATACTTGGAGCTTCTCTGAACTGACTAAAAGCAGAAAGTTCTGAGAAATGAGGCTGCCATAAATTTCCTCTTTCTATTCCCAGGACAGAAACCAAGAGTGAACCTATTGGAAATCCCTTACTATGGGAGTTTCATGGTTCAGAGAAGCTTTCACCTGTACAAACAAACATTACCAGAAACTCTCTTATTTCCTGTTTGTTCTCATAAAATTCCATTTGTCTTTCCTACAGATAACTATTATTCTTCCTATAAAAGCCTTTTTTCATCCCTCCCTTTACTGTACTTAGGTCCATAAGCCTCTTACTTTACCCATTTAGCTAGTTTGCTAATTCTTTTTTAGCTCCTCAGTGCATATGAATAAACAATTTCTCTCTTCTTAATTTGTCTTTTGTCAGTCCCCAGTTACTAAATATAAGTGGGTAGAGAAAATTTTAAATGTCTGACACAAACACAAGCCATTAGCCATAATGAAACTTGTATGTCCTATAAAAACATATAGCATATGCTCTATGAACTTGAGAGTATTTGTCATTTTAGTGTGTGACTACGAGGGCTAGAAACTGTCCATACTAAAGTCATTTATAGAGACATTCCTGTGCACACATGTTGTGATCCTCCACATCCTCCCACGCATCTTCATCAAAGAACTTCCCCATAAGTGACACGGGGTAAGTAGCCTTCAAAGGAACTGAGACCAACCTTGAGAATTCAAATCTCTTCAAAATTCTAAATCACCTTTATCATCTAAATGAGATTGATGCCCCACACACTTTCACCTCAGTCCCATCTCATCCCAAAAGTCCTCAAAATGAAAACATTCCTTTTATTTTGACTGCTTGTACCACAGGGAGAACTGATGTGTATCCCACATTTCCTTTTGGCGGGGTCTATGTTAAAAAGTATGAATACTATATGTGATCTCTTCATTCTTTCCCTGACTGAATGAGGTGGACCTTCTCCTAATTCCCATCTTAGAGGGAGGATTTTGATACTTGGAATAGATAGATAAACCATCATGTTATATAGATCAATAGTACAGGGGGAGCTAAGACTTGCTCAGGCCACCAGTGACTCTGGAGTAGATTATTCAGGTTCAAGGGAATCACAGTGATTATACAAGAGGGAATCAGGCATGTCAGAGTCAGAAAATGACCTGGAATGGCAGGAGCAGGGGATGGAGCAAAAAGGGGTCATGAACTCAGGGCTGGGTATAGCCACTACAGCCTGGAAAAGGGCAGGCAGATGGATCCTGCCCCAGAGATTCCTCAAGAAAGCCAGCCCTGTTGCCTTCTTGATTTTAACCCAGTGAGACTAATTCAACTTCTGATGTGTATAACTAAAAAGAATGAATTAGTGTTGTTTCAAGCTACTTGGTTTGTGATAATTTATTATGGCTACAATATAAAACTAATACAGTTTCACACAGTGGTTTCCCAGTGAGGGAAATAAAACAATATTTACATGGCATCACCCTCAGCAACTGGGGATGTTCTTTCAAAAAATAAAAGTGTGCGGGGGTGGAGGAGAAAATTAATAAGGCACAACCACATATTCATGCCTCATTAAAAATTAAATCTGAAATAAGTCTTTATATTTGATGCTCTCTTAATAAAAAAATATGTCCAAGTACTTTGGTGACAACTTCTGGAAAAATGTCCAATCTGCCTGGCTTTGCAATGCCTCTTTCATAGCTTTCCTTGGTGTTTGAATACCATAAAGGGTCTCATAAACATCTGGAATAAGGGAAACATTAAGATTAAGGTTTTTATCAATGAGAATTTCAAATCATTGAGCTTTAAACATTGTTCCTCAAATAGGATAGTATATAGATTTTATAATCACTGTTAATAAATATTATTAATAGTTTTAAGATACAACGTTGTTTTCTGCTTTGCCCAATGTTTTCTAGAATTAGTTTGATGAATCTGAGGATGCTGTCAAAAAGATAAAGATGGTAGTGATCAATGATCCCATTTAGAACGAGAGCTGTGAGTCAAGGCAGAGGTGGGGCTCCTGGTTTCAGTAGCTCTCTGCCCTTGAACATGTCATTCTTCCCTAACCGGGGCTCTGCCTCACACCTATGAATTGAAAGGGGTGATGGACTACATGATTAAAAGTCATAAAAATGACAGATTATTCCAAGATGGCTGGGTACAGAAAGCTCCAAGTCAGCTTTTACTTAAACTATTTTCCAAAAATTGGAAGCAAACACAATCACACACACCATGGGGTCACTCTCCTGCAGGGATGATTTGGGGACTTAGCTGAATGAGGCTGAAAACCCAGACCTCACAAGTTTATTACAGGCAGCTACAATTTTAACCAAGGCTGGGGCTTGTCAGACTCTTTTTTTTTTGTGTGTGTGTGTGTGTGTGTCAAGGTTAAATCTTGGCCAAGTCTATTCAGGTCTATTTTCACAGAATTTAATCCAAAATTATGAAACCTGCCTTTGAACTTGAAGGCTCTGTAGTAAGTGAACAAATTAAAAGACATCTGAAGGTAGGGAAAAAGGGAAATTGACTTTCTTCTTAATTTGAATGTTCAGAAAAACCAGTAATTAGATTTGTTATTTTAAAATCTAACTTAATTCCTTTAATCTGAACATTTCAAAGGGCTTTCAGAAACTCACAAACTACTATTAATCTTCAGGGAACAAAAATGACCTATGCCATTTTAATGGTATGGTGTTTTGAAATAAAAGCACAAGGGCAGCCGAGTGCAATGATACATGCCTATAATCCCAGCAGCTCAGGAGGCTGAGGAAGGAGGATCACAAGTTCAAAGCTAACCTCAGCAAAAGTGAGGCCCTAAGCAAATCAGTGAGACCCTGTCTCTAAATAAAATGCAAAATAGGGCTGGGGATGTGGCTCATTGGTTGAGTGTCCCTGAGTTCAATCGCTGGTACCAAAATAAAGAAAGAAATAAAGAAAGCACAAGATCGTGATCATTCCTCTCAGGTTTCAGTTTCTTTTTCTTCTCTAATGAATTAGTTTGAAGAGGAAAACCAACCTGGTGCCAGTGAATGGACAATGATTTTAATACATAAACACAAACCTTATGAATAGGGAGAGTAAAATTTATTTTTTCAATGGAGGATCAGCAAGAGCAAAGAACAAACCAGCTAGAGTGACCAGTTAGTACTTAAAAAATTCATATTCCATTTACAGTAAAATTGTGTTTTAGTAACAGCATTTCAATCCCAAATTTATAGAGTACACTGATTTCTCTCGCCCCTCTCTCTTTCTCTCTCTCTCTCCCTCTTCCTCTCTCTCTTAAAATGCCATTAATCAACTTCTGGCTAATTTTCACAATATTCGAGAGTGCTAGCCTAGAGACTTCAGAAATCAACTGCTTCCCACTTGTGCATCTTTTGCATGAGGAAACTGATCAATAAAGTTTAAGCAACTTGAACCGGTGAAGAGTTGTTCATTAGTAGCTCAGGAATAATGCTCAGAGCTTCTGGGGGCCATTTCCTTCAAAATCTCTTCAAAAAGCAATCATGTGGTTTAGGAACACAGCTCACCATGTGGGTTTTCTTTTCATTTCTGTCACCGAGGATCTACTTTTTGTTTTGATAGCAGAACCCCAGTGTCATTTGTGAGGAAATACTCTCTCACAAACAGCCCAGGCCCCTCCAGTGGGATTCCAGGGTATGGCAAAGGGCTCAGAGGACTGTCCATATAGAGCATGGTGTTTCTCAACCAGGATGTAGATTCAGTGTGGGGCATGGGTCCCAGGGAAGGTCTGTGAGACAGGAAGTGACCCATGCTGGTGCCACTGGCAGGGGACAGCTGCTTCTGCCCACTGAGACTAACCCTCCAGGATGTGAGGCAGGTGTTATCTGCAACCACCCAGCACCATGTGAAGCCAGAAAATAAAGCCATTAGGGCAGAAGCCAGAGCTGAGAGATTAAATGGATTCCTAATGACATATTAAATTAAGTCCCACCTGAAACCCAAGTTGCCACCTGGGTTTTGCAGTTATGCGGGCCAATAAATTCTTGTTGTTTTTGTGGAAGCCAACTTAAGCTGAATTTCAAGCCATTTCAGCACTACCTAGGGTTGCAAGATAAAATACAGGATGGATGCTTAAATTTGAATTTCAGATTAAAAGTAAATGGATTTTCAGTATAAGCATTTCCTATGCAATACTTGGGAAATCTGACAATTCTCATCCTAACCCATATGAGAAGCAATTTCTAGATGCAAAGCAGGGCCAATGGAGAAAGGGAAGCCACCCCTGACAAGAACACATAGAAATAATATCATGGACTGTAGTAAAGTGTTTTGTACACTTTCCTTTAGGGGAACATGAGCTACTTAGTTATCACAATATAACAGAGAAAAGTCAATGTATTTATAAGAAGACATTCCAAACCCCTTTTTCCTGCTCTGATCCTCTGTCTACATGGGTTTTCGAACCCAAAGTCCTAGAAGTCATCCACAGAGGAAGGAGGTGGCAACAGACACTAGATTAATCACGACCTGCCTAAGCTCATTTCTTGCGTGTTATTTCACTAGGCATTTATAGACATTGTAGAGAACAATGTGGGCAGCTGGCATGAGAAAATCCCAATTCCTTTATTCCAAAGATTCTCTTTTGCCCAGAAGGAAGAAAAAAAAAAGGTAATATAAGAGAAAAGGAGTGCCCACCATGTTGGTGTGCAAAAGGACACAGAAAGGCCAATCCTAAGGGACTCAGGATTTGAGCTTGGACCCTGGGGAGAGAGATGCTAGACAGCCATGGGCAGGAGTGGTCATCTCCAACACAGGCCTTCTTGTTAATAAGCATTTTCTTCCTGTGACTTCTCTTCTCTTCCTCCTTTGCTCTTCCTGTCTTTCTTCCTCAATCTTTTCTTATAATGATAATGTTGTGTAACAAGCTAGCACCATCAAGGGCAAAGTTAATGGCTGTGTGGGGCTAATGGAATGTAAGTGGTACTGGACTGGTCAGGGCTCAAGAACACCAAATTTAAACTATTAAATTTACAGTTAGCAAACATATAGACTTTTAGATGTGGAAGAAACATGTACCAATCCCATAATTTTCTAGGTACAAGAATACATGGGAAATCAGGTAACTGGTGTTAACTGAAGGTCTGAGATTACAGTCCAGTGAGATTGGTTCTAGAATTCAAGCTTGCCCTGAAGTATTTAAGGGTATTCAAGCAGAAGGGCTCCTTGCATTATCATCCTCTCTTAAAGATTACCAGATGAAAATATACAGCTGAATTTTGGTTTTATTTTATTGCCCATCAGACTAGGTTCACATTTGGATCTCTCTCAAATAAGGGAAAAAAATGGACTTTCCCTTTAAGGAATGAAGATGTGAGAGGACTGTCCCATTTTACAAATCTCCCATGCCTATACTCAAAGGGAAACCCAAGGGGCTCCCCAAACACTTCCATTTGTCTTTTTCTGGGGCAGACTTATTAAGGTGTCACTGTTCAGAAAATTCATCAGCAAGAAAAGGTGTCCATGTTGGATATGGGTCTGCTGAACTTGGGGCAAGTTGAAATTTGTCTGTTTCAGATGTGACTATAACAAGAAAAAGAATCACTTCCAGCATATTAAAACACTTTGGACTACTTTGCAGTAGAGGGGCTGGCAACAGAGAATTAAGAAGCACAGGATCCTGTCTGCTTTTACTTATGGCAGTGAGATGTGCAGTGTAAAATCAGGTTACCAGTGAAAATTAGTCTGATGTGCTAATTCGTAGCTCCTTCTCTATACTTATGTCATAGGCCCATTATATAATTCAGCAAGATTCTGGGGCCTTTCTCTAGGGAGGGCAAGTTCTAGAAAACAAAGGTGCTAGACAAGCAGGAGGGAAGTCCTTTGACAGAGGGAGAATTCAGGTCCATATTTTTCAGAAGCCCAAGCTATTTATACCCCTGACATTTTAATAATGAAAGAATGGTGCCTAATTTTTCTTTCCCCAAGTACATGCTTCTACATGCGTGGCCAAGATCCTTCACTTGTCATGGATGAGAAAGCAGGCAATGGCCTATTAATTTAAAATGAGGCAGTAAAGGGTCTTTGATGCAATTCGTTTTTTAAAAAGCATGTACTCTCCTCTAGGTGACTTGCAGTAGACACGGTCTTAACTGCTTTGAAATGCAGAGTGAGGGGGGAAATGATAGGTCGTCTTCAAACTCACTGCCTGGATAGATCCTCAGGATTTATTTCAATATTCCTAAATCTGCATGGCACATGTTTAAAGAAAGTGAAGTTATTCGACAAAGATAGCACTCTCACGGTTGCAAATTCAAATTTCTCCAAATGGAAGCATAAATGGCTATTTCTTCTTTGAAGAGTTTCCATCTACTCATCTGTGTTTCCATGCTACTGTAATCATGGATGTGATACCACATGGTAGCACAAGACAGAAATAGCTCATGATGGAATTCTGTTCGAAGACAAAGCAACACACTGCTAACAGCCTTGTCCATCCCCTGATGACTCCTGGTAGGTGAATGTGATGCCAGTCTTTTGCTGGAGGCATAGCCAAAGCTCTCTTCTTCTTTCCCATATTCCTTACAGCTGTTTCCTTGACTTTTCATCTCTACAATAAATCTTCAGAGTGGAACATCCACACAATACCACTAACAAACCTCTCCCTTGCTCTGGCTTCCATAGCTTTCTCCTCTGGTTATTGATTCATGGCCACGCTCAGATCATAGGCCTCTTTTTTCTAGGGTGCTCTGGATCTAATTTTTGACTGTTCTCAGGATGATTAGCATATTCCATAAAATATCCATAAAATATCATCTTTTTTAAAAGAAGGATTCTTTGGGGCCTTCATGTTTATCTAGACTGTGATTTCCCCATTTCTCCTTTATACTTGAGATTTTTTTCTCTCTCTCTTTGGTGTTCCCTTTTAATCATTATTGAACTCATAAGCCCATCCAGTGAGATTTTGGTCTACACTACTTCACTGTCTACCTATGAACCTCTGCTAAATCCTACACTTATTGCACTGATTGGCAGTTTTTAAAAATATTTTTTTAGTTGATGATGGATCTTTATTTACTTATATGCAGTGCTGAGAATTGAACTCTGTGCCTCACACATGCCTGGCAAGTGCTCTACCACTAAATCATGACCCCAGCTGCTGATTGGCAGTTTTTAACAGTTAATAATTTTATCCTTTCTGAAACATCGTCTTCCCTTGGCTTCTGTAAAATGTTCTCTCTTGGCTCTCCTTCCACCTGTCAGGTATTTCTTCTCAGTCTCTATTATTGATTAGCTATCAGTTTATAGATGTTTATATTCTGAAAGGCTCAGGGGGTCTGTCTTCAAACTGTTAATAGCCATCTACATACCCATCCAAATGATGGTAATGCTCGGCATTTGAATTATATATGCAACTTGGCTAAATCAAGATTTGTACTGTTGCCACTTTAGTCCATATTACCATTTTCTCACGTCTGCACAATGGAAACAGCCTCCTAAGAAGTGGTGAGGCTGCCATTTTTGCCACCAATGGTCTGTTCTCTACCCAGAAGCCAGGACTCTTCTTTTAAAATATCAATCAAATCTTGTTATTCTTCTGCTCAAAACTCAGTGTGAGCACCTTCCTCCATTTTCATCTAGAGTAAAATTGAAAATTTCAACATGATCCATTCTGCTTTACCTCTCTGGCTTACCAGAATGATTTCCCTGCCTTGTTGCCCTAATCCATTCCTGCTGCTATTAAAAAAAAAAAAAAAAAAATGAAGACTTGGTGACCTGGTCCATGCCTATAATCCCAGAGACTCAGGAGGGTGAAGAATCACAAGTTTGAGGTCAGCCTCAACAACTTAGTGAGTACTAAGTACTTAATGAGATCCTGTCTCAAAATAATAAATAAATAAATAAATAAATAAATAAATAAATAAAATTTAACAAAAACAAATAAAATAAAAAGGGCTTGGGATGTAGATCTGTGGCAAAGTAACCCTGTGTTCAATCCCCAGTACTCCAAAATAAAATTAAATAAATAAAATAAATAAATAAAAATATGAACAATTTTCCTATGATCTAGCCAATATCTAACATGAAAAGTTATTAGTTTTCAGGACTGTAGATATATGCTAAGAATGTTAGAGCAATTTTCAGTCATTGTGTTATGGACCAAATAATAGTACATATCATTTTAATGGGAAAAATGTTTTAAATTGAGAGTAAAATATTAGTCTGGAACAGATGGCAAATGCAGTTGATTTGTTACACATTCAAGACTTAATTGATAATTAAACTATGACATTAGGTCTAGGATATCTAAACTTTTTGTAACAGTTTCACAATTGACAATGAATGATTCTTTGTTAAGCCAAACTGTAGTCAAACTTCTGAACTACTTCCTAGACCTATCAGTGAACTTTCTTGTGAAAGCCATTTGAAGGAGCCCTAATTAGGAATGGCTATTGCAGCTAGCTGGAAGCCATGGGTTCCACCTGATATGTATGTGACGCACCTGTAGGCACCCGCAAAACTGAAAGTATATAACCGGGTGAAAGCGGTCCGAGTTAGGAGAACGAATTCATTCGGTCAGTCGGGCAGTCACTCGGTCGGTCAGAAGAATCAGAGCGGCCAGAACGTAGGCAGAGCGGTTACAGAAGAGAAACCAGATAGAAGAAGTAATGACTGGTCAGAGTTAGGCCGAGGCTCCCAAGGAAGACAGAAGACAGAAGAAAGAAGAAGGAAGAAAGAAGCTCTAATCTTTCTCTAAGCTAAGCTCTAAGCTCTATCTTTCTTTATCTTTCTTTCTAAGACTCTAAGCTAAGAAGAAGACAAGAAGAAATATTTCTCTACAAGAAGAAATATTTCTCTAAGAAGCTCTATCTTTCTTTATCTTTCTTTCTAAGACTCTAAGCTAAGAAGACAAGAAGAAAAGCTCGCTCTAATCTTTCTCTCTAAAAATCTTTCTTTCCCTCTCTAAGCTCTAAGAAAGTAGAAGTAAAAGTAGTAAAAGCTTAACTCTGCCTCCGAGAATTTTCCCGCGGCACCGTGGCTGGCCACAACAGGCAGCTTACAGCCATTTTAGCAAGAACCCTGATAATTCAGTCTGTTAAGAATCCCTCACTTTGGGTATTTGGTCATTTTCAATATCCAATCATGTTCCTTATTTTCCATCCTCCAACCTTTGAAGATCTGATCATCCTGGCCTACCTGTAGCAAGAATTCTATTAGGTCAGTTTAGTCAGGCCTTCTAAGGTATCCCTGATATTTCGCCTTAGTAATTTCCCATCCACTGCCATCTCCCTTCCCTCTTTGGCTACCAATTCCCACTTTCCTGTGCTGTCTTCTGAGTTGAGCCCCATCTCTCTCCTCCCCTGCAAAATCCTATTGCCATGATCCCTATTCCTATCATCATGGTCCTGAATAAAGTTTTCCTTACCAGTGCTTTAACAAATGTCATTGAATAATTATTTCCTTTAACATAATTAAAACTAATGTCTTCTGATAGTCTCCTTTAACCCAAAACCTCTAGGCTGAGACATGACAACAGGCATTTCTCTTCCATTACAAGCCAATGCTTAAGGCAGTAGGGGGTTGGGGCAGGGGGCACTCTGGCTCTGAATTCTCACAGATGGGAACCTGGATCTTGTTTTGCCACTTACCAGGTCAGCAACTTGCTTGTCTTTTCTATTCTATTTTTCAAGAAAATTCGATTAAATAATGTCCGCAAACCACCCAGCAGTAGGCCTGATATATGGACCTAATATATGTCAATCATTATTACTTGTATTACTCCTGCCCATCTAAGTATTTACTAAAAATGTAAACTATGCATAATTTTCTGGTACAGCCTGAGGTTGCTTCATCTCCTCATGGGGTTAGACTCTTGCCCATCACAGCTACTGGCCTGTAAGCTTTTAAAATATCAAGACAGGAGGTACTTGCTCTCCAGCAAAAGTTGACATTTCTTGACCGCTTGCACCAAGTGAGTAGTTGACTAAGACCTGGATAAGGAGTTGGAAACTTAGAGAAGTTTGTATAAATATTTTTTTTTTCTTTGCAAAGATTTTTTTTGCAGGGGAGACTTCAAAATCTTTAAAAGGGAAGCCATGAGATGCATTTTTTATTTAAACAGTGTAGGGGACATGAATAGTGGCATCCACAAGATAGGCATGTTTTCATCATGATCATCATTAGTGCCACTTCCTTTTTTTTCACTGGTCTGGTATTTGCAATAATGGTGGAAAATCAGAGGTATATAAAACTGCTAGCATCTTAGCAGGGGCATCAAATGAGCACAGTGTTCTTCACTATCACCCACTGACAAAAACCCAATGAGCCAGTTTCAACTAAAAATGTACTTAATGAAGCTATAAAAATTATTACTCTTATTAAATCTCAGCTCTTAAGCACGTGTCATTTTAATATTCTTTGTGACAAAATGGGAGATATCTATAAGATACCTCCATGGCCTTCTTAAATCTGACAGTTGTTTCTAGGAAAAGCACTTCTGTAGTTGTTTGGGTTTTGAGCTGAATTAACCACCTTTTTTTTTTTTTTTTTTTTTTTTTTTTTTGTGGTTACCGGGGATTGAACTCAGGGGCACTCGACCACTGGGTCACATCCCCAGCCCTTTTTTGTATTTTATTTAGAGACAGGGTCTCACTGAGTTGCTAAGTGCCTCGCCATTGCTGAGGCTGGCTTTGAACTCGTGATCCTCCTGCCTCAGCCTCCCAAAGTGCTGGGATTACAGGCGTGCGCCACCGCGCCCGGCTGAATTAACCACCTTTTTTAAGGGCCGATAATTTTACTTGAGAGAGTAACTGACACACTATAGTTATTCAGACTTGAATAATGGGCAGATATTTTCTTCAATGTGAATAAAGTGAGCCTCTTCTTTCAAGGAAACAAACTGACAGCATCTGTGGCTAAGGATAAAATTTGAGCTTTCAAGCAGAAATTAGATTTAGGGAAATTCACATCTGCCATTGTGAGCTTGGCAGTTTTGTGAAATATAAGTCTTTTCTGACTTTGAATTTTTTTTCATGCACGATGATTTTTAATACTATAAAATAAATTGTGACAACATTTGGAAAATGAGTATAATTTAGTGAATTGAGATTTTCCAAATGGCCAGCAATGTGCATGGGTAGATGATCCATATCAAGTGCCAGATAAAAACAAAGGGTTTATACAGTGACTATAGTTGTATATGATGTCACAAGCATCTCCTCACCTCTTCTTATACATTAGTTTTTAATAAGATGAGGCTTTTGTCTTATGCATTGTGTTCTGCTTTGTTTTGGTTAGCATGCATTTTGACTCCTCAGATACTATTTCTTACTTTTGGAGAACCCTGCCCCCAAGGAGTCCTACAGTGGGCTCACACTTCATTCAGATCTCTCAACAAACTCCCAAAGCAAAACCATGTCTGATAGCCCTATACAAAAATAGCTTCCCATGTCTTCATTTTGGCTCATTTTAATTATCATTACTAAAATTCCCATTTTAGCTAACTTTCTTGTCACTGTGACCAAAAGACCTGATGAGAACAACATAGAGGAGGGAAACTTTATTTGGGGTTCACAGTTTCAGAGGTCTCAGTCCATAGATGGCCAAGTCCATAGTTCTGAACCCAAGGTAACGCAGAACATCATGGCAGAAGTGCATGGAAGAGGAAAGCAACTCAGAACATGGTAATCAGGAAGCAGAGAGAGAGAGAGAGAAATCCATTTACCAGGGACAAAATACATATCCCCAAAAACACATCCCCAGGAACGTTATCTCCTTCAGCCACACCATACCAGATATAGTTAATACCCAATTAATCCATATCAGTGAATTAAGCAATTCAATGTGTTCCAGCTCCCATAATCCAATCACTTCATCTCTGGACTTTATTGCATTTTCTCACACATGTGCATTTGGGGGACAGCAAGTATCCAAACCATAAAAATGCCCTCATAAATTTTTGTTCCGAGACTTGTCCAAGAGAATGCAAATCCCATGAATCAGGAATTATTTTGCCTCTTTGGTTCACTGGTGGATGCCAGAACATGGAAGAGTATCTGGAGTGTGTTATTGTACCAAATAGATTTTTGTTGAGTAAATGAATCAATAAATGAATAAATGTTGAGTGCATTCAACATTCAAATACCTTGAATGAATTCACACAGCTTTCTTGGCCAAGCTAGAGTTGATATCAGATTGGTGCCAGAACCTAAACTCTTCAATGAATGCCCTATTATACGCTTGAACTACCTAAAAACATACAAGTACTCAATTATTCACTTCCCTTTAGGACAAAAAATGTAACTTTTTTTTTTTTTATTTTTTTTATTTTTTTAGTGGTTCTGGGGATCAAACTCAGGGCCTTGTGCATGCAAGGCAAGCACTCTACCAACTGAGCTATGTCCCCAGCCTCCAGAAAATGTTACTTAATTAGTAAAGATTTGTGGGTTTTGGTAGATGAGCTATCCCTCCCCATTCTTAATACCCTAATTAAGGAAGGAAAGATTAGGGTGTTATTCTCAATTGTATGGAGACTTCAGATACAGATATGGGGTATCAGAAATACTGAAATAAACTTGCTCAATAAATGCAAGACTGGCACAGTTGATCAATATATACAGGACAAAAGAAACATAATATCTGTGAGACACAATTGATTCTCTATATATATAATTTACAGGGTTGTAAAAAAACTCAGAGCACATAAGGACTCTCCAGACTCAAAAGACAAAGCCTGTGAATATATAACATGCTCATTAATGAACCATACTCTTTGGGGTCCATTTCAAAATTTTGTACAGTTTTTAATATGGATTGTTAATTTAAAGGGTAATGAGTGTCTTTTAGTCCTAAGAATAATATAATATCTAATAGTATATACTAATATGATAATAGAAAAAAAATGGTATTTGGAGCATCTTGAAACCCCTGCTCTTAATTTTTCTGCTCTCCAAGAAAAACTCAGTGTTGGCTTTCACAGGATTTTGGGGACATCCTGTTTTACTAATCACAAGAATGTTAGATGAGACAGATGTTCAAGAATGAAATTTAGTTTGATTTATAGTATGACCCTTTGAAATGAGGCAAAGTGGAAAAGGAGCCAGGAGAGAATGGGCTAAGGATTCTAAGAGAGTTTGAGCAGGATAGAATGAGAGAAAGAGAAGAGACTTTAGGGCCAGTTCTTGTGTGTGAAGGTTTGGGGGTTGGGGAGCCTTTGGGGGGTTGTTTTGCTGTGTTCATTGAAAAGTAATTATTTTAAGTGCAATTGTTTCAATTAAATTGTTTCAATGCAATGAAATTTAATTAATCCTTTAGAATTTCTTTTTGAGAAATGGTATTAAAGCCAAATTACTTTGCTATGTAATTCTTTGACTTGGAATTATATTTCTTCTAGATGTAACAAACAAGTTGTGGATTCTGGTCATCTATGACCAGAAACTTCATTAGTAGAGTTTCTGTTATTTTTGTTACCATGTTGGGGTTTAAGTGCAGGCCTTAGGCATGCTAGATGAGCACTCCACACCTGGGCTACACTTCCAGCCCTTCATTAGTAGAGTTTGGTCATATATAAATATAAGCTATGTTTCTTTACATCATTTAACCTCTAAGCATTGATTTTAGTAGAGGCTAGTTCACAAACCAGTGATATCACAAATATGTTTCTTTTCTCTTATTTTTGGGCATCTCTGTGTAAAATGGTAGCCACCAGTCAAATATTGCCACTGAGCACTTTAAATGTGGTTTGTGAGACTGAGAAATTAAAATTTTGTGTTATTTAATTTTTAAAAATTTAGAAATGAACACTTAAGCTAATTTTTCGAAAACTTCGATGCATTTGTGGAATAATATGTTTGTTTATAAATCTACTTTTTTGAAGTATAAATTTTGTGAAGTCTAAATAATTCCTGACAACTTATTTAGCATATAAACAGCAGACTAGTGCAGGGCGCACAACAGAGCTATGGTTCATCTCTTCACTGAGAAAGTGTGGCTGGAGTCTGCCCAAGGGCTGAGGGATGGGGAAAGGCAGAGCAAATCCAAGAGGTGAGGCCTCAGTAAAGCCACAGAGGCCCCAATGAAAACAACAATCTCTGAAAGAGTGAGCTCACAGCCCAAATGAAGGGCAAGGCATTCTGGGAGAGTGAGGGAAGAAGGAAATAGGCTTGGTTTGTAGTCATTGCAGCTGATAGGGCACCTGGTGCAGGAGGACAATAAAGGAACTACACAGTGTTCAGAAAGCTGGACACTCTGAGGATGTAGAATACCTACTGTCCTTTGTTCACATTGACAAGAGGACCCCTAACTTTAAATTTGGAGGTGTTTTATCTAAAGGGGGAAAAAAAGTGCTAGAGACTGTAGAAAATTGTATTGAATGTATTACTGAAAATTGTAGTTTAAGTAATAGTGGCTTTTAAAAGATCTGCAAATTCTTTCAGTCCTCCCTTCTAAAGGGGGGTCTTTATTCCCCTTCCTTGCAATGTACATTGGGCTTTAGGAATCCTTTCCCACCAGGGAATCTAGCAGAATTGATGCCGTAGGACTTGAAGACCATGAGAAGTACATAGCTTCTGCCTGTCTTTCCCTCCTGTACAACTCGCTCTGGGCCAAGCTGGCTTATATGCCGTGATGACACTTTAGCAGCCTGTGAGAGCCCACGTGGAGAAGACCTGAGGCTTCTGACCAAAGCCAGCACTGCTTCCCCAGCTGCATGAGCCACAGGAAGTAGATCATCCAGAAACATTAACACTTAAGAAACAGAGGCCAGCCACATCTCTATAAGCTTGCAGACATACCGTGCCAGAACCACCTGGCCAGGCTGCTTCTGAGTTCCACCCACAGGACACTGTGAATTTTAATTACTTTTTATTATTTTAAAACAATATGGTGTATGGTATTTACTTATGCAAAAACAACTGATAAAAACACTATTTAAAATGATTTTTTCTCATGTTTTAGGTCTTTCACATACCTATTGCCATCTTGGCAATACTATTCTGGATTCTGGCAACACTGACAGAGGGAATGGATGGCCGATTTAGAAAGTGCTGGAAGGTGACTGGCTCTCTTTTAGTCTCCCAGATTAGAGGTGATCTGAAGAAGGGCAATGGCAGGGTAAATAGAGAAATAAGAGAGATGATGCCTATAAATGTCAGGAATCATTCCCTTAAAGGTGACACCACATTTTTTGAGCTGGAGTAGGTTAAGGATCAGTGATGCCTTAGACAAAAATCTTTAGGTATTTAGGAAGAGGAATTTGATTTTAGATGGAATACGATTTCAGGCAACAGATGCCTTGAGATTCGATAGAAATACCTTGAGGCTGAAGAAGAGGTAGAGTCTGTGTTAATGAAAAAATGAACTTTGATGCAATTGTCAAGAGGCATTTGTTTTTTGTGTGTTTTACTAAAAGTAGCAGAAAGAAAACTTTTGGATGGTGAGAGCAATTTATCCAGATTTGGCCCATGATTTGGTTCTCTTATGATATGCTGAGATCAGTTATGACAGAAAATCTATCAATGCACCTCTGCCTGATTGTTCTTTACAATGTCACTAACACTAAATGAAGATCAACACCGTTGGTATCCAAGTACAGCTCAGGTCAAAGAAAACACCTTTCCCCAGTTCTTGTTGATAAGAAGGTAGTGTTGTCTTACCAGTTTTGCTTTTTCCACTTTGTTTCTATTGATTAAAATTTAACCTTCATTCATTATAATCATGAACCTCATTCTCCTATTATCCTCAGAGATGAAAGAAGAGGGAACACAACGTTTTGATAGGAACTGTTTCCACACATGAGCCAATATATTCCCAATTTCTCTTAGCTCTTATGTGCACTACCATGTAAGCAAAGAAATCGTATCCTCTTTCACAAATGAGAAAGCTGACTGTAAGAGAAATGCATGCATTGTCCGCAACCTGTATTAAAAACACTAACATCTTTGATATAACCTTTTTGTTGCTCTTAAAAATATTTTTAAAATTTTAATTGACATTTACTAGATGGATATTTGGGGGGATACAGTGTCATATTTCAGTACATGTATATTAATTATATAATTAGGTAATTATATATCCTGCACCTTAAAAATGTATCATTTGTTTATGTTGACACCATTTAAAATGCTCTCCAGTAACCACTTTGAAATTTACAATTAAATGCCATTAACCATATCACCTACTGTTATGGTTTAGATATTAGCTGTCCCAAAAAACTCCTGTGTGAGAAGACGCAAGAAAGTTTGGCTGTGAAATGATTGGGTTGTGAGAGGTTAACCTAATCAGTGCATTAATCCCCTGATAGGGACTAACTAGGTGGTAACTATAGGCAGGTAGGGTATGGCTAGAATAGGTGGGTCATTGGGGTGGGCCACTGGACTGTATATTTTGTGTGTGGTGAGCATCTCTCTCTGCTTCCTGGTGTCCTGTCCTGAGCTTCTTTCCTCTGCCACCTCCTTTTGCCATGGTGTTCAGCTTTACCTCAGGCCCAGAGCAATGGAGTGGCTATGGTCTATGGACTGAGACCTCTGAAACCCTGAGCCCCCAAATAAATTTCTCCTCCTCTAAAATCATTCTTGTCATGTCTTCTGGTCACAGCAGTGAAAAAAAGGCTGAGTAGAACACCTATTGTGTTATGGAACATTAGAAGTTGTCTTCCTGTCCAACTACACTCAGGACCCGTTAACTACCCTCTCTCCACTGACCTACCACCCACCCAGCCTAGCCTGTGGGACCACTATTCTCTCTAAAAGAATTACATTTTTAGCTTCTATGTGTAAGTGAGAATGTACAGTATTTCTTTTTCTGTTCCTGATATTAGCATCATGTCCTCCAGATTCAATCACATTGTCCCAAATGACAGGATTCCTTCCTGCTTGTAATGGCATTCCATTGCATATACACCACACTTTCTTCCTCTATTCATCCACAGATAGATGTTTAAGTAGATTTCATATCTTGGCTATTGTAAATAGTGCTGCAGTAAACATGGGAATGCAGATGTATCTTTAAAATATCAATTTCTTTACCTTAGAAAAATATATCCAATAGCGAAGTTGCTGTATCATATATGGTAGTTCTATTTTTAGTTGTTTTGAGAAGGCTATCTACTGTTTTCCATAATGAGTATATGAATTCAAATTCCCACTAATAGTGTATAACAGCTCCCCTCCTTCATAACCTCACCATCATTTGTTAATTTTTATCTTTGGGAAAATAGTCATCCTAACTACAGTGACAATCTCATGGTTTGATTTGCATTTCTCTGATGATTAAAGTTGTTGAATATTTTTTATAGGTTTGCTGGGCATTTGTATATCTTCTTTTGAAAAATGTCCATTCATATCATTTGCCCATTTTTAAATAGGACCTTTTTTCTTTCAAATAATTTAATAAAATTATTTGAGTCACTTATATATTTTGAATATTATTAATCCGTTGTGGCACAAAGAGCTTCCAAAAAAAACTCATGTGTGAGAAGATTCTCTTGTAGGCTGTCTCTTAACTTTATAAGTTTTCTCTCTCTCTCTCTCTCTCTCTCTCTCTCTCTCTCTCTCTCTCTCTCTCTCTTTGGTACCAGGGATTGAACTCAGGGGCACTCAACCACTGGGCTACATCCCCAGCCCTTTTTTGTATTTTATTAGAGACAAGGTCTCACTGAGTTGCTAAGAGCCTCACCATTGCTGAGGCTGGCTTTGAACTCGCTGTCCTCCTGTCTCAGCCTCCAAGTGCTGGGATTACAGGTGTGCCCCACCATGCTCGGCTGTTTTTCTCTATTTTGTAGCATTTGAATCTTTGCTTGTTACATACACAGCCAGTGGACACTGTCCTCATTGTTCCTGCTTATACTGTATGTTCTTATCTAATATGTCAAAACACATATTGATTTCACTCCAAGAAATACATCCTTCGCTCCTTTCCACTTATTTCAAAAAGGTTCATCTTCTAAAAACTTTCCCCATGTTCTTGCCTCTTCCTTTAAGCCTTTCTTTACCCACAAGCTCTCACAGAACTTTCTCTGACCTCTCTATTAAAAGTTTGTGACTCATGACTGGACAATGAAGAATTCAGGATTGGCCATGCTCTGTACTTCAGTTAACTGACTTGATTGTCTCCACAACTTTTGAAGAGCAGCAACTATGCCTTCTGTTGATCTGATTCCCCACACACCTTGCTGGTGACCAGCAATCAACTGGTTTTATATGTTTATTTGATTAAAGAAGATACCAAAATTTGAATTATTCTCAGAATCACCCCATTTCTTTCCATGATATACAGAAGACATATCAATCTATCCACAACCTCACTTTGAGTCTTATTTCTAAACACTTCATCTGTCTCTTGCCCAACAAAAATTTCCCACATTAATGCATGCCATTTTATATTTGCATGGTTTTTTTACTCATATGGTTTCCTCCTACATTTAACATTACTTTTTCCATCATATCCTTGAAGAATTATTATTATATCTTTTTAATTGCAGGACATGTTGCAATTCCTCCTCAAGCAACATCTCTGCCCCTTTCTCCTCTGTTTATCTGCTGTGTGGTTGAATGGATGTGACAACAGAGATGGGACTTCACTTTTCTTATAAACCAGAGAACACAGTTCTGTCCCCCCTTGCTCCAGTGGCAGGTGCAGGAATGGATTAAGTAACCCAGACATAGGAAAGCTATTCCCTGGCATTTCCTGGGCACAATAACTAGGTAAAGAGTGAGCAGTAACCTTAGGTGACCCAGAGGGATGAACCATATATTTTTATTCATTTCTTGGGGAAACATGAGCTCTTGTTGTAGATGGTATGACAGGAGGGTAAGTAGATTTGAAAAGTGGTAACTGTAACAAATACAGTTACTCCCAAACTGTAAGAGAAGCCAGCCCAAGGATGAAGCTGCCACAGGTAAGAGGTGACAGCTGAGAAACTCCAGGAGAGATGGCCTCAGAGCCACTATTCCAAATCCTAACACCCTTCTGTGCTGCCTCTGAGTGCTTTCAGTTATGGGAGCCAATAAATTCCTTTAATTGCTTAAGCCTAATTGAGTTGAATTTTCTATTAATTGCAATTGAAAGTGCCTTGAACAAAAACCCAGATAAAATTTAACTCCCTTTGTGAAGCCTTCTCAAATCCCCATAGGTAGGTCAGTTTATTGACCCTTCTTTTCTTTCCCAGAACTTTGCTAATACAGAACTCATACCATTGAGAACAGTTGATGGTAATGAACTGTTTTATTATCTGCTTCCCCAGTACATGAGGAATTCAGTCAGGACAGAGACTAGACCCTATACAGCATTACATTCCCTGAGCCATGCACACTACCTAGTTCTCTTAGAAGGAAAAAATAATTAATAAGTGAATCTTTGGCTTCTTTACCCTGTTCTTTATTTCAGTCCCCGACAAGACCCAACATGTTCAATAGCTAAGAATAGTTAGAATTTAAGTAAAGTATTTGGCTTGGTTTAATATAGTCTGTAGTGGTTTGAAATGTATCTCACAGAGTTATTATTCTCTACCCTAAGTAATTTATACCAATTTTACTACGCTCAATTTCATTTTGAAGTTACTTACAGCTTCTGCAGAACAGACCACTTTCATGGTCATCGATTCATTCAGCAAATATTTATCATGTGCCTATTTGGTATAGGTCACCTGTATAAGGATACAACAGTAAAACAAATAAATAAATAAATTCTTGCCTTTACATTCTAGCAGGAGAAATCCAAATATAAATAAATTGCATAAGTAAAATGCAGAATATGTTAGATTGTGATAAGTTCTAAAGAGAAAAAGAAGGGAAGTGGGAAAGGAAATGTTTCAGGTAGTTGGATTGCAAATTTAAATAGAGTGGTCAGGACAGTCTCACTGAAAGAGTGACAATCAAAGAAGGCAAGGGAGATGCAAGCATATCTTAGAGAGAAGGGAAAGAAAACCTTAAATGCATAGGCCAATGCATTTAGAAGAAAACATGGGCACTATTACTAATGATCAGAGAAATGAAACTCAAAATCACAATGACATATTACCTCAACCCTACCAGATGGGTAGAAGAGATAAATTATTAAATAACTAGATAAATAAACTAGTAAATTAATAAAAGGACAGCAAGGAGTGGTGAGGATATGAAGAAGCTGGAAGTTCTGCACACCGTTGGTGGGAATGCAAAATGATGCAGTTGCTATGGAAACCAGTATGCAGTTTCCTCAGAAAATTAAAACTAGACCCATATAATCCAGCAATCCCATATTCAGGTATTTATTCAAAATTTTGAAATTAGGATCTTGAAGACACAATAGCACTTTTCATTTTCAGGCTGCAAAAGATATAATTATTCACAATAGCCAAGACATAAAAGTAACCTAAATGTTTATCAACAGATGACTGGATAAAGAAAATGAGTCCTACACTAAACATGGAATATTATTCAGTCTTTGAAAGGAGGGAAATTATGCAATTTGTGGCATGGATGAGACTTGAAGACGTTAAGCTAAAGTAAGCCAGTCACAGAAAGACAAATACTGCATAATTCCATTTAGAAGGGATACCTAGGGTAGTCAAATCAAAATCAAAGAGGGTCATGGTGGTTACCAGGGGCTGAGCAGGAGGGGAAATTGAGAGTTATCAATCTAACAGGCAAAAATTTTTCAGAGCTGAAACACAATGAGTAAGTTCTAGAGATCTGTGGTCCAACCTTGTACCTACAGTCAACAATGCTGGATACTTAAATGATCTGAGAGGACAGCAATCACATTAAGTGTCCTCATCTCAACATACTCACCCTAGATGGAAACACTAGCTGTTCTGGTGCTTGGGAGGAAAACCCACAAGCCAAGGAGACTGGAGTGGAGTCAATGATGGGTGAGAAAATGAAAGATGATAACATGAAAGAAATAATGCAGGTCGGTACACCATTGCATTCTTCCACCTTAGGCACTTTCATCATAATAAAATGAAAAGTTTCTGGAAGGATTTCACAGACAACACAGATGGATGGTCTCTCCATGAGAAGGCTGGGAGGTAGGCCATGTGCACTATTTTGGGGATAAGAAAAGCAGCTGCTGAGCTCCAGACAGGGAGACTTTACTTAATTAGCATTTGAATTTCATATCAAGTGGCTCCATTTCCTTCTAATGAAGCCCAATGTATTTAATTCTTATTAAGTATTTTAGCTGACTTGTCAGTCACACACTTTTTAATATAAGGGTGGTGACATGAGTGGAAACGGAATACACAAAAAGTCTCAAATTATGTATAACTTGGTAGAGGGATTAGGTGGCTTCCTGTAAGGATATGGAGTGTCTAATGTTTCACTTTGTTTTTCCTAAGAGATGACTGAGTAATAGAACCACCTTTTTATTTTCTCCTCTGGCAGGCCTGCTGCTTGTGATTGATAGCTATTAAATTAGGTTTTACGTCCCCAGTTTGGTCCAGATTAAATACATTTATAGCACAGCAAGTCACCAAGAGACAAAGGAACAAGTGGCAATTACTTTGTCTATTTTGGTCTTCTTCGTAGTTAACCATCATTTAACATTCCAAAGAAAATGGATTGAAGACAGGAGCAAATGGAAAATGAATGAAGTGCACCATGAATTAAACACATTTAAAGGTCCTCAAATTTAAAAATGCAAGCTTGCACACAAGCACATTTCTTAAGAAGACTGACTTCAAGTGCAGGAGCAAGGGAGGAATTCTACAGAATATACAAGTTCATTGACAGTGATTTGTAGTAGAGTCCTTTTTCTTAATCTGTCAGGGGAAAATGTGTCAGTCATATTTGGAAAGAATTTATTTGGGAAGAATTCCATTTTTACAGCACTAGACAGAAGACAGAATTGCCCACTCCCTAAACAGTAATGCAAGGGTTATTACTTTGAAATGAGTAAGGTCAAAGTCATGCTAATAAGCTGAAGGTGTTTCCTTGTGTGAAATTGCATTGCCTTCAGAAAAAAAAAAAAAAAAGAGAGAGAGAGAGAGAAATCATATTTTCTGCAGCCAAGAGTGTTTGTCTTTGGTGATTCATAAGGAAACTTGTGGCAGCTTCCACTCTTAAGTCTAAACTGGAACTGTAGCACCCATCATTATTCCTCCATCAAGAGATCAGGGTCCCCAATTCCCAGCAAAGGCAAGATACAGGGAAGCCAGGTTCAATATCCTACCTGAACATAAAGGAAGAACTTGTAAGGCACAAGCAAGAAGAGAGATTGAAGGCCTGTATTTCCATCACATGCAGTGAATTTAGTTTCTTGAGGGGTGTGTGTGTGTGTGTGTGTGTGTGTGTGTGTGAGAGAGATGGGGTGGGTGGGAAGGAGCACAAGAGACAAAGGCTTGAAAACATATTGTGGAAAAATAAAAGAAAACAGGAAAGAAAAACTCCACATGGAGGTATCTTTAAGGATTTGAAATGCATGACTCCCTCATTGGGGGTATTAAGGAATAGGTTAGTTAAAAATGGTAACTTTCACAAGAAGTTCTCCTCTGTGATGGTTTGAAAAGGGGAAAAAAAAGCTTATGGCATCCTGGGACTAGATCAGAGCTGGACCTGGCTGTGAGGTCACACTGGCCCACCCCTTGTAACCTACTGCTGGGAGGGAATGCTCTAGCTGAGGTCATGAAGCAGTTCTCTGACATCCCCCCTCTGTGGGGAAAGAAAGGGAGGTCTTACCACATTGTTCACAGATAATATCAGGGGAGTTCAGACAGTAAGTTCTACTTTTACATGAGATCTGGCTCATCAGTTAGAGTTGGAGCCACAGGGCCAAACACATACTTCTAGGATTACCCCTCCTTCCTAGAAATCTTTTTCTCACAGTGACCTGAATTAGACATTTGCCAACTGAATGGACACTAGTATTTAAATAGAAAGCAGAGGAAAGAACCAATACTTTATAATGATTTATACCTTTTGGACCTCCATTGAGAAATGGAGTAGAACAAAGGAATCACTTTAGATAAAGGTGGGATGAAATAGAAAAAATTAAAAAGTAAAAATAATATTTCTGGTCTGTATTTCTTTATCTGGATAACTGTTATATTGAAAACTATGAAGGGTCTATGATGTCTATCAGTCTATTCTTCCTTCCTTCCATCCATCCATCCATCCATCAATCCATCCACAGAGAGGAGATAAAGAACAAACCCAAGACTTCTAGACCATGATTAGACTGCTTGCTTACAGGGCATCTTACATCATGCCCAAACAGTTTCTGAGGCACAAAAATCCTATTCACAATGCAGCAAAAGCCATATGTGTTCTCTGCATACTTATGAAAAGAACTCTGAAATTATGAAACTTGAAACTTGAATAGGATATCTTTTTCTTACATTCCTCTGGAGAGAGAAAAAAAGGACTTTTCTCTGCAAAGTAAAATATTATCTTTGGGGAGGAGAGGAAGAGGATTTCTAGTTTAACACTCTGAGATGTAAGCAAATGTCCCTAGGGGAGGGATAAGCATTTGTATCTCTTTCCCTTGAGAGTTCTTTACCTTGATAGTTGCTAGTCAAACACCCTTCAAACCAAGTGCAATTGTTCTTTGCTCAGAAAACCCTGATCATGTAGAAACATCAAAATAGTCACAGAAAGTTTTTTTTTTTAATTTTTTTAATATGCAAAATTTTATTTGTTTTAATTAGTTATGCATGACACTTTAAATAGAGGGGAGTGAAGGGAGGGGAAGGAATATAAGGGTAGGAAGGATAGTAGAATGAATCAGACATTATTCCCCTATATACATATATATAACCAGTAGGATTCTACCATCATGTATAAATAGAAAGCTTTTAGTCACAAGAGCATGGAAAATAAGAATTATATTTTTAAGAGTATAGTTGTAAAGCTGTAATAAGATTATCCAGTGATGGAGCTAAGAAGCAAAAAAAAACAAACAAAAAAAAAAATTAAAAAAAAAAAAAAAAAACAGGCACAGGTCAGGAAGAGAGCACATCAGCATGAACTTCCTTCAGCCACTATAGGGGAGCAGCCATGCTTGTGGGCCCTCAGATGGGGATTGGTCACCTGCACTCACTCCATAATGAACTGTTCCTGGTGTGTAGGTGCATCAGGGCTCACATACCCTTCTGCTGCAATTGCCATGCTGCCATATTAGTTTTCCTATTTTCTACAACTATAATGAGACAGAAACAGTCTTCCTGGTGATCACATTTCCAGCGCTAGCACCAAGCATGGTATGTGGAATGTGAAATACATTTAAAAATAATAATGATCCAGGGAATCATTCTCTTCCATTCCAAGAACAGTTTCCTAGGCAGTTTCCAAGAGCTATTCCTGATTTGGTGATAATGATGACAATGGCAATGGTGACAATGAGGAGGATAATGCTTTGGGTTGAAGAAGTGGACAGTATTAGGTCAGAGAGTCTGAGCTCAATAGTGAATATCTATTATGTCTCATAAAATGATATCCATCTTGAAATTACTAAATTATGTAGGTACAGTAATTAATTTAATTTTCAGCACACATAAGGGATGAAATGTGATTAGTTATTGTTATTTATCATCATCTATTGCTTTTGAAAAGGTAGGAGGAGAAGCAATGAGAGGAAAGAAAAGATTGAGCTATTCAGTTTGATTCTATTCTATTTTGTTCCCTGCAACATCACTGTTATAACCTCTCCAAGGAAGAGAAAGGGTGCCCAGACAGAATTTAGAAGAAAATTATAAGATGAAATCCTTCAAATGAATCTCAATACATGCAAAGATTACACTGCATGCAGCTGTTAGATTTGGGAAGATATGGATGGGTGATTATAAAGGAGCAGGAACTTTGATTTTCCTTCTGCATTTGCCCAGGGGTCATTCCAACATCAATAAGAATAAGCAAAGGGATTTCAGATGTAGCTTTGACATTTTTTGGGAGCTGGGTCAGAACTCTGACAATGCTCAGCCTTCTCTCTTCTCTCTTAATAAAGGCAGTTCTTTGTGGCCTCACAAAGTAGATGGGCACTAGGTACCCAATTGTGAAGAGCTCTAAGTCTTCTAAAATAAATGTATAAAAATATGAGCACAATTAAGGTATGCGTTGCACTATGTATTTGGAGATATTTTTTTTCCAATTCAACTATAAAATTAAAGCAAAAGAGATCGTAAAGGACATTTTTATTCCAACTGTTATTACAAGTATGAATTCACATATCTGAACTGCAACTTCTAAATTTTCATTTTGCTATAGTTACTGAATGTCTGTCCCTACAGCTCATGTTTTGCATAGGTAATACTGTGCCCAGCACTAAGAAGTGGCTTACAGATATTTGTTTAATGACAAAGCAGATATGGAAGTAATGATAACTCAGAAAAGAACAATTCAGTGATTCATTTTTAACATGTTCCCATTGTTATTACCCACAAATCACTCTTTCTGCACCTCCTGCTGTCTCTGTACTCCACGGCCATATCACCTAGTTCAACCTGACTGATGTAAGATTTTACAAGATTTTTTTCTTTATATGAGAGATAATATATGTTTTCACTAAAATACATAGAGGAAAAAAAACATGCTGCTAGGGTTTGCTCTTTGAGTATATGGTATACTATATTTGAACCATGCAACTAATGATCTCTTCTTAACCTACTAGTTCCTTGCTGTTCCAAGACAGGTAAGAAGAAATTTATAAGCACATTCATATTCTGTGCCAGTAAAGGTACAAGATCTCTATCTTGGACCATTTATTCTAATATATATTTACTAAAAATAGCCTAGGAACCTTTATTTATTACTGTAGCCTTATGTCAATACACTCCTACTAAATATTTACCTAAACTTCTGAAATCCAAGAGAGTTGAGAGGCAAACTCAAGCAATAGAAAGGAAAACTTTAGAATATTATGGAATGTTTTATTTCTACACTGATGTATCCTGTCATGCAATCAATGTCAATGTCTTCAGGTAAGTATACATGATGCCACATGTTGGAAGGCATAAGAGCTGGGTGCAACAGATCCTGTCCCCAAATGTGCACAGGCTATTTTAATTTCATTTTCAGCCTCTCTTCATAAATTCTCGGTCCTTCACAACAAAGTTCTTTCTGTAAAATACCAAGGAGATGAAGTTTGTTCAGTGCTGAGATGAAACAGATGCAAAATAAGAAGTTGGGAAAAACAATATTGGAGAAGAGAAGCATGAACCCCCAGGAGAGAGGAAAGAAATAGAATAACCTACAGCAATCTATTTTTTCTTGACCTTTGGAGGACTCTGGTCAGATGTAGCCTTTTCTCTATCTTGCCCTTATCTAAATCATTAATGAAATAAAATGAATAGTCATAAAATGTTACTTTTCCCTAACATAAATTTAAATTCAATGTCATAGGATTAACAAATAGCTAATTTTCCTAAGTAATCAAGTATCAATTATGCATTTTTTGTTAGATATTCTGACTTATTGGAGGAGAACTAAAACCATCTATGATTAAAACTATAGTCTTTTTTTTCCTTGACATGAGTCCATAAAACATTAAAATGTAAATTCCCCTCACCTTTCTATACTTCATATTCGAAGCAAAGAATGTGTCAATTATGTACATGAATAATAAACATTAGAAAGATATTTTGTATATTCAAAGTTCATGTATATAAGCATGTATACACATGTCCACATGTCATTAACACACACACAACATATATATCAATAAACTTTACTAACTCTTCCAGCACTTATGGTGATACAAATTACTTTCAAAAATAACAGAAAAGAAAGTCTTCAGAGTTTCAAACATGTTTGCCTTCTCTGTTGTACTGTATGCTTACATATACTAAATACCCTGTGCAGGAATATTATTCAACAAGAAGGAACAAAGTACTAACAGATGCTAGAATGGGAACTAACCTCAAAAACCTAGTGACAAGTGAAATAAAGAGGCAAAAAGACTTCATGTGATTCCACATATAAGAGATCTCCAGAAAAGCCAAAGGCAAAGAGACAGGACAGAATTTAGAGTTTGCCAAAGGCAGGGCTTGGGAACAGGAACTGCAGAGGCACCCAAGGGGTTTTGGGGGTATTCTAAATTTGTTCTCAAATTGGACTGTAATCAAGGTTGGAAAACTGTAAATTTAACAACAACAACAAAAAAGTAGAATTATATGCTTAAATAGATACCTAAAAAACATATGTAAATTACAACTTTAATAAAGCTATTTTTAAAAAACTGTGTTAAGTGCTAAATGTTTAGACAATATAGAAAGATGGAAAAAGTATAACAGGATTTTGAAAGTCTGGAAACACTTATTTGGTATTATTCTTTTAGAACACACTTTTTTTGTTTTTTTGCCTATTTGATTTATTCCTAGAAGTACTTAAATGTAAAACTCCCTTTAATAAAGAGAAGAAAACTAATATTAAATATAGCTTAAGATGTGAATTATGTCCTGGAATATCCAAATTATGCTTTAAGAAATTTTAGACAAATATTTTAAATATGCATGTCACAGACTTTTACTCCTTTTTTTTTTTTTGCTCAAGATATTTGATATCAAATCATGTCCTCAATAGACTGCACATGAATCACAACCTCTCCTCACGAAGACACTCAAATTTACCACAGGGGCAAGATTCCTCTCTTTTTTTTTTAATAAATTTATTTATTTATTTATGTTTAGGTGTCGATGGACCTTCGTTTTATTCATTTATATGTGGTGCTGAAAACTGAACCTAGCACCTCACACATGCTAGGCAAGCACTCTGCCACTGAGCCACAACCCCAGCCCCAAGATCAACTCTTTTTATACAGAGGGTAGGTGGCATTTTCCTAAACTGGGGTTGGAATTTCCAATATATGACAGAGAAAATGTTCTATTTACTAGGAGACAGAATGAAAAAAGAGGGCCTCAATGATGAGATGTTAAGCTAGGAAGTGGATTTGTCTAGGAGGTACTTTCAGGGAACAATAGTATTCATTTTTCCTGGGAATAGTCAAATTTAACATTTATGTGTTTAACAAATAATTATTGAGCAATTACTACAGTTCAGGCAATGTTTTAGGTGCTGGGGATAAAACTTTAAAAAAATCATAAAATATTTAAGGGTTTTATTTTCCATTATTTCCAAACCCTCAGTAAAGCTGTGTTTAATGACTTTTTAAGTGGTGTTACAGGTAGCTAAAAGAAAGGATCACATTCATTCTTAGGAAATGTTAGTGAAGCACAGTACATCCTTGCCTGCACAGAGTCCTGCTGTGGTTGGTTCAGAAGTAGGGCAGCTTATTAAGCAAGTGCCCTCCTCAGCAGGGAACAGGATTGGTTTCTCATGGAGGCCTAAACACTGAATGACAGTAGATTGAAGCAGCCTGACAGAGGAGCAGTATCTGTCACAATAGCCTTGATAAAATCACCTGCAAGCTCATTGAAGCTTCCCAAGTCCCTGTCCTAGAAATCTGTAGGCCTGTGTTTGGGGAAGTGTTGCTCTAGGATTTATAAAAAATGAGAGGAAAGCAGCGAACATATTTGAAATCCTGGGGAGGAGCAAGGTCTTGGCCTTATGAAGAAGAATGACCTATGCAGCTCAGAAACAGAAGCTTTTCAAGGAGCAGCCAGAGCAGGCCCAGAAGTCAAGTTGCTGTTCTTTTGTGAGAAGAAATCATGTGATTTATGCTTACATTGGCCAGCATTCAAAGCAGCCTGCAGTCTTAAAATACACCATAGCTGACATGAAAGATGATGCCCATAATTATATTTAGTGTTATGAAGAAGTTCACATGAAATCCACAATGCTTTTTAGACAAGTCACAACAGGATCCCTGTAGAACAATACTAATAACATCCAGGTATCTCCTGTGGTAGCATGCTTGCCGACTCATTGGCCAAGAGAGAAGGTGACAGCTTCAGGGAGAAATCAAGAGAATTAAGGGGTTTATTTTCTATTATGAATTTAAGCTCATCTGAACTTGTAAAATAAGGAAGATAGACTAGAATCATTTCTAAAATGCCAATTTAATATTTAATAATTTTTTTGACATTCTCTTTTGGAGCAATCTTAGGTTCACAGCAAAAGGGAGTAGAAAATATCCATATGCTCCCTACATACCCCACATTCACAACCTCCCCCAACAATATCCTGCACCCTAACAGAACATTTGTTACAATCCATGCACTTAAATTATCACATCATGATCACTCAAAATTTATACTACAGTCCACTCTTAGGTTATACACTCTATGGGTCTTGATAAATATATAATGACATGAATCCACTACTGCAATATCATACAGAATAATTCACTGCCATAAAAGTTCTTTGCTCCCTTGCCACTATTCATTCCTCCCTTGCTACTCCCCACTGGCAATCACTAATATTGATTACTGTTTCCATAGTTTGCTTTTTCCTGAATGTCATGTAGCTGGTCATACTGTAAATAGACTTTTCAGATTTGCTTTTTACTTGGTAATATGCATTTAAAGTTCCTCCACTTATCATAGTTTGATAGTTTATTTATTTTTAGTGCTAAATACTATTCCTTGTCTGGCTGTACCACAGATTATCCATTCAATACTGAAGGACATCATAGTTGCTTTTAAGCTCTGCAAGTATTAATTAGGCTGATAATGTGTGTGTGTATAGCTTTTTGTGTTGATATAAGTTTAAACTCTGAATAAATGCTGATTGCTGGATTGTATGGTAAAAAAATGCTTATTTTTGTATGTATCAGATAAATCATCTTCCAAAGTGGCTGTACTGTTTCATATTCCCACAAGCAATGAATGAGAGAGAGTTTCTGTTGCTCCACATCCTCACCAGCACTTGGTGTTATCAATATTCTGCATTTTGGCCATTCTAATAAGGTGTTTAGCAGTACTTAATTTGTGCTTTAATATGCAATTAGTTAGTGACTATTTTATTCTGACAACTTATATTTTTGCAAGTTAATTTACTTAGTCCTCTAACTGGGGAGCAAACGATTCTTAAAGTGCATTTTTATGAATATTTGATCATTTACTCTTGCCAAGTGAATGTCCCTAACTTCTTTTCCAATCTAATTACCTCCAAAGTAACATTAATTAAGCCTTCCCAATCCCGATCTTTCCTTTAACTCAATGTAGTGTGGACTGAGTACCCATCCTTCATAAGTCACTTAAAAACTAAGAAAATAACTTCCTTTTCAAGAAAAAATTATGACAAAAATCATAATTCTAGATAGACCTGAACCATTTTGGTACCAATGATAACCCTAAGACAGGATCTTACAGGTCACATATTCTTAGTGAGTATTAGCAGAGTTAATGTGCTTCCTCTTCTCTTCACTTGGATTAGGTTTGCATTTATCTAGTATAATTGTGTTTGTCTAGTACAGTTGTGTTTGTCTAACACAATTCATTTCACATAACATAAAATGATTCACTACAAATAGTAGTTTACTTGTGCATCCTGTTTTATACTAACTCGCATGTGTTTTAATGATTTGCACAAAAGTGTCAAAGCATTAGAGGCTTTTCAGAATTATTTTTGTTAAAAGGGAAGATAAACAAAGGAACTTGATAGGAAAGGGGTCATCAGCAATATCCTATTAGCAGCCAGGGGCAATGGTGCATACCAGCAATCCTAAAGACTCTGGAGGCTGAGGCAGGAGGATTACAAGTTTAAGGACAGCCCAGCAACTTAGTGAATGTCTCAGCAACTTAGTGAGACCCATATCTAAAAATAAATAAAGTAAAATAAAATAAAAATGACTGGAGATGAAGCTTAGTGGTAAAGCCCCCTTGGATTCAATCCCTGGTACCAAAACAAACAAAATCCAAAACAACAACAGCAACAATATCCTATTAGCAAAGAGAAAGAGATCAACACAACATGATCAACACAACCTGTATGTTGCCTTCAGGAAAGATGACATGTACCCATATCAACACAGCACAATGATGCTGGAGAAAGGGAAGAAGTCTCAGCTAGATCCACCTACCACTGATTCATTTTATGGGCAATAATTAAAAAAAAAAACAGATTTTAAAAATATTCTTCAAGTAGATGTCAGCATCATTAGCTATCCTTTATGAAAGGTTTACTATGTACAAGGTGTTTTTCTTTTGTTTGCCTTCAATTATTCCAATAGCTTATAAGCATTAAAGGTGCTATAGATTCCACCAGAAGACTTCTACCTGCTGAATCTGGGACTCAGAAAGTTTTACTGACTTACACAGGTTTATATAGGTGGTTAACTAGCTGACCTATGATACAAAGCTTAGACCTCATAAATTCAGTTCTTTTCATTCTGCTGTATTGCTTCTAAATTGCATCATGAAATATGAGTGTGGTGTCAAAGATAAAAGCAGTCACACTATTCCAAATAAATTCAAAAACCTTCAAACGAAAGGCATTGATGTAAGATATTATTTACAGAAGAAATTCGAATAAAGCATCAAAGCAATGTAAAAAAATGGAGTGGAATGTGCTTCTGGTGATAATTTCTTATAAGAATAACCTCAGATAATAAGTAAATATGGGGAATAAGGAAGATTGTTGTCAACTTGCCACAAGCATTTCTTCAATAAAATATATTGAATTTAAGAGGAATGTAGCAGAAGATCTAGGGTAACCAATAAATTCAAAGGAAGGAAGGGTGTAGAATATAGAACCATGTGTAAGAAAATGCAGAAAATATCAAAGGGAACCATGAAAAATTCAGGGAAAAGTTAAGAGTCTGAAGAACCAAAGGAAATTCTAAATAAATGCAAGAGAGCTCTTGTTCAGAACATTCCAGCTGCTACAAAGCAAAGTAAGAAATAAACATAATTTTATAAAGGACATGAGCAAACTAATTATATTTATCAGCCCCATAATACTAACCATAGTGTTTGGTTTGCTTTGATTTTGACCCTTTCCAGGCTGAATGCTCTGAATGGATGCATACCATATAATGCTAAGAAAGGCATTCAGAAAATTACAGCAGATTATGTTCACACACACAGAAATTCAGAACTAGTTCCCCAAGCCAACATTTGTTTTACAGATTATGTGCTGTATGTATCTCAGATAATATTCAGTTAAGAGCACCAATTTACCAGAACAGTACAAAATATTCATTAAGACAAGATGACAGAGACTTGAAATATCCAAGAAACTATAGGGGGATATCTCATATAGGTATTCAATTCCAAGATGAATCAACACATTGTATGGCTATATAGTCATGGACTAAAATGATTAAAAGCTGAACTATAGCTGTTAGTGTCCTCAAACAGTTATTTCTTAAATGTAATGACAATCCCAAGTAAGGAACCTTTTAGAGGAAAACAATGTGACGTGTTTGAAGTCATGATTACAGTATCTGTCATGGAACATCCAAGCCATAACAATTAGTCATTTAATAAAATGTACTTGATTAACAGCATGTCAGGTAGTGAGAGTGCATATGAGTAAATGACCTGTGTGTGCCCTATTGTTCTCATACAGCACTAGTGAACAGAAATATAAGAATATTATAAATCATTCTAAAGGACTATGATAGAAATATGCAGCTAAAGCCTTATTGGAGCTCACACATCTGGGGATAGGGAGAATGCCCTAATTTTTTTTTTTTTTTTTTTTTTTTTTTTGTGGTACAGGGGATTGAACTCAGGGGCACTTGACCACTGGGTCATATCCCCAGCCCTTTTGTGTATTTTATTTAGAGACAGGGTCTCAATGAGTTGCTAAGTGCCTCGCCATTGCTGAGGCTGGCTTTGAACTCGCGATCCTCCTGCCTCAGCCTCCCAAAGTGCTGGGATTACAGGCATGCGCCACCGCGCCCGGCTGCCCTAATTTTTTAACTGAGAAAACCACATAAGAAGGCATTATGCCACGAGAGACTGCATACTCTAAGCAAAGTCAGGAAGAAGCCTAGACTAGGCTCAAGCTGCTCAATGAATAATCATACTCATTTCTTCCAAGATCTAGTAAAAGTGCCCAACGGAACAGCATAAGTTGCTCCTCCTTCATCGACTAAGAACCTTGACTTAGCAAAGCATAATGGTACCTTAAGGTACTTACAGAAATTAGATTCAATTCCACTTATATTGATTTGGGGGAAGATACGTATCTTAACCGTGTAACAGAAATTATAATATTCAACAATCCTAATGGGCGCACCTATTCATAAGAGCAAGAAAAGGAAATATAACCTTACTACAATTTCATTATCAGTGTTCAAATTAGTCAGGTGGTAAAGACCAGGACCTGTGGTGAAACAGCTGATTTTTTTTTTTCCTGTGCTTATAAATGGTACTTAGTAAATGGAAAGTGAAATGCTAGACAAGAATTTCCTGGAGGAAAAAGTTAGAAAGGCGAATTGATGTATAATCAATAGCTTTACCAATGTGCACCAGCATTCTTAGTTAAAGACAAACATAAAAAACCCACAAAGCAAAGCAAAGCATTTAAGAATGGCATGTCATAAATAGAAGGTTGCCTGGACTCAGAAATATCATTGAACCACAGTCAGCTGTGGCTCACAAATCAGCTGATTTGTTTTGTTGCTAGAATGATCATCATTCTCTTCCCACAACAGTTATCTCTCAATCCTATCCCAACCTTCAGGTCAGGTCTCAATTCTAGAACAGACAAGGCAGCAGAATCTCTAGATCAATAGCTCAAAGACTCAATATCTTTAATTATTCTTATCGCCTCAATTTTATCTTTATATAGTAGATATTAATTATTGGATCCAATTTCTCCCCTGTCATAAAATTGCATATCCATATTATTACCTGATGGTGAGAGGAGTATCCTGCCTGTGTAAACCATATGATCTGTTAGGTCAAGAGACTACTAGACATGATGCCGACAAAACCTTGAAATATGGTATGTAAGTCAGCTTTCTCTGCAGCGGTTCAGTGATCTGCTATGAAAAAGACATTCTCTAGGAATGTTCCACTGGGGCATCAGAACAAAAAGACAAGGAACAGAACTATACTGTATCTCTGGTTTTTAGCCAACCCTTACTGACCCACGGTGTGAAGCAGTGATGTAGCTTATTCCATCTTAGATTGGGCGAAATGAGTGTAGAATAAGCACTCTAGAAAGCACACTATATTTTGGAACCGTTTCTTCACATTATTGTGTCTATAGCAGACTGAGACACATGTTTGAGGGATAGTATTTACTGCCTTAATTTCCTTACTGTTTTAAGTCATGAACATATCTTCTCTTCTACCTTGAGTAACCAAGTTAATGCACTCTATACCCAATTTCCTTCCAAATCTGAGTCCCTTTGTTTGGAAATTTTCTATCAGCTGTCACATTTTCCTGATATTCTTTCTAACTGAAACCTACTATCTACCTGCTTCCATATATAGTAATCATCAACTGATTTATATACAAGGAAATAAAAACAAATTACAATATAAATATTCTTATTAATAAACAGTTACATATTAGACATATTTAAATCCACATTTCAATGAACTTTTACCATACTAAGTGCAGACTTTAAAATTTCCATTTTCTTGATTCCATTCATTTTTTTTCCTTATCACTATCTATTTTCTAGGCTTGCAGCTCATAAAGTGTAAGAAACTTGCCTATACTATCATAGACATCTGAGATAGAAGCCATTCAAATACAAGGGCTGCTTTTCATGTTCTTCTGTGTCACAGCATTAAAATGGAGAGCATGAGGTTTTCAAGTAATTAGGCAGACATCTATGTCACAATTGAATAGTTCCAAAGGGATAAGACTATGCACAGGGTAGACCTAGAAATACTGAAAAACTTTCTCAGCTTACCTGAAAGATGTATAAACCACATATTTTGGCAAGTATCATCAAAGAAGTGAAAAGGGGTTGGATAAGGCAATGCAATTCTCATTTTAAAAGCAATATTATTAATCAAATCCATTCCAGGAAAAAATTAACGGTAAAGTTTAAGGGTTTGGACATTTTTGTATCCAGGAGACTAAATTAATTCTGTTTCTAAGTGAAAGACCAGCATGACATAAGAAAAAAATCTCTAAGTGCTGGGATTCTGGGATCACATAGAGCGGAGTTAAAATCCTATGTTGAACTCTTTCTCGCTAAGTGATCTTAAAAAAATGTCACTTACATTGAAGTCTCCATTTTCTCATTTGTACAATGGGTCTAATAAAAGTGAGTGCTTCATGGAACTATTCGGAAAATTAAATTAAATATGTCTTGTAAAATAACTTAGCACAATACCCAGGCTAGATGTCCAGGTGGTTGTCTTAAAACATATGCACTGAACTTCTGTAACATCATTGAGAATGGGGACTACCCTTTACCAAAGGAGAGCAGACTTTCCAAAGGGCAGAAAAAGGCAAGTATACACAAAGGAAGGGGGAAGGTGAAGAGCCTATAATCAAGGAGATAGCTAAAGATTGTGGTTAGCTGAGAGCCATAAAAGATGTTCTAGTTTCCACCTGATAGTAATACATTATCCAAAGAATCTTTGTATGCCCGTGAACACTGCGTGACGCACCTGTAAGCTCGAGCTGTAAGCACGTGTCCTTGTTAAAGCTATATGTATATAACTGGGTGAGTTTGGTTAGAGTGTGTGGGAAGAAGAAGGAGGTGTGGTTGGAGTTAGAGCGTTTGGAGTGATTGCTGGAGCCGGAGAGAGAAGAAGAATAAAAGACCTTTTTTCATTTTCATCCTGCCTCCGAATTTTCCTGCGGCGTTCGTTGCTCCAAGCGGTTTCCGCTTCAGGCAGCAACAGGAAGGTAAGGGGATATGCAAGAAATTTAAATCGATTTGGTAGCTGGTGTGGAAAAATGTAAAGTAGGGCAGGATGACAATGACATGAGGACAAGTGGATGAAGTCAGAGAAGGCACAAAGGTTGGTAAAAGGCCTGATTCTGGATGGTGCCTTAGATAAGCAGCCAGAGGTTACCAGAGTCACTAGCAATGCCTCAGTCAAAGGTGAATGGAAGCAATTTAAAATGCAGTTACTTCCATTTTGTACTAGTGAAATTAAACCATGTTCTGAGCTGTGGTTTTCACCTCTTCTTTGTTTATCAGGTTTGAGTCTAATTGAGCTTGATTGGAATCATGGGAGGCCACTAATTAAAATGATTAACAATATCAATAACAGCAAAGGGAACAGAAAGGAAGCCTTGTATTTTTTAACGGGCTGAACACCGATTCTTGCTGGCTGAATGAATAGAAGTTAATTGAGGAGTGACACTAGATAACAAATTTCTGAAATGTCTATTTTCATGTTCTTAATAAAGGGCACATTTTCTAGAAGCTGGAAGCTACACCAGAATTACAAATCCCTACAAGATTTTTTTTCTCCCTCACTAACTGAATTAAAACCAATTCCTACCCTCAGAATGTTTGTAGGCACCTTATTACTGAGGATGTGTTCTGTTGGATGCTGTGCTTAACATGGCTTAGATTTGAGCTTCCCCCTGACCTTTAGATTGCTCGAATCTGCTTTTATTTACAAATGTGGTTTCTGCAAATATGCTTTGAACAGATTTTAAACACAATAGCAGAATACAATCTGGGCTTCAGCAGAGAAGAAAAGGGTGGATTCCCTGAGCATCTCGCTACTGTTATACCTGTCAGTGCCAGGGTGATTTATTTCTGCAACATGAGAAAAACCATTTGAAACCATTTTCTCCACTGAAAATGCTCACCATCTAGCTCAAAGGTATTTCATCGCTTTATTCCTAAACCCAAAACCAGTTCTCCCACATGGCAAGACACCCAATGTCTAGAAAATCACAAGTATCTACATTTGGATTATCTTGCTGGCTGCTCAGCTTGATATGGTAGTCAGGGCCTAGGGGATGCCCTGCCTTTCCTTGCTTCCTACTAACATTGAATCCAGGAGTGGCTCTGGACAAAGTCACAGGAGACCTGATGGAGTTACTTATGCTCTACAAACCTGAGGCAGTCCTTGTTAACAACTCTATACTTTGCTGGCATCTTTACAGATATGAGGACATTTAGTTCCAATGTTCCATTTAGTTCCAATTCAGATTAATTTCTGAATTATCAATCTTTGTTGATGTAAGGACAACTAACACTTGCAAAGAGCACTGTTGTTTTTAAAGTGCACTCACAAATCCACTGCATACGTCCTTTCTGCCATATCTTCTCGACTCAGAAAAGAACACAAAGTGAAACTGTTCAGGACACAGGCTCAGGCATGCTGAAAATTAAGCTCAGAATCTGTCTCTGTGCTTCCTACTGGTGTGACATGGGGCAAGTTATAGAACCTCCCTGTCTCATTTCCTCTTTTTTCCCTGGGTTATGTATTTTTTAATTTGTTCTACTTAGTTATGCATTACAGTAGAATGAATTTTGACACCTTGTACACAAATGGAGAACAACTTCTCATTCCTCTGGCTCTACAGGTTGCAGAGTCCACATCAGTAGTGTAATCATACATATATATATATAGGGTCATAATGCCTGTGTCATTCCACCATCTTTCTCTTCCCCATACCCCCTTCCCTCCCCTAAATTCCCTCTGCACAATCCAAAGTTCCTTCACTCTTCCCTCCCTTCCCCTGCCCCATAATGAATCAACACCCACTTATCAGAGAAAACATCCAGCCTTTTGGGTTTGGCTTATCTCACTTAGCATGATATTCTCCAGCTCCATCCATTTACCTGAAAATGGCATAATTTTATTCTTCTTTAAGGCTGAGAATGTACCACATTTTCTTTATCCATTCATCTGTTGAAGGGCACGTAGATTGGTTCCATAGTTTAGCTATTGTGAATGAGCTTCTGTAAACATCAATGTGGCTGTGTCACTGTAGTGAGCTGATTTTAAGTCCTTTGGGTATAAATCAAGGAGTGGGATAGCTGGGTCAAATGGTGGTTCCATTCCAAATTTTCTGAGGAATCTCCATACTGGTTTCCAGAGTGATTACACCAATTTGCAGTCCCATGAGCAATGTATGAGTGTATCTTTTCCCCCACATCCTTGCCAACAATTATTATTGCTTGTATTCTTTTTTTTTATTATTCAAAGTTGTTGTATATGTAACAGTAGCATGCATTACAATTCATAATACACATATAGAGCACCTTTTTACATATCACTGTTTGTATACAAAGTATATTCATACTATTCATGTCTTCAATCATGCATTTAGGATAATGATAGCCATCTCATTCTACCATCCTCTTTTTTTTTTTTTTTTCTTAATTCGCAAAATGGGAATAAAGATATCATGGATCTAACAGGACTGCCATGAAGACTAAAAAAAATAAAAATAGCTCTTGGAAAAGTGCTCAGAACATTGCCTGCCCCTGAATAATAACCTGAACCATGTTAGCTGGCTTACTACTCAGATTACTACCACTAGTCTGAGTTCTTTCAGGCATGTTGGCAGACCATATTTATCTCTGGATCTCCAGTGCCTGACACAGTCTCTGTCATGTAGCAGATGCTTAGCAAAATTCCATGCCACCATTTACAAGATGACAAGTCAAAGTTCTAAGAGTAAAATGATTGCGGCCTTAGATCCTCCAGGGGAGTCAGGACAGGGAACCTAATTTTCTTAAGGTACAAACTTTTCCTAGCACGATAGCCCCATTCCCCCATGCAGATGGTAAATTACTCATCGTCTCATGCCCTGGATATATTAAAGTGCTCAGCGCTGGGAATGCTTTGTCAACACTTGATGGGTTGAATTTTCTCCTTCAGATGCTGTCTTCTAACCTTCTAATGTTGCCAAATGAACTAAAGAAGGCTGTTTCCTTGTCCCTCTTACTATGTGGTTCTCAGGCCCTCCTCTCTTTATTTTTTAAAATATATCTGTATTCCCTTAACACAGCTTTTTCTAACAACAAAAATTAAAGTGTGATATACTTTCTTTAGCCAAATATTTACAGAAGTTGGTTTATATAATAAATAACAAAACAGTTCAGGGATATCTACGGTATTTCAAAAGCAAGTGTTCTGGAGCCTGGGACTCACCATTCAGCTGCTCATCTACACCCGCCCCCCCCCAAGTCCCTGAGGCAGATTTGCAGGGCCTTTAAGATTTCAGCAGGCATCATTATAAATTCACAGCCTTGGACCCAATAATTTTGGATGCTCCTGGATATAGCTTCTGTTACCTAAATTCCTTTAATGTGTTAATAGAACTGTTTCCAGTTTTCGGAGTGTGAATCGAAATATGTAAAACAGTATCATGATCTTCCAAAATGACTGAACTAAATGCTTAGTGATAGGGTTGCTAAACCAGATAGTAAAAAATTCCTAATTCATATATATATGAATTCCTAATTTTATATATATATATATATTCCTAATTCATATATATGCCAAAAATTCTCATATATATGCCAAAAAATCATATATATATATATGTCCCAAAACCTTCATATACATATGTGTGTGTGTGTGTGTGTGTGTGTGTGTATCCAAAAACTTTCCCTTACTGTTAGACTTTTTTTTTTCCCAATAAAATAGTGCAATAGCCAAAGTAATTAGTCAACATGAAGGTAATGAAACTTAAGCTGTTATGTCTTTTTAATTTGCAAATGGCATATGTGGGAAAGGTGGTTTGTTGGCTATTGGTCTATAGGAGAAGTCAGATTTAAATGTAATGTTCTAGTTGTTTTAGTTCATACATTTAGCTCAATTCCCCAGCAATTAACTCAGTGAATCTTGTTAGGATAATGAAGTGTTCTGCATTTGGAATGACTGGTGTGCCTTGTCAAATATTTATAAAACCTGTGTTCACCTAGCAAAGTTTCTCAATGTTACACATCTGTTTATCCCACTCAAGACTACCTGTTCGTAATGAGTTTCACACACCTTAAAGTTCAACTAATGGCCAGGAAAAAGACATGGTAAGACCATTTTGGTGTTGATGAAGAGCCTATTTCTTTTTAGGGCTAAAATTTTCTGATGATTTTGAATGCAATTTTATAAAATTTGCTATGGCTTAATAAAGGTATATGGAATTAGTAAGCTCATGTAATATGTTTCATAAAGATATATGATGTTTTTAAAACAAGTCAGTGAATTTTATCATTTCTCTAAAACATTTAAAATAAGAAATGTGTGACTGTAGTAAGTTTTTATGTGGGAAAATATGACTCATATGTCTGTTTTTTAGGGCTCTTTTTCTAGAATGACTTGTTGTTGTAAATGTAAGTTAGCTGGTCTATGTACAATAAAATAAAAATGAAAAAAATTTAAAAGGGAATTATATACAAAAACTGAGAAATCAGAAGGGAATTATATACAAAAACTGAGAAAGGTAACCATAAACTACTAATGAAATTCCAGAAAGTAGATGTTTAAACTAATGTGAACATGTAAATAAAATGAATTCAAATTAAAGATCATTTACATGGTAATCTTATTAATTATATATGTCTTACGTGATTATGTTAATTTAAATATGCCAATTTCAATATGCATTTGAGACTATAAGTTAAGAAATATTACTTTTAAAAATATGGCTTCAGGCCGGGCGTGGTGGCACACGCCTGTAATCCCAGAGCTTAGGAGGCTGAGGCAGGAGGATCACAAGTTCAAAGCCAGCCTCAGCAATGGCAGGGCACTTAGCATTGAGTGCCCCTGAGTTCAATCCCCGGCACCAAAAAGGGAAAAAAAAAAAGGCTTCAGGAGTTTGAGCCAAGTTATGTTAATGAACACTAGAAATGATCAAAAAGCTGGGATGTAGAGGGAAGTCTGCACCCAGCCATGTCCTCCACCTGCCTGTTTGCTGTGTCTTGTGGAAACGCAGATTACTGTATCAAGGTCATGTTTATGCATATCCCCACCAAATATCACCCCTGGATATTTGAGTTAGTAAATTCCTTCCTAGATTCTAATGGAATCTAAAACAGTTAAGTTTAGCCCAACCAATGACACCTGGAGTATGGGAGCTCTTCCACCTAAGTCACTGATTACTTTGGATATAGCTGGTTGACTAATTAATGCAACAGTGCCCATTCCCAGTCTTTCTTCCTGAACTGGCTGCATGATAAAGCCAGCCATGAAAATGACACATCTTCCTAGACTTCCTTATAAATGGAGATGTCCCTATGATATATTCCTGGTCAATAGAAAATAAACAGGAGTCTGCCTGATCATTGATAAAGTTAGTGCTTTCTAATCAATGGGACTGGCACAGTCAGGGGTGGCATCTCCCTTTTTCCTTCTTGCCTTGAGGGTGGATGTTAGTTCCTCGGTTGAGGCAGCCATCTTGGAAACAGGAGCAAATGATGCTTACAAGAGTGATCAAGCCACAGCTCTGATGTGGCTGATATGCAAAATCAAAATGTGTTATTATCTACCTCCAAATTCCTTGGTATGTAAGGAATGTAAACCTTAACTTTTTAAGACAGTGATAGTTGTTTTATCATCTACAGAGAAAGAGCCTATCTAATATATATGTTAGCAGGGTGTCTGTCCACAGACCATTCATTTTGTTTTATAAATGAATATCTGTGAATATTTATTTCACACATCTGACCTTAGAAATCACATACATATGCAGGCTTCTCAAAAACTCAGATTTGAGAACCCACTGAACTTGCTTATTCTCTGTTCCAATTATAAAGTAAAATGAAAACTTTAAATTCAGAACACTTGCTAAGTGAAAGAAAATAAAACCTCCAAAATTCACCAATATCCAGTATAATATTATTAAAATATTCTTAATAGTATAAGTGATACATGTTCTTATACCAGTAATCTATTTGGATCATAAATTTATCAAATAAGTATATTTGTGTGTGTAGCTGTAATATGTGTTCACTATAATGAGAATAACCTTCTTTCAGGTAACCTACAGCATAGAAACACAGATCAATACTTGGAATTCAGAAGCCATTTTAGGAAATATCAGAAGCTATCAATTGTCAACTAATTGGAAGATTGTTTTTCTAAGTGAACAGCTATAAAATTCTAACTGTTCAAATCACTGTAATCATGTTATTGGTCCTATTCTCTAGAGGAATCTTAAACAAAGCCTGCAGTGATTGCTTTGTTATTTCAAATCTGCCTAGTAATTTTCCAGTGTATTAAAAGACATTCAGTGTTGACACTGTTGGGGGAAAAATTGGGAGTCTGCCTGATGGAACTGTTCATTTTCAGTCAACATAATTACTCTGTATTAACACATCTGCTATTTAAACAATATAACACATTCATTTTTTTCTTTGCTAATAATTAACTTGGTGAGATCATACATCTTTATTCAACTTGAATAAATATCAAATTATTTCTATATTGTGAAAATTGTGCTAAGCCAAATGAAATGATTGGGCTTGAGCTACTGTCAGGCACATAACTGAATTGCATGATCTCCCTAAAAGAAAGCAAAACAAATCAAAACAAGGAGTCTAATTCTTAAACTATACAGCAATTTCTGTAATATTGGAAAAATACCTCCCCAAAATCGATAGATGTGAAATATTTTTCCAAAGATTTTGAACATTGTTTTATATCATGAAATGCCTAATCATTACCAAAGGCTATCAAGATAATCTTCTTGCTCACCGTTTTAATCATTCTTTCCTTTCTCAAACCTTCAGGGCTGCCTGTCAGCTTCAGTATGAAATTTAAATTATTCTCACTGCTCCAGGGGCTTCCATCTGCCCTTGTTTGTGTTTCCTTTCTTAATTTCCCCTTTTCATTCACTAGAGCCCTTGTCCTTCACAGGACTTTATATACTACAACATAACTGATTGCTTTCTGGCTTTTAATGTATCCTTCTTGCATAGAATTTGAATAAATTATATAACCTCCTTGAATCCTTATTTTCTCCCCACCCCATGAAAAAATATCAGGGGCCCTAACTAGATATTTTCCCTACTCTATCTTCCTGTTTTAACCACTTGTTTTTTCTATGATTACTTTCAAATAGACTGCATATTTCTCCTACTTCAAATACTTTGTTAGATACAGTAGAAAAAGGATCTGTAAAAGAATTTGGAAGTAGATTTGAGGTCCTGGAGAAAGATTTAGTATTTATTGAATATCTCACTGACTAATAAGATACTGGATAAATACTAAAGAAGACTTGCAAATGTCATCTAATGCAAAAACTAAAATAGTCAAGACCTATTTTTTTTTTTTTTGCTTATCAATTTATGTTATATTATTGTTTGGTATTTTATTATGATTGTTTTTAATTTTTTAATTTTATTCTACTTTTAATTTTATTATTTTTTGCTTTTCTCTTATGTTTTGGGTGCTTTTTTGTTTGTTTTGTTTGTTTGTTTGTTTTGCATTACTCCTGTAATCAGGAGATTGTCCTCTGTAATACTGCCCTTAATTCCAGACCCTGCCACTAAGAGGGCTGTCATAGACTTCCTCCTTCCCAGGGCTTGTAGAGAACCTCAGGAGGAAAAAGAGTGAGATCCTTCATAATCCTCCTGTCCCAGCACTAGTGGTTCATATTACCATCAACAGAAATGGATTTTATCCATTGGGGATATAAAAATCAGCTATTCTTAGGTAGAGAGATGGGAATTTAGACTATACCTGTGTTCTTCAGTAGTTACTTCTGTTTGATATACCAGTTCTTCTTGTATTTGTTAGGGTTCTCTATAGGAACAGAACTGACAGGATATGTACATGTATGATTATTAACAAGGATTTATTACATTGGCTCACAGGAACAGAATGGGATAGTCCCACGTATCCATCAGCAGACTGGAGAACGGGAGGAGCTGTTCACTGCTTAAAGAAGCTGGAAGTCTCAGAACAAGAAGGACCAATGATACAGCTGTCATCTGAGGCTGAAGGCCTGGACATTCCCTAGAGAACTGTAGGTGAAAGTCTAGCTCCTTCATTCTTCATTGGAGGATCAGCTAGAATCTGATATCTATAGGAGATGGTAGCAATAATGTAGCTACCAGCTCAGCCTGAGTCAAGCTATATCCTTTGCAGCATTCTTCTGCTGTTTTGTATCCCATCAGGGCACCTAGCCTATTGAACAGTGCTGACTGCATTCTTGGCTGTACCCCTCCCTCAGTTTGCTGTCACACATGCTAATCATCTTGAAATACATGCATAGATGTACCCAGAAGTCTCTAATCCTAGGAGTTTCCTAGGTGTCCCTTGATCCAATCAGGTTGATAATCCACATTGACCCTCGTGTCTCTCCTCATAGTCCCTCTTGAATTCATCCAGTCAGAAGCTACTCTTAACAAGGATGAATATGACTGCTACATTGCTGAATAGAAGAGGTAAGTTTCAGTCTCTCTGCATTATCAGGAATATTTGACCTAGTTGAACACTACCTTCTCTTGCAATACATTTTCACTTTATTTTCCAGGACACAATTACCTAATTTACTTACATTCTCACAGAGAGAGATGTTCCTACTCCTCTTGGTTGGTTCTTGGTCATTTTTCTGACCTCTGACTGCTGGAATGTCTCAGGGCTCAGTTCATATATTTCATTCTTTCCCTGCCATTTTTTATTCTCTTGATGACCTTATCTAGTTTCAGAGCTTTAAATATGATCACTATTTTTCATCTCTATTCTGGACATCTAAGGTTCATATCAAAATCCTATTAATGTCTAAGAGGCCCTTGATATTTGTAAACATCTAAATGTAACATGACCACAGCCAAGTACTTTACAATTCCTCTAAAACAATTCCATTTGGTCTTCCTAACCTCAGGAAAGGAAGGTAAATAAATTCCTTCTTTCCATTTTTCTCACTTTGCTCAAGCCAAATTCTGTGGAATCATAACTTGACATATTTTCTTTGTTTTTACAACCCATGTCCAATTTGTCAAAAGATCATGTTGTTGCTGTATCAGAATGTATCAACAGCTGGAACCTCACATCCATTTCACCTCTGTCTTCCTGGTCCAAACCCCATTCTCTCACCATAACACTGAAATAACCTCCCAGCTGATCTGTTCCTGCTGGAACAAGACTGGGCAAGTCATCAGGACTTTCTCCTGTGCAGCTTCTCCACTAGCTTCTCCTCTGAAAAGCCACACATCTTACATGCCCTAAAAGGCCTGAGCCTTCCTGCACCTCTCTCTGTCTGAACATACTCCCGCAAATAACTGCCTGGCTTCGTCCTTCACCCCATATCCTGGGAAAAGGCATCAGTGTGATGGTCAATTTTATGCATAAACCTACCTAGGCAATACTGCCCTGTTAGTTGGTCAAACAAAAGTGTAGATGTTGCTGTGAGGATATTTTCAAGATGTGTTAATTAGAAGACTTGGAGTACAGTGGGATAACGTGGATGGCCTCATCCAATCAGGCTGGGGTTTCCTAAAGAAGAAGGAACTCTTAGGATTTTGCATAGAAACAATGCCTATTTCTAATCTGCAGAAGACTGAAGAACATTAACTCATCTGAATTTCCAGCCTGCTGGCTTCGCCTAGAGGATATGGACTGCCAGCTCAAAGAACATGTGAGCCAATTCCTTAAAATGAATCTTCCATCTATTTTCATCTGTCATATGTGTGTGTGTGATCTGTATCTATGTCTATATCTATATATGATATAAATAGGTTATATATCTAAGCCAGCCTGAATTAAAAAGGGCAGAAAAAGGATAAAAAGAAAAAATGTTGTTGAAGTCCCACAACTTTGACTGGCAGAACACAGGCTGATATGACCACTCGGTTGCAAACATGTGTTACCTTTCAGAAAAGAAAAAGAACTTGAATGGGTACTACAGGCCTAGAAGTCAGAATCCAGAGATCAGAGTGTAGAGGTGCCCACCCACAGATCAGAAGCACCAGCTCAAAGGGCATAACTTGAGCCACAGAGGCCTTGCAAACTAATGGTGCTTACCTGCGTGAATTGTGACATGGTTAATTTCCATGCTGTTTTCCGTTTTGGAATAGGAATGCCTATTAACTATTATTCTACACCTGTTCCACCACTTGTATATGGGTAACTTGTTTTCTAGTTTTCACAGGTCCAGAGATGGAGAAGAATTTTGTCTCAAGATGGATCATACCCAGTGTGTCACTCATACCTGATTTAGACAAGGTAGATAATGAGATTTGGGAGTTCTGGGCTGATGGTATGGTAGTAATTTGTTAGAGCAGCCACAGGAAACAAATATAGGAAGGAGTACTCTGTTTGAAATTGCAACATTCTCCCATGCTTTCTATATCACCCTGCTTTATTTCTTCCATTCGTGTCTATATAAGATAAGCATTTACATTATTTTTAAAATAAAAGGCTGATGACATTCTTTATTACTTCTTTATTTTTTTAGTTATGTGTCCCCCAGACTATAATGATTTAAGCTCCATAAGAGCAGCAATTTTTATCTATTTTTGTTTGATTTTCACTGCTGTGTCTCCTGTGCCAGTAGTGACACTAGTATATAACAAGTGCTCAGAATTATTTTTGAATAAATATTTTAATTTCCTATATCATTATTCCATTTGTCCACTCATCCATCCTTCTATATTGCATACCTCTATCTATCCACCCATCTCTCTCTTCATTACTACAGCTAACCCTCTTTGTAACTATTATTTTAACTAGCTAGTGACAGGATTTATGCAGGGTATTTAAAATTAAGCAAGTGTTAGCTCAATCCATAGAGGCTTTTTTTTTAATATTTGTTGGGAAAACAAACAATAGTTGAACTATGAAAACACTATCATGATTTTGATTAGTGAGAAACAAAAGATGCCTTAGCAGCAAATTAAAAGAATGTCTAATCTAGATGAGAAGTCTTCAAGGAACATTTTTCCTCATTATCTAAACCCACACTATCATCTCTCTTACCTATGGATCATGGAAATCTCTTATAAATAGTTCTCAAATTCACTTCTGATTATATCACAGTAACAAATGAGCATTTGCAAGGGAATTAATATTGGCTTTTAAATTCATTTTCAGCCTAACACATAGTGATCTTTATGGAATAAAAGAGAGGTGAAGTTGAACTATTCTCTCAAACCTTCATTTTAATTTCCCAGTACCAGTAGCTTTTTCAAAGCACACAATTAAAGACAGAATACTTTTGAATTTTTTTGTAGGCAAATATTCTTAGATAAGTAAGGTATGCATTTTTTCCCTAGTGTTCAACATTTTTACTGACCATGAAAAAAGATGAAGAGGAAATAAAGGGAGAAGAGGAAGAAGAGGAGGAATAGTACAGTGAGAAAGTGAGAAAGAAACACAGGAAGAGGAAGGCTACGGCATTATTTTAAATCCAGCTTATAGTGTATTTGACTTTTGAGTCTTGCTTAGTGTCCCCAATTTAACACCCGAGAGTTTAAAAGATTCAGATTAGTTGCTTCAGGTACTTGTGCCTTAGTTTATTATCTATGAAATTAATTCAATAACATTTTCTTTTCCTACCCATAGGAGTATCATAAAAATCAAATAAAAGCATGTGAAGAAACTGAAATTTTTAACTGCTTCCCAAATAAAAGTTATTTTCATGAAGATATTTTATTGAGATTCAGTCATGTGCCAATTAACATTTATGGCTATTTCAAAGTCACAGAAGGATCTGTGATTTGCCATAGTCAGAACTGAGAACATTAAATTTTAGATATTCTTCTTGCAGATAATGGAGACAAATGTGTGGTTTTCAACACAGAGCAAAAATGGCATAATAGTGAATTTCAATGGCATAAAAGAGGTCTTTCATACATTGGAAAGTACTCAAAAAAATTTCGGATAATGGAAATTCAATGCTGTACCCACAGGCAATGGGGAAAATTTTCTTAGTCCTGTGATAACAGCAAGCGGTTCTTTTGAACCTGAACCTAGTTTTCACTCGGTAGTTATTGCCTTTCCTGAGTAATGAGTAGCAAGATCTCTTTCCCATCTGGCATTCTGTGGCTTAGAATAGCAGCAGCATAAGGTGAAATGTCACTGCTAAGACACAGTGGTTTATGCCATTTGTACAATCTAATCAGACTTAAACATGCATAGGGGCCTCATATCCCAGAAAATATTCTACTGCAAGAGGATCTTGCTAAATACAGTAGTATGAAGATATTAAAATCAGGTTTGTATCCTGTGTGTACTAATTGCCTATTTTATTTCTTCTTTCTAGATTTTCCTCATTTATATAATAGAAATAATAACTCCTACTTTGCAAATTTCTTTGAAGACTCAAGAGCATGTATATGTCCTTTGAATGGTAATATGCTATATAGAATTTAGCAATTACTGCCATTTTTTTAGAATAGAAAATAACTAAACAATCTCCCCACCCCACAAGGACAAAGGGAATCTTCCTTAATGAAGTCATTCCGCACAGCAGACTCCAGCTTTACTGAATCTCTCAGTGGTGTGGTAACAGTAATCAAAACTATCTTAAGGTGGTCTCAGTAATTTTCACAAAAAGACATGTGAGAAAATATTGTGAAAACATCTTTGTGCTGGTAAAAATGTACCAAATAGGCTTCAAGTCCATTTTGGGGCCCAAAGTCAACTGAGGACTGAAGGAAAAGGAAATTGCAAGAGAACAATTCTTAGGGCATTTGAACAGTTGAGGTTGTTGGGAATTCTAACTCACTGTAAAGAAAAGGACAATTCTTCCTCAAAGACTCTAAGCTAACTGACATAGGAGTCTCATTTGGACAGCTAAAGAATAAATTTTTTTTTTAAATCACACACACAAAAAAACCCCAAACCCTAAAAACAAACACACACAAAACAGTTTCTCCTTTCTTTAACCTTCAAGAAGCTGACAAGGAGAATTTGCCTGCCTCAGGGGTTGACTTACAACCCTGGAGATTTAGACATTGAGGGGATCTATGGCCATCAACATAAGAAGGAAATAAGCCTGAGAATGCCCAGATCCCACGTTAAAAGAAAACTGAAAGCAAGAGATCTAATGGTACTAGGGCACTGGGAACTAGATCTCTTAAATCCTATGGACATTCAATGGCACTTTCTTAGCTAAGAGTCCTTACATCCGCACCCAGCAACGTGGAAGACAGGGAAGAAAATGAAAACCTGCCAACAGAGGGGATCCCTGGGAGCAAATGGTGGCAACCTCTGGCAGAGCTGATTGTTCCCTGATGTTGGCACTGCTTGGTGCTCAGGGGTCTGGGCTCTGCCATCACAGTATCAGGATGCCCAACCTGGCTTCTAAGTTTATCAACTACAAGGTCTTAGGTGACGTAACCTGAGAGGAGATTATAGTAACAGCTAGTCCCTGACAGGGCTGTTTTGACAGACACCTGACACATTTAAAGGGTGAAAACAACACAACAAAGATTTGGGACACTAAGCAAGATATTCTAAAGTCAAATACACCATAAGCTGCCTTTAAAATAATGCTGTAGCCTTCCTCTTCCTGTGTTTCTTCCTGTGCCTCCTCTTCTTCCTCTTCTTCCTTATAAAATAAACACAATAAACGGTGAATGACGGTCACCATTACTGTAACCATTATTACAACTGCTACAATTATCATCATTGTTATCGTTAGTACTGATATTTGTCCTGCATAGAGAATTATTTCTCCAGAGAAGTCAGAGCAGGGGAAGAAAGCAAAAGTTTCTGCCATCTCTAACAAAAAGTTCCCTTTTTACAAAGCCTTTCAAAATAGTTTATTCCAAAAAACATCACCAATGTAAAGGAAAGTTGTATTATTTAATGAAAGGGATATATACTTTTTGTTTTTATAATTAATAGTAATAAAACCGTCATGCACTTATTCAAGAAAGATTACTTTCAGAGACTCTGGGGGCTACCCAAAGTGTAGGGAAGCTTTAGCCACAGATACAACATTTTCTACTGCCTTGTGGCAATCATTTTGGAATGCTAGACTCAAAGGAAAGGTCTTACTTTGGAAACAAAGATGAACCTCACAGTATTGTGTGAGTCAGCTGCCCAGTAAAATGTGCAGGCTTGTGGTGCAGGAAGTGGGAACAAATTTTACAACATCTGAGAAGCCTTCATAACCACATGGAAGAGGCTTGAAATTCAGGATAGGAATTATTATGACAGGAATATGTACCTAATGACCATCTATTGAACCCTTTGCGTGTAACAGGTAGATGGTGTGGTGCCAGGTGACCATGATACCTCCAGCAATCTTAAAAGAGGGTTTTAACCTCATATTACAGGTGAAGACACTGAGAACAATTTAATGATGTCCTTGCAGATAACCAAATGATCACAAGAACTTAGAGTCCTTGCCAGTCTTCTCAAAATCCAAAGCTCCCACAATGTGAAGCCCCCTAAAGTCCTCCACACCAATCTTGCCCTCTGCTCTTCACCTTGGGGAGCTCCCTCAAGCCTCATAAGCCAGGAGGGAGGTACCGTCATCCATCCTATTCACAAGTGAGAGGACTGAGGCCACAAAGAACCCCAGAAAGTAGACTTGGCCTTCCTTAGGAGCAAGTGACACAGTAAGAACTGCATAACAGCTTTTGAATTTCAGGTGGCAAGAAATGTCTTCCCTCTGTTGCCAACTGAATGCAGAGCCCATCTTCTTTCAGCAAGGAAACCTTCTCTTTGCCAGGGAAGCAGTATGTATGATGGCTGAGCACCCAAGCTCCAAAGTAAGACTGTCTGCTTCTAAAGCAAGGTCCTCTCTCACTGTCTATTGAACTTGGGAACTTTTCTTGGTAGCCTCCATTTCCTCATCTGAAAAAAAACAATGACCTCTGAAGGTCATTAGGTCATATTAAAGCATAGGAATAATGACTGGGACATGATAAGCACTGGAAGACATTATTGCTACTGTTGACCTGGAAGATACTAGAATATATTTTTTCAGTGTGGTCTGTGGACCACAGCCTCAGAATCTCATAGGACCTAGGACATTATATTATGCTCAAAAGCCCATTCTGATTCAATAGATCTAGGGTGTGATCTGAGAATTTACTCTTCTCACAAGCTCCCAAGGGAAGCTAGTGATGCGGAACCAGATCACCCATTGAGTGGCCAGGACCTGGGGTACTTTATTAGCTGCCCATTCCAGGAATCTGCTTTAGACCTACTGAGTCAGTAACCCTGGGGAGAAAACTCTGGAGATTGAATGTTTAACTTTCTCTCAAAGAGATTCTAAGGCATGCTAACACTTGAGAAAGCCGTGCGAGAGGCTTCAGTTGGTTCTATTAACATTATTTGACAGTTCAATTCACTGGAGATACAGCCTGATCGAATTCCTGATTCATCATCATGACTTCAGGGTAAAATGCTTCTGATGCTAAGACACCCTCATCCTTTTCTGAAACAGAGGTAATGAGTCAATTTTCCAAACAGGGTAAGTAGATAATCCTTCTCAATTTACTAACATAATTCATTCAATATTAAGAAGCATGAGGAAAGGCATCCATTTTGCAAACTCAACTAAGCAGTAGTTTTCTAGGACCAATATTAGGGCCAATGAAGAATATCATTTGAGGTTGACAATTTGAGGTAACGTTTTCTATTTTATATTGATGATTTCCTCCCCACCCCTGCCATTTCTTGAGGATTTTCTGGATATAGCATCATCTTGAAAAATTTCTTTTCATTCAATTCTGTATAGTTTAAACTTGCAAATGCTGTTCACTAAAGGGACACAGGGGTGGGAATCCAAAGACAAACTGAACAATCAATCTTCTGATAAGGCAGTGATCAGGGCTACTCATAGGGTGATCAGCCCCACTAGTTTATCCAGTGCTGTCTCAGGTTTAGCACTTAGGGTGCCAGGATTTTCAGAATTTTTTTCAGTCCTAGGTGAATAGCGACAGTTGGTTACCCTAGCACAGACATAACAATAATTTTCTACCTAGTACATAATGTGAATCAGATTCAGCTGTCTCTATTTTGTCTTTCCCCAAATTTGGGATTCCTGGGAAGAAGAATTTCAAAAGATTAGCTTGAGTCAGGTGTCTACTCCTGACCTAATCACCTCCCCTCCCCTACAGTAGTTATGGAGGGCCCACCATTGTGAAATAGAAACCAGTTCCTAGAGAAAATAGGATGTAGGCATTGACTCTACAGGGTGTCTATTGCATCTCCAGAAATAGCTATGGTTACTTTGTAAACTCATCTTCCCTTTCCTTTCTCAAATGCACCAGAAATCAACAATCCCCTAAAATCAACCACATTTCACTAGATCACAACAGAGTGATTGGTTGTGACAGAAAACAACTAAAATATCACAGACATCCATTAAGCAATATTTCATGCAACTGATAAATACATATACACATACATACACAGATAGTTTTATTGGAGGAACCTTGTGATGTAAAGTTCCATTTCATTCATTTTACAGATAAGGGAGCTAAAATTTTAAAGGTAGGAATTGAATCAAGATTTTACAGCTCTAGACAAGTTGTCAAAGCCCTAATCCCCTTTCTTTCTTTTCCTCCCTCCTTACTATTGCCCACTCTGTGCCTCTCACTATAAATAGTTATATGTGATAGTCTCATAGACATTGTATTATATTTATTTTTATTGCCTTAGATGCAATTGTGTGCTGTTAATATTTAAGATTTTCCATATGAGTCTCAGAGAGAATAAATGAGGGGCTAAGTTGCACATTCAGTATGGAGAAGTCTTTGATGCTGCATATTAAATAGAGATATTATAATTCTATATCTTGTTCTCCTATCATATCATCCATCAGACTTTTTGAATGCCTCTTTATTTGTTGATTAACACAGAAAGAGGAAAACTAACCCTGTTTTTACATTGGCAATAATGGTGATAGAGTTTCTTCTCCGGGGAAATCATCTGCTAAGCACTTGGCATGGTATTACCCTCAAACAAAGAAACTCAAGTCAGTCATGGGATGTTAAGTAGTTTCCCAAAAACATGCAACAAAAAAGGGAGCAAAGCCAGCATCTAAATCAAGATCCATCTGTCCTGAAAGTTCTCATCCTTTGTAGTTCACCAATTGTATTAATGCAGTAAGAGCAGGACTGAGTTACACGTCCACAGTTGAAGCAAGTTGGATGTTGACACTGTCTCACTACGTTGAGACATTGAGACAATAGTTCTTGGCCATGCTTTTACTCATATTTATGAACACAATTATATCAAACATTTTGGCCTAATTATCATATCCATCTCCTACCTACCTATATGGTTTCGTACTCTATAATTCTTTAAATCCAATTATTCTTTAAAGTCTTGAGCCTGTAACATTATGAGATCATAGATGTGATGAGCTTGTTACAAATTTCCAAAACACAATAAAATAAATATTTAAAAATTAACTTACTATCTATGGCAAAGTTCAGGCAACTAAACATTATATAAAATGGTGACTTGTCTGTTAAGTTTTCTTTGTCCAATTTCCTAAAAGAAAAGGTTATTTGATTTTTTTTTCTTATAATTTCATTTTGTAAATCCAAATAATTTAAATCAGGGAGTTCAGTAGACTTCTGTTCTAGGGCAACATTACATTTGTTGCTTTCACTTTTGAGTTGTCCTGTGGACATGTTTGAATCAATTTCCAAGAAAAACAGTTTTTGCTCTATAAGGCCTTTTTTGTGGGGTAAGCTAGCCCAATCCACTCTGTAGCCCCACATAGATTTGCTGTTCTTTGATCAATGCTGGGTAGTTCTCTCATTATACCCATGTAGTTGGAGCAGTTGTTCCCTTACAGACTTATTCAATTCACTTATAGGATTATGGCATTATTCATGAATTTGCGGATTCCCAAAGATCTTAAGATGTGTTTTATAAGAACTATAAAGATACCTCTTCATGCTTCACTCTCAGCTCACCCAGGACTCTAGGTGGTCCTGATTTTTTCCACATTTTCTCTGATGAAACATTTCAAATGAAGTAAATACTGAAAATTTGATCATTTTTTATGGCCTTTGCACATATCCTCTTTGGTTATGTGAAAAAAATATATCTATTGTACCCAACTTTTCCAGTCTTTCTCCTTCCATCATACTAAGTCTACTTTATAAAAGCGACTTTCATTTAGTGGAGTCTAGGATTTTCTCTTTGCTACCATCCTCATTTCCCATGGACTGAATCAGGTGTCAGCTTATGATCATTTGTCATCTGCTGCCTCTTCTCCTGGCCCGCCCCTAGTAGCCTGACAGAGGACTGGGCTCAGTTCCACGATCTCTTTTAATTCCTTGTTGGCAGCTGTCCGGCCCTTTTTCTTTACCTTCCTGCCAGGTTTATTGCCTTTCAGCATGCCATCTCTGGTTTTCAGAATTTTTCCAAAATGAGATGAAACATCAAATCTCTAGCTCCCAATTCTCAGTAAGAAATGCTTTCAGATAATCCTTCACCATCATTCATTCTCTCAATTCCTCATAGTCTGAGCCTTTCCCTCTGTAAAGAAACCTCATAGAACTATCAGAAATGACTTCATCTTCAAAATAAACCTCATCAGATATTGGGGAATGATGGGACTAGAAAACAGTGGAAGTATAAACAATGCAAGATCAGTTCACTCATGCAAACAAAGTCACACAAGCTGCCAGCAGCCCTAATTCCTGCAGACCCATCTCTTCTAGAGTATGGGCAGATGGAAAAAGCTAGGTTATGCTGGGTTGGCATATGGCAGTCCCCAAACATGGTTAATCTCAAATGAAAATGCCAAAGGCATGTGACACAGAAGACTGTTGGGGGTTATCCTTCACTGCTCTATGGAGAAAGGGAATTACTTCTCAAATATTATAATCTATAAACTCATACAAACATATATAGAAACAAAAGAATCTCTACTCATGTTCATTAATTCTTGTTGGTCTCAGAAGCCTATTACCTAATATGATAATAAGATGGCTCCATTTTATCCCCGATAAACTCATCTATATATTCATGCCATGTTGATACTCCTGTGATATAAATTTGACTATGTCAGAGTCCTGCCTAAATCTTCCACCACTGTCCTAGAGTAGAAGTACCTCACAAAGCATTTTGAATGATTGGCAAGAGATGTTACAGGAAAAGTAGAGTGTGCTTAAATCACACAACCATTCTGTTGGGTCTAAGTTCAAGATCAGTAACACAAGAGAGTCCTCAATGCTGCCTGCCATTGGGCCACATTACTGTAGTTCACTTTCCCCACTTTCCTAAACAATGGTTTCATATTGCTGAAGTTAAACACCTTAGTATCATTATTGTCTTCTCTTATACCATACATCCAATCTGAGCTAATCCTGTCAAAACAAACTTAAAGGTATATTCAAAATCCAACACTTGTTTACCACCTCGAATGCATCTGTTCTATTCTGAGTCTTGCTCATCTCAAGTTTGAATTATTGCTGTAACTTTCCATGGGTTCTCCTTGCTTACAGCCTGGTCCCCTTGAACCTCTTTACATAAGGGCCAGGGTAGTTCTATGCAAACACAAGTCAGACAACATCATTCCTCTGGTCCAAACCTCTCATGGCTTACAGTCTCAGAGTAAAAGCCAAAATTGTTCAAATGCCTACAAAGCCTTGCGTGTCTGGTCCCCACTTCCCCCTCTGATTTCCCTTCCCACCTCTCTTCCCTCCATTCATTCTCTCTCCTATCTCTTCTCAAAGTTGCAAGTGTTCTCCTGCCCCAGGGCCTACTGCTGTCTCTGCTTAATCACTACCCATCACATAGCCCACATCTGCATAGTTTGCTCTCTCATCTTTAGTGTTTTACCAGAAAGTCATCTTTTTGGGGTGAACTTACTTAACTGCAACACCTGTTTCTGGACTAACCCCTGCTCTACTTGTACCTGTCTCCACTGCATGTGGAGACATATTTCATTCTTGTCTTAATTGGCTTGGGTTTCCACACCAAAATAACACAGAACGGGTGGTTTAAGCAACAGGAATCAATTTCTCATGATTTTGGATACCGACCAGTAAAATCAGGTGCTAGTTGACTCAGTCCCTAGTATGGGCTCTATTCCTTGCTTGTAGATGGCCTCCTATTCTGTGTCCTCACATGGCAAGGAAAGAGAGACAGCTCTGGTCTCTCTCCCTCTTATAAGGGCACTAATCCCTATATGGGGGTCCTAACCTCATGACCTCACCTAATTACCTCCCAAAAATTCCCCTTCCAAATACCATTTCATTAGAGATTATGATTCTTTTGCTGCACTATTTCTTCTGGCCTTTAATTTGACAATATGGTTTATGCATTTCCTGGGGGAGGTTGGGCAGATAAAATACCCAATCTTTCTCATACACATTGAACCCCTAGGTTGTCATGGCATCTTTTGGGATGTATTCTTTAGATCCCTGCTAGTTATGATATGGTTTGTGGAACAGTCTGAGTTCACAAATTATTTATTACTTGTCTGCATTGAGAAAAATACAGAAATTGATAGTCAGCATTTAGAAAATGCTATAGCTCTTTGACATTGCTGGCCAAAGTATGATAAATGGGCTTGGAAGTTGCTATTTCTTTCTCATTTCATATTTCTAATATTCATCTTTATTTGTTTTACAATAGTATTAGTTCATAAGAGAGTGAAAATAAATTGATAATAATAATTGTAATAATAATAATAATAATAATAATAATCTGGGCCTGAACTGGGGATGTAGCTCAGTGGTAGAGTTCTTGACAAGTATGCATGAGGCTCTGGATTTGATCTCCAACACCAGAAAAATAAATATGGCCTTTGCCACATATAATTTAAGAAGTCCTTCCTTAATGCAGGAAAACAGATTGTATGCTGAATAGAAAAACACACTTTAAGATTCAGCCATTACGTTTTACTTCTGGGTACCTTTCCTACATTTCCCCTCTGCCCCTTTACTGAGTCAACCTGCTCTTCATTCCCAGCCTTCCCCAGGATGTTCATCCGTTTGCTATGCCTTTCCTCACTCATGTGCCTGGGCCACCTCTCTCTACCCTTCAAAATTCAATTCCAAGGTTAATGGCTCCATGAAGGCCCCCATATTCTTCTACATAGACCTGGATGGCTTCTCTTTTCTTCCACAGCTCTCTAGTAAGCTAATCCACAGATTGATGCTTCATTGTTGGAGTATTTTGCTCACCACAAAGTGTTGAAACCCTGCAGTGTGAAAGGATCCACGGTCTCACTTCTTGACATAAATACATCTAAGTCCTTACCCTTGGGAGTTAATTCTCTACCTCACACTCTACTAGGAAATTCACTTACTAGACAATTTACTGGATATTCAGAATTTGTTTTTAGCAGCTTGATTGAGCAATAATTTATATCCCATCAAATTCATGTATACAATTTAATTTCACTGTTTTTGTATGCATTCACCACCATAAAATTTAGAGCATTTTCATCATCTCCGCAAACCTGTTCCCATTTGCAGTTATTCACTTTTCTCTCCAACCTCACACTTCATCCCTGGGAAACTACCAATCTTCTTTCTGTCTTTGCATATTTGCCTGTTTTAGACATTCATGTAAATACTATCATAAAATTTGTGATTTTTTTTGCTTATTTTATTTCACTTAGTATCACATTTTTCAAAGTTCAACTATGATGTAAAATGTCTCCTAATATTTGATTGAGAAGTTTTATGCCTATACTTATAAGAGATATTAATCTCTAGTTTTCTTTTCTTGTGATATTTTCACCTGATTTTGATATCAGGGTAATGCTGGTTTCTAGAATAGGTTGAGAAATGTTCCCTCATCCTCAATTTTCGAAAATTAAAAAAAAAAAATTCTCACTAATTCTTCTTTATATATTTGATAGAATTTGGCAGTGAAGATTAAATTAGAAATTTTTAAATCTTCCATAACTAATCTTTTTACTTGTTGTAGGTCGATTTAAAAGTTCTATTTCATTTGCAGCAAGTAATTTTTCTAAGAATTTGTTATGTCATCCAGGCTACCTAATTTGTTACAGATATTCACAGCACTCCCTTGTGATCCATTTTTATTTCTGAAAGATCAGTAATAATATCTCTGTTCTCATTCTTGATTTTGTTATTATAAGTCTTCTTTCTTTTTTCTTCATCAAACTAATTAGTTAGTCAATTAAAAATTGTTCAAAGAGGGATTGGGATATAGCTCAGTTGGTAGAGTGCTTGCCTTGCATGCACAAAGCCCTGGATTCAATCCCCAATATCACAAAAAAAAAAAAAAAAAAAAAAAAAAAAAAAAAAGGTCAAAGAACAAGATTGCATTGATTTTCTTTATTGCTTTTGTATTTTCTATTTTATTTTCTAATTTTTAAAATTTTATTCCTTCTGCTTATTTTGCATTTATTTTCTTCTTTGTATAATGCCCTAACTTGGCAAGTTAGGTTATTGTTTTGAGATTTTGTTTTTATAATATGGATATAGATTTCCCTCTAAGTACTATTTTAAGTGTATCCCATAATTTTTGGTATGTTGCATCTTCATTTTCATTTATCTCAAAATACTTTCTAATTTTTCATATAGTTTTTGACCCATTTATTATTTAGGAATGTACTATTTAATTTTCTCCTACTTTTGAATTTATGAATTTTATTTCTGTTATTTTTCATTTTATTCCATTGTGGTTAGAAAATATTCTCTGCGTGGTTTAAATTATTTTGCATTTACTGAGTCTTGTTTTATGGCATAGCATATCATCTATCTTGGGGAATTTCCATGTGTACTTGAGAACAAAGCATATTCTTTTGGTTTTCTGTTGGAGCATTCTATAGATGTCTATTTGGTCTAATTAGTTTATAACATTGTTTAAGTCTTCCATTTCCTTTTTCATCTTCTGACTAAAGTTCAGAAGTTACATTAATTTAATAATTATATATTAAAGGTACCCTACTTACTTCTAAATTTCTCATAAAAGGAATATGGGAGATAGAGTTCTGCCATTAGGAAAAAATATGACTATTTGGAATTCCTGTGATTAAATATTTTGCTGTAGAATGTGAAGTAGCCAAATGCCTTCACTTAAGAGCTCTCTGAAGATTCAATTTGAAAAAAATGTTTGGTGATTAAAGCCACAGGGGGCCAGCTCTTCTCTCCTGCTGTGAGTATGGCCACCTTGGGTATACACAGAAACATAGAAGAATATTGCTGCTTTTGCTATTTTAGGAGAATGTATCCATTTATTAAGTTATTCATAAGCATTGAATTGAATTCCTATTATGAGCCAGGAACTTAGAGGACTCAAAATAGTTCTTATACTTGGTTTTTACTACAACATATAATAAAAAATCCGATGGTCAGTCACTCCTACTAATGGCAGTTGACATTATCAGAAGGTGCAAGAACCCCCTCCCCATGCAGAACAAGGCTGGATTAAGAATGCTTTCCTGCAGGGCATGATGGCACACATCTGTAATCCCAGCAATTTGGGAGGCTGAGGCAGGAGGATTGCGAGTTCAAAGCCAGCCTCAGCAAAAGCAAGGCGCTAAGCAACTCAGTGAGACTCTGTCTCTAAATAAAATATAAAATAGGGCTGGGGATGTGGTGCTCAGTGATCAAGGGCCCCTGAGTTCTCCCCTGGTACTACCCCCCAAAAAGGAATGCTTTCCTTCCCCAGGCTCCCTTTCCCCCATATTCCTTTCCCTATCTTAATCAATTATTGACCTGTGCAAAAGGGATTATTTAATCTAGTACCTAATCTATGAGCTCAACTATGCTCACTGTGTCTAGGGTAATGCCCAGTGTCATGGAGACCACACAACCTTCCAACTTACCCCCATCGCACTGGCTCACTTTTTTGCTATAGAAAATTCTCTGTATACAGACAGATCTGAGTATAAAACCTGATTCTGGAATTTACTAGATATGTGACATTGAGCAATTTGCCCGCCTTCTCTTAGTCCGATCCTCAGTCTTCTATTCTGGAAACCAGGCATAAACATCTATTTCTCAGGATTGTGGGGTTAAATATGGTAAGATGCCTGGCATATCATACGCACTCTCCAGGAATGATAACTTAAAACATGTAAATAACCATACTTGTCTCCTTGCTGTGTTCTCATCTTTGTACTCAAGATCTTAGGTAGGATTTGAGTCTCATTCCAAAACCAAACCTGCTGACTTAGCCCCTCATATAAGTAACTGGAACTCTTCTTTGGGGCATGAGGGGGCGGGTGGGCTGCTCGCTGATCCTAGCCCTCTGGCTGTCAGCTGGAATTTTGCTGTAAAAAAAATGGACTATTCTCACACTACTACTGTTCATTACTATCCTGTCCACCAAAACTCAAGTTCACCTAGCTCCTTTATATCTACCTGCTGCCCTGGGGATATGTCCTTCCTACATCTAATGCTTTCTCCTTTCCCCCATTTGTTCAGGTTGCTAAAATGCCCAAATCCCTCAGGACTCATTTCAGTCAAATTATCAACAACAAACACTGAACTTCAAGGTCTTATCCACAGTGCCCACAAAATGCAATGGATCCATCTAATCTGCACCAAGACACTTCAGGGAACTCTCTGTGACTCAAGCCTGACCTGAACGGCCCCCTAATCTAGGCCAGATGGCAAATTGATCATTAACCTCATTCTGATGGACTTGTTTTTGCCCAAAATGAGCTGTTATAATTAATTATCTGCTATCTGGCATTTTATCAACAAATACCATCCATTAGCTAACATTTTCACTGCAAGATCAATGATAATTAATTATCACAGTGATAACCTGTGGCACTAAAAGATTTTGAAATCACTTCAAAATGCAGAGTGAGAGAAAGATAGAGAACAAGAGACAGCCAGAGAGATCAACTCATGCTCAGCACAGTTTTAATGTGAGGGTAGAAAGCATGGCTTCTGTAGTGTCCTCAAAACCCTACCCCACTCACAGAAATGCTCCAGATGACTTCTAATGGGGCTCTCATGCAATATCTGGAAAATCACATATTTGAGAACTAGCTGAATCTTTTTAAGCATGTGTCCATCTTCACTCTACAGTCATTGTCTCATCAGGCATTGATCAGAAGAGGTGGAGCAAATCCATCTAACCCTGGCAGAGACAACACAGCAGCCACCACAATGATATTTACTACCCTTCATATTCAAAGGAAATGAGAGTTAAAAAAAAAATGAAAAGGGAAGGGGATAAAGTACCCCTGGGTTCCATTTCCAGTACCAAAATAAATAGAATAAAATAATAATAGGAAATGACCTCCCTTTTTGTGATACTATAACTTTCCAGAAAGATAAAATATTTTCTGAAATATATCATCGCAATATTTGAATTTAAAAAAATAAAAACAAAATAAAACAAACCTAACATGAAACTTTTCTCCCAGATTTTCATTATTATTGCTTAAAAAATTGTTAACTTCAAAGCTAGGTGCAGTGGCACATGCCTGTAATGCCAGCACTTGGGAGGGTGAGGCAGGAGGATCACAAGTTCAAAGCCAGCCTCAGCAATGGTGAGGCACTTAGCAACTCAGTGAGACCCTGTCTCTAATAAAATACAAAAAAGATCTGGGGATGTGGCCCAGTGGTCGAGTGCCCCTGAGTTCAATCCCTGGTGCCATAAAAATAAAAAAAAAAAAAATGTTAACTTCAGCAACAAGGTTAGTGCTCCACTTGGTACATGATAGAAATTCAAGGCATTTTTTCTGTGTGTTTGTTTAAGATGACAAAGTGGGAAAAGGCAGTTTCCTACAGAGAAATTTAAAAAAAAACATTGCCTAGATGAGTGCCTGTCCAACTTGAAAAGTTTCTTTTTTTCTGAATTTGGGTCTGCTGTTGGCACTGCACACAGCCTGCCTCATTGCTCATAGACCCTTTGCTACAATGTGCACAGCTGGTGGTTGGGACCATAGCAATGGGACTATTTGTGAAACCCTCTCCCACTTTGCTGCATCAAATGGGTATGTTGCTTCAGGCAGGTTACATTCTTAAAGCTGATAAGATGGCTATGTTAACAAAGACAATTCAGTGTGAGCAGTGAGCCTTGGGTATTGCCAGCAGATGCTAACAGATTCTACTATGTGCCAAGCTGGTATCAATAGGAACAGCTTGTGCCCCAGAAGATTGTGAGAGCTACTACCAGGGTCAAGTAGTCACTCTCTGAAAAGCTTACTGGACAAAATGTAGTATAATCATGTGCTTGATTTCTTACAAGCCAGGTTCTAAGGAGTCAAGAAGATACATTCCCAGATGTAGAGGAAGAAGAAGAAGAAGGAGAAGGAGGAGGAGAAGAAGAGAGGAGGAGGAGAGAGGAGGAGGAGGAGGAGGAGGAGGAGGAGGAGGAGGAGGAGGAGGAGGAGGAGGAGGGAGGAGGAGGAGGAGGAGGAGGAGGAGGAGGAGAGGAGGAGGAGGAGGAGGAGAGGAGGAGGAGGAGGAGGAGGAGGAGGAGGAGGAGGAGGAGGAGGAGGAGGAGGAAGAGGAGGAGGAGGAGGAGGAGGAGGAGGAGGAGGGAGGAGGAGGAGGAGGAGGAGGAGGAGGAGGAGGAGGAGGAGGAGGAGGAGAGAAAGAAGAAGGAAGAAGAAGAAGAAAGAAGGAAGAAGGAAGAAGAAGGAAGAAGAAGAAGAAGAAGAAGAAGAAGAAGGCCAAAAACTATGATGAAGGGAAATGGTCAGACTGGTCTAAAGGAAGTAAAATGTTCACGGAAAGAAAACAAACCACAGAAAGGAAGAAGGGACACATTTAAGACAAGGACCTGAGCTCAAGATCTTTCCTAGTGGTAAAAAAGCATTTGGGGAGCTTCCACTGCAAGGGGCTTCAACACCAGCTCAGAGCAACCCCTTGTCTCCAGTGCAGAGCAGGCACCAAGGACAGCTCCCCACACACAAGAGGAAACTGAGTTGCCTCTGCTTTGATCACTAGCACCATACAGTAGACCTGCAACATAAAGATTTATAAACAAAGCAGTTCAGGGTTTGGAGGTGACTTTTCAGACCTAACAGGGTTCTGATCTCTGAGGACCAAAGGCCTGGTAGTAGCTACAAGCTTTGTAGAACTTGGAGTCTCCGAGGGCTAAGTGGGAATGCTAGATGAGCAATTCTCATCTTCACCTTTAGTGAGAACTTGGGAACAATTTTTTGAATCATTCGTTTTTAAACTGTAATGATGGTCAAATTTGGATGTTGTGAGACTTATTTGCTGATAAGTCTAACCAAGTGAACTCAACCAACTGTAAGAATAAGTTCTGCTATACTTTTTTTAAAAATATTTATTTATTTGCTTTAGTTGTACACAATGCAATGCATTTATGTTTACGTGGTGCTGAGGATCGAACCCAGGCCGCGCACGTGCTAGGCGAGCGCTCTACCGCTGAGCCACAACCCCAGCCCACTGCTATACTTTATGGTTGGTGTGATTCTAAATTCTTAAAGCAAAATGTTTGTTTTTTTAACCTTAGAAATTTGTACATGTGCACAAGTCAGTTTGCCTCATGTCACTCAACAAGTTAACTCTTCGCACATAGTCACAATTCTCCAAGTGTTTTTGTTCTTTACACCTGTCTTCTAAAACACATACAAGAAAATAGTCTTAAATAAAATCTACATTATTTTACTATAGTCTATCATTTCCTTTTTAAAAATTTTTGGGGGATTTTTTTCACAATAATCAATATAGGACAATTTTCTTCACATGGAAAAGGAGATAATCTCATCACTTAATTTTTTTTTAAGGCAACTGTTCAAACATGCTTCTTTCCTTCAATGAAAAAGCTTGGTAGAAATAACTTAGGAAAGGGGAAAAGAAAAAAAAAAAAAAAATTCCGGATCAAGTAGACTTTTCAGACAACTCCTTTACTGCCCTCTAAAGTTCAAGAACAATATGACAACTATGTTGCAGACAGCATTTTATTCAATTGAAATAATACTGCCTCATTTTAAGAAAAGACCTCATTCTGGAAAACATGTCCTTAGGCAAATTTGTTACTGTGTGAACTATAGACACAAACTCAGATGGTATACACTATTCACTCCATGTGGCCCCTTGATAAAAATCAAGAGGCCCAGTAAACACTAGCTGTATGAAGCAGCTGGTGATATAACATGGCATACTTTCCTTATAGAAAGACTACCCACCACCACAGTGATAAAAATCATGGTATAGTAAATGTATAGATCAGTAACATCATTTCTCATTATCATTATTAAATACTACATACTGCATGTAATTACATGTGCCATACTGTCATATGGCTGGCAGCACAGTGGGTCTGCTTACACTGGCTTCACTGCAAACATAGGACAAATACATTGTATCACAACTTCATAAGGCTACAACTAAGGAATACAAGTTTTCAGCTCCATTAATCTCATTGGATCACAATAATATACATAACCTGTTATTGACAAAAATGTTGTTGTTTGGGGTATAATTGCACCAGAATCCTTAAAACTCCATAAAGTACTGGGTGCATTAGTTTCTGGTCTCAATAAAGTGTGACCATCTCTGTCTGCTATAATTTAAGGGCTCCTTGTTCATGAGCTGGGACAGAATGAGAACTAAAAGGCAGGTATTTGTTTTATCCCTGATGCCTCTGTTAGTAAGAGGGTCCCCATTAGTCTCAATTTACTATACAACTAATCATATAGCAGCCAGATTTTCAAGTTTTGAAAATGATCATTTCTTTAGGGATATTCATAATTTGTGTTCTGTGGAGGGTTTTTTGTTTGTTTTTGCTTCCTATGTCATGATTATGACAAAAATGTATTACTACAAAAATAAATGTAGGACGGTATGGCAATACTGGGAATGTCTACTAAGAAATATGTAAAACTGCGACTCAGAGACTGCCTTGTAGACCCATTTTAATAATGTACCGTGGAAAGAGAAAGCTCTGGGGTCTGGCATCTGGTCAAATTCTCAGAACCTGAAGATTGAGAGTGATGTTCAGGGAAAAAAAAAAAAACAAGATAATAGCAAAAAGTGGGCCTGTGGAAGGATGAGCAAGGGGAGGTTAGGTCCTGGGAAGAAATGCAAGAGGAAAGATTCACTGAGCTCCTGTTTTGAACTAAACACCTTTACTTGGTCATGATAAACACATAAGGTATTGTTATTTCTATTCTACTGATGATATAATTGAAATTCAGAAGAAACAGATAATTTGGTTCAGTCCTACAGATTGCAAGAAGCAGCAAATTCAGGAGGCCCTGTTTCTCTTGTACTTCTCAATGCAGTGGCCAAGTAACCTCTTGGCCTGCCAGGAGAGCTAGCGGGAGAGATGAAGTATGTGAGGGAAAAAGAGGGACAAACTGTAAAGGACCAGAAGGAGGGATTAAGGTAATTAAAATTTCAAAGAGTCTTCCTGGTGACACACTGAAAAGCCATAGGGAAGCAGTTAGTTACAAGAGCATTTTTGGCTAAATTCCAGAATCAAGGACCAGGTGTTGAAAGAAAAAAAAAAAAAATTAAAAACAAGTATCCCCTCTGGGAGCCTTTAATCATTAGGACAGTGCTTTTAATTTTAGCTGTGCATCTGTGGTTGATTTGAACCAGCAGGTTTAGGTCCTGTGGTTCCTTATCATCACTTGGAAATTGTTTTAAATGTAAATTCTCAGCACTCTCCCCCACTCCCAGATCCACTACCTAACAGCATCTGGGGATGGGGCTCAGAATATCTTTATAGCAAGCCTTGCCAGAGGTTCAGATGCATGCTCCAGTTAGATAACAAGGTTTGGATAAATTCTTTAGTTTGGTGTGAGCATATGATCTAGGTAACTTTTACTATCAGGCAAGTTTGAAAAGTCCTGTTTTAGAAAGTAAAAGGAAACTTTACAATTGACTCAATGAAAAATGTTCCCTTCCTCTGAAGAAAGCTGTGATCATTCAGACTCTCTCCTCATTTATTCATGGAGTCATTTAAATTAGGACAGTAGAGCACCGAGTCCCATGATCCTGGAAGGTTTGATTTCCTGACTCTGAATGGAGTAATAGAAATGGAAGGTTGAAGAAGGTGGAGCAACTTGGGAGAGTAAAGAGCAAACTACTAGAATTATCGCTGCATTTCAGTTCTAGAAGTTGAGCATTTATAAAAGTGGAGCTGGAAGATTTCCTTAAATTTGCATTTCATGATCAAAAACAGAGTTCTGCCAATATTTGCATATTCTAGCTTCCAAGGATTACAGATTGAGACAGTAAATACTTAGCCTTTTTAATTTCCTTTTTTCTTTTTTCAAGGACTTTATAAAAACTATTAATTTTATCCCCAACACAATCTTCCAGGACAGGCACTATTATTCCATTTCACAGGTAAGAAGACTGAGGCTCTGTAGATAAGTGCTCAGTTGTGTCAAATATACAAACAGACTATCTCTGTCCCTGGATTTTACTTCAAATTCAAGGAGTCTACTATATCCCTTTAAGGCCACAAAATACACATGTAGTTTTATATCCCTAATAATATCTAATAAAACACCTAGAAAACTGTGTAATAGATTTCTTGACAAAATCATGTTGTATTTAATTTTATTAGTTGTAACTGGAGAACAGAAACCAGAATACTCATGCACTGAAATGTACTTGCATTATTTTTTGGTACTATTTCACTTTTTGTGTCCTCATAAAAATGACAGTGGCCTGTGTGGCAGATGTATCCTGAAGTTCACCAAACATTCTTTTGTGCCTCCTCCATAAGGCAAAATTGTTGCTGGCATTGGTTGCACAGCCAGAGACCACATTTCCTAGACAGTCCACCCAGGGTTATGTGACGGACTAGTTCTGGATAATGGAGGAAAAGTAGAAGCAATGACTGTCAGCTATAGGGTAAGGTGGATGAAAAGCAAATGCCCCTTTACCTTCAATTTCCTCCTCTCCTTAATACATAGGATCCTATGAGCAATATGGTAGAGAGAATCTGAAACTCTGATTGACTAAGGAAGTGAAGTCTACCACAAGTGAACAAAACAGTTACATGGGTGAGAAGCTTGTTTCATTCTGTTGATTTTTGCAAATGTGCGAGTTTGTATGTTATTGCTGCTATTACTACTAACCTCATCAACACATTTCATGTCCTTTCTGTGATGATAACTTTCTGTTTTTTTTATTTGAGATGTTTTTAAAGAATAATTTCCATGTTTGGTAAAGATTCTATATAACTTTGTGAGCTTAGTTCTTCACTCATGGATTTTAAAGGGCCTAAGTGGGACTTTTGACTCTCCTAGCTCCCCTTAAGAAGAATACTTATTACCATGAGTGTACTATTTGGACTATAGCTCAGATTATTGGTAAGCATCAAGCTACCTAATCAGCTAAATCTGGATCCAGTCCTAAGCTCTTCCATTGCTAAAATGTGTGAGCATAATTAAATTACTGAGTATTTGTCCTCCCCAATGAGAGTTAAAAATCCCTATCCTCTAAGATTATTATGAAAATTAAAATTAATATTTATAACTATTTAAATGTAAATTCATATCTGCAAATTAATAGTTGTAAATGTATAGCACATAGCTGGCATTAACAGCTGATAGAATTTCAAAATATGCTCCCGGAGAAAATTATACTTTTCTCCCTTAATGGCATTAGGATTGGTCACATGACTTACTTTAATCAATGAAATATGAGTGGAAAAGGTGTGTTGTTTGCAAACTGAAGACTGATCCCTTTTCTTTCTGACATGATGATTGATAGTATTCTAGCAAGACACTGCCCCACTCTTTTGAATCCTGAAATGAAGATGACTCAGAATGAAGACATGGTTACCGTGCAATGGAGCAAATGTTAAACATGTTACAAGACATGGGGATTGGGGGACTACTGTTATTGCAGTATAACCCAGTTTTTCTGACAAATGTATCAAACATGTTTCTCATTCAGGGAAGACAGGAAAATCCTTCACATTGTCTAATTCTCCACACAAAACTGGGGTGTTCACTCTATTTCCTGTCTTTCCCTCCTCCCCTCTGACAAATGACTACTAATTAAAATAATGTAGGCTCTGTCTTTGCTTTTCTTCCTGAAGGAGATCTAAAACTTTGGAAGAAATGCAGAGAATGAAGTAGTTTCTGATAGCAAATGAACAGAATTTTTTTTTTTTTTTAATTAAGAAAGGATCTGATTTCTATGTTGTCCTTTGCTAGTTAAGATTTAAGAATTAGAAATAGGGGCTTTACATAGATTCAACTTCTACCACTTTATTACAATATATAATGTTAGCAAAAAGTGAAACCTAGGGTTGAGAGCTTCATTCTTCCTAGTGAAGTCAGAGAGTATTTTCAGGAGTCATGTGGGAGGCTACGGAGAAGCCCAAGAATTCTAAACAGTGCTGTGGAATATCAGAATGTGATGGAGCATTGACATGTGTGTAGAATCACTCTAAATTTATCAAATGGGGAAGTCTAGGGTAAAAACACTGCTTTTCATTGTCTTTTTCCATGAATTGTGTCAATGGGAAATATTCACCTTTATTTTTTTCTTTAGGAGCAGATAAGGTGGAAAAATGAGTGTCACTGAGAATTTTGTCAATTAATCTCACTTTTCCATTATTATTATTATTGTTTTTGAAATTGCCTCAGTACACCTAGCAATTTGCTGCCCCACAGTCCTATTAACCCAGACTCTGCGAATGGAAAAAGCAATGTTTTCATGCTGTTCTTACTATAATCACAGCAAAACACAAAAGATAAATTTACTGGACTTCAAGTATGTGCACCATGCATACCACAGGCTCTTACTTTATTAAACATTCTTTGAAAAACCAAAGAGTGACTTTGAACCTGTAGGTTATATAAGTCTCCCTTCCTCCCTCCCTCCCATAGTTGCTATGATTCCTCAAAAAGAATGTCATTTTCCAACAATATCATCTGAAGTGATATCTTCATGCAGAGGCTGTCCAGGTTAGGGAAGGATGGGGAAGGGGCAGGGCAGGACAGGGAGCAGGGCTTCATGAGAGGAGGGAGCTAGAACACTAAACCAAATTATAAAAGCTGCCCTCTTTATGTTTTTCACAGTTTCCTTTCATACTGTTTCTCCTAGCATTTTCATTAGAGCTTGAAATATGAATCTATTCTCAAATATGACTAGAAGACCTACACTGGGTAAGGGTTAGGGTTATACACATCTCTAATTCTATAAATGTTTACACATTAGTGTTGTACTTTACTCCAAAGCAGAACTGAGTTGTATTTTCATCTTGCAGATGAAACTGGTACCTAGAGAAGTTAGGAAAGAAGGGACAGCAGATAGAGCTCAGGCCACCACACAAAGAGCCCCTACCACATGGGAAATGCTGTTACCTACCTATGAGCTGATACCCAGAGACTGGCAATAACTTTCAGTATTCTGTTAAGTGACACCTTGTAACCAAAGCAAATTATGGGCTAAAATTGTGTCATTTAAAATAATCAATAATTCAACTAATTTCCCTAGAATCAAGAGATTTTCAGATCAAATATTTAATATCAATCACCCTTGGCATGCCTTCCAAAGGCCCCTGAAGAAAAACAAGTTCTCAGTTCCAGGGTTTACAAAACTGTACTCTGGGACATTCCTTGAAATGCAAATTCACCTAGATTGCAGCTGCATAGATGAAAGCTTTGTGAAACTCTTAATATTCTAACTAAAGAACTTATTAATCTACATTTCAATGGAAATTTTTGATTTTGACATGTGAAAACTATGTTCACATTTTTTTTTACCCATTCTAGGAGATTAAATATCTAGGAGGTATGGTGATTTCTTTTTAAATTTTTAATATCCAGAAACCTAGCTGTTAAATAATAAACCATTTTATCATGAAAGCCCCTTTCTCTTCAATGCCATCTTATTAAATTCTTATTTCCACAGTGCCTTTTCACAGACTAGTTCTCTAGAGAAAGGAAAAAAAAAAATATCTCATTGATTTTCATATGAAGACCCAGGCCCTACCTTCCAAATTAGAGGGATTTGATTCAAATCTGGCATCTTAAAAATAAATACTCCAGCCCAAAAGTGAAAGAAAAAGTTTTTTTTTTAGATGTTTTATCTTTAGAGTCATCCATCTACCACTCATATGTTATAAAGATACAAATAGAAGAAAAAAAAATCTCTCTTTACCTATCTGTTTATCTGTCTAATGAGTGTTTCATAACTTTGCTAAAAGTAGAATTTACTGTCCCTGCTATGAGAATGTAGATGTTGAAGCCTTTGCTCCCAAGTGAATAACTGGAGACAGAACTTTAGGAATATTTAAACGTAAATGAGATTTCAAGGGTGGGCCCTAATGCAGTAGGACTGTGGTCTCATAAGAAGAAGTGCCTGCCTGTCCTTTCCCTCTCCCTCTTCCTATCCCCCTTGGCTCTCTTTCTGCCACGTGAAGACACAGTGAGGAAGCAGCTGCCTACAAGCCAGGAAGGGCCCTCGCAGGTCATCCAGCTCCTAATCTTAGCCTTCCAGCTTCCGGACTTATAAGAAAATAAATGTCTGTTGTTGAAACCATCCAAACTATGGTTCTTTGTTATGGAAGCCTGAGTGGACTAATCTAATATAATCCTTATGTTAAAGATACAGACTCTGAAACTCAAGAGATGAGTTTCTATATGTTTAAATGCTGGAACCTGGAAACCTGGAAGTGCTACCAGAGTTGAGGACCTCTGTCACTGGGACTCATGGGTTCCACTGGACTGCAACATCTTCCTTTGCAGAACAAAGCAAATGTGTGTGTGTGTGTGTGTGTGTGTGTGTGTGTGTGTGTCCTTTTCCCCCTGGAGACTGTTGATTGTAGAGCTCAGTGTGATTTGTGTTTAAAACCCTTCCTTTTCTGCCATGCCTGTGCTCCCTCCTTGCAGACTTCCTTTATCAAATCCATCAAGGGCTCTGAACCAGGCACTGCTCTGGGTGCTGAGGAAGCAGCATGACCTGAATACAGTCCCTGACCTCAAGGAGCATCCCAGCAGAGAGCTTGTTGCCAGCAGTTCCCCGCTATAAGAATGTTTCTTGAATAAATTTTTAAAAATCATATATATATATATATATATTTAAAAGCTCAGTGTTATAGTTCTGATCCTTTGTTGGAATATAATAAATTAGAGTCCTACCATTTATTTTGACCATATTCTCAAAGCCAATTATTCTTCAGTTTGTCTACTCAAGCTTCTTTTCTCCCACAAACAACTATCCTTACTAAACTTTATGTAGCTCCCTAGAGCAACTTAGCAAGGCTAAGCTGTTTTTCAGGATTGTGCCTGACACCCCGAGCTTAGTGTCTGAAACAAACTTAATGAGCTCATTTTATAGTCTCCTCTAGGTCTCCAGGAAAATATTAAATCCAGGGACCAACACTGAATTTCATTAAATACCATGGGATTTTCTTGCATTCTAAATTAAAAATAGCTACTCTCTGGGTAAATCATCCGGAGTCAACAGTGTAGCAACTAACCCAGGTATCAGGGGGCCACAACTGCATAGCTTACTGATAACCATCTCATGGGGCGAATCAATACCCTTGCTGTGTACAAGGTGAACATCTATATGGTGTTCAGCATAAAGAAATGAGGCTGCACTATTTGCAAATTCATTATGTTAGCTCTTACCAATTTCTCTTAAAATATTAGTAAATTGATGTGATAGTTAATTTCCTACAAGGGCACCACATTGCATAATTCTCTACAGGAGCAAGTCCCACTGCTGATCCTTCAACACGTCTCTGAGGCAGTCTGAAGAGACCCCAGTGGCCAAAATCACATCATAGTATTTAGCCTAAGGAATACAAGGCCAGAGGCATTTTTCTCAGGATTCACTATAACCTTCATTCATCTTTTTTCCCCTTGCTTTCCCCCTTTAAAAGGCTGTAGAAAAAAAAAAAAAAAAAAAAAAAAAAAAATCCATTAACTGAAATATATCTCCAGTGTCTCTATCCTTTTAATGTTATCCTGTCAAGGTACCTTCCTACTGCTCAACAAATATTCCATTCTTTATTTGAAAAACCTTTACCCTTCTTTTTGGCAAGTGACATTTGATTTTCTGGTTTTCTTTTTCCCTTTGATCTTTACTTCTGTTTGATGTGTCTTGGTGTTCTGCTCCCTTAATAGGGTTAACGTTTTATTTTTGAAACACTTCAAATTAAGTGGAAGAACTCCAGGCCCCAGGTTGGTTTTGTTATCTGTTTGGTTAGTTACTTATCTATTTAATCCTCTGTTATTTCCTAAGTAGCATTTATCTCAATGGAGATTTCATGCCCTCCTTACACCCAGGACCTGAGTTTTCTGAAACCTCAAGTGTTATTTTGATGTGTCTCAGTCTGGAACAGGTTCTTTTTATTTCATCGCCCCAAGTAAGACCTAAATAGCTGCTGCCTGTTTGCTGCTACATCATAATATAAGATGATAACACCAGTTTTTTAGTGCCAAAGGGCAAACATTTTCAGGGTGCTTTCAAGAGTTGAAGTACTGTAAATTCTATGTTGCATTAAGACAACAAACAAAACAAAAACACAGTCATGGGTAAGGTACCAAGAGACTCTTTGATAGGGTGGAAATTAACAAAGCAAAAGCAAACCCAAGGCACATCAAAAGTTTAGCAATTAAAGGATATTTTCTGAGTCGTTAAATAGTTGGGGAGGAGAACATCAGGTGGCCCCCAACTAGCAACTCTTCTGATCCAAAATGCTATGGGCCCTTGTAGATGCTGCTACTCCCCTTGAGACCTTAGTGAAGGAAGCGACCGTGGGTATCTTTCATTCTCTCTTAAGATAGAATGTCCAAGAGAAAGCGAGACAGGGGAGGCACTAATGCTAAGCACTATAGCTTTCAGTTTCAGATCAGATTTCCGACCTTCCTGGCTTGATGAGGGGGTTCATAGATTCAATCTGAATCTTTTATTCAGTCCCTTTGTTGGTATGTCCAGAAGATTAGATTACCTGGATGGCAATATCACATAGAGAAGAGACAATTAGATTTCAGACATAGGTAACTTGGGTTCAAGTTCTACTATTTGCAGTTGTTTTGCTCAGTTTTCTAATTTTAAACAGAGGAGGAAGGTCCCACTTGTTGCTTCATTATTTTCTTAAATATGAAATGACTAATTATAATATGGCAGTCACTTTTTAGGGTCCAGTAGATGATCTTTAAGGCCTGTTAGTATTTCCCTGCGAGGCTGCTCAGCTATACCTCTGAGCCTATGCATTCTTCTCTGATTGAAAGGGAACGGTACTGTGGACCAGGCGGCAGCTGCAGGGTGTGACTCTGCCAGGAGATGGCTGCTCTCAATGACTTTTACTTTAGATTATTCAGGCTCATCCTGCCACCATCCAAAAAGAGAAAAAGGTAAAGCAAAATAGAACACATCTAAAGATTAGGGCCAAGAGATAGAAAGTAATAAACAATGGAGCTAGAAACAATTTACTGAGCACTGACCTGGTGCTCAACTCTGTGGGAAGACAGACAAGTCTGATGTGGTTCCTAATTCTCAGAAAGTAAGACTCACATGGAAGAAATTATACATACTAAAGGAGATTGGGACCCAGGGTGGGTGGTGTGGCCAAGGCTGGAGATACAGTAAGGTGTAAGAAGAAAGGACCACACGAAGGATGGAGGGCTTTGAAAGGCAAGACTGGGCTCATGGCAGGCTGCTAATATGAAGTCAGTCTTTAAATCACTTATGTACACAGCATCATTATCATACAAAAATAATCACCTGAAACAAAAAGCATTAAATGAGATTTTACTGAGAGGGAACAGTTTATATATATTTGTAGGGAAAATAAACTTTGAAAACAAGCTAAGGTTTCAAATGAACAATGTAGAGAAAATATTTACAACACAAGAAAAATATAAGAAAATCGTGCAAAATAATAAGTAGAAAACAAAACTCAGAAAGGTTGAACAGTTTAATAGGCCACTTATTTGAAATTTTAAATGTAGTCATATATTTACACCACATTGCATTCTAAAGTCACATGCATAGTTTAACGGGGACATGAAATCACATTTTCAAGTCAGCTATTTCCTAAGTTATTTAAACAAACAGAAATTGATTTAACAGAGAGAAAGGTAAGTTCCTAATTCATTTAATCCTATAAATTAGGCATAACTTTGAGATAAACAAGAATAGTTAAAACAACAATAGCAAATGTATAAACAAATCTTTACAGAAAAAAATAATAAGTAATATAGATAAAAAATTATAGTAGACTTATCATATAAAGACTCTAACTTAACTTGATAAAAAGTGTTTAATAGTACCTCTTAAAATATCTTGTGTTTTGGTGCTGATTCACTAGAAGTAGTTAGTTCAACTAAAGTGACAAGAAAACTTCCTTACATCAAGACAATCAAATGAAAAACATAACTCATAAGAAACCTGAATGAAATGATAAGGTACAAAATAATCATCAAAGAGCTATAACTTGTGCCTCTCAGAAATAACATATAGAGTTTATATAAAAATACTCAGTTCACAATGACAACAAAATCCATAAAACTCATAGAAATAAGCCTAAATGAAATTATTGAAAACACCCATGTAGAAAACTGCAAACCAAAACTAGAGAACATAAAAGACCTAAATAAATGGAAAGTCATAAAATATTCCTATTGGGGACATTCAACATTGTAAAGAGGTGAGTTACTTCCTAATCTAATTAAGCAATAATTTTTTTTTACATTCCCCCCCAAAATCTAAAGGAACTCGTTTTTATTGGATATTGCACACCCGTTTAAAAAACAGGGCTGATACAAGACAGGCATGAAAAAGCAAGAGGAACTGAACAGAAGAGACTTGTACTCCAGGATATTAAAACAACACTCTTGGTACTTAGGTATTGATGGGTTTTGATGGGTTGAGTATTGATACAGCCAGAATTAGACAGGCAGTCAGTATAGATAGGTAAATTGAGTCAGGTAGGATCAAGGAGGTAAATTTGAGTGAGTCCAGGAAGTTGGAAACTGCCCCCTGTGTGACTGAAATGCCTTCAGAACCCTTCCTCCACCCTTATCAAGAAGCTGCCCCTGCTCCAACCTGTTGCTAAGGTAACCTGTCCTAGGAATTGCCCCTCCCTACAGGGAGCTATAGGTTGTTAAATGATGTGTCCTGGGCTGCTCCTTCCTGTCCTTCCCAGTTTCCCACCTTTTGGCCAGCCCACCTAGCATTCCTGGCCCCCCTCACATAGGCAGGAGGAAGAAAGATAGGGGGAAGAGGGCAGGAGAACAAAGGAAGCTTAAGACATATAAATAGGCAGAACAACCTCGCTTCTTGGGAAACCAAGATACCAGCTATCGCCCCCTTCTCCCTCCTGGGAGAAGTCTATGTTATCCCTTTTAAATAAACCCTGCTTTATATGCTTGCCTCTGCATGCTTCTCTAATGTTCAAACTTCAACAGGTGAGGGAATAGAACTCATAACTGATAACCGGCAGTATCATTCATACAGAGATAGAAAATCCAATCACTAGAATAATCTAAAGAGTTCTGATATTTGGAAAATATCAGAGAGAACCGATATTTGAAAAATCAAAATTAGTGAGGAATGCATAGAGATTTAATGTAACAATAAAACCTGGATGTTGAAGTGAAATTTAAAAAATCCACAAACTGATCCTGTAGTGAGTTTAAAGGATTTGAGAACTAATCAAGGGCAAAGATAGGCCTGCAAGATGGTAGTGGCACAGTGTACTTGATTTGTGCAGCCTTTTGACAGGCTTGCAGGAGAGCAGGAGTCCTGCCTAGAGAGGCAACTATAAAGCTGTATAGTTCACGCACTGCAGAGCTTCACCTGTGTCTGTGTGGGAGGGTCTGGGTGTCCTCAAAGTCTTTCTTGTGAGCTCCATTCTGTACGGCAGTATTCACATAAGCTGTGCAATAGAACTGGGCAGTTTTGTAGAACTCCTAACTCATCCAAGTGTTCCTCATTTCCACACATAATATACCACAAGCCCCTACAGAAATGGCCTGACCCATCTACCTAGTGCATATGAGCTTAGCATTAAAGACTCAATAAAAGAGCCACCTGATCTAAAAAGTCCTTCCTGGTCCAACCTGGCACAAACAAAAAGGCCTAACCAGCCTCTTTCTTCTCTAATCTTAGTTCCTTCCACAAACTCACCACAACTTAAATACCTTAGATTGCTTATTTATTTACTTGGCTCCTTCAACAGGTAGCAAGCTTTTGAGGTCAACATCTCTTTTTACTCATCTTTGCATAAATGGTCTCTGGCATAGGTCTCACACATGGTAAACATTTAATATATATTTGTTGAATAAATAACAAGGTCAGAAGAGCTTTAATTCTATTGTGTGGCAATCTGCAAGATATTGAGTATTTTTGCTACCTTTTGGTGATACTCTAAAACATTTACTTGAGGACAGAGAAGAATGGGATGCATATATAGTTGTGTCATGACACATTAATTAGCAAGGAGGCAGCTCTCAGCTATAAAATCATTACAGTTGGCACAACACCCTCATCAGTTCATACTATTAAATGCTATAGATAAATACCGCAACATTAAGTTTTTTGTGGCAGTGCAAATTAAAGCATTAGCAAGTAATGCAATTATTTCAATGTTTTTTTAAGTGGTTATATGCCAATGCTTACTCCCATTTTTAACCATTTAATTATTTCTCACTACTGTCTAAAATCCTTAACGTGGCCTGGAACATGCTTTTATAACATGGCATTTGTCTATTTCTAAATGTATCTCCTGTCAGTCAGTTATGATTTTCTCCCTAAAGATCATGTGTGAGAAAACGCAAGAATGTTCAGAAGTTAAATGATTGGATCATGAGAGCTATACCCTAATCAATGAATTAATCCACTTGGATGGATTAACTGGGTGATAACCATAGGTAGGTGTGGCTGAAGGAAGTAGTCCCTGGGGGCGTGCCTTGGGATTTATATACTGTTCCTTGCTCCACCCTCACTCTGCTTCCGGGATGCCATGACCTGAGCAGCTTCCCTCCATCACCCCCTTTCACCATCATGTTCTGCCTCACCTGAGGCCCAGAGCTATGGAGTCAGCTGAGGAAACTGAGACTGTGAGTTCAAGATATATATTTCCTCAAGTTGCTCTTGTCAGGTATTTTGGTCATAGTGATGCGAAACTGACTAAACCACAGCCTTCCTTGTTCCTCACCCATCAGAGCCACACCATACATGTGCTCTACCTTTAGACGCTTTGCAACTTGAAATTTCAACGTGCAATTGCCTTAATTCATTCTCAATTCTCTAAAATCATCTCTCAACTTCATGTTTTGGTATATTCTATCACTTCAGCCCATAATATTCTTCCTAGTTTTGTAGAAATTCAAGCTGTTTCCTTCACCTACCAGCTTAAGTCCATTCTCTGTGAAACCTTCTCCTTCATCCCCAGTGGGATCATGGGCTCCTCGTCACCAACTTTCATGGTCCTAGGTGCACCACTCACATTGATGGTGTTTAACACAATACTGGTAATTATCACATTTCTCATCTGTATTTCACATCTTTGGGGTCTTCTTATCTGCAAATCCCTACTGTGCAAGACAAGTTGGAATGGCAGTCATATAACAGACACATAACCACTGAATGAGGAAGCAGCAAACAGGCAAGTCTGATTCAGGCCTGTTTGAAGTGGCTTTTCAGCTTTATAAAAAGTTCTTCTTGGAAAAAGTTCACCACAGTCTTTCATACACAGCCTCGGCCTGGGATTTGCTTTTCACCTATTATTTTTCCTTTGTGTCATAGGAAGGAGGTTCCTAAGAAAAAATCCAGGATGTAAACCTTTATTTTCTCCATAGCTGTGTCTCACACAATCCATGATCCCAGGGCCACTGCCTGGAAACAGCAGAAGAAATGAGCTGTGTCTATTTTCTATTCTTTTTACTCTTGATATTTTTGATTATTCCAAAGAGTCTGTTGGAAGGTACAGTAGTGAAATGATCATATGTGTCCCTTTCTCTTTCTTCAAGTGAATTATTCAGTTTCTCTTACAGTGCTGTGGGTAGGAGCTGCAGGCAGTACAGTCTTACATATACAACTTGGGCTTAGATTAGGATACTGACTTAATAATTCCATAACTCAAAAGCAAATTCCAAGATAAAAGCTGAATTTATAAATGTAAGAGATACTCTGAATGTGGGAGATAAGAAATAAGTAATGTATTTTAGGTGGTTTCAGGGGTTTTATCTCTATCTCCCAAGATCAAAGAAAATGGAAGAATTCATCTAAGAGCCATCAGTGAGACTGTGAGTTTCTTATATTTGTTCATATTTGTGTTTTGTTTCTAGCTCTGCCTCATTTACTGACATAATACTAAAAAATATTAAGAAAAAAATATAAACATCCTTTTGTTTTTATTTTTTTAAAGCTTTGGGGCATACTTCTCAATTTTGCCAGTCAAACTCTCATTTTAAATATTCTCTCCCAATTTTGTTTTACTTCCATTATGACATTTTCTGTCAATTATATATTCTTTATTTTCAATGTGATTTTTAGAATATTTTAAAAGTCTTTTATTTATAGAAAAATTGCAAGTAAAGTACAAAATCTTCTCCTATTATGCTATACCCAGTTCCCCTTCTTATTAACATCTTACATTACCATGGAATGTTGTATTAATATTGAAACACATTTACTGACTAAAGTCCATACTTTATTTAGATCTCTTTAACTTTTTCTCTGAATCCTTTTTCTTTTTCAGGATCCCATTCAGGACACCATAATACAGTTAGTTATATTGTCTCTTTAGGCTCCTCTGGGCTGTGACAGTTTCTCATACTTTCCTTGATTCTGATACAATGTTGGTTTTAGAGAATGTTGGTTTGGTTAAGGAGTCCCTTAGTAGGAACTTCTCATACATTTTCTCATGATTAGACTGGGGCTATAGGTTTTGGAGGAAGACTACAGAGGTAAAATGTCATTTTATCACATTATATCAAGGACATATACCATCACCATGACTTGAAATTATTGATGTTGAAGGTGATCATCTGGCTGAGGTAGTATTTGTCAGGACTTTTTTTTTCTTTTTTTTTTTTTACTGTAAAGTAATTAATTTTATTTTCCTTTTTATACTGTTCTCATTGAAAGGAAGTTAAGGACTGAGGAGTTATGCTCCATCTCTGTGACAGCAGAAAATCTACATAACCAGAAAGTCTACAAATATTATTTGCACAGAGATATGTCTATTTTTCTTCATTAATTTATTTGTTCAAACATTTATTTCAGTTTGTAGTCATGAATGTTTATTCTATACTTTGGGTTGTAATACAAACCCACATTATTTATTTTGCTGCTCAAATTTTCCCAGCATTGGCTGATGAGATCTCATTCATCTGGTTCCTGTGTCCATTTGACCTTACTGTAGGCTTTTGCTTGGCGTGCTTTGAGTAGTTCCTTTCCCTCTGACGCTACAAAATGGCACAGGCTCATTTTATATATATTCTGCTCTAGTCCTAGAATCACCATTTTCTCCAAGAAGCCTTGGTTCTTTTTAATGAAAATTGATATCAGAAATCATAATCAGCCCTCTCAGCTGATGAAGCAAAAGAGTATATATGTACATGCTAACCCATGTATATACCCATATCTATTGATATTTCTGCATGTAACCATCTAAACCATATTAAGGTAACATGGTTCATACTAATATGTCTGACTCAATCCAGTACAATATAGATCATTCTGGTCTCCTTCCTTTGCTTATCTATAACCTCCCACTCCAACAGCAAGAGACATGACTCTCCAATCCTCCATTCATTTATTTAATTGGTTAGCTCCAAAGTACATGCATAGTAACATCATAGTTATTAACTGTATCCCCATGAATAACAACCTATTTGTTTTTTCAAACTACATTTCATTTATAAATTTGTATTTTCTTATATGTAGAAGAACTGTTGTGGTGAAAACAGGAGCGATAACATCAAGGAAATTTAGAAAAGACAAAACCAAAGGATATGGATATGGGTAAGAGGCTCTATTTTAAGGCAGATATAGATCCTAGTAAAGTGATAAAGAACGTATAAAGTTACTTGAACATGATTATTTTGATTAGGTAAATTATAAGAGTAAAATAAAACCAATATATCACAGCTGCATGAGAAATGAATCAAATATATATACAAAGAAAATGAATGTTGGTAGTGGGCAAATGAATCTGTACCAGGAGAACAGATTCTGGAATTCAGAGAATAGTAAAATTTTTAAATATCTATTAAAGAGTCAGAGGTCAAGAGATCTATTAAAAGTAAAAAAAAAAAAAAAAAAAAAAAAAATAGTTTAAAGATGGGGACCTCAATTCAGATTCCCATGGCAAGATTTGATGATACCAGTGCACAAGGTCTTGCCAGGAATTTCCCAAGGGATACCTAGACTCTGTGAGGAAATGCCTAAGCACAGAAGAGTGAAGATTTATAGCAAAAGAAATGAAGAACATTTGGCCAAAACTAAGCATTGAGGAAGGTCTTTCAAGACCCAGTACTAAATGTCTTGTCCAAGAAGCCTCCTGAGGTAGCCTTCTGGAGAGGGCTGGCTCACCTACATCTCACAGTAGAATGTTCATATGGTAGTTCTCATCAAATATTGTACTTATTTGATTTATATGTTTATGGGATAGAGAGCAAGGTTGACTGGGCCAAGGACCATGACTTAATTCCTTTGGGTCATCAGGAGCACCTAGCAGCAATTCAGAGGCTATGTATTCTATAAATAGAATATATATTCTATAAATAGAACAAAGAAAAAGACAACTCCAGGCAGTAAGGATTTATGAACCGAGAGTTAAAAATCAAGCAAAACAAAACTCCCTTCAGCACTAACTTTACCCTTCCAGCTGTTAAGAAGGTGGACCCTTGATATGGTTGACTTTTCCAGTGACTTAAAAAAAAATCTTTATTATTGAGCAGGTATAGGAAATTTAGTGATCTATCTATATGCAATGAAAATAAATTATATTAATTTTGCTCTTCTGCAGTCCTACTAATGAGTATCTCACTAGAAGCTTTCTCTTTATATTTCACAGTGGTTTAGCCTAGGAATTATTAAGCATTTCAGTTGAATTTTAATTTATGCACAAACATCAAGAATTCATCTAATTGCATTATCATTTTCTATAGACAGTTCAATCTTTGGAAATAGCTTTGGTGATGCAAAGGACTGGAGGGTAGATATGTGGAGTTTGTCCTCTAATTAAAGTTGTCACTCTTTAGTTTCCCAAACAATCAGAAGACAGTCCCTGCCACATAGGTACACTTTTTATTACTGGTAGAATTTGTTCACTAAATGTTCATATAATGAGCTGAACTATATAAATTCTGACATTTTTATACATCCATCTAGACTGTATGAAAAAAATATGACTTCCCACAGTTTTTTGATTTGAAGAGGGAACTTTGCTTAGTTTAGTGAGACTGTTAGTTTTTAAGCTGCATACAGTTTATTTTCTAACAATTTAATTTTGCATAGTTTTGTGTTTGTGTGTGTTGAGACTCTTATTAATTTTATGTGGGTAGGCAATGTACTTAAAAGAGAACCTTTGGGGTGTATCCATTCTCATAAATTCATAGGTTGGCAACATGAGGAAAGTCTTAGCTCTCTGGGCTTCTGACAACTCAGCAGTAAAAAATGGGCCAGCATTAGGCTGATGTATTTGAGGAAAGACAGATTCGAATAGCAGTTTGCCCTTCTTCTAGAACTTGAATCTGATAAGAGAGGAATCAATTAATGGACCACATTTACTTACTTTCATGGAGCACAGAAATCTTAATCAATTACCTCTTACAACACTATTTTATCCCCAATACAGACAAATTTTCTCTTTTATCAAGAGACTTAAAATATTTTACTAATGTTATAAATAAAAAATGAATGAAAAAAAATATTTTCAAGGCACTGAGGCTAATAGGGAAAAAGTAAAACAAACAAAAAAAAATACCACTAATGTAATCTTGTAGACATTTGAAACATGAGTCAGTCAATATTCACATGATATACCATTTTATGTCTCATTGAGGAAACAGGATTCCTAAAGAATAAATAAAATTTACTCAAGAAGCCATTCTGAAAAAAAAAAAAATAGGTGCATATTCTTCACCTAGTATCTTAAGATCTCTTTGGAATAAACTATTTTTACTTAACCGAAAACATTTTTCTTAGTATAGGCCAGAAAAATGCTCAGTTTACTGCTTGAAGCAAAAGGACGGGACTAGTACTTATCATGAGCTTCCCATGCCCTACATAATTCATATAAATTTGGGGTAGAGATAATGTGAGGTGTGTGTTTGACATGCATTAGTGAGTACCTACCTCTGTGGGTCACAATGCCACTCAACCTGCAGTCGTAAGAAAAGGCCACTCAGGTAAGCACTGAGTTGAGACCTGAGGTTCCTCTGGAGGATTACTCCAAGCATGAAGAACAGCAACCACAAAGCTTTAGAAATGGAAAGAAAATTCCCTTGTCATTGCCCAATTAAATTGGGACTTACAAATTAAAAAAAAAATGATTATAGGAATATAGTTTGAATATAAGTAAATATGCCATTGGCAGAGAGGCTGGCTAGCTGCTGACCAATGTCATTTCTGCTCTTCTGCCTAGGAACATGCTGAAACCTACAGTACAGGCACCTTACTGTCGGATATGGCCTGTGAATAAATGATGGCCAGCGGGCCCTGGTAGATGTGAGAGTTGCTGAACCACAGAAACTTTCTAGTAACATTCTTCTTGCTTTTTCTCCTTTGGCAATAACTTTGGAAACCATGTTGATACTTGTGAAACAACAAGATTTTCAGGACACTGAGTCCCTGAAATGGCATTTGAAAGAGAGATCGATGCTTATCAGAAATACCTAGTGGGACTTTATGTATTTATTTGGTGCCAGGGATTGAACCCAGGGCCTTGTGCATATGAGGCAAGTACTCTACCAACTCAGCTATACCCCCAGCCCCAGAAATACCTAGTGGGACTTTATAAGGTCTAGAAATAAACTTTGTTCTGACATGTCACTTACATTTTAGGATTTGCTTGTTTTATCAGTGTTGGCCTGAACCAGTGTGCTACCACCATTGATTTTGTTATAGGTTTAGGCACTCTTCTAAATAATATATTCAGAGTTAAGCTGCCAGCAACTTAAAATTAAAAACACAAGGGAGAATATAAAACTCAGGGCAATAACTTATTAAATGAAAAGCATAAAAATGATGTGCCATCAGAGGATCACAGAATCATAGATTCACTCGAGAAAAGTCCATCTTTTCCAATCCTCGACACACAATCTAAGTAGGGGCTATTTTAAACACAAAGATGGCCTTTGAGTTTCTGCTACTCATCCAGTTTCTAGAAGAGTAAAAAGAGAACTCTTTACCCTCCTAGCAGACAACTAAGTACATTTGGGATGGCTTCTTGGAAATTCCACCTGTCACTTGAGTGGGATACACTTCTACATAGGGTAGGGGAGAAGCCAAGGGTCTTCCTAAAGAGACCCCAAACTCACTATCACAGTAACAAATTCTATCCTCCCAAAGACTTTGGGCTTCTGTTCAATAGGATGAATGGGAGTTCAAACTGTCACTCATACAACCTCTCAGCATGTTCTAAAAGGGTTGTCTGGAAGTTCTTAGGACTGTTCTCTGGGACAGAAGCCCAAATATAAGGACAACAGGAAAGGGTTCATTTTCCATCCTATGACAGATTTAAAGAGTTATGAACTCTGTCTGAAGGATTTTACAATCATCATCTCCTTTCATATTCAGTGCAAATTTATGACAGTAAGCATTACTCCCACATTTCAGAGCTGGTCAGATGGTACCTCAGTAAGTTGGTCCAGATCCTCAAACACAATGTAAGTGACCACAGTGAGACCCTGACTAAGATCTGGGTTATGCAATTCTTCTAACTGCCTCAATGTTAGCAAATTCATGAGAAGATACATCAGAGACAAAATTAATTTTAGTCAATATAAATGTTGGATATATATATGTATATGTATATATAGTTTTATATAAACTATAAAAGTTTAATAAGATGTACAGAATTGAATGAAGTTATGTTATTCATTTATTTGGGAAGTCTGAGCATAGCAAATTTATCATATCTTTCCAAATTAGATTAAGGCTTAACACAACTCAAAATTAAAAAATCTGAGGGTAGTATGATCTTAAACTTGACAAAATATATTATGGAAGTACAACTAAGCAAAAAAAATAAAAATGATAATAGAAGAGAAACAATAAGAAAAGATACTAGAGGAAGTTATAAATATTCAATAAATTTTAAAAACATTGTGCAAGTGCTCATTATTAAATTACTGACTTTTGAGTGTCGTATCCACCCTTTATTGATCGGGGAAAATGGAGCTGGGTCCGTTGGCCAGCTAGCCAGATGCAAGGTTTGCCAAAAGAGGGTGTGAGATAGGCATTATAGAAGAAGGTTTTTCTCCCTGCTTCTGGGTGCTAGCTTGGTAGGATTTCACACAGTACATTTCTCCAGCACCACAGTCCTGCAATGCAGAGCAACCAGCATCTCCCTGTAGCAAACTTCTTGGCCAGTTTTATAACAGAGTGACCCTTGTGAGATGCCTCCTCATGAAATGTTTTTCCTATGATCACTGCTGTGTCCTCTCCAACAAGGTCTATATCTCAATACTTGAAAGGGGAAAGTTCGATTAAGAAGCATCCCAAAGCAGCTGGATATATTGTGGGAAGAGAAAGAGGCAAAAATAGTCTGAAAGTAGCAATGAGAGTGAAGGAAGACACTGACCCCCTACTGCTTCTGGCACTAGAGGTGGAGTTGAGGGGAAAATAGTACCATTTGACAACAGCAAAGAATATGAAAGGTAAATGGAGAAGTATTGCATTAGTCAGCTTTCCATCACTATAATAAAACACTTGAGATAATTAACTTATATAAAGAAAAAAATATTTTAGCTTGCAATTTTGGAGATTCCAGTCCAAGAGCAGGTAGACCCATTGCTCTGGGCCTCTGGTTAGCATTCCAGGTGGTAATGGCAGGGAGTACCTGGTGGAGCAAATTGCTTACTTCATGGATAAAAATGAAAGAAAAAGCCATGGTCCCACAATCTCCTACAACAGTACGTCCTCAATGACCTATGGGCTATCCCACTAGGTTCCACCTCCCAAAGAATCCACCACATTCCAGCAGTCCACCCTGAGAAACAAGGTTTTAACATGGACCTTTGGGGGACATTTGACATTCAAACCATAAAAAAATTAGGAAATTCTGCCTAATATAGATTCTGCTATCCAGTGAACACAGCGTGCGGGTGCTTTGTGATGTCGGAGGAGGACAGCGAACTGTATAAAATCAGAATATGGAAATGACATCAGGGATAAGGCTCCAGATAATGATGTTAGGGGGCTTAAGGTTTGTGGTAAATATTATGACTTGTTAAACATGTATCTTTTTATTTTTTTTGGTACAAACCTGGTCCCTACACAATTCAGAACTCAAAACACCCTTTGTACATTCTTTCTGTACAGAGACTTCATTCACTACCAGTTCTGATTTGATTGCCACTAGAGGCTGCTTAAACAAATAGACCTAATTTGTTCCCTATTTCTTCCACAAGATAGAGTGTGAACTACACCGAGTTAGAAGAAGGAGAATTAATGATCCGATTAAAATATCATTTCAGTATTGGTAGGTCCTAAATTGGTTTTTTGAAAGTGTGGTTTGGTTTGTTGATTTCTACGTCAGAAATAACTGGGAGTGACAGTGAAACAGCAGTTTCTAGCTTGCATCCCCAGATTCTCATTCCAGAGGTCTGTATGTGGGGACCGGTAATCTGCATGGTATAAGTCCTCAGCTGATGTTGATGCAGGTGAACCAAGGGCCATTCTTTGAGAAACGCCTCCAAGACGGATTAAAGTTTTTAGAAGATTAAAACAGATTAAGACATAAATAAAAATGAGCAAGCAAAACATGATGGCTTATATGTTATCATGCCATCCAAAAGCATTGGATTTCTTTTCAAAATGGAAGTGTACATCTGTGTAAGTAACTCAGACTGGGAGCAAGACTACAAGTAGTCACAGAAGGAAGGTGCTAGAAAAAGGCCAAAGTATATTTCTGAGACTCAACAAAGAGATAACAAGGGACCAAAACAGAGCCTTATAATAAATCATCTGCTTTCTGTGAAAATTTAGTGTGATAGCTTAGCCTGGGGACATAGAATCAGGAGCCTGGTTCCTCAATCCTTGAGGGAAGAAAGGACCCAGTGAGACTCTAATGACATGGCAGACCCAGTACCCTCCAAACCAGTGCTGTCATTTTGATCTTGGTTTGGCCTCATAAGCTATTGACTGCTGCAACATGATTCTTTCCCTGCCTCCAGGCTCCACCCACTTCAATCTTTTCAGCACATTGCAGCCAGAATGTTTTTCTAAGAACCAAGCCTGATCATTACAATTCCCTTCTCAATTTTTAGCAGCTTCCCATTACCCACAGGGTAAAGTCCAGTTTCTCTCCAATAGGCATAGTAAATTACAAAGAATAATGACTCTGATTCACAAGCAACCAGATACTAAAAACCTAGCTGACAAACTCATAGCCAGAAAAGGGACAATCTGTCTTCTTTGTTACTTATGCAATAAAAGCACAGTTTACAAATGACATACTGTAAAGGCTACCCAATGTTATAACCTTATTTATCAAGAGCTCTTCTGCATGCACCATGTAAAAGTCTTGGAGAAAATGACCTATGCTCCGAGAATAACTCAAACTAAATGCAACTATGTGATAGCATATGCAACATATTTTAAAGAAACAAATCATTGGGGGGAAAAACTAAAATAAAATGCATATGTTTTCCATACAGAAATCTAAGACCATACCTGTTCAACAAATGCACAAAGCAAAAATTTATATAAAGCAGAAAATAGTATGACTTTTATGTAATCAATGTTATATCTTTGAGTATTTAGATTATATATGGGCATCTAGATAATATAATAGAGCTATTTTGTTTTCAGGAAACTGATTTAAACCAACAATTACAATTACTTTGAAATACATCATTAGAATGAATGCATTGACACTTTGATTTCAGAATTAATGAATGTAACCATTACTTCAAAAAGCTATTTTATCTTCTCAGTAATATATTAGGCTAGTTCTTGATGTTTTATTTCTATTTCCCTCTCTCTCTCTCTCTCACACACACACACACATACACACACACACACACACAAATTACACATTCACAAAACAGGTTAGATCGTCAAAGTTTTGGAAAATGAAATATATAGACACAAAATTAAAAATGTTCAAGTAGAATTTATAACTATCTAAAATTTGAGATCATTCAAAACTGAAGTTCATAAAACAAAGTTGGTTACACCAAAATTCTTTTATAAGACAAGCATGTAGGAGGCAAACTAAAGGAGCTATACATACATATAACATCGGAAAATAAAACCAACTAAAAGTTAGTTGAGCATTTAATTTCCACAATACTAATGTTTCTAAAAGGCATTAAGTTTCTGTGTCCATCTTGGAAATGTACATTTCCATGAAACTACCACAGAGATGACTGAAAGACTATGTCACTTAATTTATAACTTTTATTATCTTAAAATGGGGTGTGCACAAGTGAGAGAAATGGTTGACAAGTTTTTACTTTATGAAATCTGCCACTCATTAGCTTATTTGAACTTTAGGAACCTCATCATGAAAAAATTCTTCGAGTCTAACTTTTCCTTTAAAGTAGTCATCATTATCTTTGCTCTAGAGGAATTAAATCAGACAAAGTATGTGGAATTAATATGTAATTTGATTATGACTTTTTTGTTATTAGAGAGGGCACACAAAAAGATATTGTCAGGGCTGGGGTTGTGGCTTAGTGGTGGAGCACTTGTCTAGCATGTGTGAGCAACTGGGTTCAATTCTCAGCACTGCATATAAATTAATAAATAAAGGTCCATTAACAACTAAAAAATATTTTTAAAAATATAATGTCTACTTTGAGGTTTATAAATTTATATCAGTAGAAAATTTTTATATGGAAAATAAATCTAAGATTTTTATTTTTAAGTTTCAAACTCAACAGTAAAATCACTGTGATAAATTCTGCATAAAATGCCTGTAAATCTTCATCTGAGCTGATTATTTCAGTTAAAAATTTTACTGGAGACCTTGTCAAATTAACACCTGCTTGAATTCGTGGAAGCCCTATTAAAACTCTAGACTGGAAATTAGATCTAAACTCCTCTATGAGCATGACATGTGACATCTTTTGACCCCCTCTCAACGTGCATGGACATTCATATCTGAGCTTCATGTTTTTAACTCCTGTGTTCAAACTTTGGTAATAGAGATGCAAGTAAGGAAGAGTGTTTAAGGCTTGAGTACAGGAACAATCACATGCAATTTAGGTAAGACCTCTGCCCTCCAACTTCTGGGTTTAAAGAATTCAGTGTACATTTTGCATTAATTGCATTGGAATGATATCTACTAATGTTCTCTTGCCTTCCTATGATGTTAAGAGTCGCACAGTTCATCACAAAACTCCTGAGCATATCATGATATTGAAGTAGGGAAAGTGGTGTGACAAGTGCTCTCCTATGTTATATCAATATCCCTGGACAGACTTTGGACTTTACACTTAGATTCCCTCTTGCTCTACCTCACCCTGCGCACATATATACACACCTTGCTTAATTAGAACAATCAGTTAAAAGAATCAGCTAACAAAAAACTTTTCATGACTTTGCACATATAGAAAAGGAGTTACAGAAATCACATTTGTAAAGGGACACAGTGCTACACACCCTTACCTTTCATCTGTCTCCTTGGTTTTATTTGAATAATAACAGTCACCATCACTTCCACCATCTTCTCATTCATGTGTTAAAATGTTGTAAAATTTCTTATCCACTTGATATCTTAAATGTTTCCAAATTTCCCACTTAGTGGGAAAAAAATAAAATCTGGCAAAAAAAAAAACAGAAATATTTTGCCCCTCTCATTCTTCCTATTCCTGGATAGCAGCGTCTTCAACTCTGCTGTAATTACCTGCTGTACTTTCAAATATCCCATTTTGAAAATGCAAATACAAGCTTTCTGGGAGAGACAGTTTGTATACAAGACTATATAGACCTCTTGTCTATGAATTGCAAGAATAAATATGCCTAAATATAATTACAGCCCTGCTCCTGCATTTGCAGATGTGAAGTAGATTTCCTTTCTCACATATTTGGTAAACATTTTCCTTGCTGAAAACCTAAATCTCTCTGCCACTCCTTCCCCCACACTCAATAAATACATATACATACACAAATAAAATCTCTCTCTCTCTCTCTCTCTCTCTCTCTCTCTCTCTCTCTCTCTCTCTCACACACACACACACACACACACACACACACACACACCCTAAGACAGATAGGTTGTAAAGGGTATAACTCTAGGCATTGCATCTTCCCAATGCTCCTGGATTCCCCAAACTAAGTTTTAAAATTATGAGCACAGCATCAAGGAGATCCTTCTTCATGAAAGTTATAACATTCTAGTAGCTCAAATCCCTTTACTAACAAAATAAACTCAAAAAGAGCACATTCATCTTTATCTCAATGTAGGCTCAAAATCGAAATGGGGGAACAGAAATTAGCATTTTTTCCTAATTACAAACCTATATAATGAGAAAACTGGAGTGGGGAACCCTCTTTTTGCAAAACATTTAGTAATCAGACATGAAATAGGTAACATCTTGCCTCAATGAGTTGAAACTGCTCAGGTACTAATAAAAAAAAATAAATAAATAAAGTGTCAAACCACCCTTTGCCATTGTTCATCTTTGTCCCTGAGGTCTGTTTTGAAGTGGGTAGAGGTTTATTTTTCAAAATTTATACTTTTTTTAACTCAGATTTTCTGATTTAACCAAGTTTGCCTCTTAAATATTCACGAATCCACAATTCTCCTTCCTCTCCATGAAACTTGGCCTAAGTCTCTTTAACTAAAATGTCCCTTCTTTTTCTCCAAAATTATCTTTTTTTGAGAATAAACTATAAAATCAGAAGTGTGAATTTCACCTTGCCAAAATAATTCATTTTTCTTATTAAAAGGATTTGACACCTGGAATAATTTAGACTAAATTTAAGGTACAAATTAGATTACATTTTGCTGCCTTATGCAGGCTTATGCTAACCATCAGCTGGTTCTATGAAGTTACTGGGGTCTCCATGAGAAATGGTATAGCTGCTAATACATTCTGATTTTTTTGTGAGACACGTATACCTGCAGTGTGTGGAATCTATTTTTACCAGTTTTTCTGGATAAACATCTTATGATTATAGAAATGGATTTTACCTTCATATCTACAAGTTATTTCATTAGCAATCATGACAGTGTACTATGAAGTGGAACTTAATGTGATAAAATTCCAGTCCACTGTCTTATAGTGGATTTAATTTGAACTTTAAAAAAATACACTGCTTCTATATTTCATTTCTTTCATATTACATTTTGTAAAATTGCACATATGCTCTTACTCCAAGAAGTAGTCTTGTCCTGGATTTTCTTGATTCAAGCACTCTTTAAACCTCATTTTCCTAAATATATGCTTCTCAGGATACAGAGCAATCATACCAATTAACTCGTAGGGGTGGGGTGGGGATAGAGGGAAGCTGTCATAAAACAAAAGAATAAACAAACAATTACCTTAAATAACGAGGTAAATATGCAAATAAACCTGAAATTATATGCCTCAATGTCCTAGTAAATTATGAATTATTATTAATAGCAATGATATTAAGAAATATAATCTCTTTATACTGAAAACATCAGACATGCAGAGAGATTACACCTACTTATTGTTCAAACTGGAAATTTAGACAAATCACTCAACTCAGTTTTCAAAATCTTTTTTTTTTTTTTCTTTTCCTGTAGAATCAGTGGTTAGAACTTCTCCACGGAAAGACAGAAAGCCCCTTTTGCCCCCTTATATATCAAGACAGTGATGGATGAAATGATTTGCCAGCATGGCCTCAGAGCAAGAATGCAGGGAGATGGTGTGCTCTAATTCCCCGGAATGTTGAGGCAAGCTGAAATATGGCTGAATGTGAATGCACAGCATCGGGTGAGCTTTGCTTCACATTTTATGAGAGCAGTGTCTTAGCTTAGAGTTCACTGTGGAGTAGCCCTTGATTCTGGAAAAGTAGTTAGTGAGTATCCCTATAGAATAGTTATGATATCCAAATGCATAGTCTATTGTGCAACCACAGATATGAGCCTGAGAATTTCAAATATGAGAACCAATTAAATTCACTTCATCTTTGTTTAAAATGCTGGTTTCCAGGCCCCCACAAACTCTCATCTCTGGCTTTCTAGGGCTCAAAGATCTTGTGCATTTTAAACATCACCTGCATGATTTAATCAATCTACCATCATATGTTGTATAAGTGTGTACCCAGCCTGGACAAGCAGGGCCAGAGACTCCTCTTTGTGTCATTGATCAAGAGCCTTTCTTTAAGAAGGTTAATTTACCAGTTACCAATATGAAGAAGTCTATGCTGAATCTTTCTGTTTCCTTGAGTTGAAAATAAGTGACATTTTGGGCTTCATCTCATATTGCCAGGTGATATTTTACATACACACTGAGGTCCCTTTAAAAAATAGTGAACAAGATCAAATTGTAATGATTTTTCAATTAGGCTCAGTCTGCCTGCATACATAATATATGTTTTGACCATTGTACCAAATTTACTTTTCTTTTGAACAGTCAGTGGACTGGTTTGTGGTGATCTCAAAAATCCTCATACACAAATCTATCACTCTTATAGTGATGCAGTCAATAAAACCTCTTTAATATTTACTGCAATACAATAAATATAAAAAACAGAAACAATTTAACTTTAAAAAATTATGTTGTAGACATTTAAATGACCTGACTGACTGAGCCCAATGTACCAATGCTCACTGTGACTGTGAAGTTTCCATCTCCTTGGAACTGGACTGTTTTCAAAGTCAGGTGACATCCATGGATTTATTTCATGTCTACAAGGATCAGGGAGCATTCTAAAGTTTAGAAAGACATGTATTTGAACTCGTAATGTGAGTTACAGTTTCTCAGATTTTTCCCCTTAGGATTTATCTCATCACATAAAATTTTTAATATTATAGCCAAAGCAAAAATAATTAATTAAACCCAGAACTTATCATCTCACATACATAATCACTTTCTCCTACTGATAAGCTTTCAGGTAAGCACACTTTTTTAGTTCAGTAAAACCTTCAAGTTGGCCCCAGCAGACTAACACCTGCCTCCAACAACTGTAAGCTCAAGTAATAGTCAACTGTTTCTGTCTTTCTGCATGTGTCTTACTATTTCAAAATTACATAACTTTGCCCAAATAGTCCTTCTGCATAGACCTCTGGGTTCTCTCTTTTCTACCTGACAAATCCTGTTTTTCTTCCAAAATTCTCCTTAAAGTCATCTCCTCTACCTCTAGGTTCCTTCCTTTCCTGTACTTCATCTAGATATCATTTGTTTATGGATCCAATTTCTTCAAACTCTGAGCACCCCAAAAATAAAAATGATGTGTTTTATTCATCTTACTAGCCTCATGGCATTTCCTAATTTTGGCACATACAAATTAATCAACAGCCAACATGAATGGCAGTATTTTAAGTGATTATCTTTTTTCCTCACTACATATATTTCAATCATCTTAATAAGGATATAATAACTAAGAGTTTAGCAACAATCTGTGGCTACTTTCTAACTTTTGGACATGTGCTTAAAGTCATTTTCTTATAGCCAGTGAGATTTTTATTTTTCACCAATACTTTCTTTTTGATAGGAGAGCAACAGAAACACTGACATGAAAGCCAACTCTGGGAGCAAATCCTAAGTTGCCTCCGTATAACCACGTGGCCTGGGACAAGGCCTTTAGCTTTCTTTCCTCACTCTGTTTTATGTAAATTAAAAATAATAATAATTCTTGCCTCATAAGATTTTCATGGGGTGCAAGTTAGCAAATGCATGCAGAGTCTCAAGACAATGCCCAACACTGGTGAATTCCCAAATATAGACAGTTTGATATCCAATACATCTACTAACAGTTAAAATTTCCTGTGAACATAGTACACATAAAAGGCAATTTAGACATGTTTTTCCCTGTCACTTTACTTGTTATTCAACATGGTGTTCCCCCTCCACACACACACACACACACACACACACACACACACACACACTAATTCACATGGTTTACCTCAACTTTCTTACTCACATACTTTTACAAAATGTGCTACTTGGGGAAGACCACACAATCAAGTATTTAAGTTAGCATGAACCTATAGAAATATAAGTTATAGGTCTAATTTTAAATATTCTAAGAGCCAAGTTAAAAACAGTAAGAACATACAGGTAAAAAGTTTAATGATATATCTATTCTATATATATTCTCTAATCAAATAAGTGCAAATATTTTTATTTTAACCGAGACCAATATAAAACTTATTAATGAAATAGTATACATTTAAACCAACAGTAAATCTCAATTAGTGTCAGACACATTTCAAGCGCTCCTTGGTGGCACATGGCCTGTGGCTTATATGTACAACAGAGGAACCAGAGAATCTAAGATCCTAGCCCAACTTAATGACATGCAATTTTTAGATATGTCACTGGGTGGTGCTGGAGCCAAATACTGCTTCTTCTCTGAAACAAAGTTGCTAAAAGGAGGCAGTTTAACCTTGCAGGACAATTTGCCTTTGGTTCTGTTGATTCCAAATTCTATGAAGATAGTTATGATGAACTAGTAGAATGAAAAAGAAAATCATCTTATCACGATTCCCTGTGATCAGAAGTATATGTAACAGGAAACCTAGATGAATTTGTTCCTGTTATCTCTCTGATTCAGCATGTTCTACTGGGGCGGGGGGAGGGGGGGATCAGACAGACAGCAATACTAAAACTCCAGCAAATCCCAATTCACTGCTAACAGATATTCTGAAGTTTGCCAGGCCCATTCTATGTCCAGACCAAAAAAGGTTTTAGAATTTCTGCAGAATCACTGTATAAAGCATTTAATTTGACCAAATAGGTTGCATCTAATGACACCTCTTTTTATCCCTAGAAGCTAAGGGCTTTTCAATAATTTTTTTAGAACTAAGTTTATTTAGCCAAATTTCTCTTTCAGTTTTAGTCCTGAACAACATTTACCACAGCATCTGAACACAAGAGCACCTGTCCTGGGGGTTAGAATAGATAACCATTTATGTTAGTCGCCAAAAAAAACTTGGATTAGGAACAATATATTTTCACCTAAGGATGCAGCACTTGATGCTTTCATCAATTAAAACAGAAATATTTCTCAAAAAAAATTACTGTTTAAAGCTAATTCCTAATTCCATTTTTTAAAGCAATTCAAAATTCTGTTTTCATCTATTCTACTCTGTTCTTTGCTTCTCAGCCCAGAAATACATACGCAAATAACTTAAGATTTCAAGCTCCTCAGAAATGCCCTATTTATTATGGTCCCTCTCCCACAGCACTGCAGGGTGAGAGTCTCTGCTAGATTCCTACCCATTCTCCCCACATTCTCTGTTAATATAACTCAGATATTGCTCAGAGTAGCCAGCTGACCAATTAAATATTCATCTTTCAGTGTTAGTTAGAGCCAGGAGTAACCACAAGACTTACTCCGGTTTTTAAGGTATAAAAGAATACTTGCCAGAGGATATTCAGAAGGCATTCACTCACTTTGTAAGGGACAGATAAGGCTGGTCCTATTCTTTTCCACTTCCTTCTGCCTTGAACATGTGGCAGTCTGCTGTTATGAGGCAAGGGACATGGCAGGAAGACTAGGAGCATACTGGGGAGCAGAGTGCTGAGGGGGGTGTCTTACAGCATCAGCTGATCCAACACTAGGAAACCACCTTCCTCCAAACCCATTATACAAAAACACTAACTCATTGCTGATCTCACTGTCTGTGGACGCTATGGGTACTTATATCTACATGGATTCTGGATCTGGGCTCTGCTCTCTCTGTTCTTTAAACCTCACTTTGCTTCTCGCCATTCAATATGCATCTGCGTAGCCACCCTTCAGAGTAATCTCCAGGATTTTCCCCTTATAGGTCAGTCAGTATTCATAGTTGATGGAAAAGTTCAGCACAGCTAATAAGTATATTTCATATTATTTTTATAGTTGAGATTTCCATGCACCTAGGGAGGAACAGAAACCCATGATGATGTTTACTAGCATTTGTGTTGCAGTTTATATTTTAAAGACCTTTTGTAAAAACCTGGCAATAGCTTTGCACAGATGGTGTGATTAATACTCTCTTTTTGATAATGTGGAAGTTGTGTCTTAGAAAGATTAACTCACCCCACCTCCACGTCACATATCTATTCTGATGTAAATCTGATCTCAAAAACTTGGTATGACAAAACTATAGCTGTACCATTTCTACTTAATTCAATTGCTTGCTGAGATAATAATAAATGCTAACATTTACAAGCAGATACTTTGTGCTAAAAGCATTCCTGGGAACAACAGTGTTAAATGCAATATGGCATTTAATCCTCTTAATAACCCTATGGCCTGATACCATTATTATCCCCATTTCAGAGGAGGAGAGTAAGTAATGGTCCAGGGATGATCTGCCATCCTCACCCTCTCATCAGCATCTTCATGCACAGCATCTTCCTAGACTTTGTTCCTCTAATGCAGGATCTTTGTCTTTGAGCCAAAACCAAGCTCTCACACTAGACTCTCTCCACCTTTTGCTTTTTGTTTATTTTCCCTGTCAATGGATTGTAAATCTAACATGTATTTAAGACTAGCAACAATTTGTTCCACATCATGAAAACAGTCAACATTAAATTATTTCATTTTATTTTCCCACTGAATTGATGGTAATGAATTTTGGTTCTAGAAACCTACAGTTCAAAAGAACTCCCTGGATTACTGACTTTTAAATTGGCTTACTGTTTTCTTTCACCTTCAAGAAAAGATTTAATTCAAAGTGTACTTAATAAAAAAGTGTGCAATTCAAAGATAAGCAAATGCACTTTCAAATGGTTTAAAACAAGGTCTTTGTATTTATCCTACTGCTACCACTCATCCAATATTACTCTTGAAAAATAAACACAAACATGTTTAGATAATGGGTATTTTACTTGGATATAGATATTTAAATTATTCCCTTTAACATAACAGAACAATATGTGTTCTGATTTTACCTATATCCTGCAATTTTCTGGTTATGAGATCTTAAACAAGTTGTTTATACTCTAAGACTCAGTTTCCTTGTCTCTAGAATGGAACTAATATGATGACTTCTCATTTTTATTTGGAGTTTTAAATAAACTAGTGACCATAAATTTTCTGATACTTTCTTGTGTATAATACTCATTCAACAAATATAATTCACTCTCTTCCTTAAATCTTCCAAACCAACTTGGATATTTAAATCTTTCTTGCCAATTTGTTAATTTGAAATAGATAATGGTATTTCTAGAAACTTGGTACTAGAAAACAGTAGAAAAGAAACAATAACTGAAAATCATTTTTAGGACATAGCTATCAATATATAACCTGAAAAAAAACTTAGAGGCTGAGTATTATAATGCCTTTTCTATGCTTATTGAAGCAAAATTCTTTGTATCCAATTTTTATTCCAGTTTGGGATGTAACTTCCTAGAAATGCTTGAAGTAGAGAAATACCAATATTGTATTACACAGATAACAAAATGCATGTGCACAAGAGAAGTATATTACCAGAGAAGGTTGGAAAGATCTTCACCTTTCTATCTAAAGCTCTTTCAAATGTTTTGAAATGACAGTAACTAACAGATTGACATTATAGAGAAGTATGGTTTAATAATAATTTTCCTTAATTCTTATAAATTTCAATTGCCTTTAACTAAAATGGGAAAACGATTACTCTCATCATACAAGGGACAACAGGAGCTCCTGGTACCTGCAGAAAGTAGCCAACAGTCACTGGAGGATGGGATTTCAGACTCTCAGAATAGAATGCTAGAACTTAGAGCAAATACTTGAAACTGTGGCTTTGGAAGCTGCCTCTTAGGAGCCTGTGAGATTTTGTGCATAATAACACTATTAAGACTGCCTTAGTATTCTAATTTTCATTCTACACAACTTTCTTTATCACTAGAAAAGGGTCTCCAGGAAAACCAACAGACCACATTTAATTTGATTTTGTATTAATAACATTTTGCATAATATCTGGCACAACGTAATACTCATTTTTTAACAGAAGGAGGGAAAGATGAAAGGAAGGATAAAACGTAAGGAAGGGAAGTAAAAAAGGAAGGGAAGGAGGGAGGAAGGAAGTCTCTAATTAGCATGGAAAGCTCATTTATCCCACTATGCGAGGCTCACACTCTTAAAGTGGCTCATTACCCACATATTTAACAAAGAACTCTATTATAGTACACTGTTTCTTCTATACAATGGCTTTGCTTAACATCACCCTTTGACATATAGGTCTCTACTTTAATATTAGTTATTTTTAATTGAAATTGAGGAATTGTAAATAGCAATCTTTCCTTAGTAAGAAGATGACAAGGAGCTCATGTTTTATTTTGTATTTCCCCACAGTGTGGCAGCAGAGCCCTAAAAGAGGTGGAAAAGCCACCACTGGGGGAGAAAGACATTCAGAGCCAGAGTTAAGAAGGCCCAGGACAGAGAGCTGCTCTCAATACCAATGCACTTGAGGATGATGTGGCAATAGATTTATCTGAACTTGAAACTGACAAAAGAAAACACTGGTTAATGAGCTTATGTTTGCCATAAGATTATAATGGACTTCACTGAAGACTACAGTTCCCTCTTAGCTTTTAATTAGGCACATTTTGTTGAAGATGTTAATAAATCTGTTGGAATGAATACAGGTTTACATGGTCTGTTGATTTACATGATCAAGATCTATTGAAAGGATATCCAATTAATTGTAATAAATCTTTATTAAACAATGAAATCGATCTCTCCCTATGCCAGATCTGTGAAATGAAAGAGTAGGCAATTCCATAATGTTTGTTACAAAGAGTAGATGAGAGAATACACCAGAAAGTTCAGGTGCCATGTGGGGGTGAATGGTGATAAAAGCTATCACATTTGCACCATTTCTTCCACTCCTACCATGACCACCCCACCTCCACTACTGTGATACTACTCTTCCAGGTGGAGAAACACCAGGCATTTGTGGGAGGACACAAATGGCTAAGAGGACAACCTGGCTGTGGAGGAAGGCATTCTCCAGCAGCCTCTGCTGTAATGATATGCAATGAACCACATCACTGCAGGGTGTGAGAACCTGCCTCACACACAGCTTGGACACTGTGTGGTAAATCTACTTAACTTCCACCCTCAACACATTGTCCACATGGACAGGACTTTCTTCACTGTCTTTGCTGGCCTTCACTTTTACTATTTCAGGAGACTCTTGTCCAGGCAAAAACAACTTGACAGTTCATTGTAGAAACTTCCTGAAAGATCCATCAACTTCACCAAGAAGCAACCACAGATAGCAAACTCACCTTTGCTTTATCAATAGCTTGTGTTTGTAATACTTGGAGAGCTGCCATTCCGTGGGTAAATACTACAAAACACCATGTATAAAATGGGTAATATATTGAATTTCCTTAGGATATTCATATTTTTAGATAATTTTATATTTTTTGTCTTTCCTATGAGAATGTGAATCTCGTACTGAAAATGTATAAGGTGAATAATATCACATCAAAGACACCATTATGAATACAATTCTGTAGTTTGCCTTCTAATTACAAGAGTAACCAACCTTGTACTAATAAAATAATCTTTTGTATAACTACACTTAGAAGTTAACAATTTTTTTTTTTTTTTTTTTTTTTTTTTTTTTTTTTTTTTTTTTTGGTACTGGGGATTGAACTCAGGGGCTCTCGACCACTGGGCCACATCCCCAGCCCTTTTTTGTATTTGATTAGAGACAGGGTCTCACTGAGTTGCTAAGTGCCTCGCCATTGCTGAGGCTGGCTTTGAACTCGCGATCCTCCTGCCTCAGCCTCCCAAGTGCTGGGATTACAGGCGTGCGCCACCATGCCCGGCAGAAGTTAACAATTTTTTAAGATCATTTGTTTTCAAAGGAGACATTCAAGCTCTTTAAGCACAGTTGAAGAAGTGAAATTCAAAGAGTATGTGCTGTGGGGAATATCACAGCCCAAAGCAGAGGGAAGGGGCCAGTGGTTCCATTTGGTTAGAACTAGTATAGCACAATTTTGTTTTTCCAAACTTTAGTATGCTCAAACCTATTTTGAGTGAAAAAACAAAAATAAAACACCAAACCTAGGGGCCCATATAATACAACTTCAAAAATTATCACATGGCAGATTGGCAGGGTATTAAAAACATGTAAGTCTAAATTCCAGATCTGTCTCTTATTGTCCACACCATTTTGTTTATATTTTTTAAATAATTTTGATCATATATTTTATCTACCAATAGTATTTACCCCAAAGGTTTGTTGTAAGAGTCGAATAGCATAATATAGGTAAATAATTTAGACTTGCATGGCTGGAACTAAATCCACATTACATTTTTATCATCATCATCATCATCATCACTCTCTGTTAACTACCCTTTCAACATCACTTTCTTGTATTTAGTTAGACCTCATTTAGGTGACTACAGCTGGAAGGAAAAGAAGAGAAACATTTCGCTGGAGCAATGACACAGAAAAACCTTACGCCATTCTGCAAGTCCAACTGTCTCTAAGACCCAGAGGTAGGAGAAAGATTTAGGAGAATGAGGTTTGCCTGCAAGCTAACAGGAGTAAGAATGGACCTTTATATTAGAAAATAGGTTAAGGTTGTAAGCAGATCTTAGTCTGGTTTTCTTTCATGAAATAGAGGTAGGTCCTTTCAATAAAGGAGTTGGATAAACCCCAACAGATGACAGAGACCTTGAGAAAAGCAAAGCTATTAGCTGGTACTGTCACCCACTGTTTCTAAAGTGGGATTGTCAGACCTCCTAAGAAACCAGAAAAATCCTAATTGTAAGATGTACCCTGACCCTGACCCTTTGGAGACAATGCAGCTTCCCTTAACCTTAGGGGGTGAAAAAAAAATATTTGAACATTTGGGTGATTTACATGTGCTGATGTTTCTAAGTGGTATTTATTCCTTCAAAAATTGACAGTAACATGACATTTTCAGATATATTTCCCAAGGTAAAAACATTTTCAGTTCAGCAGAGGAAAGCATGCTGTCACTAACTCAAGGCAATTGGCTCACTGCAAGCCCAATATTTTTGTACATAGCACACAGAGGAAAAAGGCAGATATTTTAGAAAAGACATCATTGGATTATTGATATCCACACAATAAAATATAAAAACTTCAAGCAGAGTCTATGTTTCCACAGAGAACTCAAAGCCTGCAAAGATAGCACTAATGGGAAAAATAGTAACTAAATAATTATGGCCTGTCTTTCCTCAAAAGAATTAAAATTACATTTGTGGATAAGCAAACCCAATCAACACAGGGTCACTAGAGGGTTAGAGAAGGAACAAGACACAAAGAGAGAAAGAAACATCAAAGTGAAAGGAAGGATAGAGCTAGGAAAGGGCAGTGAAAGTATAACTGAAAACAAAGAAACAAGCAAAGGAAAGAAGCCTCTCCATCAGAGCCTTCTCATTTATTTATTCCCAAATAGCCTCACTTCCCACGTAGAGAATGATGGCGTCCACGGGCTAACTGCTCCTTTTGAAGAGGGGAGCATGACTCCTAATCCATGACTCCTATCCATCCTTTGGAGGAAAATATGAACCTAAAGGAAGAGTTCTCACTTATTCCCTCATTCATTCATTTACTCACTCATTCATTTTACCTCCATTCTAAACAAGATATATGATATCTGTTTGATTTAACCACTACCCATTTTCCAGCCTTATCTGGCCCATGCTGATCTTCATATTGCAGCCATCCTAAATTGCTTTCAGTCCTTTGAACATTCACTCATTAGTCTAGAAACAATTGCCCCCTCTGTGCTAAACTGATTTCCACACATCCTTTGGGTCTGTGCTTAAGCCTCATTCCCCTAGAGATTTCCATGAGCCCCTCCCCCTGGTTAGAACTCACAGATGGATATACCTGCGCTGGAAGAACTCTCCATTTCCCTAGTATCACATCTGTTGCATTTGTTAATGTCTCCCTCAATGGGTGCTATGGTTTGAGTGTGTCCCCCAAAAAGCATGGGTTGGAAACTTAATCCCCAATGCAATAGCATTGAGAGTTGGAAACTTTAAGAGGTAATGGTGCCTTGAGGGATTGAGTGGATTAATTCCATTATCCTAGGAGTGAGTTCCGTGTTATGCAAATGGGTTCCTTTAAAAAGAATGAGTTTGCCCTCTTACTCTCTCTGCACTCCCTTGCCCTAACTTCCACTGTGGGATGATGTGAGAAGGCCCTTGCCAAATGTTTGCCTCCTGATATTGGACTTCCCAATCTCCAGAACCATATTCCAAATACATTTCTGTTAATTATAAACTACCTGGTCTGTATTATTCTGTTATAGAAGCACAAAACAGACTAAGACAAAGGACTGTGTCTTTCCTGTGCACCAGAATGTTGTCAACTTGGAAACCATTGCAGAGAGAGTAGCAGCTCAACTCAGGATTATTGACACTGGTTGGTGAATGAAAATCATTAGCAAACAAAACCTACCATGAGCTCTAACCCTGAGTGAGGTGCTATGTGAAGCCAGGGAGCAGGTGGGGAGCCTATTTAGGAAAGCCCACCTAACTAGCTTTAGAAAAATTAGTCATTTCTACTGTTTGTTTCTCTGAAGAATGATATTGTGTCCTCTACATGATGTTGATAGGGGCTCTTCTTAAGCACAAGGCTGAGTCAGAGTATTAAATAAGCCAACTCTACTGAGTCACCTACATTTGAGGTCAGACACTAAGACATGCAAAACAAAAGGGTAGAATAGGTCCTACCAACAGCAAAACCCATTTTTCCCTTTACCCACTGAAAATTGAAGTGAGAACTTGGGGAAACAGAAGAGTTAAGGCTGGTAGAAGTTCTTCCCTTATCTTCCTCACATTCCTCAAACTAAACTAGTTGTTGTCATCCATCAGAGTCAGTAGTCAGTATGTGGGGGAACCTACGAGAAGAGGTTTGCATTTATCTTCTGCTGCAGGCTGCTTAGTTGAAGGACACAGAAAATATGAGCAAGGCCCTGTGAGGTTGAGTCTGAGAAAACATGTAGTTAAACAACTTAACTGATCATAGACGCTGATTTCTGGTTGTATCTGGAAGACGAAGATGACTGGAGCAGCCTTTGTGTGCAGACGGTGGTGTGTGTCCCTGCAAAAACACAGGTAACTATCCCAAATCTATGGGACACACAGAGGATGTCAGAAAAGATCCCCATGACACTTTGTAACTGAACAAATGAAAATTCTAACATAGGCAAAGGAGTTGAGGGTCCTTAATGAGGACAGAACCCTGGTGAAGCTGACTGTCAACTCCCAGGGAAATGAGGAATACAGCAAATCCAGAAAACCGCCAGGTCACAGTGAAGTCAAGGACCCCTCCCTGTAAACAACCATAAACACAGATATAAAGGATTTGTCTCTAACTTCTCTTTGCTCTACAGAGTAGAGGACCTAGGACATAAATGAAAGGGAAGGGGAAGTAGAACATTTTGATCTCAAAATGTGACGGGGAGATTCAAAATTTTAGTTGTTAAAGTCTAAAACTCATTTTTGAAGATTTCCAAGGTGTTCAAAGTAAAGAAGAAAAAGGAGAAGCATAGTGAAAAAAAAAAATGGAGGCACTTGGTACAAGAAACAAGTGTTTATACTGCGATGAATTGGAGTTTTTCAATAAACCAGTTGTTTCTATTTATCACTGATTTTTATCTTGTCCAATATGAATTTCTACATGTCTACCCTCCTTCAGGATCCAGGATTTAGTCTTACTAATCTCTGTAAAAGCAACCTTGTTGCTGATATATTGATTCACATTCCACAAATACTTGCTGAAGAACACTGTGCACATAAATTCAAATCTCCCCTAACAAAAGACATAGCAAACAGCCAATCCTGGTAATGTAGTGCTACCCCTGGGGTACCTTCACTTCACAATTACCTTCTCTGTGTGCCCAATCTTTTGTGATGCATGGCAGAAGACTCAAATATGAAGATTTCTTATTTTTTCTTTAATACCAAGGATTGAGCCCAGGGTGCTTAACCATTGAGCCACATCCCCAGTTCCCTTTTTACTTTTTATTTCGAGACAGGGTCTCACTAAGCTGCTTAAGGCCTCCCTACGTTCCTGAGGCTGACTTTGAATTTGCAATCCTCCTGCCTCAGCCTCCTGGGATTACAGGTATGTGCCATTGCACCTGGCTCAAACATGAAGATTTCTAATAATAACTTCTGCCATTCATTTTGGGGTCTGGGGTGCTGGGTGCATACATTATTCTATTTATTCCACATAAAATCCTATGTCTGGGAATTATTATTCTTTTCTCACACATATGACAAAGTTTTGAGAAGTCAGAAATCTACCTCAAGATAACAGAGCTAGCAAGATATGAAAGTGGGATTCCTCACCTCATGCCTTTTGAGACTAAACTCTTCACCTATTCCATTCCCCAGGTTTCACAGTGTCTAATCTCTGAATTCCCAATAAGATCCATCACAGCATACCCACTCCCTTCCCTCAATACTCACTGCCTATCCATGGGACCAAGAGCGTGGCTTGGGAAGTCCACACACAAGCAGATGGGAGGCCGGATGTCTCAAATCCAACCTCCCCCTGAGGAACTGGCAAAGGAAAATGCTATCTCCTCTTTAGTCATTTCTTTTTTCAGTAATCGGTTCTAAAATTGGTTTAAACCATTTGCATTTTCTTTACAGTGGTAGGAGACCCTAGCCCTCCCTCATCATCAAGGAAACACACATAGTCTGAAGAGCAGCCCCCTGGTGGAAGACACAGTAGAAGGGTTGGGGACAGCAGGTGAGAGGAAGAACAGGAGTACAGAGGAGAGGGATCAATTTAATTAACCCCCAAAGTGCTCGAACCCCAGTTCAGCTCTCAACTTCGGCACCCACTAAGGACTGAGGGTATATGAAGGATCTGAGAAGGTAAGCCCTCACTACAGAGGTGGGAAGTATCTGTCTTAGTCTGTTCTCCGCTGCTATTACAGAATGCCATGGACTGGATACTTTATAAACAATAAAAGTTTATTTGGCTCACATTTCAGGAGGGCTGCATCTAACAAGGGCTTTTTGTTTGTTTGTTTTTTAGTAATTATACACCTACTGGTATATGATATACATGAGAGTGGTATTCATTATGCCATATTTGTACATGCTCGCAACATGCTTGATCAATCTTATTTCCTAGTACCTTCCCTTTCCCTTCTTTCTCTGGTGAGGGCTCTCTTGCTGCATCATGACATGGTGGAAGGCATCACATGGTCAGAGCATGTACAAGAGAGCCTTTCATAAGAAGCACACTCTTGTGATAACTAATACACTCCTGTGACAGTAGCCTTAATTAATACATGAGGGTGGTGTTCCCATGACCTGAGAACTTCTTAAAAGAAAATATTGCATTGGGGATTGCTTCCAACACTTGAATCTGGGGAAACAGGTTCAAACAGTAGCAGTATCACCATGTCATAGTGCAGAAAGCATAGTGAATCCCAGGAATGGGGTTCTACCAGGCTTGTATTAGTCCATAGGATCATCTCTAAGTTATCCACATGGTCTAAAGAGATCTGCCAATTCTAAATATAGCCCAGATAAGATGTAGCCTCACTGTCAATATATTAGACAGTGAGACAGATACTCAATAACCCCCAGATTTGGCTGAAGCCCAAAAGGGGAGAATCTGAACCTGCCCAAATCATGTTTAGATTGAAAAGTAGTCTAGGATTATGGAATGCTTCTTATGGGGCATGATCTGTACAAACACTAATTTACTCATTTAGTTCTCATTATGGGCCTATACCATTATTGTATCAATTTAATTCATTCAGTAATTTGGACTCCTCCAAATTCATGTTGACATCCTAACCTTCCATGGGATGATATTAGGAGTTGGGCCTTTGTGAGAGTAATAAGACCATAAGAGCGAGGACTTCAAAAATGGGATTCATGCCTTATAACAGAAACCACAGAGAGCTATTGCTCTATCATGTGACGATACCTAAAGAAGTCAGCAGGCCAAATTCCCTCACCAAAACCTGACCATGTTGGCATCCTGATCATGGACACTCAGCCTCTAGAACTATGAGAAATGAATATTTATCATGTAAGTGCCTGATCTATGGTATTTTGTTACAGCAACCTGAATTGACTAAGAAAGCCACATGGCTAGAATTAGTGCAAGTGGGAAGTGAACCCAGGGAACCCAGAGTGCTGATTCTCCACTACTATCTTCTACTAAAGTGAAAATATCTCTGTTTTTACAGGTCCTGCTTAAAATTCACAGAAACCTTATTTTCTGTGGGGATAGCTATTAAGAGGTGAACTAAGCTATTGGCTTGATGTCTTAGAACAAACCTTGGCACTCAAATAATGCTTTATAAAGAAGTTGACAGAGCAAATTTTGCAAGGCAATTTACGCACTATAACTTGTACAGTTCATCTGTAAATGAAAAATCCTATCTCTCCACCTGAGAAAATAATTTAGGCAAATATTTCTATCCATCTTGTTTCAGTATACTTTATCCAAAATGTGTGATATTTATAGACTGTTTCAATTTGGGTAAGAAAGATTCCTGGGTTGACTTTTATGAGGTGAAAATGTATGCTCTTGGGGCATACAAAGATACTGGAGCATTCTTAATTTATTCCATTATCTTTTAATTAAATTGCCCTCTATTATCATTTTGTGAAGTGGGACTGTGAACTTGTTGGAGCATAGAATTTGGCATCCAGTACTTTAGTCATAATCACTGCATCTTCTTCAACTCATTTGTCCTTCAGTGTTTTATCTATTTATGCCTCTAATTATCATCTACAACAGTACTCAGCTTTGAAACAGTGCATTTTCAACAATCCAGCATCCAACAAGGGCATCCAATGGCATCCAAAACACTATCACTGCAGTCTAAGCAAGAAACTTAAGTGATACATTTCTTTGTATTATCTTAATGCCAAACACTAAGCACTGTTCTATATACTTCAACATAAATTATCTCACTTTGTTGTATGTACAGCTTCTTTCATGTGTAAAATGGGGATAACAGGAGTCCCTCTAATTACCACACATGATTGTTGTAAAGATTTGATGAATTTATGATATAAATTTTATGAACAGACTTAGAACATAGTAAGTTCTATGCTGGGCCCCTTCTTTTTCTTTGAGTTTATTACCTGGAGATCACACAAGGATATCAAAGGTAACATATCTAAAATTGAACTCATACTGTTCCCCAAGATTATTTGCTATGGCTCCTATTTCCTTTTTCCCTAATATAAGAGTGGCATTATCATCATTATCTACCTCATATCAAAGCATGTGTAGGGGGATGTCACAGAATTCTGCCTGATTTATTGACAAGTTTCAGATAAGGAATCTTAAAAGGATTGCTTGCTTCTGTTGCCCATCTTAGTCCGAGTGCCATCACCTCCTGTCTGGACTATTGGAATAACTCCCTAAGTGCTCTCTACACTCACATTCTTTACCACTTCTTACCATTCTAAGTAATTTCTACCCATGAAGATGTTTCAAGGAAATGCCCTCCTCAGAGTTCCTAGAAGAATCTTGAAAGTATGTATGAATTGCAAGAGACCACTTTCACCTATGGAGAACATCACTATAAAAAACTGCAGGATATTTAAATAGTTCTTGGAAGGCTGCTGTGTCAATATACCTTACTCTCTCAAAGGACGACGGGGAGGTGCAGCACACTTTTGAGAGACATTTTGAACAATGATTACTTCAATTTATGTCGATCACGCTTACATTGCATGAATAGAGATAAATTGAGTTGACTGGTGATTGCAAAATAAAATACAACTTTAGTATAATATATAGCAAGATATTTTACTTCCATTTACATATTGTCATGCCCCAAGTCAATTGACTAAAGAGTTGACTTGAGGAAAAATACATAAAAAAGTGGGAATTTGCACTTCTATACCTTTTTATTTTTGGTTGGGGGACATCACATTTATTAGAAGAGCAGGAAGGCTTTAAGACACAGGCATTTACAATTCCATTTCTATACCTCTTTATAAAAGCTTTTTAAATGTATAATATTGTATAATGTGTTGTTAAACAAAAAAGCATAAAGCAAAATACATTTTCATATGTCACAGTGAATTCTTTGTAATGATTAATTGTTTTACCCAAAGCAATGAAACAAAAAATAGTAATAATAAATAAGACAAAGAAAATGCAAATTAGTCTCCAAATGCTCCCCCACCCTATACAAAACCATCTAGAGCAGAATATTTAAAACCTTAGGTTTGGGGGTCAAATCTTACCTCTACTTGGTTTGGGCTTAGGCAAAACTTCCAACTCTTCTAATGATGGAGGTTTTGATCTATGAAGTAGGGATGAAAATCAAAAGGCCTAATTTACTAGGTTATTAAAAGGATTGAGTTAATATTTGTAAAGCACTTAGAATATTGCCTAGCCCACAGTAAAAGAACAGTGTATGTGTTTTGTTTTAATTATTCTTATTGCTATGATCTAACTTTTAATATTCAGTGCATTGAATCCTAACTACCAGGGTGCTGCTATCAGGAAGTAGGACTTTTGGAAGGTGATTAGGTCATTAGGGTAGAACCCTTCTAATTGGGATTAGTACTTGTAAAATAACAACCAGTGAGAGCTAGCTCCCTCCTTCAGTACCCTGAAGTTCAGAGATAAAACCGGCCTTTACTAGACACCAACTCTACCTGGATCTTGAACTTCCCAGCCTCCAGAACTATGAGAAATGCCTTTCTGTTGTCTAAAGCTATGCAAATTGTGGGATTTTGCTATGGAATCCAGAGATGATCTGAAACATCTGTGGTCTTTTTTTTTTTTTTTTTTTTAATGTGTCAGTACCTCAATGCTATAGGTACTGACACATTAACACACTATGTTTTTTAACCACCATCAGATGCTATATTAACACAATCATGTATTTACACGGTGATTTGATATGCTTTAGACCTATATAACATTCACTGATGCCAGCTCGAAGAATAACCATGCACTGATAATGGTGATTCAAAATGACTTACCTTCAACATTTACTAAACTTTTGCTCTTTTAAAACTGTGTACCGTGGGCTGGGGTTGTGGCTCAGCGGTAGAGCACTTGCCTAGCATGTGTGCGGCCTGGGTTCAATCCTCAGCACCACGTAAATAAATGCATTGTGTACAACTAAAGCAAATAAATATTTGAAAAAAAAAAACTGTGTACCTCTCTTTTTTTGTGGCATACAATGCATGTGAAAGACTATATAACTTAAGTGTACAGCTTAACAAATTATTATAAAAAGAATGTTTATGTTCACATGTAAGAGAATAAGTAAAAGACCTCAAAAGCCTCCTTCCATGCCTCCTCACATTTTCCTTTTCTTTTCTCATATTCCAAGTTTTACATTAATAATTCTGCTGATTTTACTTACAATTTTGCCATGTAACTATCCATCCTTTTTTTCTAAATATTTATTTTTTAGTTATAGGTGGACACAATATCTTTATTTTATTTTTATGTGGTGCTGAGAATCAAACCCAGTGCCTCACACATGCTAGGCAAGCACTCTACCTCTGAGCCACAACCCCAGCCTATAACTATTCATCTTTAAGCCATCTTTTAGTCTTATCTATTTTTAAAGCTTATAAAAATGACATCAAACATGAATCATCTTTTGCTTGACTTTCTTTCTTCTTAAAAACTTCTTTTTCAAGATTTGCCTATTGGGTTGCTAGTATTTGCATTTCTTCCTTTTTTATAACTGTGCAGTATTGCATTGGATTGTATCAAAATTTACTTATTATCTCTACATACTAGGGTTTTTTTCTATTATTAATAATGTGAATTGACAATTTTTGTTTATTTCTAATAATGCAAAGTCCATTAATTTCTACATAGAATATACTGCACTATATTTGGAATAACATGGGCTAAAAATTTTAACCAAGAATTTCTTGTTCAAAACAGTTTGATAAATTTTATTTTTCTATGAGTTGTCTATGACATATGCTTTTTCATATCAATTAAATAGTTCATATAATATTCTAATTGCTCATATAATATTCTAATTAACATTTTAATGTGTAAAGTATCTGTAGCAATGTTCTCTCTCTCTCTCTCTCTCTCTCTCTCTCTCTCTCTCTCTTGCATTTCTAGTTTGGCTATTTGTACCTTTTATCATTTTGCCTGATCATGTAATCTTTCTTGTTTTGACACCTTTGTATCAAACCCTTGAAGTACTTCTTAATGAATTATGTCAGATCATGTATTCCTTCCTTAAAATCTTAACATGGATTTACAACAACATCCAAATTGCATAATAATTCTGCCAATTTTCTTTGCCAGCATTGTATTTCCTTCTTGTTAAAAGGCCAGGCTTGATGAGAGTCTGAGCCTCTCTCTCTTTTATTTATTCTACCTGTGATGTTTACCTAGTATTTACCCATTTTGTCCAGAATCAGAGAAGAATGTGGTATTATTTATTGAGTGGGCCCCTCAAGACCCAAAAAGTGTTTAAATGACTGTAGCACAAGATTTTACATCTAATTTTTCCTCCAGCTTGGTATCATGCTCCTCTCTGAGCTGTGCTATAGCCATTAATATACTATTGTCTGTTTTCCTTCTTAAAATTCTGCAAACATATTGAGTTTTTTTTCTTGCTTTTATATTTGCTATTCCACATACTTAACATTTATTCTTTACATTTCATTGCAAATATGAATTCTTTAGAGAAATTTTAAGTCAACCCCCTGTTATTCTCTTTCGAGCACTTGTCTTTCCTTCTTCCTATTACTTATTTTTGAGTCATTTTCTCTGTGTATCTTTCACAAGACTATAAGTTCCATGAAAGCAAAGAATGCTGTTGGCTGTCTTGATTGCTCTTTTGGCACCATGCACAATGCCAAGCACCTAACAGAAAGTCAATAAACATATTTGTTGAATCCATGAATGACTTTTGTCATCAGTGAATTGAATAACAATGAATTCAACACATACTATGTGCAAAGAAAGCATTTTGCTAAGCTAGTTATGTGCACTTGCCCTCTGAAAGACTGTTTCTCAATAGCAACAGTTATCAGTCCAGCTTGAATCCATCAGAAAGACACCTTCACTTTCTTGTACCTTTGGGAGTTTCCACACTGACAAATAGCAAAGAAAACACTAATAAGGGTACTACATATTCAAGGAGAAGCAATTTCATCTAAAATTATTTAAAAAGAAGACTCCCATGCTAGCTTTTATAAAAATAGCACACAGCATGTAAAAAAATACTCATACTAATCACATGTAATTTGTCTTGTGTATATTGTCTAATGACATGGAAACCTTTTGAGATATGAAAGTCTTTATTTTACCTTTGTATTCTTTAAAGTGCTTAGTACTGTTTGGAGACTATGTAGGTATATCATAAATACATTCTGAATTGACTGTTGACTACTATGAAATGAAGTATGTGCCACTACTTATGAACATAATGTTGAAAGAGAAGTAAAGAGGTTTAGATTTTGAGGTTTAGATTTTTAACTTCAAGGAAAAAAATCAACCATTTCCCTAAAGACACCTAAAAATAGAAAAATGAAAGATGCCTCCCAAAATAACCAGTATCCCAGATAGTATACTCCTTAATATAGTGGCACTTCATTTTCCAAAAACTGTATGGTAATTTTTTACTGAAACATTATAATATAACAACATCTATGATATATTGACTTAAATTTATTATTGTAAAAAACATGGTTCTATTCTTGTGATGGCTCTAAAGAAAGCATATGGAGGTGGAGAAAGGAATCACAGACCATGATACTTTGCTTCTTAAGTAATGGAAGCTTTACACAATTGAATTGATTAATAAAAATTCAAGCCTCAAATTACTCTGACATATTTTAGTAAATTAGCAGTAATCATTTCCTAGTTAATTCTTAAAAATCATTAGTAATCAGGTAAAGGTAGTTCTGGTTTAAAAATTAAATTTTATTAAGCTTATAAATTATGTTATAACAAAGAGAAATAAAGCAATGTAAATGTTATTAAGTGAAGAAATGAGCCATATTTTTTGTTCAGTTTTATTGGATAGATGGATCAATATACAGGTAAACATATAAATGTAGGGAAGGATAGATACATAAACAAATACATAAATACATGTGATAATATTCTCACCTGAATGTAACAGAATTGAATTTACATGACTTTTCTTGATTTGAACACATAATTTTAATTCATTTCAACAATCACATATCATATATTGCCCTAGAATCATGTCATGTGGGACACAGCTATGAAGAAGGCTTCTGTGAAATATAGGGATTCATTTTCTAGCATAATTGAGGTGGTATTAATAAAGACCAAATTTATAACCTAGTTTTCAACTCTACAGATATTCTACAATACATGGAAAAATTTCAAAGAAATGTTACTAAAGGAGGCACAGAGGAATCTAACCTGCCTACTTTTCTACTCATACTAACAACCTACTCTTCCACCGTTAAGTAGGTTTCAATGAATTGACCAAGCAATTTGGGAAGATGCTTTTACATTATTGGATAGAGCCCACAAGCAATCATAAAAGGGTTCTTTTTAAAAATGTTTTCAGGATAGATGGCTATGCTTACATTCAGGTTGATGATGTTGCTTTAAGCCTCTCCTGTATGCATCTATGTACAGAATTTGGTCTACATTTTGAAACTCATTAATTAGGACACCACTGTTTTGAGGACTGTGGTATTCATATAATACCTTGGCTGCACTTTCCTTCTAAGTAAAATCCCATTAATGAAAAGTAATACCAAATTTACACTTCCCAAGGTAATGATGAACAATTGATACAATGGGTATACTATAAACAAATTCAGAACTGACATCCCCAAACAGCCCCTCAGTTATTTTTATATTGTTATTCTGATCTCTTATACTGTCTAATTCTGTTTAAAGTGAGCAATAAGGGAAACAAAGAATCCACACTTCCTATTCTATTGAGTCATGGAGTCCTGGGCATAAATTACACCTACATTTATAGAAAAATAAGGGAATGGATTGGGAAACAGGAAGAACTTGATTCAACTCTGCCCCTCACCTTTCTCATGGGGAATGATGGGCATTTTAATTAGTAAAATTGGAATAAAACCTAAGTCTCCAAACTATTATGAATCTTAAATACATGGTGAATATAAAGAGGCAAACACAGAAGTCGGAGGATAACAGGTGCTCAAAAATGTTATTTTTATACTACATCAGTTTTGAGCCAAAATTTAGTGGATAAAATTTAAAACAATTCATATTGCTTTAAAACCTCAACTGCCAGATTTAAAAACCAAATCTTCATAATCACAAAATATAAAAATAGGACAATCACATTGCATATTGTATAATCAGACTTCTCCAATTCAACCTGCATTTCTCTCTAATTACCCAAATCAGTGAGATGAGGTTACAACTCTCAACTGGAGTCCACCAGGGTCCAGTCATTACCTGCTTCTGTTTATATTTGCTGTTCCCTGAAGGTATCCACCTAGGGACAAGTCCCATCAATTGGGGCCCAAACACTGTCTACTTAAAACATTTTATCTTTTTTCTTTTCTTTCTTTTTTTTTAACTTTCTGAAGAAACTGCAAAGGGTCACCCCTAATCATCACTTAATTTTAATATATTATCATAAAGTTCTAATGATTAATTTTATAAATGACTAATGAAAGTACTTAATAAAATGGCACATTGCCACCAGCTTTTAAGGTCATAGCTCTCACTGATTCCAAATCCATGGCTCTTGATTAGACAGTCAGCTGTGCACTGTGATAATCCAGGTCTTCACTTAGAGACTCACCTGTACCCCAAATAAAGTAATCTTGGTTGTATTCTTTTCTGGGGAGGGAAGGATGATTGTATAGTTTTTGACCAAGCAGAATCCATGTTTACTTTCTTCCAAAGAAATGAAAGTTTAATTGTGGGAGTGTGGAAAGATGCAGCTACACTACAAGCTCCTGCATTCTTATAAGTGGTCGTGTGACACTGTCCTAGCCAATGGAAAGTATAAGCTTGCTTAGGATATTTGCATAATTTGTTCTTTTCTTTCATGGACATTGCTCCTTTTCCATATTTCTTCCTTTGCTTCCTATGAAAAGAAGTGTATAGTAAAGCAGCTGGTTTGAGATTAATAAGGACAAAAGCTAAGGAAACCAGAATAGGATAAAGATAGATTCAGAGCTTCTTAAAATGGGGAGGAGACTGGATGATGATGGTAAGTGCAAATGCCAAGGAGTGCAAAGAGTTTGAAGCACACTAACAACATCAGTGTCCACAGCTCACCCAGGGATGGGATAGAGAACAACAGGAGCATGTATACTTAAAGGCAATGGTTAAATCACACTTCCTCATGTAAAGAGTAGTTCAGGAACCAGAAAAGTCCACACAATAGTTGAGAGAACTCAGTTTCAACACGTTTGGTATCAGTCAAAACTGAATGTGTTATGTAACTGTACAGAAATCAATCTACCTAGTCTTTTTATTTACCTGTTCTCCTTTAAAGAGGGTTTATCAATGAAGAAATATTCTCAGGTGTCTTCCCCGGTTTTTTATACTTTTTCATGTTATGCTGGGAAGTAATAAATTCTTAGATTCCTTCGAAGGGTACTAAATGGAAAAAGTTGGAAACTATTTTCAAGAGAGGAATTACTAACAACTTTATGATCTTTTATGCATGATCCTAGGTATTATGAAGTGAAATACAATAGCATTATTACTTTGTGAATCTGAGGGTATCTAGTCTTCCTAAGCATTAAATGTGTCATGTGTGTCCTAGAAACTAAAGTTTTGATCAGCTCACTGAACACTTGATCTGTCTAAATCCACAATTTACAGCAAAATTGGCCACACTACTTTAGTTGTCATGCCACTATATGAGAATTAAGAGCTAGCACATGTTGATCACTTACTAAGTATATGATACTGTGTGATGTGCTGTCTCCATTCTATAGTTGAGCTCATTTAATCTTCCCAGCTCCAATATAAGATGTCATTATCATGTTCACATTTCAGACAGTGTTGGGTGGTAAAGGAGAAGCTTCTTAACCTCTCTGTGGGTTAGTTTGTATGAAACACTAAGTTATTTCAATAACTATTCTGAATGCAGGATTTTTCTCATTATAACTTCTGGTGGAAAAAAAAATCTGCTAAAATATATATATTGTTTCTTTTGAGCTCTGAAATCACACGGCCCCAGGTAAGGTTCTGAGCCGTACACAAATCTGAAATTAAAAGTAAATAAATGTGACAAACATAATTATATCATTCTTTGGAACATTTTACTTACAATTCAACTTGGTTAATAATTATCTTTAAAATTCTTATTTTTTGAATATTTGTTTTTCTTTGAATATTATGATATTTCAAAATTTAGGATTAGGTAACTATAGTCTGAATGAATGTGGTATAATTTTTCACATTAAATTTTAAGATACTAGCAATAAACTTGGTAATAATTTAGCAAAATATTGACATTAGAATAAATTAGTGCATGAAGGAGGAAATGTATGACCAGAAGCTCTCTCTTCTCTTCAGAAATGTCTTATAAACATAGAATTCATTCTATAGGATAATTATAAATCACTGAATAAAGGATATCACAAGCCTCTAAGATTATAAAGGTACAAATTGAAATGAGTAGATTAATTAATTTATTCATTCAATAAATATGTTTTCTTATTTTTGTTTGTTTTGTTTGGTTTGGTTTGGGGCTAGACATCAAATCCACGGCATAAAGCTATACACAAATCCTTCTGGTAATTTTTAAGAACCACACTAAACAAGATTGTTACCAAGTCCTGGATATCTTGGGATATGTATCCATAGTCAGTCAATTAAAGATGGAAGTGCAAGTCACCAGGGTTAAGAAAAGGCATGAGATATGCTCATAGAACAGAAAAGGCACAATTTGGGCTGGATATAAAAACAGTCTCAGGAGTGGTTTTCCAGAGGCTTTATTTCAATGCAATTAAAAGAAAATAAGAAGACATTATGTAGGGTAAAATTATTGTCCATCTCCTCCCATTACTTTAAACATATTATTTTATACTATTTTGAGTGTTAAATACATAGTTTGCATTTATGAAAATGTAATGTCAGGTTGTAATACAAAAAATTATTATTGTTTTAAACATTGATGAAGCAATGATTATATGAGGTAAATTAGGAATGATGTGGGTAGTAATTGATGATGCATTGCTATATTCAGCAGCCATCCCAGTGTTTGGTATGTGGTACATATGTTCTAGATATTTTCAGAAAATCATTTCTAGTATGTTGGTTTGCATGAGTCTTGGCAGGCTCAACAGCAATATGAATTCACTTTGATAAAGAAAAAGGAATCTCTCTACTGATAAAAATAGACAAGTGTTTACACACCACTGTGAAAAATGTGGGTTTTTTTTTTTTGTTTGTTTGTTTTGAGGCTAATAAGATCAATGACAAAAGTATATTTCTTTGCTGTTAGTACTAGATGGGTTTTAATGCAGCTGCATTGTACAAACAATTCCACGTAAACATCATCTCATTTGTTGATGAGGCTCGCTCTCACAATGACGTAAGTTTGATCTCTATGTAAGAATTCCTACAATTCTATCATTAAAAATGTTCTTTAATTAAAACACCAAGTTATTTCAAAATGCTTAGGGATATTTTCATTGCACTGTTCTGTATGCTGAAAGAGTGGGAAGTATATGGGATGAAGGGAAATGCTCAAACATAAACACTACACATAGCAGGAGCACTCTGCTTTCACTTGGTAGGTACCTTTCCCACTGAAAGTTTAATTCATTACTTAATGTAAACTTTGCTTCAGGAAATTTTCTAAGTCTGAGGAGGTTAACAATCCATTTACATGTATGAACTAGCTGACAAGCTAATTTAGCCATTTTCCTTTAAGGTTTTTTTTTTTTTTTTTTTTTTTTTTTTTTTTCCTTCTTCTGCTTAGTTGCTGATGGGCAATCAGTGATGTTAATCCTGCTGACTAATTGAAACATTTTCTAAATTATATGGATCTCTGGAGAATATGCATTCTACTTAACCTTGGCACTTGCTTTAAATTACAGGCATCTACCATATTATATTATCCAAGATTTAAAAATCAGCTTTCATTTCTTTTCTAAATTGCATCTCAATGTTGTTAGATTCCCCCATTGAAAGCTAATGGGAAAAAAAAAAAAAAAAAAAAAAAAAAAAAAAAAAAACACTATTCTGCACATATGCCAGCCAGAAGCAACAATGGTATTGTTTCTAACTAAATAGTACTTTCCTCCAAAGGAGCTTAAAATTGCTTTTACATAAGCAATCATTAATGTTTAAAGTACCTGTAAATAAAGGAAGTTGCAAGACTTTTATATAACAAACAAAACAGAAGCTATGAAGTAGTGGCATATAATAAATATGGGTACTCTCATTTAAACTGGCTGCTCAAATTTTCTTTAAGAAATCTCCCAAGTAGTATAGCAGATGCTGGTGTCCCAACCAAACCTCCTTTATAGGCTGACCCTCCACCCTTGCCCCTATCCCTCTATCCCTGTTCTCTGGTGCACAGTGCTGGCTCTAATGGTGTAGCTGTGCCCTCTACAAAGATCTGCCCTGGATTACAAATGCCGTCTTGCTCAAGATTCTACCTCTCAGGCTCTTATGCAATAGAATCTACTCCAGAACAGAAGGTTCCCATGCATGTTATTTCCATGTAAACCACAGTCATTCTTGTATCACTTAGGACTGCTTCAAAGCCTAGTTAGAAAGATGCTTCCCACTGCCATCTCGTGAAACCTCACAGCTGTCTTACGGTGTACATTCTTTGCCCAGGGTAACTGATGACCCAGGTACTCAGGGGTTTCCTTAAATGCAGGACTTTTTGTGCAAAAACCAGAAACATCCCAAGCATATCAGGACAAACTCATCACCCTATCCTTTTCTCCTTGCCTTCAGCCACATCTTATTGCTGAACTGAAGACTTTAAGGGCAAATAACTTGAGTAAAGTTCCAAAGAAGCGTTGGGAGAACCAGAGTCTAACCTCAAGCGTACCTGATCCCAAAGCTTGTTGCTTGCCTCACCACAGTAAGGGGCGGCCTAATGTTTGGGCAATTCATTCCTTCCCTGTTTGCTCTTCAAAGATTTTAATGTAAATATGTCTTATTGAACTGAAAGCAAATCGCTTGTTTGTTTGATGGACCGACAGATTTCTCAGGATGAAAGAGTCAAATAGAGTCTGACATCAAAATGTGATCCAAAACCAATAGCTTGTCTACACTGTTAACTGGATTAATTGTTCAACTCCATTTTAGACCAATTGTATCTGTTATATCCAAGTACAAATTTAATTTCCCCTGAGAGGATATCATGATCAATAATGACTTTCTGGAGAAGAGCCATGTTGATTTCAAACTTAACTGAAATTGATCTAGGGCTAAGCAGGAATGAATAATAAAGAGAAAACAGAGAAGCATCCTAATTATGACCTCATTTACTACAGGTACTGTGCTGGATAGACATTTCATTCACTCTTCAGTGTGTACTATAAAATTCATTTACTAGGAAATTGATATAAGACCTCCGAAGGTGATGTAGAAGAGGAAATCTGTAACTATTTCTGCAAGTTATGTTAAGCTACAAGAGAGGAGAAACAATCATAGTAGAACAAGTTCTATGCACAGGTTGGAGCTTTAGAAGTTGCAAGAGCAAACTCATCAGACAGGAGGGTAATGCCTATAGAACATTTCATGGAAATAGAAAAAAAAAGTCTAAAACTCTTTAAATGATGGTAACAGTAGTGTAGAATCATAGTGAAGAGTATGACCTTTAGGTCTAAACTAAACTACTGAGTTTAAATTACTGTTCTTCACACACTAACTATATAACTCTAAGTTATTTATCATCTATCTGCCTCAATTTCCTCATCTCCAAAATAGGGTTTGTCACATAAAATCTGTGATAATTTAATGAGTAAATGCACATAAAAGCACTTAGCACAGTACTCAGTATACATTAGGGACATATAAAATGATAGCTCTGCTTATTTCTGAGAAGTCAAATAGATTGCTTATCATCTAGTAATTCAGATATTTGAAGGTGTTCTATCTTAGCTTCAGGAAGATCCAAGTGCATCAAAATGCCATATAAGTAATATCTCCTTTAAATAATTAATATAGCATTGGCATAGTATTTATAATCTGTTAAGGGATTTATGTGGATTTTATTTTCATTTTATTTTAATAAGACATTGATATAAGAACTGTTAGTCCCATTTTATCAATGAGAAAATAAGTACAGTGAATTTTAATAACCTGAGTATAAAGCTATAGTGATCAACTCCATCTCAGAAACCAGAATATTTAACATGAAGACCATAGTTCTGATAACCGTATTATGGTACCTTTTCAGAGAATAACATAAGACAGGTGTAGAAGATTGACAACTGTAACTGCAATTTCCATCTGTAGCTCTACAGTACTTTGTAAAGTACTCCGACTGTTAAAGAGGGACTGCTAAATGATGGGCTGCAGTGCACATCTTGCTAGAGCACATTTGATGACAGTACAGCCCATGAGAACATGGGGCCAGCTCCTGGTCTCAAACCCTAGAGATAGCCCAGGGCCAGCAGGGAATGATACTACAACTGCAGGCAGGACCCCAAATGAAAACAGAAGTTTAGTGAAGACCCCTAATCAGAGTCAGGCCTTCATCTTTATGGTCCTAAAATGTGGTGTTGTCCATTTATCTAGAGCTAACCAAGGTCAATACTTGTCCACACTCAAGACTCTGCTATCCCTCACCATTCCATTCCTTGGAATCTGTTCCATCCCACCCAATCCCATCCATTCTCTCTTTTCTGTTCCATTGTATTCTAGTCTTTCCCATTCCATTCAATTTACTGTCTCCATTCAGTCCATTGCACTCAAATTTATTGACATCTTATTGCAAGGTAGTCTGCAAGAACAGCTGCTGCCACAGGAATGAAATCAGGCTCCAAGAGCTCTCAGGCCTCATTCAATAGATAGGGTAAAGTGCCAAAAACTAATTTAGTAATTGACAACATACCTCAACTGAAGAAGTGGAATACATTACAAAATAATTTGAAAACTCCGAGCTGTAAAGACAGCTTTTGTGTGTGTGTGTGTATGTGAGGAAAATCTTTATTTTTCTCCAGGCATTTAAATGAAACATACTCTAAAACATATGTCTGAATGCCCTAGTAAAACACTTTAACTATGCTGAATAGAATGCTTCTGGTCTTGGTTTTCCCACTTTCACATGTTCCATGTAATTTTTTTTTATTCTAAGTTGTTACATATGACAGCAGAATGCATTACGATTCATATTACACATATAGAGCACATTTTTACACATCTCTGGTTGTATACAAAGTATATTCACACCATTTGGCTCATGAGGTTCTTTCTGTGTTAATCACCAGAGCCCACTCTGAAGTCTCCATTTTGGGGGAGTTGATGAGATCAAAATAAAAAAATTTCAAGGTACCTTTCCAGTGAATCATGAAAACTAGAAAAAGTTCTGGGTTACTATGTCGAAGATTCTTCTAACCAAGTTCTACCAACACAAATCAGAATTCAAATTTCCCCTTGAGGTGCCGCCCAATAACTACTGCTAGATTGTTTTGAAGGATCATGTTTTCCTCTGTAATTTTTGCCAATCTTTTTTTTTTCTAGAAAGTACCATGATTTCAGCAAACTAGGACAAATGAAGCACAGATAATATTTATTTGTAAGCATTCTAGACTCAACCCTTAACCATTTTTATAAAACATACTCTTTTGTTTCAGTAGAGAATATTCCTACATTTAAAATATGTTTCTATATGACTTGACTAGAGAAAGAATTATTTAGCAGATGGATTCTAGTCTTTGCGTCCTTCACTTCTCTGACTCCATGTTATATTTGCTTCTATTCTAGAGCTTTTCAAAGACAGATGTGTGGTTATATCCTACATCAATAATCCCTAACGTAATTTCTTCAATGTCAATTCCTGGGCCATGCCCTATTCCTGATAATCTGCATCTTTGAATCTAGAACCCTGGAGTCTCCAAGCTCCCTGAGGGAATCTCACTCTGTACTTTTGTAATCAATGGAATAGTGCATAGGTCTAGAGATGGTGCCATTTACTGTTTCCCCTGCCTGACATTGATTCCTGGATGTACTCACCCAAACAAACTCTCACAAATCAGGCACTGTGAGAGCAAGGAAGGGTATCACTGCTGAAAATGTCTTATATAACTCTCCAAGTCAACCAGAGAAAACTGGACCAATAAAATTTTAATGCCAATATCCATGGCCTGCTGATGCTCTGCTGAGGTTGGGCAATAATTCAAGCTAACACACTATATAGATGCTGACACCAGAAAAAAAAAATTTCTTCAGTGTGGCATAATTGCATCTACTAATTCTGTTTTTGCTTATTTTATTTGTATTTTAAGTTTCAATTCAACAAATAAGTCACCAAAATGTGAAAGAAAGGAAGATTCTCTTTGCAGCTCCACATATATCCATATCTATCCTCAATCTGCAAAACTCTTTGAGAAGATATCATTATGTCTCTGTTAAAAATAAAGCAAACAAAGAAAAACACAGATAACTTATCTAGTGCTAATAAATCTCAAATCTTTATTTCTCTCAAAATCAGTGTTTTCTTCATCTACACTCTGCAATTTCCAATGGTCAAAATACTCTCTTCCCCTCACATATTTACCATTTAGAGAAAGCAAGGATGAAATCACACTGAGGTCAGACAGTAAGGAGAGGGCATTTGTATACAGCCGGACAGGTACTGCTTCCGGGACATCACTGGGTAAATTCAGTCCATGAAACATGGATTTGCACTGGGCAGTACTCAGTGAGGATTAAACTGACACTGATATTTCAGGTAGCCTTTGATTTCCTCAACTCTACAGTGGATCAAGGTTATGGCCAATATAAAAATACCACAGAGTTTTTTCTCATCATTCTCAATCTTTTATTCTGAACACCAGCATGCACTGGGAAGTCAACTGTGGAAGACCACAGGCCACGTGGCTGTCTAACAGCAGCTGATGAAGGGTAGGGAGCCGATGGGCTGGGTGAGGGAGCCCATCACAGCAGTGCATGCCTTTCAGTATCTTATGCTTTAACACTCACAGCACCAAATGTGCAGAGGATACCTTTAAACCCTTATGTTCTACAACACTGGAGCTTATCCGTGTGTGTGTGTGTGTGTGTGTGTGTGTGTGTGTGTGTGTGTGTGGTGTAGGGGCACAGTTCCTGCCCCACAAAATATCACCATCTGTACTGAGTTAAACAGTATCTCCTAAAAATTCATGTCTACCCCCACAAAGCAAATATGATCCTCTTTGAATAGAGGGTCTTTGTAGAGATAATCAAGGTAAAATGAAGTTATAAGGAATTAAACTGGGCCTAAATCCAATACAATTGGTTTCCTCATTCAAAGATGGGAAATCTGGAAACAGAAACACAAACACACAGAGCTCAGGGGCATGTGCCCCACAAAATATCACCATCTGTACTGAGTTAAACAGTATCTCCTAAAAATTCATGTCTACCCCCACAAAGCAAATATGATCCTCTTTGAATAGAGGGTCTTTGTAGAGATAATCAAGGTAAAATGAAGTTATAAGGAATTAAACTGGGCCTAAATCCAATACAATTGGTTTCCTCATTCAAAGATGGGAAATCTGGAAACAGAAACACAAACACACAGAGCTCAGGGGCATGAGGAGCTGGAGACAGAGAGTGGAGTGATGTTAAGGAGTGTCAGCAACCACAAAAATCCAGAAGCAGCCAGGCAACATTCCTCCCTAGTGTCTTCAGTGGTAGTGTGGCCTAGCCGATACCCTGATTCCAGACTGCTCACCTACAGAATTTGAAGATGACAAATTGCTACAGTGTTAAGTCACCTAGCTTATGACAGTTTTCATGGCCACCCTGGGAAACTAATACGCCTTCCCAGATATCCATCTACACATGCCAGGTGCCATGCTAAGTGCTCAGGCTATGGAACAGGGAGAGACAAGCCTGGCAGCTGAGAGCAAGTCAGTGCCCACAGCTTAAGAGGAGGAAAGCAAAGAGTGTCCCGTTCATTTCAGATCTAGCCTATTGCTTGTCTTCTAAGGAGCCACTGACCACTATTTCCTTCCCATCCTTCTTCTGTGGCTCACAATTGCAGTGTACACAGTGGGGTTCCCAGTACTTCCTCCTCTCCCCAATACCACATGCCGCATACTTGTGTCCCTGGTATAGAGCAAAATGGCACAAGGTAGAAGCACATTTTCCTCATCGAGCTCATATGACATGATGGTTTTATTAAGACTTCTGCCCCAGCTACAGGGCTCTGTGCAGTGTCACTTGAGGTTCTACGATGCAGGTACCTCACCTGTATTCGCGTGGCAAGACTAAAAAACACAAACCTGTTGTCACACAGCTATCACATACATTGTAAAACAAATAGCTCTCAAAATTGACCCAATGCATAAAATCACCATTGGAACTGCCACAAAGGCAAAGAGGCCTCTCACATTTTCTAGTTCCGCCCTTTCCATCACATCAGCAAAAGTGTCTTATCCTCCCTAACCCTGGGTCCAACACTGACTAGAACCAGAAACTCCTAAATTAAAAGAAACAACAAAAACTGCAAAACGAGAGGAAGGAGGAGTAAAAAATAAAAAGAATGCTTGGGTTCATGAATTTCAGAGAGTCCTCAAATTTATAACATCTGTTTCCTTGGTATTTTAAATAAAGGAAAATTTTCCCTTGCCTATAAAGCCCAAGTACTTCTTTTACAGATTTGCATCAGACCTTAACAAATACAAAAGACCCCTGAAATATCCATGTACAGATTGAGTGAACATTCAGAGTGCTTATTCCATTTCACACCTTCCTGTATGCTTTGTACAAATCCTGTTGGTAATTTTGCCTGTTTACACGTGATAAAATTGAGATGCACAAAGTTTTAAACACTTGTATATAGCCAAACATGATTATAATAGATAGGGACGCTGGGCCTTGAACTTTAAGTAGGTCTTCAGATATAAAAATCTAAAGATTCTTTCTACTTCACCGTGTGCATGTGACTTCCCCAAATATATTTTTGTATGAATTCTAGGGCACATGCTATCACAGGAGGATTTTTTTTGTTGTTGTTCTTTTACACAATAGGCACATGGCCAAATAATTAAGAAAAGTTCTACATTTAATAACAAAAATAGACAACTTTACACATCCGTGGCACTTAAGCTGCAGTTTTCCAAAAGTGAGCCACAGCTAAAATGGTGAACATGAATACTTCAGTATCAAAGCTTACATCATGTGAAAATGTACAGAGAAAGCTGCTCTCTCACTAGGGAAAATCACAAGTTAAAAAACGGTCTAGTATCAATCAGAGGCTCCCTCTAGAAATACAGGTCTTTCTGATGTAAATTTGATATAAACTAAAATATTAAACATCAAAAGAGAAACTTGGAAGATAAAAGATAGAAACTTTGTAGACTTGGAGGCAGTGTGCTCCAGAATGGGATACACAAGCAGTTCCTAGACAGCAACAGACCTGCCCACCACAAGAGCACCCCAGGGAAATCTTGAGGTCTAACTCCTCAGGAGCTGGATTTGCACACCAGTAAACTTCAGAAATTGCCTTCACTATCACTTTCTATGAAATTCATGATATGCTTTATCACATTAAAGGCCCTAGATAACTCTGCAGCCTGTTAAATTCAGTTTCCAAAAATAATTTAACCACAGAATTTATTTTAAAATTTAATATTCATTTGCATTTCTGGCAGGAAAAAAAAATGACATATTGGGGTAACTCTGATCTAATATAAAACCATCTACTAATGAGCAACACTGGCTGGTTCTGCCCATAGGAACAAGCATTGCCTACATCAGCAATTCTCCTTGAATTTATCAAGGAGATGACTTTACAATCTACAACCACCAGAATTTCAAGTGCAAGATGATTTCCATATGGACTCAGAAGGTATATTGTCAAAGTAACAGGGGAGAGTTTCAGGCAAAGTGTCTCTAATCTTTGTTGAATTATGAAGTTCATAAAGGCAAGAATGATGTTTCCTTCTCATCCCCTGAGTGGGTCCCAGGTCCTGGTCAATTCCTAACACATGGGAAGCCGCCCAAAAATATTCAAGTGCTTGAAAAAAATAAGTAAGTGAATACATAAAAACTTGACATTGAGTTATACAGTTGATTCTCATTACTCAACAGATTTTGTATTTTGTGCTTTTTTTTTTTCTTCTTGCTAAAATTCATATGAAATCAAGTCTCACCATGTTGTCATGGTCATTTGTGCAGAGGTAGCAAATAAGCACCCTGCATGTATGTTCCTGATAGAGGTGACACTCTATCTTGTTTCAGTTCTTACACTGCAAACAAGTATCCTCTTCACAGCATATATAGTGGCTTATTGTTCATAGAATTTTGTGCTTTTCAAATTTTTTCCCTGTATAAAATGGTTCCCAAGCATAAGCTTCTATACCTAGTATTCCCAAGCACAGGAACGATCTGAAGTTCCTTACAAAGAAACTATGTGTTAGATAAGCTTCCTGAGGAAGAGTTACAATGCTTACACCCAGTGTGCTGTTGTCTGTGAGCTCAATGTTAGTGAATCGACAATACATATTAAATAAACTGTCAAGATGTCTCTCGAAACAAAAACATGCAAAATAAGTTTGTTCATTGATGGACTGATGAAAAGCATGTGAACAGAGACACCCAGGAATCTCTGCTTATATTTCCTCGAAGAACAAGGGCTCAGTATTCACTACTGTAAATAATGACAACTGATTGTACTTTGTCTTGCTTTAGACATTTCCAAGTCCTAGTGGCTTATCAAAGGTTCAAGGTCACTCCTGTAGAAATAAACTAGTTTAACCTTGGTTAACCCATTATTTACCAAACACATTTGCCTACTCATCCGTCTTTCATAGAATATATCTTGTCACCTCACAGGATGCCAGCATTCAGGGGACAATTTTTGGAGCACTGTTGTAGGTGTTTAGAGGTCCTTGTACTCTGCCTGTCAAGGCCTGGAAACCTGTTATATGGAGTATTTTAGAGCATCACTTTGTGCAACTGTCTCACAGAATTTCCTCCCTGTACTCTGATTCATGGTGCTTTAGATTTGTTTTAATTCACAGGAGACCCTGGGCCCCCCATACACAAATTCTAACAAAGTGTCCATGCATCATTTTTCGATACTTAGAAAGTCAAGTAGTTTAAATATATGTATATATATTTATACACACACACACACACATACAGACATATATATATATGTATATATATATATATATATATATATACATATATATATATATACATACACACACAGACTTATGAGGGGATTACATCCCAATAAACTCATTGCAAATTCAAAATATTGAAAATCAGAAATACATTCAATGTACCTAACCAGCAGACATCACAGAGTAGTGACAGAGCACACTGCATAACACTGTAGAGCACTTACTGCTTCCTCTCAGCCTGGTTGCACCTCTGACTGGGATCTGTAGCGGGCTGTCACTGCTCAGAATTGCAACAGAGCATCAGACTGCAAACCACTAGCCAGACAAAAGAACAAAACTGAATACACTTCATGTGTATCACTTTGCACCATCATAGAAGCAAAAGAATCATAAGTTGAAGCATTGTAAGTCTGGGACTTTTTGTATTTTAATCATGCATTCTTTTTTCCTAACCAAAGTCATAAAACTGTATTATCTCAAGATTCCACAAAACCTAAATCTGCTTCTGTATAATATTGACATTAAATGATGTAAGTAAACAACAAGGCCAATTCAAAATAAAGATCTAACAAAGTTTAGGTAATTGGATTTTTGGGAGTTAATATGGAAGATTTGACAAAGAGGGTATGACCATAGGCAACGAGAGCTGGCACACACACAGGCACAAATTCTAAGACAATGTGTTCATTTTATATTGCTGCACAATAAATCATCGAAAATACAGCAACTTAAAACAGTACCTAATTATTATCCCACAGTTGAGAAGGCTGGAGGCCTGTGCAGACTTGAAGGGGTTCTTTGCTGAGAAACTTGCAAGGCTGAAATGCAAGTGCAGCTGGCCAGGCTCTTATCTAGAAGTCAAGAGGCCCAGGTCACTTCCAAGCTCATTCAGGTTGTTGGTGGAAGCCCCTTCCTTGTGGGTAGGAGGTCCCTATTTCTTTGTGGAATGCCAACCTGGTTTTTGCTCTCTGCAACTAGAGGCTGACCTGCCTTCCTTCTCATAAGGAGACTCCAACTTCAAATGTAGATAGCCATTTTGTTTTAAAGTCAACCTTAACATACAACATAACACAATCACAGCCATATTTCTTCATTCCCCCAGGTTCTACCCACACTTACATTATGCAATAGTGATGGGTTACCCCACAGACACGTTACTGGGGTTACAAGATTTCATACTGAATGTGGAGACTATGTCAACTGAGAGCTTGAACTCAGGTCCATATAGATCAGAAAGTAAAAGAGATAAAGAGATAAAAATCCAATAAAGCAGAAACAGACTTTCCATGTACGCAAAGACTGAATATATCATTTTTCCTCTGATTTGCTTGTATATGCTCTCTAGGAGAAGGCACAAACTCTTCTAAAATGTTTGTTTTTCTTAAAAGTTATTTGCATCTCCTAATTGGTATGTTATTTCATAATTATACTCTGGTACCATCTGAAGGTTTAAGCCATTCTTATGTCTTCCCCCTGTTAAGTTGTTTATACTGTAGAATGTCTGAGTCTACAAATTATTGTCTCAAACAAATTAACCAGAACTATGCATATGTTAACATATCATCATAAATGTGGGAAACTATAGATACCTGCCATAGAATATCATGCTGATCAGGCAGCACAGATCTGGGTTAGATTTTCTAGTAACTGGTCTCAATTCTGCAGATAGAAAGGTGCAGAAGTGAAAATTCCAGGTAAAAGAAAATATCTAGCCTTACTGAAGTAAGGTAAAAATATAAGAGTCAGAAATATTAGCAAATCTGTACTCCAATTTCCCTTCATGTCTACAATGGACAAATAAATTTCCTCACTCCAATAATATTGAACTTGGCTAAGTGAAAGCTTCAGCTAGTAAGATGTTAGTGAATGTGATATGAAATTGGGGGCCTTAAATGAATGTTCCACATTTGATTTGACATTAGTACTCCAGTGATCCACTAGGAGAAAACCATGCCCCATCAGACTGGGTACTAGAACAAACACATGTGGATCAGAAATAAAAAAAGCCTGTTGTTTCCTTGTCTAGACACCTGAACCAGACTTGCCTTCAGACAGGTGAGCCTGAAGATAAATATTTGCTGTTGCAAGTACACTGATTTTGGGGATCATTTGTTATACAACATTTGTTACAGGAGTAGCTGACTAATGCAGCAGATAAAGAAAGGTACTTTCTTTGATATACAGATTTAGGTTTAAATATGAATCATCTAAATACACACATATTTATGCTATATATTTAAAGATTAAGTCTATAGTCACACATCACTTAATAAACAAAATATGTTCTGAAAAATGCGTTGTCAGGCTATTGTGTCATTGTGTGGAAACCATAGTATATTTACACAGATCTCTCTGGTCTAGGTCAACCACTGAACAGGACATATTGAAGCAATTAAGAGACCCAGAAAATTCACGATGTACTAGGCTGCTGTAGGAATAATGTAACATAATGTATATAGTGAAAAAAAATAGAAATAGTGTAGTAAATATATTAACCCAAAATATAACAGTTTAATATCAAATATTATATACTGTATATAATCATTGGTGGCATAATAGGTTTGTTTATACAAGCATCATAAGCAATGTACTATGCCATGACCTCAGGAAAGGTGTGATATCACTTGTCAATAGGAATTTTTCAGCTCCTTTATAATGCGAGCAACATCATATATGTGGTCCACCACTGGCCAAAATGACATTAATGTCATCTGTGACATATGTGTGAGATGTCCTACATGCCTAGTGTTGTTTTATCAACAGTGTAGTTGGCTTTTGAAGTTATTTACTTTGGCAGAGTTTCATCCAAAACACTTTTTTTAAAAAAAGAGGTTCTTATGTGATAATATTGCTCCCAGTGAAATATAACAATGATTCTGCTGGAAACATTATTCCTCCTATTGGGCTATCGGCCACTGTAGTCTTGGAGTTATTCAGAATTTTAAAGGGAACATACAACTCTATAAACTGCAGCATATGCAGAAAACTGCTTTGTAGGAAGGTTATAACCTTCAAATTGATCTCAGATATGTAATGCTTCTAATTTCTTAAGTTTTTGTTTCATCTCCATAACAAGAGAAAAAATGTGCAGATTATATCAAGGTCACAACAGTCTGTATGCATCAACATAGCATCAGAAGAAAAAGAGGCATGGTGGGGTGAAAAGATCACTCAAACACACTATTGAAATGTAAATGGTTGGGAAAGCAGGCAGCCTTCTTTCCATTTCAATGAGTGTGGAAACACATCAGGGCCTATAAGGACTTCTGACCATAATGGTCCTTGTCCTACTTACTACCAAATTAAAAAATAATTAATAGCAACCTTCTGTATCATCCACTTGAATACTCAGTAAATAAAGGGGTAATTAAGAACTGCTGTGTGGGGAAAAAAAAAAAAAAGTGGATTGTTGGTTTAAAATTGCTGAGATCACAGCAGCCAGAGAGTGGGGCAGGGAGGTCTGATGAGGAACAAAATCTTAACCTGTAGGCCTGAACGTGCAGGGAGCCACAGGTGCATGTGGTCAGTGTTAGAAAACTCTCACCTACAGAAGTATTATTGTTTCTCCAATCCTTGTTTTTCTTTTCCAACTCAGGTTTAATTCAACCCTATATGTGAAGTATAATGCTTTCCATGTAGAGCAGTGTTTCACAAACTCTGTACTATTTACATGTAGGGCAGAAAAATCCTTTGTTGTGGGGGGACTGGCCTGCTCATGTTAAGATATTTAGCAGCATCCATGGCCACTATCTGATAGATGCCAGAAGGAGCTCTCTAATCTGAAGTTGTGACAACCAAAAATGTCCCCAGACACAGCAAATGTCCCTGGGCACAAAAAGTAAAAACCAATGACATTAGAGCAATACCATGCATTACACTCTTCCATTCCTAGATACTAACCACAAGCACAAACATAGCCATGATTATATGATGTTTACTACTTGCCAGGCACATAATGGCTCATTTTAATCCTCACAAAAGTTAAATGACATACATATTGCAATTAGTTCTATATTATTAATGAGGAAATTGAATCATAGAGAAGGTAAATGACTTGTTCAGGTAGTAAAGAGAGCCTGGATTTGAACAAAGGGGGGTTAGTGAGACTTATTGGGGAAAAAAACTTCTACGTGAAATGAGCTTCAGGACATTAGGAATCCCATGAGGAGCTCTGACACATGGGCAGCGTTTCTTATGGAGCTCCCTGTTGCTCATCTGTTAAATCTGGGAGCTGGTCTAGATAACCTCAGAGGCCTGTTCTGTTTATAATCTGTAGGCCTCTAAATTATAGGCAAACCTATTCGGCCAGATTTATTTCCATAAAAGCAAGCTGACCACATATTAGATAATGTCCAGCTACAGCAGCCCAGTTCCTAATGGCAGCCATTCATCTTCATTGATTTAAATGTGTGCTGTTTTAGTGCACATATCCCTTTAGACCTGTCTGCTGGGGGAGAATTCAGCAGGGAAGAAAAGGGCTGCTTTTAAAATGCTTTGCAATTTCACTATGATTTTGATCACAAGATTTTCAAGGTCACAGTCAATGGCAGACATGGTTGGACAATGTCCATTGGTTCTCCCTTCCCTACTGGCCACAGGGAGAAAGGAGCTAACTGCTGGCCATCCCTGAAGGTTAACATTGGAAATAAGTACTAGAAAACTTGATCAGTCAGTGTTAATTAGACTAATAATGAACCTTCTGGAAGGAGGTGGTTTCCTCACAACTGTAATCCCCATGCTCATAATAAATTATAGTACATGAAAACATGCCAAATTTCATTCCATGAAAATTTCACTATTTCCTTTGTCTCTAGTTTCTCTCCTGCCTTAATGAAACATTTCAGCTGCTACTAAAAGCAGTTGCCTGTCAGTTACTGCTCGTTGCACACAATTCCTTAAAACTTGTTCACCATGTTTTGATCTTGATGGAACAAAATTCATAACTTGATATTGCTATCCAAAGTCATGATTTTAGACTTGGATTTTTACAAATTTTACTGGAAAAATAAAACTGTATATTGTTACCTATGTAGACTATGTGTTGTGGAATAGGAAATTCTGGAGAACTAGTTATCAATTGTGTTTTTTTTTTTAAACAGAATATGTAAAAGTATACCATGAACATGAATTTAAATTTTTAAGAAGAAAATACAGTCTTCAATCTTTCTGAGCATGCTGAAGCCAGAAAATACACAATACCATTTTTAGTGTCAAAATATTCCTTCTTCTTTTCCCTTACACACAGATGTATTGGAATTCTCTAAAAATGCTTTAGACAGTCACTCTTGGACTCACTACATATTCAGATGGTTTTGTATCCAGTAACATTCATGAGGACTTTTTAAAGAGAAACAAAACTCATTCACACACAAGCCATAGTGGTTTTTTGAAAATATATTTATAAACACACATAAAGTCAGAGAAAGAGACAGGTATGTAGATATACAGATATGAATAAATTGTGCTGGGTATGGTGGCACACTCCTGTAATCTCAGGGGCTAGGGAGGCTGAGGCAGAAGGACTACTAGCTCAAAGCCAGTCTCAGCAACTTAGCAAGGCCCTAAGCAACTCAGTGAGGCCCTAAGCAACTCAGTGAGACCCTGTCTCTAAATATAATGCTAAAAAGAGCTGGGGATTTGGCTCAGTGGTTAAGCACCCCTGGGTTCAATCCCCTCTACCAAAAAGGAAAAAAAAAAAAAGAAATAAAGAATAAATCATTGCATCTAACAACTTAATCTTCAATTGATACACAAACCTGAAAAATATAGGGGCTGAGGTTCTGGCTCAGTGGTAGAGTGCTTGTCTAGCACGTGTGAGGCACTGGGTTCAATCCTCAGCAGCACATATAAATAAATAAATAAAATAAAGGTTTAAAAAAACCTGAAAAATACTTTCTAACTTCATTTCATACTCCCAAATTTTTCTTAAAAGGGCATTTTTATATGTGGAAAACTTACAAACACATTTAGATTATTCAAGAGGAATATACTTTTGCAAAGAATAAACTTGACAAAAGACTTAATATTGGAACTCTTTTGTTCTTTGTTTGTTTGCTTAGTTGTTGTTTTGTTTTGTTTCAGTGCTGGAGATTGGACCCTGTGCCTCTATCCAAATAAGCAAGTGCTGTACCACTGAGCCACACCACAGGCCTGGTTCTTCTAGCTTTCAATAATACGTTTTCCCATATTGAATTATTGTAATTTCTACTGATAGTAAATCCGTAGCCAGTCCTGTATCATCTTGCCATTATGATACTAGGAACTTTCTCTACTGAATTATTAAATGGTCTTTGAAGTTGGCTACAGTTCATAGAAATGTGACAGTCCAATGCGTCTTAGTGCTGTGAACTGTTACCAAAAGACTAAACATCCCTGACAGCCTGATAAAAAATTAATTATTCTCCTTCCAATGGAAAGGATGCAACTCTGCCAAAGCCTGTTAAATGTGGAGCTATTAGAGCTCTCAATTTTTCCTCTTTTGGAGAGGGCACAACAGAATTTTCATCAGGATTAAAGAGCATACATAAAATATCTAGCCTTACCTGCCTCACTGGCTTTCTATACATCAGTTCCTTTCATTGGATTAGAAGGTTTGTTTTCTGAACCCCCTAAACACCACTGCATCTTTAAAGAACAATGGTGGCAGTGTGGAGTGGAAGAAAGAAAGAAATGCTGAAAAGGATACCAGTTGAGACATATTTACTTCAGATACTAAAGTACTCAGATATTCCAGTAAGTTCTTTCCCCAGCTGAACCTCCATTTACTCAAATGTAAAACTGACTCAATCCTATCCAACTCCCTCTTCTTACTTGGGTTTTAGTGAAGACTGAAAAAAAAAAACCGGGCAAAACATTTTTTAAGCCTATGTGTTTAGCAGCTAGTAGGTATATAATTTCTATAGTAAAATTATATTAATATATGTGTTAAGAAAAAACAAATTCAATATTGGGTTCCCTAAATTCCATTCATTTCAAGTAAAGGAAAAACTGCCAGTCTTACCATTTAGTGCTAAGTCCTTCACTTTGACCCACAAACACAAGATCAGGAGTGAAACTGCTCATCCATTAATTTGGTAAATATGCTACTGGATACAACAGAAACCCAGATAAAAGACTATTCTGCAAAAAGTAATAATGATAAGAGACATTCTTCTTTTTCTTTTCAATTAACTTAGTGGATTGATGTATTTTATCCATATTACATGAGATGATTATTTTAAATATATAAAATTAATCATCCCAAGATAGAATAAATAGAGTGCAGAGAGGACTTTGCTATTTCCTCTGTTAGAATACTGCATAAAATCCCTAGTTATGAAATATTTTTACCATACCCTGATCAGATATAATCATAGAATTTAAAATTTCCTAGGTCTTAAAATACTTTTATTTTTAAATCAGGGTAGAGGTTGTGGAAGACATGGAGAATGGACTGTTATCTGTACTTGCCACAGCAAAACATATATATTTTTAATACCTAGTTTTTCAGGCTTTTCTTGGTAGGCTGACCTTTCTTTGGAGTAGCTTATCTTGCTGTGGAACACTATTCCCAGACCTCCTGGGGATCACAAAGCTATGAAGGAGAGTCAGAAAGTAAAGGACACGGGCAAAACATACAAGCCAAATGAAGTTTCTGCTAAGTTTTATTCCCAGACCTCCTGGGGATCACAAAGCTATGAAGGAGAGCCAGAAAGTAAAGGACACGGGCAAAACATACAAGCCAAATGAAGTTTCTGCTAAGTTTAAGGATGTAGACAGACCATAGAAACTCCAAAGGGTGTTTTAGATCTTCTTACCTCACTTCTTACCTAGCAGTTCTGAGAAAAGAAAGCAGCAGGAGGCTGAGACTCTTGGGGAACAAGCACTAGGTGGTGACAGATGGGGCAAAAAAAATGAGATCTCTCAATATGATGGAGAAAACAGCATTGAACATACCCATCAATGCAGTATAGTTCTAGAATTCCAGAAAATAACATCTGAAAGGTGTAAATGGGGCACAAAAGCATTGTAATAGCTTTTTGTTAGTACAGGTTTATGTAATCTGGTCATGTTTTTTAAAATGGCCTCTTAAAATGATTATTTCTGGGGCATTTTTTGTTTGTTTTAATTAGTTATACATGACAGCAGAATGCAGTTCGATTCATTGTACACAAACGGAGCACAGTTTTTCATTTCTCTGGTTGTACACGATGTAGTCACATCATTTGTGCAATCATACAGGTACCTAGGGTAATGATGTCTGTTGTCTGTCTCATTCCATCACCTTTCCTACCCCCATTTTAAGATCAAGAATATTCATGTCAACCACAGCAACTTTGAATCACCATCTCTCTCCAGCTTCTGTTAATCTCCACTGTGTGAATTGAAGCCAACCACAGAAGCTTGGAAGAGGTTTTGAGAGGATGAGTGAAATGTGTTTGAAATTACCTATTGTTATATTTGCATCTTACACCCCTGAGGGAGGATTGTGTTTTTCCCCCCTACCCTACTGCTAATGAAGGGGGAAGGGGGCACATAAACTGTGATGGGCAGAACCAGTAGGGAGGCCTTCAAAGACGCACACGCCCCACTTAAGACCCTCTATTCTACTGGCTGAGGCATGATAGTGGCTATGGGATTCCAGGCATTGTCACTGATATTTCTGAGTTTTGATCTAGTCAGTGGCAAAACAGGGTCATAATGATTCACCACCCCATGTGGTTGGTAGGAGTATTAACAGAGAAAATTAAAACAAATTTCCTTAGATGTAATGTTAGTGAGCATCATTACCATCATCAATATCACAGGACAGAGGGATGAACTGTGTCTTCCACCTTTCCCTTCTCTTATAAAGATACTTGTCATTGGATTTAGGACCCACCCTACATCCAAGCAATTTCATCCTAAGATACCTACCTGATCACACCTACAAAGACTCCTTTTCCAAACAGGATCATATTCATAGATTTCCCAGAGTTAGGAGATGAACATATCTTGGGGGCGGGGGCATGCTTCAATTCACTAAGTAGTTAGAAGTTAAGCACATAAAACACCATATTGTGTAATGTCAGTATGACAAGTGTTCCAAAGAACAATTAAAGCCACGAAGGTGATAAGGATGAGTGGAAGATGCTTTTTGGAGAGAACAGTCAATGGAGACCTTGGATAGAGATGATACCTAAGACCTGATTATGCCATGAGTTCATGGATGAATAACTGCATGTATCCAGGACATGGGCTTCAAGCAGAGCACCACAAATTCGAGGAGCCAAGACAGGAAAGTGAAGGAGACTGGGGTGGGGGATGCTCAGCAATTGGGCAGGCCAGCAGTAGAGAAGAAAGCAAGGTCAGTGTAAGTCACAGAGGATTCTGCATTTTGCTCTAAGTTTAATGGGGAGCCATGGCAGGCTGACAACAGCGGAGCCATATTCAACTCTAAGGCAGACACTCTATTTTAAACAAAATCCCAGACATAGACCTAAAGACTTAAATGTTATTATAATAACCTCAAATCATTGTCTCTAATAAGGAGACAAAATTCCAAGAGCAATTCTTCACCAAGATTAGAACTAAATTCATCTTGTTCTTTCCATTTCCTTCCATCATCTTGAGCTTCACTGAACCTGTCATGTGTTGGCATAAAGGATTTCTCCTGCCTACATGCCCTTCCCCTGCACTGCCTCCCTCTGCTGTGGTTTGTCCCTACTTTGTGATATCTCACCAGATAAGGTCCCTCGCCCTCCCTCCATCCTCTGGGGCCTGCATTCCCCTGGTGCTCACTCTACTGTTCCCCTGCCATGGCTTGCCAGCCTGCCTCCCTCACTGACTGCAGTTCTTTGTGGTCACAGCTATGCCGTAGGCATCTGTGTAGTCCAGAAGCTAGCACTGTGGTGCACACGAGGCACTGAACACGTTTGTTAAAAAAGGAACCAAATCTTGGTCTTAGTTTGATTTTTGCCTGAGTTTATATCAACTCTTCATCCCACTATTTAAAACATAGACTTTCTTCTGTTGTTTAATGAATGGTCTGCAGAAGGTTAGCATCAGGACACAATAACCATCTAGTTATTTTTCCAACAGTTCACTAGAATTGCACTCACTTAGTGGCCTGTGGTCCCTGGTTTGCAAATGCTTCAAGAAGCAGATGAGTGGTGGGTGCTATCTCTTTTGCAAAGTCTGGAATATCAGAGGCAGAGTGAGCTACCTTAACCTGTCTGACCCCACCCACCAGATCAATGCCCAGAAGCAGCCAGATCTGCCATGCAGGAAGGAAACTGTTTTCTTTTACCCTGTGAAGTTCTGAGTTCACTGAGCCATGCTGCATTTGTCATGCACATGAGTTTTAAAAAAAAAAAATCCATAAAATCTGTGAACCATATACCACTAAAACAAACAAAAAGCAGTGAAGAGAGTCTGCTCTGCTCCCTCCAATTACTCCAGCATGAGTGGACCCAACAGCTGTGTGTTGAGTGACACTTCCAGGGCAATGGGGTCTTTGTAAATATTTATTTTCTTTATACACACACACACACACACACACACACACACACACACACACACATTATGATACATTCTCCTATCTGAAATTTTCCAAATAAAAATCCTGAAGTTGAATAAGTGAAGCTGTATTAAAGCATGATGATAAAAATGGGAGCATCCTAGGAATAAAAAAGGAAAAATATACCTCAACCATTTTAAGCAACACATATTCTCAAATATTGATGGGGACAAGAAACATTTGAGATAGTTTTCTCTGTCAAGCTTGAAAAATATCTTCCTTCAAATAAATATCACATATATCATCATCCAGAGCATCTAAACAGAGAGGCCTCCTTATACATCTAAAAGAAAATAGATTCAACATGACCAACATGCCCAGCTGTTTCTCCCGGTTGTCAGAGTACATATCTGAACTCCGTATCTAGGCCTAGTTAGCCGGACCATCAGCGACTAGAAGCACAGTATACCAGGTGTGTCTGTAGACACATATGTGTGCAGTAAAAAATATGTGTGTTCAGTAATTTTGCAAGGAAAAGCATGTCTTTTGATTTGTTATGTCTCAATGTACTATTGACATAAATAAATTTTGTTGGTAAATTTGCAAATACAATAGACATTTTTAAAAACAGAGTGAGAAACAGATGTATGCTCTGTAATAGAGTAAAAGTGGATTTTGAGAAGACTAGTGTCTTAGTCCATTTTTGTTACTATAACTAAATACCCAAGTCTGGGATATTTATAAAGAAATGAAGTTTATTTGGCTTACAGTTCTGGAGATCTAAGCATAGGACACCAGCATTTTAGCAGTTTCTGGTGACGGTGTTGCTACATTAATTCATGGTGGAATGTGAAAGGAAAGTGGGCACTTACAGGGAGTATCTATATTTAGGAGACAAAGCAGAGGTACCAGTTTTGCTTTATAACAACCCCTACTCCTGATAAATAACCCACTCTTGAGTGAACTACATTAATCCTTGCATGAGGTTGGAGTCCCATTGACTTAATGACCTCTTGAAAGTCTTGCTACCTCTCAATACAACCAAACTGGGAATAAAACTTCAACAGGAGTGTTGGTGCAAACGAACCACATTGAAATCATACCAATTAGGGAATGTGCATGAATCATTGGTTTTCAAGTTGGAATAGCCTTCTAGGTATAATTACACTGATAATGATCATAATAATGTTAATATGACAATTCTTTTTTACATAGTTCTTATATTGAAAGAAGTGCTTTATCAACAAATATGTTAGACTCCACATATTTGGTTCAAAAACTAGGACAAATAAACTTCCTCATTTCCCATAACCAACATGTCAGAGATGCAACACAAACTCAAGTATTCTCTGATTTAAAAGGAATAAAAAGCCAAGTTTCCTCAGAGTGATCAGCCTTCTCAAAAATGGAATGGTACATTTTCTTTATCCCAGGTGACTTCAGAAATTATTGGTCAGTACTGCTTTCTTAAATTTCCAATTATCTTGAAATAACTTCATGGGGCAGCTTATTGAAAAGAGTCTTATATTGTTATGCAAAACAGTATTAAACTATTGTCAAGGAACATTCTAACTTTGACTAAGTTAAACTCGTTTTTTCCTGTAAGACTCAGCACCAAAATCCTAAATATAAATATGTGTATAAATATGTGTCTTCCAGGAGAAGGCAGACAGACTCTCTTAAGTGTGTTTGGACATGAGACTATTTTTTATTATGTTTTCTAGATAAATATTTGGAATGCTTTGCTAATGAAAATTTTAATACTGTGGAGTTAAATTTTCCCAGATTTAACATGAACCTCTAGTAGATAATACTGTGAAAACACTCAGGTGGTTATCATAGCTGTTTTCCACTGTGAATATTACCAGAATCACAACATTTCATGCTTTTTATTAAAATGGATAGAAGGATCAAAAGTGAGATAAAGTACTGGGAAAAGAAGAACAAAAAGGAAAAATTGCCACTTGTATGTTTAGTCTTTAATATCACTGTGGAAAAACATTTGTCTTGTATAAAGATGAATTTTATGACTCCAACCATATTGCAGTGGTGTTTTTTATGAAAAATTCTCCTAAGCTCACTGACAATCAATGTCTTGCTTCTTAAAATCTGAAAACCAGAGAAAGCAGTGTGTCTTGGGTTGTGAAATGGTGAATAGAAAATTGGTCCCAAGTAGACTCAAATCCACCACCTGGGTACCATAAGCATCAGTCTCTGTCCCATGATATGGCTTGATAGCTTGTTAGGCAATCATTTGGAGATAGTGAAGCATCTTAGGCATTGTTCTTCTATTTTCCAATATCAAATCCCAAATCTTCTGTTTCCAAAATGACACTTAGGTCACCAGTATTTCAGTTTCCTTCCTAGGTTTTATAATGATAGAAAAACATAGCCAAAAGAAGAAGCAGTGATTCTTCTATCACACATGGTCATGTACAGAGTGGCCATGGAAAAGTACACATGGATGTATGGATGAAGGGTGATAGGAGGAATGCTAATATTCCTGCAGAGGTATCTAGCTGAGAATCTAAATGAATACTATTCAAGGGAAAAGCTGGCTATCATGATTTTTAAATTTTAAAAGGTAACTAAAGAAGTGTGCTGATACCAAGAAGTTCCTATGGCCAGAAACTTTCCATCAACAAAAGAGGGTAGTGCATCCAAAGGTGATGCTACAAGTTAGCTTTGGCACCAACTCTAGACATTTCCAAGCATTGAGATTCTTCCCTCAAGTGAGATTCAGTCTTCATTTTTCAGAATTTTTATTTACCCAAGTAATACAAATCATACTAGTTTCATTAGGGAGTGGTGCCTGATTAGGTGATATTAGCATGAAGAAACTTCTAGGTACAATTTCTAAGGACATAAAGAAGACAATGATTTACCTGTTTATAGAGTCCTGTCATTATAAAACAATTAACTGGAACATGAAGCAAAGATTATGTTGTTTTTTCTTTGCTAGATGCTATAATGCTAATGCTATCGTGATTGCAAAGCAACATGTAGATTGTTAACAGTATTAACAATCCTTACTTTGGCAATATATTGTGAGATGACATGACTTGCTAAACTTTTCTTATTTTCTGCATATATTTCATTGAGTTAATAAAATCATATGAAACCTATATTGCATAAGGATCTTTCTCCATACCTTTTCATGTAGTGGATAAAAACACAGACTTTGGAATTAAGTGGGCCTTAATTTGCATATAAGCTTAGCCATCTACTTTGAACAAGACAATCAAGTTTCTAAGTCTGTTTTCTCAACTGTAAAATTGGGATATTAAAAACTACCTACACAGGCCAATTTACTGCTGAATGGAATACATTCAAGGGTCTAGGGCAAGATGAAACACAAAATCATGACCAAATAAATGCTGAAATAATGATAACAACAGCCACCTACTTACAAAGCTACAGGGAAGCTCGAGGCTCATTTAATCCAAATCTTCCAGGATTCAAATGAGGAGACTAAGTTGCTGAGACTAAACAGCTTCAAGTTGCTTTTCTTCATCTGACAATATATTATGGGTCTTCTGTTGTAGGCACTGATGACTGAAAGTACACCCAGGAATGTAACTACATTGTTTAGTCATACCTAGATTTATTCAAGAAAGAACTGATAGCACCTACCCCTTGAAGAGTTGGAGAATAGAGAAGGAGGATGCACCAGATGTATCCTGCGCCATCATGTATGGCCCACAGCGTGCTTACCAAAGAACAGAGGATGCAATAACTCTGCACAGGGAAGTCACTTCAAAGAAAAGGTAGGAACTAACTGGGCTAACTGGGTCTTTTTTTTTTTTTTTTTTTTTTTTTTTTTTTTTTGGAGGGGTGGCAGGGACCAGGGATTGAACTCAAAGGCACTCAACCACTGAGCCACATCTCATTTAGAGACAGGATCTTGCTGAGTTGCTAAGGGCCTCGCTAATTTACTAAGGCTGACTTTGAACTCGAGATCCTCCTGCCTCAGCCTCCCGAGCTGCTGGGATTACAGGCATGTGCCACCTTGCCTGGAGTGACTGGGCCTTGAAGGAAGAAAAGGAGTAATGTAGGCCATACTTTCCTAAAGTAGACAGAATATCAACTCCATCTGACTAGTGAGAAGACTAAAAACATTAAAAGTTTTATATCACCAGTCCATTGTTCCATGATGTACTTGGGGTAAAGAGGAAACTAAAACTCAGGTCCAATGGCCCAGATCGCCCCCTCACACCACACAGTTATCAATTGTCCCACATAATTGATATCTAAGTATGCAGGAAGAAATAAGGGCAGCAGCTCAGTTCCACCTGGGATCACTCCTAATTTCTTCCTTTTTCTTTAAATTATTTCCTCTTACTTGATGTATGCCCTTGCTTGATCTTTTTCATTTTACTTTGTCTATTCCCTTCCTAATCAGATGAAAATATTTCCTTTGAGAATATTTCATTATTTTTTTTATAAACAACAATTTGTTTTTCTTCTTTGGGGAACTGATTTATGAATATCCAAAAATAAGCAAATAATGTGAACACCATGGCTTCCCATGATACTTCACTGTGTTCTAAAGTAAACTTCATTTTACTTGGAGTACAATCTCTTGACCTGAAGGTCATGTTACATTGGGACATTTGATTTGTAAAATGAACTCTGTATCTGATTTTCTGATGATTGAACCTGTATGTTTACAATAACTCTGATTAAAGACTCTTGCAATAAATGGACCATAGTTGTTTTTGCAACTGAGCCTTATTAAAATTTAAAGTATACCCATAAATACATAAGTGTCTGTTATAGATCAGAGTTCTAAAAATTAAATATTCAAAAATACAGTTCATTTTACAAAACCTTAGACTCAGAATTACCCAAACCAAATAACTTAATTATTTCTGCAGAGAGTATATTGTGTTCGTGTTAAAAATAACTTTTTTTTTTACTAAAACATTTTATTTTACTTGGAAATTTAGAAAACAAATTCTTATTCAAGGGACACTGTTAAAATGTTAATATCTAAAAAATAGTAAGGAAGCACTAAATATATTATTATCAAATGTGTCAGCAAGGATACTATTTTGGTCTTACTTCATTGATTGACTTGATTCTCCATTAATAAATTTCAGCATATTTCATGATTATTCATGGAGAACAACAAGCTCTGTAAGTCTCTAGTGAGATCCAGCTAATAGTTGTGGATTGCTCACCTCAGAACCCCCACAAACAAACAATGAGGTCTTGATCTTATTGATACCAAATAGATTATACTACAGAATTAAGAGGGAAAAAAATCAATGCTGGGAGAAAAAAAAAAAGTAATAAAATTAGAAGCACATTTCGATTTGTCTCAGAAACATTTTTTGGTTTTAAAGTTACTGGGCTATTAAATTGCGTGGAGAAAAATAATAGAGCTCATTACATGGAGTGTGCTACTTTGCCACAGCTGGAGTCTGGATTGCACATTTATTAGTTACATGCACTGGAGCAAGTTGAGGAAACACAGATTATTAGTTAGGAAATAACCTTTCCCATCAGGGGAGTTACAATGTCCTCAGGATCTTTTGCAGGGTATGTAGTAGATATATAAAGAAGAGTGAAGTATCTATTTGCCATCTCTTGTCCAATGTGAAAACTGAGGTCTAGTTTCAGCATCCTTCCCTTCTATGAAGGAAAGAGAGATTCCACTAAAGACTGAAAATAGAGAAAAAGAATCATGATTACCTTTGACACCACTGAGTCAGGAAAGTTGGTTTGATCATTTCCTAAGACAGATGACTAAATTGAACTTCAGAAATTTTGTATTACTCCTCTGGCCCTCAAAAACTATTTCTAAAACAACTCCTAGGACTTGACTTTTAAGTTTTGGTCACTTAGACTATGACCAAAACATTGGTTCCATTGGCTGCCTTTAACTTAGGGAATGGGCCACTTAAAAGCACATTGTGTAGTTCATCAACAACAACAATAGCAACAACAACAACAAAAGCTAACCAAACAAATTAAAAAAAAAAACACTAAGGTAATTATACTATTTACTATTATTACTCAGGAAAGAATGGTAGTTGCCTTTAATTGAGCATTTACTATTTTCTAGGAAAGATACTATTTCATGTACATCACACCATTTACTATTTTTTTAACTCCATTTTTAAAAAAAAAGTAGCAAAATCATTTCTTGCTCTTTGGAATATCACATTGCTTCCCACATTGTTCATTTATGAGGGAGAGCCCATTCCATGGCTTGAGGGGTGAACAGGCAACCTGGCTGGTTAATGAGCTCACCAGGACAAGAGGAGTCTAGGTTATGACTACAGCTTGGTCAGTGCAACAGAATCCTGGGAATTTTCCTGAAACCATCTAATTTTAAGGAAAACCACTGGTTTTCTTTTATATCTAAAGGCAGCAAAATTTTTCCTTATCTATATACCTTCTTCTAGTTTTAGTCATTCAACCATCTCACTTACCATGAAAACTATGAAAGAATCATTTTGGTATGAAAAAGAAATAAATGGAAGCTTTAACACACTTCTCTTCCAAAGTTGCTGAAACCTGGGATGCATAAGACCAAGGACTACTGAAGCATTTCAGCCATTCTAAAGGAGCCAGATTAAATGATTAACATTTAAGAGGCTTCCATTAACATTAATATATAGAGGTGGTCAAGCCATTCACCACTTACATTAAAGAGCCATAACCAACAATGCACCTAGGCACCTGCACCTAGATAGCTCTTCACTGCTCTTTGGAAAGCTTATAGAAATCACTTTTAATTAAAAGAGTGTTATTTGCCCCTCCCCCCAAAACATCCATGGCTCTAATACCGCCAATGAATGATATGTAATATTAGGATATTTCATGATGTCTTTTTGTATCAGAACCATTTCAGGACTAAATTAAAAAATTACATATTTATTATGCATCAAATAGAAAGGAGAAAACTTTTTGAAACACACACAAAAAGAAAGTTCAAAAATACCATGTGGTGAATTGAATGTTTACATAAGGCCACAATAATAACAACCAGAAACATCTCTTTAATTAGTATTTTATATCGTAAACTTGGAGATTGTGTGCACATACAGGCATACAGGGATTTAAGATTGCATCAACATATTTCAGATCTTACCTCAGTACAAAAAAAATGTTGTGGTCTAAAAATTATTTCAGGCTCAAGATACCAAAGTGAACAAAAATACTTTCACATTTATATTCCACCTCTCAACACTTGCGCAAAAACACAGAACCCAAAATATCTTTTGCAATTATCTTAATTACTGTTACCTTTGATTTATCTTACAAGGGTAATGCATTTGAAATTGTAATTTCTCATTAATGTCAGCTAGAATTTACTGGATTTTAAAAACATTACTTCTTTGTTGGTTGGACTGATGTTTTAAATACATTCAATTCAATGAATAGAAATGTTATAATAACTAGTTTTTACCTGAAAGGATCAGTTTCTAGAGGGTCATGATTTTGCAATGCTAAACAGTATTTAATCTTTTAAAAGATATCCCACAAGAATATTTGCATGTATTAATACAAGAAACTGATAGATTAAAATTGATACAAACACAAATGGATTTTTTCAAATTAATTCATGATACTTCTGTATGTTTGAGACATTTCTCCAGAAGTATGGTAAGGAATGTATAGTGGAAAGAGATTCTAAAAAAATCAAAATTTATATAAGAATGGGGTACTTGCTCTCAAATGGCAGGTAGTGAATTGACCAGTGGTTCTTTTCCAGGGGATTCACTCAGGAATCAAGGTTCAGAAATGAGCATTCATGTTCACCTCTTCAACCCAGCAACCATCAACCCTAGAGGGACTGACTGTTTAATTAATTGTAAGGGGGACTAAAATGACTTCCCTTCCTCAGGCTCCAGGATCATAAGTATTTGATCATTTGTAAAATCCTAGGAGTTTACAAGTAAGGAACCAAAGTGTATTAATTAAGAGTATATGTCTTAATTTAGATAAAGGTGGAGGAGAATCACTTTGCCTTCACCTGTAACAACTCATACAAGATGGAGATAAAAATCTATCCTCAATCAGCTAGGGATTGCCTAACAAACTACCACAGGCAGATGGCTTAAACAACAGACCTTTATTTTTCACAGTTCTAAAGGCTGAGAAGCCTGAAGTCAAGGAGCTTGATGATTCAGTTCCTCCTGAGGACGCTTGTTCTGGCTTCCAAATCTTTGCCTCCGAAGGGATGATGACATGGTGGAGGGAGAGGGAGCTCTGATAGCTCTTCATTTTCATACAAGGACACTAATGTCCTCATGGTGGCCCTGGCCTGAGACCTTCATTTAAACTTAGGTTAACTCCGAAAGGCTCCCTTCTCAAATGCCATTACATTGGGACTTGATCATGTACATCTGGGGACAAACTTAAGACCTTAGCAGATAGTGTTGTCTGAAACTTTCATAGATATGAACCTGTGGACTGATAGCCTAGAACTTGGTATGTAAGGACACTAAAATATCAACTATTTGTGTTATCATGGTGAGTCATGATATACATCCACTTCCTACTATCTGCTACAACACTCACCTACTGCAGTTGATTCACACTGGCATCCATTAGAGTTTCATAGTTGTTCAATAATCATTTAAATAGTACTGTATGTGTCAGGTACTATATTGCTTGCTGGAGAGGAGAAATAGTATAAAAAGCTGAGCAAATTAAAGTCATTATACTTGAAAAACTATCAGAACTTCAAAAAGATCATTGAGATATAAAATAGTATGGGGACAACTGGTGACTAATTCTCTTTGAGCAAATCAAGGAAGGAGGGAGTGATGGTTCAGATGACTAGTATCCTTGTGGAATTTCTCTATCAAAGAGCACAAAAGGGGAAGAAACTCCACATGGACAGAATAGTATCAAATGAGCAAGGAAGTGTGACCACGCAAAGACTTTAAGGGGAAACAAAATTGGAATTGTTGGAAGAACTGTCACATAGAGGGAAGCACAAAGAAATGAGACCGTAAATATAGTTGAGGACTGAATTGTGAGAGACCTTTCATGCCAAGAACCAAGAAGTGTCTTTGAAAGTTCCTGTGGCAGCAGTGTGAAAAATGGGTTGGTCTGAGGCCAGACTGGAAGCAAAGTGACTAGTTAGAATGCTCGTGTCAGTCTCCAGACGAAAGATGATGGACAGTTCGATCAAAGATGGTGGCAGTAGAAAGGAAGAGCTGCTGCTGACAGATATTTGGGGCGTAGAATCAATATTGGTTGATGAATGGAGATGACACAATGAGAAATAAGAAAATATCAGGATCTATAGTCTTCAAAACCAGGCATGTGGTGAAATAAAGGATAGAATCAAGAAAAATAAAGAGGAAGAATCATTATTTGGAATTATACTAACCTTTTCTCCCACTTTCTTGCCTTATATCCTAATACATGTTAGTGAAGTGGAACTCGAGCTTTTCCTAAAAATGTCTTAAGTGTAAAGGATATTTGTCTAACTCAAGATAGTCCAATTCTAAATTAGATTAGAGTTTACTTAATGACCTACCACTAAATATGTGACTCTTATTACTAAACTCAAGATCTTGAGTCCTTTTTATTATTGATCCTCCAAATAATCCAGGAAGATGTCTAAGAAGACCTAGAGACCCCATTTTTAAGTAGATTAAGAGTGCTACATCTGTTGAGAGGTCAGAAAATTCTTGTTGAAAATAGGCACAAAATTGTTGGTTCGTAGGGTTGCTAAGGTACAGTTGGAGTTTGTGACTACAACTTCAAGGGACCCACAAATGCAACCTCATAGACATATGATGTGAAGGAAAATTGCAAAAATTAGCAAATGCATAAAAATATATCCAAATTTCATAATATCAGGTTTGTGCAAATCAGTATAACAACTGCCAGGTTCACCAACTACCTCATTAATACCATGATACCCATCAGTACAGGAAACTAATGGTCCTATTATAATGTAAAAAAGTTAAATTAGCAAAATTTTGTATAATCTTATTTTATATGTAAAATAATTTATTAAGTTGGCTGTAAATGATATTTTCTTATGAGACTACAAATGGCCAATGAAATATAATAAATGGAAGGCATTGGGTAAGGCCTCTGGGATGGTCTTTTATAAAGGCTACACTTATGTGTAAAGGGAGCCCCTTTGCCTTTCCTACACTTCTTTTTCTTGCTTCTTAGAATGTAACAGAAAAGCTAGAGCTCATGAATGGAAATAAGCACTAACCCTTATAGAGCAATAAATAAATATTAAGTTCAAGTCTCCCATATCAGTGTGATCAAGCATATAACTGACCTTAGTACATGATAAAATATTACAATAAGATGTATAGGCTGATATTATTTGGATGTTCTGGTGTACATGACAAAAACAAATCTGTAGGCCAGCTAGCCATAGGCTTAAAACTAAAGAAAGATAAATAAAAGACATAAATGACAGGGAAGACCATAGGATGGGGTCATAACTCAAAAAGCAGTACTTTTTTTTATTATCTCCAAAATAGTTCTGATATGAACTGAAAGAAAATAGTGAGGTATGAAGGTGTATTCACAGTCGGGACAATGTTGTCTGGCATGAAGAACAAACTCACTGGCACATAAACTGGACCAGTCAGTCATGGCGTATCTTAAAGTGCTGTATTATCTTAAGTAGAAGTGGGGAAGAAATACGCGATCCCTAGTCCCAAGCAGTTTACAAAGTAGAAGGGGAGACGTGCCAGTACTTGGTAACAAATGATACATATTAGAGTCACATAACAGCTTTCAATTTAACAAATATTCCCCCTGGATAAGTTTTCCTGAGGAGAGAGACATGAGTGTGAAACAAGATTACAATATTTGAAAATGTAGGTTCCTAGAGGAAGGAGAGATTATAATTTAAACGATAGTATAATATTGTAGACTTATGTATGAATTTAATAGTCATGATTTCAACATTTTAGAAGTCAATTTGTTATGGGTTGAATTGTGGCCTCCAAAATTCATATTTTGAAGTCCTAATCCCCAGGACCTCATTATGTCACTACACATGGAAATAGACAAATGCAATTAATTTAAATGAGGTCACATTGAAGTAGGATAGGCCTGGTGTCCTTATGTAGAAGGGAACATTTGGAAGTAGACATGCACGCATGGAGAAACCCAGGTAAAGGGGAAGGCAGATGATGACCCTACATGCCAAGCAAGGCCAAAACTGCTAATAAATCACCAGAAGCTAAAAGAGAGTCACAAGACAGAGTCACCTTCACAGCTCACAGAAGGAACCAACTGTCTCAGCAATCTAGCCATCAGAACTGTGAGACAACCTATTTTTACTGTTTAAGTCATTCTGATTTGGGTACTTTGTTAGGTCATCCCCAGCAAAATTAAACAAGATCTGATGAAATCTGTAAGAGCCTGTCAAGACACCTTTTGAATCACATGCATTAAGAGACTGGTGTTCTCAAGGTAGGTGAGTGAGCTAGGAGGCAACAGGCAAAAGAGGCAGATAAGATAGGCAACACTTTTCATTTAAAATGAATGGGACCAAGGGAGACTATAAAGCTCCTGCAAGTCCTAAGTATAGGCAAAGAGCCTGGAATGCATACAAGTTCCCTCAGTGATACTGATATTCTGATTTATGGCAGGAATGGGTGGGGGTGCTAGGGACAAACCAGGCCATAGTTATTTGTGGACTATTTCATTTAACCTGAATGTCGAGCATGCATTAAGGAGGAGTGGGAAGACTACACAAGGGAGGACAGACGCCTAGAATTATGTTCCAGAAAGCCTGAGGCTATAATAAAAGGGAAGTACACATACCTCAGTCAAATATGGCTGACCTTAAAGTGGTTCCTGAAAATGGGTCTGAAAATATGTCAGGGGTTAGAAGAATTAATGCAGAGGATTTTATAGAATAGATTCACTTTTCCAAATATTCAAAATGATCATTTTACCATCACCATCACCATCATAAGCATATCCCAACATTATGGAATTTAACCATCATATGGTATGTGGCAGGAATCGGGCACTTTTTTAATGTCACATCAAACCTTCCAAACAATACTTTGGCCTAGGTGAAATTGTCTCTATGATATACAGGAAAGACCTAAAGATCAGAGAAGATAAATTATTTGGTCAAGGTCATGTTCATTTTGAGTGGCTGCGTATGGATTCAAACTCAAGTCAAACTACCAGTTCCTTAGTCTTAAACATTATAATAATATTTTATCAGAAACAAAAGTCACCCAGACTCACATATGCTTTCAAATTATTTAGCAAGGTCACCTCAAGATTCGAGTACCACCTGGCAGCCTGAGCCATCTCTATAAATTCTTAGCTCATTTATAATCCCCTTTGAATATCACTTCTCCTCCTCCTCACTTTTTTAGGTTTGTCACAGTCCTCTGAGTTGACAGGCTGAATGATGGTGACAAAAATGTGCTAACACAAAGCCCACGAACAGGAGAGGCAGCTGGAGTGGACACAAAGAGGTTCAGAGAGGACACATCTGGGCCAAAGCAGCCCCGGCTGTTTTAACATATGTACAGAATACCCACGTGCCCACACACCCTTGAGATCTGACTGTAGTTGTTTAGAAAACAGGTCAATAAAACTCAGAAATGCACACTATAGGTAGTTGCTCTATTTATCAAGCAATAATAGTTTGGCTCTTTATCTTACATACATAAACACAGTAGACAGCATCTCCACATAAATAAGCAGCAGGCTCACTAGCATTTTCTTGCCAATATTTGCATGTGTTAAGGCTGAGCTGATCGGCAGACATCCAAGGGGACACTGCAGAATGGGGGAGAGGGGAGGTAGAGTGGAGCACACAGGTGAAATAAAACTCATCTAGTTTGCAGAAGGGCCACTTATTGCCCATAATTGCAGTGTGTCCAGGAACAGATGAGGTGTGGCTGCGCTAGAAGAAATTCCAGGGTTTTTGAATTCTGAAACATTTCATATTGAAAGGAGAGTGTCCACAAGAATGGAAAATGATTCAGAAAAAGTAAGCAGTTGTAAAAATGCAGGTAACTATCCAGCACCAGGCTGAATGTTTTGCTTAAAATCAATTATGTCTTGATCTCATCGAACTCATAGGATACGTATGGTACAGAAGCAGAATCTGAGTCATAGAAATACAAAATCATTTATCTGATATATAATAAATAAATAGGCACTATATATATATATATATATTGCATAATATGTAAAGCAGAATTTGAATCTAGAACTGCCTAAGTTAGTAATTACTGTAAATTTTGTTATACTTCACATCTAAGATGCTGGATATTTTTCTATTTGAAACAGCCAGATCATTTGAGAGCACATACTTGCACATTTAAAGAACATGTAAGGTAAATGGATGAAGTTGGAGAATATAATGCTACGTGAAGTTAGCCAATCCCAAAAAGCCAAATGCCGAATGTTTTCTCTGATATAAGGAGGCCGATTCACAGTGGTGGAGTTGGGATGGGGAGCATAGGAGGATTAGAGGAACACTAGAATGGCCAATGGGTAGGGAAGGGAAGGGAGGGGGCAAAAGGATGAAGAAGAAAAAAAAAGATGGTAGTATGAGATGGATAGCATTACTCTAAGGGCATGTATGAAGTCACAAATAGTGTGAATATACTTTACATACAACCAGTGATATGTAAAAATGTGCTCTATAAGTATAATATGAAATGTAATGCATTCTGCTGTCATTTATAACACCTTAGAATAAAAAATAAATAAAATAATATAAAATAAAAAGAACACGTATCTATTTCTACAAGAATTTTCTACTTGTGAGAAATTCTGGCAATTATGTGTTTGAGCTGTGTAATGTGATATGAACAGTTAGATTCCTTTATTTTTTTTAAAATCACCATTTATTCTTGCCCATTGTGAAGTATATCAGCTAAATTTAGTTGGTTCAGCCTGAAGAGTTTGAAGTACATTTACCATGACCTCTTGTGCTTATCCGGCAATGCATTCAAACTCTAGGGAAAAGAAATTCAAAATGAAAACACAGGGAAGGTCATTTTACATTTTTGCATAGGGAATCATGTAGGTAAGTCAATAATTAGTCCCCCTCTCACACACAAATACAGTCAGAATGGGTTTGACTGTATTAATACAGATGCCCCTCCACTTATTAATGGGGTTATGTCCTGATGAACCTTTGTAAGCTAAAGATATCTTAAGCTAAAACTACATTCAATACACCCAACCTAACTGGGTGTAGTGGTGGCACACTCCTGGAATCTCAGCTATTTGGAAGGCTGAGGCAGGAAGATTGCAATTTCTAGGCCAACCTGGGCAACTTAGGGAGACCTTGACCCAAAACAAAAAATAAACAAAGCTGGGATTATAGGTCAATGCGAAAGTGCTTCATTAGCATGTCTGAGGCTCTGGGTTCTATCCCCAGTACTGAGGAGGGCGGGAAGGATCCCTAGCCCCTTTCCTCCTAGTGCCATACTTTAGCAACATGGTACACTGCAAAGGACCAGTGGCTTCCCCTCATGATTTTGTGGCAGACTGAGAGCTGTGGCTCAGGGAAGCTGCCCAGCTTCACAAGAGAGGATTGTGCCATGGACCTCTAGCCTGGGAAAAGATCAAAGTTCAAAATTCAGACAGTTTCTACTAAATATGTATTGGTTTTTACACCATCATGAAGTAGAAAAAATTAAGTAAAGTCATTCATAGTATGTCAAGAGCCATCTGTTCTGTACCCTGATACCCTGATTCTATGTTTGCTTAATCTTTTATCGTCTTTGTTTTTACTTCTGAGCCATGCATATTTTATATAACAACTGCACTGAAAACAATGCAAGGATCCACCAAGATCTCTTATATACCCAAGCATTCTATGCTCTCATTACTTTTGTTCCACTTTCTAGTTGTTCTCCAAAACAAAGTTGGTCTTTGATTCTTTAGCAAACTTTCCCTGCCTTCAGCTGGGTTAGGTATCCCTGTTGCCATTCCAAGAGCATCCTGGGAAAGTTATTGTTATGACCATTGTTTAGCTATAGCAATAATAGTAGGGTCATAGTGTTACTAACACTAATGCTAGTAACCAGAAGTAGCAGGAGTAGTGATGCTAATACGTGACCTGGCATTGCTGCTACCAGCAATGATTGCCATGTGCAGAGGTGTCTCCTGAATCAGGAATGAATCTGAGCCCTGTCTGAATCAGAGGTGGCTCAGAATCAGGAACGTAACATGTACCAACTCTAACTCATCATGAGTTAGCATTGATTTACCACCCCCCACTTTATAACTGAGGGAAGAAACTGAGTGTTTTTTTTTTCTTTTTTAATTTCACTTTTCTCTGTGTTGACTTTGCTTTCATAAATTCTTATTTTCAGTTTTTGTAATACCCTTCTTTTTTCTCTCAAGCAGTTTAACTATACACTTACTATTTCTTCAGAAATTATCTTCTGTGCTTAAGTTAGTTCTACTGTTTTTCAGATTTCTAAATCTCTCTCTCTCTCTCTCTCTCTCTCTCTCTCTCTCTCTCTCTCTCTCTCTCTACCATCCTTCTTAGGTTGGTTTCTTTTATAACAGTTTGACCCTAAATGCTTATTTACATTTTTCCATTATGACAATGCAACTATTTTAGCCTACAAACTTCCCTGTGAGCAATGCCTTTCCATGAGCACCATGCAACCTAAATCCATGTATTATTAATTCTGAAACAGTTTTTGAGATCATTTTAAGTCATAACACAAGAGGTATCTGTATTGAAAGGTGAATCATACTCACTGATTAGTATGCTAAGGTCTATTTTGATCAGTTCCCAATGGCTATCAGCCAGGCTGTAGTTGTAACAGTTTCTATCATCAGATTGCACAGACTTAGTTAGTCATTGCTGTTGTTCTTGGTGACTCTTCAATTGATGCATCTGCACCATTGTTGCAAAAGAGCTGACTTAAGTGGCTATGTCCAATGTTTTCATTTTGTTGATTCAAAATTTTCCATGGATACTTTCTAACAAGATCAAGTAAACTCTGCTCTCATCTTTCAAATTGGGTGTCAGTGGCTTGGAAGAAAAGTCTGAAGATGATAGTAATACACTCTCTGAAGTAAGAGGCATTGCTAATGTACTCGGTGGCACAGTGGAAGGAAAATGATACAGAATAACAGAGTGGAGTCACAGTTTATGGGCAGAAACTTTCTTCAAAATGATCATGAAAAAACATCCATCTTACAATTGGTGGTGTCAGCTTTAATTAAAAATTTTTACTGACTTTAAGATTGTTATGTGCTAGGAATTTATCTTTTTCTTTCCATTTTGATCCTTGTGTCTTTAAGAAAGAATTTTTAAATCTTTAGATTTAAAAATTAAAACCTGATGTTTGCTTTCCAATTTTGTTTACAATTTATAGATTATTATATGGAAAGCAAAGAGCTGAATAAAATAAACCAAGGCTAAAAGGTATAAAGCTAGATCTCAGAGTGCAATCAGAATGAAGTATCTTTGAACACAATAGATTTCATATCTAAGCAATTTAATCTCTTCATCCATCCCCAGTTTGCATTATTTTAGCATTTCTAGTATTTCTGCATCTAATTTTTGCCATTCCTAAGAATCTAAGAATTATATTCTATTTTTAACATAACAACATCCTTCAGATCTATTTTATATCAATCCATTCTTCACATTAATTTTCTTTAAGTAACAACAGAATGAAATAATATAATGATACAATGTATGCATGTCATTAAATATGATCAATAAATAGTTTGTCTATAAATCTTCCAATCTCACTTGTCCTTTGTGTATATTACTGCATAACCAGCACATACGTAATTTCTTATTTTGTTTTTATCAACAATAAGACTTTACATACTTATGGGGTACAGTGTCCCATGTCAACACCTGTACATATGGCATGATAATCAAATCAGAACATTGGCATATCCATCCCCTCCTTAACTCATCAGGCTTTATGTGGTAAGGACATCTACATCCTTCTGTTTGATACAATGTTATTAATCACAGTTAACATCCCCTGGGATAGAAGATACAAGTATTCCTCCTATGTAAGTGTAACTTCCTGCCTGTGAACCAGTCTTTCCTCATCTCCTTCTCCAACCCTTGCCAGCCTCTGGAACTGGCTACTGTAAACACTTAAAAGTTAGCCTGGTTCCTGTAGTATAGAAGCTCATATAAAGCATGAACTGCAGAGTGGTAAATCATGGAGGTGACACTTTAGCAGATACGAAGCATAAACTAGGGCTCACCTGAAATGAGTAGAAATAAATCTATGAGGGGCTAAGGCATATAATACTTGAATTTAGAGTCCAAATGATCTGGAGATAGCAAAGCTGAGGATAAAAATCACCTACTCTGTTTTGAATTGAAGTCAACACTTCTACATTAAAGGTTAGTGTTTCAAGAATTTAAGAAGGAAATTTTTTTTCCCTATGCTTTTGTATACCCAAGAAACAATCTGAGGATTAGGAGAGAATAATGTTCAGTACACTGCTGCTGCTACTGCTCCTCCTTCTTTTCTCTTTCTGCAACTTACTTCTTACTAGTTATTCAGGTGTAGGTTTTTCTTTCATGTATACAATTTAAATATCTTCACAGGGATTACATTAAATTACATCTTATAATTATCATGGTATAGTTTAAAACTAGCCAAACTTACTTCAATGGCTAATTATAGAATAGGGTGATATGACTTTGAAAGTATGGAAAGTATCACAAGTTATATGATTTTAAAAGAAAAAAAATAATTACAAGCCAGCTTCCAATAGGTTTATAAAATTCTCCTGCATGTGATCTTTCAATGCAGATTACTTCTAAAATAACTACTAAAAACACTTACTAAAGACCTAGGTAGAATAGAATAAAAGACAGGAAGGAATCTAGGCCCCTGAGTCACCATCCAGAAAAGAGTTATTCAATTCCTTACACTTCTTTTGGCCTACAGATGAGCAAAAATATAAATAAACAAACTTTCATTTGGTTAAACAACTGAAAACTTTGAGTTTGTTTTTCACAGAAGTTGGTTTATTGTGTTACATTGTAGATATCCATTGTTGAAACAAATCCAAATTCATTAAAAATATTTAATAGCTGACAGGTGTGGTGGCTCATGTTTATAATCCCAACTACTTGGGAGTCTGAGACAGGAGGATCACAAGTTTGAGGCCAGTCTCAGCATCTTAACAAGACCCTGTCTTAAAATTAAAAACAAAACAAAAAGGGGCTGGGAATATAGCTTAGTGGAGCACACCTAGATTTAATCCACAATACTGAAAAACAAATCAACAATAATAAAAATACTTCAAATACCAAAATAGAAACATTAGGCCTGGCTTGAACACTAATAATCAAAGTCCTGAGACATAAGATTGCTTAATGCACTCACAAGTATTTGAAATCCTGCCCAAATCTGTTCCTGGAAATATATTTCAGAAGTGAATTATAAGTCCCTGATAAGTAATTTATCAAAAATTTTAAGTGTTTAGAGGACATCAAATTATTTATTTAATTTTGATTATTCATTTTGTAGAATTATTACTTGCTTTAATAATACATTTTTCTCTAAGCCCTGAACTCATAAATTTGAAGTGCTATGATTATAATTATCTTACATTAATATGTTAATTTCTTCAAAAATTATCTCAATTGAAACACATAAGTTTTAAACCACCATAGACTTAATTAGGTTAATTAAAATACTATCTCATTTTAGTTTTACTTTACAATTACTTCATTATCATTTAATGATTTTCATACTAATAATGAAATGTATTATTTATTGAGCATACATTTTTTTCCCTCAAACATTAGTTTTATGGTTAACATTAAAAAAAAATCAATCAGCTACATATCCACTGTGGGTGCAGCTTATTTTTTTAGTTTACTAATTCTGTGCTATAAACTAATACCAACTTATATTTCTAGTCATAACAAATATTGCATATTAATGAATTCCTATAGCTAAATGGACTTTGCTTATTGTGCCTTGAATGTTGCTATACTGGAACTTTAGTTCAAGCAGTTCATCCTGTCGGGAAAAACCTTGACTCTAATAAGAGGGCAAGAGAAAACCCCTCTCTGTCAATTTCTTTTTTTTTTTATAACATTTTTTTAAACTTTATTTTATTTGTTGATTTTATTTTTCATGTGGTTCTGAGGATCAAAACCAGTGCCTCACAAGTACTAGGCACTGAGCTATAGCCCCAGCCCTCTCTGTCACTTTCTAAAGAATACATAGATTGCAAGACCCTGCAGAAGCCTAGCCTTGCTCAAGTATTCTGACTCCTTTCGCTGGTAGAGTTGCAATGTCACAAATACACAAAATCTTTTGGTTCCTCTGTGTCATTGCACACATTGTCCTCTACTGGGCTGCCCTTCTTTGCCTTGATCATCTAGTTAACTCCTTTCCATCTTAGGAAACTCTGTTCAGAAAATACCTTCCATAGAATAATTCATCACTCTTTCCATAGCATTATCTCTTTGGCTATACTGACATAAATCACCCTGGACTGGACTGCATGCCAACATTTACTTTGTCCAGTCAAAGCCAGACACTAAACCAAACTTACAAACTCTCCTAGAAAACCACAAACTTTGTATTGTTACATAGAATTAAGAGGCCACAAAAGCTATTTGTATTGGCTAATGTGTAGCTTCTCAAAATGCATGCTAGCTAACCATGACTTTTTCCTAGATTCTACCCCAAATCCATCTCCATCTACAGCGCAGTGTCTCTATATGTTCAGGTTAACAAATTAATAGATATTTGGTATTTGTGTGTCCACATGCACATGAACACACATGAGAGATGAAGGAAGGCAACAAAGGAGAAAGAGGAAAGTAGAGGGATATAAAGTAAAAGAATATAAAACAATTTAAAGATTTATACATAGCAGATTCTTCTCTACCATTCTACTTTCTACTCAGTAGATGACTCACCATGCTGACCATGAGAGTAACATGAATCGTCTACCCATCTCAACTTCTGGGACCTCACCTAATGTGTCTTCTGGTCCTAAATACCCTGGTCTTAATTATGTGTGGTCTTTCTATCTCTTAGCATCTGTGGGCAAGTCCATGACTTTGTCTTTTACTCTAGTCAAAAAAACATGGTCATCTTTTCCTAGCATATCTCACACTGGACTGATTCAGAGGCAGTACCTATCTGTCATGTCACACCTTTTTAAAGTCTATTTGCCTCTCATATGGATCTTTCCAACCCTATAGTGTTGTATGGTTTAGGTGCTTAAAAAGTACCTGCAGAACAAGAGCCTGAGTCAATGCATGAACGCTAGTACTCATCAAACTTTATTTCTGCTTATAGACACCAGCATTCATCAGTGATTTTTCTTTGTTCTTCTCCAACTTAAATGGTCCTACATCTGGGATTCCCAGTATTCAACTGACTTAAGGCAGCTTCATACAAAATTTCTTTTAAGGGGTGGAAATCTAAGAATTATGAAAATCAACTGCTCTGCATTTCTACTTACAGTGGTTTCCATAGGGATTTGCTAAGCCAAGGTCAAATCATTGCTGAGCTAGAATATAGTATTTTGTAGTTATTGATAATGCAAAAAAGACACACTTAAAGCCATAGTGTTGTCTGAATGTGATACAAGTAACAAGATGAGCCTACAACTTTGTCCAAAAAATGAAAGCCACTATGGAGGGAAATTGACATACCCAATTTCTTTCATCCCAAAAGAAGAAATTAAGGGTATTATTTGCATCCTTTGCATGCCTTACTCCTACTCAGATTCCCTGATCCCATGTTAAATATTGATTTAGTCTTACTTATTTATACTGTATTTGCTTGCAATGGAACATATTCATTTGTTTTAATCAAGTTACATATATCCATCTGTACATTTTTTTTATCTTCCTGTTGATTTTTTTTAAATAATAATCTCACATTCAGAATTCTGGATTCAATTGCCCACTAAGATAAGCTACACTCAAGCACTTTTAATTTAATTTGCAAAAACTCCTGTACTATATTGAGGACAAATTCTATTGATATTTTACATTTCAGAGTTTTGGTGAATGATTCAATACATGCTGAATACAATAATATTTTGGTTATTATTCTCCATAAACTGTCTTTCAGCACAGAGATAAAAAGGTAATCCAACTAAATGCTTCCATCTACCCTGACTCATATAGCAGAACAAGAATGTATAACACAGTGAAGATTACTTTTGAGAAATAATTTTTAGCTAACTTTGTCTCTATTCAGTAAAGCTCAGTTTCTGACCATGGAACACTTGGATAAGTTGAGATCCACTGTATTTTACATGAATGATCAATTGACCCTAACTACAACCAAATGTACAGATTCCAATTGTACAAATAAGTGCCCAAATCCACATTGTAATAAAATATCTTTGTTTGTGAGTTAAAGAGGAGATACCTACTTAGCACTGAATTTTATCTGTAATACCTATGTACCACTGGATTTAAACTAGGTAATATAAAAAGCACAGGAATTCTCAATGAGTTTTGATGTTCAAATGGGGAATGAATCTTTATTGCACCATGACCTTGAGTCAGGGATACTTTTAGACCTTATTTATCTCACTTAATTTCCACAGTAATATCCTTAAGTGTTATTGCCCTATCTGCTTTCTCATAAACACATTTCAGCTTAGAAAATTTAAACCTTGGTCCAAGGTCATATCTTATTATTAGGTTAGAGAACCTATATTTAACTCTCCAAGTATTGTCGTAAAGCCGAGTTTGGTGCTGAAAATTTATAAAAATTCATCTCCTATGAAGTGACAAATTCTTTGATGGAAGTAATTATGTTAGCTATAATTTTTTAAATAAATTAATAAGCACTATTGCATCAAAACTGCATAAACACTAGTGTTGACACAGAATTGACACTGAAAAATTAGACACTTAAAAGTGATCATTCTTAGCTTTCTCCCAAACTCATTTTATATGATAGCCAAATCCACCTTTTAAGCATACTGTTATATCAAAGATGGCAAACTTCCAACCTCCCTTCTCTTTTTTCTGGAAAAAATCAACTAGGCCACTGTAACAATAGTACCTTATACACTGTCAGAAGGAGATATCAAGGTTTATATGGTATACAGAAATTGGATTTCCTTTCCCCAGCATCACAGTGAAGAATGAGAGGGAAAGGGGAGGCTGGTAACATTTTTGCATTTGTAAGGACATGTCAAACCATTCAGAGAACAAAAGATCCAATTTGGTGAGTGAGCTGAGTTTGTCAAGGAGAGCTGACACTCAACTGGAGCTAAATTTATAAATGGAGGTGCATGCTCAATTTATTTTATCTTCTGAATTTCACTCTGTCGCCCTGTATGATGATATTAAATATAGAGCAGCAGAAAACAATATCTGTTACTAAAACGTTTAAGTCAAACACCATTATATTTCCAGACAAAATGAAAACAAGCAGGTTTGTAGAGAAATAACTTAATAATGGTTCTGCAGGAGGTCTTTTCTTTTTGAAAGAATCCACAATGTGAGTAATTTTAAAATTCTACATTCAAAATATCTTTCTTGTCAGGAACATTCCTTGGCCCCCCTTTCTTGAGACTCTAGGCATTTCTGTGGATTAAAATTGTCAACCCATAACAACCTGCAGTGAAACTTCTTTTGCTGGAGAGAATGGTATGGAACTTACACAGGTGTGTTTGGGTTGTTGTCATATATATATGGGTTCAAATTCTGGTTTTGCCACTTGCAAATCCACACTAACTTGGGAAAAGTATTTTCAAAGCCTCAGCTCCTTCACTACAAAAGGAAGATAATAAATATTACATGTGCATGGCTATTAAAAGGCTTAAATGATAACATGTATCAGAAGCTAAGTTTTACATAGAACAGTCTCAAAAAATGTTTCCCAATATTATATCATTATTAGTTACACTGTCACAGCTGGGTCCAGTCCCTCGTCATCTCTTCCTGGGAGCACTGCTTCCTTCTGTTTACCATCCTAAAAACTCAGTTAAAAGGTTATGATTTTGCCATTCTTTTATTTATTAATCTTTTCTAAGTCCCCATTAGTTACACATGGTATTTTTGAGCTCCAGGTCATGATTCACTGCTGGCACATAAAATCAGTTTATTGACAAGTATGGGCCAAATGTAACAATCAAAGAATAAAGAATGAAATGTGCTGTGGTTTAAAGGCATCATGTTTGAGCAACTTAATCTCCAGCTTCACAGTCAATGGCATTTGGAGATGGGGCCTCTGGTAGATAATAAGGCTAGATGAGGTCATGAGGGTGGGGACTCCCTGATGGCATTAATAGCTTTTTTTTCTTTTTCTTTTCAGTGCTGGGAATCAAACCTAGGGACTCACCCATGCCAGAAAGCACTCTACCATTGAGCCACATGCCCAGCCTTATTAGTAACTGTTTAAAAAGAAGAAGACTTAAGTCAGCATGACTGGTCTGTCTCCACGTGATGCCTTCTGCCACGTTGTAGAGCAGCAAGAAGCCCCTCACCAGACACTGGTGCCTGCACTTGTAACCCCCAGCCTCCAGAAACATAAATTTTATTCTTTATTAATAACCCAGTCTATGATATTCAGTTAGAGGCAATATAAAGCAAACTATGATGGAATGGAATTGAAAAGCAATGGACACTGTTAGAGCAAATCACATATAATAAGGGTTAAGGTTATTTTTTTGAAACCCATGCTTGTGTGTGTGTGTGTGTGTGTGTGTGCGCGCGCGCGCGCGCAAATGCAAGCATGCATGCATATTCACTGGATTGCAATGTAAAATCTATTTCCTCCCAGGTTATGTTAAAAAATCTCTGAGAAGCAACAGACAGAACGATGCCCCAACACTGTTGTTCTACCACCCTTTTTGGCAACAACCCCAGCCACTCTGCTCATGACCCAGTGAACAGATAATGAACATGCACTTTGCATTCCATTTACTTTATATTTTTCCCATTTGCTTTTTAGGCAAGGTAAGTAGTTTGATATGATGGTGTGTTCAGTATAGTAGAACTCTGATTTCATAAGTTGGTAATTTTTTCTACATAAATTGGCTAGTTTGTTAATGGAAATGTGTATAATTTAGATTTCAAATGGCAATAGTACCCCATCATTACCTTGCCTATGCTATTCCCATAGCAAAATGAATATAATCTAATCATTACTGAATGTATAATACACCAAGAACAGCACCAGAAATAAAGGTTTTAAATTTTCTGTGACTGGGATTTTTGTGTAAATATTATAATAATGATTTTTTTCATCTTATTAGAAAAATATATTTCTCTACAGCAATGCATTTTCAAAGAAAAGTGTTTCTAGTACAAATCCATGCATACAACTTGTAAATAAACCATGAATATGTGACACAAAGCATGCAAACAAGAGCTATGGTAATACAATGTAACTCTCCTGAGATAACTGAGAAGTCTCCTTTATACATTTAGATAGTCACTCAAGCATGTAAGAGTAGTCTTTGGGGAAGGATAAGAAGAGAGGAAATCATATTTGTTAAAGTGACTGTGTGAATCCCTCCCCAGATCATGGAATTTTTAGTTTCAGAATTTTTCATGTCTCTTTGTAAGTTCAGGGCAAACAGGGTGACTTCCAGGCTAGCTCATGATGCTCTGAATGCTCCTCAGTCAGGTCTTTACCTCAAAATCTGCAACAGCCCAATTATAACTGGTGATAGAGAACTCGAATGCAAAATCAGACTCTTGTGCATGCAGATGGTGTTCTCCTTGCCCTTTGAAGATACTATTCTTTGAAGAAAAACTGCCACAAAAATACCAAAAGTGAATTTTAGTGCATTTCCATAATCTTTAAAGACGGAATTTATAAATTGAGCTTTGTGAATAATTGGCAAGCACATTATAAGACTGTACAGTAGAGTTAAGAGCCAAAGATTTAGGAATCTGATAAATCTGAAGTTGAATGATGAGTTCAAATGCCAAATGCATACATTATAAAGGGTGGAAGTGATGCTTATGGTAAGCAATATATATAAAACAGTTATTCCAGGGCCTGGCTTAAAAGTCCTCAATAAAGGGTAGCTACAAAGGGTGACAACTATCACAAATAAGTATTAGGAACTACTACATTATATAATGCCAGGATTATACACTTTGCTTTCCACAAAATAAATGCTATCAAGAAAGCATTTTAATACCAGTATTTAAAATTTTTAGATATTCTTTTAATCCAATTTTAGTATGAATTTATGTTTAAAGGATACATTTTCAAGGATAAAATATTAAACAAACCCCATTAAAATGTGTTATTTTACCTATTTCTTCTGAGTTCCAAGCAGGGAGGAAATAAAGAAGAAACAGAAAATAGAAGGGGTAGACAAATATGACTTGAGAAACTTGATAGTAATGGAGATTTGGAGACCATGCTGGATAGAAGAGTCTCCATATGTCATGAAAGTCAAAACTAGTTTATCTAACTGTAACTTTCTACTCTTTAAACAACCTCTTCTGAACTTATCCTTTCTTATTCTCTAAAGACTCTGGTAACCACTATTCTCCACTATCTTTTGCCAGATAATCATTTTATATTCTAAACTACGAGTAAAATTATGTGGTACTTGTCTTTATGTGCCTGGATTATTTCACTTAACAGAATGTTCTACAACTATATCCATGTTCCATAAATGATAGGACTTCACCCTTTTTATGGCTAAATAGTATTTCTTGTGTATATGACCAAATTCTCCTCATCTACTGAAAATAGATAGATTATTTTCATTTCTTATCTGTCATGAATAATGCTTCAATAAACACAGGAGTGAAGATGTTTCTTTGACACACTGATTTCATTTCCTTTTGATGGAAGAAATAAGCTATGGTATTCTAATTACAGTATTATTTAATAATTAACAATAAGTACATCCAATAGTTAACAGTGTAGTAAATAGTAATGCATTGTATATCTCCAGCTAGAAGAGAGGATTTTGAATGTACTCAAGAAAAAGATGAAATTTAAGGTAATAGATACACTATTTATTCTTACTTTATTAATATACAATAAATCATAACTTCATATTTTACCCCATAAATTATAACTCCTAAGTGTCAATCAAAAAATTTTAAAAAAATTAAAACCTCATGTATCAAATAAAAACTCTATATAAATATTTCTGCATAATTTATTTTTGTGGGGTTACATTTCTATTTTCCTGCATGTGTTACTGATAAACACAAAATATGCTCACTCATCCTAATGGGTCTGTAGGATGCCTGGTATATCCCTGCACCCCATGAACTTAGAGTGAATGATACTAGCATATGGTTTATATTAATAAGTGAACAAGTTTACTGCTCAGCAACCTGCCTCACCCATGGTAGCTGCAGGCAAATCTTTGATATAGACTGCCTTTACAGGTGGAGGAGTGCCATCATTACCCTCGTCTTTATTTTCCTTCTTCCATTACCACTTAAATGCAGTGAGAACAAAGTTAAGTGAATGCATATTTTTTTCCTCCTAGAGTGTTCATGTGTTAGGTTATAGATCTTAGACCTAAACAGTTTGCTTTCCTTTGAAAGATAAAATGAATTTTTAAAATGCATAATTAAGTTTTTTTTTAATAATAAAAACTTCATGAGGACTACTCCTATCAACCTGCATTGCCTCACCAATGAGCCCACATCATACTAGTCATGATTAATTAACACATCATAACATAATATTTTTTCAAAAATTATTCTTAATCTAAATCAGTATACACACACTAAGAGAGTTTAGCTGAAGGACAAGGCAGGGTATAATTAAGTGACAGTTTTGATATGTTTATAGTACATTGACCAATTTAATGACAAATATTATTTATTGAGCACCTCCATCACCATGAATCTTCAAAATAGGCAGTGAGGAAGCACTATGCCACTTAGAACATGACTCAAACTCAGAGCCTGGCTTGCTCAAGGCCACACAGCGAGCCAGGAACATGTTTGAGATTTGCACCTGGGTCCCTCAGCCTTCAGACCTTCTTTCCACTACACTTTACTGCTGGAATAAAAAGTTGTAAGGAACATTAAAAACAAACAAACAAACAAAGAACAGAAGAAAGATTAATCCTGATGGGAGAAAAAGAAGTAACTTTGAAGTAAAGATGATGTAAGGAATTGAAAAGATTTGAACTGTTTCAAGAAAGCAAGATATGTTACCTATTACCTTCTCCAAGCAAGCCTGACCCTCTTCTATGACCAACTGAGTTTTATTTTATTGCAGTTTTTTTTTTTTTTTTTTTTTTAAGAAAATAAACTGGGCTGGAGAAGGCAATTGGCCCAAGGGCAAAAATAGCAGTTGAAAAACGGGTTTAATATAGTGAATACTAATACTTACAACAGGATTTGATACCTGCAAGTATTTCATGAGCATTTCTGAAATATGTTAGAGTAATGGCCAATGTGTACTGAATGCTAACTGTGCAACTGGGTTAAGTATTTCACATACATCCTCTGACATAGTTCTCAGGGTAATGCTATGAAATAAGTGGGACTCTCATCCCATTCCATGTGTAGGGAGGCTCATACTCAGAGCTTCTGCTGCATGCCTACATCCCCAGTTGGTGGAGACCTGGCCAAATCAGCCCCTCTGGCTTCAGATTCCCAGATCCTGTCCAACGGATTCACTGATTGAACAATCAGGGCTTTGTAAGCATATTCCAATTACTTTTTAAACAATTTTTGCACTAAAAATTCATTACCAAGACATTAATTGCTTTTGTAAAATAAAATCAACGCCACATATATAACTGAAATAAAGTGGAAATAAAGGAAAGGATTTATAGTACACTTCTCTGTATCATAAAAATGAACAGCATTGATTCTGGCAGATCTAAAGCATCCTTTCTGCTCTTTAAATACAACACCAATAGATTCTCAGGAAAAGTGGAAAATATGCAAGAAAGCTTAATAGTACACATATATCACAGGAACCACTTCCCACAAATGCAATTATGCTTAAATATGTAGTAAAATATTAGCGTACAAAGTCCATTATGTCAAAAATCATTAAAGGGAGGAACTTCCAAGAAGCTAAATTTATTGATTATCATTTTCTTGAAATGAGGAGGTTGGAGGCATAATAAAACTTTAAGATAATGGAATATAGAAGCATAGTTAAGAAATACGGGTAGCATGTGTCAGTTTGAAATACTGCAATGGGCCATGATTACAAATAAGTTGAACAATTACTAATGAAAAAACATTGATAAAATTAACACTTACTAAAATTAAGGTCTATAGCCTTTCAGTGAAGAATTAAAAAAGTGGTTTTATGAATAATAATGACACTGATTAAGGTTAACACACTGTGTGATTGTTCTAGGCATTTACCCACCTATGTCATTTATCTCAGAAATGAGTGAAGTATCAATGTCTCCTTTACAAAAACAGCAGGACCAGGACAGGGAAATAAATTACTTGACCTATTCTAGTAGCCTCCTTAGTTCTCTGTTATAGCTAATATAGTTAATTGTAAGAGCCCTAATAAGGAGATAGCTAAGAAGGCGGCTAGCTGAGAGCCATAAGAGGTGTTTCAGTATTTTCACCTGTAGTTGTCTGTAGCGATTGCCACTTGGAGCAGCGATGCTGCAGGAGAAAATTCGGAGGCAGGATGGAAACTAAAGGTTCTTTTATTCCTCTCTCCCTGGCTCCAGCAACCTCTAACACCACACACACTCTTACAAGAAGCCACCACACACACACACAATGGCGTGGACTCCGCATGCTCTCTCTTGGGCTAAGTCTCTCGAGCCCCAGCAAAAATGGTGCCAACCCGATTCACCTCTCGGCTTAAGTCTCTCCAGATCCTGGGCCACGTCCCGCGAGATCCCGGGCTAAGACCCGCGAGAACACAGAAGGCAGCAATGCCTGGGCATCTCTATGTAGCCAAACGCAATCTCCGCCATCTCCCCAATCAGGGCTCCTGCATTCACCTGATATTCATGCATTTATCTAAGAATCTTTCTATGCCTGTGAAAACTATGTGACGCACCTGTAAGTTTGAGCTGTTAACACATGTATACTTGTTAAGGCAAAAAGTATTTAACTAGGTGAGGTGGGTTAGAGGTTTGATTGGAGTTGGAGAAGTTGTGGGAGCCAGAGAGAGAAGTTAGCAAGAATAAAGAGCCTATTCATTTTCCAGTCTGCTTCCGAATTCTTTCCTGTGGTATCATTGCTGCAGGCGGCGATAGCTGCAGGCAGCAACAAGTGGTGGCCCATACAGGGAAGTCAGAATAGGCAGGTAAGAACTGAGAAGTCTCTAAAGATGGGTTTGAAAATAACCAAGACCCAAGTGATAAAGGCTATGGAAGAATTCTTTGATATAGCTGATAGTGAGGAGGAAAGTGATTATGAAAGCATAGCCTCTGCTGAGTCAGATAGGAACAGTAAGGATAGTATTGGTGTGAACTCAAAAATGACAAAGATCTGATCTGATAAAGCTATCTGAGATTTATTAGAAATAGCCGAGGAATACGTGCTCTCAATTGAACCTGGGACTCAGGATGTTACTACTAATGAAAGTAATAGTAGAGTAGTGAGGAGGAGTCAAATAACCATGAAAGCACAGCCTCCTCCACTGAGTCAGTTAAGATCAGAAAGGACCATCAAGTAGAGGAACCACTTGTGCCCTCTGCTCCCTCATGGGTTGAATCAATTACAGAAACCATGAGGGGTATTTCTGAGCATTTGTGTGCCCTTGAGGCAGAGATTAACAGCCTTTCTGAGTGCTTACGTGCCCTCGAACGTCAAAACCTGCAGGGACATTGGGATCTGCCAGTATTTGAAAATGAAAATGGGCAGAGGTACCACCAATCCCTAGACTTCAAAACAATAAAAAAAAATTTCAAAGAAGCAATAATGACCAATGGGCCCCAAGCTCCTTTCACATTGAGTATGTTGGAGTCCCTTAACACTTTAACTTTAACCCCCTCAGACTGGAAAGGCTTATGTAAGGCAGTATTGAGTGAGGGACAATACTTGATTTAGAGGTCACAGTTCCAGGAGTTTTGTGTGGAAAGAGCTAGAAGAAATGCGACTGCAGGATTTCCAGACCATAACGTAGACATGTTAACTGGAGAAGGGCAGTTTGCTGACTTACAGATTCAAATTCAGTATGATCCTGGATTTTATGCTCAAATATATGCCGCAGCTGTTAAGGCATGGAAAACTTTACAAGGAACTGGTGACTTACAGGGTAGCTTGTCTAAAGTAATTCGGGGACCTAATGAGCCATATGCTGACTTTGCTGATAGGCTTTTGCGAACTGCAGGTAGAGTGTTTGGAGTCGTTGATCAAGCTATACCATTAGTCGTTCAGCTGGCATATGAAAATGCCAACAAATATTGTCAAGACGCTATCAGACCATGGAAATCTAAAAGGGACCTTTCAGTATATATAAGATTATGTAAAGATATAAATGACGCCTATGTCACAGGAAATGTGATTGCAGCAGCAATGAGAGGTGCTTCCCCTCAAAATTTCACAAAAAGGGCTCAACCTAAAAAATTATTATAATCAATCTAGTTATTCTAGACAATACCCCCAAAGAGAAATAAGACCAAGCTCATATCGTGCCCCAGGCCGCTGCCCCAGGTGTAAAAAAGGAAACCATTGGGCTAATAAGTGCAGATCTAAATTCGATATTTATGGAAACATTTTGTCTAGGAATTCAAAAAACAGGGCATGGGGCCCAATGCCCCGGGCCCACAAATGTACTAGGTGTTGGAGGAAGAGTATCCTCAAACATCCATCAAGATGATTCCTCAACACAATCCCTCTTACCCATTAACTCCCTCGTTAGAGGAACAAGAGGAAGTGCAGGACTAGACCTCTGTTCCACTACCTGGATAGTGCTAATACCTGAAATAGGGGTTCAACTGATTCCCAAGGGAGTCAAGGGACCTCTTCCCTCAGGAACTGTAGGACTTATCCTTGGGAAAAGTTCTAAAAGCTTATCAGGTTCTCAAGTGACTCCAGGTGTAATAGACTCAGACTACCAAGGAGAAATTAAGATTATGCTTAGTTCACCTAGAGGCATTTGCTCTGTTAACCAAGGAGATAGAATTGCTCAGCTGCTTCTCCTTCCCAGTTTACATGACGCATTTAAGAGTATGCCTCAAAATAGGAAAAATAGGGGATTTGGTTCCACTGGCTTGGGACCTACGGCTTGCTGGATTCAGGATTGTTCACAGAGGCCTATGTGCAAATTAAAAATTCAAGGTATAGAGATGGAGGGATTGATTGATACTGGGGCTGACTCTTCCATCATCAGTCTAAGACAATGGCCCAAGCACTGGCCTCTGCAGAAGGATTCAATCAGTTTAAGAGGCTTGGGATATACTAACAGCCCAGAACAAAGTGCAACAGTTTTAAAATGGGAATATGATGAAGGGCATAAAGGAACATTTCAGCCTTATGTTTTGTCCAGCTTTCCAGTTACCTTATGGGGAAGAGATATTTTGCAACAAATGGGAGTACACCTCACAACCAAGCCTGCAGGTGTTAAAAATAAAAATCTACAGGGTAATCCTAACCCTATTGAGCTTAAAGGAAATCATCATCAAAAAGGTACAGGATTTTTTTTTAGGGGCCACTGAGAAAACAATTTTGAAAATACCATGGCTTTCTGATAAGCCAGTTTGGGTCCCTCAGTGGCCCCTATCTAGAGAGAAATTACAAGCGGCCCACCTACTAATCCAAGAACAACTAGAAGCAGGACATATAGAACCTTCCACCTCTCCCTGGAATTCCCCCATATTCGTGATCAGGAAAAAAACAGGAAAATGGCGATTGTTACATGATCTTAGAGAAATCAATAAAACCATGCAAATTATGGGCCCTACCCAACCTGGACTTCCTAATCCTGTAGCTATTCCTAAAAATTTCCATCTTATAACTCTTGATATAAAGGATTGTTTTTTTTTCTATTCCTCTACATCCTCTGGATGCCCCCAGGTTTGTTTTTTCAGTTCCTTCTATCAATAATAATGGCCCTGATCAAAGATTCCAGTGGAAAGTTTTACCCCAGGGAATGGCTAATAGCCCTACTATATGTCAAATCTATGTAGATAAAGTTATTCAGCCTATCAAGAACAAATACCCAGAGCTTATGTGCCTCCATTATATGGATGATGTTTTGCTTGCTCATCCTAATCAAGAAGTCTTATTCACCATATTTAGCGATATATCAGAAAACTTGAAACGATATGGACTAAACATTGCTGAAGAAAAAGTACAAACTAGATCTCCAATATTATATCTGGGATTCCAAATTATGGATACTTTTATTAGGCCTCAAAAATTTTTAATAAATAAGGAACATTTGGCCACTCTTAATGATTTTCAAAAATTACTGGGAGATATTAATTGGCTTCACCCTACACTAAGCCTCACTACTGGCCAATTACAATTAAAAACCTTATTTGATATCCTTCGCGGGAACCCTGATCCATCTTCACAGCGAACATTGACTCCTGATGCTAGGGAAGCTTTAAAGTTGGTAGACCATTGAAGGATCCCATTGTGATAGAATTGATTTTGCTTGACCGCTGATATTGATCATTACTTCTTCACAATACACAGCCACAGGAGTATTTTGGCAACAGGGTCCTTTATTATAGATACATTTGCCCATCTCTCCTAAAAGTACAATTGAGTCTTATACCTCCATGGTGGCTAAACTTATTCTTCAAGGACTTAAGACTTCTACTAAAATATTTGACATTCACCCCGCTACTATTATTACTCCCTATTCATCATCACAGGTTGAATATTTATGCTTCAATGATAATGATTGGGCTATAGCTAGATGCTCTACTTCAGCAAATTTTGATAACCATCTTCCTAAGTCTCCTATACTATCTTTTTGTATTAATAATCCCATTATATTTCCACAGGTAATAAAAAATCAACCTATTCCTAATGCATTAAATGTATTTACAGACGGGTCCTCTAAAGGTATTGCTGCAGTAGTCACTCAAAAAGAAAATATGATTCATATTACTGCCCATAAATCAGCTCAATTGGTTGAGCTAGAAACTATTATTATAGCTCTTGAAAGTTTTAAAGAACAGCCCATAAATATTTTTTCAGACAGCCACTATATTGTACATGCTGTCCCTAAATTTGAGCTAGCAGGTCCAATAGCACCTCATACTCCAGCCTTTAAATTGTTTTCTCAAATTCAAAACCTTCTATGGGAACGTAAAGAACCTTTGTTTATTGGACATATCGGAGGTCATACTAATTTGCCTGGTCCTCTCCATGAAGGTAACCAAAAGGCCGATGCCCTCACTCAAACAATCTTTATATTTTCAGCAGTCCAATAAGCTACCTCATTCCAGTCTCAATTTCATGTTAATAGTACTACTTTACAACAAAGGTTCAAAACAACTAAAGATCAAGCTTGAACAATTGTGAAGGCTTATCAATCTTGTGTGACACATTTGCCCAATCCACATTATGCAGTTAACCTAAGAGGATTAATGTCCAATCATCTGTGGCAGATGGATGTCACTCATGAGCCAAGTTTTGGAAAATTACGATTTATTCATGTGACCATAGATACATGCTCAGGCATGATTGTTGCTTCCTTACATACTGGAAAAAAGTTAAAGATGTTACATCTCATTGTTTACAAGCTTTTGCTGCACTGGGCATTCCCAAAATGCTTAAAACAGACAATGGCCATGCATATACATACTCATCTTTCAAACAGTTTCGCTCTAAATTCAGTATACTTCATAAGACTGGTATCCCATATAATCCTCAATGCCAAGGTATAATTGAACAAGCTAATCATACACTCAAACTATGGTTTTGAAACAAAAAGAAGGAAATTGGACAAATCCTAAAGATAGATTAGCCGTTGCCCTTTTTACTTTAAATTGTTTAACCTTGGATTCCAAAGGATATTCGGCTGGAGACAGACAATGGAATCCACACCAACAACATAAACCTTTGGTTTACTGGAAGGATGTTCTTTCAGGTACATGGAAAGGTCCAGACCCAGTATTAATTTGGTGGAGAGGATCTGTTTGTGTTTTTCCACAGCATGAAACCTCGCCGGTGTGGATACCATCAAGATTAATAAAACAGGTACCAAATCAAAAAGGCCAAGATGAAGTTGTTGCAGAATCAAGATTAATAAAACAAGTGCCAAATCAAAAGGGCCAAGATGAAGTTGTTGTGGAATGATTCCCTTAAAAGAGTCCTTCAATAAATTCACAATTTAAGTCTCATTCCTCCCGGCCGGGATGAGAAGATCTCTTTTTAGTGTGCACACAATTGTATTTTTTTCTTTTTTATATATGTCTTTATGTCTGTACGCTTGTCTAGATTTCATGTAAATGTGATGTCACAAATATATGTCTTTATGTTTATGCGTCTGTCCAATGTGACGTCACAAATAACAAAAACTGAGCACTCATGAAAATTAATATAAAAAAGTATGTATATATATACATATATATACATATATATGTATATATATATATGGATCCAAATAACTTTAATTCATTTAAGTTAAGAGTATTCAAATTGGGTAAACAATTAAAAAGTGAAGGTACCTTCAATCTTAATTTATAGGTGTCTCTAGGACTTTTCTTCAGCAAAGAATATGACTAATACTATATAACCTGATATTTTGGTATTTGACATGGGATTGTTTATTTGTAATTAACTTTATTTGTTAAATAGATGATTAATTAAATTGTTTCAACAGGTATATTCATGGAAGGTTGCTGTGTATGCAGAGGCTCAGGGGTTCCAGCTAACAAATTATTTTTCTAAAATGCTCTTTGCTTTTCTTTAATTTATCTTAAATATAATATTTTGTCAGCTAAATACCCTCAGTCTTTCTTTAATCCGTTCTGAATGTGATATTTTGCCAGCTTATGTTCATGGGAGCTCAAGCAGCAATGTGTGTGAGTAGAAATCAACTTCAATTACATGATCTAATATTTCTATTTTTTAGTTTGACAACTCGCCTCTTGACTCAGTACTGGAATGGCACTGCCTTTCCTCTAATGATTGATGCTTGAGTTTCTAGGTAGCGGGCCCTGAAGATTTGCCGGTGGCATTGTCTAGACATAAAATATACGGTTGCTGCTACAGCTGCAGGGATTGCAATCACTACAAGCATCCCTGCTGCTCAAGCATCAAACAACTTCACCAGCAGTGTGGCTTCTGCTCTGCATGCACGAGGCCTCCTAGATCAACGTGTTAGCAAATGGACATTTTGATAAATCTTTCTATGTTTGGGACATTGCACGGGACAATGCCTTGTGGGTATTTGTCTAGAGAACTCAGTGCGTTACTTAATGGAACTTAGGGCAGCTGATTTGTTTTAAAAACTTGATACGCTATGGAACTTGGCTCGTCAGCGCAAAGCTTGCCGCCTTAGAACTGAAGGATCTCCTCATGTTTGGTTGGCTTGATTGGACAGCTGGTAGTCAATGACGGGTAAGATCCCCAGAGGGGGACAACCTAAGACAGGCACCGTGGATCCGTATGTGGTGAGGGTCATCACCCATCCAAGGGAAAGTCTCATGTGGCCGACATATCAACCTAAGACAGGAGTCAAGGGCACAGCCTTGATTATCCGATGACGGGTAAGAATGTTGGTTGCACATGTAGACTCCCTAGAGCTTTCCCTCTTTTAAAATAAAAGGGGGGAAATGTAAGAGCCCTAATAAGGAGATAGCTAAGATGGCAGCTAGCTGAGAGCCATAAGAGGTGTTTCAGTATTTTCACCTGATATTCATGCATTTATCTAAGAATCTTTCTATGCCCGTGAACACTATGTGACGCACCTGTAAGTTTGAGCTGTTGACACGTGTATACTTGTTAAGGCAAAAAGTATTTAACTGGGTGAGGTTGGTTAGAGGTGTGGTTGGAGTTGGAAAGGTTGTTGGAGCCAGAGAGAGAAGTTAGCAAGAATAAAGAGCCTATTCATTTTCCAATCTGCTTCTGAATTCTTTCCTGTGGTATTGTTTGCTGCAGGCAGCGATAGCTGCAGGCGGCAACAGTTAATCTTATAGCTACTACTTATTTGCATGATTATTTCAATCTGTATTGACTCTTGTGCCATATATTCCATGAGAAGAGGGATTGTGGATTTTACTTATCTCAATACATCCAGTCTCTGTTTTACTATGAGTGCTCACAAAATATGTGCTGAGTAATCTAATGAATGACACAGATGAAGCTGGAGTTCCACAAACCCCATGCATAGCCACCCCACTCCACTGCCGCTATCAATGTCTCCCTTCCTGTGAGTGTGAGGAGGATGGGTGTTAGGAGCATCGAGGAAGCAGAGAGATCCCAGAATTGATAGGGAGAGATCGAAAACCATCAGAAGATAGTAGGACAGGGAGTGAATTAAATGATATGAAAAGAAAATTCAAGATTCAAGATTGATGAGCCCAAAGCAATAGTTACTTGGCAAAATTTGTTGATAATTGACAAGAAGGTATATTTGGCTTCTAAGTCCATTTATAAAAATATAGTTCTTCTAATATTAAAATAACTCTTGGTTTCTTCCTTCATGTGGGAAGGAGAGAAAAAGGTAACCTGAACTGATATGTGTGCTGTCTGGAATTCAGGCTCTTTCTTAATTGGAATAAGCTACCAAATCTCTGCCTTTTTATTTTAAAGAAGTGGTTCCCACAAGGTATGCTTAGCCTCATTGTCTACGGCAAAAAGCAAATGTTATAGTCTTATTCTCACTAGCTAGGAGTCAAATGGTGTTCACTTATCAGCAAAAGTACCCTTGTTCTCAGGAAGGCTGAAAATATTACTCAAGAAAGACTATTTGCATCTGCTTTAAGGAATTAAGGAAACTACTTCAACTGAAGATGGAATATCATCGTTGTTTATCCACATGCTACATAGTCAGTTAAATTTTAGAACAAAACCTGGATTTATCTTCTAAGCATAGAACCTTACACTACTGGATATGAGTGGCCTCACATATACCACATAATGACTCTTATCCTCAGTTTTCTCATGTCAAAATGAGATAATAATCCCTGACCTGTTTCATGCAGAACGTACATGTGTGTAAGGGATGCAGAAATAATACATAAGCCACAGAGTGCATTTTTATTTTAATACAAATCAATCCTTGCATTATTCCATCTCATTCAGGGATTCAGCTATCAATTCTGAAGACAGACAGACATTGCTCAGTTGTGTTAGCAGATTCAGGAGTAAATAAAGAGTTAAAACACAGGAAATGTTATGTTCCCTGCAAATAACTAATAAAAACAAAAGCCATAATAATGGCTAACATGTACTGAGTGATGATTCTATGCCAGTTTTCTAAATTTCTAGAGACAACTTGAACTAATACAACCTCATGTGATGTTGCTGCAGGTCTGAGGTTAAGTAGCACAGCAATAACTACCACTCTGTTTGGCAGGCTCAGGGAAATGAGGGATGGAGTCCCTAGTCTCCTCAGCTGGAGAAAATTCAGAGAAATACTAAGGGTGAGGGTAAGAGAGGATCTCCTCAGTCAACACATACCCTGCCCAGAGTGTTCATTTAATCCAATTAAACATTTACATAAACAGTGTTTGAGCATATCCAAGCACAGGGAACTTAATACTGGATCAATCAATTGCATTCCATTTTGGTGTGTTTGACTATAATGATGTCCTTTTATATAGAGTGGTAAATCTAGCTCCTTGTTGTTCCTTTCTGTGGTCAGATTGTGCAAGTCAAATAAAAATGCTATGTGACAACTCAAATATTTTAAAGAAATATAACATTATCTTGGCTAAGATTTAATTTCCTCATTAAAACCAACAAAATAACTACTGAACTATTTCTCTCTTAAGATATAAAAATAAATGAAATAAATTTCAGGTAGACAATCGCCAGGTTCTTCCAATGAATACAATTTATTTGCTGTGCATCTCTTTAATTTGAGGACACCCACACCGTTCTTTCCACATCACCCTCCTCGTAACCACATTAATTGACCATGTGTATGTACTGTATCATGGAGGCAAGTACCAAATCAAAGTTGTTATGGTAAAGAAAATCTCAATACATGGTTAAGTACCAATAATTTGTCCCTAATCTACTTTCCTGCCTTCCTAAGGCAATCCTTAAACCAAAGGGGAAAGAACAAAGTTTTTTTTTTTTTTTTTTGTTTTGTTTTTGTTGTTTTTGTTTGTTTGTTTGTTTGTTTGTTTGTTTTTGAGGGGTTGGAGGAACCAGGGATTGAACTCAGGGATACTCAACCTCTGAACTACATCCCCAGCCCTATTTTGTATTTTATTTAGAGAAAGGGTCTCACTGAGTTGCTTAGCACCTGGCTTTTGCTGAGGCTGGCTTTAAACTCGGGATTTAAACTCCTGAGCTGCTGGGATTACAGACATGTGCCATCATGCCCAGCAAGAGCAAAGATCTTGATGCTAATGAGGACTACGGGCTTCTTCCTCCTTCTCTGATATTCAGTGCCTTCTAACACCACCCCAGACAGGTTGGGACTGGAACTTTAATGTCCCAAGCCCTACTCAGGCAATGAATTACCTAGCTTTCAAGGATCACATGCAGGATACTTTTTGTCTTTCTATCTTTGTCCTCAGATGTTAGCAGAGGTACTCTAAAGCAATTAGTTGGTGGGGAAAGAAACAATGAAAATACTTTACACAGTAGGGTGACTACAGATAATACAAAAAGCTAGGAGAAATGCTTCTAAATGCTTCCACTGTAAATAAATGATAAATGCTTGAGGAAATAGATATGGTTACTCTGATTTAAACATCATAATGTCTACATATATTGAAACTTCATACTATACAAATAAATACAATTTTATGCTTTATGTATCAGTTAAAAATTAAAAAATATATATCATATAATATTGTCACTAAAATTGACTCTGTCTTTAGGAAATATCATCAGACGCCTAGGCGAAAATGGGTTTTTTTGATTATGTGAATCTTCCTATTGTCAGTTTGCATATCGCAGTATTTGTATTTGGTAATAGATCTTGGTAATATCACTATTCTGCAGTCATAACTTAGCCATTCCTCAACATTAAATTCAGAAGCAGAGCAAACTTAGGATAAGTAATTATTTTTTCATCCATTCAGAAGCTGTTGAGCATCTCCCCCCATGAGCCTGGTGTCCTGCTGAGCACTGCAAATAGAGAGAAATGACAGCCTCTTCTCTCTGCAAAAAAAATGCAGTAGAGACAGAGATGAAAAGAAGAGACCAGATGATTACTACACAAAGGCTAAGTGATCCATGAGAATCTTAGACTCAGTGCTCTGGGGGAACAAAGGCTGGCTCAGAGGTATCTATATTCAGGGTTGGGAGAAAAGGGAAGTAACTAACAAAAGCATTCTAGAGAAGGGAACTGCTGAGCCAGATCTTGAAGGACAATAAAGTACATGAGGCACAGTCTAGACCAGGGTCTAATTGGGGAAGCAAGAAATACAATATTAATGAAGAAGGGTTGAATTGAATAAGCAGACTATAAGAAAGTAACAAGAAACTACATGCAAGAAGGAGCTGTTTGTCTGTGTTTTGAACATATTTAAGGTTTGTCCCTAGTCAAAGGAAATTATGTCTCCTTTCATGCTGTCAGGGCCCCTAACTATCTTCCTTTATGATATGCTTAGCAGGTAATTACTAAAACTCTGTATCCTATTTAAACTGAAATTACATGGAGTTGGGGGACAGATGTGTTCTGTTCTTCATTATATTACCACCATTGATAGCACAGTGCTTATTGTGTCTTGCATACTGTCAATATTGTTAAATAGTTTAAGAATTAAATTCATGGGCAGATTTCCTAAAGGTGCTAAGCAATGTCAAACATTTTGTAACACTCATAGTTTGGTGAAGTGATAATATAATGCTGATTAAACTTAAATTATGGGGTGGAGCAACAAGAATTAAGAAAGGAAAAATCAGACAGTGAGAAAATGTGACTCTCTGCAGATTGAGCGCAATCTAGAGCTGCTATTGTGGAGAATATTTGAGCATAAAACTACCATAATAAGAAAGGTATGGGAAGGGATTAGTTGGGTTCCAGTTCCACATGGATCATAGGGGTGAGTCTGGAGGCAGGAGAATGAGGGAGGCAGCCAGTGTCTCATTCTGTCTAGTTAGAAAGGGGTGAAGCTCTATCCCAAAGCATTCAGTGAAGGATGGAGAGAAAGGAAAAGAACGCCCATCAAGAAATTGCTTATTTGTAATAGAATGAAATGGATTTGATTTGATAAGCAGGAACAGCAATGTAATTTACTGGCCTCAGTGTAAAATAAAAATGTAGGATCCCTTGTGTAAATATCATGAATATTTTCAAGGTGTTGACTACAGAGCATTAAAGTAAGTGTGGGGACTTTCTAAATATGGAGCCCTGTACTAAACTGCACAGGCTACACACAATGAAGTTGGCCCTGGTGGTAAGCATCCCAAATTAAGAAAAGAAAGAAAGATTAGTTTCCGTGTCTTCTATTCTGTACCATTCGTCAAGTGGTCTATTTTGGTGCCAATACCATGCTGGTTTTGTTACAATTGCTTTGTAATTCAGTTTAAGGTCTGAAATAGTAATGCCATCAGATCCACTCTTCTTGCTACGAATTGCTTTGGCTATTCTGGGTCTCTTATTTTTCCAAATGAATTTCATGATTGTTTTTTCTATTTCTATTTGGAATGATATTGGGATTTTGATTGGTATTACATTGAAACTGTATAGTGCATTTGGGAGAATGGTCATTTTAACAATATTAATTCTACCTATCCATGAACAAGGTAGATCTTTCCATCTTCTAAGATCTTCATTAATTTCTTTCTTTAGCATGCATAGTTTTCATTGTAGAGGTCTTTCACTTATTTTGTTAAGTTGATTCCCAAGTATTTTATTTTATTTTATTTTATTTTGAGGCTATAGTAAATGGTGTGGATTTCCTAGTTTCTCTATCTGAGGATTTGTCGCTGATGTACAGAAATGCCTTTGATTTATAGGTATTGATTTTATATCCAGCTACTTTGCTGAATTCATTTATTAGTTCTAGAAGATTTCTGGTGGAATTTTTTGGATCTTCTATGTATAGAATCATATCGTCTGCAAATAGTGATGATTTGAGTTCTTCTATTCCTATCCATACCCCTTTAATTTCTTTCCTCTGTATAATTGCTCTGGCTAGAACTATGTTCATAATTCAAGAACTATGTTAAATAGGAGTGGTGAAAGTGGGCATCCCTGTCTTGTTCCAGTTTTTAGAGGGAATGCTTTCAATTTTTCTCCATTTAGGATGATATTGGCCTGGGGCTTAGCATAGATGGCTTTTAGGATGTTGAGATATGTTCCTGGGATCTCTTTGTTGTAATGATACTAACTTATAAAGGCAAGGGAGGGGGAATGAGAGGAATGAAAGAACTTTAAAAAGAACAAAGAGGGGGTAGGGAGAGAGGGGACAAGGGGATAGGAATAATGGTAGAATGAGTTGGCCATCATTGCCCTAAGTGCATGTATGAAGATGCAATTTTTGTGAAAATACTTTATATAAAACCAGCAACTTGAAAAATTGTGCTTGTTATATGTAATATGAAATGAGTTACATTCTGCAAACATGTATAACAAATTACAATAAAAATTAAAAACAAGAAAATAAAGAAAGAAATGAAGGGAGGTAAGAAGGGGAAAAAAGGAATGGTTTATTGACTCAAGTTGTGTTACAGATAAACACAAATTTAAAGTGACTTTAAATTATATGGTCTGTCCTATGTTTCAAGTTCCACCAATAATATTATATCTATAGGTTTTTCAGTATATCTTCAATACATGCTAGATGCTTTTGGTTTACTTTTTTTTGTAAGTGACAGAATTATACAATATGTAGTTCTAGGAAGGCTACCTTATTGAAAATGTTGGCCTCCATCTTTCCATCAGTATCAGGTCACATAATTTTAAGCCATATAAATAGAAAACATACACAATAAAATAAGTGTCCTATTACCCCACTAACCATTGCTCAGCTCAGAACCACTAGCCATGTACTTAGAAAGGAGTAGGAGTTAGAGAAAACCAGAGGACTGCCAGAGACTGTCAAGATGAGGAGGCTAATCCAGATGCTTGGATATTGGGAAAACGTATTATATAAAAGAGTTAAAAGAACTGATATGGCTTAATAAAATAAAAAGGAGATAATGTGGGACATAAAACCCCTACGTTTATTTAAAAATTTTTCAGAAGAACAAACATATTTTAAGCTACGCTAAGAGTGATCATGAAAAAAGAAGTGGGATATTATAGGAAGGAAGAATTTATTTTTGTGTCAGAAAAACTTTGTAGAAATAGGATGTCAAAAGAAAAAAATAGCCTTTTCACACCTGTGTAGAGAAAAATTCCAAAAGACTTTGAAATAAACATCCTGATTCATGAATATGACACTGTGAACCCCATATAATTATAATTGTGTATAATTATAGTGTGCTAGTAAAAACATAAAAAAAGAAATAAACATCCCCCAAAACTCATGAGCCATCCTGAGTTTAGCACCCTTGAGTACCTCAATTTGTTACTGTCTTCAGGTTAACTCCATAAATTGTAGAAAATCAGAATGCAATTCATTTTTTGTCCATGAAAATGCAAATCAGCTGTGTTCAATGGGTTATTACCTGTGACTCCTTTTGCATCTTCTTAGAGATTCTTTCTATCATTCTAGATGTGCCTATGTGTATGGTTCATTGAATGTTTCTTCGAAGTCATTGTGATATCTTACTGATTCCCTCACTATTCATGCAGTTAAGTAAAAATATTTGACGTGTACATTTATTTTGTATTTCTGTAAAATTCCTGATTTTGCTTCCTTTTTTAAAAAAATTCTCTTTTAACACGTGGAAGTAAGCAAATAAAGCCAATAATTATAACACCATCAGAGACACTGTGAAAGAGACTTCTGAATTTGAGCAAATGGGATTAAAATATCTTCAAAGGCACTTTTGAGATTCTCAAAGGCACCTTCCAACTCTGATAATGTCCAATATACGAAGAGATGGAAAGGACAGCAAGAGCATACTGTCCTGATTAGAGGTAACTGGCGAATGCAGATACCACTGAAAGCCAGCAAAAATAGGGAGTGGTGCTGGTTTGAGAGTTATCTAGTAAGAGAATTCAGACAGATTAAGTGAGTTTATAGTGACAGAGGGACAGCCATGGGGAGAGATACAGAAGTCATAGACTTGGGGCTGAATTTTTGGTAAAGAAATAAGCCAGAGAAATCTGACTTGGAAGTCATTGAAACTATGATGCTGAGGATCATGTCAAAAAAAAAAAAAAAAAAAAAAAAAAAGAATTGGAGGAGTAGCAAAGGGATACATTCGTCAAATCTGTCAGAGAAAATAATTTACCGTCTGGTGTGAGTTTCTACCCATATAACTGTAGATCATGAATATCTTTCTCCATTTAACCAACAGAACAAAAACGTGACTATCTCATTTGGTTACGTATCCTAGGTGCTACGGTTAGCATATGATCTGACTACACACAAAATTCATGTGCTAGAGGCTTGGTCCCCAGAATGGTGGTATTGGGAGGTGGTAAAATCGTTAAGAGGGGTTCCTGCTGGGAGTCTTTGGGCCAGTGGGGGTGCTGCACTCAGAAGGAAATACTAGTCTCTCGGATGAGTTCTCATGAGAGCAAGTGGTTATGAGAGTCTGAGCCTGCCCACACAGCTCTTTCTGATTCCTTATTTAAGAGGTGATCACTTGCTCCCACAATTACTACTAGGCACAAAAAACAACTTGAGCAGATATTTTGGCTTCATCTGAATGGAGTTCTAATTCTGTTACAGTTATTTGAATTCTGACAATTCTTGAATCCAACCTCCTGGCTGAATTCAACCACCTCATTATAAAGTACATGATTATAACAAAGTTGCACCTTCAACTTTTACCTATGGGAATAGGGTGTAAATATAATATTTGCAAAACATCAATTAATAGTTGTCATTTCTGTACATGGGCTTGGCAGGAGCTAGTGTCATAGGAGATCCTGAAAGAGTTGGCTAACAGAGAAATTTTGTGTATTTAATGTGTGGAAGAAAGACACAGTAAGTTTCTCTTCAAAAAGATATCTCATGGTTGCACAGGACAGCCAATGAAATAAGACTAACAGGAAGAAAAATCTCATGAGTTTATTCAATGATCACATTATTACTTGCTAAAAATTCTGACTAGTGATGTCAGATAGTTTTCCAAATCTACCCCGTATATAATGCTAGCATTACATGTACTTATTTTACAATTTAAAAATTTTTGTAGCTTTTTTTTTTAAGGAAAAAAAAAATCCTGCTATTTCACAGGTACTAGGTCAAGGAATAAGAGTGTATACACACATAGACTGTAAAATCAAGAATGGGATTCTTAATTTGTGCTACCACTTCTGGGCTGAATGTCCAGGCAGGTTACTCTAAAATTGCAGGGATTAAAAATGTAACCCATGTATTAGCTCTCAAAGAACAAAAATAACAGGATAGTCTCTTGGTGGCTTTGTGGTCTGGGCACTTAGCTCTTAAGCTGATCACCTATCAGGGCCCCTTTCTTTCTCAATGTTTATTACAATTCTTTGATTCAGTGGTTGCTGTCAGTACTGCATTGCCACCCTGGTCTCTGGACCTGGGACAAACTTGGCTAACCTTGTGCTCATAAAATGATTCATTATTCTCTCCAGCTGTTACCTATTAGTTCTGCAGATTTTGCACCAAAGTAAAAATAATCAGGTCATGTTCCCCACCCTCCCACCATCCTGTTACACACTCCAACCACTCGTGAGATTCTCTGAACCTTATTGAAGAGGATGTTTTCTTGACACATCAAGACAGATGCATAGCCTTAAGTAGAACGAGGCCAAGACCCGAAATAGAGCAATTTGTCTAATTCTCCTGGTCACAGGGACTTTGAAAACTCTAGTTCTATGGCTGCACTAGTACCATGTCAACAAAAAGAGAAATAGTGCAAGGAACTGTGTGTAATTGAGTGAGCTATTACTGATACTATGGTCATTAGCTGATCCATCATTGTTTCTGGGGGCCCTAGGGTAAAACAGGGAACATGAATGTTCAAAGAAAATTTTGATAACCTATGACTCAACAGTCTGCTTACTTAGTACATCACAGGACCTCTATGTGTGGACTTTGTTTGGGTGAACTCTGTTTGAAATGAGGCTTGGGAACTAGCTGGAAACAAAACAACACAGGTCACTTAAAAGACATGATATAAAATTTCCTGCAACCTAAAGTAGCAGCTTGACAGGAACAACATGAAGAAAGGCAGTTCTGTCTGTTCTGTGAACGAAGCTGTGCTCTCTGCTCTATCTGTGCTACCTGCCACAATCACCAGAGCTACCACATGTTGAGATGTTATCAGACCATGTTAGAGATGTCAAAACAAATAATTCAATGCTTTTATAATGAGCCATCAGGCAAAGTTACAAAATATTTCAATCAATGACCACAAAAAGCAAAAAAAAGAAAGGGTAACATAACATTTATGAGTGAAGGCTTTGGGTAGGAAAACATCAATTTAATTATTTCATGACATTGAGCAAGTTTTTGTCCTTATAAGGACAATTAGACTATGAACCTCCAGGGTCAGTGGGTAGACTAGTATAAAATGCAGACTGTTTAGAGCAACACAGCACAGAGTGAGGGTCCAAGAGATGAAAAGCAGAGTTAGAAATTATAGTGGGGAAGAGAAAAGAATATAGCAGGAGAAGACAGGAGTAGAGGATAGTGAAACAAATAAAGAATGGGCTACGGGTAAATACTTAATTTGACCTCAGAAGGAAAAATGTTCCCCAAGAATAAAAGTATTAGAAGAAATTATAAGAGAATAGAAATAGATGATTCAATAGAAACACCTGAATAAAAATTTTAAATTCCTACACATAACAAGCCAGAACAAAATTAAAAGGAAAATAAATTACAATAATGGTGTCAATTATTTAGAGAAGTGGAAAGGGGAGTAATTAGAACAAGAGATAGCAAGCATCTTTTCTCTTCTCGCACTTAGTATTAAGTTGGAAACTGGGGCTACATTCACAGAAGATGATAATAGAAGAATATTATAACAGTAAAAATTAGAGTAAATTAGCTATATACATAAGTCTAATTAGATATTGGTAAAGAAGCTACTCTAAGTGGGACCAATGTTGGGTGACACCATTGCATTAGGGCACCATGTTAGGGCAGGGAACCTTTTAGGTACCCTGATCTGATCCATGAATGGATTCCTTGTCTGTCTCACATAGTTGAGATTTGTGAGGTTTTACAAGATCTTACATTTGGAGTTTTCCCTCTTCTCTTCTACTCAGAGGTTGTTGGTCATTTCTTGGGAATGTAATGAAAGACATCCCTTCATTTGATTAAAAAAACTGAACTTGAAAAATACTCATAGGCCCATGGTTACACTTGGTCTCTTTTTATCTTGCTTACATGTTGTGGTGCATTAAAACATAAATGCACAATTCCAAACATCTCTAGGGCAAGGCAATATTTTATACAAGAAGGCATTTTTCTCTAGCACACTTACAAATTTCTTCTGTGCGTTTTTTCCTACATTACACTTTGTATTTTTTAAAACTAAGTTTCCAAATTTACAGCTTGATCTACCTGACAGTTCCCCACAAGTGGTAAACAATTTATAGTGCTCTAGTTCCTTCTTGGAGTGGTATTCATCTCTAAGACTTCATTACATTCTCAGTTCCAAATTTGTTTTGCTCCCCTAGCTCTGACTTATGAAGCAAGCTCTCACTTTGGATAGGTTTAGTATTGTTAAAATATATATACTGATGCCTTGGTTTAATTAAGAGTTTTGTTACCAATAACATTCAGGCTTACGAATTCTGCAAACTGTGGGTTATAAAGCTTCACTATAGCACACCTCTCCATATACATACTACAAGCATAGGCCAAGGATGAACTTGTTCATGATTATGAACCTGCTGTGCAGATGATGTGCTTCCTTGAGTTTAACTGTCACCTTGATCTTGAATAGTTTTAAGAACTTGTCTGTGATTGTCCCTTTAAGCATGAAAGTCAATTGATAAAACTAACAGTGAATGTTTAAAAATCTGAACCAGTATTACAGGTAGAGGACTTACAAGTTAGTGGTACTCAATGTTGACCACCACTATTATCCATTGGGGAACTTTAAAATAGTACCGATGATAGGGTTGCAAAACAATTCTAATGAGTGAATGGTAGTGAGAATCACTAACCTTATGTAAGAAAGAAAAAGGCAAATTTGAGTAGACAAATACTATATATCCATAACATGCCAAATTACCCTTCACTCACAAATGGCTTTGGCAGGATCTATGGGACAAAGTTTGGGAGGTTCTCTTTGCTGAAAATAAGGTTGCAATGGGAATAGACATATAACAAAATCAGCTAATACGACATCACTAAATTACTATGGCAATACCTCATTTCCAACTAAGAATCCTGTTCACTAGGCTCTTCATGAGAGAGGAGATTACTCTTCTCCCTCTTTCAAGTCTTGTGCCAGAGAAATATGGAGCCTCTGGGGAATTTAGATGATGTGGATTCAGTTTGAGATTTGTAGAAACTGAGAGTGCTTCTTGGCATCCTTCTTACTCAGAGTAACAATAAATGTTCTCATCTTAAAATCCTTCCCTATACATCATATCCCCCTCACACACCCAGAGTACCTTGTCAATGGAGCCTCACTGACTCAGAATAATTTGATATGCCTTGTTTTGTAATGGCTGCTATCATGATAACCATTGCATAAATAACAAATGAAATGAGATCTGTCTCCTCCATCCTGGCCAAGCTAGTTGCTTCTCCACTAAGAGAATATTGTAAAGGAAACTATCCAGACTGAGTGTCTTCTGCAAGAGTTCAAGTTAATAAAGTTTCAAGCTAATGACATTTTTTCACAAAGTCTCAGGAGCCCTGGAAATTAGCAGGGATGCTTGCGTTAGTCTAGTATTCCACTAATGACACACTCATAGCTATCTCCTTCAGAGCTTATCACATTTAGGACCTTTTCACCAATCAGGAAACAAGAATAAAATCAAAGTCTAAACTCAGTAAAAACAAACAAAACAAACAAACAAAAAACTCTTTACTAAAACAGAAACTGGAGTCACTGAATATTTCACTGTTCATAAATGGCAACAGTCAGATTTGCAGGCAAATATTCCTCCTCTAAAATGGAAACACACTGAAATGCCATATTTTATACATATTTTACTAGATAACCTCTTCAGTTGAGATCACAGAAACAGAGTGGCTACCTTAAATAGAAAATAAATCACTTGGTCAAACTTTGTAAAGTACAGTGGTTTGGTGGGAGTGCCAGGATTGCAAACAAGAGACGGGAGTTCTGAGAGCAGCACAAACCACTCAATAAAGTTACCAGGATGCCCTTGTTTGATACATGAGCTCCATATGTTTTCCTTTTGCCTTTTAATGACAGGTTGATTGCAGCAATCTTACAGTTCTCCCAGGCTCACATTCGGCAGGAAGGAGAACCTGCTGTTTTCCTGACAGCATCAACCTAAGTTTCATCAGGTGTCACTGGCTCCAAGAGTCAAGTCCTTGTCTTTAAGGCAATCACTGCAACTCAAGGACCCAGCATTCTCATCAGCCTGGCCTCTGTTCTTGGCTCACTCAAAATAAGAGAAGGGACAGGCTCAACTCCGTCTAAAATTCAGAGTCTGAGGGTTAAGGAAGGACAGTTTTCACAAGGTGTTAGAGGTGGAAATTAAAGAAAGGTGAATCAAAGACAAACATGGAAAGATATTCAATCACATATGCCTTTAAATAATTACAAATTAAAACCTAAATGAGATACCATTACATACCAATTAGAAGTCAGCATCCAACACTGACAACAAAATGCTGGCAAGGATGTGGAGCAACAGAAACTCTCATTCATTGCTATTGAGAATGGAAAATGCAAGACTGCTTGAGAGTTTCTTATAAAACTAAGCATACTCTTGACACATGATCCAGTGACTCATAAAAGCATATCCACACAAAAACCTACACATAGATGTTTTCAAGAGCTATATTTACAATTGCCCAAACATGAAAGCAACCAAGATGCTCTTTAGAAGGTGAACGGGTCAATAAATTGCCATATATCCAGGCAACATTAAACAGAAATAAGCTGGTGTACTAGGAAGAGACGTGGGGGAACTAAATGTGTATCACTAAGTGAAAGAAGCCAACCTGAAAAGACTGTATGAGTCCAACTATATGACGCACTAAAAATGGCCAAAATGGTGAAGACAAGTTAATAGGTGGAAGAGATGAAGAGAAGCATAGGAGGAACACAGAAGTGTTAGGGATTTAAAACTGCTCTGCTTGACACCACGATGGGGGGTATGTATCATTACATATTTGTCAAAACCTTGAATGTGCAATGCCAAGAATGAATTCTAATTTAAACTATGGCCTTTGGGTGATAATTGTATGTCATTGCTGATTTACCACAGGTCCCACTACAGTGGGGGGTGTTGATAATGGAGGAGGTTGTGCATGCATGGGGTAGGGGGCATATGGGAACTCTCTCTACCTTTTGCTCAATTTTTCTATGAAGCCACCAAATCCAATATGCTATACCTTTCTTGCCTTCCTTTGTGGACTTCTCATCAGCAGGAAAGTTCCTGATATGCCATAACTAGCCAAGGTTTTGGAGTCAGTGCTGATCTTAACTCTGTCAGTCACATTTTCTTAGCCATGTGACCGTGACAAAATGTCTAACCTCCACAAGACCCTGTAAGCTACATAGTTAAGCATCCAGTAATTGTAACAAACACTTAATGAGCACTTACAATGTGCCAGAAACTAAAACAGGCACTAAAGGTAATAACTAATTGAACCCTCACTTAACTCTTCAAGTTACTTTTTTTCCTATTATTTAGAGAAAAGTACACTGGGGCAGAAAGTGGCTAATCAGGTTGCATAAAACAACACAGCTCGTGGACACAAGAGTCAGAATATGAGTTCAAACAATCCAGCTCCAGAGGCTTTGCTTTTACCAACATTCTAAACAGCCCATATATGTCAGGTCCACTTAGGATAGGGTTTGAAAGTATTAAGTTCCTTTCTCGCTCCATTGTATCATTGGAATAATGGGTGTTCCATCAACCTCCCAGCATTTCTTTCAAGCTCACAAATAAATGAGGGCAAAGTAAGGTAGAATTAAGAGTTCTAGATGTCAAATATCTTTGTATTGATTGGGTTATAACTTTAACTATATTTTTGCTTTTGAGTAAGGCAGTGTCTTGATATTGGACCAGTATTTCAATTCCTACTTAATTCTTCCTATCTCTACCTCTTCACTCACTTTCCTTTTAGAAGTTTGAAGAAAAGAGTAAAATTAATGTCTAATGAAGGTTTTTTTTTCTTTTTTTTTTGCATGAGACAATTTTAGCCTTTGAAGAGTAATCCATTTATGGATTCTTAAGTGAAATTGAACAATAACAGAGAGAGTAATAACACTTAACACTAATGTGAGAGTAATGAATATTCAGAAGGAGAACTTTAGCTTCAATTACTGAAAAAATGTACCAGCACTCCCCTCCTCTGTTTACAGAAACATCTTGGTTTGTGCAACACATTTATCCTGAGTCAAGTATATCAAATGTTGGTTAATAATATTCACTGTCTGGATTTTCTGCTTAAGTAAAGTGAATGCATTGTTAATTTAGCTAATTCTTTTGAAATGATCAAGAGTTTGTTGCTATTGTTTTGTTTATTTTTCAGTTTTCTGGCTGTTGTATATGCCTTCCTTCAACTGATGAGCTCTCAAAAATAAACAATGCATGATCTTTTCCTTCCTTTCTTTCACAAACATTTATGGAGCCCCTACTGTGAACTGTATTTTAAAATTGTGAGACACAAAGACTAAGATAGGGATCTTAAAAGATCAGAAATAGAGTTAAACATGGTTAACTTTAAGGGACTTTGCTCAATGGAGCAAAGGCATTGTATGATCTGCTAATTGAATATTCATATTCTATCCCCCACCCCCTATCCAATCAGGGGATGCCATGCAACTCACTCTGGCTCAGAGCTGTGAGTGGAGTAAGGTGTGTTATTTCCAAGCCAAAGTACTTAATTGCAAGACCTTCTGGCAAACTCTCATCTAGATGACCAAAGAAGCTACATGTTCTAGATTTTATTGTTTCAAAATGGGGGAGGAAGCATCAGCAAGGATTGACAAATGATTATGGGGAATTCAACTCCCTACCAGGAGGAGTTGAATTGGTTATGGTCCATGAATAAGAAATAGACCTTTGTGGATTTAAGGAATGGAAGTTGCAGGGTTAATTTGGGGGCATTGCATGGCCTATCCTATTCTGACTAATATATTCATAACATGGGTTAGTAACCATAGGAAATAACAACATTTATGTAGCATTTACTATGGGTCCAGAACTATTTGACGTAATTAATGTGTAACCTCATGTCACCTTTATAAGAATCCAATGAAATAATTACAATATTATTCCCATTATACAGATAAGCAAATTGAGGCACAGGCAGGCAATCAACTTGCTTATTAATGGATAACCAAAAACGTTGGATATGAGAATTAAATCTAGACCTTCTGGCCCTGGGGTTCATAACCTTAACAACAATGCAATTTAACGAATAAAAAAGTTGCATGCAGTTAGTTGCACACTGGAAGTACCCTGTTTCAGGTAATACTTAACACTGAAATATCGATATTTGGAATACCAGTCTTACCTCTTCCCTGGAAAAAGTATTTATTGAGAATCTTTGTGTGCTCATCACCGTGATCAGCAGTGAGCCTCAGTCTTCCTCTGGTGATGCATAACAGAAAATTTAGGAGCCCATGGGAATTAGAATGGAGCAGCTTCCAGGGCCACTGGAAATCCTCTGCTTCTAATGCAACTTGTGCTGAAGCATGGAGGAGGTACCCCATTTGCTGCCTCAATAAATCCCAAATATAACATTTCATTAGTAGATAGCTAGAGCTTGACTTTTGCCACCATCTACATGTTATATACTGGCCGGAATCGCTGAATAGTCTATCATTCTCTGCTTATTGACACAGTGGTCTATACTTCAGAGTTTCAAAGGGGCAAAGAACAGTTTTGTTACAAAGTAAACCAATTTATCATTATACTAATCCACTTAATATTTAATTTTTTCCATTTGACACTAAAGATTTCCAAGTATATAGAGTAATTGGAATAGGCCAATATTTAAGTAAATTAATCATGCTTTGAAAGCAATGTTCTTAATGCTTCTTATAATATATGAAGACATATATTTATGTATTACAAGAAGTCTATTGACTTGGTAAATGGTAACAACTGTTAAAATTCCATTTTATTTCTGCCATTACTTTTAGGAGTTGCCCTCCATGTCTGGGAACAAATATTTTCTCCTTTAACTTAGGATGCTGCTAAAGTCTAATGTCAAATTGCGTGTGCAGTGTTTTCAAATCCCCCAAAGCCCCATTCATCACTTTGGGAAGAAAAACATAAAAAAGGAGAAAGAAGGAAAAACAAAACTTGCCTCCACCTGGCTTTGAAGGAGCAAAGGAGAGGGAAGCAGCTTTTGTTATGATGCTATTTATAACACTGACTTTCTCTGTTAGATGCTGCCTGATCAGGGAATGATCTTTCATTTTCATAGCACAAACCATATCTTCCCTCTTGACAAAACCTGACTTAAGGTCATAATAAAGAAAATAACTGGAGACACGAGTTGTGGAGCGAGGAGCTGGGAAAGGACCAAATTACAGTACAAAAGAGGTGGAGAATAACGGGGTTCCAAAGAGAAGATTAAGGCTGGGAAAGAGCAGCTTTCAGGGGATATAAGATGGATGTTGGTGGTGGATTACTAGCCATGGGCAGCTTGTGGGGCTGAGTCTGAGAAGAGTCTGAAGGAGTTTTGTCAAGTTAAAATTATGGGACATTATTCAATATTCATAAGACTATCCTGCCTCTAAAGCCTCAGGTCAAATATTGCTCATGAATGCCTTTGTGTTGCTTTCTAGAAAGAAGTACCTTCTTTAACATAGACACAGGAGGAAAGACAGGCTTCCCTCAGAAAGCTGAGGTGAGGGACACCTGCCTCACCTGCCATCAAAGGGCTCCTCAGTCCACAGACTTCCTCAAATTGTATAAAAGAAGAGCTTTTTTTTTGATTGGTCCCTTCATTATTTACACCTCCTGGCACACTGTCATGGTCTACTGTATTCCTCATGTGAGAATTCACTTTCCGTTTATACTGACAGTGACTAAAAATGAGACAATTGAGGGAATTTCCTAAAACGAACCCACACCAGAACTCCAGAATATCAGCATACCAATGACTATCATGGCTCAACGCAGACCTACAACCATTAAATTAAGGGAGAAGAAGAAGAGTAAAGTATTATGGTTTATTCATAAACAATATTCCAAGCACTTTGTACATGCTAAGATTGTGTAAGATTGGTATCACTGAGGGTACTAAGGCTCAGAGAGGTTAATCAATTTGCTCAAGTTATACAGAACATGTATTTTAAGTCCACTGAAAAGCTACTGAACTCTTAGTCTGTGCCTGGGTATATATAAGATCAGGAAATATTTTCTATAAGGTACCAGGTAATAAATATTTTAAGCTCTGTAAGTCATAATGTTCTGCTGTAATACTCAACTTGGTAGTTTTAGTGGAAAAGCAGCCATAAGAGATAGATAAAAGAATAGTGTGGCTATGTGCCAATAAAACTTTATTGACAAAACCACACAGGGAGCAAGGCAGATTTGGCCATAGTATTTGAACCCCTATGATACATGATGGGGCACATGGTGATAAAATCACTCATTAATATATTGTAGAGCCTCTATAATTCTAAAATCACTGTGTTCTTTTCCTGCTTTAGACAATGCCTCCCTGCAATAAAAGACAAGTCCAAGATTTTCTTGTGAAGAATATTTAACTAAGAAAATTCAATATTAGGTAGATCACACATCTGTGCCCTGGTTCATTTCCATTCATGCCCCGATGGGACCTCATAACTCATACAACTTATGGATTTTCACTTGTTCTCCTTTTCTTCCTAGTTTCCAATTCCAAGTGCAAATATCCCCCTAGCTGATTTCCTATTAAACAGAGCAACCCTATGACTCCTAGAAGGCACATTAGGTTAGGGTTATTATATTTCTCTTCAGGGGATGTCTCAAAACACACCAGAATTTATGAAGTGAGTATATTTGATTAACAACAGTCCTGTGCTTGAATTATCATTTCAGTGTTGTCAGTCTTCAAATCTTGATAATCTTGATTCCAGCATCCTTGTAACATGATTGCTTCCCCTTTTGACTTGGCTCCTATGTCAGGATGGGGACCTATCAGGAAAGGTCCCAGTGCTTTCTATGTCCTGCTTTGAATATCATCCTCGCTTCATATGCTAAAATAAATTATGCATTTTGAAATTAATGTACATTTTGAAAATTATTTTTTAGTTCTATATAAGCTTTTGATTATCCTTTCTTATCTTAGAAAGGGAATCAATAATCAAGAGGGTGTTTTAAAATACAGTTTCCATTATAATAATTATGACTAAAAATTTTATAGTACTTTTATTTCAGAAATTTATTAAATGAATTACTTTCCAATTCCACAACTTTCCCCAAGAAAAAAAATGCAAATAATAGCAATAATAAGAAAGAAGAACTGTTAATAGCTACAATTTATTAAATGCTTAATAGATGCTACAGACTATGTTGAGTACCATGAATATATTGCTTTTTTAATGTGCAAACCTAAAATCAGAGAAAATCTCAAAAGCAAAATACAGCCAGCCACAGAGGGCCAAGTAGGTAGCAGAGCTGTGAGTAAACACAGCTGTCATTAGTTGCAGCTTCTATAAAATGATATCTAGAGTCTGGCTTTTACTAATACAGCTCTGTTGTTAGGTGTCAGTAATTGTCCGGAGCAGATTTACTCTGGTCAACGTGGCTGCTATGTTAAATTGCCTTGTTTATCTACCAAAGGTAAATTGTTCCAAGTACCCAGAGACTTGATTCCATGAGGTCAGAGTTTGGGGCTAACCCAAGAACATTGGAGGCAGGTTCAAAGAAGGTTCTAAGGCACTAAATATATGACATGCTTACAAAGGAGATACAGCCCCATTCATGGAGAATTTGAATCAGTAAATCTGGGTAGAATGCAGGAATATACATAATATTTATTTTTTCCATTTTTATTGATGCATTATAGTTGCATGTGATGGGGGGAATTCATTATTACATATATGTATAAGCCCACAATATAACAATATAATTTAGGAGAAATGCTGTGGAATGATATTAGCCAAAATACATTGTTACACATATTTTATTTTTTTCCTTCAATACCAGGGATTGAACCCATGGGCACTTAACCACTGAGCAACATCCCCAGCCCTTTTTTAAAAAATGTTTTCTTTAGAGACAAGTCTTGCTGAGTTGCTTATGGCCTTGCTAAGTTACTGTGGTTGACTTTGAACTCTTGGTCCTTCTGCCTCAACCTCCCAAGTTGCTGGGATTACAGCCGAGCTCCACTGTGCCTGGATGTTCTATTTAATTTTTAACAGAAATTCCTAGTGATTCTCTTGTACATCCTTCCAATATCACACTTTAAGAAACACTGATCTAATAGAAGTGTCTCAGACGTCCTCTTTCTTCATTTTTCTACTCCCTCTGCTAGCGAGTTTGCCCCACTTGATCTGTTCATACTAAGGAGTTGTTTCCTCCCTAAAGCAGGTAAATTATACAAAAGCCCTAAGGCTGAGCCACGATATTGATTCAACAGGCTTCTTTGTTTTGTGTCTGGACCCTGGACCTAGAACCTTTGACCAATGCTCCCCAAACTTTCTTACTTACTGACTTTAAGACTCATTTTCCAGCTATGCCTAGATTCTTGACTTAGTAGTGGCAAACGCTCACGTTCTACCTGTCTTCATAATATTTCTGGTTCCTCAATGATTGCTAGCTATTCAACAGATGTTGGTACTTTGAGAAACTTCCTTCCACTACCACATACTTTACCCCCATTTGACCATTAGTACTTGTTTGCAAATTCCTTCCTACATCATAAAATATCCTGCATTTCCAGCCTCACCTGATCTTTCTCTTTGCTTACCTACTGAGTAATTGACATCTCCCCTTGGGAATCCAATGGAGGTCCCAAATCCCACCTAACTACTGCAAACCCAATCCCCACACCTAATTGAATTATGTTGCAAATGTCAGACCAACAAAATGAAACAAAACATTGGATCTCATACTCAATTCCTCATTTTGCCTTGTGCTCTGCATTCAATGACTGATTACCAATCTATATTGATTCTTAAAACCTCCCCTCCACCTTATGTTTATCACTCATGCCTTAGTTTAGCCCTCAGCATCCAACAGGCACCAGTGTCAAAGAGTGCAGGTCCAGTTTCCCTCCCCTTGATTGCTACTTCACAGTGCTGCAGTCTGAGGGATTTGATAATCTCAAATTTGATCATGTTGTGCTTTCCTTTTCTCCTTAAATCACTTTAATGTTTTAACAATGCCAAAAGAATAAATTCTAATATCCATACCATTAAAAAATGCATTTACAAACTGAACACTGCCAATTTGTCCAAACCAATTTCCATCTTTTTCCCTATATGTACTTTTTAAAATCCACTCACAACAAATACTTAGTATCTTAAATGTGTTATTCTGCTTCCAACCTCAACTATTTCAACTCAAATTACCATCATGCTTTTCCTGCACCTCTGCAGGGATTCTTCCTTCTTCCTTCTTGCTCCCTAAATGTTTTTCTATCCAGCCCCAAAGTGAATTTTCAAAACATAATCAGATCATGCCAATCCACTGCTTCTCTCTCCAATGGCTTCATACTAGACTTGATTAAAATCCATTTCCCATTCCTTATTTTATAAGGTCCTGATGATCTGATTCCTGCTTACTCTCTGCCTCTCTCTCCTTTCATTCTCCCTGTAGTCCAATCACTCCAAACAAACTAATCTTATTTTTGAACTTCGCATAAGCCACAGTAATTTCTGCTGTAGGACATTTGCACTTGGAACCCTCCAATACCTTTCCCTCCATGACTATGCATGGCTGGTTCCCTCTCCTTGACCACATCAATGAGAGCAATGCCAGCGGTCCTCCAGTATCTCCCTGTTATATTACCATGATTTGTTTGCATCATGGCATTCCACACTATCCATGTTTACTCTTAAGTAAATATTTTAGTAATATATCCATGTACCTCTACCATTTAATTGTAAGCTATCATTTCTTAGCACAATGTGCTAGCTCAATAAGCATTTGTTGAATGTCTCAGTGGCTTTGGCTATCGTTCCTTCTGCTTGGGTTATCGGTGGCCTCTAACTATGGGCTAGGATTTTGGGTCATTATTCAATAGTTGGTTCAAGTAGTTCTTTTATTGGAAAGTCTTCAAATAGCATTGCACACACCCAGTTTGCCTCTGCTAATGCTAATGCTCCTGTGACAGCATCAGTTTCACACTTGTTCATTCTCCCTAACTATACCATCATGGAGTATAAACTGTTATCTCAATATCTGCTGCATATAATACAGTTCCTAGTATACAACAGATACTCAATAAATGTAACTTATGGATCTGCTTCTGCCTTTACTAGAGTGTAGATAAGATGTTGTGAAAATTGTAAGGTCAGGGGGTCATAGTTCCAAGACCAATAAATAAAGTCACACTCTGCAAGGGTGTGTGTTTACTTTTCATATACACAGAAAGATAGACACATATATAATACATAAATGTGAATAGTTCTCATGTATAATAATTAATAGTTTATGTATATATTATTCAAAATATATTTAAAATAGATGTGTTTGCTCATTACTGCTGATGTGATAATTGGTTGTAGCTACAGAATTTATCTTGTTGATCTACATATGGATGGACTTATCTAAATTGATAGATTCTAGGTGAAAAAAGGAGGAGTAAAGATCAATTAAAGTATAATGCTTTGCACATGGAAAATTCTTTAAGAAGCTTCCTAATTAAATAAATAAATTTTAATGGTAAGAAATAATGTCCATGTTTATGTACATTCCTATAATTATTAAGTGTATGCTTTCATATACATATATATTTGGTTTCAATTATCTATTCTTTTTTGGCAGTTGTATTCAATATATTTATTTTTGGGAAAAACAACTTTAATAATCCTTAAGAGACTCATGATCATTTCTCACTTCTATTGGTATTGCCAAAGAGCATTAAAATATCCTTTATTACTCCTTCATTATATGGATGAATAAGCTTATTTGGGCATTTATTTACTAACTTTGCAGTTTCTCTAGTTTTCTAAGTTCCATGTTTTGGATAACTTTTCCATGTCAATAAAATGCCCTTGGAATGAAGTTGTATCTGTGTCAGGTAACGCCACAAGTGATAACTGAAATGCATTCATATTTTTAAAAATATCTGTAAGACTGCAATAAAAAAGCATGAAGAAAGAGGATAGGGGAAACAAAGAAAAATGAAAGACTGCAAACACAAAGCAAGAAGAAAATGCAAACTCCAGTCAAGTGTTTTGCCTTGTTGAGACTGAGAGCAAAGAGGGAATTAAAAGGCCAACTCCTTTTGAAAAAATGGGAAGCCTATGATACCTGATGCTCCAGGTACCTTGACAGAGAACTTAAAATCACTGGGCCCAACCTCAGTAATTTGGGAAGGGAAGTGCCTAAGTTGCCATACATCTTCCAAATGTAAGAGTTTGAATTTAGTAACAATGTTTGACAATCACTCTTGTTAACAGGAATAGAATTCTACCTCTGTCTAGGAATGTACATTTCAATCCCAGAGAACACAACTGTAAATGAAAAGATTTCATGAAATCAAAATTATAGTACTTACATTTTTGTTATTAACCATATTTAGTTTAAAGCCTTAAAATAATTATTTAGTGCATATTTACACATAATCAGGGCATATGAAATAGTAATACAGATACATCAAGGAAAAGAAAACACAGTATAATTGGTCTAAGACACTTAAAATGGAGTCTATAAAGCCACTGTTAATCAGATCTCAGACACATCCCTAACTGAAACTTTGAACTGGGCTGCTAGCAAGTCCACCTCCAGATGCAAACTAGCTTTTGGATTGAGCCAAATTCACAGTTTCCTGAAACACTGTTAACCTTCGCTGACCTGTACAATGGGCCCCCTCCCCCAAACTACCCAAAGAATGCACCCAATCCCTTTCTTACAAGACAGCCTAACTTCTTCTAGCACCTATCCTAATTCCTAACAGTGATATAACTTCCAACCTCTGGCAGTTTAGTTCTACAAACACCAGCTGCCAGTTTGTAAACTCTCAGAGCACATTTTCAAGATAATATGAATGTAAGCTTTCCTGGACTAAATTTCTAATTAGCCCCCAATAAATATAATTTTGTTTTCAAGTAGGTTGATTTTATTCTTGGCTGGCAGACATAAAGTCCTCTGCTTCGAGTCAAAACAATTTACCCAGGGTGCCAGATGAATACCTACTTTTTGCAGTATCAAAGGGGTTTTAGCAACCTGTCCATGTTTTCACATCCAATAATTATGGGAACCAGAAATTTTACTCTGATTTCAAAATAAAATGCTTAAACATTGCAATCCAGCAATATCTGATAATATTACCTCTTTATAACACAACAGATTTTCCTCATCTAGATTTTGTTCATCAAATATCAGATATAAATGGAACCTTAGTAAATCAAGTGTAATCATAGATTTATTTGCCACTAGAAGTTTTTGACAATGAACAGTGACCCTCATTAATCTTTTTTTTTTCCACATACAATTTTGCTTACAGGTTATATTTAAAGTTAACCCAACTTTCAAATGGACTACCTCTGAAAAATCCAAATTGGATGCTATTTTGCCTGAAGAAATTAGGATGGGTTTTGATATTCTTCCCTAGCACACTAAATTTAGACAAATTCAAGCAATTCCTTTGAAAGTCACTGTGGGACAAAGAGATTGAAAGACAAACTCAGAAAAGCAAAGGAGCTGAGTGGAAACAGCTTTCACTTTGATCAATTATTTCAAAAGCCTCAAAGCGGTCAAATTACTCTGCCCTAGATCTCCAATTATATTAGAACATTTGCAGTGTAAATAGACATTGTAATCTAGTTAGCTTGGCCTGAGTGTTGTTCCTTAAGCATTTCCTGAATTCTAAAGAACACTGGGGTGTAGCTGGGGGCAGAATAATGAGCCTTCTTTGGTGGGCTTGTTGGTGGGCTGATAGTAGGATAGGAAGTGGAGTCCTAATGGAAATGAGAAAGAACTACAAGTGCTGAGAAGCTAAGAGACCAGCAATGACATAAGCATGCACACCAGCCCTCCAAGGGACAACACCATCTGGTTCACTGTAGACACATTTGTCAGAAATAACAGACTCCTGGGATCCTCATTTGCTCTCGTGCTGTGTTTAGAGAGGCATGTTGGAAAAGGCCATCAATACCCCTCACAGGTAAATAAGATTTCTTTGGAGGCTACAGGTTCTGCAAAATGAATAAGGCCAGTGATTTTTTTTTTTTTTTTTTAGTTGACACACAAAAAAAAATTGTGTATATTTATGGGTTATCATGTGATGTTTCAATACACATATACATTGAATTTTTTAAATGAGTCTTCATTGAGGATCCTTGGAGGACTTGGTCCTGTGCCCTGCTCGATCATTGAGGCAGAGACAGAAGTTTCTTTGGTCAATATGCCCAATCTCAAAACATTGTATTTGGAATATTTTCATTTTAAATGTTTCTTTTACCAAGTTTAAAAACCAACATAAATTAGTTTTCAACAAAACCAAAGATAGTTGTCCATTCTCTGACAATCACCACAGAAGCAGGGATGGATATGGCTAATGAGTAGATGAAAACTGAATGAATCTTCTTTCAGACAGAGAAAGCTGCTCCTCTATAGTCCAGCAAATGCTGACCAATAGGTTTTCTTCCTTCTGCCATCATCTCTCTGGATCGGAAAATAAGAAAATATGCACAAAGGATGAAAAGTGTTTCAAGTATGCTCCGAACACAGCCTTCAGGACAGGAGGAGGTTAATTCAGCTCTCTCCCTGAGATTCACTAATGTGAACTGAGATTGGCAATCAACAGACATATTAGTTTTCTATTGCTGCTATGCAAAATAACTATGAAGTTAGTAGCTTCCACAACACAAATTTGTTATCTTATAGTTCTCCAGGATGGAAGTCTGACGTCAATATCTCACTGGTCTAAAATCAAGGTGCCACCAGGGCAGCACCGTTTTCCCAAGACTCAAGGAGAGATCCCACTTCTTTGGTTTTTCCAGCTTTCAGTGGCTGCTCACGTTTTTTGGCTTGTAGATTCCTTTCATCTCCAAAGCTAGCAATAGTAGACTGGGGCCTCCCCATGTCACAGGCCTCCCACCTTCTCCTCTGACTCCCTCTTCCACCTTCTAGGACCATTTTGATTACATTGGGCCCACACAGACAATTCAGGAAAATCTCCTTATCTTAAATTCAGCTAACTAACCACCTTAATTCCTTTTTTGCCATGTAGCATAATATATTCACAGGATTCAGGAATTAATATGTGGAAATCTTAGGGTACGTAATTAATTCTGCCTACCAAAAGAGCTAAGAGAAATGTAATTACTGAGTTCATAGTGTCTGGACTCAATCCCAGTGCTCCCACATTAGTAGACAGGAAACTGTGGGTTAACGATACCATCTTTCCATGCCTTGGTTTCCTCATGGGTAAAATACAGGTAATAGTGCCTATCTAAGAAGGTTTTTGTAAGGATGAAATGACTTAATAAACAAAATGTATGTAGAACACTACAAATAACTGTTCAGAGCAAACAATTTTGATGTTCATCTACTTTTTCAAAACAGACGGCAAAATCATTAAACATATGGTAAATGCCTAAAGGTTTCAGATTTAGAAAGGTGAATTTGTTCACAGGCACCAACCATAGGTGCCTCCTCATACTTTGATCCTCTGAATTCCCAGAGTGAATGAATAGCTCAAGAGCTCATGGGAACAAATCAGATAGACACTGTTAGTAAGGACTGGCTTTGACCCCAGGATCTCCCAAGTCATTTATTCACTCTCGAAATCCCTGCCCTTGGAGAGCTTCTCATACATGAATAGAGTGTTAATATGCAGCTCTGCTTGTTTTCTTAGTCCTTCAGCTCCATGAAGGCTGGCACTTGACAGCTGACCATGGGGTGCCACCCAAGCAACTGTCCAAAGTACTGCCTTCCTCTCAACCATGCCAGCCTTTCTTTTAGGCTACATAAAAAACTATGATTGCCTTGGAGTTTTTAGATAGTATTCATATGACAGAGATGGCTGGCTCCCTAGTAAAATAGCGATTTCCATGGTCCCATGACCATTGTTATAGTTTGTATCTGGAATCTTCCCCCAAAGGCTCATATATTGAAGGCTTGGTTCTCAGTTCAGCAGTGTTCAGAGCTGGGGCTCTTGGGAAGTGGTTGGATCATGAGACTTCTGACCTTAAAAATGGATTAATCCACTGAGAAATTTATAGTTGACGTCCTTATTGAAAGGTGGTAGCAATGGTAGGTGGTGGGGCTTCGTTGGAGGAAGTGAGTGACTGGCAGTGTGCCCTGGGAGAGCATTTCTTGTCCCCAGCCACTTCCTTGTGCTCTCTCTTGCTTATTCAGGCTGTTGGCTGAGTGCAGGTTATCGCAGTGGTGGGACAGAGATCCCCATTTCCTTTCTGACTGTCAATTGAGGACCATTTTCAGATTCTAGATTGTCTGCATTCCTTGGTATGTTGCTCTTTTTTCCATTTTCCAATACAGAAACAGTGGGTGAGTCTTTCACATACCAAAATCACTCTGACTCTCCTGACTTGTTTTTCTAATCTTGAGGATTCAAGTGATCACATTGGGGCCAACAGGATAATGTCCCCATATCAAAGTCCTTGATTAAATCTATAAAGTCATTATTGCTATGTAATGCAATGTATTCACGGGACCTAGAGTTAGGTATAGGTACATTTGGGGAACATTATTCAATCACTGTTCCCATCCATGACCCATCCAGTTCACATATGTCTAAGCCCCTTGATTCCAATTATTTTCCTCAAACCCCCTATCAGTGAAAATATGGGCATATAACTGTGCATCTCTTTTAGCATCTCTGAACAATCTATGATAGAAAAGATGTACTCTAGGAATGTAGCAATTGAATATGGGTTTAATAAAAGTAGGAGGAGTCATTTTAAGTAAGTAGGAAAGCAAGTACATGCCCTTGAATATTGATAAAAATAAATTTTGGATAAGAATGTGTGTTTGTGTATAAGTGTGTGTATGCACGCATGCATAAACCAGGCATAGCAATATTATGAACTGTTAAGTCTTAATATAGTAAAATAAATCTCTTGCTCAGAGTAGCAGGTCTTCCTCACTTTGCACAACATCACCACTACATTAATTGAAACTCATAGATAGTGACCAATTTCTCATTTTGCCTGAGTTTCAGTTAATATGGTTCTATGCAAAACAAGAACTGCCTATATATCTATCTTTAATCAAAGAACCAAATAACTGACTCCAGGGCAACCTCATTAATTCAGTCTATGCTGAGGTAGACAAAATTTCTAATACTAAAAAAAAACAAAAACAAAAACAATGAGAGTACTTATGAAAAAGGAATCTTTAGAAAATGAGAGCAACAAGGAGTCCAAATCAAGATAATATTTCTTATGAAGATATCCTCATGGTAAAAAAAGAAAAGAGAAGAATATTGCCTACTTAAATTTTAAACATGGACTAGGAATATAGAAAAATAATCCTGTTGTAATGGACTACAAACCAAAGTAAGACCAAAAAAGAACATGCAAGGGGCATGCCACCCTCCTGTGTGCCAACACTGTGCTAATCCAGGTGCTCCTGTGGCAATCACATTTAATATTTATGAATACCTTTAAGGCAGATTTTATTATGTCCTTTGTACATATAAAGAAACTGAGACTTAGAGGAATTATGTATGTGTGTTGATGCTGCTGTGGGGGGACTTCAGATCCAATACTATCTGATTTGAAGAAGTATTCCATTCCTTCTATTCCTCATATCATGCCCAGAATGGTGTCGCTCATAGTATGTGATATTAAGAAACCAGGCAGAAACCATTATACCTGCAGATTAAATATATTCCAGTAGATACCACAACTGTTATATTATGGATTGCCTCTACATTTTAAAATCATTTTGACTACATTACTTTTCAGTGGCAGGTTATGATGGATATGCCTTCAGGGCAATGGATACATTTTTGGATAGTATGATTCCTTGTCATGCACTGCAGATACAAGGATGGTAAAAGGGTGTGAGGGGAAAATTGGCAAAAGGTGTTCATGTAAGAAGGGAAATAAATGCACTGGAAGTTTTATCTGAGATAGCAGAGATATAAAAGCACAATTAGTATTCTATGGCTTCCATAACGAAGTATCCCAGATTGACTCACTTAACCAACAGAAATTTATTTTTTTCCAGTTCTGCAGGTTAGCAGTCTAAGATCAAGGCATCAGCAGGGCTGGCTGGTTACTTCTGAGGACCATGAGGAAGTATCTGTTCTAGACATCTCTCCTTGGTTTGTAGGTCATCGCCCCCTGTATCTTTACATCATCTTCTGTACATGCCTGTGCCCAAGTTTCATCTTCTTGTGAGAATACCAGCAATACTAATTTGGATCTACCCTAATGACTTCATTTAGCGTCACATTGGAGCTCTTATCTCCAAGTACAGTACATTCTAAGGTACTGGAATTAGGACTTCAGCATATGAGTCTTTGTTTTTTTGGAGGGATGATCAGTTTAGCCCAAAACCCAGAGAGAAAATGTCAAATTTGCATTAGGGTCTTTACCCCTATGAAATTTGTATTTTAGAATACATAAACATACCAGTAGGAGTGTGAAGTCTTTTATGCAAATGAGCAATGAAGGAATTAACAGTATCTGTTTTAGACATTAACAACTGTTGATGAAGACAAATAGACATTAATTAAAACTCTCTCTCTCCTCACCTAGTTTAAACTTGTAATTCTATCTATCTAGGGGTAACCCTTCATTCTTTAAGCCTAAGAACTGCTATATAGATGCACAGCACATTTTTCTTGGAAATAACATTCTTCAAACATTCTTCAATATCACTGGGCTTTGGTCAGGCCAATTCATGCCTAGAGGGGATAGTTGGGGAGCTGAGATCAAGAGACAAAGAATTTAAGGTCTCTAAGTGCTACATGTAAAAAAGAATAGTATTACCATTTCCTTTGTTAGTAAAATAAACATAAAACTTCATGTTTTGCTTTTTTCAAAGGTTTAACTGTTCCTTGTTATTAGATGAACTGTAGCAGCCAATCATGCACTGGAATGGTAACATTATTGCCTTCTTCATAACAGTGTCTCACAAGGTGGGACACAGGCCTGTCAACTTAGGCTGAGAAGTGAACATACTATTTTCATTCTATTTATTTTGTAAGAGGGGAGAGATTGATTATTTTTTTAAACTTAGCAGGTTTTCTGTTTTGTCTTGTTTTAGTCTGAAATTGGTTGTCAAGACTGAGCCTGGCTGAAATATTATGGGCACTGAACAAAAGGAACTGGGTAGTATTCCAGAGAATGTTCCAAAAGTGAAAAAAAAAAAAAAAAAATGGGAAGTTTTTATACAGAACACTGGCATGTTGATAACACTGCACTGATTTGGAGTAAACTCTCAAGTCTCTAGATTGTGGAACTTTAAATGTGGAAGCTGATACTTTGGGTGTCAGTAGTGGATAATTTAATTAAAGAGATGGGACTGTTTTTGACAGAAGCAATTAGACCACATTGGCATATTTTTCCATTGGCATCTAATATGCAATGGCTATTGAATAAAAAGCTTAGTATTGTGTTTGACAGGTCAATTATTCATCAAATAGATAGAGCAGAAATGGATATGTAAAATCAAAGCTGTTTAACTCAGCAAAAATCTTATTAAATACTATCATTCAATTACCAAAGCCAATGGCTTCACAGGCACAGTGGCTTATCAAAAGAAGAGTACTCACAAAGCAATGTGCTAAGTTCAAATCATAAGACCTCAGAAAGAGTTGTTTGGAAACAAGAGGAGTCTCTTATCCTAGGGATATGAGACAGGCCTTTCTCAAAGTAGAGTAGAGGTAATACTATCCTTAGTTTCAATAGGGATCAGGTAATAAACATATAAATAGTTTGTCCAAAGGTCTTTAGGGAGCAAAGGCCCATTTTAAGTGTTCTCAATCCATTTGCATGAGTCTAATCCCGAGTGCCTACCAGCTCAGGGACTACGCCACCAGATTCTAAGAGGTAATTAATATTATTCCTTCAGCCCAGTTTATCTATTATGGTAGTCATGGCCTACTCTATACCCATGTCCTTGGACAGACTACTGCCAAGTTAAGCAGTGCTGATATGTATTAACTTTAATTATGTTAGGACATTGGAGAAATGACAGTTATGACATCAGAGGCTAGGTCATCAAAGACACCATGACTTCTGCCTTGCTTCTTCCCTTCTCTGAGTGAACTCAGACACCATGCATGAAGACACTCAAGCAGCCTTATGGAGAGGTCCACATGGAGAGGAGCTAAGTCCTCCTGCCAATAGCCTGCACCATCTTTTTGGCCACATGAATGAGCTATGAGGACAGAAGCTTTAAAATGAATGCAATCTCATGAGAGAGCCCACACTTAAATAGGTAATGAACCCCTCTATTTTTAAAACACAGAAGGAATGAGATAATAAATGCCCATTGTTATTTTAAACCACTAAATTTTGAAGTAACTTAGGATATGTAACAAATAACTAACAGACTAATATATTCTAACTCTGAAACAATCTCTTAAAATCCCTAATGTTTCTCACGTACTATCAACTCAGACCCAGACGTCTGCATAAATGTATGGGATTGCATAAATGTATGAAATTTTCACACATATATTTACATTTGTCTCTGAGAAATTTTTTTGTGAATTAATAATTCTTCCCAATTCAATGGATCCAAGGAGAGCTCATCAATACTTTCATTTCTCCTGTTGGTCAGAGAAAATGAATTTATCCTTGAGCTGAATAGAATAAATACAAACTAAGAATATTATTAAAGTGTTATTTTGCATTCACGTCGGTAACACTCTCATTGACATTGGGGGTGCAAGTGTTTAGTTAGATAAAATACAACCTTCCAGCACAGACAACTGTGCCAGAAAGATATACTCTGATCAAACAAGCTCAACAGCTGAACTCAAACTATGGCTACCAGAAAATGGATGCACTTCTGACTTCATTAGTAACTATTTTCCCTCTCCCAGCTGGAGAGAGAGAGGGGGGTAAATGAATTTTAAACACTATGTACAAAGTATAAGTCTCTTACAGACATGCATTATTAAAACCCATCCAAAAAGCTAACAAGTCATGAATCAATTTTAGGATTCTAGAGGGAAAATCTAAGAAGGGAGTCTTAATCATTGACAAGCATAGTCCATGCAACCCAGTGGTATTAAAGAAATCCATTGGTTTTACTAATGTGTGCTCTCCGAAGCCGCCCCCCATCTCTTACTTGTGTTCATGTGCTTTGAGATGGAGACCACCCAAGAGGATTAGGTTGTCGCTTTCTGAGTGTGACCACATCTATGAGATGGGCTTCCTGGTTAATGACTACTTAGCTAAAAACTAATGAGTTAAAAAAAAATAAATAAGAAGTTTATAGCTGTATAGGTAGAAAGAAGAAATAAGAGGAGGAGGGAGGGGAGTAGGAAAACAGGGTAAATCTTCAGAAATTAAAGTTACAGAAAAGGAAAATAAATAAAATGAAAAGAAAAAGATCAACAGGCTAAAATACAGCAGAAATAACTTTTGAAAGCGACAAGATTGGCCAGTGTAGTGGCACATGACTATAATCCCAGTGACTCGGGAGACTGAGACAGGAGGATTCCAGTTAGAGACAAGTCTGAGGAATTTAGCAAGGCCTCAAGTGACTTAACAAGACTGTATCTCAAAATAAAAAAGTAAAAAGGGCTGGGATGTGGCTCAGTGTTTAGGTGCCTCTGGGTTCTATCCATGGTACCAGAAAAATAAAAAAAGACACATACAGGCAACAAAACTAGACAATGAAACAAAACCATTCAGAAGTAAAAATTGAGAGAAATAGATAAATTAATACTAGAAAGTGCAAACTGTCCCTGTCCCCACTTTCATATGCTAACATGGATGACCGCAACTCTGCCCTTCTATAGGACAAAGTACTAGGGATCTTATCACTCCTCTTTTGTGCCCTTCATTCAGTATGCCAGAAAATCTTGTTAGCTCTTTCTATCTTGTTGGTTCTTTTTTCCACTTTAATTTAAATTTTATTGGTGCATATTAGTGATACACAACAGTGGGTTTCATTGTGACATATTCATGCTCGCACATAATTTGATCAGTTTCACGTTTTGATATCTTCCCTTGTCTTCCCCTTACTCCATTTCACGTTTTGATATCTTCCCTTGTCTTCCCCTTACTGAGCAGTTGTATAGTTGCATCATTTGGTAGCTCCATTTTTAGTTTTTCAAGGAAACTCCATACTGATGTCTATAGTGGCTATCCTAACTTAGATTCCCACCAATGGTTTATAAGGGCTTCTCACCACCACCCTTGCCAGCACTGATGACTTGTATTCTTGATGGCTGCCATTCTAACTGGAGTAAGATGGTACCTCAGTGTTTGGGTTTGCTTTTCCTTAATGGCTGAAGATGTTGAACATTTTGTCATATAATTGTTATCCATTTGCACTTCTTATTTTGGGAAGTGTCTGTTTGGTACATTTGTCCATTTATTAAACACACTATTTATTTTTTGTGTGTGTGTTGAGTTTTTTGGATTCTTTATATATTCTGGGTATTAATCCTCTGTCAGAAGAGTAGCTGGCAAAAAAACTTGCCCATTCTGTAAATTTGTTCTTTTTAAATTTGCTTTAATTACTTATACATTGCAATAAAATGCACATATCCACTTTGATATATCATATATAGATGGGATAAGATTTCTCATTTTTCTGATTGTACATGTTGTAGAATCACATTGGTCATGATGTTTTATATATATATATATATATAAAAATATATATATAAAATGTTTATATATATAACATGTTTATATATATATATATAAAACATCATGACCAATGTGATATATATATATATTTATACATATATATAAATATATATATATAACATCATGACCAATGTGATTCTACAACATGTACAGACATTATTACTTTATGAATGTATATATATACATACATATATGTATATATATATACATACATACATGGTACCTCAGTGTTGTTTGGGTTTGCTTTTCCTTAATGGCTGAAGATGTTGAACATTTTGTCATATAATTGTTATCCATTTGCACTTCTTATTTTGGGAAGTGTCTGTTTGGTACATTTGTGTATGTATATATATATATATACATACATAAAGTAATAATGTCTTGGTACATTTGGGAAGTGTCTTGGTACATTTGGTACATTCGGGAAGTGCCTGTTTGGTACATTTATGTATGTATATATATACATACATAAAGTAATAATGTCTGTTTTGTTCTACTATCCTTCCTATCCCCACATCTCCTCCCCTCCCCTCCCTTCATTCCCCTCTACCTAATCTAAGGTAACTATTCTTCTCTAGTACCCTCCTCACACTTATTGTGAATTAGCATCCACATATTAGAGAAAATATTTGGCCTTTGTTTTTTTTGGGATTGGCTTATTTCACTTAGCATGATATTCTCTAACTCCATCCATTTACTGGCAAATGCCATAATTTCATTCTTCTTTAAAGCTGTATACTATTCTATTGACTATATATACCACGTTTTCTTTATCCATTCATCTACTGAAGGACACCTAGGTTGATTCCATAGTTTAGTTATTGTGAATTGAGCTGCTATATACATTGACATGGCTGCTTCATATAGTATACTGATTTTAATTCCTTGGAGTATCAACTGAGGAGTGGGATAGCTGGGTCAAATGGTGGTTCCATTCCAAATTTTCTGAGGAATCTCCATACTGTTTTCCATAGTGGTTGTACAATTTTCAGTCCTACTAGCAATATATGAGTGTTTACACTGCTGTTTGCTGTGCAGAAGTTTTTAAATTTGATGCCATACTACTTACTCATTCTTGATATGATTTCTTGAGCTGTAGGAGTTCTAATCAGGAAATTATTCCCTGTGCCTCTATATCAGACTGTTTCTCCTATGCTTCTTCTAGTGGTTGCAAAAATTCTGGTCTCATACCCTCATCTTTGATACATTTTGTGTTGACTCTTGCACAGAGGTGGGGTGGGATCTAGTTTTATTCTTCTACATATAGATAACGAGTTTTCTCAGCATTATTTGTTAAAGAGGCTATCTTCTCCAATGTATATTTTTGTCACCTTTGTTAAGATGGCTTTATCTTTATGTTCTTTTCTCATCTTCTGTTCTATTTCATTGGTCTATGTGTCTGTTTTTGTTTGTTGACTCTTTATAAAATATAACCATTCTTTACCCCTTCCACTGCCACCCTTGGTCTGAGTAATCACCGTCTCTTGTTTTGATTGTTGAAAGGCTATGAATTGGTCCTCTGGCTGCTATCTTTGCACTTTATGGTCTATTCTAAACATAGAAACAAGCATGATTCTTTTATAAAGTAGGTCACACCATTGCAGTCCTCTGATTTAATTTCCAGTGCCTCTCCATTTTATTTAGCACAAAAGCATGCAATGTCCTGCAAGATCCGGTTCCCCACTTACCACCTAAACTCAGCTCCATCTGTTCTGTCTCTTGTTCACTGGGGCCATTATGATCCTTGGTTTTTGCTTCAAAAGTCTGGGCACATGCCAGCCTCAAGACTGTGCCTGGGTCTTCCTGATCCCTGGGATGTCTTTCTTCTAGTATCCTTCATCCCACACCTTTAGGGTTGGGTCAGATGTTACCTCTGTCTGACAGCACTTTTTACTATTGCAACCTTTAGCACTTACCCTTCTATCAACCTCTACTTTGCACTACTCATAGTCGGCATTACCATCTGACATACTGTCCATATTTTCTTCTCTTGTGGGAATGAAAACCTAGTGCAGAAATCTTACTCTGTATTACCTACTGTTGTGTTTTGAGTATGTCCAACTGTTTCTGAAAACATTCTTGCTACCTATATTAGTTTTCTAAGGCTTCCATAACAAATTACCAAAAAACCAGGTGGCTTAAAATGACAGAAATATGTGGCCTCAAGTTCTAGAGATTCGAAATCTAAGAAAAAAAATGTCAATAGGGTCATCCTTCCTCTGAAAGGGCAGATGCTCCCTTGGCGTGACTGTGGTGGTTTGCCAGCTTGCTGGGCACTTCTTGGCTTGTAGCTACATCCTACATGTCTGCCTCCATCATTATGTGGCATCCTCTCTGTGTGTCTCTGTGTTTCTTCTCCTCTTATAGGGACACAGTAGTTTTGAATTAGGGACCCACTCTACTTTAGCATGACCTCAACTTAATGGAAGACAAATATCAATATAATTAATTAAAATCCTTATTTACAAATAAAAGTACATTTGTAAGGACAGGAAGTTAGGAATTAGTCTTTTCAGTGTTTAAAATTCACCTCAAAACAATAAAGACATGAAAGATACACTTTGGCTAAGAAAGTACTCTTTGGCTAAGAATGCTGTGGGGGCCCCTTATCATAGTTTAAGTGTATCTGAATGTACAGACCCAGTAATAACAAAGTCTGAGTTTATAAGTATTTATATCAAAGTCATTTTATATAAATACTTGTAAACAGGTCATATAGTTGTATAATGTACCCTGTTTTCACATGATTTGATGTTACTAAATATAAACCATGACTTTTTAAATATGTAATAAAAATGCCAAATTCAATACTGAATATGCTTTTACCAAGCAGACCACTGACCTGTATTCCCTCTGCTATGAAAATCACAATGAAGAGGGGCATTGTTTCAAAAAACAAAATTCAGCAAAAGTAACTTTAAACATGTCAATGAGAGGAAACACAACATGTCATTGTACTGTTTTTATTGGCAGATATATGCTTCCTTTCATTTCCCTGATATGCAACAGATTTATTTTAAAATCATATGTAATCATAATTTCTTTTTGAGTTTTTAAGTAATAAATCATAAATGCATGATAAATAAATGTCTGTGGAATCAAACTGCTCAAGATCTCTGTTCACTTGAATGTCTCCTATTCTTCCTTAACCTGATATTTATATTCATGATAAGTACTATGGTTCCACCAAAAGAAAAGCTTCTGTGAAGTTAGGACTGGGGAATGTTTTATTCCATCCTCATTGTCTAATTAAACATGCTCTCTTCCTCTGCAGGGCTGGTCCACCTCCTCTAGTCCAGAAGAGATGTTCCCACCATTTATTCTAATCTGTTTTTGTTTGTTTGTTTGTTTGTTTTTTAAGTCAGCAAAGTCTTACAGGGCATTAAAAAGTTTCTCTGTTGCTTTAGTCCTCTGAGAGTTTGAATCACCTAACAGTTAATAAGAAAATACTTTAAAAACCAAATGATGAGAAGCTAAAATATTAGTGACAGAAGGGTCATTTGTCCAGGTCATGCCAAATTGATAGGTTGTTTGTCACTGGTGGTACCAGGATGCTTTAGGTAGCAACACACTATTAAAAATAAGTTCTGATGGGAATGTATTTGTTTTTCATGGCTATCCCCTGTTTGCTACAGTAAGAAAGTGTACTTATTGTGGGTGGAGAACTTCAACAAATCCATTATATAGCAGGGAAAGCAGCAGCTCTTCAAGCTTGTGGCTTCACAGTCACTGCTGTTCAGGATAATGCTTCATTTAAATAATAATGCCATTGAGTTAAAGCCCACTGAAATAAATCAAGTACAGAAAATTGATATTTAAGTCCGGCAAAACAAAATATAAAAATAGGGGAAAAGCTAGAAAAAAATCAGGAAACATTTATCCAGTAGGTAAGGAAGAAGAAAATGAGATAAAGTGACTCTCTGGCTCAAGAGCTCCATCTCAATCATGAGCTTTAATTGTTAGAGTCAATTGATCTTTCCTCACTATTTTGCATTCTTTGCTCCTCTCCCTCCATTCCTGAACATATGGATTTATAAATTTTCTATATTATTATCATATTTTTACTTGTTGGTTTCTTCTACCAAACTAATGACTCTAGGGCCTCACTTTATTTATCTGTACGTAACTAACCACTGATACAAAGCCCAGCATACACTTTGGGCCCCAGTGCACACGTGCTAAATGACTGAGTAAGTAATGATAGTGATAGAACTCAGTCCTTAGTCCTCTGACCTCCCTCTGTGAGCATAATATAGAATTATCTCCACTGCCATATGTATCCAACATTGGATACTTGCATATTCACTTCCAATGTCAGAAATTAACAAAGAAACGTGCTCCATATTTTAAAAGCTAAGAGATAAAATTACAAATGATTATCTACCTAAATATTTTAATGTAGAAATAACTTTTTTAAAAAATTAGGGCTTGATTAAATAATTAAATATGGTGGTAGTAACACTAATTTAGAGGAAGTAGGGAAAATGATGAGTATTCATTATTCACCTATGCTTTGATCATTCCTGTTTGTTACCTATATTATATACTTCACAAGACATGTAATCACCAACAGTCCAAATTCTAACTGCAACTGTTTATTGCTCCTCTCTGGTTTGCTCAAATAGTTAGCACCTTTTGAGCTCAAGAAAAGAAAAGGAACAAGCCTAGGTGACTTCTGCCTGAAAGAAACCAAAGAAGGCATGGGTCCCAAAGTTAGACTCCCTTTGTTAATATATTCATCAAATATCTAAAAGTTTACTGACAAACTTTTCTATTCATTGTGTGCTGAGTTATTAAGCACCACTTATGAACTAGGTATGAAGTATACTAAAATAAATCCTAACCCTAGTTGTTGACTTTAAGTTTATCATAATCAAACAGAGCATGCAGAATTCAAATAAATCAGAGATATTAAAAATGATGAGCATTCTCATAGACAAATGCACCTAATACTTCAGGAGTTCAAAGCTCCTAATTTGAATTCATTTGAACTCATGAAGACATTGCACAGAATTGGGAAGCAGAACATAAGACAGATTATAATTTGGGAGCCAAAAGATAAGAGTCAAAATTAGGAGGTGCACCACCTTAAGTTTAAAACTTCATCTGAGATTTATTCGTAAAGTGGCATAACAATACCTACTTCTTGAAGTGAGAAAGAATGTAGTGCTTAATGCTTTGTGGAGGGCTAAGATTGGGGAACACTGTATCAGGCATTCTAGGCCTAAGGGGCAGTAGGACTGAGAACATTAAGAATTATTTCTGGGGATCCAGGAAGGCAATCGGTAGTAGGAATTGGGAAGTGGTTTTTTAAAAAAAATGTTAAATAGAATGGGAATCAAAAAGGTAGAAATCATAAGTAAATAAGGTACAGGTAAGTGAAAAATATGGTAGGCAGTAGAAAATATGTTTAGAGTCATTACCCTTATATCTAAAAATGTCCTATTTGGCTGGCTCACATATACTAGCCAGGCCCAACAAGCTCCACCTTGTCTTCTGGGATGTTCTAAATCTTAGAAAGAAGACTGGGGTTACCTCTCAGTGGTAGAGTGCTTGTCTAGAACACACAGGCCCTGGGTTCAATCCTCAGCACCACAAAAATAGAATGAAAAAAAATAGATCATATGAAGAAATACAGGAGAAGCCCCTCCCCTTATTGTTCTAGTTCCCATGTGAATGCCCAGGTTCGGACTTGATCGCCTGCCCTTAGATTCATCATATTGTCGCCTTGTCCTTCAGGGCCAGCTTCTGACACATGGTGTCAGACCTCAGGTGCTCTCTGATATTCCCAGCTCTAAGCTTGGTTGCAGATTTTTGTTTTCTTACGAATCTGATTTCAGTGATTTAACTGATAACCTGTCACAGTCCCTGGACAGAAAATCTTACCAAGACTCACAGCATTAATCTGGGAATACAGACAAATGCCTACAGTGGATATGAAGTAGGCCAAGACAAAAGCAATAAATTGTGAATTTTGAGAATTGTTGCAAATGGTAGTGATACTCCAACTAAAGATATTCAAACTCAAACTTGCTTTTTTTTTTTTTTTTTTTTTTTTTTAAATAGAAAAACAGGCCTAGGGTAGTTTTCACAATAAACTACAATGCCAAAACTGGGTTTGTTAGGATCCAAACACACTGGGGTACAGAGACATGAAGTTGGTCCATTAGAGTTGCATTATGCAAATGAAATTGATATTTGATTTCATCCATCCACAATACTCAAAATGTTCTGAGGGTGGGGCATCTTCCACCTAGTGCAGAGGCAAGCAGAAAAATCACTTAGAATGACTTACCAGGACATAAACCCCCTACAAGAGAATGAAAGGAACACATCTAAGAAGAATTTAAAGGGACCCTTATCCTGAGTTGGGGCTAGTAACAAGCACCTGGAGGATTCAGAGACCAGCAAACCTGGCCCCTCTGCTGTGAGTGCTGGTGACTCCTTGTACCTTACCACTGTGTTCATGCAGGTAAAGTTCTATCCTACACTCATATTAAAGCTGCAAGCTGAGCCTAGATCCATTGGTAGCTTTCTATCAATCACTGTCACCCAGGTAGTAAAAATGCCAGGTGACTTTTCAAAGATGTACAAATAGCACATAATTAAAAACTGCTTACCACTCATCTTTTAATGACTTTTCCAAAATGCTCCTCATTTTATGTCTGGGATAAGAAAAAAGGCACCTTACAAACATATTAATGAGGTCATTATGGGCTAATCTGTATGATCAGTTACACCATGTGTTTAACACTTTGCCTACCTATCCTGAAATCTCACTCCAATTAAAAATTAGTTTATTAAATATACATGTTCAACTTTTCTAGAAAAATCTGAGTCCCCAGGGTAATATGGAAAGGGCAAAGCAACTCTCCTCTTCCAGCTGTGAATGAAGGCCATACCTTGAGCCACTTACACAGAGAATTTCATGAAATCAAAACATGTGTTTGAATATCTGTTGATTTAACGCATTTATATTATATGTTTTAATAATTGAGAAATGGATTAGGAACTATTTATGAAATAAACAAATTATCATTTTATAATTTTTATAGTACCAACCAAAAGGAGAAATCAATTTTACAAAGTATTTTGAACATAATTTGCATCAAGGGCAGAGTGACTGGTATGTCACAATCGGAGACCTGAAGGTTACATCCAAATTACAGGACGTATTCTCCTTAGAAAATTCAAATCAATTTCTGAATATGACTTGTGTTTTGTATCACTGTTGTTCTCACCTGGAACTTAATAAGTGGGAAGACGTTGAAGTACAATAAATAAAAACGTGTAATCATTCTTACTTGTGTATAACTATTTAATGTTGAATATGATAGGGCTCATGCCATAACTGAAATGGAATTAAAGAAGACTGAGTTTATCCAAACACAGTATTAGCATCTATGCGATTCTACAGTTTCGAGTACATTCCAGCCATATTTTTCCATATTTTTGACTTAATTTGAAATCACAAACATTCTAAATTATCCTACATGGGTCCTCATTTTAAAGATTATGAAAATAGATTTAGGAATTTTGAAATTTTTAAAAATATTTATTTTTTAGTTGCAGCTGGACACAGTACCTTCATTTCACTCATTTATTTTTATACAGTGCTGAGGATAGAACCCAGGACTTCGCACATTGCTAGGCAAGTGCTCTACCGCTAAGCCCCAGCCCCAAGAATTCTGAAAATTTGAGTGGCTCATACATGACAAACTACATCACCCACATAGTCAAATCTGACTCCTGAACACATATAAATTGACCAGATAGTTAATGGTGATAATAATAATAGCAATAAAAATAAGGTATTATATGAAAAGATATTATGCCTTTGAGGGTGAGAACACATTATTCATCTTGTATTTATATTTGGGCCCTTCAAAGCCCAGCTTAATATTTAACAAATGGTAAGAACTTAACAAATGTTGAATAGAACGGCTACTCAGAATCCATCTCTGTCTCATTCCCAGTTCTTTATGGATGATAGTTCTCAAACTTTAATTTTTAGCTTTATATTAACAGCACCCGAGAGTTCAAATTCTTCTCTCTGCCAATTCCAATATTATATTTCAATTGTTTCTGAAGAGGCTTCAAAAGCTGCAGGCTCCAGACCACACTTGAGGAACGTCACTCTTAGAAGTTACCCACAGTTCTTTCTTGTTGGAACAGTGATCAGAACAACTCAAAGAGTATTTATTGCGACAGACAGACTCCACTCCCCCTACTGATGCACCCCAGAGAGGGTGAAGGAGGGGACGGTTATACGTATACCTATATAAGCCTAGAATCTGTGCAGAAATGGCAATTCTCATTGATTGCTCAGTCCAGGAACCATTTAATCCTTTCTTTTTTTTTCCTCCAGAGGGCAGATAGAATCCAAGCCTTAGGCTTAGACCAATGTAAAAGACAAACTTCAAAACCTGCCTCCAACATTTACCAAAGGTTAACTGGAGCAGAAAACTGAAATCCCCAAGTCCAAGTCCCAATACACAAAATGGGAAGACTAACTCGTAGCTCACAGGGCTTTTATAGGCACAGAGAACTTATTTTTCATAAGGTCTATTCGTAGCATATATTCCTGAATTATGAATTCTTTACCATTTATAGACTCTATGTGAAAGCAAGAAGATACTGTATTATCAGATACTTATACCACAGGTGAAACTGTTACTGTGACTCTAAAACATAGGTGGCTGAGGAATAGGTCTATTAACATCTATTCTTAGTCTGGGACAGGAAGATTCCAAGATTCATGCTGACTTAACATTCATAATTTACTACAGGATTTTGTTAAGTGTCAAATAAAGATAAATCATCGGGGAGAACCAAATAATTGACATGTCTTGTATTTTTTTGTAGATATAAAATTTGACTCTTAAAATGTCAATGCCGAGATATTTGGAAATAATATTCTCCCCCCCCCCACCATTGGAGTTTTAGAAAATAGAGTAGATTTGTCACACATAAAAGCAAAAGTATAAAATGAAAAACGGGCAATATTTTTTTAACAACAGAGGAGAAACAATTAAACAGAAGTCTCTTTAACTCTGTAAATGTCAAAACTCTCAATCACCCCCCATATTCTTCCCACTTACTATGCCCTCTTACAGGCTTCAAATGCTAACATGTCAATGACTTAATACAATCTTGAATATACTAAAATTGACTGAAACTACAGCTTTCCCTCTATCAGCTCCAGAGTTGTCTAACTTTGTGACAAAGGAGCTGACAGAATGTGACAATTAAGCCATACACGTTAGACAGGGATCAATCTTTTTTTATTTATTTTTTAAACAAAAATGATTGAAGGTTCTGAATTATTAAGCAGCAAACTAACAGTGTTCCTAGGGAAAAACTGAATTTTTAAATAAATGATTGTAGCTTTGTTGTTTCTCCTTTGCTAAGCATTAAAAAAATGATGATGATTAGGATAATGTTAAAAATAATAATAATAATAATAATAATAATAATAATAATTTACATTAGATGGTAATATATCCCTGCAATGCTCCTCGAGTGCTCTGCAATTCCATGTCCTCATCTGTACAATACAGATAACGATAGCACCCACCTCCTCAGGAAGTGCAGGTTGTTAAATGTGTTAATAAAGCTGCAGAGGCTGGCACATATTAGGTGCCTTGGGATGTCTAGCAGGACTATCATCCCACTCATAAAATCCTGGGCAGAAGGTACTATCCCAGCTGGGCAGTGGGAGAAGCTAAAGCTTGGCAAGGTTAACAACTCTTCCAGGTCCAAGGAGGGAGGCATCAGAGAAACCTGGATCTAAATCCCAGTTCTCTGACTCCATCTACTCTTTCCCTATCACAAAGCCCTCTCCTGGGAAAATAAAGAAACCTGGCTGAGTCACCCACCTGCAGCCTACACTATTAGTGACCTTGTCAGAGCAGCAGGGCCTGAACAAAGGCAGTCCTGCCTTTCTCATTAAATCACTTTAAGTATATAAGAGAGAAGTAATTTGGGCATGCCTTTCAGTTGAGTGTACTTAAAACAGACCCTTCAAACTTACCAGTGAATAAATGATAGAAGATATAATGGGCATAGTTCATACCTGAAATTGAAAAATTACTGGTCTGGGTGACTCAGCAAATCATTACAATATTCAAACACCAGTTTATAAGGGTGGAGAGATCAGAGTTGTCAGAGCCAGTTATCTTAGCCTGTATTAGTTTGCAATGAATATTTGGTTCGTTAGACCAGCAAAAGCCTCTCTGAGCCATAAATGAGAGCTGCCAGATCTAGAAATAAAATCTGTGTATATGTTATATATATATATATATATATATATATATATATATCTGTCCAGTTCAATTTAAATTTCAAATACATAAATGATCCTTTTTAATGTAAGGATGATAAAATGTTGCATAGAGCATATGTATGCTAAAATATTGTTAGCTCTCTGATATGCAATTTAAACTGGGTGACCTGGATTTTACCTGGTAATCCTAGCAGGGGCCTGTTTTTCAAAGTTCCTTTCTTCCTTTCCAAGGCTGAATACCAAAGTGAGGAATCATCCTTACTGACTGCCTTTTGGTGTCCTCACAAAATCCACATGTAAATCTCTAACATACAATGTGATGGTGTTTGGAGATGGAGGGTTTGAGAGAGAATCAAGGTTATATGAGGTCATAAGGTTGTGGTCCTCATGATGGGATCCTGAAGAACTTCACAAGCTGAGACACCAATACCAGAGAGCTTGCTTTCTCTTTCCTCAAGAGTGCACAGATGCCACGTGACACACAGCAGATGGTAGCTACCCACAAGACTAGAGGAGAGTTTTCAGGATGAATCCCACCTTGCTGGCACCTTGACCTTGGAATTCCCAGCCTTTTGAACACTGGTGATGAAGCTAACCTGTTGTTATTTTGTTACAGCAGCCCATACAGACTAGGACAAGAATACTGAGCCCCATGAGTTGGTGCAGCAGTCACTACCAGTGAATAAATGATAGAGGATATAATGGGCAAAGCTCGTACCTGAAATTGAAAAATTACTGTCTCGGTGACTCAGCAAATCATTACAATATTCAAACTCACTCAAAGCCTTCACCAAGGGAGGTATAAGCTGTGCAGATTACCCTTCTTGCTTAAATTTTTGGTGTCCCCAGAGTGTTTAGCCCCTACAGGAACCAGCCTCTGAGTCAAGGGAGTCTGGATGCAGCTGGCTGCACTCACCTTCCATATTTCCTGCACATTTCTAAATTAAGTTCCACACTACTTTTCCTAGTCCACATTTTTCCAGGTTCTAGTCACTGCAGCAAAATTGTCTTATTTATACACTATCTCTATTATTAACTCCCACCAACAGTGGACTCGACCCTTGATTATTTACTATTAGCCACTTCCCTACTGCCCTTTAACCGTTGTTTTTTACCCAACAGTGGCTTCGGTGAATTCAGGCAAGACTGAATGCAGTTACCCAAGGCTTATGACTGAATGTTGAATTTCTCTTTTCTTTTCCACTTTAAAAAACATATGTAATAGAACTGCTGGAAAATTCAGCCTAGATTTTCAAACTCCGACAAATTTTGTGTGCACACTCCAAAATCTATACCTTATTAAATAAACTTTCCCAATTACCTGAACACAGGCATATTGATCCAGATGTTCTCAGATTTCTACACTTCATTCTCCACTAGGTAGTTGGGCTCTTGATAATAAATTAAGGTTTTGGTTTTTCTTTCAGTCCTAAACCCTTTTTTTCTGACCCCCTCTCCTTCCCTTCCTTTTCTTTCTCATGCACACAGACACACTAACCCACTAATTTTCATCCAGTGCCAAATATGTAGCAGTTTCTCAGTACCTCAGTTATTTTTTTTTACAACATTGAGCTATATTCAATTATTTCTAATTCTGAAATTATTCTGAATTTTTACTCTATTATTCTTCTTAAAGCAAAACAAGTGAAAGATTTTGCTTGGAAACCATATCATTACTATCAAGGAATTTCCTATAAAGAACTTGCAAAAACATAATATATAAAGAATGTGGTTTATGAAATTTACTTTAGGTCTTCTGTATGTTGCTCTTTTTACCAGAAAGCTGACTTAATTTTTGACCCCAAGCTTGTGAACATAGGATAATTTGCTTGCTTGGTTTGTTGTGGACTCTAACAAGTGTTGATCATTAATAAAACCTATTCAAAACATGGAAATGAATTAGGAAAGGTACAGGTACATAGCAAGGCTTGAAGGGAAGTGATTCTAGTGAAGAAAAGCTTTCAGAATTATGCAAAGAGTGAAATTTACTCAACTTTCAAAGATCCAAAGGGAGAAAATATGTATGCAGTTATGCTTGTTTAACTGACTGGAGCTGAGCTTTCAAACCCAAAATAGATATATTTTACATAAGAATGCTATATATTGGTTTATTATAAGTTGCATGAGCCAGATTTCTTCTGTAAGTATTGCTTACTTTCCTTCATTTCAAATTCATTATTGAATTCATGGCTCTTAGGAGCTTTTTTAGAAGAGGATATTTCCCCAATGGATGCTTTTTACTTCCTTTCAGCCTGCTTCCTCACCTCCTCCCAAATTCTAAATTCCATAAAACATGATTTAATGAGCCAAGAGTAGGTGGGTTCTTTGCCTGTGATTACCCAATGCCTTTTGCATCCCTCCATCCTGCTGAGTTGCAATCATGCCCTTCCTTGCAAACCAGAGCTCCTCAAAAGCAGGGCTTGCTTGTTATCCTCACTGTGTATGAGTCCTAGCAAATGGCTGGCACTTGATACACGTTTCATATACAGACAAAGAAAACAGGGACTTTAAAATGAGCCCTGATGATCCCAGGCACTCAAAATACGAGAGGCAATAATGTGAGCAAAACAATTCAAGAGCAAAAACAATCTCTGTTGACAGATTTCCTTCTGGGCATAAATTCCTATTAAAAACATTTCATTTTACCTAAAGGAATATCATTCTGAAAAGTTCTGGCATTTTGATATGCTTTTTAGGTCTGACCATAGTTATTTTTACCCTTTTAACTACTATTCATGGTACCTCTAGGTTTTCAATGCCTTCTATTACACTAGAACAGAAACAAATATCTGGATACCAATATAATGAGACACACAAGTGAAACATACTTAGGTAAATAGAAAATTCTGCTATATTTAACATATCACTATTGAACTTGGTAAAACGATTAGACCCACTTACATTTGCTTATCGCCTGCAAGTATACAGTGCCTTTTCCTATAAGCTAGCTTATGAAATGACACATAGGTAATTTTCATTATCACAAGTGTAAATATGTGTAAATATGTGATTTTAGAGAAAATCTGAAGTATTTAAAAGGTAGAGTTCAAGTGACCTGAAATACTAAAATTTTATTTTCTCAATGCTTCTCCAAGGCATTATGTGGGTCACAGGTTAGAAAACTAAGCAGCCAGGAAAGGCAAGCTGACAGATGCTAGAGGGATTTATGAAGAGGGTAGTTCCCCACAGCAGTGAAAAAGAAAAGTCTGGGCTGAAAATAGAGAATCTATTTTAAAGGAAGACATGTTGTGTCAATAGTTGTCACAATGAGACTTGCGAGTTTAAGCATCCCAAAGGAATAATAAATCAATGATCAGCTCCATCAGATGTAACTGATTGTATTGCATCACCAAGGCTAATGTACAAGAAAATTATCTGGGGGAATTAACTCGCCTAGTTTCATGGCCCCTTAAGGAAGCAATAATACTAACTATCCTCAAAGCAACAAGAAGGCTGTCAGCAGTAGGCACTTTAATGTAAAATGTCCTTATTTGATGTCCTGCTAGAGTCCAATTCACTGCTTGTGTGCTTTGCCTCAATATACCATGGACCACTAGTGGGTTTGCTGTCACATCTTAATCACCGGAAAATGCTAAGATGTCCCTTTATGAGACATTAAAACTACTTATGAATGGTGATGTGAGGATAACTTTTTAAAAACTCCTTTAAATTTGGAAATAACCAGATACCTACAGAGAACTTAGATCTTGTTGACTGGAAACACTGAGAGCAATGTTCTCATTCTACGTTGTATCCCTCACGGTGCACACTATACTCCCAAAGTGTTCCATCGTAAGAATTGTTGATGCTCTGATGTCAACGAATATATTTACTTTTTAAAAGCTTTCAAAATCACCTTCTCCATCCTCACCGTATTCATCTTCATCATGATTTATATTGATTAAGTACTCAGCTCCAGCACTTGGTGTATTTCAGCATACCCTGATTCTGTTGGTTTAGTTTCAAATCATCAAGAGTCAGGCTTATTGCAATCGATTTCTCACTTATGTGCCTCTCTTATGCAGACATAACGATTAAACACAAACACACGAGCAAACATGACCATGATTCTTCCCTTCCATTATGGCCCTTTCATTCAAAAGGCAGTGGCTTCCTTATGAGGCTCCAAATACATACAAGAGCAAGCCCAAACCTATGGGGAATCATGGAGGCTTTTCTCATTTGTGCCTAAAGTCCTGGGTAACATTCCTACCATTTTCCTCACACCCGCCTTTCAGAAATAACAAGTCCCCAGTAGCATCCGGAATGCAACATGCTGTTTTCCACTTGCATGTCTTCTCCCAAGCAGCTTGCTCACTCTGAAATGGCTTCCATCCCAGGTTTACCTGCAATGTCCTACTAAGGCCCCAAGCAGACGATACTGAAGACCATACTGTGTTCCAGTAAAGCTTCCCTGCTCTCTTCACATAGGCAGCCTGCCATTTCTGCATCCCAGGAATTCATTCACTGTTGCTCATGTACAGGTTACATATTCATTTGTTACATGTTTATTTCCACAACCAATACATGTGACATTTGAAAGAATGAACTTTCTCACATTTTCTTTATCTCTATATCTCTACAACCTAGCATAAAAGACACCTCCTAGTAAACACTTGGTATTTGTGCATTGAGTAAATACACTTAAGACAAAAAGGTTCAAATATAAGTCATGCTTTGGCTTGAATTATTAAAATTTATAACGACAAAAGCTCATAAAACTTATTGTTGTTGCTTTTTTGTGTGTTCTTGTTCTTTGTTTTTTGGTGGGGCTGGGGATTGAACTAGACTCACCTGCATGTTAGCAAGTATCATAAAATGATTTGATCATGTCACAGCCATAGGCTGTCGTAATAGACTTCAATTTTTATAGCAGAATCCCACAATTCATTATTTTTAATTTTTTTTTTAATATTTATTTTTAGTTGTTGATGAACCTTTATTTTATTCATTTATTTATATGTGGTGCTAAGAATTGAACCTGGTGCTTCAAACATGCTGGGCAAGTGCTCTACCACTGAGCCACAACCCCAAATTCACTTTTATTACACCTCTAAAAGCACTATACATCCACTCCTCTTTTCATTAAGATGGAATTTTTTTTACTATAAATGGTAGAGTATTTAAGAAAACATTAGCTAAACATGACTTGAATACGTGCTTTGCAAAGAAATTGCTTTCTTCTAATATTTTAAGGGTAAATCAATAGTAACTTGGCATTGGAGATACAAGCTTGGACATTATATCCATACTCCACTTGGAAAAATGGACATAGTTAACATTATGAAAACTTCATGAAATGATTTTTTCTACCCCCTAACATGAATATCTCACGCAGTTTACAAAAATTCTACTCTGTGGACAAACCCTTTGCAATTTTCTCCCCAAACACCTGCTCAAGCTGAGTTAGTCCCATCATTCTTCTATTTAATTCTTTCTCTGTGTGTCCAACTTCTGGACCAATTGTGTTCCATGGCATTCATGCTATATTTAGAGTAAACCCTCCCAGAATGTCCAACTCTTGAGCAAGCATCACTTCAACCTGCTCATCTTAAGTGGAAATTGATTTTCTCCTGTTACCATTTGCCTTGAGGACCATGAAATAGAAGGGAAGATGTTGTTTTATCATCTATGCAGCTACTAACACCTGCTCATTACATAAATATTTGAGTTACCTCCTATAAACCATCATTCCCTCACCAGTGCTTAATAACTTCCCATCCCTTAGACTTTTGCCAGCTTTCATCAGCCATTTGGAATTGCTGTCTGGGCTTTAGAAAACTCTCCAAACATTTAAAAACTTAAAACTTGAATTTTTTTTACCTTTGTTTTAATTCTTTCCTACATCCATGACTGGAGAGATCAAGAATTGCAGTGATAAGTTGTCTAACATTACAATAATGGATTCCCTGCTTCTTGACATTCTATGTTATTGCTGCAGTTTAGTTACCTTTCAGCTTTCTCTTTCTACTTCATAAAGCCTCCTTTATTACAAACTCTTAAGTTCCCCCTTTGCAATGACCTCCACTTTGTTATATACAAATGGGATACATTCAATAAATATCTAGCCAAAGGCTACAATGGGCATCAAACAAGATTTCAAGATTTACTGAATAGGGACTGGGATTGTGGCTCAGTAGTAGAGTGCTTGCCTGGCATGTATGAGGCACTGGGTTCAATCCTTAGCACCACATAAAAAAGAAAATAAACAAATAAAATAAAGGCATTATATCCATTTACAACTAAAACATTTTTTTAAGATATACCAAGTAGAATATGGTAGCAATCTTCTTTCCTGAAGCTAACAGATGCAAAAGGCTAGTGAAGAAGGTAGATGAGGAAATTCACCATTACATCAAAATTAGATAAGTCCCGCAGGAAGAGTTTCTTAAGGGGGTGATAGAGATGCACAGTTTATATCAATTAATATTTCAGGAACATCCTTCAAGAACTTCCAACTCAAGTGCCTCCATAAAAGCATTAACTAAAAACTGGCCCATCTTTCTATATGCCCAAGAAGAGTTTGCAAAATCTTTACTGTCCATAGCACACAAGACCTCATGTTATGATCATTTTTATTACAAGTTACGTGTCTATTTCTAAATAACATTTCTAAAATTTCTTTGGGTGATAGTCCTTTTAGATATTTTACAGGTAGTCTTACATGTAAAAGCTCCTTCTAAAATCCTGAAATTTAGTTTATTCTCCATATTTCACATCTGATTAAACTAAAAATTAGTAGCTATATAATTGACCTATATTTACCTCACTAGTAGAGGGTGGATCTATACTAAGATGGTAAAGACTGCCAGCTGTTCCCAAATATTACACTTTCTTGTTTCTTCCCAGACACAGCGGGGCTGCATTTCCCAGCCTTTGATGTAGTTGTATTTAGTTATAAGAGTTTAGTCTAGAAGATGAGACCAAGTGAAAGCAATGAGTCACACTTCTGAGTCTTGCTAGTAACAATTTCCCAGTTGTGCTCCTCTGCACACATTCCCTTTTTCAGGGGACTGTATGCCAGGGTCTTGTCGGACAACTATAAAAGTCACATGTTGAGAATGACAAAGTCACATGTTGAGAATGAACTCCTAGCCTGGGTCTCTGGCTTAGCATGTGTTAGGGAGTTACTGCGATAGCTAGCCTGTAGATCCACTGAGACAATTAGGTGAGAGTAGTAAACCCTCCCACAAAAAGTCAATAGCCAGATAGGCTTTGTCGACTACTAGTACTTATGAAGTGCTCTAGGTCAATATTTCTCAAACTTTTAATTTGAGTAGCCATGGACCCTCTGAAAAATTATCAAGGACTCCAGAGAACTTATGTTTATGTGAGCTTTATCTGTTGATTTTTATCATATCAGAATTTTTCAAAAATATGTATTTCAAAATAACAATTACCATGTGTTCATATAAGCATCGTTTTTTTAGAAAACTAATCATATTATTCAAAATAAAATTAGTGAGAAGAGTTGCATTGCTTTTGATTTTCACAAATCACTTTAATATCTAGCTTAATAGAGGATAACTGGATTCTCATAACTTCTGCATTAAATCTATTATAATATCATGGACCTACTTGACAATTCCATTGTACATTCATTCATGAATGGAAATGTAAAAGAAAAATACCATCTTAGTGCTCTATGTCTGGAGAGCAGGCTGTGCCCTGCTCTGGATTACTCCATCTTCTATAAAACAGTGGCTCCCTTCCCTGAGCTACTCCAGTTTTTAAGCATCAGTTTGCCCTGAGCTACTGCATTTTGAGTACAAGTGCTCAGGCAAATTGAGTTAGTAATTTGTCTGAGCAAGTAGATAGCCACCAGAATTTATGAGAAAGAATAAGCCCCAGCTTCACAGCAAAATCATAAGGCACAAGCTGATAAGTTAATTGTGCTAATAAAAATGACCACCTGTGAACCTCTTTAATTAAATGAATGTGTCCAAATGCATGGACACATCAAAGCCATATCAGAAAAACCAGGTTCAGAAGCTTATCAAACACAGCAGATCATGGAAAGATGCAACCCTCTCACCTGAGACACGTAAAAGGAAGGGCACATAAGACAGCAGTACGGTGGCACACACAAATCTGCCATCTTATGGGACCATTTGTTGAATGCATCAGGAAGGTCAAAGGAAGAACTTCCAACTCTGTCTCCAGGAGTTTAGCTCAGCTCCATCTCCATACTTGAAGTGGCCCCTGTAGAAACTTCCTGACCTCAGTCTGGACTCCTGCTTTGAACAAGTTCTTCTGCTACTTCTGACCACAGGACCATGTGCAGTGACCTTTGTATCTCTTCTCTGCCTTTGCTCTCACCAGCCTCTTGAAGCCCTGTGACCACCTTACTCCTGTCTGAGCTGTTTTGGAACCTATATGTTATGTAAAGTGTAATGTGTAACTTCAATGTTGATGATTTTAGTAATTAAGACTGGAATGGACATAAAGAACTTGTGATTGTCACAGTCCTGATGCCAAGTGAACCATGAGCATTTCAGCGAACTAAAGTGGATAAAAGTGATAGAGCGTGTGAATTGTTCCTCAGTAAATTCTGACACTGTGTAAAGACACAAACATATCCATCCTACATTAATGGCATAGCTCACTCACAACATATGTAAAAAAGATTTCCTTTCCTGAACCACTTGAAAGCATTTCAGAGAAAACCAGGCCAACCCCATCACTGATTACATTTTGATAATCACTGCACTAGATTTCTGACAATGCACCCTCCAATTTTATTCCCTCTGTGGTATTCAAGATTCTTAAGAAATTTATCCGTTTTTTCCCCTCAAAACTGAACCTAAATACACTTGTTTTTTCCCCTCAAAACTGAACCTAAATACACATTTTACACTTAATTTTGGTGATCTTACAAAGCATTGTGAATCTCATTTAGTGGACATCAAAAATTTTTTCCGGGGCAGATACGGTGTCATTTTTGCTTCTTTCTCCCACAGTACTAAGAATCACATACTTTATATGATTTCAGTAAGTGTCTTCTAGGAACAGACAGTATTAGAAATGGAAGAATTCTTAGAGATCATCAGGAAGCTTTCTCATTTTGACATTTAGATCGTGGAGAATCAGGGAAGGTAAGTGACAACCATAAAATCACATTAAACATTAAAAAAAAAAACTGATGTTGAAATAAAAATACAGTCTGCAAAATTATGACATGTCATCTGTGTGAATGACTGAGATGTATTTAAAGAGTTTTAAGTGATATGGTTAAAGCTTCAAAAGAATATATCTTTTGAATTTTAGAACTTAAGAAAAGAGGTCAACTATTTAATTTTGTTTGTTTATAAGAAAAAACTGTAGGGTTTCAGAAGGATTGGATTCTCTAAAATCATAAAATTGTGAAGTACTGGTTTACCAACTGAATGTTATAACCACTATGTAGTATTCCTGTTTAAATAACTCACATTTTATAGTAAATTAATGATTTCCAATTTTGAAACCAGTCAACAAGCATAGAAGCTTATGTACTAGATCCAAAAGTAAAAGCAAAAACTTCAGAATATACTTTGATAATCCAGGTTACAAATTTTTATTCCCTTCTTTCAGCTTCACCAAACCTAAAAACTCAGAGAGCAGAGGTTGAGAAAATTAGTCATCTAAAACTCTATCTCCTTTTCTCAAAGCAATATAACACACATATAAAGTTATTTTAAAATAATTGTTTGGAAAAATTGGTACCTTGACCCAAAAAGGAGGTCATGAAATCCAATGCATCTCCATACTTCATTGAAACTTATTCAAATCACTGCAATATATTTTCTGCTCTTGGGAAATGAGCAGATAAATGGCAGCATCCTTTCTAATGGCAATTCCTGACATTCTTATTAAAGTTCTATGTTAAGTGCCCAGATACATTAAATCAATCCATTGTTTTCCATCCTTGCAGACAGCCCAGAATTCGGGAGAAGGATGGCAGCTATAAAGAAATAAATCATCAGAATGTGCTTCTTTTAACACAAAATGTGGATGGTTAATTGGGTTTTAAAGTAATCTGATATGAATTTAGTCTTGAATGCAAAGTCCTTGACAAAAGTATTGCCAAGAAATGAAAAAGGAATATTTTCATAAAATGATTACTTGAAAACCTTGAAAGAAATGAATTATCCATGAGGATTTAATATTTTTTTCCTCTTTGAAAAGGTGCATGGTCCCAGGCAGCACTAGAAAACGTACTTAGACTGCTGGTATGGGGATGTGTAAGTCAGCGTGTCATTACTCTGACCAAAATACCTGAAAAAAACAACATTGAGAAGGAAAAGTATATTTTCCTTGTGGGTTCAGAGGTTCAGTCCATGGTAGCCTGACTCCATTGCTCTGTGCCCCAGATGAGGTAGAAAGGTATGGCAGAGGATAGCTACTGGGCTCACAATAGCCAGAAATCACAAAGTGAGAGAGCAAGAGAGAGGGTGGGTCCAGGAACAAGCTCTAATCCCCAGGGCACCCCACCAATGACCTACTTCCTCCAGTCAATACTCCATGTGCCTATCTATGGTTACCACCCAGTAGTCCCTTCACATTATTACCCCATTAATGCACTGATGATGGTACAGCTCTCATAATCTCCTCATTCCACCTATAAGCATTCCTGCATAGGTTAACACAATAGCTTTCTAGGGTACATTAACGATCCAAACTATAACAGGTCCCTAATTTTTTTCTACTGTGTCAAACAATGAGATTTTCTATTAACATTCCCTCTGACACCTTCCAGGGTCCACTTAAGAATTCCTCCTGTAGAGACAGAAAGTTCACCTGAGAATCCCAACATGGTATATAACTGCAGTCAAGTCTTTAAATCCAATCTGACTTTTTCTTGTACCAGAAGCTGGATCACCTCAGAGAAAAACAATTGATTTCTTCCTGATGGACAAATGAAAAATGGCAATATGACAGAAATCATGATACATGGACCCAAAGCAAAAGCTACAAGTTATTTAACACAAAGTAATAGCAGCCTAGCAATTTGACAGAACTGTAAATTCATGCTACTGATTCATGGCATTATTTCACTAACAGTACAATGGCAGGATACTGCCTTTATTTATTATGTACAGTGATTAATGCTTGGAAAGTATTTGATAACAATCTTCACTGCTGTTTTGTTATTATTGTTACTTGGAGTGAGAAGTAAGTGATACATACTGATCAACTACTAAGTGTCAAAAACTTGGCACTTTATATCCATATTAATTCTCAAAATAGTTTTCTAGATTGGTATCATTATCTTCATTTTAAAGATGAGGAAACAGGTGTAAGAAATTAAAATATTTTAGGGTGGGTTGCCCAGCTAGTCATTACTAATGGGATTCAAACAGCATAAATAATTGCTCTTCTGGGTTTATGACATGACAGGAACTGTGGTAAGCAACTTATATGGAGCATCTCATCAAGTCTTCCTCAAAACCCTACAACAATAGTTGATATCTTACTCACTTACAAGATGAGAAATCAAAAATTTGGAGTTATTAAGGAATTTGCCTCCTCAGAAAGATAATGGCTGAATGGTGGTTCAAAGCAAGACTGTTTGATACCAGAATGCCAGTGTTTTCAACTGCCACTCCATAATGTCTTCTAATTTTAATGCCCATGCTCTTCTGGATACACAAATTGGGGTAGGGAAGCATTGAAATTCACACTTTTCTTCGTTTTCATCTCTTCTTATCATCTAATTCCCCAAACAGTGAGACAATATAATGCACCAATGCTTTCAGAGGTTCAAAAGGTGCTAATGATATTTTAGCTGAACCAGACGGTCTATTTCAATCACTAAAGGGTAAGATCTCCACAGAATAAATGAGCCCCTAGCAGGCATAGCTGCATCCATCTTGATGAAGACCCATGTAATAAATTCCCCAATCAGTCTGAAATCAAGATAATTCATCATCAACCGAGAGACAATCAGCATGAAGTCAAAGGCAATTTAAAAGTACTCCACATCTCCTCTAGATTCTGGTTTTCAGATGGTACTCAATGCACAGCCCAGGTTTAAAGCCTTTCTGCTGACTACACTTGATGCAAGCTGGCAGGGCCATTTTTTTTTTTTTTTAAGGCATCCTCTGGAAAGATCACATAAAATTGTACAACCATAAAAAAAAAAATAGTCCAGTAACATTCTGCCATTTCTAATGTTCCCATATTTTTTATTATGGTGGTGAGAGCTATCTTTACAAGGCAAACTGCAGCATGATCCTGGCAACCTTCCTTGTAAATACAAGCCCAGTATCAGACAACCAGACAATGGACATTCCTTGGGCACCAGAAATTTCCATTTCTGTACTCCAGTTTTTGGAAACTGTTATAACTTGCTGTTATTGAGCTTTGACAGCCAAATTGGCTGCAAGAAATGTCACACATTTTGTTAAAATGCTCCATCTGAATACATATATCCTCTCTGCTCTAGCTCAGGATGGCTGATTAAATACAGGAGACACAAAAAGGATTTCACCTTTCTTGAAAGATGGATCCTCTTTTTGGTACAAAGAAAATTAACTACTTGTAATAATGTGACACAACTATAGCTTATGAAGTATCCAGGTGTGTTAATGTTAAAAAAATCCACTAGCTATATTGGCTAATTGTGAATAAAGGATCATCTTTTATAAAAAGAATAATTATATGAGGATTCTAGGCCATTAGTATAAATTATGCTGCTGATTATTTAGGTTTGGAAAGAATGTATAATAATTTTGAATGTGAATTTAAAGACCCTGACAGAACTATTGTCAGGGAAGGAAAAAGTCAGAAGATTGGGTATTCGAAAATTTCCAATACATGAGATGAATATTTGAATTCTTTCATCATCTGTGGTTGCTTCTGTTTGCCTATATCGCCAGTCAAATGAAGGCAGCAGGAAATGCAATCCATTAAACTTAATCACATAAAGTTCAAATCACATTTAACTACTCAATTGAAGAAAAATACCAGAAAAACTAATTACAGAGCTGCAAAATAGCAAGGATAAAACTGAAGCACAACAATAGACAGGAAACTCCTAAGAAATTGAGAGTCAACAAATATATATAATTGTCAGTGAAAAGAGGCAATTTGTATCATTAAATAATTTCAAGGGGAATTAATTACCACTCTGCCAAATGTTTTTTTTTTTTTAATCTTGTTTCACAATTAGAATTGTAGAGTTCTCCTTCATTAGCTAGAGAAAACTTTAAATGATGAAACATCAATCTGATAAGAATAAAATTCTTATAAATTTAATAAAATTCTTTTAAAATGTCTTGTTTCAAATATAAAAATTTCTAAATAATTCTAAACTAAATTTGAAAATTAAAAAAAATAAGAAGATAGTATATACTCCCTTTGGACAGAGATGGAAAAATGTCTATCTCATTCCTAAACTTATGGGTTCTTTGAGAATTAATTAGAGTATCTTATTTACATTGGGAACTGTTACCAGTTGCTAAGGATGTCTATACAATAACCACAAGACAGGTTTGGGGACCCACTGAACCGGCTGTGAAATGGTACTAAGCTAAAACTGCATTGAGCATCTGACTTCCAAAGGCCCTCCCTCTGTCTAATGGACCACAGTAACATTTTGGGTCTCCTGGACTTAATGACAGATCAGAGTCAGCGTCCAACAGTCCTCCAAAAATCTAATTATTTTCTTTTTCCAAATATACAGTCACCTGGTAAAACACCATGGTTCCCAGTGGAGAGAGATGAGAAAGATTAGTAGTATATATTCTAACAGTGCAGAGGGTTCTACTCCAAGGGAACCCAGCATTCCCTTTGTTAAAGGAGTTTGGACCTGTATACTGCCTCAAATCTGGGAATTAACAGAAGGTTATGACTCACTGCTTTATGCTTCAGGTTAGTCTGTTGTTCACTTGACCTAAAATTCTTTCACTTATACAGATTAAGAATTTAGTAGGTTCCCCATCTGTTTAACATTTAGAAACTCAGTGATTGAATATCAGATGCTACAGTTCTGCCCAAGTCAGTCTATTCCAATTGTTGCTTTGAGTCTGCTCATTATGCTGGTAATTATGCCAACCTGGGGGAACTGAGTGCTGTACACTTGCTCCCTGCTACCCCAATACTTCCACTGCAATTAAATTTCCTAGGTCAGTGGCAGCAGTGGCCACTTTCTGGTCTTCAGAGAAGAGCAATCTCAGAGCTCTTCCAGGATGCTGGGGCAACCTTCACAAATGTATTTCTCATAGCTGTAGTATGAATCACCCCAAGTTTAGGGAGCAGATCTTCAGTGACAATTCCACTCTACCATGCCATTCTCCCTAAGCCTTTGAATCCCTTCCTCTGAAGTGTTAGACAGTAGGTCTAGTATTTCAAGTTAATTTACTGTGGATAACTTTTGAACAAATCAAATGTACTTGTTTATCCATGTCTGAGCCAACCAAATAATTATTAAGAGTCCTTTCTAATTCCCTGAACCACCACTTTAAATCCAGAATCTATGCTTCTTGGGCCTCTTTGGATTTGGGAGGCAAAATATTAATGATTTGGATGTGCCACTACAGGCTAGTTGCAGAGGGACCCAAAATGCTACAGTTTTGAGTAGGGCCTTCAATAAGAGAGGGCTTTGCAACAGGTGCAGGCTGCCATGCACATTGCTCTGCTGCTTGTACCACATGATTCAGCAGATTCAATGTAAGCAAAGTGGCAACTACAGATAGAGATACTTATTTACCATCTTTGGCAGACCCAAATAGGCTGATCATAGCACAGAACCTTAGAATGTGAACCACAACTCTGCCATCCTCAGCTGACATGTACTTTCCTTTTGAGAAACAGCTTTTGGACTGCCAATGAGCCCCAGGAAAGACTGCATTCTTAATCATGGCCCATCAAGTTGCCATGCAACCTGTCCATTAGGAACTGAGCATTTATCTGATGTAACAAGCCATAAAGTTTGATGCACCCAGAGACATTCCATCACCAAATGGAAGTGGTATATGCATTATCAGGCTCACCCTGAAAGCACAAGTAAATTACATCCAGATGTGTATAAAATAATATCAATAGTCCCCACTCCAGCTATTTTACCTTATCTCTCAAAATTAGTATCTCTGGCCTCAAAATTCCTAACTATCTGTTGACAGAAGAGAAGACTTGAGTCTGATTTACAGATAGCTCTGCATGATATTAAGGCACATAAAGTAGACAACATAGAATTAAGACCCTTTTCTGGAACATTCCTAAAGGATAATTGTGCAAGGAATTCCTTTCAGCATACATACTTTTACCTAGTTATTTGCTTTACTTGGAAAGAGATATGGCCAAAGATTTGGCTGGAGAGTCAGGGATTTATACTGAACATGATTAGGTAATTAGTGACAAGGAAGTCTGGGATGAGCTATGTGACAGACCTCTTGGAACAGGCAAAAAATGAGATATTGTTCCCCGTTTGAATGCTCCCCAAAGGGTGAACTTGGAAAAGGAATAAATCAATAATCAACTAGATCGGGTGATACCTTCTATGGATGCCAGTCAGCCTTTCCCCTTAGGCATCCCTATCATTACCCAATGTATCCAGGTACAAAGTGATCATGGTTCCAGGAACGGAGGTTATGTGTAGGCTCAGAAACAAGGATGTCTACTCACCAAGGCCACCTGCCTATTGCCATGGCTGACACAATCTGCCAGCACCAGAGATGAACATGGCACCAGAGATCACAATAGGACACCACTCTCCAGGATGCTTAGCCTGTCACCTGGTGGCAGGCTCATCAAATTGTAGCCCTTCTAAGATGGAAGAGGCAGTAAGTATATTATTCTTAGTGAAACAGATGCTTATTCTATATACAGATTCACCTTCCCTGCATACAATGCTTCTGTCCAAATCCACCACCTGCGGACTTACAGAATGCCTATTCACTGTCATCCACACAGCATTGCTTCTGATCAAGGAACTTACTTCCTTCATGGAAAACAAAGTTTGGCAATGGGCCCAGTGGAACGCACTGGTCTTACCATGTTCCCAACCATCGTGAAACAGCTGGATTGACAGAACAGGAAAATGGCCTTGAGAAAGAAGACTCGGTTATAGTGTTGGGTAGGTGACAATACCTTGCAGGGTTGGAACAAATTCATTCAAGAGACTTTAGAGTCTCTAAATTAGCATCTAAAACATGGGGCTGTTTCTCCCATGGCCAGGTTACACAGATCCCAAATCAAAGGGTGGAAATAGAAGTAGCACCAGTCACCACTTCCACCAGTACCCAATAGTGACTTTTTTTTTTTTTTTTTTTGCTTCTTCTTCCCTATGTTCTGCTAACTAGAAGTTTCAGTTCCAAAGAAAGGAATGCTTCCCACAGGAGACACAATGATGTTTCCATTGAATCCGAAGTTGAAAGTGCCACCTGATGATTTCAGATCCTTCTGTCTCTGAATCAACAAGGCAGAAAAGAGAGGGACTGTGCTGGCTGAGGTGACTGATTCTGACCACCAAAGAAAAATCAAACCACTACTCTACAACCAGGGTGACAAGAAACACATTTGAAATACAGAAGATCCTCAAGACATCACTTAGTATCACCAAATGCTATGGTGAAATCCAGTGGAAAGTTATATCAACCAATTCAGGCAGGACTACTAATGACCTAGACCCTTCAAAGATTTAAAGTCTGTGTCACCTAGCTTGGCAAAAGAGTTTGACCATTTGAGGAGCTTGCTGAGGATAAGAAACATACTTAATGGATAATAGAAGAAGATAGTTATAAATATCTGTTGCCGCCTGAAGCGATGGCCGCTTGAAGCAACGAAGCCACGGGAAGAAGTTCAGAGGCGAACTGGAAACAAACAGGCTTTTTATTCTGATAACTTTTCTCTCTGGCTCTAACAACGACTTTAACACGTACCACACACACCACCAAACAACCAACACACCAAATGGCACAGACCCGATCAGCAACCTCGGCTCAAGTCTCTCTAGATCCCAGGCCAAGTCCCGTGAGACTACAGAAGGCAGCAATGCCCAAACATCTCTATGGCCCGTAGTCAACCACAATCTTAGCCATCTCCCCAAACAGGGCTCCTGCAAATATTAGTTATATATGTAACCAATACAGAAATGAGTACTGTTACTGTCTTCATTATATGTTTGAGTGTGCACATGTCTGTATCTTGACTGTCCTTTATTCCCTATTGTATTAGTCAGATTTTTCACTGCTATGACTAAAGGACCTGAGATGCACAACTGTGGAAGGGGAAAAGTTTATTTAGGGGCTCATGGTTTCAGAAGCTTTAGTCCATAAGTGGTAGGCTGCATTCCTCAGGGCTCAAGGTGAGGCAGAACATCATGGTGGAAGACTGTGGCACAGGGAAGCAGCTCACAGGGTGACCAGGCAGCAGAGAGAGACTCCACTTGCAGATACAAAATATATACCCCAAAGCCACACCCCCAATGCTCCACCTCCTCCAGCCACACCCTATCAGTCTTCAGTTACCACACACTTAATCCCTATCAAGGGGTTAATTCCCCAGTTGGATTAAGGCTCTCACAATCCACACATTTCTCCTCTGAACCTTCTTGCATTGTCTCACACATGAGCTTTTAGGGGACACCTCACATTCAAACCATAACACCTATCCTATTCCTTCCTCATATAACATAAGATGATGTATTAACTTTATATAATAGTATAAACACTGTTAATTTTACATCATTATATTTAAGTGAAAGGATATCAAGGAGAAGAATAAACACCACAAAGTCTTTCCATGACTACACATCTTTTTGGGGGATAAGTCTGTCCTTTTTTTGGTTATACATAGGAAAGTCACATCATGCTAGGCAGAGGTATGGCCTTCTTATTGTCTCCATTTGTAGATTAAGCAGGGTTTTAGGAGACCTGTCAGGCAGCTTTGTTACTGTAATGAATAAATGAGATAACCAAATTATCAAGAAGAAAGGTTTATTTTTTGTCTCATGGTCTCAGAGGTTTCAATCCATGATCAGTTGGCACCTGAGGTAAATCAGGACATCACGGTGAGGAGCGTACAGTGGATCAGAGCTACTCCCCTCATGGACGGGATGCTAACTAGGAGAAGAAAGAAATAAGGCTGGGTTTTCACTGTCCTTCCTAAGGCCATGTCCCCATGGGCACATCCCACTAGGCCCCACCTCTTAGCATTTCCACCACCTCCCAACAGGGCCAGCCAGATTGGTTATATGCCTTTAACACATGCCCTTAGGGGGACATTTAAAATTTATCACATAGCAGGAAAGGGTTGTGAGTACTGTGCTGACAAGGGACAGACCTGCCTTATCTAGGCCAAAGTCAAATACAATTCTAGATGTTCCCACGGAGGTATTTTTCTATATGAGCTTACTATTTGAATCAACAGACTCTAATAAAAGCAGGCTACCCTCAATTTTGTCTATGGATCTCACTCAATCAGTTAAGACCTCAACAAAAAAGACTGACCTCCCTGAGGAAGATGGGAGCTACCATTTCCAGCAAATGGCCTTTACTGGCCTTCAGAACAGAACTGCAACTTTTCCTTGGGGCTTCAGACTATTGATTTACCCTGAAGATTCTGGACTTACAAGTCTCCACAATACCATGAGAAAAGTGTTGGAAATAAATCTCTTAATTGATAGACACAGATAATGTATTGGTTTTGTTTTTCTGGAGAACCCTAATATATACCCCAATGCTTTATTCATTAACTTTTAAATAATATATATTTTTACTTTTAGATATTATCAGAAAAGACTTCTAAGCTCTGTATGCATGTCCATGGGAACTCTATCCTGTTGTTTAAAAAAAAATCAAACAGGAGTGTGTAATAATGGGATATACTCTAATCCCTTCATTTCCCCTCATCTTTACAAACTGGAGGTTACAATGTAGTTACTCTCTACAGAGATCTAGAGTAACTTTGAATTCTAGAGCATTAAATGCACAGATAGAGTGAACTTCTGCCTGAGAAGTTACCAATCAATTCTCATATTACTTTTGTAGGGAATGGGTCATTGACATTGTAACAGAATGACTTTATAGAACCTCCTGACCAACCCAAGCTATAGAAGACCATTATGAAATAAACTCTGGAAGACCTAGATTGATGGGAGGCACAGCATGACTCAGGGGCAAGTAAGAGGTACCTAGAGGAATGAAGCCTGGATTTAACAGATCTGAACTGCAGATAAAAGATATGAACTTGGCAATAACACTTCCCATTTCTAAATTCTTCTCTCTTTTTTTTTTTTTTTTTTTCTTTTTTTTCAGTATGGGGAAGTGAACTCCACTGAACTATATTTCCAGCCCTTTTTATTTCATTTTGAGGCATGTTCTTACTAAATTGCCAAGGCTGTTCTCAAACCTGCCATTCCTCTGTCTCAACCTACCGAGTTGCTGGGATTATAGGTGAGTGCTTCCACCCTCGCCCAGCTAACATTTCCCATTTCTAAGCCCTGATTTTCACATCAGAAAGCTAATGAAGTTGTTGTATGAGGTAGAAAAAGCAAATGTGGAAGGGGTAGATCCACACTCAAAGCTACCCTGGTCCCTACACTATTTCTGCTTTGGAGTCACCAAAGTCCAGGCCTACGTTTCCTCTGGGCACCTCAGAGTTCTTTAAAATCCTGAGTTGATCCCATGAATTCCCCCACAGCTAGCTTCGTACTTTTTGTAATCTACTTAGTTCTTAGGTTTCTGCTTTGTTTTGTTGTTTGTGTAATTTGGGCCTATAAAATGAGATAATAGCTTTGCAGAAGCTTTTGTTTTGATTGTGAATTCTCTATGTGTCCTAGTTCTTCAAAGCATCTTAGGATTATAGAAATAAAAATAAGTAGTTAAAAATCAGTGTAGTTGATTCATTTTTTAAGTACCTTAATTTTTAATTATTTGCTAATAAATTCCTGAGAGTGTGGACTCAGAGAACATTTGAGCTTTCTGTTAAGCTCAAATATTGTAGCTCATTAAATATTCCTGTTTTCCAAACGCTATACTAATATTATCCTCTGCCTTCACAAAACAGTCCTTCAAGTATTAATAACAATTTTTAAATGCTTGATTCTGGGCATAAGTACTCATGATTCTTACTGTAAGTCAAGAAGTACTATAAACATATTAAATATTAATAAAATATTAATTCCTTTAACCCATAAGACAATCCTATAGAGTTATAACCATTATTTCTTCTATTTTTTCAGATGATTGAACTGAGACAAGGAGGCTAAATAAATTGCCTATGTCATCTGTTTAACAGGCAGAACAGAAATTCAAACCAGAGACTCATTCTCAGGCCTATCTAAGTCCCTAACTACTATGTTATGTGGTGAATCTAGTTTCTTTAATAAGCATACATTATTATTACCTTCATTTAAAACTTTTAAATTTTGAGCATCATATTAGCTAAGCATTTTGCAAAAGTAATACAGTCATTAGGAAATAGAAGGCAAATTCACATCAGAACAGTCTGGCACCAAAGCCCATGATTTTTACCACCATGAGACATTACCTCCTATCTTAAAGGCAAAGGAAAAAAAAAAAAAAAAAAAAAAAGGGCAACAACTAAAACAAGTGATGCTCTGACAGGTTGATGAAACTATGAAGACAACAAGAAAAAACTTATTGATGTCAACTCTTGGTAAAATGAAAATATCTAGTATCTGAGATGCTACTATACTTTGCTCTTGTTAAAAAACAAAAGCAAAGGGGCTGGGGTTGGGTTGTGGCTCAGTGGTAGAGCGCTCAGCCCTAGCACAGAATAAAAAGCTGTTTGTCTCCAGTTTTGCTTCTGAAGTTCTTCCCGCGCGGCTCCGGTTGCTCCGAGCGCTTCAGGGCGGCAACAGGTGGCGGGCCCGTACGGGGAATGCGCGGCCCACTGGAACCTGGGCCTCAGGATATTGCTGTCAGTGAAATTAGCAGTGGTGAGGAATCTTAGTAAAAGTGATCCTGAGAAAATGAGGCAAAAAAAGAAATTAAAAAAGACCGAGAAAAGGTCCGTCAGGCAGAGGAGTCACTTGTGGGGAAGTGACTACCACCCATGGGTGGAATCCATTACAGAAAATATGAAGGGTATTACTAGGCATTTGCATACCCCTAGAAACAGAAATACAAAAGTCTTTTTGAGCGCTTATGCGCTCTCGGAGGACAACTCACAGATACATTGGGAACCGCCAGCATTTGAAAAGAAAAAATGGACAGAGTGTCCATCAGTCAGTAGGGTAGCAAATAAATGGTGCGCTCATCTTTCCGTATATATACAACTAGCACAATGAGAGGTGCTTCCTCTCGTGCGCGGCCCGGGTTCAAACCTCAGCACCACGTAAAAATGCATTGTGTACAACTCAAAAAGCAAATAAATAAATATTAAAAGAAAAAGCAAAACTTTGAACTGCTGTGTCCCCATAGGAAAATTGGTTAGGATCAAGAGAATCTGTAGTCCCATGGCTTGCTGCGGGTTCCCATAGCTCCCATGTTGGGCATCATCAGATCTATTCTGTCTAAGGAGATCCTGATCCATCTTCACCACGAAACATTGACTCCTGATGCTGAGGAAAGCTTTAAAGTTAGTAGAAAAAGCCATCGAAGGAGCTCATTGTGATAGATTTGATTTAAACTCAACCGCTGATGTTGATTATTATTTCTTCACAATATACACCCACAGGAGTATATTTGGCAACAAGGGCCTTTATTATGGATACATTTGCCCGTCTCTCCTAAAAGTATAATGGAATCTTATACCTCCATGGTGGCTAAACTTATTCTTCAAGGACTTAAGACTTCTACTAAAATATTTGGCATTCACCCTGCTACTATTATTACTCCCTATTCATCATCACAGATTGAATACTTCTTGCTTCAATGATAATGATTGGGCTATAGCTAAATGCTCTACTTCTGCAAATTTTTGATAATCATCTTCCTAAGTCCCCTATATTATCTTTTTGTATTAATCATCCTATTATATTTCCACAGGTAAAAAAAATCAACCTATTCCTAAGGCATTTAATACAAAAACAGTATTTATACTTTCAGCGCTACAACAAGCTACTTTATTTCACTCCCAGTTTCATGTCAACAGCACCACCTTTGCAACGTAGGTTTAAAATCACAAAGGAGCAAGCCAGAACATTTTGTAAAAGATTGTAAAATCTTGTATGACACATTTGCCCAATCCTCATTTCGGCGTTAAACCCTAGAGGATTGATGCCCAATCATTTGTGGCAGCGCAGATGGATGTTACTCATGAGCCAAGTTTTGGAATAATAAAAAAAAATTGCGATATTATTCATGTGACCATAGATACATGTTCAGGCATGATTTTTGCTTCCTTACATTTCTGGAGAGAAAAAGTTAAAGATGTTACATCTCATTGCTTGCAAGCTTTTGCTGCATTGGGCATCCCCAAAAATGCTTAAAACAGATAAATGGCCCCGCATATACGTCCTCATCTTTCAAAGAGTTTTTGCGCAAAAAAATTCAATATATCCCATAAAACAGGCATCCATACAATCCTCCAGGGTCAGGGCATTATTGAAAGAGCAAAACCGAACACTGAAAATTATGTTATTAAAACAAAAAAGAAGGAAATTGGAAAAGTCCTAAGGACAGATTGGCAGTTGCCCTGTTTACCTTAAATTTTTTAACTTTAGACTCTAATGGTTATTCTGCTGGAGACAGACATTGGAATCCATACCAACAACATAAACCTTTGGTTTACTGGAAGGATGTTCTTTCAGGTACATGGAAGGGTCCAGATCCAGTATTAATTGGGGAAGAGGATCTGTTTGTGTTTTTCCAAAAGACGAATCTCTCTCCAATATGGATACCTTAGATTAATAAAACAGGTACCACATCAAAAATGATCAAGATGAAGTTTATTGAAGAATCAAGATTAATAAAAAAGGTACAAAATCAAGAGGACCAAGATGAAGGTATAGAATGATTCCCTCCAAAAGATAGTCCTTCAAAATATTTTCACAACTTATGTGTCATTTCTCTCCGGCCGGGACGAGGAGATCTCTCTTTAGTGTGCACACAATTGTATTTTTTTTTTTCTTTTTATACATGTCTTTATGTCTGTACATTTGTCAATATATTTCATGTTAATGTGACGTCACAAATATATGTTTGTATGTTTGTTTGTCCAGTCTACATGCATGGGGCTTTAATTCTCAATTTAGGTAAATAATTTTATAAATGAAGGTACTTTCAATTGTTGATTTATACATCAAACAATAACATGCTATTACTGATAACAAATGGACATTTTGCTCATTAATTTCTTTCATTGTTTGGGACTTTACGGGATGCAATGCTTTGTTTTGTTCTAAATATGATATTTTTTCCAACTTATGTTTGTAGGTATGTTTGTCTATTTTGAGAATTCAGTATGTTACTTGTTGGAAAGATTTGCCGGTGGCAGTCTAAACATGATTTGTTTACAAACAATCCCTTGATATGCTATGCAATTTGGATCTTTCATCACCAAAAGGCTTGTAGGGCAGCCTTAAAGCCGCAACCAAAATCGCCTCCTCACAATTGGACGGCTGCGAGCGCTAGTGCATTGGGACAATATCTAGTCCACCACATCCTCTCTGCCTTCTATCCCTCTGTGGATTTTGGTTCCCTGTGGAAACACAGCCCGAGTCTATACTCAACAATTACATCTGTGCCCAGGAGGATCTGCTCAGATGGAATCTATGAGTTCAATACCTCTGCACTCCAAACAGAGACCGCCTCCTGCTAGGGCCAGCAAAGACTGTCATTATCAAGTCATTTTGTCACTGAACACTTAAAAGAAGCCTCTGTGAAGAGGTGATTAAGTCTGATAACTTGATCACTTTGCACTGCAGCTTCTGTGGTTTCATTCCCAACAGTCACCCTACCTCCATTGCCCTTTCTTATCCCTTGCAGCATCAAGTTCCAGGAATGTGCCTCAATCTAATTTCCTCCACGGAGCCTTCTTTCATCCCTATAGCATACCAAGTAATCACCCATTTGAATTCTAAAGCACAGTTTTCATGTTACTAGCTCTACTTCTATCCCCCTAATCCCTATTTTCTTGATTTCTCCATCAAGATGGTAATCTTGTCAAGAGGAAAGACTACATTATAATCCCCTGCCTGATCTTGTGCGTGTCAGACTACAAATACACAGCAGACTCTAAAACGCAGCTCCTACTGAACTGAACTCTAATCTGGGTGTATTGCCAATGTAGTTCCTGCTGCTCAGCATAGCATCTTACCCACCAAGTTTCTGTCTCACTATCTGTTAAATGTGCTCTCTAACATGAGCCCTGTCCAACTCTCTTCATTAACAATGCTGTGTGGTTGCCCTGGTTTGCAGACATAAGAGGTATACAGTATATTTGTAAAATTATAAGAGAAGAGAGAGTGCATCACTTTATTGAATTACTATGGAAACCTCAACCACAAATGGAGATTTCTGATCAGATGTTCTTTTGCTCTACAAGATTTTGATGAAATAAATAGTTTTAAAATATTTTTGTTTTAGCAATTTCAATTCAACGGACAAAACATTGCAGAAGCCAGGCATGTAACCCTGTGTTCGGCAACAATACAAGAACACGGACGGAACACGGCAATATGAACAGTACGCACTCATCTGAGGCACCCTGCACTATCCTTGTATAACTCCCTCTGTGATGCTCTGCATGAACATACTCAACACATGTCACTAATTATAGCTCTGAAAAATTGGGCCTGGGAATGCATCTCAGTGGCAGAGTGCTTGCCTGTGACTATGGCAAATCAATAACCATTTAATTAAGCAATGCATTAAATATGAATCATTTTATTGTTTAATTGAACAGCAAATCGAAGTAATTATTTTAAAGGCATGGTCTCAAATCAGAAGGTGAAGTTTAGATTTACAATTTTATTTCCTCCTGTTCTCCTCATTCTTGTTTGTTTAAAATCAGAAGTTTTGAACGGGTAAATAAAGGATGTCTTTCTCTTGGTCTTTTATAACTCAATGATTTCAAGGCACTCCCAGAACCCTGAAATATGCCAAAGCAAAGCTGAAACTAATTTTGCTTTTGAAAATATATCTGTAATACTAAACCCATCTTTTATCTATTTTCATTGTATTATATTTATTTTATATCATATTTCCTATCCTTACCACAAAGCGCAATACATATATATACATGACAACTTTTTGGAAGAAAGATAATATAACGTTTCCAGATTCTTCCAGAAATCCACTTCCAAGAATTTACCTTTGAAATGGTAAAATTCTCATAATTATTATATTTTAAATGTTTCCATCTCTTTTTCCTGTGTTGATCCAAGTATGAGATCAATATAAAAGCCTGGCTGGGGGGATGAAGTGGGAACTTACTGTGGCCCCTTACACTGTGCCTACCCTGGACCATATTTCTCATTTTATTCCATTTTCCCCAATGGATAGAATTCAATAGATTACTATTAAGAGATTAAGAGATTGAGAACTAACTGAAAATCTCACAAGGAATGAAAAGCAGAATCTGCACCACACCTCACAGAACAATTCGTCACATCTTCTTGGAGATCTGGATTTACTCCTTCCACCTGCTAAATTCCATTTTTCCCTGACTCAGGGCATAGATTCTAACAACACTCTGCTGTTCAGCATATCAGCTCTACCATATCAAGATTCACAAAGCAAATTCATCTCTTCTTCCTCCACTTGGAGCTTTGGCGTGCCCTGCACAGATGCAATACATTCAAATAGGGATGGACACCTTGGCCTCTTCCACCCTGCAAGATGAAGTCAACTATGCAAAAATATGTCCCAAAAAAATTCATTTTAAAGCAATTCCTACTTTAAAACCATTAGGTTATAATGGCAGCTTTTTGTTTGTACTAATTATCATAATTTATTATTTTAAATGAAAATTTAAGTATATAAATAAGCAGGAACATCTCCTAGGAATATGACAGATACATTTTGGGGAGTAGAAAGGCTGAGACTGTGTGTGGGATCTTTTAGAAAACTGTTTAGTAATTCATGTACTTTTGTATATTATGGGGCAATGCAATTTATAAGCATGATTATACAACACTGCTTGAAGTTGAAAGGATTAGCAGACACTCTTTCTGTCCTCCAAGCTCTGAAATATAAATATATTCAGCCAATAGCTTACATCAATTTCAAACATGAGTGGAAACAATTAGAGACAAATTCAATAGAAAGCAAAAACTAGCTGAATAATTATTTGTCAACATTTTGATTGACATATAGACCATTTCACAGGAAATCAGAGTAATCAAGCATTGCCCTGGCTCTGCAGTGACAAGCAGAGATCATCTCGAGAGGGAAATTCTGTCAAATATTGCACATTTATTTTCAGGCCCTGCACATCACAGAAAATCAAATATTTATTCGTTTGATTATGATGTGATTTTAAATCCCCTTGTGTTTGCTCTACAGCATAGACTCTCTTCCTCCTGATTGAACATCTGTGGAATGTTCCTTTGGCTGTAATTAATATACTCTGATTTGGTTCAGCATTGACTGTGTAGTGGCTTTATATTCTCAATTGCAGTGGAAGATGAGGAAGGACAGGAGGCTGGAGTGCGCCCTGACTCTATGGCCCATATTATAGGTACAAGCAGTTTTCCTTCTAGCTAACCAGATGTTTTACCATGTTTGTTTTGGATGCTCCATTAGGTATTTTGGGGGAAAAAAATCATTGTCAAAACTGTATTGGGATGAGGAGAAGCATCAGAAAAGAAATAACATACAGAGTATTACTACCATGGGCCATGTATATAGAACATGGATTTTAGTCAATCTTGCAGTCACATGAGTGATAAGCAGGTGGTATCACCAATTCTCATCATTGGAGCCAGGATCTCATTGAATTGACACTCTAGAAAAATGTGCTAATTGCTTACTAACATTCAGTAAGTTATAAATAGAGGAAAGGGGAGAAGGGATATAAGGAAAAAATTAACATCAGAAAAGACTATAACATACTATGACAATTGCAAAATAGCTATCTTCAAACTGAGGAGCTCTCTTAGGTGGTAAAGGGATCATAGAAAAAATGGGGTCTCTTAGAGGACACACAGTCCCCTTCTATCTAGGATGTTTTCGATCATGTCCTGTAGAACTGTTTCCTTATCCATATTAAAAGGGGAACTCCTATGTTGTGTAGGCCTTAGAAGTCCCTTTTAAGCTGTGAGATTATAATTATTTACTGGTTATGTATGTCTTGTTCCTCTGATCCTTTTCACAGCCCCTTTTTTTGCAAATGCCTATTTCTCTATATTTGAGATAAAGATAGCAATTTTCAGCTTGTACCCTTGTGATGTGACATTTTTCTCCAACTGCACTTTTGAATTTTTTATACAACTCTAAACGATAAGCTGAATCAATTGTGAGGAATGTGTGGAATGTCCATCCATAAAAGGAAACAAGATTAATGACCTCTAAATGTGAGTGGGCAAAAGCAATTTACCAGAGTGAGTGAGGGTCATATTTTATCACAGGCAGGTGACTTATTCCAACTTTGCAAATAGCTACCAAAAAAGCACAGGACCACAAGGCTTTAGCCTTTCCCTCCCCATGTGAAACCACTGTGTGTACTGGTTAAATGATGCCTACTATGTTTTAAACCCTGAACTCAATCTTCATATGTTAATGAAGATTAAAATAAATTGCCAGAGAACTCCTTGAAGCAGAAACCCACAGAAAAAGCATTTGCCTCCTCAACCTGCTCCACAGGATCTGCACTTCACCCAGCAAGACAAGGAGCATCAAATTGTGTTTCTCACTATGTGGAAAACCTTTAGTGCATGGTCTACTAATTTTGGATTTTTAAAAAATTTCCTTCACCTTGGACATCGTCCTTGTTCCACAGAAAACGTGGCTGCTAATCAGTGTGTCACATGGTGTTTGCTTTTAATCTTCTTGGTAGTCATTGTAGGGGATGTTAGAAGGTATGGAACATGCCAGGACACTGGTAAGCCTTTATAGCACACAGCAAAAAAAATAAAATAAAATAACAAAAATAAAAACACTTCACTCTCTCTTCTGAAGTTCAGGGTCCTCTTGCAAGCTCATATGATTGTAGCAGAATTTAATTTCTTGCAGTTATAACACGAAGATTCCTATTTTTTATTTTATTTTTGGTGGTCATCGGTGTGTGGCCACTCTCTGCAACTCAAGACCACCCAGGGCTCCTGGCTATGTGGTCTCTACATTTTAAAGACAGCAGTGGAGAATCTCCTGCCTGTTGCAACTCATGTTTTATAAGCATGAGTTATTTGAACATCATACCATACTGAACAGAGATTAAAGCTCTGTCATCAGGAAGATCCTTGTGCTTTTAAGGTCTAACTTGAGTAGGTCAGGCCCACTGAACAAAATCTTCTTTCTTCAAGTTGACTGTGCTAAATAACAAAAGCTAATTATGAGAGGAGTTCCATCTATCTAACACAATCACAGGTATGCCACACAGACCCAGGAGAATATTTTAATAAGGCTGTTGGGGCACTGGGAGGCATTCTCAAAGTCAGTCTGCCACATGACTATTAAAAGGAGGGTCTTGAAACTTGAGATCTGAGCCAAGATAAGGTAGCTGTTATAGCCAAGACTGGCCAGGAAAGGCAAGCAGAGAGCATCTCTGGAAATATGGATATTCATAAGAGTGATGACAGAATTATAGTTAAGATTAGGGGTAAAGAGGGTATATCAGCTAAGGAATGACAAAGCTCTCCTCTTGACAGCAACGAGAGAAATGTGAATATTTGTTGAACTGTAACTTATCATTTCCTATCTGAACATATTCTAGCATGGTTTCCTTTTGCTGGGTGACCAATCCAGTACCTGCCAACCGCGGGCAAAACCACCTTAGAAAAATATGATGAAGGCTGAAAGGATCAGAGGGTTCTACATTGTCAATAAGCAAAGAAAGTTTGGGACAAACAATAAAACAAATACAAATGGTGCTTTCTTAATGCAAAGATATGTTTCAAATTAAGAGAGTCCTGATAGCATACTAATTGGGTTCCAGTCCCAGCTCTGTTTTTTTTCTCTCTTTTTTTCTTTTTTTGGTACCAGCAATTGAACCCAGAGGCACTTAACCATTGAGCCACATCCCCAGCCCTTTTTGTTTTTTAATTTTGAGACAGGGTCTGCCTATGCTGCTTAAGGCCTCACTAAATTGCTGAGGCTGACTTTGAACTTCTGATCTTCCTGCCTTAGCCTCGTGAGCTGCTGGGATTACAGGCACGTGCCACTGAGTCCAGCTCCAGCTCTGCAATTTTCTAAGTATTTGACGTTGGGCAAGTTATTTAACTCAATTTTTTGCCTCACATTGCTTGGATATAAATGGGATAAAAAGATACCAAGCTGAAGCGAGTAGTAGTATCTGTATCTATCTAATATATATTAATGAATTCTATATAATTTAGAAAAACATCTCATGTAGTTAATATGCAGTGTAAATCAGTCATTATTATTACTACTAGCTGTTCAGGTTCCCTCTTCCTACTATAGGAGCTAGAGTTGTGAATGTTGTCCCTACCATTGACACACCACAGCTCCAACAGGTGTACCTCTGTCATAGTATGTTGCAATTATTTGCTTGCCCACTGATTCCATCTTCTGGATGGCAAACTTCTTACAGCAACAGAGTAATGGTACTTGTTGATCTGAACCTCCAAGGTCACAGTAGGTATTTTATAAATATGAGTTGTTTGAAGGTTGCACCAGACAGAAAAGTATGGCATCCTTCCAATAGGGGTTTTAAGTTGTGGCCGACATGGCCAGCTAATCACCCAATTCACATGTATACTTCTTAACAAGAGAACCTGGATTTTGGGAGGGTAGGGTAACAACAATGTGCCAGGTTCACTGTTTCAATGGCACTTTTGGTAAACTTCAGATCCAAAGATACAGAGAGAAATGCCGGTGACGTTCCTCTCTGGAATCAGAATGTGAGGTAGGAGGTGAAACAGCCATTTTTGTGACACCCAGACATAAACTAGAAGAGGAAAGACTCAAGCTAGAGATGTCAGGATGGGATGAGGCAGGGGCGTGTCACATAGAGGACTCAGGAATCTGCTGAACTAGCACTGTGAAGGCAGCTCTTGCCCCACCTACTGATACCTGAGGAAAATAAATTCCTCTTAGTTTAAGCTACAATTGTGAGATTGCTATTAAATGCAGCCAGGCACACATTTTAACTGACACATCCACTTATGCAGCATCAAAAGCCAAAGATCACCAACGGGCTTGCGGAACACAGTTAATCCATATTAATGCCATCCTCCTGCCACTCGATGATATGTAATTGGATACAGAGCCACTGTACAAGTAACTTGAGTGGGGTGAGAGGAAAAAAAAAAAACAGGGAATAATGCCTAAGGATGTGCTTAAGCATAACTTCAAGCAATGTGAAGCAATCATCCATTGCTGGGCAACAGAGAGAAGTTTCAATTTAGTGCCTCATTTTGCATATTATGTGCCATATAATTCAATTAACCTGCTAGGAAAAGCAAACCACAAACAGAAAAAAAAAAATGTAAATGTGGCTGTGGAAGTCAAGAGCACCATAAAGGAAGAGATATTCTACAAATTCATCATACTGTGGCATTTTCAGGCAATGAATACTTACGTGCAAACTTAACACACACACACACACACACACACACACACACACACACACACATTTGCCAACTGCGGTGTGTGTGTGGTGTGTGTTTATCCTTATAACTTAACAGAAGAGTTTATCATTGGAATTCAGAAGAGTATTTTTGTTAAGAACACAGACCTGAGACAGATTGTCTGGATTCAAATGCCACCTTTGTTAGTTTATAAGCAGCATGATCTCATCTTTGGGCCTCTGTGTCCTCACCTGCTAATGAGTGTAGTAGCTCTACCTCAAAGGATTATTATGAGTTAATTAATATGAAACACACAGGACAGAGCTCAGAATGATCATGATGTGTTAGCTAATGTTTCTGTAATGCTACACATATAAATAAGCTCTTAATCTCAATTGTGACTATACATCATAGTAAGTATATAAAAGCATAGCAACATGCATATCTATCCATTCATTTCTATATAGAAAAATGGAAAACCCACTGTCCTGGTATATGTGAACCGAGTTTACATATTATAAATCCTTATGAATTTTTAAAAGAATCAGTAGCATCAATCACAACAGCTACCACTTATTGAATATTTACCAGGTGTCACTGCTGTGCTGAACACTTTGCTTGCTTTATCTCATTTAATCCTGGCAACACTCAAAAATGTAGAAAGTAGTATTATGAGCCTTGTAAAGGATTACTAACTTGTTCATGGGGAAAAAGCAAAAAAAATAAGTAGGCAGGGGATCTGAAATCAGAATCCAAATCCAGATCTTTTAGTCTTCAGAGCCTGAATATCCATGCTTGGTGATGCTATCTTTATTTTTTTTGTGCTAGTTATTAATTTTGACGACACACTACACCTTGTTTTAGTCAGCTTTGTCACCCCTGTGACCAAAAGACCTGACAAGAACAATTTTAGAGGAGGAAAAGTTTCTTTGACACTCATGGTTTCAGAGGTCTTAGTCCATAGACAACCAGCTCCATTGCTCTGGGATCAAGTAAGACAGGACATCATGGCAGAAGAGCATGGTGAAGAAAAGTGGCTCAAGACATGGCCACAAGGAAGCAGAGAAGAGAGACCAAGCTTAGCTCACAAAATTTATGCCCCAAAGGCACTTCCCCAGTGACCTATCTTCTCAGCCACACCCTCCCTACTTGCCTACAGTTATCACTCAGTTAATCCCCACTAGGAGATGAATGTGCTGATTATGTTAACCCAATCACTTCTCCTCTAAATTTTCTTGCATTATCTCACACATTAACTTTTGGGGGCCATCTCATATTAAAACCATAACATACATGAAATGATTTTAAAAAGTCCTGACTTAAATGAGTTCGGTAAGTTTATACTAATACTAGAAAATACTCTTCAACTAATTTTCTATCAATAAACCTCCTACCTGTCATTTTAAAAAAAAAAAAGTATGAATAATTCCTGAATAACTGATCTGTAGAAAAATCAATGGCAAATTTCTCTTCACTTTGTTCTCCTTTCCTGCACCATGAAGAGTTGAGGGTGGATACTACTTTCTAGGACATCTTCACCCAGAACACCTATGTAATGTCAATAAACTAGAAGGCCCAGGGGCTGAATGTATGGCTGAATGTACTATTCCCTCCAGAAGGCCACACGAAAACATGTGCAGCACAACCAATAACAAGATTAAACCCCATTTGAGCTCTCTTTGGCATAATAAAATTCCACATGTTAAAATGCGGATTTATTTTAAGCCCTGGAAAGTGCTGACCATATGCCTCAGTGGCTGAGGAGATGGCTACTTAATAGGTAATCTGAAATGCAAGCCAAAGCACTAATCATGACCATCTGATCATCATGCCCCATCAAAAGCCAGAAATGAGGAGCCAGGCGACAGAGCCAGAAAGTACAACATACTTCCCCACCAGGGAGAGACCAGGAGACAGTGGGAATAAAAGCAAATATCTCTGCACTCTAAGAAAAAATACCAAAATATTTTAAAATGGTGGTAACACAGCTGTCAGCGAAGCAATACACTGTATGAAACCTGAAACATGTTCTCCACTAAACACAATACCACTGTGATCTCACTCATTCCCCTCTTACTGGGGAAGTTGACTAGGATATTCATGCTTCATAAGGGCAAAATAATTTCCAAACTCTACATCCTGAAATATGGGATCTATGCTCTTAGTTCTGTCAGCTGGGCCCAGGTTACAAAAGAACCACATCTCTTCCCAGTGTGCCTCTGTACAATCTGTTCTCCATACAAGCATGCTCCCCCACCTCTGTCCCCCTCTCTGATCCCTACACTCCTTTCAAATCACTCATTATCCACTCTGGTAATTCCTGCAATTTTCCTTCCTTCAGGAGCCTTCCCTATCCCCAGGTCAGTAAATTTTAGCTAGTATTATAAGTAATAACAATATGAATAAGTAACTGTAACATGAATCACTTACAGTCCTTGCTTTCTCATCTCTAAAATCATAATAAAACTCTTGGGCTGTAGAGTTGACATTACAGTGAAAGAAGTACCCAGAAGAGTGCTCAACTCATGATAGGTGCTAAGTTTTTCATATTTGATAATTGCAATCATTAGGAGTGTCGTTATTTATAAAATACTATTATGAATGTTTCTTTTATAATGTATCAAAAGCAGAAAAGCATATCTGTGACACTTATCTGTAGGAATAACTGAACTCAGAAGAAAGTTCTTTTTCTGAAACAGTATAATATGTTTCATGTATACATCTATGAAGTCTACTGAGGTCCTTTGGAAATTCTTCTTGGCTTGCTTTTGCCCATAATTTGATGATAAATGAATCAATAGAAAAGTCTTATTAGTGTTCCATCAAATAATTCGGACATAATTTTATTGAATATACATAACTTGAACATATTAAAAGCCAGGAACTTTCTGTAACACCATATATACTTTTCTAGAAGCACACATTTATAGGCCTCATTGTCATTTTACTTCTGCAAGAGGTATGTTGAATATTGAACTTGAAGAACTCACCACTTTAAGTAACATAATCTGTGCTATATTACATGTGGGAAAACATAAGAAAGTTCCAGTCTACAAAAAGAGTGATGTCTTTTAACACAACATAACACAACATGCTTTGGTTGGGTGGGGGGAGTGATAGTGCCCATAGCATGGGGTCATGAGCACTAGATTGAGGGTGAAAGGCCTGAATCCTCTTTATATTGCTCTGAGAACTGTCTCCCTTGAGAAATACTATTTTAATGTAAATAAACTCTTCAATTTTAAGATTTCCATGTTTCTGTAAGTGGTCCCTAACAAGACTTGTGTGGTCGAACTTCAAAATTCAGTTCACAAATAGGTCCTGTGGACAAAACGAAATTGGTAAATAGAAGAGTCTTTCAAACAATACATGAAATCTAATTAGCAGTTTGAAAAGTAGTCCACTGATTAAAAGATCAACTTCATGAAGTTCACTTGAAAATCTACTTGAGAAAATTTAAGTCTGATTTGCAATCAAATAGAATAGTTTAATAGAAATGAAATAAATCCCATTTCTACCCAAACTTCTCATTTTCAGTAAAAAAAAAGAGCAACTAAAACAGTATAAAATATGTTAAAATATACTATATATTTGAGATGTATTTTAATATGGATATAAATTTAAAAAAGGATGTCGATGAAATAGAGATTCTAACCTACACTACTGATAAATTGCAATTTATTTCTTAAAATAGTTTAGAGATACCTCTGACTCAATGCTGAACAGAATTTTATATTCCTTGCAGCTTGAACATTTCACTGGTATGGTATGCTAGAACCTTATTATAATATCATTTGTTGTAGGTTAAAAGTTTATATTTTTTTCTTAAAAATCCACCATTGTGTTTTTTAAAATGTGAAAATTAATGTGTGCTACATGACATTTGAAATACATATACACAGTGACTTTTTATGATAAGAGCAAACTTGCGACAACGTAGGATAAATCAATCTAGAGATCTAATAAGGGCTATAGCTAAAAATACATTCTGTATTATAAATTTGCAAAGAGTAGCTTTTAGGTGTTCTCATCATCTGAGTCTTTTACAAATGCATTTAATTGGTTTGGTAACTAAAGAAATAGTATGTAGTGGAGTTGTCTAAAAAGCAGTCCTCATGAATAAAAAATATGATGGTATCTTTACATCCTGTGGTATCTTATCTTCAACAGCTGACAATGCTAATGAACGTGGCCATTCAGCAAATAATATTCAGAAATATTTGTCAATAACTCCTTCTGCATATCACTAAAATCAGCGATTGATTCATACAACCAACAGTGTTTACTGAGAGCTTATTATATAATTGACCTAAAGACATCTATTGCAGGTCAAAATTCTGAGAATGTTAAGAACTTGCATCTTTGTTGGGACAAAAATCTTATCCCAGTTTGTATCCAGCACAGTAATTTTCATGGAGTTGGCACTCAGAAACTGGCCATGGAGGATGAAAGCACCAGTAGAAAATCAAAATATGTTTGTGTTCATCTTACAGTACTATACAGTCTGTAGAAACTAGTAATCTCTGTGTGTGTGGATTTGTAGAACATTAAAATAAAGTTGGCCAGAGCATCTCATTGCCATGTGCTATAGAAGAGAATACAAGACTACTTTATACATTTTAATTTATAACCATTAAAGTTAAAAATAATTTTCAAGACACATACACAGAGCAGGGGCACAGATCCTAGCTGAAATTTCATTTAAAAAACATTTTTAATCCTCACTTTTTTGTGTGTTGCTGGGGACAGAACTCAGTGCCTCGTGAATGCTAGGCAGCCATTACTTTTTAAAATTTCATTTTTTAAATTTTAAGATAGAACTAACAGTACCATTCTGATCATACATATTTTGAGCTAATATACTCTTTGGTCACCTTATTAGTTTTTCAATAAAATGTGGATCTCTTAGCCTGTTTCAAAACCATTCCATTAATCTCTCCATTTCTTTTCTCAGCATTCATTTTCATAATTTTTATGTATCAAATAAATTTTCTGAGTCACCACTTCCTCATCTGAATACTTGGATATTAATTTTTACATTTTAAGTAATTTTGAAGATTGAAGAAAAAGATTAAGAAAATGAAAACTGTGTGGCATAGTGTGAGTTTTCAGTAAACCAAAATTATTCACCATGAGCACTGTTATCATTGAAACTCCACAGTAGAAAAAGTATGGTTCCTATAATAGAAGAAAAAATAGTTTCAAGTCCTAACTGTTACTTTCCAGGTCTTGTTTTCAGGCAAGCCAGTTAATCTCCTTGGCCTCTCACTTCTTTATCTGCAAAGTAGTGATAACAGGTGATTGGCTGATGGAAGTGTGGACTTAGATCAAGCTATCCAAGAGAGAAGAGGACTCTAGCTGAAAGCCAGCAGGAGTTTTCTTCCTTTCTCTTTGTTCTATTTGTACCTTGTACTCTACTTACAGGCTAATTGCCACTTGTTTTCTGTCTGTCCTTTTCTGACTCCAAAAATTTTTGTCCCCCAACTTAGAATGCACTCTGGTGTCTCATCTCTCAATACCCATTATGTGAGGGTCAGCTCAAATGTTTCATTTACTAAAAGATTCAGGACTTTTCCCTCAATAAATATCCTCTCTCATATATCTTACCATATCTTTCCAAATACAATGCATATATACATATATGTGGCATATATGTATATATATTTTATTTCCCTTACTAAAGACTGTAAGCTAGGAAAGGTAAGGATGGGTTATGTCACTTCCCTTCACTTATCATAGATGACTTACGCCAGTGTCTTGCACATAAAGACAATTCAATAAACTTGGGTTCACGACATTATAATTTTCTGTGTACTTTGGTCTCCAATTTGTTTTATAACTTCTTCTCATCTGAAATAATTTCTCCATTTAGGAATATTTCACATCAAGCAGAATACATAACTTTTATTTTACTTTCTATTGATCTACCCACACATCTTTTCAAATTCTCCCTGAAGATAAGGTACTGTGGGGAGTCACAGAGGACAGCTGGAGAAGACTAAGTGTAGCTCAAGGGAATTTCAATAGTGAAATGACATGCCCTACTTTTGGCATTTGAAAAAAAAAAAATTCAGCAGAAGAAATGAGCAAGATAGGTCTGTCGACTTACACATTCAGAGTTGGCTCACGGGATTTGGGATTCTGCTTCCTCTCCTCCGATTTGTTCAAGTTATCCCTAAACAAAGGATCCAGAGAAGATTTATTCTTGAAACTTAGTTCCAATTTCCAGTGGTGGCCTTAGTGATGAAACCATAACAGTGATCATTGCTATTATTCTCATTTATGGGGTAATCTCATTTTCCTACATCTCATTTGAATAGCAACCTGATTCTCCCACATAATTGTTATTAAATCCATCTTATTTATGCAGACCCTGTGGCTCAGAGTGACTAACTGAATTGACCCAGAGTGACTAACACACCTACATGACAAAGGATTCCAGATAGAAACTCTTCTCCTGGCTCCAACACCCACCCTCCTTCCAGCCCATCACCCTCCATCAGTTCTCTTATTCTTCATCTTCCTTTAAACTGGCATCTCTGAAATGTTGAGAGGCAAATAATGAAAGGAAAAAGTAAAATGGTAGTGCCAACAGGCAAAGGAAAAGATATCAAACAATTTCAGTGTGAGAAGTAACTATAAATCTTATAATCGTATAACTGTTTCAAATAACAAAACAAAAAATAGCTAAGGTCTGAAATGAGTAAGGACACCTTTCTCCCCGGAATTCTCAGATACTGATAAGAGGAGATTGATATAACCCAAGTTATCTGAAAGTTCTTATTCAAGAGATGTAGGATAAAACAAAACCAAAACAGGACGGAGTCCAAAGCTTCTATTCAGAAGGGTGCCACGGTTCCCTCTCAGCACATGGACCAAGGGACAGTCACCTCTGAGCAGCTTCTGTAAGCTAATTTATACTCCCTTCTGTCTCCATCCTGAAGCTTAAAGCAAAGCAAGCAGAGTCTGGGTGCTCTGGGATATTTCTCACTTCACAGGCCTGTCAAGTTTGAAAGATACCCATACTTGTTTTACTTTTCTTAAAACCTTTTCCAGCAATGGAAAATACATGTTCTCTTCTACCAGTCATTTTTTAACTTTTGTCCATAAATAGATTCCAAAGTCACACGGTTCACTATCTGAATACCTGTTTCTATTTTTCTAACTCACAACAGTGAGTCTCCCCTCCCCACCAGTACCAAAGGATAAAATAAAATTTGGTCACTGAACTAAAAGATGGGCTACCAAACATCTGCCCGCAAACCAACTTGCTAAACAGCACTGGGGATGTGTTTCCCCATATAAATGTAGCATTATGTAATCTACCCAGAATAATCAGAATAGCACAAAAGCAGCATTAATGAGGACTCTATTTCTTTCTACTTAGGCCTCCTACGTAACACTATCTTCATGTAATTTGGGTTTGTTGTCTAAAATAATTATTTCTATATTAAAATGATTGTAACAGTTTTGCAGTTATATATGTTCCTTTTTTAAAACCACAGATCCTGTACAGAGAACAAACAGAAGGACTAAAATATTAACCATGGAAAAGATTCAGGCTGGTATCATGCACACAAGTATTTGTTACATTGGGAAAGGAGGAAAAATTGAAAGATGTTATAGCAACATCCTTCAGTATTTTCTAGCTTCTGATAGAAATCTTAAACAGTGTTTCTAAAAATTGTACTATATTAAGAAAATCAAATATAAATAAATATATTTTAGATTCATAATCTGAATTTACATAACAAAGGAGAAACCATCATTTAAAAATGTTGGTATAATTGTTATTTCCCCAGAAAAAAAAGCTTTAAGGAAGTCTAATTTAGGACAGATAAGTGGGAGAAGTTTAAATAAGACCTTAGAGTAAAGGATATTTTAGAATGCCAAGAGGTTAAAAAAAAAAAAAAAAAAGCAATATTTCTTGAGAAGACTCGTAAAATCATTGTAAACCAGTTTTTAAAGTGTTAAGGTATCCATTGTCAATACTGGTTCTAATGTACATTCTTGATCCTTTAGAGAAATAAAGTTCTGTGTGGATGACATTAAAAAGGCATTTCAAAGTGACAGAGCAGCCTTCTTTAAAAAAAAAAAAAAAAAAAATCCCAAAATGTATAGATTGAGTTTTGACAATGATATTGAACATAGTTTTGATGCTGGTCACAATGGGGAAGGGGCTCTAAGGGCAGAGGGGTTTATAAGTTTGGTAATACTGGGGTGGCAGATGTTTTCTGGGTGTCCCCGGGGCCAGCTGTGATGAAGCAAGCCTGCTGTACTAGCAGTTTTCTGCATGCTCCCAACAGCACAGCCTTAGCCTCAGTGAGCTGCCAGTTGGCCCACATAGGCCTTGAACCTGTGACTGTGACCTTGCTCACGCCAAGGCCCAATACTTGTGAGTAAAGCATCTCAAAATTTCTGAAAGGTCCTTCTGAACTCAATTACTTCTGTCAGGCACTTTTGTACATACTCTGGGACCTTCTTTGGCTGGATCCATTCTAGAAAAGCTTGACAGCGGCTATAGTGAAGTCATGAGTTAGATATGTACATAGCTTCTGAAATCTCATTCCTACAATAGCACTATTTCATTGGTTAAAAAAAAAAAAAAAAAAAAAAGTCCAAGGTATAGAATGATACAGAATGATACTGCAATTCCCCCAACTGATAGTGCTATTTAACTTCAGAACTGGGATACAAACTTGGTTCTTCTGAGTCCATATCCATTGGTAGTCCTCCTAAACTGCACTATAGTTCTATGCATTAATTTCAATTTAAACCACCTGCAAAGGGCCTTCAGCAACTTTATCTGTTAAGAAAAATGACGTAACCCAAAGAAACATTCCATAACCCAGGACTTCAACAGACAAAGGACAGCAAGAAACTGAGAAAGCATTTATTCCCACAACACAGGTAAGGCAGGAAAATATTTCTACTTGCCTTCTTGCAGTATGAAAATTTGAATGGCTTGTGATGAATGAAAAAGTTCAGAATATGAATCCAGCTAGGAAGATGACATAGCAAAATCATTAAAAGTTAAGACGCTGGGGTCAGATACCTCAGGTCATCTTCTAGCCTTGTTATTTACTATCTGGGTGGCTTTGGGCAGGTTACTTAATCCTCTGCACCTCAGTTGCTTCCCAGAAATACACTCAAGAGGCTAAAAAATAATATTCATGATTCCTATTTGAAGGAGCCCTAATTAGGAAGGGCTGTTGCAGCTAGCTGGAAGCCATGGGTTCCACCTGATATGTATGTGACGCACCTGTAGGCACCCGCAAACCTGAAGGTATATAACCGGGTGAAAGCGGTCCGAGTTAGGAGAACGGAGAATTCAGTCAGCCGGGCAGTCACTCGGTCGGTCAGAAGAATCAGAGCGGCCAGAACGTAGGCAGAGCGGTTACAGAAGAGAAAAGATAGAAGACAGAAGAGAAACCAGATAGAAGAAGTAATGACTGGTCAGAGTTAGGCCGAGGCTCCTGAGGAAGACAGAAGACAGAAGAAAGAAGAAGGAAGAAAGAAGAGAGAAGAAAGAAGCTCTAATCTTTCTCTAAGCTAAGCTCTATCTTTTCTTTCTCTCTAAGACTCTACTCTAAGCTAAGACTCTACTCTAAGCTAAGAAGCTCTATCTTTCTTTAAGACAAGAAGAAAAGCTCGCTTTACTCTACTCTAAGCTAAGACTCTACTCTAAGCTAAGAAGCTCTATCTTTCTTTTTCTCTAAGACTCTAAGCTAAGAAGACAAGAAGAAAAGCTCGCTTTAATCTTTCTCTCTAAAAATCTTTCTTTCCCTCTCTAAGCTCTCTCTAAGAAAGTAGAAGTAAAAGTAGTAAAAACTTAACTCTGCCTCCGAGAGTTTTCCTCCCGGTTTTCGGTACCAGGCAGCTTACACCTATTCCTTTCTCCAACTGTATTGTCTATTATGGGCCTTCTTAATGCACACTGTGAATTTTTTCTGAACTATAAAATTTTATTGCATAACCTTTAAGCTAAAAAGTTTATTTCATCACATATGTAACTTTAAAATGATCACAATAACCGTTGTGGCTTCATTTGGAACTTGTTTAATTGTTCATATGCCAAGAACCTGAAAACAATGAACATGTCTTGCTGTCCAGCCAGTAGTACTTCTCACTAAACTCACAGCTACAGAATTTGCGGGTAGCATGACTGCCTATTAATGGTTACCATATAGTATTTTTAGGTGAAGATTAAATAAGACATATAAAGGACTACTACAGAGCTGAGTGTATAATAGGCCCTTAAAAAACCACAGCTGTTATTTTTCAGAAAGGAATAATTGCACTTCTTAAGTTTTACTATTGCTTTCTGATTAACCAATGCACCTCCAAAGCTCATAAAAGGGTGTCAAATAAAAACTGTGTAACTATTGTAGACCTCTTCCCTCTCTACAGTCTCTCTAGGTAAGAAAGAAAAGCATTTATTTTCATTAATTCTCTTTTCTCTTTTATAGTTAGGGATAGTGGGCAGGAAAACTGTTAAATACAGGAATGGACATTTAAAACCTAAATGCACAGTGATGGAACTATTCTACCAAGTGACATATTGCTACAAAACCTAACTTTTAAATGCACTTGCAAACTTGGAAAGGACTCAGAAGAGCTGAAGAATGGTCACTACTGCCTTTTCCACCTCAGCTCCTGTTTGGTGAAAGCTGCTCATTCCTTGTAAAAGTTTATTGACACTAATTAAAAAAAATTGTGACTACAAGAAAAATTGCAGATATGGAATTTTAAATTGGATTATTAAAATGACTAGTATGCACCTAACCAGATGCCACTTTCTACAAGGGGATTTCTTTAAATAATGCCATGTAGCACTGTCTGCAATGAGCAAGAAGAAAAATCATGACAGCATCATCAACCATTTAGCAAAATGTGTCCTGGAGCTCCATATTCTATAGGAAACAGAACACCCATTGATACCCAGGTCTTCATTTTCCACTTGCAGGATCTTCTGCAACCAACTCCATGGATCTTTGAAAGCTCTGTGTTTCCCTAAGACCATACATGGAGATCTTTTGGGCCTTTTGTCATTTTCACTTATTGTGGATGGAAATTAATTTTAATATCTATCAGATGTAGTAAAGCATAATAAGAAAGGGCAGATTGATTGATATTAAGACAAACATTGAACCTATTTATTGTCTTTGGCTGCCATTTTGCTGCAAATGTTTCTATGGCCGCATTTACTGATGTAGCTCCTGCCTATATAATTTTATTTTCCTTTCAAACATTTTATTGGCACTAAAATAAGATATTACCTGGAAGGGAATGCATAAAATAAAATTGGAATGTCTCAGCTTTGCTACCTTTTTAAAGTCAAGAGCATAATGCATTATTGAGGTAAAAACTGTCTCTGATTCATAGGGACAGATTGATGACAAGATAATATGGTACTCTGTACATAGTAACCTTTGTTTTCTTTAAGTCATCAAATGAGTTGGGTCTTTACCTCATCAGAGCCTTCCTAAATGCATCATTGCAAGAGATCATCTCTCCACATTACTTTATCCATTATCTATAGAGCATGTTCATCCAATTTTCTCAGCAGTTTATGAGAAGAAAAAAAAATAAAATTAAAAAGTCCTACTTCCCCATACATCAGGGTGATTTATGCTGATGCTTGAGCCTGAGTATTCTTGTTTTCTCTGGCCCTTCTATTTGTTTAGTATATGAAGTAGGAAAATTAATATTCTTCTGAAAATCTCTCCTCTGGTCTCTACTGATTTGAACATAAAGTTCAAAAGGAGATGGTATCTTATAAAGACTCTAAGCTTACTGCATTAAATTAACAATACTAATCTCTGTGTTTCATATGGTACTTACACAGAGCAGTTTATAGACATTAAATGAAAATGCCAAAGCTGTCCTTTAGATAAAAGGCAATAATGGAAACTCCTCTAGATACTCCTTCAGGTCTTTTTAAAGGATACACTTTAGCTAGCAAATAAGGGGGAGGAAAGAGAGCCACACTGACTAGGTTTTCCTCCTCCTTAACCTTCCCCAACTTCCGACCTTTGAAAACACCACTAACCTGGAGGAAATAAGTAGCAGAGAAGGAAAAGGAGAATGGCAAGAAGAAGGGGGAAAATGAAAGAAAAAATATATACGTAAAAATATCATCCAGCCATCGTCCTTCTCAGAGCATAACAAGACAACTATATCAAATTCAGTTCCACTCTCCCTGCCAGGCCCACCCTAAGGAAAGAACTAAGATGAAAGAGACAAAGCCAACTATACCCTTGAGCTCTTTCATACATGACGGAAAGGATGGAAAGAGATAAGAGAAAAAAGCTGCAGAAAGACCTTATGATTCTATACACTTTAATAAAATTCCTGTTCACATTCCCTTATCGTCTTGATTTTACTTTTCCCACTTGTCTATAGGGATAGTACATAATTCTCTTTAGTCCCAACCAACTCTACTTTTGATTTCATGTATTCATTAATTCAATAGCATCTACTGGAAATCTTTCACATCCCTGGCTGGCATTAAAGATATTGTACATAAAAGGAAATAATCAATAGCTTTGGAGTTGGCATATCACTACCTTTGGGCTGTCTTAAAGTTGGGGTATATGATAGAGGATCCTAAAGATAAAGCCAGGGATAAAGAGCCACAATAGTGCTACGATAGGGATTTGCACCAGGTGCTATGACTCCATTCAAAAATGATTTGTCCAGACATAGTTTTTTGTCCTTGTATGGAAATTTAAAACACATGAAAATTGCTAATGTGCACAATTTTATTTCTATAAGAAAAAAAAATAACAATTACTCTTTTCTTATTCTAGAAATTGGTAGTCTCCATTGTAAAGTATAGAAAAAAGTACGAAAAGAAAAAATTATAAAAGATTATGAGTGTAGCTGGGCATGGTGCTGCACACCTGTAATTACTAAGGCTCGGGAGGCTGAGGCAGGAGAATTGCAAGTTTGAGGCCAACCTCAGCAACTTAGCGAGGTCCTAAGCAACTTAGTGAGATCCTGTCTCAAAATAAAAAATAAACAGGGCTGGATATATGAATGATGTTTCTATTCATTTTTGTGTTGAAGATTAAGTTGAACAAACATTTAATAAGCACACTGAACAAATGTCGCCAAAGCCAGAGGTACCTGGTGGAGGGAAAGGAAGCCTGTGGTGACACAAGCTGGCAGTGAGTCACATTGTCCAGTAGCTCACATTCTGCATGCTACCATGTCCCCTAGCTGGTGTGGTCCTCCTTAAGTTGATTCACAAATCAAACTCTAGTGTTATCTCAACTAACACTCACCATGGAGACAACAGAAATAAATAATTTCTAAAAGGAAATCTTGAATTGCAAACAGCCCAAGTAATGCCCAACTCTGTGGTTTCAGTCCTACGGCAAGAACAAGAAATGAAGATAAATTCAAACCAGATATCAGTAGGTCCCAAAAAATGTTAAATCATCAAGATGATCTCTGAGGTCAGAGTTCTATTCTGTTATGTAAAAGTGAAATTCACTTGAAAGGTATTATGTGGGCTTTTAACAGCTGCTATATTAAGGCTCAAATAAGAAAAAAAAAAAAAAAAACCCTGCATATTATGAATTAGTAGGCATTAAGAATGTTTAACTTCCATTTATATGTACCATCTATGTGATAACTGGTTTAACCATTAAAAGCTAATATACAGCTGAACTTAAAACTAAGTTCTGAAGCACAGAAATAAATCAAATTAGGGTCAAGATGTAAAGAAACAAGTAAATGCAATCACATTACTCTCACTAAAATTATCACACACATTCCACTTTTACAAACAAAGAGTTTTAACAAATGTAATATCTACATAATATACTGATATTTTAATGAGCACAAAAATGGTTTGTTTCATTGACAAAAATCTTTAAAAATTTATGTTCCAACACTTTACATTTCAATTTTTATGTGTCATACATATTTTAAGAGCAGCTATGTTTTATTTATAATTTATAAAAACAAATAACATTTTAAGAAGTAGGTGTTTTCTAGCTCTGTTTTTAACTTATAGGGCAAATAATCAAAAACTTTGATGACTAGTATCACTGACCATGGGGAACCATCATTCAGACATCAATGTGGGTTCTACTATTTCTATATGTGAATAGAAGAATGGGCCTAGGGGAAAAAAAAAAAGAATCACAATTGATTTGTGAAAAACCATGTGTGTACATAATCATTTTGTCAAAAACTATGAAAATGAATGAAAGGACAATGCAATTAAAGATATTATGTATTGGGATAGGCAATGCTCTTTCTAAAACATTAAGCAGAAGCATGATCTAAGTAACATTAACCTTTTCTAGGGACTCTAGCTCATCCAACTAAATCCATAACAGCTGGAGAAGTATGAATTTCTCTGACAAATACAGTGGTTCTGGAGGAGGATGGCTGACAGAGAAAGGTCTGCTAATATGGTTTGACTTGGAATTAATCTCCAAACTAGAACAGTCTACACTAATTCCTGCTCTTCTTCCTCCTTCCCCTCCTCCCCCCCTCCTCCTCCTTCTCCTCTACTTACTCTACCTCCTCCTCCTCCTTCTTCTCCTTCTTCTCCTCCTTCTTCTTCTTTCTCTCTCTCTCTCTCTCTCTCTCTCTCTCTCTCTCTCTCTATTTTTATAAGAATGCATAGTTCTTCAGTAACTGCATTTTGTCCCCAGTGCAGATTGGGGACATTTTTTTTCATATCATCAAATCTATATTAGCTGCTTAATACCCACATGACAGGTATTTTGAGGCTAGTACAGTTTGAAACATTTTCTATATAACTCATTTAAAATTCTCACAATAGATTTATAAGATAAATGTTATCATGACCCCTTTGTACAGATCATGATAAAATAAGAGATTGAGGGACTCATCCCAAGGTTATATAGCTATTGTTTACAAAACCAGTCATTCTTGTCCGGGGTCTGTATCTAACCTTTGCTATTTCCTGAGGAAGACTCTAAGGCACAGAAGAGTCCAGTCTTCTATGTACTTTATACTGTTTAACACCATTCCTGAAGTCATACCAGGGCTTTTTCTATATGTGGGGATTTTCATGAACATAAACTCCAAGGTTGGAAAGTATTTGGGCAGAAATCTCTTGCCCCTGTCAACATTTTTAAAAAGAATGTTTTTGGAAAAAGAGATGTTTAAAGTAAAATGTATAAGTTATTAGTCATTACAAAAATTATACCTACAACTTAAAATATGTTAAACTTTTTATAAAAAGCTCATTTAAATAATTCTTAAATTTGTGTCTTCTAATCTTCCATAACAATGTGTGTCTACACCAAAATACTTGTTAGTGTGTTATATAAACTATCTACAATTGATTAAAATTCCCCTTTTTCCCCAATAGTACCAAAATTAATAAACTTCACTTAAGATTTGCTCCAAGTTGAACAAAGTACAAATCTGAACAGGCAGAGAGAGCAACACATCAAACTTACTTTCAAATGCTTGAAATTCAACACTGGCATTCAATTTAGAGAACAAAACGATCAATCATACTTAACTTAAATTTTATACCTTAACTTCATTTTGTAAAATTACAAATGTGTAGAATCTAAAAATATACATATAAGTAAAAAGTATTTAAAAATTTTAATAACTTATGTTTCCTACTGGTTTAATCCTTCTTTTCCTTTCAATAAAAATGGGTGGCTCAATATCATTTGGTTTCAACTGTTTCTACAGGTCATATTCAGAGCTGAGTGAACACCAAAAGTGTTTAACAGACTTTGATCTTATTTTTATCGCATGGCTCATAAAACTGATTTAGAAACCTAAAGATGTGTCACTAAAATACTGAATGATGAACAGTCAGAGCTTATTGAATTCCTCAAATCTAAAAAGAATGGTTGACCATGAAAGCAAACATTCTTCAAATGTAGCCAACCACATTTAGAAAACTCTTATAGGGATCTAGAAAATTCTGAACTGCCCAACTGGTAATGCGCTAATTTTTCAAAACCAATACACAGTGTTTAGAAGACTCCTCCTTCTGCATAGATGCCTGTTATAATCCCTATGACAAAGTGATTTGGCTCTCCTTTGGAATTATAATGGAAACCCAGAAAATTTGGAAAAAATTCCAAACATCAGCATGTTCAGAATCATTTCCTATATGGACATCCTCCGGGCATTACATCTGCTTCATGGAATCATCATCACATTTCAACTGTCAGCAGCATCCAGCTTTTCTCTTGGCCATGTACTTCATTATATTTCTCCTGCTGCTGATGGGCCTATGTGATGGATGGAGGCCCTTCTAGAATGTGTTACTCAGCTGCAGAGGTACTGCAATGCTTTGAGTAGCACACCAGAGTATCAGCCTGAAATCTGTGCTGCAAGGCCCACATTGGAAAAAAAAAATCAACCCTAAAGGCTTGCAAAACTAAGTATTCATTTTAAATGGCTAGTTATTCCCAAGGCAAGGCAAAAACAAGTTAAGACACCCACAAAATTGAAATGTAAACCAGTAATGCCCTTCTTACTTAAAGAAAATGAAACAAATGCTTCTGGATGTCTTAAGGTCTTGCAATAAAGCTAGAACTTCACAGATTCTCTCCTAGAGCCAGCATGATGCTCATTTAACTACAAAGCATGGATTTTATACTAAGATACCTGATTTACAATATGGGCATGTGTGATCATGGGAAAAAAACATGACTTCTATAAATTGGGGTGTTTTCCTCTTTCAAGAGATAAAAATACCCATTCCTAGAGTTGTTGGGGTATTTTACTGAGGTAGTAAACTTCTGATCATAATTTACTTATCACTTGACATAAAGAAAATTAAGGTTAATTGTTTTATAGGTATTTTTAGGTATAGGTATTTTTATTTTCAGTAAAGTGTATTTACTGATAGTTATGCTTGTTCTTAATCTGTTTCTGTCTAGTTCAGATACGATGAAAGTATCATCAGATTGATTAAGAAGCAGGGAAGAGAGTGATTGGTAACTTTCTGGATAAGAATGACGTCCAATTTATTGCTGTGTAACCAATTTCCCTTAAACTTAGTTGGTTACAATAGTCAGCATTTGCCTCACAGCCCCTCTTAATCGGGACTCTGGGAGTGCCTCAGCTGGGTGGTTCTCATACAGGATCTCTCATGAGGTTGCAGTCAAGAGAGGAGCCAGAAATGCAGTCACTGGAAGGTTTGGCAGGGCTGGACAATCTGCTTCCAATAATGGCATATTCACATGAGTTTTGGTGGGATGCCTCACTTCTGTCCATGTGGGATTTTCAATAGATGAATCTAGACAAGAAGACTGGTTTTCTCAGAGTAAGCGATCTGAGAGAGAGAGAGAGAGAGAGAGAGATAGACAACACACACACACACACACACACACACACACATACACACACACACACACACACACACAACAGGATGAAAACTGCAGCACCTTTTATAACATAATCTTGGAAGTGACATAGCATCACATCTACTATAGTCTACTGGTCATCCAGGTCAACCTGATATAGTAAGGGGGGACTGTATAAGGGCATGAATACCAGGTGTAGGGATCACTGGAAGCCAAAAGCATTTACATATCATCTCTCAAATTATGTTTTTCACAAGTAAACCAATTATTTGAAGCAAGAAGCCAGAGAGTTTGAACTACCTGCCTATAATCCAGATTAAGAATACGTACTCAAAATGCCTCAAAAGCATATACTATTTCATATTTTTCTTCACATCCTCTTGCTTCTTTTAGTTGAATAATAGTCACTTTTATTTTAACACTAAGTAGTTGAATTTTAAGTTATAAAAACTAAACTTCATTTTTAATAACAAAAATATAAATAAAATAGTGCTTATGCCGGGTGCAGTGGCACACACCTGTAATCCCAGCAGCTCAGGAGGCTGAGACAGGAAGATTACAAGTTCAAAGCCAGCCTCAGAAGTTGTGAGGCACTAAGCAACTCAGTAAGACCCTGTCTCTAAATAAAATACAAAATAGGGATAAGGATGTGTCTCAGTGATCAAGTGGCCCTGAGTTCAATCCCTGGTACTCTCCCCACCAAAAAATAGTGCTTTGGGTGGTAGATAGTTAGTATAAATAAGATCATAACAATAAGAACAGAAATTCTATTTTAAAATAAAAAATATTAAAAATTTAACCCTCCATTTAACAGCAAGATTAGGCCTTATTCCAATTCAAACTTCCTAAAAATTTACCCTATACCTTTTTTTTAAAAAAAAGTATGGAAACAAGTAGGAAAGAAGTATTGTTTAATTTACTGTCTGTAAAGATCTCATTCTAACTTGGAGCCAACTATAATAATGCACTGTACAGAGTGGAATCAGTCCACAACGATGGGTAATGAACTATGACCCAGTGTTATTCCAAGGTAATAGCCAATTTTAGGCAGTTTCAATAACAGCCAATTTCAGTATTAAACAATAATCAATACTTGGTCCATCACTTCTGCTGAGATGCAGTCCATGTCACTAAAGAAATAATGCTTGCCAGACAGGTAACTGGAAAACTATCACACCTATTTCTGTCTGTGTTTTTAAATATCCCAGCTCATTTTAAGACTTAAAGAAATCAGCACATATTTTCTTGCTTCAGAGGGAGTGTTTTAAAAACAGAAATGAAGATAAAATACTGCACTATCAATAGACTCAATCTTTTAAACACTTTAGCATTAAAAATTCTAATAACAAATCATATTTATGGAAAATGTTAATGACTTGCCAACAGCACTGAAGTAATCCTTTTAGCTCTTTGCTATACTTGTTGAGTTGGTCTCTAGTCTGAATTTCTTAGGGTGATAACCAGAAATTTGGTTCTAACAGACATGGAGGATCATAGATCTGACAGACTGTGGTGTGTGTGTGTGCATGTGTGTATGCAGGGACCCACACAGTACACTTCTACCTCATCCACAGGATCATAGGAGTGGCTTTCTCTACATCTAACTCAAGTGAGCTTTCTGGAGGGTTAAAATGATCTGGGTGGAAGTAATATTAAAGAGGTAATAGTTTCTGGCAATTATAGGTTCAATTTAGCCAATAAAGTTATGATGAATGGATAATACTCCTTAATTGTTTTCAACACTGTCTTAAAGACAGCAGTGTTTTCACTTTGGCAAGTTGTCTTTGAAGTCTGAGAATACTAATTCTTAGCTATTCCCCTCTGTAATGTCCCTCACTGTGGGTGGGGTGGTGAAGCTTGGCTTGAATGTTCCATCTAATAAATCAAGAAACAGAACTTGTCTCCCTGCTCTTATTCCAGGGGTTCTCAGCCCAGCTGGTACCTTTTCATCTACTCTGCCATTATGGGTCCCATTCATAATAGTGCAATATCTTTGTCCCATCTTGTCCTCCCTTCATGAGATTTACCATATGTGAGCAACCTCTGAATTCATATTTTTAAAATGTCAGTTTCAGTTAAATAAATTTAGTTTTAAATAAAATATTTAACTGTCATAAAATTTTTTTCCATTTTTTCCATAAATGCAAGGAGCTCATACAAAAGACTTTGTAAACAAGATCCAGTGCCTTCTCACTATTCAGATTTACCCCACTGTCATGATGCAGACAGAGCCTCATAGTTGTTCTCTTGCTAAAAATGGAGAGTCACAGGTTTTGGAGGGGTGATAAAGATATATTTGCAGTAACTTGAGGCTGTCCGCTGATGCTATCAAAAGACTGAAAGAAAACATAAAAAGCAGTGCTTCCTTATTATGTGATCCAACTATATTTTAATGCCAAGTCCTTGTGTCATGGACAATCAGCTTACTTCCACCAACAGCTGTGTCACACACATTTGAAGGACCTGTGGCCTAGACTTTGAAGAAGTGAACAGGTTGCTAGCCTGAACATGGCCACTGCAACGTTAGATAAATCTGGTTTGACAACAAAGATACAATGAGATCACCACACTTAGCATTATGGCCCTCAATGACATTGAACTCCTGAGGCCTCCAGTACCTCTACAGAACAATGGGAATATCATGGAGCATCACTAGATGCTAGCTAGTGCAGACCCTTTTCTAGACTGTAACTGTCTTCACTATCTTTTTTTTTTTTTTTCATTTTCAATATTTGCTTTTGTATTTTAATTCCCAAAGTAGGGGAACCTTTGAAGCACAACAGAAACTGCCATCTTTAGAACAATTACAACATGAAATGAATTGTACCAGCTTCCAAACTTGATTACCTCAAATATAAACTTAAGAGGGACATTTTTCAAAGTTAAATCAGAATCTGGACAAGTTGACCTCAAACCTTGTCCTGAAATGACTCTTCCCTTGGGAACCCTGGGGAGGACACTTAACCACCCTCTGTTCTTGGTAAAGAACGATGATTATTTTTAAATCAACAGGAGATCCTACTTTCCTCTTCTCATTGCAGCAAAAATATTTCACAATTCTTTTAACCAGTCTAAATTCAGAAGAGTTCTGTCTGAAAAATGCTGTCACCAGAAATATATTCATTCAAGGAACTTTGTATTCTTTCATCTGTGAATAAGGCAGCTCTATGTTTGAGGTCTATTTTATGCAATGTAACTTTTTAGGCCAGATTTCTAAGAGTTAAGTCCATTTTATTCTTCCTATATTTGGAGCATTTTGTGTTTTGGCCTCACTTCTCATAGTTTGAATTTAAAAAAATGGGATCGATAAAGTTGGAAAATATGGGATGGAGCAACTTTACAACACTTCATACAACCTATGACGTGGTATTTCTCTTTGTCAGATAGGATCACATAATGAATACTGCAATCACACTTTTTAAAATAAAGTGTTTCTTTATCAAGAAAGAGGAAAAATTTCTGTAAAATCTATGATCGAGATGATTTAAAGAAGACATAAAAGTGAATTAAATGTTGTTTCAACCATCAATCTTCCAAAGTACACATTCCAAGAACAAACATGGTACAAATATCTTAGCAAAGACAGTAGATTTTTATAGCAGCACTTTAAGATCCAGGACATAGATTATGAAAGTAACTCAGAAAACAAAATAGAAATGCCAAGTTAAACATGGTAGCTTTTAACAAATAAATGATAATCAAAAAAGGTAGAAATCCAGATTGAGAGTCTCTATGGCCATTTGTGGATCACTGATGATCTTCTTTTCAGTTCGTTTTTAATGTTACACACCCAATGGTCTAAATTGTAGAAGGCATCTGGCCTGACTCACTTAAAGAACTCTATTTTAATTCCAAGGGTATATAATTAGAATACTAGTATTCTAGCACTTCAAGATATTTTTAAAAGTTGTTTGAAAACTGCTATATCATCACAGAAGGCTCCTCCCTGGCACAGAAAGTGGAAAAGCTGCTCAAAGTGTTCAGGATGCACTTGAATCTTCTTTTTCATTGCCCTCTTCTCTTCACTTCCAGGCCATCCACACCTCTTGACTCTAGCATTGCAATCAATTCCCTGCAACCATCTGCTGCCAGCAGGACTTCTAAAGAACTGCTTTAAGAACAGTGGTACAGAGCTTTAGGAACAAGACTGCAGAAGTGTAACACCTGTGCTCAAAGGCCTGCCAGGCTGCATTCCAACACCAAGGCCCCTCCCACCATGTATTTCCCATCGCTTCTGTCAATCTGGTTCACTAGCCATACTGCCCAAACCCCAGTATACCTCCACTGCCAGTACCCTCTTCAAAGCCTCCTGTTTTCCCACCAAATTCTATCCTTGACCTTCTATCATACAAATAGAGAATGTGCTCTGTAAAAGGTCTGATGCTAAATATTACAGACTGGGTGCACCAAAAAGTTCCTGTTGCAACCAGTCAGCTCTGCCACTGAGACACACAAAATAGAGCCATAGCCACTATATAAATGAATGGGCATGGGCCAGGTTCCAGCGAAACTTTATTTTAGGACATTAAATTTCAATTTCATATAATTTAACTGTCATGAAATATTTTTCTTTTTATGTTTCTCCAATCATTTCACAATGTAGAGGCAATTCTTAGTTAACAGACCATGCAAGAACAGACAATGGGTAAGATTTGAACTGTGGGCTATAGTTTGCCAACTCCTGTTAATTGTACGTCCTCTGCTTACGATCTTGCAGTGGCTCCCTATTTCACTCAGAACATAGACTTGGGTCCTCAGCATAGATTATAAGGCCACATATTACTTAGTTCCTTTGCCTTTCTGTCTTCATTTCCAATTAATTTAGTTTTCCTCTGTTCTAGATAACTCTCCTGCTTTCTGCCTCTCAAACACATTTAACACAAGCTACCTCAAGCCTTTTACACCAACCTGTTTCTCTTCCTGCCCCACCCCTTATATTTCCATGACTCTCTTGCTTGCTTCAAAATTTTGATTCAATGCCATCCTCTCAGAGTCTTTCCTAACTACTTTATTTCAATTGTAACCACACAGTTGTAGGCTGAATTGTGTACTCCACGAGTTCATATGTAAAAGTCCTAACCTTTGCTACCTCAGAATTTATGATATTTTAAGATGAGGTCTTTAAAGACATGATTCACTTAAAATGAGTCCTTTAGAGCAGGCCCTAATCCAATCTGTCTGGTTTGCTTATAAGAAGAAATTTGGACACTTAAATAGACACCAGAGGCACGCATGAGCACAGTGAAGACTGTGAGGACATAGCAAGAAGGTGGTCGCCAGTAAGTCAAAGAGAGAAGCCTCAGAAGAAATCAAAGGGGATTTTCAGATTCCAGAACTATGAGAAAATACTTTTTTCTGTTGTTTAAGTCATCTAGTCTGTGGCACTTTGTTATGGCAGCCCTGACACATACCCTAATTTCCACAGCCTCTCAAACCCACTTATCCTGTTGTATTTTTACCCAGAGTACTTATCACCTCTAACATGCAATTTAATTCACTACTTTGGCATGCTTATTATCTGTCTTCTCTCCTCATGGGGGCAAGGATCTTTTGTTTACTGACGTATCCCGAGTTCTTAGAATAATGTCCAGCAAAACATAGGCACTTAATGAACATCTGCTGGATAAGTGAAACCCTTGCCATGCATTTATCTCTTCATATCCTCTGCCTCTGTCTATTTATTCTTTCTGGGAGGTCCAATCACCCATCAGCTTAGCAACTCTAAACCTAGGGCCAGTAAAACCAAGCTCAAATATTACCACTGCTGAGAATGTATCTCTTGCCACCAAAACTAAGTGGTCTCTCTCTCTGGATTCTACTAATACACTGTCTGTAACTCGCTGGCATGACTTAACACATTAAAGCTTGGGTATACCAAAAAGTTACTGTTGCAACCAGTCAGCTCTGCCGTATGTTTTTTATATACTCCACTTAGTGTTAAGCTCCTTTATGGTACATCTGTTGCCTTGGGTATTTTCAAATCCCTCACCATACCTTCTGAGTATGCCATACAGACTAGAGATACAATAAACATTTGCTGCACTTAGGAAGATTATTAGTATAAAAAACACCTGTTACTTACTGTACTGTGGCAGGTTCATCTTAGGTCTTTGTTATTATTTCCATCACAAATCATAACCTCGTGAAGGTGGGACTACAGATCAGACCCCTTTTATTGGTGAGGTCATTGAGCCTAAGAAGAGTAACTTGCCAAGAGAATACAGCTAGTGATTAATAGCGCTAGATTTCAAATATAAATCTATCACTGAAGAAAGGCTCTGTGAAAAAAGAGAAATGCTTACTTTTAAATAAAACTATCACTTATCATGCTAAGTGGAACAAAACAAAGAAATATGTGCCTAAATTCTCAGCTATTTCAGAGGCTTGAATGGATCGACTTCACAATTCCAATGACTGCTTGGCTTGTTCTGAACTTACAGTTTAGTCTCTGTGTGTTCTTCAAATTTATATATTGAATGAAATATTTTGAATTCATATTTCATAATAAAATCATCCTCTAGATTTTGTTTTACTAGTAATACTTTAAGTTTTATAACATAAAATGATAAAATGTATCAAGTATATTTGGCTTTCCTAAAGATAGGATTTAAATATCTATATATACTTTCCATCACTTTATAATATTTAATAAAGAATTTAATGAATCAGAATCTTCTTAATATTGACTTCTAAAGTAACTAATTTCTATTTTTCATTGTTGTCTTTTTTTAAATTCTACTATATATCCTAGGAAAGTCAAGGTGAATACAGTTATAAATCTTACTTTTTGGTAAAGAAAAAGAATTTACTTAATTATTAATTAAATAATTTAATATCTTTAGACTAATAAACTTTTTTAGCAAAACTATTTATATATATTGAAGCAACATATAAGTTATCTGGCACTTCTAGGCAGGAGGTAATTTTTGATAGGAGAGACTTAAAGTAAAATTTAGTTTAACCCTGTAAGTATATAAATTTTAAATTTTACCATTTTTGAAGGAGGCCTTTGCATTAAAGCTCTATTGTTTGAACATTTTAAATTGATAAAAGCAAAAGCACTCTAACCTTTTATAAGGACCTCAGAACATTTGAATAATATTAATCATGCTATTTTAAACTGATTGATCAGTATTTAAAACAGGATTGAGCACAACTTGAATGAGTACTGTATCCCACCTACTGTCTTTAAGAATGCTGGCTTGCAAAAGGATCTGGTGGTAGCTGGAATTAGGATCACTTCATTTTTCTGATGCAAAAACTGATGTCTTGCCCAAGGTCACTGCTAAGATGAAATGGTGCTAAGATTTAAGTCCATGTCTTTTGGGCTGCCAGGTCCAGGTGTCCCTACAAGATCAAGCCACCAACTGAGGTACTTATCACAACCTAAGTTTATGCTAACAATGTGCTTCTGGAATTGTAGAGGAATGACATAGGTAGAATCATCTCAGTAACTTGACTTCAGTTGTGTCTTCGGCAAGTAGTCAGACCAAATGATTTTTAAGATCCATTTTGTCTTGACATGTCTATGACCCAGGAATATCTTCCAATACAAACAGCTCCTGTATAAGCTACACAACATACATAATGCCGCCTTTATGGATACCCTTGTGTTCAGCACTTGTACTACTGTGAGATTAAACAAGTGTCTTACTTTCAGAGTGCAGGGACTATGCTCTTACTTGAGGCAGGCTGGGAGGGATTATTGCAAGGTACATTTGCATGTGTTTGGGTACATGCCCAGCAGTTGGCTTACAATTTCCCTCGGGTAACTTTAGTAGACACAGCATAAAACTGATCTTTAAAGTTCTAAAAGCCCTTCACAGATTTGGCTTCATAGCTCTTTGAAGCCTTTTGACTTTTGTTTATATGAGGGAATTACAAGATGGTTAGGAAATTCTTAGGTATCTCCCATAATAAAACAGGCTCTACGTATCTTAATACATTGTACAAGAGAACAGAACAGACTTGGCAGGCGTTATGACTCTTATCCTAAACTGGTGCCCTCAAAACATGGAAATTTCCCCATGATAGAGGTGAAAATACTGAGCTAGGAGAATTTACTACTTTTACAAGAAGAAAACTGCAGAGAGAAAAAAGATAAACTCAAAGTAGTAATACTTTTTTTCATATTGATAATCTCCAAGATTATAGCACATCAAAGATAGTATCTTTGGTTTCCAGCAATTTCATTATAAGAAAATACTAAAAGAACTTATGTATTTCTATTCTTAGTTTATTAGTGTCTCTTACACAGGTAGAGAAATGTGTCTATTTTGTTATATTAAAACATTATAATTCAATCATACATGTAATATATTCATTGTAGAAAAATGAGAAAGCACTCATGATATATATGACTTCTAAATGAGCAATCATACAACCTATACCTCATTTAAAAACATGTAGGTACAATTTTTTTTTTTTTTTTTTTTTTTTTTTTTTTGCTTCTTAATTGCAGAGAATTCAGACTTTTAGGGTTCTGCATTATCTGCAACAGTTTCTGGGTAACAATAAGAAAACAGCAGCACCACAGCAGGGATTAGAATGAGTAGTTCAAGGGGCCAAAATCATAAGAAGTGATACAGGCAAAGAGTGATGATCCTACCAAGCTTGAGGAAGACCTGTGAGAAACAGACACGAGATTGTGGCAGGGGCTATTTTGGAAGGGTGGCCAGGACATGGCTCAACAGATGACATTTGAGCTGAGAATGAAAGTCATCTCAGAGCTCTTCAGTGGGGACTTGAGTTTGAAGAGAGAACACTATGTCGGGAAACAGGTGAATGGTGAACAATCTAGTTTTATATCTCAGCTCCTACACATCCCAGATGTGGTAACTTGGGCTAGCTTCTTCAATGGTAGAGCCTAGATCCAATCATGGGATTGAGAAACAACCACATTATGTTATACGGACAAAGAAACATACCTGTCTGATATCCTCCTACAGCACTGTGCCAGGTTTAGGTTCAGTGAACACTATGTTATGGTAGACCTGGAGAATTAAATATTCCTTCTGTCTTTCAGAAGATTTTGATCCACTTGAGCTACTGCTTGAACAACAGAGACGGTCCAATGACAGTGTTGATGAGTAATTAAATGCTGGATAACAGGGGATAGACGACTCATACTAAGGGAGTGCAAAGAGGAATTAAATCAGTGCATACCACAGAGTGCAGCTGGGCTCCAAGGAAAAGAAAAATGAGATCTGAACAGGTGTTTAACTGATGAAATATGACATTCACTATCTGACCACTCGAAAAGCCACAGAAGTATTCCTCCAGCCAGGGACAAGGAAAGGTGAGCTTGGCCAGTAGCTCCTACAACAGTCTGGGGAAGTGTGAGCCATTTAGATTTTTAGCAAAACCTCCTTTCCCTACAAATAATCCCACTGATTCTCTTCCTGAGCTGATTGTCCCCTTCCTTGTTGGCTTCTCTCTCATCAGCCTAATTTTTACAGAGGAAAATATTTTAAAGGTTCTTGCCTCCCCTCTGCCATCCACTGTCCTTGTCTACCCTTGGTGAAAACCTCAAGACAGGTCTCCTCAGCTTTTTGAAATCTTAGCATACGTTGGTTGGCTGCCTCGAATCTATTTTCCATAATGGCAGGGTGATGTGCAGCAATGGGAATGATGAAGGAATGTCTTACAAAACCACAAGGCTCAGCTCTCAATAAGCACTTAATGTTGGTTGAAAAAAAAATAAAAGACAAATGGAATTATCATTACTGAAGACTAATAAAAAGCAAGTGAATTAAATAATTGCAGTCATTTACATGTATGTTTCCTTTCTATTTATTCCTAATTACCAGGAATCATAGTGATGACTAAGTATCTGATTATTATTGGTGAAAATTTGATTTGAAGAAAACACATAGAACATCCTATAGATACTAGATCAACAATAGTAACAAAAGTTGCCATTTGCGAAATGTCTGCTACCTACAGAAATATATGTAGGGAGAACCCCATTGTATCCATGAGATGAGCCTTCTAGGTTACTTCAGAATAGCCTTTGTCACCTTCTAGGTTACTTCAGAATAGTGGAATTGGGGATAAAGCCAGAATCCCAACACAAGGCTGCCCACCCATCCTCTGCATGTGCTTCTGCCTATCAGCATAGTTGGAGATTGAGCAGAGACAGCAGCTCTCCTGGAACACATTCTTGGAATATAACTCTTTAATTTTAAGGCAATATATTTATATTATGGTCATTAAGACTATAATGAAAAGACATTGGAAGAAGCAAAATGGAGCCAGATAGTGAGCCAGATGTGAGACACATAAAGAGGGGTGTCAAGTAATGGACCACTTTTTATGAGGTTACTCCCTGAACCAAAACTTGGCACAATCCATCTCCCTCAGCCCTAGTCACCCATTCAGTTCAGCTCTGACTCATTCTCTCTGAAATTGGAAAATAATAACAAGTTGATCATCCTCACCCGTTGTTATATGCTGGTCTGCTGCAGAGTCCTATCTATTCTCCTTTAAAAACAAAATGTGAACACTAGTCCCAAACAAAGAATATCTGGAGGCATCTTCATGTTACTGTGGTATCTCTATTAGGCAGGAGAAATGGATAATATTAGGCTTCAAGTCATACTTTGCAGAGGCTTGATCAAAACTGATCTGTTTGTGAAAATGTTTGCTATATACTACAATATATAGATACAAACACAGATACATATCTGTGTGTGTGGATGGATGGATAGATAGATAGAATATATCACCAGGAATATCTATCTATCTATCATGACCAGTTGAACTTGGTTTTCTTCTACAATAAAAAGCAGTTCCTTAGATTTTAGCCACCTACCCACCACCTACCTACAAATGGATCACAATGCTAGTCAAATGATCTGGAAGAGAAAATGTGCTTGATCAAAGAAAATCAATGAATAGGCCTAGCAAATACAAACCATAACTATCTTACTGAGTTGTAATAACATCCTCTTATAAAACAAACATCACATTATTTTATGTACCACTTAATTTGACTGATTACCATGACATCATCATCTTAGAAAACAGAGCCACTTTCTTTGAAAGCCAAGGGTTTATCTTACTTTTAAAATTGAAGAAACATATAGATAGATTTTGGAAAGAAGCTTTGCCATCTAAATAAAGGGTAATGATAGCAAAAGATGTGGTCGATATAGATAGGGACCTTATGATTCACCAAGCAAAATGATTAGTGTGATCCTGCCACTCTCAGTAACTTTTGAGGAGGAGCAACATGACCACTGTTTGTAATCTTGAGCAAACCAAGCTGTTTATTGATGGTACCAGTGGTGGGTGAATGCATAATTGTACTCGCAGGAATGTATTTCTCTTACTTAGAGTAGTTTTCCCATTGGCATCAGGGTGGGTATGCAGTAATTTGGATCTGGAACGTTCCCCCAAAGGCCCAAGTGTTAACAGTTTGGTTCCTGGCGTGGCATTTTTAGGAGGTTGTAGAACCATTAAGAGTTGGGTCCTACTGTTCACTGGGGATGTGATCTCAGAGAGAGTGGGTCCTCAGCCCTTCCTTTTCTAGTGATGAAGGAAGCAACTTTTCTACACATTTGCTTTTCCTATGATTTTTCTTCCTTGACACAGGCACGGAAGATACAGATCGACACCAGTAACTGATTATGGGTTGAAATCTCCAAAACTGTCACTCAAAATAAACCTGTTTTTTTTTTTTTCCCCATAAGTTGATTATATCAAGTTCTCACTATAGGACAGAAAACTGACCAACACAGGGTAATCCAATGGAACATAATCCAAAAATCTGAAGGTAGAGGAAAAGAGACAAGCATTAAAATTTTTCTCCATTGGATCTCTGTGGATTGGCTGCATCCCTGTTCTGTAGGCCACAACTCTTGTTTAACAGCCTTCTGTGTAGTTTCCCATTCCATGTTCGTGAAACAGTCCCTACCCATTGCCCCTGCAGTAGTCCACTGTGACTAGCTTCACTATACACTTTCCCCTTCTTGATTGCTTATACTCTGCCTCTATATATATAGAATCCCTTTGTCAAATTACTTTTCTGAGTGTAAGATCACTTTCCTATTAGATACACAACTGATACATATCACAATCAATGTACGATATCCTTAACAGGCTTTGTCCTATATTATGTAACGTGAATATTCCAAGCATTTAAATGAGACACTGATACCTAATTGTTGACATTTCTGGTAAGACAGCCCTGATTACCTTAACCAAGTGGGGCAAATGCAGCTTTTCCTATGAATATTAGTTCTTCACTTTCAGTTGCATGCATCATACTAATTAACTGTGTCAATCAACCAGAACAAGAGTTTCAAATTTATCATGTCTAAAACTAAGGGACCAGACCACTACTGCTACTCTGAAATTGTTGCAATGATAAAAAATCATCTTCTTGTTGAAAAAGCGGTCTTTAAGCTCTACATGCTTACTTAATGTACTGATTATGTGAAAAGAACATAGAATACAACACGATGCAGTATTAATATTCAGATTTCCCTGTGAAAATAAAGGGGTGGACAGTAACCTTTGTACATAGCTGTTTTATACACTGAAATCATGGATCCTCTCATAAGATTTGACAACAGTAGTAGAATTTGGGAAACTTAAGCAGGACCCTGAAAATCTCATAACTCTTGACTTAAAAAGTTATACAGAACAAAACAACTCTTTTTATACAGTTGATAATGTAAACTCTGCTGGGAAAGGTAACATAATGCCACATAGTCACTGGCAACCAAGTATCAACATCACACTTCTGTGCTTTCTTCTTACTTGAGAACAGGTTTCAATAGAATGAAGATCACAAGAAAACTTAACAAGATAGCATTTTGTGTGCATTTGAATGATGAAAGTTATATACAATGCTATGAAAAATATCTAAAATTTGAAAGAATAAATTAGAATTAAAACAAAAATAATAAACAGCCTAATTTCAGAGCTGTCAGGTCAAGGGAATATAAACAGTGTGTTCAACTGTCACATGACAGGGCCACGAGAACAGGGAAATAGAAACTCCTGTCATTTTTTTTTTTGGTCAGGATTAAATTTAGATTTTGTTAATTTTTAATTATGTGAGGTCCTCAGAGACACATCTTGTGTATGAGATGTGTCTTCCCTGAGAGTGAACGTGGATGGGATGAGGACAGGACAAGATGTGGAATGCTGGGGAATGGGAAATATGATCCCGAGATTCATATTCCTGAGGGAGGAAGAAGGAGAGAGGACACATGGCCAAACCTGGTTTTGTTCATTCTCTGACTTTGCTGAGGGTCACCCTTTATGTTTCCTTCACATTTAAAAAATGCAACATAAAAATATTTAAATCTTTACATTATTGGCTTTGCAATGCTTGACCCAAAATAATTTGTACAATGTCAAGATAGGAAAGCACTCAGTGCAGATTTCTGAAACAAATATGTGTACTCTGCCTCTCTCTCTTTCTCTCTCTCTCTCCTTTCCTTCCTGCCCTCCCTCCCTCCATCTCCCTGTCTTTAAAGTTCTATATGTGATCGCATGATGAATTTTTACACCAGGCTCTTAATAACATAATTTCTTTCCATTTTGAATACTTTAATCCACTAGATAAACAGCAATTCAAACCTTAACTGAAGTTTTTTTTTTCTTTTTTTTTCTTTTTTCTTTCTTTTTTTAGCTTAAATTGCCTTTGCTTCCCTCAGGTGAAGCACTGAACTCTACCACACCTGTAGCTTGCAGGTGAGAAGTCTGACATAGAGCTCCAGGCAATATTCACCTCAGACATATGTTTAGGGAATTCTTGCTAATAGGAAAATGTGAAAATGTGTTCAGGTCTTGATTTTTCAAGAACATGGTGTATAGAATATTGATAAATGTCAAAACAACCTTCAAATAACTACAAGACTTTCTCATGCTAATATCCACAATTAAAGAAAAAACAATTCAAAACTTGATATCTGTAATATTATTTCCACCTTCTTAATAGGATACACAAATCACCCACTGATAGAAGTATCACATTGCTAATCTTAAAACCCATCTCCATTTATTTAGATGTACTAGAATATATTGAATAGCAGAAGCCTCATCTATAATTGAATATAATATGGTATATCAAGAGACAAGTCTCAAATTGAGAAAGAATTAAGATGATTGATCCTGCATTAAACCTCACTAAACTGGAAGGTATTACATTGTAGTACTCACCTATGGATTTCTCTGATTTATCATCTGTAACAAAGACCTTTCTAAGTACTTGTTTTCTCATAATGAATTTAGCCAAAACATGTGTTTTAAAATCTACAATTTGCTGGGCACATTAGTGCATATCTGTAATCCCAGCAGCAGCTTGGGAGGCTGAGGCAGGAGGATCCCAAGTTCAAAGCCAGCCTCAGCAACATAGCAAGGACCTAAGCAACTCAGAGAGGCACTATCCCCAGCTTAAAAAAGGGTTGGGGATGTGGCCCAGTGGCTAAGTGCCCCTGAGTTCAACCCCTGGTACCAAAAGTAAAAATAAATAAAATCTACATTTTGAAAAGTGATGTGCATGATAACAACATGAAAGTGTTTCTGGTAAAATGAATGAATCTTAGGTTATGATTTTACCACTGAAGTCATACTTTCTAACATAAAGACTATTTTTAGAAAAATCAGTAAGTCAATTATGCATTTCTAAGTAATTCTAGGCATTGCTGAAAATTACCCAAAAAGCTCTTTGAAAAGGAAATTACTTCTCTCTAACTTGTGATAACACTGACAAGACGCATCAATGGAAAGTTTGTGTCCATAAAAATTTCTTTGCACGTCAATTTTTCTGTTTGTATACATGCCTGAGCCATTTTGGTAACAAATGGTCCAAACACAAATTTGGTAGCAACTGCTTCAAACACAAATTTATATATTTCAGAATTCATCTATTTTTTAAATGCAAAACAAAGTCACTATTTCCTCAGATGACACCATTAGTTGAAAAACCAAGGATAAAGTACTTTTTGGTTAAAAGGAGAAAAATCATCTGAGGCATGTTCACACTGTTTAAAATTTTGATAACTACAAAGATGTATGCTGATTGTTCATGATACAATTAGCAACTTCTTGCATATCTAACCTTAAAGCAAATTTTTTAAACGAATTCAACTCTGCTTCCTACTTCTTCATTAATTACTAGCTAAGGGACTTGAAAGTGCTCTAATGAATTTTACATTAGATCCCGCAATATGAACAGTGTATATTATCACAGCATCTCATATATGCATAAATTAACTTTTCCAAGTAGAATTTTGAGTAGTTGTAAAGACTCTGGCTGGATTTCACCATTTAATATTGTATGGATTGAACAGAAAAAATTTTTTACAAGAAACTGTGCTGTGATCACTTTCTCAGGATAGGTATCACTGTGGATACCCCACCAAAATCTGCTGATCCTTCTTCTCAAGGCTCACAGGCACTAATCTTAGGGCTAATTTTTTACACATTAAAGAAACCACTCCCATTTACTTTGATTTCTGAATATGCAGGAAATAAAGCTTAAAATATTGCTGCTATGCTGGCTTTCCATAAATTCCATATCACAAGCTTCCTACTAGTCATTAGACAACCTGTGAACAGACTGTAGTTTGAATGTAATACTTGTGGCTTATAACTCTGCAACTATTTGCCACTTTCATGAAATTCTTCAAAATCAGAAGTTCAATAAAACTATTCTACAAGCAGAATGAACAAAGAGGGGAGAATAGGACACCTAAATCCAGAAAAAAAAAAAAAAAAAAAAAAAACAGGCAGAAGTTTAAAAGTGTTACATTAAATAGAAAAACATAGACAACCACAAAAGCCTCATGGTAAGCTACTTTGGGGGAAATATTTCCCTAATTTTATAGCAAGAATAAAGATCACATATTGAACATTGTTGAATGAAACATGGTGTCCTAAATGGTACACCATCCTTCCTAGAATGGTTATAAACAGGCAATGCCAAGGTCACACTTATGGAACTAAGAAGTCATAACATGAATGTGAGGACCAGTTAAGAAACACAACAGTGACAGGAGTCAGGAGCAGGCTCGTCGCCGTGATAGGTATTCTTTAAAACACTGAAAGTCACCACAGTTTGTACTGCTTAAGGATTAGCATCTGGATATTAATGGGATGTTAACATTAAAATATTAACAATCCACTTCGTGTCTGCTAAGATTTAATGGTGCACTCTGAAGTCATTTGATTGTTACTGTTATCCTCTCAATGTTGTTTTCCTCTTTCACATCATCAACACATCTGCACAAGCAGTTGTGTTGATAACATTCTGTCCTACTAATTTTTTCTAATTATTTAGATAAAGAAAGACAAATATGAGTTAGAATTTGAAAAAAAATAAATCCAATAATAGTTCCCTGGAACCAGAATCAAAGTGTACTATTATACTCCCCCAGTTCTGTTCTCTCTGAAGTTTGATGTCCCCTTACAAATATTTATTATCAGTGTCAACTCTGTCTGGTCCCACCTGTCAGTAACTTCATGACATTAAGGAATGTCATGGGTGGCAGCACTGTTGGTTTAGCCCTGTGATTTTTAGAACATTGTTAAAATATTTTCTTTCTATCAACACTTAGATTGAAACAGAGTTTCTATTTCAATTGTGTAAAATTTGTAAACATTGAAATCCATTGCAATGAAACAAATATCAAACCTCTCATGGACATTTCACTCCTCAGCTACATTCATATTTTGCTCACATTTTCAAAGAACTCAGGATTCCAAAAGAAATATCCTTAACTCTTCCACTGCCAAGTTTCATGATCAAATACTGGAAATAATCTATGGAGTATAATGCTCCAAGAGTTCTAGAGAATTTCCAAATGCCTGCAGGAAGAACAGCTATGTGCTTTTCCAGTAAACTGCAGCAAGCAGGAGCAAGGGGGAAAAAATCCTTTGCACAATTATGCTTTTTTTTTCTTTTTTGTAATATTTCCACTCTGCAGACACTGCTTCTTTAGACTGAGGCACATCTAACAGCCACACTGCCATGAAAATATAAAAGATACATCCAGAGAATCCAGTTCTACCCCCACATTAGAGCTTCACTGCACACATTCTTAAAAGCATGAATCTCAGCAAACACTCACAATTGCATTTTATTGACAACATTACAAATAACCACAACAAAGAAATAGTGAGCCTTTCCTACTCCGTTTCAACTTCATTACCATGCTCTGCCAGCCTCTATTTAAAAAAAAAAAAAAAAAAAAAAATCATTACCTGTATGAAGAGAACCTGTTAATAGTCTGAGAAGGTACTGGGCAAATTTCAATATTTCACGTTTACACCGCTTTCTACAGCCACTCATCTTAAGCAACAAGGTATTCCTCTGAGGAGAGCCAGAAGTCTTTGCCAACAGAAAAAAAAAAAAAAAAAAAAAAAAAAAAAGACCGTCTCTGAGGGGAAAGTTCTGTCTCAGTTTATGTCACAGGCTGCCTTACAACTCCTGTGGAATTAGCTGTTAGTGCCTGAATCAGAAATTCCTTTAAGAAGCTAGAGAAGCCGGATACAGACTCAACAGTAACAGGGTGGTGAGAGCGCGGCTTCTCAGGATGGTCCCCAAGTTCCTCTGTGGCAACAGATAGGCTGCCGGTTCACACTTGTAGTAAGCCAGCTCTGGTGCAGCTCGGCATCCCCTCTCCTGGAGCAAGTGCAAACTCGCAGACCATTCAGAGGGAGGCGGGGCCTGCAACGCCAGCTCATCAATGAATCAGCATGTAAGCAGGTGAGAAGACAGATGACAGGTCACTGGGTCTGAAACCCTTTGGATACCAATAAAAGATCCTGCTAATGCAATCGGGTCCGCTAGGGAAGGTTTCTGGGGCCAAGGTTGTGGAAAACAATTCCAAAAAAAAAAAAGGGGAAATTGGAAAGCATGCAGCTCAAGGTCAGACATCAGACAATTGCCTGACACAGTGTTAATCAGATTCAGAAAGCCTAAATGGGGGGAGGGAGAGCTCATTGGAGAAGCAGACCCTGATTCTCAACAAATAGAGTTGAAGACGGACCAACAAATAGAGGTGATGCTGTTCTGTCACAGATAAACAGATTGCACTTTGGGGGCTCAAAGGTATAAAACAAACTGATACCTAAAGCAGACTACATTTTCTATACCATCCAGGCTCAGATATTTGGGAATTAGGAGAAATCCTTGTCCGCATTTATCCACAGTAGCATGAAAACCACAACTCTTATGCCCTGTACTTTGCCTTCAGGCAACAAAGCTTCAAAACTAATTTGGTGCATTATCCTAAAAGCAAAACTGACTCAGTTTCCTCTTGTTTCTAGAAGGCAAATGCAACTTCCTGCCTCTCTTTATGTTGACTGAAGTTAATAGAACAATCACCAGAGTTTGAAATTTGGACAAAGTACTTTTTCTATTAAATACTGAATTATAGAAGCAGTTGCTGTAAAAGCCAGAAAACTACAGGCTTGCTTTGGAAGTGCATTTTATTTTTTCTGAATTCTTAAATGCCCTGGGCAATTTCTAGGATTTGTTTATACTCCTAATTAATACTCCCAGGGTTTTTGTTTGTTTTTTTTTTGCTCATTCTGTTTAAATATAAACATTATCTCTATGATATTTAATTTAAATACTATAAACAGGACTCCTCCCACCCCCGTCTATTGACACTGTAATAATTCTACTTGGAACTAATATTTCCCAATAACACTATGTATGAAATGATGTTCTTGTACAACATAGAAAGATGCACTCCTAGAGTCACAGACTCAAACACATGTAGGGTACCTGATCCTCTCCTGTAACTCTTTCACATTCTCTTCTGTCTCAGTGTTCACACCATTTAAATGGGTCAATGAAGTATTCTCTTCAGGAATTCTCAAAACTTTAGATGAAAGTGTTTGAGATTAAAACAGATCCCTATACAAAAGGTCAGCAAAATGTTATTTGAAGTTCTTGCTTCAACAGATCTGGCATGAGGGATGGTATCTGTGACAAAGTCTGAAATAGGCAGAACATGCTATTATAGGCTGATCACTGGGCTAATTATGGTAAAGCCTCATTGTATTTTCATTGAAATGAGAATACACATTTTATTCACTTGCTGGAGGGTACAGTAGCATAGGCGATGGTCTTAAAGCACAGTATCTTATTCATTTATACAGCAAGCACACCCTGAGCATCTATCATTTTCCAGACAAGTTTCCATGCACCAGGAACACAAGTAACAGTGATAGGAAAAGCCTTCAATCTAATACCTCAGCAGAGAAGATGACAAATTAACAAAAGATAATAAGAAAATATAATATATGAATAAATGCTATGAAGAAAATTCCAACCAGGTTGACAGTACAGAAAGTGAATTGGTGGAGTGATCAGGGAAGACATCTGCAAGGAAAAAAAAAAAAAAGCTAAGCTGGTATGCAAATTAAAAGAAGGAGCCAACCATGAGACATTGAAGGGAACAGCTGTGTAAAGACCCCAAGCTGGGTTAGGGCTTGGTAGCCTCCAGAGACAGCAAGAAGGGTGTGGCTACTGAAGCATGCTGAACCTAGGGAGGCTTCTAGGTGCTGTATTCACAAAGAAAGATGAGCAAGAGTGCTGGAAAGCTATGCTTGGAGCAGGTGAGGAAGGGTATGGCCTGCTGCTATGTAAAGGAGGAAATATAAGGGAGCAAGAGTACAAGAAGGGGCACCTGTTGTGAGCAAGCACAGTGGTTCCTTTTCCTGGCTTGAAGAATTCTGGCTTCTTAGTTTGACATGATCCATTTTTCGTCTCCTGTGCTTTTGTGATCCTATACAGAAAACCATCCTATGTCCTGGAGCTATGCTCTTAGGAATTTTTGGTAAGAATCTTATAGTTCTAGATCTTACATTTAAGTTTTTCAATGATTTTGAGTTGATTTTTTTGTATATAGTGTGAAATAAGGGTCCAAACAGATCCTTCTGCATGTGGATATCAAGTTTTCTCAATATTATTGAAGAAATCATGTTCTTGGCAACTTTATCAAAACCATGTCTGGGTATATATTCAAAATAACTGAAATTAATATATTAAAGAGATTTTTTACTTCTATGTTCATTTTGGCATGATTCAGAATATTACGAATTAAAGGCAATCTGAGTGTCCATCAAAGGATGAATAAATAAAAAAAATAATGTGGCACATATGCAATTGAATATTATTCATCCTTGAAAAAGAATGGAATTGTCATTTGTGATTTTATGAATGAAACTGGAGGATCTGATATTAAGTGAAATAAGCCAAGCACAACAAGATATATATTGTATGAGATTATTTTTATGTGCAGTCTAAAAAATTTGAACTCATAGAATCAGAACATAGAATGGTGGTTACCTGAGGCTGGGGGTGAGGGCTGTGGTAAGGAGAAATGTGGATCAAAGGGTACAAAGTTTCAGTTAAACAGGAGGAATAAGTTTTATTGTTATATTACACAGCATGATGATAACAATGTATTTTGCATTTCACAATTGCTTGAAGAGTAGATTATAAAATCCTCATCACCAAAACGTATGTAACTTAAATGATAAAAATATACCAACTAGCTTGATTTACAACATCATACACACATATCACATTGTACCCTATAAATACATACAATTATTATATGCCAATTAAATATTTTAAAACAAATTAAAAATAACATTGTGAGTAGTCTTCTGGGGTTAATAAAAATCCAAAGTTCTTTGAACCTATTAGAATTGAGACAATAAAAACATACTCAACAATGAAAACGGATTTAGAAATTAATCTAATCATTTAAAAATACTTATTAAAATGGGATTTAACAGTACTGAACCTGCAGATGCCAAAGAATAATGATAGATGCATTAGTCATCTCAAACTACAAAAACAAAATACAATAGACTGGATGGCTTAAACAGTAGACATTTATTTTTCAGTCTTCTGGAAATTGGGAAGTCTAAGATCAAAGGGCTCGCCTATTCAGATTTTGGTGTGGCCCCTCTTCCTGGCATGTAGAGCACTGGCTTCTCACTGCTTCCTCCCATGGAAAAGGAAGACAGGGCTGAAGTTCTTCCTCTTCTTATGAGGACACTAATTCCCATCATGGAGGCTCCACTCTCAAAACACTCAGCTCAACAGTTTCTTCTTATAAGGACACTGATGTCATTGTGAGGACTACACCCTCAAGACCTCAAGGAAACAAAACAAAACAAAAAAAAACCACTTCCAAACACAATCACACTGGAGATTAGAACTACACATATGATATGGGAGCAAAGAAGACAAAGCAAACCTTCAGTTCACAACAGAAATGGCAGAACAACTTTACAATGTAAATGGAGCAACTTAGATGAAATGGACCACTTCTTTATGAAGTATGCAAACTAAAGTAATGCACCAAATATGAAATATGTAACTTGAATTGCACTATAACTGTTATGTAAATTTAATTTATAAATGAAAATCTCCCCATAAAAGAAATATTTAGAGGCCGATTCACAGTGGGGTTGGGATGGGGAACATAGGAAGATTAGAGGAACACTAGAATGGCCAATGGGGAGGGAGGGGATGGGAGATGGCAAAAGGGTAAAAAAAGAATACAAAAAAGATGGTAGAATGAGATGGATATCATTACCCTAGTGCATGTATGAAGTCACGAATGGTGTGAATATACTTTGTATACAACCAGAGATATGTAAAAATGTGCTCTACAAGTATAATATGAAATGTAATACATTCTGCTATCATTGCTAACAACTTAGAATAAAAAATAAATTTGAAAAAGAAAAAAAAAAGTCTATCCCAATCCCATAAAAAAAAAAAGTTGTGTTTCCACCAGTCTTTGAATTAAATTTGATTTTACTTACAAAAAAAAAAAAAAAAAAAAAAAAAAAACAGAAAAAAGAAAGAAAGAAAGAAATATTTAGGTCACACAGTTTCACTGAATTCTACCAAATCTGCAAAGAAGTATTATCAACATTATTTTTTTCTAGAAAGGTTCTCCCTACATTGCTTAACACCTTGCTAAGTTATTGATACTGGCCTCAAACCAGTAATCCTCCTGTCTCAGCCTCCTACATCTCTGGAATTACAGAAAATAACACAAATTCTTCACTATTTTTCTTGAGAAAATGGACAGGAAGTAATAGTTTCTAACTCATTTTATGAATCTATTAGACTGATATTAAACCCAGTCAGAGACAATAACATTAAAAAAAAAAAAAACTTCTTGCAAGTCTACACCCCAAATTACTTTAAGAAAAATCATCAAAGAGAAATTGGCAATGTATAACAAGAACTATATATTATAACCAAATGGAGTTTTTCCTAGGGATCCAAGATTTGGTCAGTATTCAAATATCAAAGTAATCTACCATATTATCAGGCTAAAGAAAAAGAATCACATGATCATATTAACTGATGAATAAGAAGCATCAATTCAATACCCATTTATAATTTTAAAAATCAGAGAAATAGGAATAAAGTGAAACTAATTCCACTTGACAAAGAATCTCTACTAACCCCTACTAATAACATGATACTTAGTGGTAAAAAAATGAATGCTCCCAACCTAAGATCAAGAACAAGACAATAAAGTGCTTCAAACCATGTTGTTTCACATAGTATTGGAAGTACTAGCCAGTGCAACAAGGTAAGAAAAGGAAATTTAATACCTACAGATTGTTAAGAAAAATAAAATCATCTTATTTGTTGATCATATAACTTTCTATATAGAAAATCCCAAAAAAAATCTATTTAAAATTTCTAGAATTAATCAGTAAGTTCAGAAAGCTCATAAGATAGTAGCTAAATATTCAATTGTAGTACAAGAAAAATCTGCTGAATTAATAATGAATATGTTGACATTAAAATTTAAAATATAATTTACAATCAACAAAATAAAATAGTTTGGTGTGAATTTAATAAAACATGTATAAGACTTGTGTGCTGAAAATTACAAAAATCTTTTACAAAAGAGAAGTTACATAAATTGAGAGATACACTGTATTCATATAAAAGAAGACTTGACATAGTAAAGATGTTAACTCTCCCCCAATTGGAATACAAGTTTAAAGCAATTGCAATCAAATACCCATTAAGTTGTTTGTTTGTTTGTTTGTTTAATGTAAACAAAACAAAACTAAAATGTATGTAGAAGTATAATGGAACCAAATTAGATAATGCAATTTTGAAAAGAATACGTCTTCAAATCATAACTAGAATGAATTTATGAAAGAATTTAAGACATATGTACTTAGAGTAATCAAGACTGCATGGTATTGGTGGAAAGACAGACACAGAGTTGAATTCAACAAACAGAAAACCTAGAAACAAAGCCATACAACTATGCACAACTGAATTTTGAAAAAGATGCAAGTGGATTTAGTGGAAGAACAATGGGGTTTCAAAACGTGATGCTGGAACAATCGAACACTGAAAGTATGACCCGTGAAACGAGAAACTGATGTTAGATGTCACCAAATTTTAATATTTTCATTACAAAAAATCCTCATAAGAGGATAAAAGATAAGCTATAGAGTGTGAGCGATTATTTTTAAACTACACTTATGACAAAGTACTTGTCTCTAGAATATACAAAGAACTTCAAACTTCAACAATAGAAAAGTATGCAATTCAATTAGAACATGAGCAGAAAATATGAAGAAATGTTTTGCCAAAAAGGAAATAGAGACAGCAAATTAAAATACATTTATATTGTTATTACTATTATTGATGTGCACAGTAAAATTATGAGTTATCATTATGTATCAATTATAATGGCTAAAAAAATGACAGCCTCTTCAACAAATGGTGTTGGGAAAACTGGAAATCCTCATGTAATAAAAAGAAATTAAATCTCTTTCTCTCACCATGCACAAAACTTAACTCAAAGTGGATGAAGGATCTAGGAATTAAACTAGAGACCTTGCACCTAATAGAAGAAAAAGTAGGCCCAAATCTCCATCATGTTGGTTTAGGCCCCAACTTCCTCAATAAGACCCATATAGTGCAAGAACTAAAACCAAGAATCAATAAATGGGATGGATTCAAACTAAAAAGCTTCTTCTCAGCAAAAGAAACAATCAGTGAGGTGAATAGAGAACCTACAGAATGGGGGCAAATCTTTACCACAAGCACATCAGATAGAACACTAACTTCAAGGATTTATAAAGCTCTTAAAAGCCTTAACACCAAAAGAACAAATAACCCAATCAATAAATGGGCCAAGGAATTAAACAGACACTTCTCAGAAGATGATATACAATCAATCAACAAATATATGAAAAAATGTTCAACATCTCTAGCAATTAGAGAAATGCAAATCAAAACAACTCTAATGATTTCATCTCACTCTAGTCAGAATGGCAGCTATCAAAAAAAACAAACAAAAATAAATGCTGGAGAGGATGTGGGGGAAAAGGCACATTCTTACATTGCTGGTGGAACTGCAAATTGATGAAGCCAATCTGGAAAGTAGTATGGAGATTCCTTGGAAAACTTGGAATGGAACCACCATTTGACCCAGCTATCCCACTCCTTGGTCTATTCCCAAAGGACTTAAAAACAGCTTACTACAGGGACACAGCCACATCAATGTTTATAGCAGCACAATTCACAATAGCTAGATTGTGGAACCAACCCCATGCCCATCAGCAGATGAATGGATAGGGAAACTTTGGTATATATACACAATGGAACACTACTCAGCACTAAAAGAGAATAAAACCATGGCATTTGCAGGTAAATGGATGGAGTTGGATAAAATGAAGTTAAGTGAAGTTAGCCAATCCCAAAAAACCAAAGGCTAAATGATCTCTTTTATACGAAGATACTAACTTATAAAGACAAGAGAGTGGGGATGAGAGGAATGAAAAAACTTTAAATAGAACAAAGAACAGGGAGGGAGGTGAGGGGGCAAGGGGATAGAAATAATGGCAGACTGAGTTATCCATGATTACCCTAAATACATGTATGAAGACACAGTTGTTGTAAAAATACTTTATATAAAACCAGCAACTTGAAAAATTGTGCTCTTTATATGTAATATGATATGAAATGTACTCTGCAAACATGTATAACAAATTAGAATAAAATATTTTAAAAAATTTAAAAATTTAAAAATAGTAATAAGAACAAAGGTGACAGGTTGCAGAAAAAATGGATTGCTTATATATTGACAGTGGAAATATAAAATGATATCACCACTCTAGAGAACAGTCTGGTAGTATCTTAAAATTCTAAATACTCATCGACCATAAAACCCAGTAACTGTACTCCAGAACATTCATCCCAATAGAAAACTTATTTTAAATTACACACAATCTTGTATATAAGTGGATATAGTATTTCTACTTGCAATCAACTGACTTGGTATTGCAATTTGGATATGGTTTGAATGTCGTTCCAAGGTTTCATGTATGGGAATTTAATTCCTATTGTAAGTTACTAAGAATGTTGAAACTTAATCTATTATGCTGTTTAAAGGTAGAACCCTGAGAAACTGCTTAAGATTACATAAAGTCATTATGGTAGTGCTCCCATCATTGAATTCCACTGTCTTTATCCTCAAGAGAGACCAGAAGACACACAGATCTGTGCACAGGCTCCCTGTCTCTTGCCATATGATGTCACAAACCAATTTGCAACACTGTTAGCAAGAAGGCCATCACCATAGATGGCCCCTCAACCTTGGACATCCAGAACTATGAGCCAAAATAAATATCTTTTCTTTAAAATGCTGCACAGACTTGGGTATTTCATACAATCTCAAAAAGGTTCTATGTTACATGGTTCTATTCACAACTTTCTTGAACTGACAAAATTATAAAAATGGAGAATAGATTAGTAGATGACATGCATTCATAAAGGGGTAGGAGACAGAGGAAAGTAGATGTTTCTATAAAAGTAAAACATGGCAGATCTTTGTGGTGATGGAAGTTTTCTGTATCTTTACTGTATCCATGTTAATATTCCAGTTGTGATGTTGTATTATAATTTTATAAAATATTACCACTGCAGAAAACTGGGTAAAATGTGCATAGGGTCTATTATTTTCTTAATGTTAATAATGTTAATGTTAATCTATCCAAAAGTGAATGACAATGAAAAATTAAATAAATACAATTTTTAAAAATACTTGCTTGAATACCTACTGTGTTTCTGTTTGAGGTGGTGAATTTACACAAGTGAACCAAACAGACAAACTTGGTGTCTAGTGGAACTTACATTATAAATAAGGAAAGGATAAAGAATGGAGGCAGTGCAAATAAAATGATGTGATCACAGAAGTACACATGACAAGGTAATATCCGAGTACAGATTGGAAGGAGGTACAAGAGTGAGCCATGTGGCTACCTAGAGTTCATACAGTTCCTTTCTCTGCTACATAATTTTCTGTAGCTTCTGGATAATCAGTCAATGCTCTACAAATTGTTCTGGGTAGAAATTCTCAAGATTATCCCTCTGTAAGGGCTGATCTTTCACAGTGAAGCCCAGATCACCAGTATGATCAATCCACCATGGAAAGCAATAACTAATTATCATTATGGTTTTGTTTTTGTTTTTGTTTTTTTGCAAAGAACCATTTGCATGTATCTATGTATTATTGGAGATTGTGTAGGGAAAATAATGCTGTTTACTATTATCCTCAGGAAAATAGAAAACATAATTAGGAAGATAAAGAAAGAATGTCAGATAGTATTAGAAAATAAAAAGGAAAAATGGTATTTTAATTATCAGCTAATTTAGATAAAATATAACCACTATTTGCAATAATATCAACAATCCAGGGTTACATGGTCAATCATAAACACATGCCCTTAATGTTTCACAAAGGCTTTAGCAAAGCCACTGTCATTTACAGAGAAATGTGAGGGACTTCACAACAGCTCACAAGGGCCCAAGGGTTTTCTAAATGAAACCAGTTAGCACTTTTGGCACATGGTACACACAGGCTACTAACATTTCTTACAGTAAAATTATAACTAAAATTAATTTAAAGGAAAACTGGCTCACACTATGAAAAGAATGGAAGACCTTAGGATGTGGGATGATTCCAGAAGCAACTGATCTTGCTAAGTAAGTTACGGAGGGTTTTAAAACTGCTCTTCAAGATGCATTTCTCCTAATTGCATTTTGGAGGAAATCTTTTTCTTCTGAGCTACTCTTTCAGAAAAGGCCAAGTCTGAGTATAACAAATCTTAAATGCACTTGACTGACCCTCTTTGCTCCTTAGAATGGAAAACTAAATACGCCTTTGATTAAGGGAAGGAAGTTGGCTTCCCTTCAAGGAAGAGCCTACTGATTCCAAAAAGACTCTTGTCACAGTGGAGTTTCTCCCAAAGTCTGCTCCTCTCAGTACATCTTGGTGTGTTCTGTGTATCTCAATGGGAATAGACATTGTAATGCTTTTCAAATTGTCACAAGTTGCAAAATTAAACATGTGCAGCATAAAAATAGCACACCATGGGGCTGCAAAGAGAAGCAGAACAGAGCCCTGCGGCAAAGTCACAGGTTTTGAAAGTGGGTCTTGATAAAATATCAGACTAGCTGGTGTCCGTGAGAGAGGCATGTCCCAATGCCAGGTCCATTATTATTCCTGAAGCATCACTAATCACCTCCTTTAATGAATAAAGAGCAAGCCAACACACTATTACTGTTTGCATTAACATTGGGGACAGCTTTGTGAATGCTTTGTGACTTACAAAGCAAGTCAAACCCACCAGCAGAGAAGTCCCCTTCCAATGGGCCTAGATCAAAACCAATCAAAAAACATCTCAGAAGTCTTCCAGTAATGCTTAGAAGATGCAGTTGTGGAGGTTTTCCAGCATACTTTATGTCACCAGTGGAAACTAAACCATTGATAAATATGAGATTCCTTGATATTAACAAAGTGGGATACACAGACAGATATTTACCTTTAAATAGGGTCACAAAAGTAGCTAGTAAAAATCATGATATTTTAAAAGATGAAATCCTGAAGGGCTCAAGAAGGGAATTATTTCTCTAGAAGTACAGAGATACAGTTATTTTGTTTTGTTTTGTTCTTAAGAGGAAGAGTCACCATTTGTCACACACAAGTGTTTCAAGATAAGAAAAAAGTGTTCATGATATTAAGTGTATGGTTTGGAGAAACAGACCATTGAATAAGTGCACCAGGCTCCCTCCGTGAGTCACCACCCACCACAGTCCTGCCTTGTTATGGCTGACAGAACAGGAGCTGAGAGCAGAGGTGTGTTGCTGATGCAGAGCCTTGAATGTCACTGACAGATGCACGTGTCATTTTCAAAAGAATATGAAACTGTACTGAACCTGCCCAGTACAGGTATGGGTAGCATCCTGGGCTTAGAGGGCGGTTTCTAAACTGGGTTGCAGGATTCAAAGGAGGGAGATTGAGAGCCAGCAGGAGTGAAGGGTTGCATTCTCAGCCAGAGGTTTATACCCAGGTTCTAAGAAAAAGGGTAAGATGGTCTCTGAGTTCAACACCCTACAAAATGAGGCTGAAAACAATGCCCCAAAGAAATATATACCAACCGTACTCTTCATGAGAGATGTTTTCTTTCTGGTGGGCAAAAGAAGGAATGAGACTCTAATTTGGCACTGGAATCAAACACCAATTTTATTTACCAACATTCAACTGCATCTTACCCCTCCTATTAAGTAGCCATGCAGTTTCTAGCATACCAGAGCACATGTGGTTATTGGGAGTATGAAAACAGTGTCCCACAAGTATATCACAATTTTACTTTTTTAATGGAGATCGTAGAGCTCATCCACTCAATTTTATCCAGACTCCTCCTTCTTTTTCTCACATATCAAGTTCAGCTCATTTGCATCAGATCCACCTGGAATCCCTGTTTAAAATGTAGAATTCTTAGCCCCCACCTTCAACAAACAGACAGAATCCCTGAGAATGGGACAGGGAGTTCTTACACACGTATTATCTCCTGAGTTTACAAAATTTTGATAATGAGCGTGATCTATAGCACCTACCCTGTTGGAATTAAAGTTGATGAAAAGCCAAATTGAAAGCTAAAGATGACAAAATTATGACTCCATAAAGGTCTCAGTAACCCATCAGGTATTTCTGCCTGACACCCCATGCAGATCACTCAGAGACTGGGATGTGGTCTTGGTGATACAACCCTGGCTTTCCATGTCCAAAGAAATAATAAGCCAATGAAAGAAGCTCAGTTTCCATTATATCAAAGGCAATCAATAAACAGTTTTAAAACAAGTTGGATGCTCATTTGGCCTCAAGAGAAGTCATCCACCACAGGCCGTCCTGTGGTGGTGTCTATCGGAATCTAATGGATTCTCATAGACATGGCCCACCTTGCCTTTTTACAAGACATTATTGGAATGACCAGTATATTTAAAAACAATTAGGGCACACACATAATCTAAACTTTAGGATCCAGGATGATACCTCCCTCTTTTAACATTTTTCAAAGATTAGTCCTTTTTTCCTTTCATATATACTATGTAACCAATAATAATCTGAGGATGCTATACTCCAACAACAACAAAAAAACTGTTGTTTGCTTTTTTTATTTTTCAGGGGAGAGGCACAGGCTTTGCTGCTTCATTCTCCTGTGAAGCGAGATCTCAGCAAAGGCCATTTTAAGTCCCAGGTAACTAGGTAAAGGGTGGAAGTATAATAAAAATTAATTACAAAGAGCAACAGATTTGTTGACCTTTCTCTAACCCCATCCAACATATATAGATGATGACTTGATTCAGTAAATTTTTTATTGGGTTTCTGTTTACCAGGTAGAGGTTGGGAACTAAGCTTCACACGATATTAAGATACATAGGAGCATTTAGAAATGCTGAAGAAAGGTCAATGGTAAAGACCATATATCAAAGTCATCCATACAGAAGTGTCAGTTAAAACTAAATATGGAAGGGAACACAGAGGTGCCCTACAAGGCTGATGTCCCATTGCCTGCATTATACATGACATTGTTCTATTTTTCACTTGAGATCGACTGTTTTACTCTATCATGAAACAGATAACCTGCTGTTTAAAAAAGAAAAGATACAAATTAAAAATAAAAACAGATCAAAATAGATGTTAAAATGGCGAACAAACTGAGAACCACTTTACAAAGATTATGATCAATGAGAAAGATGGTATGAAAAGTGGAAGTATTCTTTATTTGTTCAATAAAAAGTATTTTCTCCCTTATGTAAACACCTAGGAATATTAAATGCAATAGCATTAGACAATCACAGAAATATATTTACTCAGTGATATTTACACCAAGTTCTAATTCTCTGTGGTTTGAGTAATCCATTTGTGCTAGTTTTCATTGAAGCTTTTTATAACTACATTAATGCCATAGGCCAAATGCCAATAAAAACAACATACTTCCTACTTCAGCAGCTAATAATTACCCACATCATATTATACCAAGGCTGCCAGCACAAGCAACTTTCAGATTACAATGCACAGGAGAGAACACACAGGCATACCATTGTGGAAAACACCGCAATATACCAGCAACAAAACGCAACTATTCTTCCCAAACTATATATTCTTGTTTTGACATACATAGATTTCAGCTCACAGCTCCACATTCATTTTTGACTATGTAAAGGCAAAAAATGGCTCTGAATTCTCCATGCCTTTTGAATGCCCTTGAGTGTGCCTTAAGGATGTGTTCCCAAAGAGCAGTCTGAAGCCGATTTCACTGCACATACTCCCCTGGAACCTGCAGCCGTACTCCCTTCTCATCAGAGCAGCGTGATTAAATATTCAGGACCCTGCCATGGTGGTGCATAGCAAAGTAACACAGGGCTCTGACCTTCTCCAGGAAAATCAGTCAGGGAACAATGGAACGGGTGACACTAAACTATGTGCTGTAACTGAAAACCACCTAATGCAGTTTGCATGTTACATACTCTTCAATATGGGAAATGTACTGTTAAACTCCTACTGCAGAAAATGGACTGAAAGCTTCTTAAAATGCATTTTAAAAATTCCTATGCAGATCTACCTACAGCTGACCCTCTGCTCCATGTGCCAGAAGCAGGAGGCGGTGGGATGAACACTGGACTTACAGTCATGCCTGGGTCCTGCTCTCTCAAGGACTGAAGTTAGGCAAGTTGCTTTAGGTCTCAATTGCCTAATCTTTAAACTGAGGGCCTTTTACTAAACAGCTTCTGTTTCCTTCCTAGCACTCAAAAACATGTATATGTCTATATATAGAATTCTAAATTTTTAAAATACCAACAGAATATACATGCTACAGATGTACTTTCAATTATTGACCCTGACCCCCAGTGACAGGATATTTTCAGCTGTCCTACTACTACAAACAGTTCTACATAGGTAGTCCTGTACATGTATGCTTATGATATGAAGCTTTCATTTCTATAGGTGAATGTCATTAACTTAGAGACATGTCTATTACACATTGTAATATAAAAAGGCAAGTTTAAAACTACATATATTACATGATTCTATTTTTATGAAATAAAGCTCAATTCTTTACAGGTGTGTAATTCCTTTGCATAAAATTGCAAACCAGTTCATTGGAGGAAGACAACAGATGGGTAGTGTTAATATTTAGAATATGAAAGTATAACACTTATGAAAATATGAAAAACATTAATACCCTTTTATGAAAAAGAAATAAAACGAATGGAAAACACTAACTCCATTGAATGATAAAAATATAGGCAATATTTAGTTGGATCCCTTCTGTTACTTTTATATGGTTTTTGCAGAAAAGCAACATTAAGACAAAAAGGAAAATAATGAGACTGTGATGTGAACTTCCCAGAAGGCCCCTGCAAAATATCAATGGTATTACATATTCTTTATGGACAGTATACCAGGATGAGACTATTTTCTGTGTTTTTTGGAACTGGTCTTCACACAAAAACATGTGAAATAGGTTATTACCCAGAAAGAATGAGGGAACTGAGACTGAGAAAAATTAAATGAGTTACCTGTATTTATTGCAGCATTAAGTAACAAAACTTAAATGTGTGCCACTCTACCTGATCCTAAAACCAACTGTGTAATTTCACATCCCATCTCTATGTACAGTAGAGAGGTGATGATTTGGGTTAAATTCTCCCTTTTCTACTCTGGGAGTCACTAAAACTACAACATATAAACCTACATTTTTAAAGTATTTAAAGTAAAAGTTAATATTATTGCTTATAACAATACCAAATTTTTTGATAATACCATTTTCCCAGTCTAAAACTATTGATATTTGAAATAGGATCCTAGATATTATATTTAGCAATTTAGCAAAAGCAGAGTAGAATAACTGGAGGATTAGTTGGAATTTGGGTTAAGTTTATTATTATTGTATTTATACATTATTTCCTTGTGTATTAGCTAAAAAGGGATTCAGAGACCCTCTCCCCATCCTTTATCAGCCTGATAGGTACATTTTCAATATTTTATAATTTTCCTCTTGGCAAGGGCTACATATATCTCAAGGGCATTTGCGTGCTCTATCACTGAACTGTATTCTAACCCTTTTGCTGATGAGATAACTAAAGTCACATGCTATTAAGAGGCAGGACAAGCTATTTAGCTTAAACTATCCCATTTATTGATTCTTGGTTTTAATTCTTGCACTATAGGGGTCTTATTGAGGAAGTTAGGGCCTAATCCAATATAATGGAGATTGGGCGAAACAATTGGTGTGTTGGATAGAGAACCTGCAGAATGGGAGCAAATCTTTACCACAAGCACATCAGATAGAACACTAACCTCAAGGATATACAGAGCTCTCAAAAGCCTTAACACCAATCAATAAATGGGCCAAGGAATTAAACAGACTAAACAGACACTTCTCAGAAGATGATATATAATCTATCAACAAATACATGAAAAAATGTTCAACATCTCTAGCAATTAGAGAAATGCAAATCAAAACAACTCTAAAGATTTCATCTTCCTCTAGTCAGAATGGCAGCTATCAAAAAAACAAACAACAATAAATGCTGGAGAGGATATGGGGGGAAAGGCACATTCTTACATCGCTGGTGGAACTGCAAATTGATGAAGATTCCTAGGAAAACTTGGAATGGAACCACCATTTGACCCAGCTATCCCACTCCTTGGTCTATTCCCAAAGGACTTAAAAACAGCTTACTACAGGGACACAGCCACATCAGTGTTTATAGCAGCACAATTCACAATAGCTAGATTGTGGAACCAACCCCATGCCCATCAGCAGATGAATGGATAGGGAAACTTTGGTATATATACACAATGGAGCACTACTCAGCACTAAAAGAGAATAAAACCATGGCATTTGCAGGTAAATGGATGGAGTTGGAGAAAATAATGCTAAGTGAAGTTAGCCAATCCCCAAAAACCAAAGGTCAAATGATCTCTTTGTTATGAAGATACTGACTTATAAAGGCAAGAGAGTGGGGATGAGAGGAATGAAAGAACTTTAAAAAGAACAAAGAGGGGGGAGGGAAGTGAGGGGGCAAGGGGATAGGAATAATGGCAGAATGAGTTGGCCATCATTGCCCTAAGTGCACATATGAAGACACAATTGTTGTGAAAATACTTTATATAAAACCAGCAACTTGAAAAATTGTGCTCTTTATATGTAATATGAAATGAGTTGCAATCTGCAAACATGTATAACAAATTACAATAAAAATTAAAAGAATAAATAAATTAATTTAAAAAAGAGGCAGGGCAAGTTTTAATATAATGTCTTCTTTTTCTTTTAGCTGTACTGGGGATAGAATTCCACGTCCCTCTACATTGAGCTATATCTCCAGCCATTTTTAATATTTGAGACAGGTTCTCACTAAATTCCAACTTGCAATCCTCCTGCCTCAGCCTCTTGAGTCTCTGGGATTGCAGAAGTGCATCACCACACCCTGCTCACAGATAGATTATTCCTATGAGGGAATTGCTGACAGCTCACTCATGTGCCTTTTCCTGAGATAAGCACTCTCCAGGCCTTTCTTCTAATACAGCCTAAAATCTCTGGTTTTGCTGCTCAAACACAGATTCATTTCCACAAATGTTTATTATAGCATCTTTCCCACAGACCAAGGTCATGAGCAGCCGCTGAGGTGTGGGATTTAAGGGTAAGTTTTCCATTTTGAGACGTGAAAAGAAATCTAGCCATAGAAGCTATTCACCAACTTTGTCTTCATTTTGCTCCTTTTTCTTTCTAAACATGCATTATTCAGAGATAGGTTGCATGGGCATTTACTCCACCACTGGACATTTTGGAAAGGCCAAGGACTGTAGACTAAAGCCATCAGATAGCTCTATGAGAGGTCTGTCACTTTTTTCCCATGACTTGGTCCAAGTCATTAAAAATGTCCAGGTCTCAATTTCATCATGTGTAAGAGCAACAAATAGTATCCACCTAACAGGCCTATCCTATAAAATCTTGTGAGAATTAAATGAGAAAATGCATATAAAACATATTGGAAAGTATCTGTTATACGTGAGATGTTTTCTCAACAGAAGTTGCTGCTCCTATTATTGTTTCCATGTGGGGAAGGGGATTTTCTAAAACAAATATCAAATAGTCAGGAGGAGCATCCAATTTCCCTGCAAGTACCTAGGAGAATCTTCTTAGACACTGCTGTGATTATTATTTGGATGCTAGAAATCAGCACTATCGTAATTAACTAAGCAGTTTGCAGGTAATATATGGGAATATATCTGTATTTTTTTTATCATGTAAACACTGGCTTTACAGTCAATAGGAAAAATTACCAAAATGATCAATTTTCAAAGTACAAGAGCATAGACAGAATCATGGATGGAAGATGGACTTCATTCACTCCAAAAACTGTAAAATTGAATAACAATGGTGTAAGTATGTGAGCATTTTCTGACAAGGGTCGAGAGCATCCATTCACTTCTAAAAATTTCTAATACCCTAAAAATAATATATGACTCTATACTAGATATACTGGGCATTGGTAATAAAATAAGTCATTCACTTTTTTTCCCCTTAGAAACCTGAGCAATACGTTTAACGTCTACTCTTAGATGTAGAGTCTGGTGCTATGTTCTGTCATTGTTTGAAGTGATGTTTTCTTTTGCTAGTTTTATAAAAATTATAAACTCTCTCTCTAAAAAGTAATGGGGTTATAGTCAGTCACTGTTGTACCTTCAATGGTTCCTGGTGTGTCTCACTCACAGGGGCCAGGAACCATCCATCTTTCTTTCCTGGGCATACTGAGTACTTTACGATCTCCCTTGGCATTTATCAGCCTGCTAACCTTCCTTGTTCTTTGTGAGAAGGCTACAACAATAAGCCCTTCTTTATTACTGGAAATCTATGAGAGGGGCAGGGAAGAAAAGAGAAAAGGAAATAGGGTGGAACAGAAGGATGAGAAAGGAACGGGCAGGAAGAATTAGCAGAGGAAGAGAAAGAAGAACCAAGGAAGTGGGGGTGAGGGGAAGGAAAGTAGGAGGGAGCTGCAAGGAGAAGAGAAGAGGGAATATGACTAGGTAACATTTGGCATGGTAAACAACAGGTTCCTGAGAGAGAGTGCTTCCCAATCCCTGAACTCCCCCACCCACTCAGCACATGCACTCAGATAAAGCAGTTGAGGACAGCTTGACCCACAGTTTTTAAAGTTGCCTATAGATAAGTATTACATAGTATCCTTTAATAATCAGTCTTTATTAAGTATTTTATTTTACAATACCAAGTTACCCTACATCAGTGTGCACATCTTTATCTATTGCCAAACTATTTTCCAGAGGATGAACAAGGGGACAGAATCCTCTGTAGTGAACTACAACAAAATCCCTTTTATGCTATTTTCACTCACTTTTCTTGATACCACTTTGGATGTTGTATGTCTGCCATTGCTGCCTCGAGATAAATTATTTTCAACTCAATTTAATGAATGTGGATTGAGTTTCTTATGGCTTTCCTTATATTAAGGTCAGGAGACAGAAAACTTGTATCAGCTCTAAAAACCATATTACAAGTGCAAATGTCAGAGGTGAGTTGCATCAGTCAAAAAAGTACTAACTGGGAAAACTTATTTTATAAAAATTAATTTGCTTTCCTCTTGAAACAATTCTTCCATTTTCATGACATGGGTTCCATTTTTTTTTTTCTAGTTCTGGTAACATAATTACAAAATATTTCACTTGACTCTCACATTATTCATCCACACATCCATCCACACATTTATCTTCATGAAAGTGTAGAATCAGGTTACTCTGATACAACTTCTCAGATTTCTTTAAGAACAGCATTAAAGTGGAGACACTTGGGATCCACTGGAATTTAGTGTGCAAAATTTATTAATGTGGCCAGTAAAGAAGCTTTTCTCTAATAATCCCAATTTTATGGGGAGTAGTGAAGGTTACAAATAAAGCCAATCGTTCTTGGTCAGCTTTGGTGGTCATTCAGTTCACTAGGGAACTTCAAGTCTATTGGTAAAGTGGTTCAGTGCATGTATGGGGCCAACAGAAGAGTCTTTGGTTTCTGATAAGCAGCAGAAGCTTCTAGTTCTTTGGAGCCCTATATTAAGGAGTTACTAGATGAAAACATGTAGATTAGTTATAAGATAGTCTGATCGACATGTTCACTCCTATAAGTGAGTCAGCTGGGAATCACCTCTTCTGCCATCCAGGCTGACTAACCCATTCAAATTCCCTCCCCTTCAAAGCTGGTATGACTCATGTCTGCCATTGTAAAATGGCTTTGTTAATGAGAGCACAGGGCTGTGACCAGATATTGCTGTGTCTCCATTACTTCAGCCATTCCCCTCTTCTGGGATGACTCTTATGAGCTAAGCATATGTAAATTTAGAAACACCTTCTGAGAAGCTACTTCCCTCCCAGACAGATGGTGTGAAGCAAGTTTTCATGCAGATATAGTTGGCCTACTGTCCACTCGGAGATAAACTGGCCACAATGGAGTTTCTCAGTTCACATCCCGTTGCCTGATGAGCTTCAGGGATGCTTACAAATATCACCTTCCTCACTTATACTCAGTTGTCCCAGACCATTGTTTCTCAACTGCAACATTACTTGGGGCCAAATAAATTTTTGTTGTTGTTTTGCGGTGTTGCCCTGAGAAACGTAGAATGGTTAGCAGCATGTGTGACCTCTACCTACTGAGTGTCACAAGTATTTCCGAGTTGGGCCAATCAAAAATGTTATAAGGCATTTCCTAATGTCTTCTAGAGGAACTAACTGTCCCTAGTTGAGAACCACTGTTCTAAGCCCATGAACTTGATTCATGAGAGTGCCACAGATTCTTCCTTGGAGCCTTACTGACTCAGATTTTAAATGTGCATTTGGTAATATTAACTGCATGATTCACTATTTCACTATATATTAACTATGTAGCTCCCTAGAATCCACTGGATTATTATGGTAAATCAAATGCACATTATATGACCATTATATGACCCTCTAGGAACCACTTTCTTTACAAGAATTAGAATATTCCAGAATAAATGGGATTTTATTTCCCTAGTATTGCAAGTTCATAGTCACCTACACTCAATTAAAAGCCTAAGACTGGGATAAATGTGTAACAATCAGCAGTCAATTTTTATTTTTGTTTCTTATTTTTCTTTATAAAAATGAACTGATTAGACTTTACACATATTAACTCCCTTGTTCCTGTTCTGACTTCAAGGTCTTTGACCACAGCCCATTTACACTGTCCCCTATCCCTGTTTAGTAGCTGCTTCTTTAACACAGTTCCCACTACAAGCTCAGTTTTATATTGAATCAATGAGCATCTGTCTTTCTCTTCTGTTTTAATGTATCATCCGCTCAGAACCACAGCATCTACTTGGGCTCAATTCACTAGTCTCCATCACAGTATCTTCTTAATTCCTGTGCTCTAAATCTTCTGTCAGTGCATGATAGAGACATTCAGAACATAAAGAAGTAAGAGATGGTGGTTTATCAGTGGAGAAAAAAAAAGAGAAGAGAAGACACATGTTCTTAGAAATATCCCAGCTGACTTCATAACCTCTGAGAAGTCACACTATAGAACTACAGTAAAACTGTTGTCTGTAGTAATGACTTTGAACCTTCCATAAAGAAATATGTATACCATAAGAAAAGGAGAAAAAATGGTATTATGTTTAGAAATAGTTCCATCTTACCTTTCAATATAAAAGTTGTAACACTTCAAGGGATAAGCTTTAATTATCTGCAAAGTATTCTTTTTTAAAATATTTATTTATTTACTTTTAATTGTACACAACGCAATGCATTTATGTTTACGTGGTGCTGAGGATCGAACCTGGGCCGCGCAAGTGTGAGGCGAGCGCTCTGCTGCTGAGCCACAACCCCCACCTGCAAAGTATTCTTACTTAGAATACATCTTTAAATAAATGAAATAATTACTGGATTGTTTTTATCTATGCCTATTAGGTTGATTCACATAAAACTGCTGCTTTATAGACCAATGTTGACAATTACATATTCAACCCAAGAAGCACTAAGTTCTGAAACACAAGAAAAGAAAATACCAACAAGCCCTGCATCCTTCAAAAGCAAACACATTTAAAATTTCATTAAAAGAATTCATTTCTATTTTGCTAATAGTCCATGAATGTTTTCTTATCACATGGATAGTTTTATGATCATGGGAACCCAAAAATGTTAAATATAAATGATAAAATAACACAACTGTAAGGAATCACTCCATGACTATATAACCAATGGATAAATAAGAGAAGTAGGTGATTATTTTAATGAGCACATCTACTTGCAAAGGACACTTCCTGGGTCCTCAATTATCTATTTTGCCAATATTAATGCATTTTTATTTCGGATATCATGTACATTTTGGGGGGTTCAAATCCCTTGCAGCATAATCAATAAGGGGCATTGCTTTTATCATTCTTAAAATGACAGTGCTCAGAAGTAAGGACTTCACAAACAAAATAAGCCAATGACTCATATTAAGTTTCAGGACACAACAACCATCCTAACAAGTGATCATCAAAGAAGGAATCTTTTCTCCAGTGAAACCCCTTTAGCTGTTAATCCCTGATGTTGGCTAATGTTGGAAATCAATAAGAGATACACACCTCAACACATGATACAGAATGTAAGAGAGAATGTCAGAGAGGACACAGAAAAGGAGACAGAAAGAAACTAATTATATTAGAAACCCAGGAACTCTGGAATGAACTCATTTCTATCTCAGAGGAACATAAAGAAATATAAAGGAATCAATTTAAATTTATTATCTGCCTGCTGCTACTTCAGCTGTTGTTAACAGACGCTCCATGGAGAACCTATAGGGAGAAAAGCATTCTCATAGGTTCTCTTGGAAGGAACCTGGGGAGATGGTATTGGAATCCATGTAAATGTGGGTATATGGTACTTCATCAGGGCCAAGTTTAGTGTTACCAGCTCAAAACAGCTAAGTAGAGTAAAGTTCAGGAAAGAGCTATTGAATAAATAAATAATACCCCTATTCCTATAGCCTCTAGAAATCCATGATGTGTATAGCAAAGGCTATTATATGACCTTGAATTCTGCAAAGGGAAGGAGGAGGAGGAGGAGGAGGAGGAGGAGGAGGAGGAGGAGGAGGAGGGGGAGAAGCAACAATAGTAAGAGCACTGGTTACTTGATACTTTACCAACATCTGTTTCCATCAACTTATTCACCAACTGGTGATGACAGAGAACTTCTAATCTTCAGTCCTCCATTTAAACATCTCCACTTCTCTTTTTTCATGCTCAAATAGATGCATTAGACCAGCTGCATGTAATACCACATAAAGGAATTTCCATAGAAGTAGAGTACATAGTTCTCCAATTTCCCTAGATAAAATACAAATATCAAAAAAAGTTTCAAGGGTATGAAATATTCAATCCTCCAAAGATAAATGCAGCCTAATATCAGATAGATGTTAAAGAAAATTCAGACTCAAATGCTGGAATTTTTATGTATTTTTTTCTTAGAGATTGGTAGTATGATTATCAACCTGTTGTCACAGATTTAAATGACTATGCTTCACAATTAAAGAAAAAAGTTGAAAGCTTTTGTGCAACACTAGAGCCTTAATTCAGAGTTTGATTAAACTGATTAAACTGTCCAGTGCACTAATGCAACGCTTATGTACAAAGTACTTTTCTTCAGTACAGTGTAATAATTTCAGGAACAGACATCAGCACCAGATCACCTGGATCTTCAAACTAACTCAGCCTTTACTGGCTGTGTGGTATTAATCAAGTTACTTAACTTCTCTGCATCAAAAAGTGACACAATTACACCTGCATTTGGGTGTTTTATACTAATTTATGTTTTCTTCTTTATATTTTGTTTTTTTTCTGTTTCCCAAGCTTCCAATAATAAACAGCTTTTAAAATAAATAATAAGAAACTATACATGACAGAGCAAAAAAGTAGACATCATACTGGTGTCACCTCCAGTGCCATAACTTTCAACATCAGTTTCAGTCCACATAGTTTCCCTTTTTTTTAAAATCAGTTCATGGAAGGTATAAGTTAGGTACTCAATTTGTGCTATTAAGTAGTTTCTGAAGGTAAGTACATACCAGTATTGACGTTCTTTGTCAATTGACTAAAAATATCACGCAGAAATCCCTGTCCTCTCATTATCAAACAGTTTTTGGACTTCATCATTAAAGAATTGAGCTCTTGATTACATATCCTATTCTAATATATCCAGTAATACTTTGGCTGCCACACCAATAAAGCACAGTTGTAAACTCAGCACTTATTATTCACATTGTCTACACAATTCTTTCCTTCCTCCATAGTAATAAACTAACATACAGTCATTCTCATGACCACATTAAGGTTAATTTCCTCCCAATTACATGCCACATTCAAAAGACATGACTCTGCATTTAGAGAGTGCTTATCTATGAAGGGGCTCTAAGCACTGCTTATATTTTTTTTTAATTTATATGTATGCATCACTGGTGTAGAAAGAGACAGATTCTTTTATTTCAAAGATATCCACTTCTGATTTGCACTTAGAGTTCTGAAGTGCATAAATGTCATATTCAATCAAATTACTATTTCATTTAACTCAGTTTTCAGTCTCTCACCAATACAAACAAGAGTTATATTATGGAAAACTTCTCAGTTATCCAATCTATGGCTAGGAGCTGAAGAGGGCTGTAAAAATGAATCTAAGCCAGCTCTGCATTTGAGGCTGTCACAAGCCTCACGGGGAAGAGAGAGATAAAAACTATCTTGGTATATAGCTGGGCTCTTACATCTGTGGTTAGGCACATGAGACAGAGAAAGAAAGAACAGAAAATGTGCTCAGGATAGTCATTACTAATAAAGATTTTGCAATAAGTTTTAGGCAACAAGTAGGGTTTCACCAGGGTGAGGAAGGAAAACAAAGAAGTCCTGCATTATATACAGAAGAAAGAGCAACTGAACAGCAGAGGCTGAGCCTGAGAGGGAGGAAAACAAGTCCTCCCTCAATGCCAAATCCACCCTATTTTTAGTTAGCATAGGCAGATTTAATTCCACACACCAGTTAGGCAAACACCACGATTTTTAATTGAGAATACCGGAATCACAAGTCAATTCACATCATAATAACAAATTTGGCAGGATGCTGTGGTTGCTTTGCTGTTTCCCTGACTCCAGAGAGTAACAGTGGACACCTGGTTCTCTTGCCAGTTGCTGCCCATGTGGCCCATCGCAGCTCTGTGAAGTCCTCCTAAAACATGTTATCATTGCCATTGACATATCATTACCATTGTGCATATTTACATTTTATAATATTTTTACATTGTATGGTAATATTTTGAGCTACCCCATGACTGAACATAATTTTAATGATTGTAACTACATATACATTCTCAGGCAGAATGTCTCATGTTTTAGAGAGGAGGTCAGAAAAGAATTACCAGTGATAGCAACCTGGTAAGGAAAGTTGTATCTTCAGAAAAAGACAGAAGCTCTATAATAGTTCTATCGATCTACATACTTACCTATCTAACCTACCTAGATAATTACTTTAAACAGATTTCTGTAGTATGAAGGTTCACAGTCTAAAGAGACCTAATGGGTCATTAGCTGCCTTAGTCTCCAATCCCATTTATTTTCCCTAAGACCTCATTTCTCATAGATGGGACATATGCTTTGGTCATGTCAACTCAGACCTCATTCATTGAAAACTAAGTAGTGACAAAACAAAATTCAAGGATGAAGATAAAAATTCATCTGCTTTCACCCATATGTATGCATTTTCTCTTTCTAGTACTACATAACCCACTTTAAACACTCTAAAGAAGAATTATTGAGGGTAGTGTGCCTAAAGGAGAGGTACTGTGTTAAGAACTGGAAGAGACAAGTTTTGTTTTGTTTTATTGTTTTGTTTTGTTTTAAGCACGAAGAAGCTAAGAAAGGTCTGGTGTCCTGGGAGCTCCATCATGCATGGTTAGAGTGTGTAGACATATACATGTTGGCCATATGATAATTTACTTTCTAAGGCAAGGGCAAGGCTTTCTTCCTAACTTAATGTCATCTCACAAAGGAGTAACGTTGATAGAATGGACTTTTTAGGGACATTATTTGGTTGTGGTCCTTTTGAAATAAATGATTCTAAGCTATGAGAAATACCCTGTTCTACTTGTTTATTTTTTTAGGATATTTTTTCTCTCTGTGAGAGTGCTAAGACTATACTGAGTCATGATCATATTATAATCTTTAGGAAATAATTCTAGAATAATCCTAGAATCTTGCTCAACTTTTTTTGTTTGTTTGTTTGATATGAGGATCTTGTTAAGTTACTCAGTTGTCCTTGAACTTGGGATTCTTCTGCCTCAATGTCCTGAATAGTGGGGATGACAGGTTCACACCACTGTGCCTGATTTGTCATAGATCTTATGTGTAGATCTTACAGCAAAGGAGCAAGAACAAGTGAAAATTGTTTAGGATTCAGGGAAGATAATGAGAATAAGCAAATGCCTTTTTGGTTGGAGAGACAGCTCTAAGGGTCCTGAATCAGAACAGAACTTCCATGAGTAATGGTACATGGTCAAGGATTTGAGGATTCAGGATCTATACACTGCTCTCTCTTTGATCAGACAAAACTGAATATACTATCACAGAGCCCAGACAGTATGAGATGTCCAAGAAGACTCCTGATAGCCAATGAGGTGTGGAAGAGAAAGGAGTTTGAAATCATGTAAATCAGAGTTTGAATTCCAACCTCCCAATTTATCAGCCATTCACTCTCAGAATATTTCCTTGGCTCTTTTTGGTCTCAGTATCATCTATACAACCCTGGAGTGTTATGCAAACATTATAAAATAACACATGGAAGATACTTGACATATGTTTGATATTCAACATATATCAATTATTAACATACATTACATAAATAGCATCTAAGAATTTAGGTAAGTTGAAAATCTAAACAAAGTCCCGCATTTCTGAGTACCACTGGTTACCAACTCACCACTTTGTGCTTCTCCCATGAAAACTCTTTAGGAATTTTTTTGTTTTTGTTTTGGTCTTCAGTATCTTCCAACCTTTAGAGTTCTAGGGGTGGGGGAATGTTATATTTCCTTCTTCTTCTTTTTTCTTTCTAAATTATGTTTTTTATTAGGGCATTATATCATGCACAATAGTGGGGTTCACTGTCATACATTCATACACACACATAATCTGCCCCATTTCATTCCACAGTACTTCCCCTTTCCCTTTCCTTCTCCCTCCCCCTTTATTAATTTAAAAAATTATTTTTCACCTTCTTAATTCCTACTCTCCTACTACCTTAGGTCCAGGTATTATGTTTGCATCATAGAAATAATTTCCTGATTAGCCCCATATTGACCTTGCTTCCAACCATGCCAGTTCCACAAAGCCTCCTACAATATTTGTTCTTTTACCTACCCACCTCCTTATTGGGGGTTAGCTTACACATATCAGAGAAAACATTTGTACTTTGTTTTTGGGGGGCGGGGCATTGGGTTATTTCACTCAGCATGATAGTCTCCTGATCCATCCATTCACCAGCAAATGTCATGAAGCCATTCTTCTTTATGACTGAGTAATATTCCACTGTGTATATATACCACATTTTCTTTATCCATTCATCTGTTGAAGGTGACATCACCTATGTTAGTTCCATAGTTTAGATATTGTGAATTAAGCTGCTATAAACATTGATGTGACTGCATCATTGTAGTATGCTAATTTTAGATCTTTTGAATATATATGGAGGAGTAGCATAACTGGATCAAATGGTGGTTCCATTCCTAATTTTTTGAGGAATCTTCATACCAAAGTAGAGATCTTATCTAACTTTATTCTCTGTATCCCCAGCACCTAGTTTCTAGCATATATTTTATTTGTTGAATATATTTAATATGGCACCTGTTTGTTCATGAATAAAATAATGAATTTAATGCACTCATGAGCGTTCCTAGCACACAGTAGGTGTTCAATGAGTGGTAGCTCTAGTGCTTATAGTGGACTTTTTTTAAATTTTTATTTTAAATTTTTTTTTATTTTTTAATTCAAAGTTGTAAATAACAGTAGAATGTGTTACAATTCATAATACACATATAGAGCATATTTTTACAAATCACTGTATACAAAGTAGATTCATACTATTCGTGTCTTCATACATGCACTTAGAGTAATGATATCCATCTCATTCTACCATCTTTTTTTTTCCTTTATACTCCCTTGCCCCCTCCCTTCCTCTTTGTCCCCATTGACCTTTCTAGTTTTCCTCTAATCCTCCTATGCTCCCCTTCGCAACCTGGTGGGACTGCAAAATGGTGCAGCCAATATGGAAAGCAGCATGGAGATTCCTTGGAAAACTGGGAATGGAACCAGAGTATGACACAGTCATCCCACTACTGGGTCTATTCCCAAAGGACTTAAAAACAGCACACTACAGGGACACAGCCACATCAATATTTACAGCAGCACAATTCACAATAGCTAGGTTGTGGAACCAACCTAGATGCCCCTCAGTAGACGCGTGTATTTCCTTCTTTTGATCTAAGAACTACTGTTAATTTTTCTGATTTAGCATGCAAGCTTATGCTCATTTAGTAAACAGATTCACTTTACATGTAAGTTTTACTATCATTCCAAAGTAAGGAGATGATAAACTGAAAAGTATCCATAAAGAATAACACAGCTTTGGGCCTTATTTTAGAGATTCAGGGAGCAAGTGACAGAGCCTGCTGTGTAACCTGTGTCAGCACACAGTGGCCAATGTCAGTCACATCAGAGTAAGAAGTCAGAGGAGGATCTTTGGATCTCTAGCAGGATATCCCTTATCTTTTGAGCTTCTTCTACTCAGTCCTTACTTCTTCCTTTCTGGAGTTGCTTTGTAAACATTTTCAGTTTATAGAAGTTCCTGGGAGAAGTCAAAATATTCCAACTCTGTGTTTATTCATCCTGATGTGTTGTCTAAACCTGGCAAATCCTGGACATAGTTTGTTTGACATCTCTGCTTTTACTGTCTGATGATTCCTAAGAAATCGCTGGTTTCTTTTAAAGCAATATTTCTTCACTGAGATACAAATCCAAAAAATGAGACTTCTTCATAAATATGTCAAATACACACACACACACACACACACACACACACACACAACCAGCTCCTTATTTTTCTCCTTAGACTTCCTGTGACAACATTCACACCATTAATGAATAATAATCCAGAGCTGGTGTTTGGAATATGGCTGAAAAATTGAATACCTTGAGTTGTCACTTAGAAATCATCCATAAAATACCCACCATAAAAGGCAAGAGAAAGCCTCAGTTATAAGAGCAACAAAATGAGTCCAGGCAGCAACAGTGGATCAGGAGATCAAGGAGACATTCAAAGTCACGATTGTTCTCCATGTCGTGTCTCATCCTGGAGTGAAAGGCATGAGCCTTCAATACCTGACAGATGTGTAGATTCCCACTTTGGAACAAGGCCCACCAAGTAACCTTGGCTTTGGTGTATCTGAAGCTAATGACCTTATCATTTTGATACTCTGTCTCAGTTTCTCTGCAAGTCAAAGTAGAGAACACAAAAAAAACAACTTTCTTTTGCAATTTTCCCTTCTTCATATAAATCTATTTCCTCTTTAACCTGTTCAATATTAATCAGTGAATTCTGACAAGAACTGAGTTTTTAGCAATTTGTTGCTTTCCAGTTACTAACAAATCACCTGGCACATAGCAGATATGTAATAAATGATATAAAACTGGCTTAGTAAATGAATTGATCAATCAATCAGGACTCTTCTGTAATAAAAGGAAAACAATTCTTTAAAGGGAAGAATATAAATTCTGTTTCTGGAAAGTATAAAAGAAAGGGAACTTATCACTGCTATCTCACATTGCTTTGGCAATATGTGTTTACTTAATCTACAGCAAGCAAATGCTATGTAGGTTGAAATAACACATATGGAAATAGCTCGATTCTTCTCAAGTTCATTTACATAAAATCTGCAAGCTGTACAGCTGGATATCTATGGGTGGCCATGGTATGTCTCATAATTTCACTAGTTTTCATGTTTAGTTCCAAAGCATCCAGGGCCACAGGACACAGGTAGCCTGGAGATGTTTACTTCTCCTTTCAGACTCCTCATGGATAAATAACTCAAGGGGACTATTGAAATGACTTGCTTCTGGGGAAAGCAGTGAAGCAGTTGTTCCCTCAACAGCTAGCTTCCACCAAAGAAGCATTCTCTCAAAGAAGCATGCCTTACGCTTACTCAGAAGCTATATTTTAAGCAGCTAAAAAGGCAGCATATGAAACACTGAACATGAAATGGTCTAGGCATAAAGATGAGGCTCAGATAGCAGAGGAGGGTGAGTAACGCTTTTGCCAAATGATGGAAATCCTGGAGCACAAGTTAGGAAAACCATCATGAGACATGTATTCATAAAGCAGGAAAGTATCCAAATGGTCTTGGAGAGTACTGACATTTAATGCTTGTTTTGTTGATTCCTGTTCCTGAAAAAATGTTTGACGAGTCCATAAGATTAGCTTCAGTGTCTCTGATCTATGAACACTCTTAACTCCCTACCCTTTAAAAAAAAATTATATCTCTTTGCAGTGCAACTGCCCATTTGTCCTCTTCCCTCCCCAAATGTTGTCTGAGAAATTACCCTATTCACCACCGTGAACAGCTTTTTCGCTGCTGTGACTGAAGGACCCGACCAGAACAACTACAGAGGTGCCCAATACAAAGCAGATGAGCCATATATATATTTCTTTAATCGATGAATCAATCCTGATTTGCATGGATTGTACATAAAAACATTGCTATTAAATTTTAAGTTCTCTTTCTATACGTTTGGGACAGTTCATTTTTTTCACTTCCAGGAAGCCAAATCTAATTCTTCCTAACCACAGTCTCAAATCATCTAGGAAATGAGAATCTATATATTAGATGCAATTGCCAGGAAAAAAAAAATGTTGCAATCTGGTAATGGTTCTTCCTCAACTAGGCTATTGGTCAATACTTTCAAATACCGAAATACATCCAATGGGTCCCAATTTACATTTTAAGTAGCCACGTGCCTTAACTCACCTTGTCTTGGAGAAGCCCCATCCTGGAATGTAACCAATAAGGAGGCCAAGCACTTCCTGCACACTTCCACTTGGCATCTGGTAATACACTCCACTGGTTTTACTCCTACTGAGTGGCTACATGTTCTCAGTCTCTCGAATTTCATCTTAAAACTCAGTCTCAAACATCACACCTCTAACCACACTCACCTTCCAGGTAATCTCATGCAAGTAAATACTGACAATTACAAAATATCAATCTCCATTCTGCATCTCCTCCCTAAACTCTGGACTCAGACAGCAATATAGTCAATGAACTTGTAGCAGGCACCTGAAATGTAACCAAAACCAATTTCCCAAACTCCCTTGCTTCCAGCCTGTTCCACACAGTATCTCCTGTTTCTGCAAATGGCAACACCATTCTTCCAGATGCTCAGATGAGAACACAAGGCCTGGTCTCTCCCACTCCACACCTAATCCATGAACAAATGGTGCTGGCTCAAGGTTTAGAATGAAAGCAGCTCCTCCTCCTACCACCCCTGCAACCTTGGTCCACGCTGCCATAATTTTTTGCCTATTTATTGCAGTAGTTTCTTAACTGGTGTGTCTGCCTCTGCCCTTGCTGCCTATTGTTGAGTCTTAATACAACAGCCAGAGTGAGGCTTTTATTTATTTTTCTTTTATTCTAAGTTGTTACATATGACAGCAGAATGCATTACAATTCATATTACATATATAGAGCACATTTTTACATATCTCTGGGTGTATACAAAGTATATTCACACCAATCCTGTCTTCATACATGCACTTAGGGTAATGATATTCCATCTCATTCTACCATCTTTTTTTTTTTTTTTTTTTTTTTACCCTCTTGTCCCTGTTGCCGCCTGCAGCAATGATACCACGGGAAAGAATTCGGAGGCAAACTGGAAACGAGTAGGTTCTTTATTCTGCTATCTCTTCTGACTTCTCTCTCCGGCTCCAACAACCTCTCCAACTCCATCCACACCTCTAGCCAACCTCACCTGCTTATATACTTTTTGCCTTAACAAGTATACACGTGTTAACAGCTCAAACGTACAGGTGTGTCACATAGTGTTCACAGGCACAGAAAAATTCTTAGATAAATGCATGAATATCAGGTGAAAATACTTAAACACCTCTTATGGCTCTCAGCTAGCTGCCATCTTAGCTATCTCCTTATTAGAGCTCTTACATGTCCCCTCCCTTCATCTCCCTCCCCATTGGCCATTCTAGTGTTCCTCTAATCCTCCTATGCTCCCAGTCCCAACCTCACTGTGAATTAGCCTCCTTACATCAGAGAAAACATTCAGCATTTGAATTTTTGGGATTGGCTAAATTCACTTAACATTATATTCTCCAACTTCATCCATTTACCTGTGAATGCCATTATTTTATTCTCTTTTATTGCTGAGTAATATTCCATTGTGTATATATACCATATTTAACCATTCATCTACTGAAGGGCATATAGGTTGGTTCCACAGTTTAGCTACTGTGAATTGTGCTGCTATAAACACTGATGTGGCTGTGTCCCTGTAGTATGCTGTTTTTAAGTCCTTTGGGTATAGAACGAGGAGGGGTATAGCTGGGTCAGAAGGTGGTTCCATTCCCAGTTTTCCAAGGAATCTCCATACTACTTTCCAGATTGGCTGCACCATTTTGCAGTCCCACCAGCAATGTATCAGTGTGTCTTTCCCCCCACATCCTCTCCAACATTTATTGTTGTGTTCTTGATAGCTGCCGTTCTGACTGGAGTGAAATGAAATCTCAGGAGTCTTTTAACATTGTGGCATATTCATATATGCATGTAACATGATTCGTTCAATTCAGATCATGCCACACCTCTTCTCACGTCTCTCCAGTGACTACCCATCCCATTCAGAGAAAGAGGCAATTAAACCACCCATATCATTTGTCTACCTGGTTCCCTTCTAATTTCATCTTGTCTGCTGGCCCTTTCTCACTGTGGTCCACACACATGTGTTGCTTCTTTAAAAGATCCAACATGCTCTGCCTCAAGGAGTTCCACCTCCTCCCTTCAGTTTCCTCTGCAGGGAATCCCTTCTAAAGGCATCTCCTATCTTTCACTGTCCTACCTCCTTTCCATCTTGGCTTGTGAGTCAACTTTTCAATGAGACTCTGAGACCACACCATTAAACTTGAAATCCTCATAGGACACACTTCCTTGCTCTTTCTTTGTTTTAATTTATCTCAATGCTTATCACAGTGTGACATCACATGCGTGCGTGAGCACGCACACACACACACACACACACACACACTTATTTCTTGCATTTATTTTGATGTGTGATGTCTGTCCCTTATAGAATCTAATCTCCATGGGTATACAGACTTTTATCTTTAGAAACAAATGCTGAGTTCCTCAATTGGAGCCTGACACATACAGAGCTCCCAAAATACTATTTTGATAAATAACAATTGCATAACCATACTGGAATAGGAATCATTTGGAGTTATCTTTTGTTTAGTTACTTACTTTCAACCAATGGTATCCTAATGGACACACATCTTTTTATTTTATTATTAGAGACATTTTTTGCATTTAATTTTCCAGGCTTAACATAAATTAAAAAGGAGCAAGAATACACAAGTGACTACTTAGATAATACATGTTGCTATAAATCTGCTGGTCCCAGAACTAATCTAGAGAGCATAATGTGTTGGAGGCATATTATTATCACTAGCAATTCTGGGCAAGATGGGAGACTTCTATGACAAGAATTATACTATGCCAATTCAGAGTAAAGCAAAATAAAAAAAAAAAATTTTGTTATGTTCTATACAGTCAGAAGTACAGCTTTAAGTTTTTTAAATTAATGGATGGATAAAATAAACATTAATTTTGCTGTGAATTAAGAGAAAAAAAGTTAAAAGTTAAAAAAAAAAAAAAGTTAAAGAAAAGCATGGCTATGGCTCGTTTCAATGAAAGTTTCCTGAAAGCAGTGTATAGGGAAAGCAGAAGATTTGTAAATTTTGGTCTTAATTAAGAAACCATTTAAATTGAAAGTAGCTTTGTTTATAAATGAATTTTATGCTTATAAATGAATTTTACACACTAATAGTTTTCTGCTTTCATTTGAATCTTTACACAGCAAAAGTATATATACATACACATACTATGTAGGACATTATAAAAGGTCATACTTGAAAACATATAATATATAAAGTTAAATAAATCATAAATCAGATACAATCATTAAAGTTGTTAATGCCAGAAAGTCATTAATGACAGTTGTTTTGGAAATTCTCCCAGAAGCAATTATTATTAGCTTACTTCTCCTCTCATAAGAATTGCTACCTTTGGTAGACTAAAGCCCAATGTTCTGAAAATGTTTTTTTTTTTTTTTTATGCTTTTGTTTATTATTACATGCTTCAGTTAGAATGTAAATATTGTCCTGTCCAATTCATGTTGGAAGGAAATGCCAAAAATAATCATTTTTATAAAATGGACATGATATTATTTAGAAATAAATAAAATAATTACCTGACTCAAGAACACCCAGTGATGACATCAAGGAAGGACATGTAAAACCAAGTTCCACTCTTCAACTCTAGAATCCTGTCTCTTCTCAGTTTATCACTAACATCTGCTAAAATTAAATTAAAATCTTTTTTTTCTAGACTATGAACTCTTTGGAGGAAATAATTCCTTGTTATGTTTTACTTCACATCTGTGTTGCATAGTCTTGGCACACAGGTGACACCCGGACATGCTCCAGCACATGTAAATACAGGTGAATCACCATCTTCCTGGCCTGGTTCAGGTAGAGCACTGACTCACACCAGTGGCAACAAGACAAGGTATTTATCAGTGTGTGATGTCATTGCAAACCTGGTTAGGAGGCTTGGAGATATTAAGATATTATAAGGAAAAATAAGCTTCACGAGGGAAAAAATTTTTTAAATTAAATAAAAATACTCTGTTGATCTCATGGGCTAAAGAAATGTAAGAGTCACAGAACTTGCAGAAAACTGTTTAGATGCCTGCTCCGTTGAAATTTTGATTCTTGTTTGCTCTAAAGTGGATATGTATTCAAATCGCAAACTTATAAGATGGAAGGTACACCAAAAGTCACCTGACTCTTGTTCCTGCTGATGACAGAATCCATGCTGATTACAGACATCAGCCTTATGATCAAATCCTCCAAATGATCAGGGCCCATTTTTAGTAATATGGCTGGTCCAGCCTGAGACAATATTAACTGGTAGAAGCTTTCTTTCTAGAACAGCCAATATTTTTACAAGTTAGAGAAAGTGCACACATGTGCACACACACACAGAGAACTATCTACAAAGCACATAGCAGATCTCTGTCATAATATTTAGACATAGATATTTTCTTTCAAAATGGTAGAGGAGGAGAGGGAAAAGGGAGGAGAACGGAGTGAACAGATCTGGAAGCTAAAATGTAAAATGTTGTGTATAAAGACTAGCTCCCTGCTAACTACGTAGTATTGGAGAGGAGCTAGAAAGTTCTAAGAATATGTGGCAAAACAATGTGCCACAAACATCATGCTCATTCTCATCCCCATGGTTTCCTAAATCGAGACACTTTGGATCTCAACTGGCTCCTCACCCCTGGCATCCTGGGGGTTAAAATCTTAAACCTTACTAAACTTCAAATCCAACCAAAGATTGCACTATTTTGACCTTCATAGGAACAAATCTCGAACCAGAATTTTCCACTGTACTCTGATATTCAGGACATACCTCATAATTAATTTAAATGTGTGATTATCTATGCAATATTATCACTTTATTCTGTCAAAAAACAAATAATGAGCCTGCCTTTTTTTCCCATGCATTAAAAGTGTTCAAGGGTCCAGAAAACCCTACTGGATAGATATAAACCTCCACAGAAAAGTCAGAACAGCTAAGACAGACCATACTTCAGAGGCAGGGCAGATCCTAGAGCACAATGAAAGAACAGAGAATTAGGAGTTGACCTGTATTCTTTATTTCTTATGTATGCTCCAGCTATTAAAATTTTATTTGCAATAACAAATATATTCCTTTAATTTAATAACCTTGATTGTATAATCTTGTCTTAGTTCTTACACTTTAAGTTGGTCACTCATTTCTTTTGTTTTTTATTTTTATAAATATATAAAAGGAGGGTAATATAACAGGAAATAAAATCGCTTGCAAAATTTGCTTAATGAAAATAATTACTCTACTTTAACCCAGTTCTATTTATAAGTTATATTAGATTATGCTTGGATACCTTTGCAATGCGTACTCTAGGATGAAATGATATTTAATTGGGAAAATAAAGTACAACTTCTCAAAACAATAGCTCCAGACCTTAAACTATGAGCTGTTTCAAAAAGTATTAATCAAGTACACATCTATCCTTAATAAATTTAATTCCAAAGAAATTAGAGAGAAGTGACATTGATTTTCATCCATTGTGTTCCTTGTGGATACTCTAAAAAATCTGCATTTTTATTTAAACCTCAGAGTAATTGAAAAATATTTAATCTTAGCCACCCAGGAGCAGTGGTGCATGCCTGTAATCCCAGAGGCTTGGGAGGCTGAGACAGGAGGATTGCGATTTTAGACAGCATACGCAATTTAGCAAGGCCCTAAGCAACTTAGTGAGATCATGTCTCAAAAGTTTAAGAAGGTGGTGGGGGGTGGGGCACAGGGGCACTGGGGATGTGGCTCAGTGATTAAGCATCCCTGAGTTCAATTCCCAGTACCAAATTTTGTGTGTGTGTATAATTTTAAAAAATTTAATCATGCCCAAAGTCAACCTAGCTGTTTGCATCAAGAAAGCCTCAAACCCTGAGCCAAACACTCAATGATTCCCCTGAGAGCTTTTTCTTAGAGAAAAATCCCTCTTTCTACACTCTTTGTCCCTTTTGAACATTGATTTCAGAACTTGAGTTCTTACCTCAACAATCACTGCCTCAGTATATTCACCTTTTGTGGTGGAATCAGGGAATTAGGATACCAGTTCAGAAAAGCAGTAGCCTGTCCATGGATATATGCTGAGACTCAGGTATTATCAGGGTCCAAATCATGTGAAGATAAGCCAAAGAAATGAAACTGAAGCAAATAGTTTTATGCCTACTCCTGTACCAAAATATTGCTCTTGTATTTCTATTCTATTTCTATATAATTTAATCTAACCAAAACTTCTTAAAAAGCATATTGATATTAAAATTAACATGTTTTAATATACAATTATTAACTTTCTATAACTGTGCCCTCCCCAATTAGCAAAGCATTGATCTTAGTCCTGAAAGGGAGGACAAGGCTTTCCTTGGGCACTCTTACCCCTAGGGACAATGGCAGTTCCTTATGTTTGCTCTGTCTTTATTTTATATAGTTCTCTTTATTTTTTCACAAGCCAATCCAAAATTTTACCTCAATCCTGTTTTAATTCGTCATCTTTTAGACTAAATTTCTCTCTCTGGATTACAAAGGGGTTTCTGTCTCCTGGTTGGCCTTGATTAATCTATATAGTGAACTGAATTTGATAAACAGTAGCTTGAATAAAAACATGAATAATGATATAGAAATATAAAATTTCTCTGAGGCACTAAAATACATTAATACCTGTCACAAATGTAAAAGAAGGATTCATTGTATTCAGAGTTTCACAAACTTATATTAATACACACACACACACACACACACACACACAATGGCACACAATTAGTGTTCTGTTGGGCAATACAGGGACACACATACCTTAATGCATAGTGTAACAGAATTCTAGCTGGTGGGAATCTGAAGATAATGCAAGTTCATGGGAATAGCAAATGCAATCTCTGCAAGTCAGAGATTTTCCTTTTTGTTCTTTTGATAAAAGATGCTATGGAATAATGGTTTTGGATACTTCTGTCTGTGAGTGAGACAACACCTGGTCATGAATAACCATGTCTCTTGCCCTAGGAAGATCAGGGATGCTAGAGATTCTATTTCATATTTCTCATTTTATAAGTCCCGATTCACAAAGTTTGGATTTTTCCGAAATATGTATGACCTCCAAGGAAAGTTGCAGACATAATCAGAATTTTGACTTTGTAGCTTGAGAGAGTGTGGTTTGGGAAAAGACCTTTGCAGAGCCCTCTGCTTTCAGAAATTCATGGCTTAAGTAATAAGTGTCAGACACTATCAGAATCTGGGGCTGTGACATGCTGCAGGACAGGGCACTGGTGGAAGCTATTATTACCTTTTATGTGCATTCACCAAAATGTTGTTACGGAAATGTAATTACCACTGGGGAGTCTCATTTGTCCAAATTATTCTGGGCTACCAAAGAAACCTGACATATAAACAGTTTAGATAAGGATTCTAATAATCTAGCCATACCAAGTGCCTGCAATTTGTCACGCAATACACTCTTCCTTCTAGGTAGAATATTCCCTCGTCCCTGGAGGGTATATTAGCCGAATATATTGTAAAGACAATTGTAAGGCAGGGGCAATATACTGAGTTTACATCAAGTTTAAAAAAAAAACACAATACAATGAGATTTTCACCTATTAATTTCAAGTAGAATGTAGTGGTGTTCCCATAATAAAGATCTGCTAAGTCATTAAAGATAGAAATATAGAAGATGTGCAGGGAGCTTCAGAAAATAATTTGAGATTCATTGTACTGAAATTTGGTTTCAAAGTGAAAGAGTTAGCTGAAACTCTTAAACATTTTTAGTGACTATGATATGACCAATACCATAATGAAAGGGATACAAATAAAGCACAAGTCACACTTGCTGTCTTTAATAATTTGCCTCAATTGAGAGACAAAAAATTAAGTGACTGTATTTAGATTATTCACACAAGAACTGTATAATAAAAGTGCAAAAGTATTATAGGATTTTTGAAAGACACAGTCCTGGTCTCAAATGCACAATTGACCTGAGACATTTTGTAGAGACATTGGCATTCATCCAGCGGAACAAAGTCAGGCTGTGAGACATTCTTTTTCAGCAGCTGCGTATTTTCAGGTAAGGTCAGATTCACATAGGAGCAACTGTCTGGAGCCACTCTTTCTGCAATGGAATGGCATGATCCCTGAAAAGAAGGATCAATGGAAAGAGAAAGCACTCATTTGCTTATTCGATTTAAAATATGCTTTCATTCTACATCAGCTGGTATTGGCTGAGTTTCTTTGGGCATGCAAACACCTTGTTGAGTAAAAAAGAATTCAGCAGTGAGGCAAAGTCCTGCTCCTTAATAATGTTATCATTCAGCAGACAAGACCAATGGGTAAATGATTAAAATTAAAATTTGAGAATAGATAAATGGATAGGGAAACTCTGGTATACACACACAATGGAATATTACTCAGCATTAAAAGAGAATAAAATCATGACATTTGCAGGTAAATGGATGGTGTTGGAGAATATAATGCTAAATGCAGTAAGCCAATCCCAGAAAACCAAAAGCCCAATGTTGTCTGTGATATGAGGATGCTGACTCATAACGGCAATGGGTGGGGAGCAGGGGAGGAATGGAGGAACTTTAGATAGGGCAAAGGGGAGGGAGGGGAAGGGAGGGGGCATGGGGGTAGTAAAGATGGTGGAATGAGATGGACATCATTACCCTAAGTACATGCACAAAGACACGAATGGTGTGAGTCTACTTTGTGTACAACCAGAGACTTAAAAACTTGTGCTCTATATGTGTGAAATATGAAATGAATTGCATTCTGCCACCATACATAACAAATTAGAATAAATAAATAATTTAATAAAAATAAATAAATAAAATAAAATTTAATAAGAACCATGATAAGGACAAGTACAGCATACTGTGGGGTACAGAGGAAAAGAAGACCTGGTGGCGTGCTGGAGCCAGCCAGCCCATGACTGGCTTGTAAAAGCTGACTGTTAAAATTTTCAGGAATTTTGTAAAACAGTCACAGAACACAGTCATTATTAAAAATTAAATGAGACAAGGTTGCAATTAAATAAATTAGATTTTAAATAAAGATTATCAATACATGAAATCCCACCACATTCTAATTATTTTATTACATTATACCATGATCAATGCACTTAACTTCATTTAGTTCTATTGGATTTATGTGTTAGAAATGCATTATAATGGTGTGGGACTGTGCCTCTATTACCAACTCCGTGTTCATTGGTATCATGTCGGTAGCTTGAAATTCACCCTGGTGAGAGAACTCACACCAGAGAATTTAGGTAGATCACAAAAAGACGCTTTTGGTTTTGATTTGCTATAGAGAGTCTGTTGTTAAATATGTATCAGCACAACACTAGAATATCTTACCTAGGTCCCCTTTCTTATGGCCAGAGAAAGCTTCCTGGGAGCAGAGAAACTAAGGATATGTAAAATCTGTCAGTCAAAGAAAGGGGACTTGCATACATAAATAAAAGTATAAACCAGAAATAGTTTGACAATTTCCTGCCTGCTCCTCCACATCTGATCATTTGCCACCATTGTCAAGAGAGTGCTCACCCATATTTAATTATTTGCTCTCAGAGATTCCATAGGGCTACATTTTTCAGTCCCCTTGAAGTTGGGCAAGGCCAGGTGACTGGACTTTGCCAAGAGAATGTGAGCAGATGAGTCATTTCAGAGTGTGAAGCTTACAGAGACAGTGTGTGATTTTCTGTGTTCATTTAACCCTAACATGGAGACTACAAGCAGTTAGCAGAGTCTTCAAATGACTATGATGAGCAGTTTCCCCCTAATCTCTACTTAGATTGGTTACATATACTGAGAAAGACAGAAATTCATTGCTGTAAATTCCGGATACTTGGGGATTAGTCATCATTCAGATAAGATCCAACTCACCTTAGTTCACACTCCTATTAATTTCTCACCATAACCACTTAACTTTCATTCCTACTGGCAGTCTCAACAACCTTCAATCTATCCTGACTCTACACTGTAGACAGGAAGGTCCTGAAACTAGTCATTATTTGAACTATGTTTATTTATTTTTTAGAATCCCATCACAACCAGGATAAATTTAAACAATTTAGAATGCACATTCAAACATTCATTCATGATTTGACCATGAATATTTATTTTAATCGTACTCATGAAGTTGCTGAAGAGGTATCCAGCTATCGGAGCAAACTGACCTTGGGAAGCTCTATCATCTTGTCCATCCCTGCCCACAGTGTTGGGGACCAAACCCAGGGCATCACGTATGCTAGTTACAAGTTCTCCCAATGGGCTACACCTCTATACCCAGTGCCTCTTTTTGACAAATCCAAGATCATATATCAGGTTCCAATTAATATGCCATTTCATAAATGAACCATCATGCAAAATTCCTCACTTCTTCCCTTCTATTTTCAATGGCACTTTGCTCACAGTTATAAGATAGCAATGATCTTGTGACACTACAAACAATTCAGTGTATTTATCTATCTGGAGTTAGCTTTCTAGAATCTATTTTTGTATCCCTGAAGCTTGACACATTGTGCTCATTAAAAACTTGCACTCAACATATATGAGTAACTAATCTTTGATTTGATAAAACAGTCAGCTAGAGCAGAATTTTGCCTTCAGTTTTCTTGACTCTGATTTTAATTAAGATTATATCTTACACTCCTGCCAGAGCTGTAAAAGAAATTTCTAATCATTTGCTCCAGTCCTTTCACTTGATGGATAGAAACCAAAGCCTCCAGATGTAGGGTGATCTGCAGTGAGTTAGAAATAGAACCTGTGGTCCCCTTCCCACAGGCGTTGTCATTTACCAACCCTGAATGTCATGTTGTTCTAGTAACATCCTAATGTACACTAATCAAAAGTTCACATTCTCATCCTTCATGCCAAACTGTGCCTGAGGAACACAGTCATTCTTTTATAATACTTTTCAGTTTATTTTCATAGGTTATGTTGATACATGTTGCTGGTACTCTTACACTCTTTCCTTCTTATATATATTTTTAAAATTTTTGATTGGCCAAAGTATTTCTTAAAGTAGTCACCCAAAGAAATATCTGAAGGTAAACATTCAAATTTTTTGAACTGGAGAGACCAGAAAAATCACATAATGCAAACTTTTCATTTCTCTGATTTTCAAAAAAAGATGAGATCCTAAAATGTCACATGATATAATAAAGGCCACATAGCTACAGCGAGGCTAAGTCAAGAATACACTGCAGTTTCTCCATTTCTAGGCCAGGGTTCTATTTTTCTCTTAGCTTTGGCCATGGTTGACTCACAACTTTGGGTCCCATTTCCGTTGCTACAATCAAATAATACCAACAATGTGTAAACTTCCTTATATTGCTTTTTATTTAAATACAAAAAAGTAGAAAATAAATAAAAATGATCTATAAACCTAAAACCTATCTTAACAAGAGGTTTAAAAATCATAGCAAAGACATTTATTAATATTTTAAAAGGCACATACAAGAATATTAATGACAAGCGACTGAAGGAATATAAAAAGAGAAAAAAAGGGAAACATGCTCTGTTATTGAAATCTGTGTTTTCATTTTTCCTTCTACAGTTTACTTGTGGGATTTAAGTAAACTGTAAGATGTTCTTAAGATGTTCATTCATAGGAAACACGTGAGACAGATGAGTGTACAGTGCCTAAATGTCATGGAGAAACCTGAGCACCTGTTCAAGGCAACTGGAAGAAGGATCACAGTAAAATTCTGTATTTAGATGCATATTAGAAATACATGGAAAAACTGATGACTTACTAATTTAAGCCAGAACAAAATGAATCTCTGACTTCTAAAAAAGAATCCCTCAGACAAAATCTCAACTTCCTAAAAACTATCACTGTATTTATAAGCCTGTACCAGGTTTGTACTGCATTAACGTTTGACCAACTAAGGGTATATTTTGTCATTTTATGTGTCCTGCTTCTCACAGACTCTCTGGTCAAATTAATTTAAGATCTTATAGTATTGTCTCTAAGTTTCAACTCTACCCATTCATTATGGACAGTTAAATCTAACATACCAGCCATGCTATTTCTCCAAGAATTGGGGTCCACCTTTTGATCTGACCATTCTCCAGTTCTTCCATCTTTCTGCTCCAATGTCCAGTAATGTTTATCACCTAGTCTGCTTATTTAGGAAATCCATCTATAATCAACAGCATTAAATATGTGGGTACATGTGACCTGCCACTAAATAAGAAGAATGCAAGAATTCAGATAGCAACTTGTGGTTTTCAAAAATATATATATTAAAATGTGAAAAGACCTTGCTTCTACTTTGATTAAAATCATAGTGAAATGACAGGCCATACATTTTAGTGGGAAAAAATTCAGGAGTAAGAGAGTGTAGAACCACACATTTGGATGATAAGGAGTTCTATATTAATGACAAGCGACTGAAGGAATATAAAAAGAGAAAGAAGGGAAACATGCTCTGTTATTGAAATCTGTGTTTTCATTTTTCCTTCTACATTGACAGAAAGGGAAGGAAAAGTGAAATACATACATGGATTTATCACAAAATTTAAATAAGTCTGCCTATCATAAAAATTTAAAATTCTAAGTCTGTTTTCTAAACAAAGAAAAGAGCTTCCCATAATATTTAAAGGTTTGTCTTAAGAGTTACCTTCAAGGAACTGTTGATATAGAATCCTAAAACTATACATCTTTATTATAGAAAGAAGTAATAAAGTTAATGTTTGTTGTAAAGAAATACGTCAATTTGCTTTGCATTATAATTGTACTTATCACAAGACAATCAATTTTCTAACCAATTTGCTTGATAATTATCCTTTGATCATAATCTTGCTCATTACAATCTGATTAACAACTAGTACACTGATATCTAATACAAAAATGCATACTCTTAGTATTTTGGGGAATAATAAAATAAAGAAATTTAAGGAGGTTAAGAAACTTGTGAAAGAGCCACCACTAAGTGGCAGAGCAAGGACTTGAATCCAAACCAGTATGGACCAAAACTAATGATAACAAATATACTAATTTCTCTCCTGTACTTGCAGTATGATCCATTTGATTCCACAAATTTTTATTTGCTCTAAAAGCACTTTATATAAATTTTCCATCAAGAAAATATATAACTGCCTTTAAAAGTTGATTCAGTGTTTCAAAAAGGAAAATTTTCAAACTTAGAATTCTTGTATTACATTTCACCTCTTTTTTCCCCCAAGAAATCATTTGGGCAGAATTATTTGCAGAAAAGTTGAAGATGACTGTTTTTCAAATGAGTATCTGGAAAATTTATGTGTAAAATTTGCTTACCAAAGATATATGACAGCTCACAATTATTTCAAGTACATTTTAATGTCTTAAAATACTATTATTTCCATGAACTAGATGAACTACATAAGCATAGAAAATTCCCTTGGCTACTCATACCATGATAATATGGAGAGAAAATTATACTTGTTAAATACAGTTGTGTCCAAAAATATTTCCTCGTTGTCTTCAATAGCTCTTTTGAAGTAGATTCTTTATGCCACAGCCAATTTTCTGTTTCTTTTATTCCAATCTAACTACCATTATGCAAAAGGATAAAAAAAATGAATAAACAAAATGCTCAAACAAAAGTATCCAACGCTTGATTCATAGCAAAACCAAATATGGTATCTACAAGGAAGCAGGAATTTCTGATTTAATTTGCTTTCATATTCATTCAATCATTAAAGCAACTGGTTTTAATCATTGTATGTGGGCTTAGCACAAAAGTGCTTCAAAAACAGAAAAATATTGGATACACTTAAATAACCGCAGTCAAGCAAATTTTCACTACTCAAGGATATATAGAAAACATATATGTGTGTGCATGTATATGTATATAAGTATGTATACATCTACAAACATATGCATGCACAAAGCTACATCTGTATATATGTGCATATACACATACACAGGCTAGCTGTTGTTTCTCCATTTCTTTGGGTTCCACATCCATGGATTCAACTTTGGATGGAAAATATTTGTGAAAACTTTCATTTGTACTAAACATGTATAGATTTTTTCCCTGCCATTTTTCCCTAAGCAATACAGTGTAAGAACTAATTACACAGCATTTAAAGCATACTAGGCATTGTAAGTAATCTAGAGAAGATTTATAGTATAGGAGAGGAAGTAGAGGTTATACGCAAACACTGCACCATTTTATATAAAAATGTGAGCATTCACACTTTGCTAGCTGTGGGGTCCTAGAATCAATCCCCCATACTAAGGTAAAACTATAAATAGTCATATATGCATACAAACATAAAATAAACTGTGATGCTTCCAATAACTAAATATTTACATAAACACATACTAAGCAAGTATACAAGTTCACTATATTCTAAAAAAGAGACTCTTGGGATACCAGGAACAAAGCAGCATTGCCACAGACATATCCTACCCTCATCCTTCTTTTCCTCCATTCTATTTTCCTTCCTCCATCCTTCCATTTCTTCCTTCTCTCTTTTTCCCAAAACAATTACGAATCATATCACATATGTTAGGAACAAGTAGAACAAGTAGAACTGTAGAAAATCCAAGGGCAAATAATTAGAGAAGGTCCAAACCTTTGAAGAGCTTTAATGTACTGGGTGTGAATCTGTTGAAATATGAAAACCACAGGATTGTAAAGCAGGCTCCATTTAAATATGGATGATATTACTTATGTGCCCTTAGAAAATTATTTAAATTTGCTAAGCTTCCATTTTCTCAAAAGGTAAATGACAATCATTTTAATTTCATCATTTATCTTGAGAATTAAATAAAATAATATGAATGAGCAGAGAATTTTGCACATAGTAGATGACCCATAAATGTTAACCATCTGCTCTCCCCACATACATATAAACAGCAAGTTGTGATTAAATGATGCTTCAAAGTTTCAATGTCTACCAATAGCCAAGAAAATAAAATATTCCAAGAGTTTTACATTGCTCTAAAGTACTTTACTCAGATAAGTGTTTAATAAACAATGGTTGAAATGTTGAATATGTTACTAAAAAAGGAAAGAGGAAAAGAAAATTTGAGAGATAAGGACACAGCACTCAGACAGTGTTGAAAAATGGGCTCATAGTGGACATCAATGGCAGATTAAAGGGTGACCAGTACATTCTTTCTTATCTACACAGTGGCACTTTTGTAATACTGACTTGCAACATTCTTAGTCCTGATTTTATTTTTTTCTGCTTTTATGTAGGAGAAGCTGTAATGCATTGGGACAACCGCCAAGGCAAGTGGGCCTCCAGCCCAGCCATGGTGGGCAATATTCCATGGTCCTATGAAACAGGTTGCCACCTGAAAAGACAGATGAACTTGAGAGGGAGGAAGATCTGTTGTATACTCAAATAGAATGGTGGAAACAAGTAACAGAATGGGCCTTCTCACCAGGGAGTGCCCACCTTCCTTGGCACAAGTATTTTGAGTGAGAATGCCCAGCTTTCTTTTCTCTCATCTCTGTTCTTTTCCAAAATGCTATAATTCAATTTGAGTCCATCAAAGAAAATCAGCAGGGTCAAACTTGTACTTCACCAGAGAGCAGATGCTGAAGTCCTTGTGTGCAGAAGGGGCCATTTTCTTCCTAGCCACAGCAGTATTCCAGATGAAGGATTATGTTCTTCTTCCACAGTTAATGGAAAGCTAAGAACATGAGGGGCACCACATGGAAACTGATGTTATGAAGTTGTGCTCTGCCTGAATGCACCAGGGGTTAGACCTAACTATCACTGTACTGGAAATAAAACAGGCAAACAGAAAATCTCAATGCAACAACCAAAATCTCAACGGTAACCTTCTCTAAAATATTGGAGAAGATTCAATCAGTCAATCATCAATCTCAAATGCTGGAAATGAGAAACTACTGTGACCTCAAATGGTATGAGGTTAAGGTCTGACTTGTACAACAAACATTTTGCAGACATAGTCATTTTGATGGTATTGACTGCTACATATAAAGGAGACTACAGTCTACAAAGTTTTAGTATAGTCTTTGCCCATGATTCAACCATGGCCTCCTTGGTTGATAAACATCTGCTCATCTTCAAAACTCATCAAAGGTCACCCATCATGAAGCCTCTGTTCCGCGCTTCTCACCCACATCTTCAATAACATTGACCCTTATCGCCTTTGGGCTTCCATCAGACATACTTCTGTCATCATTTGTGCCTTCCCTTCTTTGCACGTGTGTTTGCCTAAAACACCATTTAAACCCAGAGGTGAAGACTTGTTTGATTCATTTTGATTAATCTTAAAGATAACTGTGAGGCCAGGGAGACATGCATTGTTTAGCTTATTTTACTTGCTACAATATAAACACACTTCAATGAAAAGCTGATTCCCTAAGCCTTCCCCCTGGGACCTGAAGGAGCACAGCCTGCGCCAGTAGGGAGCCTCTGGGGTCCTACTCTAGAACAATAGCCAGGTCTCCCTCTGACTGGCCAGTGTTCACTCATATTCTGCAAATTATGACTGCAATCCGAAACTTCAGGACAGATCCAGCCAGTAATGAGTGCCCAATAAACATTTATTGAATGACTGTATCTTATACCTCACATGCTGATAACCTTTACTAATAAAAAAAATTTTTTTTTTTTTTAAAGGTAGTCTTCACCTCTTCGGGACAGGCCATTCAAATCATTACTAACTAGCTTTTCAAAGTATATTTTCTACAAATTCACACTGATTTATGATGGTTCAGCTCAGGAGAGATTTCAGACTCGTCACCTAAGTTTATCTTACAAGCAAGGATAATTTATGAAACAAACACCACCAACAAAGAAATTCAAAATGGTGCCTTGCAGATGTGGCATTAACCTGATAGCAAAATTAATTGAAAAGAGGATAGAGCTGTAGAAAATGGTGTTTCCAAATCAATTCTAAAGACATCTTCAAAGAAAAAATGTGGAAAATCTGGATTAAATGATCCATAAACAAAAAAAGGTTTCAAGTGTTTTCTTAGCACAAAAATCACAACAAAAACAAGAAAAAACAGGAGATTGTTTATTTCATCTTGCAAGACAATGCGTCCTTCACTTGGAAAAAAAGATTCCAATCAAATATTTTAAGGCACTTAAGAAATTACTGAGAGCAGTATCTATTTGGTATAGTTAGATTCTTTGTCTTGTGGTGTTAATGAAATTAAAGATTTAAAAAATGTAGGTTTTTCAAAAGGAAGTGATAGACTTTGAAAATATATAGGTCATTGCAAATAAAGATAATGAGGTATTGACCAGGACATAAACTTCTTAAATTTAAGAAAGCTTTACCCTGTAAATTTGAAATTCACCTATTTTTGTGAGTCCGCATTCTCAAACTTGGAAAATATTTGTAGTATTCAAGTCAATATCATACCACAGAAAAATGAACAAAAAATTCACTGACAATACATAAAATCTCTTAAGGGAGAAGGACTTTCTAAACCTTGAAGTACTGTGGGGAAAAGTACAAAAAGAAAAAAAGGTGAATAATTGGGGGGAACTGGTAAGTTTATACATGCTAATGAGCTATAAATAAAGAAATCAAAGTACAGAAAAAAAAGGCAAAAATCACTTTACAACAAATTCAAAAAGAAAACCATAGGGATAAGTATTCGGAACATAAAATGCAGTTGTACAAATTACTAAGGAAAGCTCTTAATCCCTTTAAATAAACTGGCAAAGGACAGTGATTTAGGTGGCTAGGACTGCCCTAACAAATCACAACAGACTGCATGACTTAGACCACAGACATTTATTTTCCCCTACAGTTCTGGAGGCTGGAAGTCCTAGTCTGGTTTCTTTCTCGGCTTTCAGTGACCATCTTCTCTGGGTACCTCACACTGTCCTCCTTTAGTTCTACTGAATTAGGGATCATCTGCATGATATTTTTTAAAGCCCCATCTCCAAATGCAGTAATATTCTGAGGTACTGAAGTTTAGAACTTCAATATATAAATGGGAAGGGGAGGATTCAGGAGGTGGGAGACTTAATTCACAAAAGAAATACTTCTTAAAAATGCATGTAAAAATGTTGCCTTTACTAATAAGTAAAGGAGTACTAATTAAGAGCGAAATATGATTCTATTTTTTTTATTTATCAAAGCAGTTACTGTTGACAAAGCATTTTAATGCTATTATATTTTACTGCTGGTAAAGTTTCAATAGAGTGAGGTCTTTGAATACTACTGAAAGGAGTATAAACTGGCAAACCATTTAGGGAAGGAAACTTTCAATATAAATCAGGATTATAAAAAATATTAAACTCTCAATAGAGATCAAAATAATCAAGAAAAGGATAATAAAATAGATGCAGATATCAGCATATTTACATCTGGGGAGAGAATTTTTATTGCAATATTATTCATTTGAGTATTATTTATAATATGAAAAAACCTGAACCATTCTAAATGCTCACCATGGGGAAATTCTTATGTAAACTCTAGATCTCATAAGCTGGTGTGCAGTCATTAAAATGATGTTTATGAAGACTAGGAAACACATGAAATATCTATGACTTCATATTTTTTTAAAATGCAGGATTCAAAGTTATATATTTAAAAGATGCACAGAATAACAGGAGGCAAGAAATATACCTACAGTCATTACTTTTAGGATAACAGAATTGTGGAGTGTTTTTTTTTTTTTTTATTTTAAATTTCCTTACTGGTTTTATGTATTTTAAATCTCTAAAATGCAACATGTGTTAATTATGCCGTGTTTGTTTTGGTTTGGTTTTTGTAGTGCTGGGGTTTGAATTGAGAGCCTTTCACTCACCAGACAACTGCTATACCACTGAGCTACCCCCTGCCCAGCCCTGTATTACTTTTTATAATCGAAAATAATAATTTTGATGTAAGTAAAATTGAATCAAATGTACAAACATTCAGTTCCAATCTATTAAGCACAGGTTAACAGGCTAGCCTCTTATGTAAATGCTTTATTCTCATTTGGCCACATTTTGCTGTGTTGTTGTTGTTGTTGTTGTTGTTGTTGTTAACTACTACATTGACACTCAACACTACTGCCAACCCCAACAACCATTCTGCCTCAGACACCATAAACATGTTAAACCTAAGAAGAAATCACTGTACAGTAGAAGTTGGAGATCCTGGTTACAAGAATCTGAGAATCATTAATTGATTGAGATCACCTTTTAGGAAGCCTGGTGAGATTATTTCCTGCTCAGTGGATCAACCTGAGAACTTCCATAAGATAGGCTTGAAGGTCAGATGAACTTCATAAGTGCATAAACATCTCAGTGACGTCTGACACTACATCACTGCTACCCTTCCTGATGGCCGTGAAGGAAGTACCCAGCAAGGTATGCAACTTCTAAGATATGGACACCAACTCTTATTAGATGCAAGGTATAGAAGACTGCCCCCACAAAACTGGCGAAATGGTGCATTTTATCTTAAAATACAGAGATTTAATGTACATGATCCTGGGGTTTATGAAGCCTCACAAATTGTAAACATGGGATCAATTGTCCATCAAAAATACCAGTATGTTCATGGTTTGATGATGATGCTAACCAGAGCTCCAATTTTCTCACTAGAACAGAATTAGGAAACATGACTATCATGGGTTGAATAGCACCCCCACAAATTTACATATCTCTGAAATCTCAAAATGTGATCTCACTTGGAAATAGGGTCACTGTTGCTGTCTGAAGAGATTGCCGCTTGGAGCAACGAAGCCACGGGAAGAAGTTCAGAGGCAAACTGGAAACAAACAGGATTTTTATTTTGATAACTTCTCTCTCTGGCTCCAACAACGACTCCAACATGCCACACACACCACCAAACAACCCACAAACAAAATGGCATCAACCCGAATCCGAATGGGCTCAAGTCTCGCGAGATCCCGGACCAAGTCCAGTGAGACCACGGAAGGCAGCAATGCCCGAACATCTCTATTGCCCGCAGCCAACCGCAATCTCAGCCATCTCCCCAATCAGGGCTCCTGCAGGTCACTGCAAATGTAATTAAGATATAGAACACAGTGGAATCATCCTGAATTAGAGGCCCTAAACACAATGAGAATGTCACGAGAACAGGAAAGAACATAAGCACACAGGGAAGAGGCCATGTGAAGCCCGAGACAGAGATCACAGTGACACCACCAGAAGCCAAGAAACAGCAAGGCTAGGAGCCACAGGAAGCAGGTGGAGGCAGAAGGATCCCCCAAGAACCTCCAGAGAGGCCCTGACTCTGCCAGCACCTTGATTTTGGACTGACATTTGAGACTCCAGAACGTCAAAAGAATATATTCTGTTGTCTTCATTCACTCCATTTTTAGTAATATGTTTACAGCAGTCCTAGGAAACTATCACAGGGTTTTACAGAGACGATAATGCCACATCTCACAAATCTAGCCCTTTAAATATTGGAGGAGAATGGTGTATAGGAAAGAACTGGAATCCATACTCCAGTTCCTGGAGGCAAGGAACTGAGTGCCACTTCCTCTGAGCGACTTTCCTCAGGGCCACCCAGTGAGCTTCCCCAAATTCCCACTTAACCACCTCAGAAGACAAACGTGACCACAGAAGCAATTGCCTGGCATTGTTAGCAGGACTGAAGGAGAAAATGCTTGTAATAAGAGCTTGATAAGCTACAACAGAGATTCTGACTTTGTTATAGTTAATTGTTTAGAATAAATGGTAATTTTATACTAGATATCAATTTATGAAAATTGAAAATAAAAAAGAAATTTACACAAGTACATGTTTTGTTTGTTTTCCAGTTATTTCTCTGTTATAAAATCTTTTTTACCTAAAGGGTGAAATTACATGCTAAAGACTGACTTTGGACATAGATAGGAGCCACTGATCTCACCAACAGGTGAATTACGAGGGATGTTTCAGGTAGGGAGTAACCTGGGGTTCAGTTATTTTTAGGATTGCTGTGCTATTATTAACTATCATTTGCTCCACCTTTAGTCATCTGAAATAGGATAAGAAAATAAAGAGATGAAACTGACCATGGTCAAATAGCTTTAATGATTAAAAAAAGAAAAAAAAAAAGAGGAGAAGGGAAAGGAGAGGATCAGGAGGAGTTAGGGACAAAGAATCCTGCCATTAATGTCCAGATCCTGGGTTTTTATGGCTTTCTCCATCCTATTTAAGAAAAGTGGTAGATGGTTAACATCAAAAGGCAAGAGAATAAACTGTTGTTATTTAAGTAATAACCACAGTACAATACCATCTTTAAAAATTCAACACGAAAATAATTAGAGTAATAAATACATTATTCAGTTTTTTTTTTTTTTTCCTTTTTGCAGTGCTAGGGCTCAAACCCAGTGTTACTCGGTTCTTAAAAGTAACTGCTTAAGCGTGCCATTTAGAAGATTCACTTTATAACTCTTGATGGTAAACCTCTTTGTGCAATAAAAAGATTATCAAGACAAATAATTTCACTCTCTCATAACTGATGCTATCTAAACAAGTTTTCAAAATCAAATGAAAGATAAAACCAGAGAAGAAAACAAGAGTAATTTCCCTATGCTCATTTTTAATAGGAAATCAATGACAAATCTAGAGTGCTCTGATAACAAACCAAAAGATAGCCAGCAATATCTCCAAAGCTCATCATCTCAGGGAGGATTCTGCCATCAATGGTCATTAGCTCCCTGATCACTGCTGTCTCCGTGGGAGTCTACCTTGATATCTGTCACTGTACTCCAGTCTACCTCCACGTGCAAAAGGAGGACCAGTGTGGCAATGCTAATTCTTCACTGCTCTTACCTGACGGCCCTCTTCCCACTTGACACCACTCCTTAGCATGCAAGTGGCAGCTTTGGTGCAAAGAAACTTGATGATGCCCAGGGTTTCTCTCCACCCTCACCCTTGAGTGCAGACCCTGGCCCAATCTTGGTGGGGTCACTGCTATGCTCATCTAATGAGACTTTTCATCACTGACTTCTGCTTACATTTGCATTCACATGTGCTACCACTGCTCTCCAGACATACAACACTGTTCACATTGAGGGCTGGAGCCCCCTCACCCTTCTGGACTACTGCGTAGGAAGAGGACAGGACATGCCTTCTCATAGCACACCTGTCAAGGATCATTGCTTGAGCACCCCTCCCACAAAGTCTTCTCTTTCACCTCCTTTGATTATAACTGTATCAATTCATACTTCATACTTAGAGTCTAAGTTTCTCAGTCCCAGTTTGAGGCTTGAACTGTATCTTCCATACTGATGTCATTTCTAAGCACAGAACAAACCCAGAGTATCTGAAACAGTTTTAATAAACTAATGGAATTAAAATCTCTTTATTTTCTATTCCATAACACTCAGCAAGTTGTTTAAATCAATCATGCTTTATTGTTTGTTATGCATAAAATTATTGTTTAAAAACTTTTAAAGATAAAATGTATTCATAAATACTATGTATATAATTTTATCAACTCTGAAGTACCTACTAGGTTTTATAAAGGGCTGGGTAGCTCAGTAGTAGAGCACTGACTAGTATGTATGAAGTACTGGGTTCAATCACTAGTGCTGCCAAGAAATAAAAATAGAAAAGATTTCATAAGAAAAAAATTATGCCATTATTTTCACTCACACAAATTCTGTTTACTCAGCACCGGACACTCAACTTAGTGGTATTATGTGGCATTAGACACCCAGAAATCACCTCACAGGCGATTTCTATAGACTCTTGAGGCTTTCTACATACTTCAGGGATGCATGATAAAATAGGAGAATGAGAAGTGAGAAAAAGAAGCATAAATAAATAGTGATGTGAAGGAAAAACCCATCATGGTTCTGTAGACCAAGGATTTTTATTACCACAATCAAAGGTGAAAGCTGCATTTCCAGTTTTCTGGAATGTTCCTCCTTCCTCTAGATCTGAGGCTAGGAATCAGGGTGCAGGGCTGGGGTTTCATGAAGGCTTATCTATTAAATAAGTAAAGCATTGGTGTATTTTGATTCAATACATTGATTTTAAATACATTTTGTAAATAAATGTCATTTACTCAAAATTTATTAGGATCAAGAATTATGTAATCCATATGCTTTACATACATTGTTCTCATCTATGCAGTGCACCTATAAGGTATGATAATTTGCTGAAAGCATCTGACCACCCTGAGAAGGCTAATAATCTATTCCCCTTTCAAATGACATTGTCCAAGTGCTCAACATCTATTTGGAGGAAAAACTGTAAGCTGTATAGTCAAGGACAGAAAAGGCGGACCACTAAGGTTAGCATTCCACTTGCTCCATGCAGCTGCAAAGGAATTAACCCTAGCTCCCAAGTTACAAACCCATTAAGCAATATAAAAGGTGTACAGTTAAGTAGATTCATCTTGCCACCAAGTTAGAAGAGTGAAGTCATCTCTGTTACTTAACTCCTTTGGAGGTAGTAGGAAGTTCTTTCCTCTCCCGCAAAGTAAATCATATAGAACACTTTGGGGCATGGCAGGCAATTCTGGAGAACACAGTGGACTCATTTTCTTCACATCTCTACTGATGCCTGCTTGATTCTCCAGGCCTGGCAGAAATGGAAAGAACCTGATCTGATGGACCCTCTACTACAGGGGCAGGTAGGCAGAAGGAATAGTAGTAGAGGAAGCATTAAATGCATTATATAATACAAAGCAAACACCTGGTTTCTCCAACAACCAGTGACCTGAAGGGGTGGGGAAAAGGGATAGAACAAGTGTTACCCACTAAGAAAAACTCAAAAACCATAGCAGCCAAGTGCCCTATATAAAGATTCTGTTTGGATCTTAAACAAATGCATTTTTTAAAAATATTTTTTTACTTGTAAATGGACACAATACCTTTATTTTATTTATTTATTTTTATATGGTACTGAGGATCGAACCCAGTGTGTCACACTAGCTAGGCAAGATCTCTACCACTGAGCCACAACTCCAGCCTACAAATGCATTTTTAAAAGAATTCTTGGGACGACTGAAAAAATGTGAATATGGACATTTAGATGTAGTATAAAATTGTATTAAAATTATTGTGTTAGGTGTGATAATGACTTTGGATTTATGTGCAAACATGCTCTTATCAGTTGGAGATGTATACTCAAGAATTTCAGGAGACAAGTATCTAGCATTTGTTTCCAAATATATCCCCCCCTCAAATAATACATAAAACAAGACTGGCAAATCATTGGCAATTGTCAAAGTGAGGAAAAGGGTGCATGAGCTTTATGATAGCATTCACTTTCATTTGTGTTTGGACGTTTCATAATAAAAAGCTTTAAGAATGAATGCATTGATTCTTTTTGCCTTAGAAGGAGACATTTATGCCTGCCAGGTAATATATCCAAGTTTTATAAATGTAACTGCAATTCCTGGATCCATTTAAATTCATATGAAATCACAACTGGAGTTGAACATATGGACAGAAAAAGTAAGAGGAGCCCTGAGGATAAGGAGGCTTAAAAAGGATGAGTTTAACACGACCTCTGATGGAATAATCAATAATCATGTGCATGCCCGCAATATGAAAGAAATAAGTGAACATCACATAAAAGAAGTTCAAGTAATAAGGTGACAAAACTAGAAGTAGAAAATAATTCTGCTGGTCTGCGGGTTGCACAATCCCTCTCATCCCTCAAGATCCATATAAAACAGTATAGACCTGATGCCAGCTCTCAAATAAAATTTTTATTTGCACTTTTCTGGGGTTCCCCCGGTGACTTTGTAATGAAAAGAATAGAGACAATCAAACACCTCGGAATGACACATGGACATGATGAATAAATAGTAAAAGTAGGAAGTAAAAAATGGAGGGAGGGAAGGAAAAATAAGTCCTATTCCTTCCTGGGAAGAAAGAAAACCACTGGGCTCAGAGGTTGGGGGCTTATATTTAAGAAAAGACTTCATTTAAATAATCCCAAACTATCTGGAATGAGATGTTACTTTCCATAGTAGGCTGCTCCCAGGAACTTGTTTAGTTTGTTTTGTTTTAGCTAGACTGAATCCAGACAATCTCTTTGTGCAAGCAATTCATCAAATATGCCAAGCTGGAAGCAGTGAAGGTTTTTTATCTCTTGCTGAGCAAAGAAAGTTTTCATTGAGCTATCACATGCACAGTTATTTTTATTTGACTCTCCGTTGAAATACTCCTGCTGCATGGCATATTGAATACTTTATTGACCATAAAATGTGCTGTTGCAATTAGAAGGTTTCTTTCTTTCTTTTCTTTTCTTTTTTTTTTTTTTTTTTTAATTTTTTTCCTAAGCATTTTGCCTTTCTGGAGGCATTTGGAAGCTCATTCCTGTTTATCAGTTTTTCAAGGATGTTTGCAATTTAGCAAAACTGAATTGGAAATTTAGTTAAATATCTGGCATCTTAGAGTGTTTCCCAAGATCTGCAGTTATGTGAGGCGGAACACCATGTGGTAAGACTCCTAGTATGTAATCTACAAGGGTGTTTTTCACACTAGCTGAAATCCTACAAAAAATGCCCACTAAATAAATCATAGCAAATCCACTTAAAAGACTGCCTTATAAATTATGCAGCTTTGTCAAATGGTCTCAGGGCACACTAAGTGCTGTTTTCTTCAAGTTATTTTAGAGATGATCACCTTGATTTGGTATCATTACAATAAATGGCATAGGCCCATGGCAAATACCACATTTAAACAGCATGAAGTTTCAGATCTCATGGCTGAAGCAGAAATGGAACTTGGAATAGAGGTTACACATAGCTCTGGACCTTGCAATTCAAAGGACAGGAACTACCCATTCACCAGTAAATAAAAACTGAAATGAATGATGGAAGGAATGAAAGGAAATCTTGCTCCGTTCTTTAAGGAATAGGTCTAGATGATTTCTCCCAGCAGAATTGAAGATTTGAGTTGCAACAGTCGCTCACACCTTTAAATCCCCCATCATTTATTTGTTCCCATGCGTCCCCACCAGGATGGTAGTGGAGGCCACACACATGTACTCAGGTCTCACGATCTAAGTTGTGCTGTTTTCTGTAAATTATGCAGCTGCTTCCAAGGAAACTACTTGTTGATGCATCATGCCTTTCATGGAGCTATGAAATCAAGTCCATACCCCAGGGGCTCCCGGCCTAGAACCGTGATGACATTCTGATGAGGTGGCAGGACTGCAGCACAGAGTTTCCAGCTCAGCTTTCAAGCTCTTTGATGATTCTTCTCGCCCCTGCATCCTGCCACAGCTTCCAGGAAATAGGCAGACTCCAAGAATCATAGCTCAGTTATACTGAGAGTCCACCAGACTGGTGATGTGGCCTTGAACAAATCAGAAATATCCCCTCCTTTAAGGAGCTCATGTTCTAACGATTCACATGCATCTTCTCACAGTAGGCATCTCACAAAGCATTCTGCATGCTGCTGTTTAGTTTTCTGTTGGTCTCTTAATTGATAGCATTTTTTGGCGCTTTGCTCAATTGCCACATTATAAGGGAAACTTCTCCTACTTACCTTATAAAACATAGTCCCCACTTACAAGAAGTACCTCCCACTCCACCATTCCTCCATCCCCCACATCTACGCGATGCTCTAACCTTGCTTTATTTTTATACAGCGTCTTTATCATTACCTGAAACAAGTTCATTCATTTATGAGCTTATTATTTGTCTTTCCTTGCTGGAATATAAACTGTTTGTGGGCAAGCAATTTAGCTAATTCACTGCTGAGTACCTGGCACATCCTAAGTGCTAGAAAAATATCCATTGAAAGGATTAATTATCCACAAGGAAGAGGTATGTGCAATTATTCCACTCTTAGAGATAAAGTGACACTGACACAGAGGATGAGAAATTTGACCCCAATATCAACCAACTCATAAGCAGTAAAGTCTATGCTTAGACCAAGCCTTTCAGAATAAGAGTCTGGCCCCTGGATCATTACTCTAAATTGTTTCAATTCACATAACCATTTCTTTAACAGAGTCAAAGCTTCCTTAAGCCTTAAACTTCCTGAGATGAGATGAACATACTTAGGAGAAAAGAGGTCACTGAGCAATGTAATATATAGGGAAAGGAAACAACCAAACTACAAACATAACCCTAAAATTCTCCAGAATAAAACTTAAACGCTGGGTGCGGTGGCACATGCCTGTAATCCCAGCACTTTGGGAGGCTGAGGCAGGAGGATCGCGAGTTCAAAGCCAGCCTCAGCAATGACGAGGCACTTAGCAACTCAGTGAGACCCTGTCTCTAATAAAATACAAAAAAGGGCTGGGGATGTGGCCCAGTGGTCGAATGTCCCTGAGTTCAATCCCCGGTACCCACACACACACACACACACACACACACACACACAAAAAGCCTTAAGCCAGTACCATCTATGCAGAGTTAACATAAAATTAAGGGCCATCAAGGGAAAAGAGGAAGGAATCAAAAGCTTTAGAATCCAACATGGATGTTAATCTTGTGTCTGCCACTAATTATCTGTTCACATTCTCAGCCTCAGTTTCCATATCTACAAAGGAAGGATAGCTGCCTAACCCCCAAGGTTCTGGCAGAAGGAGATGACATAATGAATGCAAAGTTTCTGGCACACACTCCAGTCAAGTGAGGGACTCATTTTGTCACACTACTCTCATAAGTCCTGAGCAAATAGATGAATAAAATTGGGTTTCAGTTATTCATCTATTCACACATCACATAAACTCAGCAGAGGTTTGGTGCCAAGCATCTCAAAGGAACAAACAGCCTTTTCCCGGAGCCACTGAAACAAAGGACAAGTGGCTGATGCTAATTGGAGGTAAGCGTCCCTAATCTCAGCGACTATGTCCCAAATTTGTTTATTTACTGCTGACCAGATCGATAAAACTGATAAGGCGGGGGTATCAGGTGCATCCTCATCTAAACAGTCACTTAGATAGCTAGTGAACTCTGCAAGCATTGTTATAGAAGCCACCTATTGGTCAAATATCTGGCCAGTTTTTTGAAAAAGAAAAAAAAAATGGAGTTGATTAAAGATGTTCAATAACAACATTGCTAGTACTCACTATATGTTCACCAAAACGTTTCACTGGAATTGGTATTAAATTTAGTTTCTCCCAATGTCTATAATTGCTGATAGAGTAGTAAAGATGGTGCCTAGGACATGCATGGCTGGTGCTTCTATTTCTCCTTAGTAGAGAAGTCTTATCTATTGTTTTACAGAGTATAGAAAAGATGTGGAATCAATAGTCCTGGATTTGAATTCTGGGTTCACCAATTACCAGCAAAGCAAATATCATTTATTTGAACGTCCTCTTTTTTCTTGTAATATAGGAGTAGGAGGTTTGCCACACAATACATGGATATTTTTCATAAGTGCTAGTTCAATTTTAATATTGTCTCCAAAGTTAGCAGTGATGTCATGCACATGCCTTCTTGGGGAAATCAACCAAGGAGTAGGTAGAAAGGTTCAGGATGTTTTGTAGTCACCTATTGCCCAATATTGAGTCTGAGAATGATCTCTACAGACATGTTGGCTTATAACTCTTAACTAGCAGGTCTGTGTCCTTATGCAGGTAATCTGAACTCAGTATATTCCTCATCTGCAGAATGAGTATGATAATAGAACCAACTCGCCCATTTTACTGTAAGAAATAAATTCAGAAAATATGTATCTAACACAAAGCCGCACACACAGGAAACTGGTCAGCAAAAATTTGCTGCTATTAGTATTTTTTAATAATAAGAAGAAACAAAATCTATTAATCTGATAAAATTTCAGGCTACATTCCATGTCTCAGATGCTGCTCATAGCCCTGGGGATAAAACCAGCAACCTCTCTGTTCTCATGAAACTATTTTTGGTAAGAAATTGATATAGGTCAATGTCAATAGTGATAAATGCTCTCTGAAGACAATAAAACAAAGAAATAAAAGTGCAGCCAAATGCAGATGTGTACTTGGGGAAGAGTGTTTGGGAGGTAGTTTATAAATAGGGAGGCCACAAGGGCCTCCATGAAGAAGGAAGTTGGGAGCTTTGACCTAAATGATACTCAGAAGCCAGGTGGACACCATGCAGACTGTCCGCAGGACTCTGGCACATGCTCACTCAAGATGTGCTTTAAGGCTTTCTGCAATCTGTCATTTCTGTGAAGTTGTAGTACTAAGTGGGATCCAGATTCAATTAAGTGGACTTTGTTCCCTCTGCTTTTACAAAAGGAACATTCTGAGGTGTGTCAATGGTGTCCGCATAATGTTCTTTGGAAAGAGAAGTTCCTGGCTATGAGACTTAGCTGGGACACATTCTTAGAGTAGTTTTGATTTGCATTTCTCTTATTTCCCAACCTCAGTCAGATCATGTATAAAATAGACCTGAAACAAAACCATTACGGAATAAACGCCTCTAGAAGGCAGAGTGCATGGTGCAGAGATAAACTCCAAATGGTCACTATCAGCAGTAGTGGAAGACCCTGGTTAAGAGCTCTGCTGGCAACTACATAAACTGTGTGATTTCTCTGTGCATCTGTGTCCTAATCTGTAAGTCAGGGATAATGATAACAATACTCTCATTAGGCATGTGTGAGAAAATAACTGAGTTGTGTAAAAACACTTTGAATCGTTCCTGGCACAGAAAAAAAATCTCAACAAGTGCTCATTCTGAGCATTACTCATGGCATGGAGATTGGCCATAATAAAATACAATCACAGACCCACGGGCAACTGTGAAAGAGAGGACTACTGGCTTAGAAAATAGGATGAACCCATTTTATCCCATTCAAATCATCCCTAACTCCCAGAACCATCACATGTACATTCTTGCATCTTATTTCTGGAGATTTAAAAATCCTAATTGTAATTTTCAACACAATGATGTGGTCAGTGAGCAAGAACCCTTGCTTTGGATAATTCTGCCTGCTTTGATGGATGTTTTAATTTACATATTTCCCTAAGATTGGGTCCAATTATCATTATACAGCTCTTCTATCAACAGTGGCTATATTTTATGTGTCATTTACAAATAAAAAATTAATTTTAATATGTCATTAATTGAAAAAACTGAAAGTTTCCAACCAAAGTATTCTTAGTTTTATGACACAAGTTCTTGCAATCACAGAATCATAGAATCTTTAATTACAAAGACCTTCTGAGATGGTGTTGCCCAAGAACAGTAGTCAGCCTACTTTTTCACAGACAGTAATAATTGATCAAGATATATTTTTCAGTCTCTGAGTTCGTGCCTTAATTTGGCTTTAATACTGAGTTCTAACAATTCATTCCCACACCAAGTTGCAGGGAAGGTAACCTGTTCATCTGGTCTCAATCCTCACTTGGGAGCTGATTTCTGAGCAACTCAATGTCCTCTTGGGGGAACTGACTTTGGTGAGGTCACACAGCAGTAGACCTGGAGTGACAACCCAGTCAGCCCCATGCCTCATGCCCATGGTCTTCCCACCACTCCTTGTGACCTGCTATTCCAAGCCTGTCTGAACATGGCTATGGATCCAGGAGAATGGAATTATAAAACAGGCTAAAATCCTCATTCTTCATCTCTGCTGGAGCTTAATGCACAACTCCTCTGGTTTCATGCTCTTGATTCTTTTCTCTCCTTTCTTTTTTTTCTCTGACATAAATATTCTTTTACACAAATATTCTTTTTGAAAACAAAAGGACTGTGGGTCACCAACGATTACATCCAACTGCACTCACACTCAAGAGGAGCATCCTGCAAGCAGAGATTGTGGATGTGAACCTGAAAGACCATGTCCTCACCCACAGTGTCTGGGGCAACTCAAGTACTCATGCTTTACCTTGCAGAAAACTTAGCTAACTTGCCACCCTCTCTCGCCAAGCTTCCTTAATATCTAACGTCCAGAGCCCATGCTTTAACCAAAGCCTGTGTTTTAGTTTTTTTGCAGCTGTGACCAAAAGATCTGACAAGAGCAACCCTACAGGAGGAAAAGTTTATTTTGGAGCTCAGGGTTTCATAGATCTCAGACAGCTGACTCCATTCCTCAGGGCTTGAGATAGGGCAGACCATCATGGCAGAAGTGTTTTGTGGAAGAAAGCAGATGAGACATGGTAGCAGGAAGCTGAGAGCCAGCTCCCCTCACTGTGGACAAGATATAAACCACAAGGCCATGCCCTGTCAGCCCACCTCCTCCAGCCACACCCTACCTACCTACAGTTACCATCCTGTTAACCCCTATGACAGGATTAATGCACTGTATAGGTTAAAGCTCTCATAACCAATCATTTCACCTCTAAACCCTCTTATATTGTCTCACACTTGAGCTTTAGAGGAACACCTAATATTTAAGCCATAATACCAGTGAGTACAAACTATTAGTGCAAAGATTGTGAAGATATTTAGTGCTCTGCTAATAATAAAGCAATAATAACACAAGAAAAATGTTTCATAATAACTGTGCCAACAAAGTGATGAAGACACCACATGCACACATTCATGCTAATTATCAGTAGTGTAAAATCTGACTTAAATTCGTGCTTCAATTAGATACACATTCTCATTAAAGTAATATTCAATATTTGCTAAATAAAATGGGGAAACTATGGGTTTTTGAAGATTGACTTTGGCAGCAGGGCATGGTAAAAAGGAGAAGCACAAGGCATGGGGCCTTAATTCTAAGCCATTTCTGTGCCAAGCAGAGTATGGGACACCCCTCAGCTCTGTGACAACTTCCTCACCTGTAATAGGAGGACATAACTGAAATGATCTCTGTCTTTCAAGTATTAAGGAGCTAAAGTTTTAAATCTATCCAATTATTTGCTGTTCTATAAGTAAGCTGCTCAAGTCTAACCATAGGTCATGGAACACATCCCCGTAGTTTTCCAAAGATACTCAATACATTCTATAACAAGATGTGCATTTTGGATGACCAAATGAGATCTCAATAATCCAAGAGTTTATTCATTAACAGAAATTCATTGACCATCTACTAAATGTCAAGATCTATTCAAGGTAATTCAGAGTCTGATATTTTTGCTCTTATAGGAAAAGAATGAAAAACCTCAGAAAATCAAATAACTCTTTATACCTATATAAAGTGGCTGTAAAAACAGATTCAAAGAAGAGACTATAGTTCTTTTGGATACACCTTGTTAAAAACACCCTGTATCTTTTCAACAATGAAACTTCTAAATTGTGCCATGGTAGTTACTAGGGTTGATAAACATATTCCGTGTGTATTTTTCCCCTAAATGCCAATCTAAGGCTTAGCGAACAAATGAAAATAATCTAAAATTTGTAGGAAGAATGCATTATTTCTAATTTTTCAAATTATATTCAACCTATAAGACAAATTGAAGAGGAAAATGATACATTCATTCAGTAGAACACTCTATCAGCCATTAAAATGATCTCTTACATCAAATTTATAATCAAGTGGGAAACATAATTCATACATTCAAATAAAAAATGAAAATGTAATATAATATTAATATAAATTCATAAAACAAGGAACAAAAAAGGAAAAAAAATCCTGAAAAGCAATCTACTGTAACATAAAAGGTAAATGTTTCCTATAATGAGGTTATATAATGATAATTTATTTCTTCCATAGTTCTTGTTCCCAAATTTACTCCAATAAGACAAAAAGGAAGGAGACTTCATTGGTTAAAAATAAATTCATTTGTTTAGTCTTTTTTAATTCCTTTCTTTGCAAATGGGAAATGGCCTAACTACCTACTAAATGGAGGCAGAATAGGAAGTCATGGTTAGAAAAACAACTCTACCTTAACAAGATGCATATTATGAAGCTACTAAAAACTTATGGTTTACTAAAGACTCCACAAAAAAATTAGAACTAGCCAGGTGCTGTGGCACATGCCTATAAGTAATCCCAATGGCTCAGGAGGCTAAAGCAGGAGGACTGCAAGTTCAAAGCCAACCTCAGCAATGGCAAGGCCCTAAAAAACTCAGTGAGACCTCTGTCTCTGAATAAAATACAAAACAGGGCTTGGGATGTGGCTCAGTGGTCAAGCAGCCCTGAGTTCAATCCTTGGTACAAAAAAAAAAAAAAAAATTAGAACTGGTATACAAATTCAGTTAAGCTTCAGGTTTGACAAAATCAACATATGAAAATTAGTAGAATTTTCAGACATCACAAATGAACTTGCCAAGAAAGAAACCATGAAAGAAACCCATTGGCAATAGCTATAAAGAAACAAAATACCTGAGAACAAATTTAATGAAGACAGTGAAAGATCTCTATGATGAAAACTGCAAAACACTGATGAAAATAACTTAAGAGGAAACACACATTCCAAAAATGAAACAACCTCCCATGTTTGTAGATTGGAAAAAGCTAATTTTGTTAAAATGTCCATAGTATTTTTATTATAAACCAAAGTGATGTATAGGTTCAATGCACTCTCTATCAAAATAATGAGGGCATTTTTACAGAACTTATAAAAGACAGTCCTAAAATTCACATGGAAACACAAAAGACTGAATAGCCAAAGCAATCTTGAGCAAAAGGAACAAAGCTGGAGGCATCACAATGCCTGCTCTCAAGACATACTTCAGTGTTATGGGGACCAAGGCAACATGGTACCCATATGAAAACTAACACAGAGATAGGAAGAGAAGAGATCTCAAAAATAAACCTGAGCCTCTATAACCAACATTTTCTTGACACAAAGCCTGCCCTGTCGGAGGAAGGTAAGCCTCTTACATAAATGGTGCTGAGAAACTGGATGAGTGGAAGGTAAAAATTAGGTCTGAAAGCAGAATAATGTATGGTTTGGAACTGGAACATTTCCCCAGAATGTGTGTCCTGAAAGCCTGTTCCCCAATGCAGCCATGTCCAGAGGTGGGCTTGTAGGCAATGATCAGATCAGGAGCATTCTGACCGCTGATGATGTCCACTGACAGCTGAATGGACCACTGGGAACTGAGACCTAGTTAGAGGAAGTAGGTCACTGAGGATGTGCCCCGAAAGGGTTTATCTTCTCCCTGGCTCCTTCTCTCAGTCTCTCTCTACTTCCTGGCTGCCATGAGCTTAGCATGGCCACCACCATGATGTTTCTGCTTGCAGGAAGCCAATCATGCCCTGAACCTCTGAAACTGCGAGCTGAAATAAACTTTTCCTCCTTTAAGTTGTTCTGATCAGTTATTTTGGTCACAGAGATGAAAAGCTGACTTGCACAGCTAGTAAGTACCAGAGACGAGGAAGGTTAGTTGGGAGGGAGGGAAGAGAACAGTTCTGTAACAGGTATGCAGAAAAATGAACTTGACTCTGCTCACCCTAGGAAAAACATAAACTCAAAATAGATTGAAGTCACAAAAGTAAGACCTGAAATTATGAATCAACTAGAAGACATAGGGAAAACACTTCAGGACATTGGTATAAACATGTTGTTTTTGTTTTTTTTAAATAAGATCCCAAAAGCACAGGCAAGAAAAACAAAAATAGACAAGTGGAATTTGATCAGCTTAAGAAGTTTCTACACATCAAAGAGAATAATCAACAGAGTGAAAAGGAGAAAATATTTACAAAAAGTTCAGGTGACAAAGAATTGATATCTAGAATACAAGGAACTCAGTAACAACAACAAAAGTCCAATTGGAAATGGGCAAATGACTTGAATAGACATTTCTCAAAAGAAGAAATACAAATGGCCAACAAGTATATGAAAAAATGCTCAATATGTTTAGTGATCAAAACTGAATGAGATATCAACTTACCCCAAACAGAATGGTTACTACAAAAAGAAAAAAGTTTTAAAAAATGCTAATGCTGGTGAGGGTGTAGAGAAAAGAGAACCCATATGCTGTTGGTGGGAATGTAAGTTAGTAATGCCATTGTGGAGAACAGTATGAAGTTCCTCAAAAAACTAGACCTAGATCTCCCATAGGATCTCTATTCTGCTTCTGGGTATGTTATATATTCAAAGGAAATGAATCGGCATGATTGATAGACATAACTGCAACCCTATATTTACTGTAGCACTATTCACAATAGCTACAATGTAGAATCAACCTAGGTTTCCATCTGTGGATGAATGCATAAGAAAATGTGGCATATGCATACACAATCGAAGATTATTTGCCCATGGGAAAGAATGACATCTTGTCATCTACAGCAAAATGGATGGAACTGGAAGCCTAGGTGAAATAAGTCAGGCACAGACAGACAAACACTGCATACTCTCTCTCATAGTTGGAGGCTAAAATGCATACCTATAAGTACAGTAGTAACTTCTAGAGACTATGAAGGGAAGTGGGCAGCCAGACAACCAGCATCAACACACCAGGGGAGTAAATTCTACATTCACAGCACAGGGGTGACCACAGTTCTGTCATCTGTTACATAACTTATGAAGGATAAGCAGAGAGGCCCCAAAGGCTCCAGAAACAAAGAAGTAATGAGGACACAGAAATGCCAATTCAAGTAATTTGATTACTACACCACATACACAGGTGTTGAAATCCACTGTAGCTCACAAATATGTACAATGATTACTTGTTCATTAAAAAGAAAACTGAAAGTCAATATGAAAGAAAGATATGTTATTCTCCCTGGGTATTTTCTTTATTGTCTACTTAGTAGAACCTAATTCTATCTAAATATGGAAAATATTTTACTTGAGTTTGTGGAGCTTTATAGCTAGACGTTCATTTCTTCTGCTTTCTTTTGCCTTACATTTCTTCCAGGTCCTCGAATGCTGACTCTATAAGCACAGCTGGCTTCAACTTATAAAATACTAACAAAATTAATTTGGACAGAATTGACTGCTTTTGTTAGATGAGTCTCAGCGAAGGACCGCGTTCACTGTTCCTCAACTGCACACACAAAGCAAACCAGCAAGGGCCCCACCCTTTTTAACAAATTCTGAGGTGTTGAAGCCAACCCTAAGAAACAAAGCTGGCTTCTACTGGTCAGCTCTTACACATTTCAAAAGTGAGGCCAGCAGGCTGGGCCATGAGTTTTCTACCAGTAACCAAAACCCTCTCCTGGTCATGATTCTCTCTCTGGAAGTATGCTCAAAGCATGTTGGTGCACAAAAGGGGCAGGAGCAGGGGGTGCCTAGAAGGCTGGGAGGGGATGTGGCGGGAGATGGGAGTGGAGGGGACACAGGTGAGCCCTGAAAGCACTCCTCTGGCACAATGCACCATCTGGGACGACGACTGGGTGAGTCTCCCTGTCTAGGTCATTGCTTGGGATGTCCTGAATGCTCGATAATTGCTTCCAGAATGAACGGACAGATGCACAGTTGATCTAATTTCCTTGTTAGCACATTCTGGAATGCATTCCTAATAAGCGACACAGGTCACTGGATGACAATTCCTGAATGGTGGGTGAGTTCACACAAATGAAATGAAAAGAACATTGCCCAAATTATCTGTCTATTTCTGCTATCATTTTAGCTATGCTTGTTGACTGCATGTCACAATAAACAAAGCCCACGGCTGTGTGTTCCCCAATACAATAGCGCATGCCACCGGGTGCTTATTAGCCACAAGGTGCTGGTGATGACAGCCACATGCAGAGACTGCTTGCTGTAATGGACAAACACATATGGCTTGGGTTTCTTCTCACAATGAAGGTTTAATCAGCCCTTCCTTTTTTAAATTTTTTTTTTTCCTTTTTGTTGAATAGAAAGAACTAGTTTAAATCTTGAACTCCAGCTATTGAGCATTATTCCACTGGCTACTGAAAACGATTCCTTCACGGCTGTGAAGCAAAGCCTTTGCTAGCAAAAAAAAAGAGTAAGCTGACAATTTTGAGTGTCTTTTGGGAGCCAGAGCATTATTGGCAGTGGTAGATGTAGAGTAACTTGGGTGTGTCCTCTGAGCTGGGCAATCTTGGCTGAGTGATTTCTGTTCTAAGTCTCAATTTTCCCAGCAAAATAGAATAATGAAGACTAACCTCATACCATTTTCCTGAGGATAAAATGACATAGAAGATGCTAAATTTTTCATCACAGCCTTGGTTCAGTCCTCCTTCTTTCCATTAAAAAATGAAGGTGGCAAAAAAGAACAACGACAATCTCTGATTTATCTCAAATGGTAACAACTACCAAATTTTATTTTTATGGCTTGAATAAACAACCCTGAGCCCACACAGGGATTTTGGAAACAGCCTGTGAGTTATAATAGATTTGCTAGGAAATGGTTCAAGTGCCAGGAACTCTGGATCAGAAGAAAATTTATGCAATTAGATCATTTGGTCTAAATGTGATTATGCATTTTAGTAATGAACAGTATGATTCTGCAGGTAAAGCCAGGATCACAGAGGGAACACAGTAAGAAGAGATGCAATCTAATACAGAAGCTTCACAGACCTGCAGAAATGGAAATCATATGTGGATGATTAAGTAAGCATTTCCATAATGGCTGGAGATAACAGGTAAATTACATCACAAAATTTCCTGCAGCACAAGGAAGAATTAGATCGGCAATCCTAGGAACATGGCTATAATTCCAGTCAGGGAGACAAACTTTAAAATTCAGGAGATAAGAAAAAGCAAACATCTAAAGATGGCAATAGCGAGTCGGCACTAATCAATGCATGAAGTTTGCAAATCAGAAGAGAAATAAGGAAAGTTCACTGAGAAAGTTCATAAATGAGCTAGTTTGATTTGGGAAGAAATTGAAAGAAGTCTGAGCCTTGAGCTATATCATGACACTAGGGCATTTGTTTTCGGTGAATTATTTATAAAAAAATGAAATAAAATGTATCATTTTGGTACCCATGGGTGGTTATTATTATTTATGTCAGGTCAGGATCAGAACCTCAAGTACATAAACCACTGCCAACTAATGCTCGGGCTCCCAGAAGACACTAGAAGATGGTGACTTTGCTCTTTAATACTAAGACTTTTTCTCCACAGCCCTGCAGGGACTGGAGCACAAGGGAGCCTTGGAACTCCTGCCCCTTCTGCCCAAAGCTCAGAGGAGCAGAAGATTAGGAGATCGGCTGCAAGGCACTCTTTTTCTTGTGTGCTGCACCTTGGGCTCCTTGGGACAGGGAAGGACTGGGAAGGACCCCAAACTCTTCTAAACCTCCTCTAAAGGGAAGGGCTTTGCAGGGCACACAGGTACTGTGGGCGTCTGGGTTGGAAGAGCTCACCTGGCAGTTCGATTCATAACACTTTCGCTCCCCACACTACAATCCAATCTAGTCTTCTTTGTTGTATAGGGCTGCTGGAGTAGCCCTCCTACATACGGAATGGATACCCACTACAGCTGTGTGTCTTGTACCTACCTGTGCATGCACCGACCAAGAACTCTTTCTTCCCTTGCTATGCAGATGTGGTCTTTGGGGAGAAGACAGGCAGTACCTAGGCTGTTAGAGAGGAATGACTCCTCAGGAGGGACAGGGAGTCAGGATGGGAAGCCAAGCTCCCACCTGCCCCCAGGTTGTGGAAGACAGTCATGACCCAGCCCAGTGTGCAGTTGACACTGAAAGTTCCTCGGGACCCAGAGACCTCAGTATGGGACTAAAAGAGAAAAGACTGAAGATGTGCACATGGGAACAGAGGTAGACCCAGAATCAAAGTGCTCGGCACCATGTGGAACCACAGGAAGCTGGTTAAGTAAACACAAAGTACCTGGCAGCTGTTGGACTACCAACAAGTTGTCTACAACAGCGCCATTATGTGGTGATGATGTGCCATGCAACAGTGGGCTGGGACCAGTTTACTCTCTGCCTGGCTTTTCTGTTGAGGGCCCTTGGATTATACAGGAATGACAGGAGGAGATGGAAGGACTGGACACCTCAGGAGTCTTCCTGCTAAGGAGCAGGTGGTGGCCTCAACAACATTTTTTTACAAATGAGAGAATGTGATTATTGGGTGCTTTAAGGTTTTACTCTAAGCCATCCCATTTTCCATAACAATAAGAAAGCACAGGACTTGACAGCATCAATCTTGCTTAATAGCTCCATAATGACCCATCAGGCAGTTTCTGCTATACCATTTACACAAAGAAAACAGAGGCCCAGAGAGTTCAAAGAATTTGTTCAAAGCTCACTGCAATTTTAAGAAGCTGAGCTGGGGCTGGCATGCAAAGCCGTTTGTCTTCCATATCCTGGACTCCCAATGCCTGTTGTCCTCACCTCCCCACAGTCTGAAAACAAATGTCACCAGACCTGCCTTTACTGCCATTGCTGTTAGTCTAAAGCAAATTTGCCCAATTGGTGAGCCTAAAATTCTCAATCACTCTACGCATCATTTATCATGGCTTAAAAAGTTCCATGAAGTTTCCTTTTCAAACTTCCCACAGCTTAATAACGTATATGAGTAAAGCTAAATATGATCTTACATTATAAATGAGGAATGAAGAGAGTAAGGCTTCCTTCTCATTCTAAAGTCTGCTATTTCTAAACAAAATCTTATTTCACTCCTTATTAAATTGAAAGTAGCTTTTAAGAGATAACATTAACTTGCCCTTGTTCCCAGTGTGCATCAGAGAAAGCCAGCGCCCTTCAAGGTAACATGTGCCAGGACCTTCTGGCCCAGACTTGCTCTCATTGCTACCTTGACTTAGCTAGGTTTGGGGGAACACGAAGGGGACATTCAGGGACATGATGTTTTATTGTCACCTTATTCTTTAGTAATGATTCACCTAGAAAGAAACTTTTGGATGCCCTAAACATAAGCATATAATCACTAACTAAATTAATTATAACTGAGTTATACAATAATCATTATGCTATCCTTGGATTTTGTGTGTATATATAATTTCCATCCTTCCTAAAGGCCTGAAGTTTTTTTTAAAAAAAGTTATGAGGCTCTAAATTTATGACTTGTGAATTAAAAGGATAATTAAGTAAAATAATTATATTAACTATGAGGCATTTTAGAGGGATTTTAAGACCTAAGACTTTGGATTTGGTATGAATTTTAATACACAAATAATCAATTTTATATTGGATATTAATAATAAGCACATACATATGAAACGTACTTGTTCTGTTTCCCACTAAGCAGTCCTAGAAATACCTCCAAAAAGCATTAGGACTATGGACTTAATATTTATGTTATTTTATTATGTTTTGTTATTTATTTTTGGTATTGGGTATCGAACCCAAGGACACTTTCTCACTGTGATACATCTCCAGCCCTTTTTATTTTTTATTTTAAGATGGTATCTGGCTAAATCACTCAAGCTGGCCTCCAACTTGCAATCCTCTTGCCTCAGCCTCCTGAGTCACTGGAATTAGGCATGCACCACTGCACCAGGCACAAAGTACATTTAAAGATACGTTCTGACTTAAGTACATGAATGATTGTAAAGCAGAGTATGTTCCTGGTGTTGCAGCTACAATTCAGACCTCCGGGACAAGGAGAAAGGATTCCAAGACCTGCTGGCTCTCAAACATTCACTGCTTGTTCGCTGCTGCCACCTGCTGGTAAATGCAAGCATTCACTTAATAAATGAGAAAGGAATACATTTATTCATGTTGTTTATTTCACACACCAATTTTCACAGGTTTTAGGAAGGCTTACTATATATTTGAAACTAGTTCTCATGACTAATTTTATACACATCAATTGAATAAAATAAATAAGTAAATAATTCCTGCATTTCCATCTCCCAGGGTTAATCTCTGAGACAAAAGACTTCAAAAACATAGCACCTTGTCATGTGGTATTTTTTTTTTTGTCTTTTTTTAATTTACCATACTATCAAAATTTGAGTTATTTAATGTCTTTGTAGTGGATACATTACACTTAATCATAGGATATATCAATTGATTTTTGAACCTTTGGCATTTGTTTTGTTTTTCAATTTTTTTTTTTTTTTTTCTTGGAATAGAAATATCCTAATTTAAAAAGTTTGGACTCACGTTTGAAGTCAGATTTTGTTAAATGAAAAAATACTAGAAATAAGACTCTTTCATGCAAGGGTATTAAAGGGGATGGCTTCTGACATATATGGCCAAGTTCACCTCTATAAGTCTAACAGAGTCACACTCCCTCAAAAATGCTGGTCTCCACAGTCTCACCAACACCACCCTGTAAATAGTTGTAAAACCTACTCTGCAGGATGAAGGGAAGGGGGTGCTGCTAGCATTTGCATTTCTTTTATCAATACTGAGTGTTTTCTTTCACATGTATAGTAGCCGCTTCTACACTGCCTTTCTAACAGGTCTTGTTCTTTTGTCACATCTTTCATTTCATTGAGTATGTCACAATAAAAAAGGAGATCAACACTTTTCATGTATGTTTCAAATATCCCCCATTACAACTCATTCCATTTTATTTGTGGTATATTTTTAACAGCAGGGATTTTCAGTTTGCATGCTTTCAAGCAGATCAGTCTTTCCCTTTGTGTTTTTTGGCCAGTAGTTTTATGCCTGGAGATTACTCTCATGCTCCTGAAATCGGTTGCTGCCTTACATTTTCCATGAAGCAGATTTTACCTAGATGATTTTCCCTTGGAGGTTTATTAAGTTACCTGGCCTGAGAAAGAAGATTGATCTATAAACCAGTATCACATCACTATACTTGAATTGTATGTACCTGCAGGGATTTATATGGATGTATAAAGTGTTTTGAGGACTTTATAAGGAACCCCTTAGTGTATCTATTAATGGACTAACAGCTCTGTTCCATAGCATGTCCATAATTGAGCTCGTAAATTCTATTCCATTATCAACATCGAATAAAAATCACATTTCACATCAAATAAAACTTCCATAAATTTGAACCACAAACAAATGCAAGGTTCCATTACTATGAGGGTCATAAATAGAGAAAGGCCACCTCAGAGTCCAGGACAGCTTGGCCAGTGGACAGTCTTGGCATTAGCAGAATTGGCTTCAGGGGTCCTGTATTGAGGGGAAGCTTCTACATTTACAATATGGTCAAGTGGAAGCACAGGGAACAAGCCTTTGAGTCACAATGGGCGTTCTCACACCACTGAGGCCCACAACAGATTGTCTCAGTTAGCCTTCCTGGGGTTCCTTTTCTTCTGCTATGCAATGAGGTAATTGAGTTAATGATTTTAAAGCTGTCAACTTTCCAGGGATTCATACTTTTCAGATACACTTGGAAAATACCTCATACAATTCAATACCAGTCATCAATAATCAATTTCACTGTAACAATGCAATCATTGAGGTAGTCTCATACTGCATAAAACATACCATTTTAGGTCTCATGAAAATTTCTTTTAAAATGTCTTTTCTCAGAATTTAAAATGGGAAATTTTTACACTAGAATTTATATGCCTTGATCAATTAACTACACTATGCCCAGGGAAGGACACAATGGTGGGTGGCTTATATCACAAGCACATCAGGAACTGGAACGGAAACATCTGTCACCTGTGATAGCATTTCTTACATATGCATGCATTCCCACCCGCCCCCCCCACACACACATTCATATACTAAAGCTAATATGTGAATTCTCCCACAGCAAGTGACTGATAACATACAGGCAGGAAATGCATACTCTGCCACTCAGCTATCATTAATGACTGCATTACAAATTTATTTGCTTATATTTTTTAAGTGTTTCAGTTCTTTGTTGCTTGAATAGGCTATCATAAATATATAGATTTTCTGATTTTTCTCTTTCATTTAAGCATTAATAAATTTAATAAAAATTGAAATTTTACTTTAGATGCCTAAGCCAGGGTAGGATTTGCCTATAAAAATCTATTGATTTTAGACAGGAGGATGGTAAGTTTAAGGCCAGGGGATGGTAAATTGATTATTATGCATCACAAAAATTTAGAGCATAATCTTTCAAAGACAAGCATAGGGACAGGTCTCTGGCTTTACCAGGTGAAGCTGCTTGTTCTCCCTTTGAGACAAAGTTTAAGGATAGGGGAGAAATACACAATTTTCATGACTCTCATAACAAAAAGGAAGCCACATAGCAATTCTTCAATGGTAAGTGTGTTTATGTGCTTTCCTTTTTGTTTGTCCTTGACCCTAAAGTCTTTTTTGTCTGTCCTTTAACCTAAAGTCTTTTCCTTAAGACTTTAGATTCACAAAATGTTCACAAAATGTTCTCTTGTGTGGCTTGACAGACGAGTCTCTGCATAGTGTAATACAAATAATACAAAGGGTAGTTTTTAGTGCATATGGAGAAGCACATTTCATATCACACTAGAAGGATCCTTCAACATAAGGGCATAATATAAAAATAAGATTCTTGGAGAAGTTAATATGATCCAAATAAACTTGAATGTAATAATAATATGGTATTCACTGAATTTGTAAGGAGTATATGCCCGTTACTCTGTTACCAGGCTACCTTTGTGCAAATTCTAACTCAGGCCTTTACTGTGTGACCTTTGGCCAATTCTGTGGCTCTCTGTAGAACAGGATGTATCCCCAGCACCCACTTCAGAGGGTTCCTGTGTGCAGTTTGGGCACATGTGTTTGCTAAACTCTCTGTGTGACACTGCAGAATACAGTGTCACTAAATAATTCATTCTGGCCTCTTCCTGTAGTCTGTTCCATTAATATTTCTACAAGTAGGTTTTTCACCATGAAGACAAACAAAACATGTTCTTTCTCCAGAAAGAGATTTAGATGTATGTGAACATTCTGCTTTTGTCTTTATACTTCCAGAAATTTTAAGGATATAATAAGCTTGCAGTGGTACTAGTGAACCACACTGCATATCTAGGGTCTCAAAACTCAGCAAGCAAGGAGAGCAACTCCACCAGCATATGAAAAGAATGAAAACATGACCAAGCACAGATCTTCCTCTTACAATAACTATAAAATCTGAAGTTAAGAATAACAGCATGTAGGGCCGGGGTTGCAGCTCAGTGGAAGAACACTTGCCTAGCATGTGTGAGGCACTGGGTTTGATTCTCAGCACCATATACAAATAAATTAAAAAAAAATAAAAAGGTCCATGAACAACAACTATATATACATATATATGTGTGTGTGTGTGTGTGTGTGTATATATATATATATATATATATATATATAAAATAGCATAGTGATCACAGTTAATAATAATGTACTATATACCTGAAAATCACAAAGGACCCAGAGCTTCAATGTTCTCAGTATACCAAAATATGCAAAGTGATGGATATGTTAATTAGCTTGATTTAATCATTTCACAACATGTTCACCTACCAAAACTTCACCCCGTGTACCACAACTGTATACAATTTTGATCTATTAATTACACCTCAATAAATCTGGGGAAGAGAAACATAAAAAAATGAAAAAAAAATTACTGAAATGTAAAGTCTGAGCCTGGCATAGGCGCACACCTGTAATCCCAACAACTCAGGAGACAGAGGCAAGAGGATGTTAAGTTTGAGGCCAGTCTCAGCAGCTTAGTGAGACCCACAGAAACTTAGAAAGATCAGAACCAAAATTTGAAATCATTTTAAAAGGACTAGGGATGTACCTCAGTGGGCTCAATCCCCATTACCAAAAAAAGAGAGAGAGAGAGAGAAAGTCTGCAAGAAACGCCATGGCACTATTGCTGTAAGACAGTGAACTAAGAAGAACTCAGATGCTTGGTTTAATATTGTGAAAAAAATTGCAAGGCTTCAGTTAGAGAAAGTGGACCAAATACACACACTCCCCCCAGAACATACACAACATGACAGCAGAGAAGTTTGCTAATGGTAGGAACAGAGAATGATGGGACAAGGGAGGAGAATGACATTTCACAAGCAGGAAAATATGAGGACACGTAGGATCTGCTTTTTTGTCACCTAAGTAGGCAGTACAAACTGGGAAGCAACAGGATTTGCTTTCCTAGTTCCCAGAGGGCTGCAGAATGTCCTGCCTGACTGGACATGGTACTGAAGAGGAACTAAAAGTAAATACTTTGCCTGAAATCCCAGTGGAGAGTCCCCAGAGAGTTCTTTTGTGAGGGTTTCTGAACCAGGTGAAACCACAGCATGTGAGGTGAGGGCACCACGTGAACATAAGAGGGATTTGGAGGAGGTGTGACGCTGGGCTTAGGACTCCCCAGGTGTCTCCAGGAATACAATTCAGAAATGAAAAAAAAAATTATTACTGAACGACTAAGAACATACTAAGAAAAAAACAACATGATTGGACCTCAAAGTCATTATACTGATCGGAAAAATAAGTCTTGAATACTACATAATCCCATGTATGTAAAATTCTTGAAATAAAAATTTATAGAGACGGACAAATTAGTGGCTGCCAGGGATTGTGGGAGAGGAGGGAGGTCAATTTAACTACAAATGGGCAGCACTAAGGAGATTTTGTGGGGATGAAAGAGTTAAGTATCTTTTTTTTTATTTTTTCACTCTCAATATGCACAAATTCAAGCATGGTAATTTTTTTAATATTAATTTTTTAGTTGTAGGTGGACACAATATCTTTATTTTATTTTTATGTGGTGCTGAGGATCAAACCCAGTGCCTCATGCATGCTAGGTGAGTACTCTACCACTGAGCCACAACCCCAGCCCTAGTTAAGTATCTTGACTGTAGTGGTCAAACCAATCTGCAAATGGGATAAATAACACATAATTCTGCATACATATCATAGCAAATTCAGTTTCCTTGCTTTGATATAACACTCAGACAAACATTAAGAAGGGTACACGGGACCTCCTCTATAGTATCTTTGCAACTTCCTATTTAAATTAATTGAAAATAAATAGTTAAGGCAAAAACCTCTTAAAAAAGAGGAACAATAAATTTGAAAATCAGAACGAGTTACCCAAACACAGGACTGCATGCAGTAAAAGGAAATGGGACTAGAAATATTTGCAGTAGGCCTAAATATGAACTAGTGTGGACGAGAGCAAGCAAGAGGACCCAGGAGAAAAGACTCCAAGATAAAGCTGATCATTGCCTGAACTATCTGATCAGAGCGGATTATTAAAAACCAGGTAGTGTGTAGGGATAAATTAGTAATAAATACACACAAAACCAAGTAAAACCAAAAGGCAGAGATTTCCAGGGAAAGCAAAAGACAGGACAACCTTCCAGCCCAAACAGCATAAACATGGAAGACATGGTTGTCCAAAACTGTCTTGCAGTCATTTTATAAACAGAGAATGTGGTAAGTGTGCATAATAAATGTGATAAGTAGGTAAAGAGCTGAATCCCATCTTCCCTTCCCTTTGTCAACAGATAATGTCCAAAACTCAAAGATCTGCAAGTGGTAGAACTATCTGACTCGCCCCAAAAAAAAAAAAAAAAAACAGAATTAGAGTTCAAAGAATTGGAGGAAGGGGCTGCTCTTTTTATAGCAAGCTCAGTAGAAGTGTTTGATCAGAGCTCAACAGAGACACATAAACACCAGCACACCGTGACTGCCACAGCTTCTGCGGCCCCATTGAGTGTGTGTGGCACCTTGAAACCTTTCCAAAGAGAAAACAAAACCTTCCATGCCTAAGGAAAGTACTTTTAAACCTAGGGGAAATATTTTTATTTTTTTAAGGTTTATAGTTTTAAAACAGTGTTTATTAAAAATATTACAGAAGTCAGAGTTTTTCTTTATTTCATATTCTAAAATGTCAATCTGTCCAACACAGAAACATTTGCAAAGGAATAACTTCTAAGAACTAGTTGGAATGTCATACTTTATATCTGAAATAAATAGATGGATGTCAAAAAAAAAAAAAAAAAAAAAAAAAAAAAAAAAAAAAAACCTCAAGAGGATGATCATAAAGCCAAATACTTTATCCTCAATGTTATATTTTCATTTGGGACAATCTAATAAAAATCCCACTATGTCAAGGAGAAATAAAAGAATCTACCCTCAAGAAGTCAAACATCTGCTCCTTTGCACTACATTTTCATTTATCTTATGATCATGTCCTAACTAATGCTTTCTTTCTACCCTTCACTAGAATAAATGTGATCACTCTGTCTTTGATTCAATGCTGAGTTGACATTCAATTAATATTTCCAAAGCCTGCAAGGCCAAGTGTCATTTCTTGCATCCAAATGATTGTTTCAGCTAAATTAGCTGATAGAAAGCAGAAATTCAATTGTTCAACACTGAAGATGGATTACTGAGTGCCCACACTCAACCTCTTCCTCCCACACAATAGGTGGTTTAAATTTTGTATCTGGCAGTGAAGATGGGCAAGTTTGCTTGATCTAGACTAGGAGGGTTCAGCTCTGGGTGTGCATCAGAATCACACAGGAAGCTTCAAAATAAAGCCACAGATGGTCAAAGGCCATCAGCAGAGATTTTGTTTTAAACGGTTTTATGGAGATTATCACAGATATAACATAATTCACCCACTTAAAGTGTTTAATTCAATGGATTTTAGAATATTTAAAGGTTGTACAACAATTGCCATTATAAATTATGCAACATTTTCATTATTCCACTAAAATTTTTAAAAACATTCCCATTAGATATCCCAATCCTCTTTTCTCCCAGCCCTGAGCAACCTCCAAGCTACTTCCTTTCCCTCTTCATTGACCTATTCTGGGCATCTCATCTAAGTTAAATGATTTACATTATATTTTGTCTGGCTCCTTTGACTCAGCCCAAGTTTCATCCATACTGTGATGTGAATCAGCATCTCATTCCCATTTATTGCCAAATAATATTCCATTGTGCGAAAATACTACATTTTACTTATGCATTTAACAATTAATTGATCCAATGTGTTTCTGCTGTTGGCTATTGGGAACAATGCTGTCATAATCATTCATGTCAAGTTTTTGTGTAGACATATATTTTCATTCACCTTAATGTATGCCTGGAATCAGAATCTCTGAGATCGGTATAAAAACCAGGGCCAACAAGGAAATGCGTATGTTTGTGTCCACAACCACGTCTATGACTTCCTGCTGAAGACTTCAGCCTCAAACCTTTCCAAACAACTAAACATCTCCCAGCCAGCCAGGAACAACAACAACAAACTACTACTACTACTACTACTACTACTACTTCTTCCTCTTCTTCTTCTTCTTCCTCTTCCTCTTCTATTTTAATTATTTGTTCTTTTTAGTTATGCATGACTGTAGAGTGTATTTTGACATATTATGCATACATGGAATATAACTTTCCATTCTTGTGGTTGCACATGATGTAGAGTTACACTGGTTGTGTATTCATATATGAACATAGGAAAGTTATGTCTGACTTATTCTACTGTCTTTCCTATTCCCATCTCCCCCTCCCCACTTGCTTCCCTCTGTCCAATCTGGTGAACCTCTATTCCTCCCTCACCCCTGCCCATTGTGAGATAGCATCCACATATCACAGAGAACATTCAGCGGTTATTTTTATTTTTTTAAGGATAATTGCATTTTTTAAAATTGTTTTGTTCTAATTAGTTATAAATGACAGTAGATTACATTTTGATACATCATACATAAATGGAATATAACTTCTCATTCTCCTGGTTATACATGATGTAGAATCACACAGGTTGTGTGATCTATATGCACACAGGGTAATACTGTCCAATTCATTCTACTATCTTTCCTGACCCCAGCCCCCCTCCCCTCTGTTCACTCCGCTCTACCTAATCCAGAGTACCTCTATTCTGCCCTAGCCACCCCCTGGATTGTGAATTCACATCTGCATATCAGAAAACATTCGGCCTTGGTTTGGGGGGATTGGTTTATTTTACTTAGCATAATATCCTCCAACTCTATCAATTTACCTGCAAATGCCTTAATTTCATTCTTCTTTAAGGCTGAGTAATACTCCAATTTGTGTATATACCACAATTCTTTATCCATTCATCTGTTGAAGGACATCTAGGTTGGTTCCATAGTTTGCCCATGTGCCTAATAGAAGAAAAAGTAGGCCTAAATCTTTACTGTGTCATCCTATGACATCACTTACTTAACAAGACTCCTAAAGTACAATAAGTAAAATCGAGAGTCAATAAATGGGATGGATTCAAACTAAAAAGTTTTTCTCAGCAAAGGAAATAATAATGTGACGAGACAGCCCACAGAATGGGAGAAAATCTTCACCACACACACTTCAGATAGAGCAATAATCTCCAGGACATATTTGGAACTCAGAAAACTCAACACCAGGAAAAACAAATAACCCAATCAATAAATGGGCTAAGGAACTGAACAGACACTTCAAAGAAATACAACTGATCAACAAATATATGAAAAAATGTTTAATAGCTCTAGCAATTATAGAAATGCAAATCCAAACTACTGTAAGATTTCATCTCATCCAGTCATAATGGCAAATATCAAGAATACAAGCAACAATAACTGTTGGCAAGGATTTGAGGAAAAAGATGTACTCATACATTGCTAGTGGGCCTACAAATTGGTGCAACCATTATGGAAAACATTATGTTTCCTCAGAAAATTTGGAATGGAACCACCATTTGACCCAGCTATTCCAGTCCTCAGTTTATACCCAAAGGACTTAAAATCAGCATACTACAGTAATGCAGCCACATCAATGTTTGTTTTTGGGGGGATTGGTTTATTTCACTTAGCATGATATTCTCTAGTTCCATCCATTTACCAGCAAATGCCTTAATTTCATTCTTCTTTATGGCTGAGTAATATTCCATTGTATATATACACCACATTTTCTTTATCCATTCATCTGTTGTAGGGCACCTAGGTTGGTTCATAGCTTAGCTATTGTGAGTTGAGCTGCTATAAACATTGATGTAGCCACATCACTATAGTATGCTGATTTTAAGTCCTTTGGGTATATGCCAAGGACTGAAATAATGAGGTCAAATGGTGGTTCTATTACACATTATCTGAGGAATATCCATACTGCTGGGAAATGCATCTTGATGCTATATTATGTGTGCAGATTAGATCTTCCCGAGCTACCTTCCCTACCAGCTCCACTCCAGTTTGCCCAACATACTGCAAATGAAGCACCCTTTTCTCTATGAAAAATAATCTCTGCAATTAGCTAGGTGCTTTCTCATTTGTGCCTTCAAGAGGTACTAGCTGAATACACTTCACAGTCTATACCAGGTGCTCTAGATTTTCTTTCCATTTATTTCTCACAACAACACTGTAAATGTACTGTTTTCCTGATTTTACAGATAAGAAGTAGAAGCTCTACATGCTTAATTTACAAGTGGTCCTAGAACAGACTAAAGTCAAGATTTTTTTTCCAAGACCATCTCACTACTCCCAATTTGCTAATCCTCTCATTCATTTCCTTGCCTTCTCATCATGACTGTTCACACACAGCTGAAACTGTGGATAGATCATGTTCGTCCAAATCTTTTTTAAAAAGTCTGCATTTTTCCCTATACCATTAATTGTTCATTTTTTTCTTTTTGTATTCAGATATTGGACATTGATCCTCTGCTAGGTACCGTGCTAAGCAAAGGGCAGATAATCACACACCTGTCCTCCTAATATTCTGGTGGAGGAAACAGATATTCCTCCAATATTCCCAAATGTAAAAAACATCATTACAAAACTCTGATTAAAAAAAAAAGATTCAAAATGACAATTTGAATATGTGGGGTTTCTAATTTTAGTAGACCTCTACCTGTCTGATATTTCTGCTTGGAATCATCCCTCTCCCACTCCATGACATTCTTGGAAGAGCATGTCAATCACAGTATCCCAAATCCAGTCCAAAGGTTGGTATTCTGTCTTGGCCCAGTAACCCACAGCATACTGCCTATCTGGCCACAATTGAAAGATAAAGGATGAGCATAATGCCTGAGCCAGGTGGACCAATGCCTTGTCCTGGTTTCCCAGGCAGGGCAGGGTGCTATGGTTAACAGCCAACCAGAAACTCTCAAAAGCTTCAAATAATGAAGTAGATTTTCCACACATGACAGTTCCATCCTGAATCAGCACAGTGATCAATGAGGTTACTCACAGGCCCTGTTGGCATAGATCCCATCTGACATCTGCTTTCCTGATCCCTCTCTGGTCAAGGAAGAAAAATGCGTGATGACCTACACAACAGATCCTAAATCTGCTTCCCAGAGTAGACACACTTTCCTTCTTTGACCAAAGTTAGTCTTATGCACTGGATGAATTCAAAGTGAGGCTATGTAAATTCCTCCTGCAGAGACAGGCTCCAAATCTTTCTGGGACTCCCATTTTCTTTTCAGCCATTCAGTGAGATAAGAAAGGTTCCAGAATACCTGTAGCCATGTTCTTTTTCCTCTTATAATGAAGGAACCCATCCGCAGGAAGAGAGAATGAGGCTAAATCAAAAATAGCAAAGCTAAGAGATTAAGTTGGAGAGTCACAGGGGCCCCCTGAGATCAAAGACATCCCTGGAATTTCTTGGTATAAGAGAAAATAATGTCTTTATTACATTAATTATTTAAACCTGTTAGAACTCGAGTTCTATGACTTGTGACTCAAAGTGTCCAAACTAAACTTATCTGGAAGGTTTAGTTCTATAACCTGGCATGGTTTGGGTTAAGATATCAAAAATGGTAGCACATAATCAGATGACTCTGTGGATTTCAAGCTTACACTTGATCATGCTAATTCCCACATATGAACACAATGATTATGAAGTCTGCCCCCCAGAAGTTCTTATGAGCACAGAGAAAGTTCACTATTAAGCAATTCAAGTTATCAATCTTCTAGATAGCATGTGCTCGTGAAAATGTGAAGTCTCTGTTTCTTCCCTCTTTCTTTTATTTCTTCTCTTCTGCTCTCTTCAAGGCTAAAGAACATTCCATATTCCATTCTCACGTGGCAATCACCCAGCAGTTGTTTAATAATAAACTATTGTTTATTAGGTGTAATCTGTGATTAGGACAGAGAATGGGCTGAGAGCAGAAATATCCTAAGCACCAGAAAAACCTATAGGAACTGAAGTCGGGGTTTTGATCCCTGAGTTTAGAGCCACAAACAGAGCACATGACACTTGAAGACCTTTACAGCATTTGCTGAATTAGGAATAAGATATCCCTTCCCTTTGCTTCCGCTACACACCAATCCACTTGACCATAACAACAGACATGGGGTAATTTCCTTTATCTCTAAACAAACTTCTCCAGTGTGTCCAGGAGAATTACATAACTCAGGGAAAAAGAAGACTAAAGCATAGGTTTAGGGAATCTAGTAATAACTTCAATTCATCATTGTCTCTTTCTTTCTAACTTTACAAATTAACTTCCACGTGCACCACCTGACTCAGAGCAGAAGGTGCACCAGCTGTTTTCTGATCCAGCCTTCAGTGCCCCGGGAGGATTCAAGTCCGGCAAAACACGACAAGAAACAAGATATTTGGTCAACAATAGATAGAAAAATAATGAGGATTTAAAATAGGGTAACTTTCTCTACAAAAATGGGACGTACCTCTGATTGTTTTAAAAGTTTGTAAATATATATACACTATATTCACTTTAAAGTACCTCATCTATTAGTAAAACCATTCTCCACCAATTTTAAGAAGGCCAAATTAGTTGTCTATCCTTTGCCTAGCTCAAAGTGAAAAAAACATGGAAGGGGACCTTATTTTATGCATTTATTTATTCACATACTTATTTGTGGATTTATTACTGATAGATTATAGGAAAAACAATTAATTGATTTTTTTTCTATAACATTTATTTTTATAAGATTGCACACTGTCCAGGATTTTAGTCAGGTTATCACTGTCACCAAAAAACCTGACAAGAACAATGTAGAGAAAGAAAAGTTTATTTTGGCTTATGGTCTCAGAGGGTCTGTCCATAGTCCACTAACTCCATGGCTCTGGGCCCGAGACAAGGCACAACATCATGGCTGAAGAAGGCATCTCAGAATAGAGTACAGGAAGGAGAGCACTCCAGGGCAAAATGGCAACCTCAAAGACATGTTCCCAGTGACATATTTTCTGCAGTCACACCCTACCTATAGTTTCACCCAGTTAAATCATATCAGCATATTAACCCACTGATTAGTTTAGACCTTTCATAACCTAGTCATTTCATCTCTGAAAGTTCTTGCATGCATATCACACATTAAAATATGGGAAACATATCATATCTAAATGATAAACGTTTGTCCCTGGTCCCCCAAAACTCATGCCTATATCACAATGAAAAACATATTTAGTCCATTTCCGAGAGTTCATATAGTCTTTTAAGACTTACGGCATTACTCAAATTCCAAGTCCAAAAGCATCTCATCTGAGACTCAACGCAATTTTATAGATGTTTTCCCATGTAGGGATCAAAAGCAAGTCACATATATCAACTATATAATGGCAAGAAGTAAACATTTCCATTTCACAAGAGAGAAATTAGGGACATAGAAAAAAAGGGATGGGATCAAAGCAAGATCAAAATACAGTTGGGCAAACAAGTTCTGTAGCTCCATGTCCAGCATCTGAGGCGCATGGCATTGCAATGTTCTTTCCAAAGAGGTTGTATAGCTCCACCTCTATGGCCTTGCTGCTTGCAGCCCACATGACCTCTTTCTTGGCTTGTCTCTGCTCAATTCCTGTAGCTTTCCTCAGTGTACATTCCATATTACTGCTGTCTCTTAATCATGCAGTCTCCACTGCAGCTTTGACCTCCTTTCCCTATCTTAATGCATCATTCTTTCAGGGGCTACCCATTGGGCTCTTGCCCTGCTACACTTTGCCTGGCCTCCTAGGCCTTCTTTTGAAATTTCAGTGGAATCCTCCATGTCTCCCTAACTCCAGCAACTTGCAATCCTGCAGAACCAGCACCATGTGATTAATGCCAAAGTCTGTATCACCTATTACCATGGCTATAGCAGTCTCCAAACTGAGAATTGCAAAACAACTTTCTAGGCTCCCCAGAGCAAACTGGGTGTCTCCATGGACTCATCTCAATAGAATTTTTACGTTTACAGCCTTGAGCCTGAGATGGGCGTGTTCTTGCCAAATTCTGAAACGCCCTCCAGCCATCTTTCCTACCATTTCTGTGTAAAACATATATCATCTCTTTAGTGGCTATAATCTCTGTAACAGCAACTCTCCTTAGTCCCAGTTTCACTCACTTTTCTGTTCAAATTGCAAGTTTTTGCACTATGCTTTCTATTCCTGATTACCACAGCAAATTTGGCTAAGAGCTGCCAGCAATATCCAGCACCACTGCCTGAATGCTATGCTGCCTTGAAATTTTTTCCACTATATGAATTAGTACATCACCTATAAATTCAGCCTTACAAAAAGCCTCAGTACATGGGTAAAACGTAGACAACTTATTTGCAAGAACAGAACTTGAATGACTCCTAGTCCAGTTTCTAATAAAGTATTCCTCCTCCGAAACCACATGATCCCAGTCTTTAGTCTCCACCGTCCTACTGGAATTCTGTTCTTCTGAGTTCCCACCTGAATTGCCCATTAAGCTCCCCTCACAACGTTCTAAAAGTTTTTTTTCCGCTTGCACCTCTAAACTTTTCAAAATTCCTCCTCTTTGCAAACCAGCTCCAAAGGTTTCTGAACCACATGGTCATATTAGTCACAGCAACCATCCCTTTCCTGGTACCAATTTCTTTTTTTAGTCAGCTTTGTATCCTCTGACCAATAGATCTGACAAGAACAATTTAGAGAAGGAAAAGCTTATTTGAGCTAATGTATTCAGAGGTTCATTCCATGATTGGCCAACTCCATAACTCTGAGCCAAGGTGAGGCAGAATATCATGGTGGAAGAGCATGGCACAGGAAGGATGCTTAGGACATACCCACCAGGAAGAAAACATAGAGTTCCACTAACCAAGGACAAAATATAAACACCATCGGCATGCCAAGTAACCCTCCCCAGACACACTCTATCTGCCTACAATTACTACACAGTTAATCCAAAGTGGGTAAATCCACCGATTAGGTTATGCCTCTCATAATCCTATCATTTTACCTCTGAAATTCCTCACATAATCTCACACATGAGCTTTTGTGGGTGACAACTTATATCTAAATGTTTCAGTCAGCTTTTTTTCGCTGCTATGACTAAAGGACCCTACCAGAACAATTGGAGAAAAGGAAAGAATTATTTCAAGGCTCATGGTTTCAGAGGTGTTAGTCCATAGAAGGCTGGCTCCATTCCTTGTGGCTTGAGGTGAGGCAGGACATCATGGCCAAAGAGTGTGGCAGAGGGAAGCAGCTCACGTGATGATCAGGAAGCAGAGAGAGAGGTCTCCCACTTGTCAGATACAAATATATCCCCCAACACCATGCCCTCAATGCCCACCTCCTCCAGCCACACCTTCCTACCACTCTGTGAATCCCTATCAGGGGATTAATTCATTGATTAGGTTAAGGCTATAACCCAATCATTTCTCCTTCAAACCTTCTCACACATACACTATTGGGGACACCATATCTAAACTATACCTAAATCACTTACAAAGCATCTGCAAACATGTGTTTTATTTCTCATAGAAATATTCCAAAGGGGATACAACAAGCAGGGTCACTCATTAACAAATGAAGAAATCAAGACCATTTGTCAAGTGAGTTGTTTGGTAGGTGCCCTAAGAAGTGATTCTATTGAGCCTGGAAATCCGGTCTCTGAGTTGGAGATCAACATTGTGTAGACATGGAGACAGACAACGGTTGGTTGAATCTCGTCTCCACTACTCACTCATCAGTGACCTGGTGTACACCATCTCAAGTCTCTGTCCTCAGGTCTCCTCACTGATAAAACTGGGAAAACCACAGTGTCTCTCTGTGAGCATTAAATTTGTAACAGTTACAACACAGTGAGCTCTGCATGAGCTCCCATTATACCTGGTAACGTTCCTCTCAATACCTCATAGTGCTTCATGAGAAAGACAGTTTATTTTTCAAGTATTTTGTAGGTTCGAGAAATAGAATAACCTGGATTTGAAATTTTCCCGGATACATATTATCATTTAAATCTGGGAAAGCTCATTGAAACTACAACTTCACCAATAAAATATAAATAAGAATCATCACTACATATGGATGTTAATTCCATTAGATATGATATCATCATATGTCAGGTAGGATGTGCTTAGTTGGGGAAAAGCCCATCTCATGACGGAGTTACCATATTCCTATAGCTGGCACTCTCACCTGCTGTGACAGATCTCTAAGTCACACAGTGCCAGCCCTCCACAACACCTTGGAAATCCCAAGGCACATCTGATATACTAAGTTCTCTTAAGCAACCCCATGGCCTTCTCCCTTGGAGAAACTGGGTAAGAGTGAGCATCTTAGGTAAGAGCAAGCTTAGTAAGTGATTCTTTATGTGGCAAAGAGGTCAATGTGGGAAGAATTCATCCGCTGGGCACTCAGTGTGGGTCAAACCCATCATGACCAAAAAACTCTAAAGAGGGAAGGAAACCTCCAATATCACTAATAATATAAGTATGAATACAAATATTAATACTACTGCTAACAATGTATATGATCCTAAGAACATTTCTAAAATGCCAACTAATGCCCAGTTCTAGTTCTAAGGGCATGAGAACTTTAGAGTGCAATTATTTTTTTCTTTTTATCATTTCCATGAGATGTGGCAAGGTTAAACAGCTTCCACAAGTTGAGAAGGAGCAGGGCCAGATGTGATCCCAGAAATCAAGGCCCCACCACCTGCAAACCTGTACATTCATGTCTTTTCCCATGCCACAGCTAAGGACAAAGTCTCCTATTCTCTATAAGGACAAAGTCTCTGTGCCAGGACGGAGACCTCAGAAAATTAGATTTCAAGGTTTTCTGCACTGGTGAGACAATTTATTGTTAGGTGTCAGTAAGCCACTTGTATCCTGCATCTTCACAGTGTCTGATATTTCAAAGTATTTACAAAAGAAACACAAGTTGAAGCCATCAAAGGCAGGAATTTCAGCGTTTATAGTATCCATCTCCCACAGAATCTGTAAACAACCAGAGGTAAACCTGAGAAGGAAACTCTGAAAGATACATCTTTTCAAGTGACAGCAGAAGGATGAGTAATGACGCGATGTCCCTGTGGAACGATATCACAGCTGTCGAGTGCAGCATGCAGCCTGTCAGGAAGAAGCACTGGGCGGCTGACAGTCCTTTGAGCTGGGCAACAAACTCCTATGCAACTCTCTAAACTGTTCATTTTTATATTTAAAGTAAATGGACCTCTGCAAAAGATAGGAATTAACCCATTCACTGTGCCATGAAACCTTCCTTTAGATCTTATGTCTCTCCAAGAAGGGACAGTAAATGAACAAAGAAGAAAAAAAAAAAAAAAATATATATATATATATATATGTTTTATATATATATATATATATATATATATATATATATATATATGGCCACTTGATACATTTCCCAAGAGAAAATTAAAGGTAGTCATCTTCAAATCACCCACAGACCTTATCAACTATATTTGCACCAGCAAACTTTCACCCTTTTGCAAATAAACTGCATTGGACATTGCAAATTTTAGAAGCTAAAGCAAAAAAAAAAAGCATATTATTTTTCACAGATAAATTTTTATCACTTCAAGAGCAATGCTATCCAGGCTGATTGTACAATCAATGATATTAAAAAGATTTTTAAAACTTTATGGGAAATAAATAATGAATAAAGTGGGATTAAGGACTTCCTTACTTCATAGATATGATACTTAGTCAAATGACAAATTAGACTGTGAACTAGTTTCATCACATCAATCAAAGATTTCTCAGACATGTGCTGATTAATTTCTGAATCTCTGAGCTACACACTGTGAGAAAAGCAAAAGAAGTCCCCTCCACAGCCCTTATTACATAAAACTATCTCCTTGCTTGAAGGTAGAAAGAGACGCATGCGTTAAAAAAACACTGACTATACTAGGCATATCACCAGACAGCTCAAATTCAGAGGGGACTAAAACAGATTCTGTCCTTAATGAAAAGCCCCTAGAAATAAATCCTAATGTTCTAGTTCTCTCGTAGGCATTCATGGCTACAAAAATAGTTACCACTCAGTTATGCCCTCCCAAGAAGTATATGAGCCCCAGTCACATTCTTACAAACCTATTAAAGTGGATGTGTGGGCTGGGGTTGTGGCTCAGTGGTAGAGCACTCGCCCAGCACGGGCGCGGCCCGGGTTCGATCCTCAGCACCACGTAAACATAAATGTGTTCATTGTGTACAACTAAAGCAAATAAATAAATATTTAAAAAATAAAGTGGATGTGATCGGGTCATGACATTTCAGGTTCAGGGAGCATATGTGTGTTGCCTCCTGCCACACAGCTAAAGCAGTATTACTGCCCTGACCTACCCAGTTTTGAAGAAGAGGGTGTCATCCATTCTTTCAGAGTTTCAGGATACCCCAAGAGAGGAATCACATGGCATGCCAGGTGAGAACAGAAATAACAGACCATGCCAAGGGGAATCAGGAATGGTTTCACAGAGAAACTGACACAGGAGGAAACAAATAATAAAATAATCATAAAATGTAGTACTTCCAGATAGAAATTTTAAAGAACTCACCTTGGCTTGTAAAAAATAATTTCATTTACTTTTTAAATAATTGTGTATTATAAACTTTAGTTTAAATTAAGTAAATTATAGTGACAATATTTTATCTCGGTTGACAATTTTGATCTTGGGAAAGAATAGCATTAAGAGTTACTCCTAGCCGGACAGTAGAAATGTTGTGCTCTTGTCTCCTGAAACAACCACTAGGTGGTGGTAGCTGCCCACTCATTCTAGAGCTAGTGGGCAAATGGTTCACCATTTCAGCACTTTGCTTCACAGAAAGTACTTTTAAAAACCTTAATTTCTGTATCTTTATCAGGTATAGCCAATGAGGCAGGCAGGGATGGATATTTAAGGCTATGTAATGTCTGGTGTATTTGTGTTAAAAATTGGATGTGCCTTTCATAGTTCACATCTTCACAACTTAAAAAGTTCTAAATACAATTTCCTAAAAACAGCAGGAACAAAAGGATCTCATTTCTCTCTGTAGATCTCTGTGTTTATTCTAAAAATAAGGCATTATATTTTTGCATGCTTAAAAAAAAACAAGGGTGAAGCAGAATCACTTTAAGGAAACTTTGTGCTATTCCTTCTATGTGATTCCTAAGGCTATCCACCCAACCGCTGACTTTCAACAATTACTTATGAAAACCAATATGGGGTCCAGTTTGTATCTGATGTGAAGTGAATTGATTTGAATGGAAGCCCAGAACTGAAATTTGGTTTCTTCACATCTTCAGTCTCAATATCCATTTGACACTAGGAAAAGCATGGAAATGTTATTTTGGTTATGAAACTGCCATGAACAGCCGCCTCAGCATGTCACTGAATGGAAAGGGCTCCAGGCAAAGCCATTATGTGGATGGGCAAATGAAAGGAGCCCAGGACGAAACCACATACGGCCTGTATGTGCATGAAATTTAAGCCCTGGGAAGAGAGGATGAGAGGCTGAAGTGGAAAATGAAAACGATCAAAATAAACCCTGTGCTCATTTTCATAGGAAATAACATCAGGGTACTTGGACAACTATTTCCTGTAAGTATGTGCAGTTCTTAGAACATTTTGAAAATTACTTAGGGATTAAATGCATATTTTACCAATGCTGGAAATATTTATAAGCAATTACTTTCAAAGCAATATTCTACACATACTTCGTCTTGTTTTTAGAACATTTCATGGAATACATTCCAATTTCATATATATCAGAATAAGAGAGGAATTGGGTTGGTGGTGTTAAAACCTAAAGGAATGGAATTTACCTTACCAAAATCTCACATTGGGATAATTCATGTACTGGTGCTGTACTTGAAATTTTAAAAGAATCAAGACTCCCAGGACAAGGTTTTGTTGGTTTGTTTTTTGTTGTTATTCTTTCATTTGCACATGAAATAGAAAATATATCTTAAAAAAGTACCTTTGATTGCCAGAAGAGGGCTCTATCCTCAAACCTAAAAATTCCACGCTCTCACACTTTTGCTATACTGAATGATGTTTTGAGCATAATCCAGTTTAGTCATTGCATGATAATTTTAAAAGAACTCTAGTCATAGCTTTTTAAAAAGTGAAATGGCTGCTTTGCAAGATGTCATCATTTATAATATTAATGGTAGCCTTAATTTACCTGTTAATGCCAATAGAAGTTAAAAGGATGCCATCCTGCAACCACAGAACCCTCATGCTTTATAATTAAATGCCTAGCTTTTGCATTCACGTAACTGAAATATATGGTTCCTCTATGTGTGTGTATGTGCCACAAAAATCTCAATTTTGGAATACATCATTTTATAAAGACTTCTTTTTTTCCTTAATGTCTTAATTCAGGTGCTATAGTAAGATATCACACTGGGTAGTTTATAAACAATACGAATTGATTTCCCACAGTTATGAAGACTGTGGGCTCTTTTCCAGAATACAGACTGATTTCCTACTGGATCCTCACATGAAAAACAAGCTAGGATGCTCTCTGGAGTTTCTTTTGTGAAGGCATCAATCACATTCCTGAGTGTTCCAGCCTTATGACCTATATAGCCCCCAAAAGCCTCATTTCCTAAGAGCATCAGATGGGGGGGCTAGAACTTCAACAAATGATTTGGGGCAGGGGACACAAACATTCATTTTACAGCTCCTGGTTTTCTTGAAAATAAACAAAACTGATATGAGCCTTTGAAGTGGAAAGGCCAAAGAATTGGTAGTGTAAGTATCAATTTTAATACTATTTTTTATTTCAGGGAACAAGCCAATAATAATATTTATTTGGGTACAGTGCAGGACTACCTTGTTAGGATCCCCTTTGTCGAACGGAATGTCCATTTCCATGCTCAGCCTGGTTGGGGGAAGCCATAATTAATCTCACTTTCCTCACCTATAGAAAGCAAATAATAATGACAGCTACCTCATAAGCACTTAATATCTCTGTAACTCTTCTTTTTGTTAAATCACTTACTGTTTTCTGATTTTGGATTTGGGGCTCCTTTATATATTTATTTATTTTGCTTCCCTTGCTCAATGGACCATAAGTGCCACAAGCCCATATACAGCACTTGTCTGTCTTCACCTGTACCTCATTTCTGGTGTCTGGATTGTGGGAGCCACCCAACAAATACTATCTGAAGGAATCAATGAGGTTTGGTGAAGATACACCAACATACCAATCCAGACCTTGGCATGAGAAGCCATAGGAATATCCAGAACACTTTGTTTCCATTATGACAACTTTTAGATTTACCTCCCCTCAAGTGGCAAAGGTATAGATTCTTAAATATGTGCTAATCAGTGAAGAAGTTGCTTTCATAAATTAATGTGCTGAGTCAAACTTATTGAGTTAAGGAAAACTTTAAAGCAAATTGTAGTACAGATGGTATAAATGACAATACCTGTGGTCACAAATAAATGGGGTTGGTAAAACCTGCTAGACATAAAATGAGCACAACAGAAGTGGGCATCAGGGGTTGATGACAGAGGCCTGGGGAGGGCCTGAAGGCCTTGATCTTACTGCTGGGCTCTTTGGAGATGGCCAAGACCAGCAGAGGGATGAACAAGGACTCTGCACCTGGGGTAGCCCAGCCATGGCAACCAGGGCTGCAGACCTAGAGTTACCGCCACAGGTTTAACAGCCACTCAGAATTCTCACAGAATCTCCAAGTAAGAAGGGCCGTGGCTTACAAAATTATCTACTGCATTCTGTCCTGTTAACAACAATCCTCCATCATCTCTGATTTCTTCATATAAATGCCAAACCTAGAAAACTGGACATGACAGTCAAGGGCATTATTCTAAATGCTAAGAGTACATGAGAGAATTTGCAAAGAATCTTGTGACTCAAGGTTAACAGACAAGAGAAGGAAAGCTACTACCATGCTTGGAGGTAGAAATTTTCCACTCCCAAGAAGCAAACGGAAGCAAGGTTGGCCAATGGCAATGTAATATCCCCATTTTTGCTGTGCCTTTAAAAATAACAAAGCATAAAATGGGTTTCTGGGGGAAAATTCTGCACCAAGTATAAGTGGAAATTTATCAATGCAGTTTATAAAAATATATCAGTTCCTCTGCAGGAAGTATTATGGAACTGATCCATCAATGTTCCAGTTTCTTTAAAAAGACAAGTAGTTATTTCATAATGGGGAAAAATGAAAATGTACATTTTATAATTCAAGAGGCAAATATTAGAAAATAATAAAATAAATGCCACCTGAATTATTTCTTAATGTAAAGATGTTTAATTCTATTTAATCATTCAAGATCTTCCCAGCCAGGTGTGGTGGCACATGCCTGTAATCCCAGCACTTGGGAGGCTGAGGCAGGAGGATCATGAGTTCAAAGCCAGCCTCAGCAATGGCGAGGCACTTGGCAACTCAGTGAGACCCTGTCTCTAAATAAAATACAAAAAAGGGCTGGGGATGTGGCCCAGTAGTCAAGGGCCCGATTTCAATCCCCAGTACCAAAAAAAAAAAAAAAAAAAAAAAAAAAAAAAAATCTTCCTATACAAATTACTCTCCAGGTGGAGGTCCAATATCTACTATCTACTCCAGGAAGAGCCATGGAATTATCCCAAAGGAGAAGAGAGCATTGAGAGGAACACCTCAGATTTTATTTAATTGTATCCTGCATCAAGAGCAACATTCTCAGAAACTGTCTGATTGAATGGTTCACTTTTCAATCCATTGCTTTGTGTCTTGAAAATATACACCTGGTGGACACAATGTACCTCTTGAAGGCACCTGAGAGAGTACAAGACAGTCCCACGCTTACAATGGGTTGACTCAGGATTTTTCAACTTAACAGGGTGCTAAGCAATACTCATTTGATAGAAACCATACTTCAGATTTAGATTTAGATCCTTTCCTGGGCTGGCTGGATGCAGTAAAATCCTCCCTCAGGATGCTGTGGTAGTGAGCCACAGCTCCCAGTCAGCCAAGCAATGACAAGGAAACAGCCTACAGTGGACCCCACTGTTCAGCAGGAGAGGGGAATAAGTGCAGTTTCAACTCAGCAATATTTTCAACATGGGTTGCAATTATGAGAAGATAACCCCAGTGCAGGTGAAGGAGCACTTGTAATTACAACACAAAGGATGTTGCGAGTCCACAGTGCTGTCCACTGGGGACAAAGGTAACCTCAAATTCTGGGAGAGGTTCATGGAGTATGAGATTCTGGCTGGAAAATACTGCTGAGACCTGAAGTTCCCTTTGTTTCTGAAGAAATGAGCTAACCATGAATGGCCTGGTAGGGAAGCTGCTAGTTTTACCTGATAAATACTCTCCTAAGGTCCTTCCATCATTCCTAGTATTTCTATATGTATGAGACCAACAGAGACGAAGGAATAGACAGTACCATGATAAAAAGCAGGATTTTATGATAAGGATATAAAGCTTCTTATAAGAAGGATATTTATAGATTTCTCCCAACTCCTAGCCCACCAAAATATCTTATAGCTGCAATTCTCTGTTCCTTATCTTCTCTAAAATGTTGCATTTGAATATATAGAATGTGGAGGAAAAAAAATACATATATATTTCCATTTCTGTACTAGCTGTATTCAGTCAAATCCTCCCTCCCTCAGGATGCTGGGAGGAGGTATATATATCTCACATATATAACTTCTAATTCCAAGAGCTTATACATGTGCATGGTGTCTGACATATATAACTTCCAATTCCAAGAGATTATAGATGTACATATGTGTATCAGACTTAGATGTAGTCATGGATTTGGGCATGGGAATAGTATACACTGATTAGAAATAAAATTCAAATGGTTTTTCTTTTAAGATATTATCTAAACAGTGAGAGGAAAGAAACTTTTAAAAAATTCTTAATCATTTCACTTTGAAGGTGAAGAAACATCTACTTTCAATGGTCATGAAATATTAGAGCTTACACTAAGTTTCAGCTTCATGTTTGTAAATTCCTCAGAAACTACTTGAATGTCCTCACCATTGAGTGCTTACAATGCACATGGAACAAACAACATCAAGGTGGACAACTTATCCTGCTTCAAAAAGTAATCCAGGGGCTGGGATGTGGCTCAGTTGGTAGAGTGCTTGCCTAGCATGCACAAGTCCCTGGGTTCAATCCCCAGCACCACCAGAAAAAAAAAAAAAAGTGATCCATCCTTTTCAAATACAAAACTTTATATGATACTTCAGCTGACACTATCAACACTTTATTTAAAATATTGCCATTGAAAAGAACAAACAGTACACAAACACTTAAAAGTACTTGGTAAGAAAGCAGATTCTTCATTATCAATGTGCACCTGAGCTAATAAGCTTCAATTTCTGGATAACTCCATTTTACAAGTCCTGGAAATAAAGATAATAATCAGGTTCTTTAAGAAGGTTCAAGACTACAAACAAGATTTGACCTAGTAATTTGGTTTATTAGTACTTTTTACCAATACATAATAAAATTCTGTTCCAATCTATGACTTTATTATCAAAAATGATTAATTAGTTGATGATGCACTAACAATTTCCTTGATGAGAAATTGGTTTTATAGAACAGTCTATCCAGAAAAAAAAAAAAAAAAAAGGGAAAACACCTGTATAACTTAAAGCTATCACGTTCTCAAACATGCCAAGAATAGCCCATTGGTACTGTAATGATACCACTTTCATAGGAGTAATAAGTGATATTTACTAGGCACTGTGTAAATGCTTTCCAAGATTGATTTTCTTTGGTTTCCACAGCAATCTAATGAAGAAGGCACCTATACTATCCCCCTTCTACAGATAGACTGAGAGGTAGAGAGGTTGCTGTACTTCCTAAGGTCCCACATCTAGCAAATGGCGGAGCTGGGAATTGAACCTAGGCATGGGAACTTCAAGCACCAAGCTCTAATATTTTTTTCTATTTAAAAATATTGCAAAATATTTCTCCAAGGGCTAAATATAGCTTTCTGTTTATTTTTTTATAATCTATGATGTTAATATGGTTTAAAGTATTATTCCTAGAATTCAAAGGAGTGTGATACCCGATTGTTGGGGGAAGGTAGAGAAAGTAGCCAATGAATCAGCACAACAGTGCCCACTTGAATATTGATACACATTCACTCTCAAATTGCTTAGTTATGGGCTAGTAAGTGGGTGGACCCTAATTTTAACATGTTTAAAAACAGGTCAGTGTTTGTTAGATGTAGTAGGTATAATGGAGCTACAGGAATGGACAAAGTATAAGACACACTTCAGAGACTCCAAGTTCAGCAGGACCCAAGAATGACTTCTGATCTCTGGAATTCTATGACTTGTATAATATACATCAAATATGGAGAAGAAGTGTGTGGACTTCCCCCCACTCTCCCTAGAACAAAGGCCAGCAAATCACAGTCCAGGAGGTTGACAAGCTGCCTGTTTTTTGTAAATAAATTTCACTGGAAATTAGCCATAACAATTCACTTATATATTTTCTATGGCTATCCCCATCCTACAATGACAGAGTAGAGTAGATGAGACAGAAACTATATGACCACAGAGTCTAAAATATTTACCATCAAGTTCACTACAGTAAAAGTTAATTGATTGCTGGCTTATATAATCTAACACAAATAAATATCTACCACACTGATTAATCCACCTAAGCCATATATTCAGGGAAACAAAGATTCTATGAAGACACAATCTCCTTCTTTCTCATGTTTCTTCCAATTCTTCTATTAAAATACACGAACACATACTCACACACACCACAAACATTGAATCTGAGAATACAAAGGTGATTAAGTCAGAGTACATGTTATCATAACACTGTGATGAAAGACAAGCACTGTAAAATGTAATGCTCAGTGCCGTAACAAACACGAGAAATTTCTAAGAGAAACTTCTGCCAGAATTAGAGAATCGTTTTCTAAAATCTGAAGATTCTTTCACCTTAAGGCCAAACTCTTTTATCACTGATGGGGCTCAACACATTGTTAACTTAAGTGTCTGGTACCAAATGGCTCAGATCATATCATTGCCAAGATATTGATGATAAGATTACAAAAGAAAAAGAAAAAATAAGTAGAGAAGTATAAACCTTCTTCTCAGTACACTAAATAGGAAAGAAGTTTTAATTGGATGTCAATTTGTCAATCATCTGGTGTAAAACAGGTGAAGGAAGAAGGTTGTTTCATTACAGGAAAGCAATGACCCAGTCATATCTGTGGAATTTCACCATAGACCAATTTCTCTGAGTTCACCTGCCAGAACAGGGATCATCAAACTACAGTGTGTGACCCAACATAGCCTGCAGGGTGTTTGGTATAGGCCATGGGCTAAGAAAGATTGTGACATTTTTTGAAGAAAAAATAAAGAAGAGCAAGTGAAAAGACTGGTTGTACTAAAATATTTACAGAAAAAATTTACTAATCTTTGCCTAGGATGTGAGGATCTGGACCATTTAGATGTCTAAATTAAGGAAAAAATAGCTAATAAATAGTGACAGAGAAACCAATGCAGGTAATAAAGAACAATATTATCTGGTAGGTAGAAAACAAAAAAAAAAATGAGGGGTTTTGTTTTTAAAATCTCTTTTGACTTTTATCTGCTATTTGTAATTCAGATTCGTCTATTCACAGTCTCAATAAAAATAACATTATTTAATTTAGGATTTAACAAGTGTTTTAGTCAGCTTTTTCACTGCTGTGACTAAAAGACCTGACAAGAACAATTTTAGAGGAGGAAAAAATTTATTTGAAGGCTCAAAGTTTCAGAGATCTTAGTTCACAGACAGTGGGCTCCATTCCTCAGGGCTCAAGGTGAAGTAGAACATCATGGTGGAAGAGTGTGGTGGAGGGAAGTAGCTCACATGATGATCTGAAAGCAGAGAGAGAGAGAGAGACTCTACTTGCCAGATACAAAATATATATCCCCAAAGGCACACCCCCAGTGACCCACCTCCCTCCAGCCACACCCTACCCACCTTCAGGTACCACTTAGTTAATCCCCACTGGGGGATTAACTCACTGATTGGCTTAAGGCTCTCAGAACCCAATCATTTCACCTCTGAATGTTCTTGCAATGCCTCACACATGAGGTTTTACGACACACCTAATATCTAAATGACAACAACAAGAAATGGAACTCCTCTCATATTATGAAATATTGATACTCCTTATTTACTTAGGTATACTTTAAGCTTTCTTGCTCTATTCTTTATACCTCTTAATGCATCTCTTATGTTTTCCATTCTGTTTTGTGTCTTTGTGCTATAAGCTGAATAATTTCCTCAGTTTTTATAATCAATTTATTAATACTCTTACCTATATCTAATTTTTAGTTTAAATGTACATTTACACTTTTACTTTCAACTATTGCTTATTTTATTTCTAGAAACTCTCTTTCACTCATTTAAAAAATATTGAAAACCTCCTATGTACCAGGTACTGCTCTATATACCAGAGATAAAGTAATGATAAAACAAACAACAACAAAGTACATTGAACTCATGAAACTTGGATTTAGTGTGGGTAGTGCACAAATATATACGCCAAATTTACATCCAGTGGTGAAAAGCGCCATCTGGATTTGAAAAGAGAAATAAAGAGGGAGGAGACTACTACAGCGAGAGAAACTTCTTGCATGTGACACCTAATTTGAATGAGGAATATCCTGGGACACCTGAGCTGCTGTGAGTCTGGCTTAAACACAGTGAAGGCCACGATGAGACTAGCTGGTCACAAGGCAGACGGTGGCACCAGGGGAAGCAATGGTGGGGGTCTGCCAACAGAGAGACAAGTGGGATGCCTGTCAAAGACGATAGGAAGACAGAGGAAGAGCAATCTTCTGGAACACATGAGGCTCCTGGAGCTCCCTGTTATGCTTTTATAATTGTTCTGACTCTGTAAAAGCATCTTGGGGATAGTCTTTCTTTTAATTTGTAAAATTTATTCACAACACAAAAGTTGAGATGACTGAAACAGCTGGCAATGGCCTCTTACCTCTGAATCCATTTTGTAGAAATATTAGCTCAATTTTCTTTATTTTGCTATTTCATTTGGGTAATGATAAAGAATCTCTTCAATAGTTAGAAAACTTCAGAGTTTGATGTCATTTATTACAGGGTCGCCTAAAATTCCAAAACTATTCTGTCAGCGATGATCCGGGCATTTCTGGACTTAACATGTGATCGTAGTTGGGTAACTGAATGGTGTAGTGTGTCTTTTTCCTACGTACACCCTGTCATTTAAGGTGTAGAGTTTATCTGCAATGTCACTGCTGATAAAAATTGAAAACAAGCAGGAAATGTAATGATGCTGAGCAAAGAGCAAAAATAATTTCTTTCTCTTCCAACTCCAATATTCACAATCAGTCTCTGCTGTGAGGGTTACCTGAAAAGTGCCTTCCTCTGTGGGTTTCAGTGAATTCCACGTAGGAGAGTCCAGGAACTGGAAGAGAAGAATGTAGTGCAGAAACTCGCCATCAACTGTCACTCTGATCTACAAATAAAATAGTGGCGAGATGATAAATGGCTCCTTTGGCCTCTTGCTTTCAGGTTGTGCAGACTGAATGTTCATCTATCAGTTCTTCCATAAACTTGAATTCTTTTTTTTAATACTTTATTTTTATTTTTATGTGGTGCTGAGGATGGAACTCAGTACCTTGCATGTGCTAGGTGAGCACTCTACCGCTGAGCCACAACCCCAGCCCCAAACTTGAATTCTTTTCCATGGCTGTACTACTGTCTGGTTCACTTTTCAGTTGACATTAGATAATACTGAAGCAAGAAATTAAGTCCTTTGCTTTTTCATTATCAGAATCAGAGGGAGCCTGGACACTGGAGCTGGCAGTGATTAAGGTGTGTTGGGTATGGATCTGGAAAAACTAAGAATCCCACGCTAGTTTCTTCAAGTTCATCTGAGCTCCTGATTTAAACCTAGTCCACAAATACTTGCTATTTCCTTTCCTTCTCTGGCCCTTCTCGAGCTCCAGCCTTGCACCTGCAGAAGATTCCCAGCAGTGTCCAGGGCCAGGTGGTCCATGGAATCCCCCAGCACTGACCCCAAGTGGTCTACCCGGGTCACCGCCAGGCACAGAGTTGACCACAGCCTGCTTCAGAGCAGAGCGGTGGTGGGCTTGGGGACACTTTTAAAATAAATATTAGGTTTGAGGCTTTTGGAACCTATCAGTTTATATTAATTGCCGCTGGAAAACCACGGAAAGGTTAGATTACGATTACAAATCCCAAAGGGAAATTTTACCATTCCCTTTCATCCATTGCCAAGTTTTAAGACAGAAAACTATGAATGCTGCCCATTCTATGCACCTTGAGAGTCTCTGCTTCACAGAGCAATCTCTGTATACAACAGATCCTAAGCTTTGTTTCCTTCCCTGTGTGTTTCTACTGTCATAGAAACGGAAGCACATGGAAATTGGTGAGCAGACAGCAGCTCTGGTACCACACTCCTCCTGCCTCTTTGGAATCTTGCATTCTTTTCACTCTTGGACTCTGAGGATTCCCTAACATTCTTGCCAGCTCAGCAATGTATTTGGAAAGATGTTTTGACATGTCATCTAATTTTTTTCATTGTTTTATGATGGAAGATTCTTTCTAGAAGGTTTTGTCTTCTTTCCACTTAATTTGGGCAGTAATTCTACTTTAAGATAATCTCAAGTGTTTGATGGTGGAGCTTATCAACAGATACTGACCTTCCTCCAGCTGCTGAAGTATAAGTGAGTTTCTTTCACCTAAAAGTGTCTATCAACCAGTTTATGAATAAAATTAAGACTTTGGTTACCAAATTATTTGAATCAGGTTAGTATTGCATTAATTTAAGACCACTAGGAATTTTGTTTATGCTACGAGGTTCTCTTAATTGGCAGTTTTCATTGTCATTTTCAATTGAAAATATTAAGAGATGCTGAAGACCTGCTATAATTCATTCTTTTATATTATCTACACTTCATGATGATTAGATTGGTTTACTAACATTTAGCAAAAGGGATTGACCCCCATTCTTTCCTTTTCTAGCCAAAGCAAGGATAAAAAAATCAAATCAATTAATATTGTGAAGTTCAACATTTCCTTTAAAAAAAACCCTCAAAACAACTCCCAAATCAAAGTACTTTGGAAAATAATAAAGTTTACAATCAAAAGAAGTAAATCAATTATTTGTTTGAAACTACAACCCACTCCCCAAATATCTGAATTCTATGTTTTTGATAAATGGTTTTCACTTTCATCACTGTTCACATGATGATCTAGAAAGAAAGGTGTAGGCTAATCATAAACCTGGGCCCAGAGGAATTGAAAGAAAAATTCAGCACTGTTTACTTTAACGCAGCATTCTTCATATGAATTCTTTCCCAAGATAAATAGCAAGACCCAACATACTGCCAAACATAATAGTACTGTGAGGGAGAGCAGAAACCCTCCCCAACACCTCAGGGAAGGAACCACACTGCACTTCCAAAAGGATTCTAGTGATAACACTTGCCAACAGCTCTCATGAGAAATCTCCTGGGCCCTCTGTAGCCAACAGGGTCAAAACTTTCGAGGCATTCATTCTCTAAGTCAGGACTTTGCAAGGCATTTTCAGGACATCTTCTCATAAAAATTCAGTGAGGTGTTATGTCCATTTTACAGGAAATTGAGGTTCAGAAGTTTTCAGAGATGATTAAACTAGTGTATGGGCGAGACCATATGGTAAAACAGGTTTTCACAGCTTAGTGTCCAAGGCATTTATATCATTTTGTCAGCAATAGAAGGTATTTTGACATGTAAATTTGCTTTTCACTTATCAAGAAATTAATACAGGTAGTCAAAGAAAAAAGAACCTCTAAAATAATTTGATAAATGTGCAGAAGGTAAGCCCAACTGAACATAAAAACCACTGACCGTATGAAACCTTGACTACTTACTAGTCCCCAAAAGAAATACTTTGTGTCTGGGGTGAGAGAAGGAAGGAACAGGGTGAATGGATGGTTATGGGAACTGTGCCCGACTAGTTCATGCAAGTATGAAGAGCTGGTTTGGAACACAGGGACGGGGCACTCTACCAAGCTGTGGGGAGGAAAGGGCATTATTCCTGGCAACTCCTTGAAACTATGCTAGGAAAAGTGATGGTCACAAAGATGCCTGACCCCAGGGGCTAGCAGCTTAGCTGAGAAGCAGAGTCTCTTAAAGATGCTGTGCCCAGATACCTCCCTTAAGAGCTATACAGACAGAAGCCATTACCAAACAGTATGTGTGGGGGGAGGGGAATAGAGAATATAAACAGAATTAAAGTCATTTTTAAAAAATGAATCATTTTTACATAGGGTGAATAGAGGAAAGAAAGGGCCGAGGTCCTGAAGTTTCTCATAGTATAGAATATGGAGTCAAAGTGAGAATTAAAATTATTTTAATTTTTCCTAACCCCCAGATATTTAGACTGAGTGACAGGGCCCTGTCTGTCTTTTAACCAATCAAAACAGCAGTATTTGTCCATGGTGTCAAAATGCTAAAATCTGTGACTCACTTTGATAATACATAGGAAATGTTTCACCGCTTCCTATGAATAGTATTTATTATTGAGGATGTTTAACATTTAGCATGGCTTTGTGTCTCATTTATTAATCTTGAAGATTTTTGGCATACAGTAATGTGGTCCACATTTTACAAGAAATTGAAACTCCAGTATCTAGTCTATTGTCCCCCTAATGTTACTTCTCAGTCTTGGGGGCATTATTTTTGGTTTTTGGTTTTTGTTTCTGTTTTGTTTCCTTGAATAAAGATTGGTATCTATAGGTAATCAAGATATGTACTTTTAATCATATACATAATAATATAATAACAACATTTATATTTATCATGTAATACAATATATTATACATAAACAAAGGCAAAAAAAGAGAACAGAATAAATTATTCAAAGAATTGTACATAGAAACAGAAACAGCTGAGACTAAAACCAGGTTTTCTAATTCCTGGATGAGAATACTTACATGGTGTAATAATTACTCATTGTTATTTATCTTCTGCTTCTAGCTGAGGACATGGGAATTAATCACTCTATGAAAATGTTTTGAATGAAGATAATGGTTGAGGGGATACATAGAAGGACACTCCATTAATATATATAAAAAAGAAAGACCCAGTTCTAATACAACCTAGAAGAAGAGATAGTTAACATACATATTATCTAGTTTTCTCAACCTCATTTTCCTCCCTCTGATGTCCTATCACCACTTCTACTCTCAGGAAATACTCTTCCTATTCAGGAGGGTCTGTGTGAATCAGCTTTAAAATGATTGATCTCGAAATTTTTAAAAAGGACTTTAAAATGACTGATACTTACAACAACATGATGCTGTATTTCAAGAATAGAGTCTCTGCTTCCTGTATTCTAATCTCTGAACTTCTGAAATTCTCCCAGCTCCCAAGTCTTCCTGTATATTTCATCTTATAAGACAAAAGTTAAATAGGTAAAGGAAGAAAACCCATTCCAGAAGATAGACAATGTGAGTTCCAGCTGCCCTATTTAGTAGTTTTATAACATTAATTAAGATACTGAATGTGCCACTCATAAAACCAGTGAATGACATTACCATCTCCTTAGTTGCCTAAGTCAGAAACCTCCCTCTGTCTTGCACTATCCTGACCCTAACCCATGACCCAATCTTATTTCCTTTAACAATCAGATATACCCCACAGAGTCTACATCTCTCCATATTCACTTCCTCTCTCATAATCCAAGCATCCAAATGTTTCTTACCTAAATAAACAAATTCCCTGCATTATGAACCCTCACCAACATATTATTCACAAAGGATCCAAAAATATTTGCATTAATTGAATATGATCTGATAACACTATTTTCCTCAAAAACAAAAACAAAAAAAAAAATAATCTCTCAATGGTTTTCTTCTGCTCTGCAGAAAGAAAAAGATTGTCAACCTTTAGAACCTCTGAAACAGTCAACTGTCCCCTCTCCTTCCCACTGTCTATTTCTTTTTTTTTTTCAAAATTTTTTTTTATTCTAAGTTGTTAGAAATGACAGTAGAATGTATTACATTTCATATTATACTTATAGAGCACATTTTTACATATCTCTGGTTGTATACAAAGTATATTCACACCATTCGTGACTTCATACATGCACTTAGGGTAATGATATCCATCTTATTCTACCATCTTTTTTTTTTTCTTGACCCTTTTGCCCCTTCCCTTCCTCTCCCTCCCTACTGGCCATTCTAGTTTTCCTCTAATCCTCCTATGCTCCCCATCCCAACCCCACTGTGAATCAGCCTCCTTATATCAGAGAAAACATTCGGCATTTGGCTTTTGGGGATTGGCTAACTTCACTTAGCATTATATTCTCTAACTTCATCCATTTACCTGCAAATGCCTTGATTTTATTCTCTCTTATTCTAATAGGCACTTCTCACTTGTCCCAAGGTACCACTTTGTCCAGTTTCTTTGGCCCAAGTCACACTCCCCGTAATTTAACCCTCTCATCTCTAAGCTCAACAGACACATCTGCCTCCAGACCAGATTCACATTCTCACAGTCAAGTTATTTTCTTGAAACACTCATTTCGCTAGCAATTGTTCGCTAATTAGCAAACAGGCTTACCAAAGGCTATGTCTCTTCCATGAGAAGTGAGGCAATGTCTGTTTTACTTCCAACACTAAAGTATTTGCCCTTCAGTCAAAGGCCACCAGGAACACATCAGCAGTCAAAGCCACTCATATTGGTTCATTATGCCAAGGGAGACAGAAACCATATGGAATTGGGTTTTCAATAGAGGATAATTAGGGTTATTTTAGGATATGAGCTTGTATGAGGTGATTTCATAAAAGAAGGTGGGAAATATGATTTTGCTTTTAATTAGCTACTACGAATTGGATTTTGCTACTGGACACTGAAAATCAAGACAGATTCTGCGATTGGATATTGTAATCGATTTTATTTAGGAAGCAGGAAAGACACTGTGAGGCTAAAGCTATAATGGGTGAAGATGCAACAGTTATTTGTTAGCTGAGAAAGAGGATGTCTGGGCATCCTGTGGTTTTGGCCGTTCTGTCTGTGGTAATCGGACACGATTTTCGACTGATCTTATTTTTGTTTCACTCCATTATGTGCCCTACACCCTATGTGAGGGAGGTAGACTGTGAAATTGCCTACATTCAATACAAACATCGCAAGTTACCTGTTAGAGCCAGGCCTGCTCAGCTGACAGCAGCCAGGGCTACCTTCTGTCTTTTATTTTTGTTTATTTTTTTTTTTCACTAACAACTAATCCTGCAACTTGGATGAAGAAGTCCTTCAACAAATAAACTAAATTAATGAGTTCAGCTTCTCTGAGTGTTACCTGCTTTATATTTTAGGGAATAACCTTTCACTTGCCCAAAAATAGACCAGAGGATTACTTTAAGATCCCTGCCAGTGTAAAAACATATGATTCCAAGATTTTTAAAATTTATTTTTATATCCGTGTATAGCATAGACATATAATCACCCTGGCTTATAAAAGGAAGCTAAATTATAGAACTCTGTCACTTGATAAGAGACTTTATTATCTCTCACAACACTGGCACTTACTTTCCTAAATGTATAATTTCATGTTTTCCCATTCTTCCCTCATCCTCCCCATGAATAGACAATATATTGAAGTCTAAATAGTAGAAAGCAAAGAACAGATTTAGAATTTTTACCTGATGGCAGATTAAAGAACATAATTTAGTAGAGAGGGAAAAAGGCACAAATTCAAAAGTTTTTTTTCGCTTATGTAAGAGGCAAAGATCAAAATCTCACGTTGAGCATTTTCCCCTTTCCTACTGAAGGGTGAGGAGGTAGAAGGCTACACAGCCTCTGAGCATCTGCATTTGCTAATGGCGGCATTAATCTATAAATCTATAAGGAATCATCAAATTATACATTTATAATGAGTTAATCTCTTGGTATGTAAATTATACTGCAATGAATCTATTGAAAAATTGCAGGAGCCCTGTTTGGGGATTGACTTGAATTGCAGTTGACTATGAGCTGTGGAGATTTGGGCATTGTCGCATCCCGTAGTCTCACGAGACTTGTTGCGGGATCTCTAGTGACTTGGCCGAAATTGCTGATCGGGTCAGCGCCATTTTAGTGGTGTGTTTGGCGTGTGTTAGTTGTTGTTAGAACCAGAGAGAAAAGTTATCAGAATAAAAAGCTGTTTGTCTCCAGTTTGCTTCTGAAGTTTTTCCCGCGGCTCCGTTGCTCCAAGCGCTTCAGGCGGCAACAGGTGGCGGACAGGGACTTCGGAGCGGACAGGTAAGAACTGAAGGTCTCTAAAGATGGGTTCGAATATAACTGAATCCCAAGTGATAGAGGCTATGCAAAGACTCCTTGATATACCTGACTCTGTTCTCAGTGAGGAGTATATAGACAAAAGTGAAAGTGATCAAAAAAGTGTAGATTCCACTGGGCCAACTGAGACCAGTAAAGAGAGTATTAGAAGAGACCCAAAAATGACAAAAATCCAAGCTATTAAAGCTATTCGGGAGTTATTGGCAAAAGCTGAAGGATACTTGCTCTCACTGGAACCTGGGCCTCAGGATATTGCTGTCAGTGAAATTAGCAGTGGTGAGGAATCTAGTAAAAGTGATCCTGAGAAAATGAGGAAAAAGAAACTAAAAAAGACCGAGAAAAAGGACGGTCAGGTAGAGGAGTCACTTGTGTCCTCTACTCCCCCATGGGTGGAATCCATTACAGAAAATATGAAGGGTATTACTAGGCATTTGCATACCCTAGAAACAGAAATAAAAAGTCTTTCTGATCGCTTATGCGCTCTCAAGGACAACTCACAGATACATTGGGAACCGCCAGCATTTGAAAAGAAAAATGGACAGAGTGTCCATCAGTCAGTAGATTTCAAAACAATAAAAAATCTCAAAGAGGCAGTAATGACTTATGGGCCCCAAGCTCCTTTCACGTTGAGTATGCTGGAGTCCCTTAACACCTTTAGCTTAACCCCCTCAGACTGGAAAAGTCTATGTAAAGCAACATTAAGCAGGGGGCAATTCTTGGTTTGGCGATCGCAATTCCAAGAACTTTGTATAGAAACGGCTAAAAGAAACGCGGCTGCAGGGTTTGAAAACTCTAATATAGACATGCTCACAGGAGAAGGGCAATTCGCAGACTTACAGGCTCAAACAGATTATGACCCAGATGTATATGCTCAGATAAATGCAGCTGCCTTAGAGGCATGGAAAACTGTACAAGGACCTGGGGATCTACAAGGTAGCTTGTCAAAAGTGATTCAAGGACCTAATGAGCCGTATGCCGACTTTGCTGATCGACTTTTGAGAACTGCAGGTAGTGTGTTTGCAGATGTTGACCAAGCTATGCCATTAGTTGTTCAATTAGCTTATGAAAATGCAAATAAATGGTGCCAAGCAGCCATCAGGCCACGGAGAACTAAAAAGGATCTTTCTGTATATATACAACTATGTAAAGATATAAATGACGCCTTTGTCACAGGAAATGTGATTGCAGCCTCAATGAGAGGTGCTTCCTCTCGAAATTTCACAAAGGCTAAACGTAGACATTATAATCAATCAGGATATTCCAGGCAAAATTATCATAATCAATCAGGCAATTCTAGGCAAAATCCCAAAAGAGAAATAAGACCAAGCTCATACCGTGCCCCAGGCCGCTGCCCCAGGTGTAAAAAGGGAAATCATTGGGCCAATAAATGCTATTCAAAATTTGACATCCATGGAAATCCTTTGTTCAGGAATTCAAAAAACGGGGCACGGGGCCCAATACCCCGGGGCCCACAAATGTACGGGGCATTGCAGAAGGAGTATCCTCAAGCATCCACTCAGATGCTTCCCCGACACAATCCCTACTACCCATCCACTCCCTCGCCAGAGGAACAAGAGGAAATGCAGGATTAGACCTCTGTTCCACCACCCGAATAGTGTTAACACCTGAAATGGGGGTTCAACTGATTCCCACAGGAGTCAGGGGACCTCTTCCCTCAGGGACTGTAGGACTTATTATCGGGCGTAGTCCTAAAAGCTTATTAGGTTTGCAAGTGACCCCAGGTGTAATAAACTCAGACTACAAAGGGGAAATAAAAATAATGCTTAGCTCACCCCAAAGTATAACTTCTGTTAATCAAGGAGACAGAATTGCTCAGTTGCTTCTCCTTCCCAATTTACATAATTCATTTAAAATGGGTATGCCTCAAGAAGGGAACAATAGAGGATTTTGTTCCACTGACTCAAGTCCCATGGCTTGCTGGGTTCGAGACTGTTCAAGGAGGCCTATGTGTAAAATAAAAATCCAAGGAATAGAAATGGAGGGATTAATAGATACTGGAGCTGACTCTTCCATTATTAATTTACGCCAATGGCCCAAGCACTGGCCTCTGCAAAAAGCTTCAACAACCAGTTTAAGAGGCTTGGGATATAATAACCTCCCAGATAAAAGTGCAGTAATTTTAAAATGGGAGGATGATGAAGGCCATAAAGGAACATTTCAGCCTTATGTTTTACCTAATCTACCGGTTACTTTATGGGGAAGAGATATTTTGCAACAAATGGGAGTACACCTTGCAACCAAGCCTGCAGATGTTAAATGTGAAAACCTACAGGGTAATCTTAACCCTAAAAGAACTCATTATCAAAAAGTACAGAGTAATCTTAACCCTAAAAGTAATCATTATCATAAAGGAAAAAGATATTTTTTTTCGGGGCCACTGAGAAAATAATTTTGAAAATACCATGGCTTTCTGATAAGCCAGTGTGGGTCCCTCAGTGGCCCCTATCTACAGAGAAATTACAAGCGGCCCACCTACTAGTTCAGGAACAATTAGAAGCAGGTCATATAGAACCTTCCACCTCTCCCTGGAATTCCCCCATATTTGTGATCAAGAAAAAGTCAGGAAAATGGCGATTGTTACATGATCTTAGACAAATCAATAAAACCATGCAAGTTATGGGGCCTACTCAACCTGGACTTCCTAGTCCCGTAGCTATTCCAAAAAATTTCCATCTTATTACTCTTGATATAAAGGATTGCTTCTTTTCTATTCCCCTACATCCTCTGGATGCCCCCAGGTTTGCTTTTTCCGTTCCTTCTATGAACAATAATGGCCCTGATCAGAGATATCAATGGAAGGTTTTACCACAGTGAATGGCTAATAGCCCCACCATATGCCAAATATATGTGGACAAGGCTATCCAACCCATTAAAAATAAATATCCAAACCTCATGTGTCTACATTACATGGATGATATTTTATTGGCCCACCCTAATCAAAAAATCTTATTTAATATATTCAGTGATGTGGTAGAAAATTTAAAAAAATATGGATTATATATAGCAGAAGAAAAAGTTCAAACCAGATCTCCCATATTATATTTAGGATTTAAAATCATGGATACTTTTGTTAGACCCCCCAAAATTTTAATAAATAAAGAACATTTAACCACCCTCAATGATTTCCTAAAACTACTGGGAGACATTAATTGGCTTCGCCCTACACTAAATCTCACTACTGGCCAACTAAAACCTTTATTTGACATCCTTCGTGGAGATCCTGATCCATCTTCACCACGAACATTGACTCCTGATGCTAGGAAAGCTTTAAAGTTAGTAGAAAAAGCCATCGAAGGAGCTCATTGTGATAGATTTGATTTAACTCAACCACTGATGTTCATTATTATTTCTTCACAATATACACCCACAGGAGTATTTTGGCAACAAGGGCCTTTATTATGGATACATTTGCCCGTCTCTCCTAAAAGTATAATTGAATCTTATACCTCCATGGTGGCTAAACTTATTCTTCAAGGACTTAAGACTTCTACTAAAATATTTGGCATTCACCCTGCTACTATTATTACTCCCTATTCATCATCACAGATTGAATACTTATGCTTCAATGATAATGATTGGGCTATAGCTAAATGCTCTACTTCTGCAAATTTTGATAATCATCTTCCTAAGTCCCCTATATTATCTTTTTGTATTAATCATCCTATTATATTTCCACAGGTAATAAAAAATCAACCTATTCCTAAGGCATTTAATGTATTTACAGATGGGTCCTCAAATGGTACTGCTACAGTAGTCACTAAAAAAGAAAATATGACTTACATAACTGCACACAAATCAGCTCAACTAGTGGAATTGGAAGCTGTGGTAAGAGCTCTGGAAAATTTTAGGGACCAGCCCGTAAACATTTTTTCAGATAGCCACTATATTGTACAAGCCGTCCCAAAATTAGAGTTAGCAGGACCAATAGCACCTCATACTCCAGCCTTTAAATTGTTTTATCAAATACAAAAACTTTTGTGGGCAAGAAAAGAACCTCTATTCGTAGGCCATATTAGAGCACATACTAATTTGCCTGGTCCCCTCCATGAAGGTAATCAAAAGCCTAATGAACTTACAAAAACAGTATTTATACTTTCAGCGCTACAACAAGCTACTTTATTTCATTCCCAGTTTCATGTCAACAGCACCACCTTGCAACGTAGGTTTAAAATCACAAAGGAGCAAGCCAGAACAATTGTAAAAGATTGTAAATCTTGTATGACACATTTGCCCAATCCTCATTTCGGCGTTAACCCTAGAGGATTAATGCCCAATCATTTGTGGCAGATGGATGTTACTCATGAGCCAAGTTTTGGAAAATTGCGATTTATTCATGTGACCATAGATACATGCTCAGGCATGATTTTTGCTTCCTTACATTCTGGAGAAAAAGTTAAAGATGTTACATCTCATTGTTTGCAAGCTTTTGCTGCATTGGGCATCCCCAAAATGCTTAAAACAGATAATGGCCCCGCATATACGTCCTCATCTTTCAAACAGTTTTGCGCAAAATTCAATATATCCCATAAAACAGGCATCCCATACAATCCTCAGGGTCAGGGCATTATTGAAAGAGCAAACCGAACACTGAAAATTATGTTATTAAAACAAAAAGAAGGAAATTGGAAAAGTCCTAAGGACAGATTGGCAGTTGCCCTGTTTACCTTAAATTTTTTAACTTTAGACTCTAATGGTTATTCTGCTGGAGACAGACATTGGAATCCACACCAACAACATAAACCCTTGGTTTACTGGAAGGATGTTCTTTCAGGTACATGGAAGGGTCCAGATCCAGTATTAATTTGGGGAAGAGGATCTGTTTGTGTTTTTCCAAAAGACGAATCCTCTCCAATATGGATACCATCTAGATTAATAAAACAGGTACCACATCAAAATGATCAAGATGAAGTTATTGAAGAATCAAGATTAATAAAAAAGGTACAAAATCAAGAGGACCAAGATGAAGGTACAGAATGATTTCCTCAAAAGAGTCCTTCAAAATATTTCACAATTTAAGTGTCATTCCTCCCGGCCGGGACAAGGAGATCTCTCTTTAGTGTGCACACAATTGTATTTTTTTTTCCTTTTTATACATGTCTTTATGTCTGCACATTTGTCTACATTTCATGTTAATGTGACGTCACAAATATATGTTTGTATGTTTGTTCGTCTGTCCAGTGTGACGTCACAAAGAACAAAGCGCTTATGAAAAAGAAAATATATATATATATGGATCCAAATAACTTTAATTCATTTTAGGTTAAGAGTATTCAATTTAGGTAAATAATTTTATAAATGAAGGTACTTTCAATTTTGATTTATAGGTGTCCCTGGGACTTCTCTTTAGCAAACAATATGACTAGTGCTATATAACCTGATATTTTGGTGTTTTGACTTAAGATTGTTTATTTGTTATTAACTTCATTTGTTTAATAGCTCATTAATTTCAATTATCTCAACAGGTAAAAGATTGCTCTGTATACAGAGACTCAAGGGTTCCAGCTAACAAATTATTTCTCTAAAGTGCCTTTACCTTTTCTTTAATCTATCTTTAATGCAGTAATTACCCTCAGTCTTTCTTTGTTTTGTTCTAAATATTACATTTTTCCAACTTATGTTTGTAGAAGCTCAACCAGCGATGTATGTGAACAAAAATCAACTTTAATTTTCTAATCTGATTATTCTATTTTGTAGTTTGACAACTCGCCTCTTGACTCAGTGCTGCAATAGCACTGCCTTTCCTTTAATAATTGATTCTTGAATTTCTAGGTAGCAGGCCCTGAAGATTTGCCGGTGGCATTGTCTAAACATAAAAAAGACGTCTGCTGCTACAGCTGCAGGGATCGCGGCCGCCGCGAGCATCCCTGCTGCTCAAACATCTAACAACCTCACCAACAGTGTGGCCTCTGCTCTCTACATGCATGGGGCCTCCTACATCAACATGTTATAACAAATGGACATTTTGATCTTTCATTGTTTGGGACTTTACGGGACAATGCCTTGCGGGTATTTGTCTAGAGAATTTAGTGTGTTACTTGATGGAACTTAGGGCAGCTGATTTGTTTAAACAATTTGATATGCTATGCAATTTGGCTCATCACCAAAAGGCTTGTCGCCTTAAAGCCGCAACATCTCCTCACAATTGGACGGCTGTTAGTCATCATATATAGTCGATCCTAAAGGGCTCCATTGGATGGCTGGTTAGCCAATGACGGGTAAGATCCCCAGAGGGGGACAACCTAAGACAGGCACAGTCGCACGGGACAGTCTCATGTGGCCGACATATCAACCTAAGACAGGAGTCAAGGGCACAGCCTTGATTATCCGATGACGGGTAAGAATGTTGGTTGCACATAGACGTCCTAGAGCATTACCTCTTTTAAAACAAAAAGGGGGAAATGCAGGAGCCCTGTTTGGGGATTGACTTGAATTGCAGTTGACTATGAGCTGTGGAGATTTGGGCATTGTCGCATCCCGTAGTCTCACGAGACTTGTTGCAGGATCTCTAGTGACTTGGCCGAAATTGCTGATCGGGTCAGCGCCATTTTAGTGGTGTGTTTGGCGTGTGTTAGTTGTTGTTAGAACCAGAGAGAAAAGTTATCAGAATAAAAAGCTGTTTGTCTCCAGTTTGCTTCTGAAGTTTTTCCCGCGGCTCCGTTGCTCCAAGCGCTTCAGGCGGCAACAAAAAATATTTTAAAATTAAATCTGGTAAAACTATATCCAGATCTGTGGTTCACTGAACTGGGATTCAAGGTTCTGTGCCCTGAACACTGTGATCCCACTTTTTTGTTTGTTTGTTTGTTTGTTGGTACCAGGGATTGAACTCAGGAACACTCAACCACTGGGCCACATCCCCAACCCTTTTTTGTATTTTATGTAGAGACAGGGTCTCACTGAATTGTTAAGTGCCTCACCATTGCTGAGGCTGGCTTTGAACTCACAATCCTCTTGTCTCAGCCTCCCAAGTGCTGGGATTACAGGCAAACCCTTTAGGTATAATAGCTCCCTAATGCCACCATAAATCTTCTCCTTCTAGGGAGAATTTATCTTAGAAATGGGAACGGAAAACCATGCACAGTGGCATCTTCTCTTTTATTAAAGTTCATGATTTATTGGGTTAGACATTGTGACAGTCTACTTTCTGATGTAATAACAACACAATACCACAGACTGAGTAAGTTGTTTCAAAAAGCATTAATATTTTGCTCACAGTCCTGGTCCACATTCAAAGTGCCCTATCTGGTGCTGGCCTTTTTGCTAGAAGAGTCCCAAGACTTTACAGGCAACACAGAGAGAGACAGGGACCAACGGAGAGGCCTAACCAAATGAGCTTTTACAGCAGCCCCACTCTTGGGGTAACCTATTAGCCGATTTACCTATAATTCCATTAATCTCATGAAATGGATTAATCTGTTCATGAGAGAACTAATCACCTATTAAAAATTCCACCTGGTCGCACCTCTTAATATCTCACAATGGGAATTAAATTTCAACATGAGTTTCAGAGGGCACAAACCATATTCAAATTATAGCAAGAATTAAATAAGTAATATAATAACAACAGAATTGGGAGATGAGAGGTAAAGCAAATAAAAAATATCAAATGTTCATGGGTAAAGCATTTTTTTTTCATTTAAAGGAATTGGAATCTATAGAAATTAGAAGTCCAAATATGTACTAGAATCAACAGTTTACACAACTCAATGATAAGAGACACCTGATGACATGTTTGGGTCTATGATCATCTAGGGGTCAATAATTCTAGGGCAGCTCACCCTGCATATCTGTAAATCATATTAAGGTCATTTATATAATTAATACAAGTTGATGGCTACTAATCAATTCATCAACAACTTATTCTTTCAAGTACTGAAAGTACATAGGAGGTTCCCAGAAACCACACTAATATATAATGGGTGCAAGTGAATAAGAACATTAAATAATGTATCATGCCACTACTAGATTAGTGCCAGGTTCCCTCCATTGGTCAATGGGGGTTAAAATTCTCCATTATTCAGTAGTACAGTTAAGAGGACAAAGTTTTCTAACCTTTCTAATTACACAAATAATTAATTATATCCATGAGCTACACATTGAATTGAAAACTGGCCCCTGTTCTATCCTCCATCAAGGACAAACACAACAAATTGGAGGCTTGCCTCAATATTGCTTCTGCAATTAAGATGTTTACATTCAGAACTTTACATAAAATTTAGGAATAAAACTGGAGAAATAAAATATTACATTGCTGGGAAAGCTAGGTTTAGATTAAATATAACTATCCAAAGTGTCTTGGTATCTTAAACAAAAAAATTAAAGTTGTAATTGAGTTCACATATAGATATTTATTTAATTACAGTGACATTATTTCTAGAATATATATTTTGGCTTCTATCTCCTTCTTTCATACATAGCAGGGAAAAGATAACGCTCAATAGTTTCAGGGCCTGAGATATAGTTTTGATATTGTTGTACTCAACATAGAATAGTACTTTGCCTTAGTCTCCCTTTTTTCCTAGGTCGTATATGGTCAATATATGAAATGGAGGGCTAGCCTTAAATGATCTGTGAGGCCCATTTTAATGAAAGCATTCAAATTTTGGAATTCTCTCTAGATTTTACCCTCTTTCATGGACATGATTCTATTAGTTCCCAGTCTGTAATGTCAGGGATGGCTCCACTGTCTAACTTGGACCCTACACTAGAAGAACAGAGGAACCACAGAATCCCTGGTAGAGCTATCAAAGACAGTGCTTCTTTAAAAGGCAGCTTTCTTTAAAGGATAAATTGCTGTGAACCTGAATGTATATTCTAATGGTTAATTTCATGTGTTAAATTGACTGGGCTAAGGGATGCCCAGATATCTGGTAAAATACTGTTTCTGGTGTTTCCAGAAAAGATTAATATTACCAGTAGACTAAAAAGTTCCACCTTCATCAGTGTGGGTGAGCATCATCCAATCCAATGAGGACCTTAACAAAATAAAATAGGAGAAAAAGGGCAAGTTCATTTTTCTCTCTTCTTGAGCTAGAATATCCATCTTTTCCTACCTTTAGACATCAGAGCTCCAGTTCTCAGCCTTTGGACCTCAGGACTTATACCAGCAGGTCCCCTATCCCTACCCTGCTTCTTAAACTTCAAGCTGAATTACACCACTGGATTTTCTCATTCTACAGCTTGTAGATGGCATAAGTGAGACATCTCAGCTTTCGTAATTGTATAAGTTAAATACTACTATTCTGCTTCACTGGAAAACCCTGACTAGTACACATAAATTCACCTAAGACTACTACACATGAGTTTCTCTAAGACAGTTTGAATAGAGGACTCTGATCCTCCACCACTTCATCACAAATACCTGGGCAGTTATCCAAGGAAGTGTATGTTATAAAAACTCATGATGCTACTTTGTATATCCCTATTAGTTTTATAGGCTTACAATTTAGGTACTTATTTCCACCACACAGAGTTTAATCCTTGCTTGTTTTCTAACTTTACACATGAAATATCACTCTCAATGTTCTCAAGACATGGGCCTTCAGCCCTAAGCTTAATTTGTAGAGCCCCTCTGATGGGTCAGATTTGTTGGGCTTGTAGGATTCACAAGGAAAGTAAGGAGACTCAGGCCATGCCTGTGTAGAGATCCACTAAGAGGAGACTAGGGTTAAAACACCTAGAGGACAGAAAGAGACACTGTAAAAGGAGACCACAAGGGATGTGGTACCAATGGAGTCACTGAGCACAGGTAAAGCCATTTAGCAAAAGAACAGGAAGATGATAAGAGATGAGGGGGAGGGAGAAAACCAACATATACCACTGTCATCTCATGTCATCCTATAGAGTACAGAAAATAGACTCATCATTTTCACAAGTGATAAAAGCCATGCAGAGAAAGAAAATTGCACAGAATCACAAAGCTAGCATTCCACAGCAGGGATTAGGGCTCTCAGATCTGTGGCCCTTCCCCTAAATCTTTGTGAACTCCTTCTTCTCCCCAACTCCTCTATCTTACCTTTGTCCAAACCCATACAAATCAGAAAGCATATTCCCTGGAACTCACACATTTTTGACAGAAAAGGAAGGACTGTTATTGAAAATAATTGGCCAATGCCTAGGCTAGTATATTTCCAAAACAAAAGGAATAAAATCAATCTTCCTTTAAATATCAAGTAACAACTAACCCTTGAGTATGGGAAAGTCTGAGGGAAGCAAACAGATCTAGAAAGCTAGGAGACCACACAATGAGAAAGGAGCATGAAGGGATCATTTTCCAGTACCAAGCATGGAGTTAACACTGTGGCCCCAATGTATGCCATAGGTAGTGTAGCACCACTTGCACTCAAGAGAGAAAGTTATTGATAACATGGTTAATCTGAGTTGTCCAGCTAGAAAATGTAGTGAAAATAACACAGAATGGGAGAACTGGGGACTCCTTACTGATCAGAAACAAATTTCAGATTTATAATATTTCAAAAAAACTAACATCCACCATCTGACTCAATCCTACTTAAATAAGCTATCTCAGTCTCCAGAGTTTAAGCAAGGTGAGTAATAGTAATACCCACCATCTCACTGTTGCAGAAATCTCCCATTCATTTTTTGCCATGGGGTACATGGTACTGTAAGAGGATTTAAGGGAAATAGTGAATGAATTTTTGAGTCTTAATTAAAGCACAATTCACACCTCAAAGAATGATTCTAAACTAATGAAATGAAGTGGATAAGAATATAATGCCAACCAGGTATTTTCAATGAAACCTTTCCTGCTATGATCCTACTTTATGACTTACACAAATATGCCTACAGCAAAACTTGGGGAAAGTCGTAAGATTCTCTGGGCCTTCTGCTCATGGGGGTAATGGTAACTACTTATATTTGGCTACTGAGTTTAGAAAGGGAAATCCATAGAAAGAAGAGAAAAAACAGCTTTGGGGACAGATCTGAGTAAGTATTTCCCCCCTTTTTCTTCTTAAAAGACCAAATAAATGTAGCATGCATGATTTGACCCAGAAAAGGAGTGTGTGACATGACCAGACAAGGGTACAGCAGGCACACTTGACAGAATTTAAACTAGACTCATTAAGGATGTTCCCAAAAAGCTGGAAAATGTGTCTCAACCAAACAAGCAAGGGCTCAGGAAAGGCCCTTGTCATGGCTGCAAATGAGGTAAAGTGGCAATCAACTGTGGACACTGACCTGAAATTCATCAGCAAACAGTCTTACTGTTTAATGTGAGTTATACAAATTTGGCAGTCCAGCAATTATAGAACAAAGTTAGACTGGAATGCTTACAAGCAATGTTGTACAGTTTGTCTCAGTAAAAAAGGAAACTTTAAGGAATCCCACAGACCAGAAAAATGGGCATATTCACAATAACAAAAAGTCTTCTAGGTAGCTATATTTAGCATAGAAGTTATGCACTCTGATTCAAAATCTTACTCTTTCTTTTCTCAGTATAATGAAAATGAATGCACCTAGTACTCAAGAAAGAGCTTACTTTATTTTAGATTATCCTCATCTCTAGTTCTTTTTTTTATTACTATTTATTTACTTATTCATCATGCACAAGTATAGTATCTTTTTACCTACAACTGTTTGTATACAAATTATATAAGTACCATTCAGATCTTCAATCATGCATTTAGGATAATGATATTGGTGGTTGAATGAGATGGATATCATTATCTATAGTTCTTAATTCTTGCTCTTAAGATGAGTATTATTAACTGAATACAGCCTTCTGAGAATCCAGGAAAATAAGCATTGTATTCATACCAACTATTGCTTTTTCATATTACTCTCAGGAATACATGTGGTGGTGAGGATTAAGGCACATATATCTAAAGTAATACCACAGATATGTGGGAATATAAGTAAATAATAAATAAATACAAGATGTATGTGCTCAAGGGAGTTGCATTCTAGCTTAGAAGGCAAGAAACCAATAAAAAATTAAACAACATTGTAAGACAATACCACAAGCTGTCAACTGTCCAGAGGTTCAACTAGTTATTAAATACCAGAATACAGAAGAGTTAATAGGGTGAACATTCTACTCATCCATGTAGAAAACTATAATAAAATGAATTTTAATTCACAAACCTGGATTTTTAAACAGTTTTGATTTTTTTTTTAATTTTCTTAAATCAATTTAAGCTCAGTGCTAATATCACGATGGAAAATCAACTACAAGATCATACAGAAATCATACAAAAATTCCAGGCTTTTATATAAAGCAAAACAATTGGGTTCCCTCCCTCCCTTTGCAGTAAGCCCACTGGTCCAAATCATTGGTTCACTCATTCCTCAGCCAACAGAAGGCTTCTGTGTCACACTTGCTTTGTAGGTTTCATATGCCTGGGTTCAGGCTTTCACATGAAACTGGGGATACAGGATTACTGAACCTAGTTCCTGACTCTGTGTCATCCCTGGGATGAGATCCTGTATCTAGGTGCAACTTCTCTGGGTGTCTGAGAGGGTACCTCTTCTGATATCTCACCACTGCCAGATGGTGCCACCATCAGCAAAAGTTCTTGATACTAGTAGAATCTTAAAGCTCTCTTAATTCCCCTAATCTAGAAAGAAAAAAAAATCCCTGTCACTTATCTATATTTTTTCCCTTTTGAAAACCTCCATCACATACACAATAAATCCCAGGCCTTTATAGAAGCAGCCAGGAGTTTTTAGTATGAAACTGCTTCTGTTTTCTGGCTTGTAAAAATCCCCAAGTCAAAGACAGTTACTTCATTGAAATGAGGGAAAATACACTGTAAGAACAAACATTGTTGACAATCTAAGTTAAAAAAAATCACAATAGATTCTCTACTACCAAAAGTAAATTAACAAAGAAAGGGTTATTTAAAAATTTTTACAAGGCAAAGACAAATATATGGGCAAGACAGGGGAAAAACAAAACTTTCAAGACACTTGACAATGTTCACAAATAGAATTTTAGAATAAGTGCAGCAATTTAAGGACAAAGATCCTATTATCATTGGTATGAAACCATAAAAATCATAAATAAAGAAGGTAGAAAAGAGAAATGGGAAATATAGAGTAAATATAGTAATGCTGTTGCATATGAAAATCCTTTAAAAATCAATGAGTCACATGCTGAAACTGTCAACATTATCACGATGACATATATTTTCCCATGCCAAATTCAGTGAAGTATAATTAAAGCTTGGAGGTTCCCCCCTCTGACCCTTGTGATTTATGAACAATTACTGCAGAGACATAAAAACTCCTTAAAAGACTTTTATGAATCACCTGTGCCAGTTTCTGTAGCAGGGCAGAATCATTCATGTCTTAGATCTAAGCCACCACTGAATTAAATATAATACCCAAAGTAATTGTCAAAATATATTGAGTGCTTCCCATGGGGCCAGACATCAAGCTATGTGCTTTCCATACACTTCATGTGACAGCCTGAGAGATGTTCTCATGTCGGTTTATCATCATTTGACAGGTGAGAGAACCCAGGTTCAGAGAAGGTTAGGATGTGTGTTCAAGGTCATACCACTACTGAGTGGGAATCATAGGATTCTAATTCATATATTTTGAATCTTGTCAATTTAAGACCCTACGAAAATCCATCAATCTTTCATCAAATGTATAATTGAGCTGAAATACTAATTTAAAACTTTAGGAAAATTTTACATGTTTCTAGGCACTGAAGGAGATGACTGAGCCCTAAGAATGGCAAAAAAAAAAAAAAAAAAAAAAAAAAATGCTTTAATGCTTTCTCAGTCTCAAATCCTTCCCAGAGAGTTTGTATGAGTATTTACTAGTCAAGGGCATGGGGCAGCAAAGGCTCTCCTACAAAATGCTTATCAAGCCATCCATAATGAATTGAGATGTGTATCAGGACAGCCCCCTGAAGGACGTGCAGCACCTAAAGTTGTCAGTAATCACAACCTATGACACAGTTCAGAACAAGCAACTCCAAGCCGTTCTCAGTGGGTAGCTGCTTCTGAGCTCAATATCCATCTTTTGTACTTTTTTGGTGATGATGAAGGGATCCAAGTGAAGCTACTTCAGCTGTTGCCTGCTGCTATAGACAAGGGATGCAGCATAGGGGAGGTTCTGCAGTCAGTCAGTGCTGCACTAGGAAAAGGAGCAGCAGCTACAGGAGGCAGTGGGAAATGTCACAGGGCTGCAGCTGCTGGACTGGCTGATGCCCATCCACTGCGTCCTCTCTTCTAGCAGTGTTGCCCAGCCCTTGTCCCACCCTCTCTACCATCATTCCCACAGCTCCCCTTCTCCTTATCCTCACACAGCCCTAATATTATCTTCAGACCACTCACATGAAAGACATGTCATCTAATGCTAGTCACTGGATTTTGTACATTTTCCTTTCCAAGCAAGCAAGGACATAAAATTAAAAATTAAAATAATAAAAAAAGAGGGAACTGAATCTCCATTACCTAAACTGCTAAAATTATATCACTGGCTTCAAACTAAGAGTAGTAATACTTACTACAGGAATATGGGAAGCATAAGGACTGTCTCAGTATCCAGTCCACGGGATACAACATTCTGCTACAGCAGACACAATAAAACTTCACCTGGAACCTGTTGCCATAACTCTGAGTGAGCCTCCCCTCTGCCAATCTTACCAAAGTCTTACCAGGACTTTGGCCATAGCACATGATCTTCCATACATCTGTTTCCCACCAACTTTGTAGAATTGTTGAGAGTCAGGTATTGTAAGCAAAATAACTAGATAAATTAATGTATTATGTAAATTACAGCCCTTATGAATACATTTAATCATTTATAAGAAACACAGAGCATAGTGTAAACTAGGCAAAGATTGTGGACTCTAGAAACATCCGCCCGCCTGAATCTTAGATCAACCATCAGCTATCTAGATGATCTAGCTAGATATGCAAATCACTTTACATATATATAAGGGATTAACTCCACTCTCCTTATCAGTAATATAGGGATAAAAGCAGACTCTTGTGAAAGTCAAATGTTAGTACAAAATGGAGATGATGATGCCAAATGGAGATAACAATGAGGTTTGTTGTGAAGAAAAATGTGATCACACACATAAAAGCTCATGAGTTGAATGTCATTGTCAGTTAATATCTTTACCTCCACCATTGCCACCAGCACCAGTGTATAATCACTGAAGGGCACCGCAAGCCTAGTGCTTCTTTAAGTAATGGAATCCTCCAAGCTTTCAAACAAGGCAAAAGAAAAAAAAAAAAAAAAAGACCTCAAGGTTTAACATAGATAGCTACAAGTACAAACTAAAACAAAAAATAATTACTACGTTTTGTCATCGCTTGATAAAGCCTAGATGCAAATTATTCTGTTATGAAGTGAATTGCCATTCTCATGAAAGTACGGCCTGTGAAAATATTATTACAGAACACTGTTTAGATGAGAAACAGAGTTCATGAAGTCTCTTATTCAGATCCAGCATATTATCTTCCCCCCATTAAAGAGCTTTGGGCCATCTGTCCCATCTAGGCTACCAGCTGGTCTGAGCTACAGAAATATTCATCAACTATGGGTACTAATTAGGTTTTTCTATATGAACAAATTGTAGATTGGCTGTATTTACAAACAAAAAAATTTAAACTGAGTTTCATTTTTGTGGCAGGTGACTGATATCAATAATGAGGCTGAATCTAATAGGTGGGTCTTTGCAGGGGTGACATGCTTCCACTATTAAAGCTATTACTGGTGGAAACAATGGAACATTTTTGCTTTCATCCAAAATCAAACACAGATTTATGCTCTCTTTTTTAAAAAGCAGTTGTCACAGAATCAGCTGCAGGTTCAGACATTAGAATGACATTGCTAGATTCATGTACACTACAAAAAATGCACCCTCCCAACTCAAAATAAAAGAAATAAAAAAAGGGTTGGGGATATAGCTCAATGTTAGAGCACTGCTGGATTCAATTCCCAGTATCAACAAAATATATACCCTGACATCCAGTGTGTGATTATGTAATACAAAACATATTGCCTCTAAGCCGGGCGCAGTGGCGCACGCCTGTAATCCCAGCACTTTGGGAGGCTGAGACAGGAGGATCTCGAGTTCAAAGCCAGCCTCAGCAATGGCAAGGCACTTAGCAACTCAGTGAGACCCTGTCTCTAAATAAAATACAAAAAAGGGCTGGGGATGTGGCCCAGTGGTCGAGTGCCCCTGAGTTCAATCCCCAGTACCAAAAAAAAAAAAAAAAAAAAAAAAAAAAACATATTGCCTCTTCATGATACAATTATTTCTAGCTAATAATAAATGTAACTTTGAATGTCCATGGACATTTGATGAAACATTAATAATGCTGTAACATAAAGCATCTTTGCAAGGGAAACAGTTAAAAAGAGGAGGAAATTAGGAACCTAAAAGGCAAAAGAAAGGCCCCATCAAATAAAATACCTATAGAAAGAGATGGCTCAGGAGGACAGGAGAACTTCAAAAGCCTAGTGAAAGACTTTAGATTATTAGAGGTCTTTAGAGAGAATTGGTCACATCTTCTCCCTGCTACTTTGTGTTACTCTGTCATTCAGTGTGTAGAACCATCTCTGCTCTCCCCTCAATCCTTAACTGGGAAGTTCCCTACTATTTTCTCATCTTCTACCATCCTCTTGTTGAGGATTTCTTGTTAAGAATCAGCATCTTTCCATCTGTTCTCTGTATCAGTTGAACTCAGAGCTCCCACTAGGAAGTCTCAAATTCAGAAGCATCTGAGCCTGATGGTTTAAAGCATCCTAATCTGGAATCCGATTCCCTGGGCTCAGATGGCAGATCTGGGCTCTGTCCCTACCAGAATGGACCTTGGGCCATTTCTTTCACTTCACTGCCTTCCATTTCTTGATCTGTGAATTGAGAAACCTGATCATAGCTGTCATGACAATTAGTTACCTGATGCAAGGACGATTTATTTTTTCAAATGTCTCCTGATGAGCACTTGATGGAAGTTGGTCTCGATTATTACAACCATTCTCATCATTTTCCTTTTACCCTTTGTCTCTTGCTATACTGGATGCTCTACTCCTGAGGCTCTTCATGCCAACTTCACCTGTGGCACACTTGCCCATCTTCGAAAGCCCAGGAACAAGACACTTCTTCCTCTACATGACCCTCAGTTTCTCACTCAAATAGCAACAATCCCTGTTCTGAAGCCCCTCGTAGTTACCTCAAAACTCTACCATGTGCTTCTTCCTTCCCATCTTACATTCCAGAGATTCATATCTTATGTTTGTAAACTCCTGGAGAGTAGATGTTGTGTTTATATTTCTCACCAGCTAGCTGGAATTGAGAATTCATTTTAAGTATTGTCAGCCCTTCTTATCTGTGGGATACACATCTGTGGATTCATCCAAATGTGGATGAACAATGCTATGTCGTCAGTGATGTGTATTATGTAGTTTAGGCCTAAGATGGTGGAACCTGATTTGAATATGCACAGATATGTTTTGGCACTATTCCCTAAATGATACAGTATAACAACCAATTACCTAGCATTTACATTGGTTTGGGAATCAAAATAAGTTACACTCTCCTGATTTGTATAGTCATATACCATATAACGATTTGGTTTGAGGACATGCCAAATATATGACAGTGGCCCCATAAGATTAAATCACCTAGTGAAGTTGTAGCTGACTTAGTCTTTGTAGCTACACTCTCTGATGTTTATATAATAAAGTTCTCAGTGTGTACCCCCATCATTAAACAATGAATGCCTGTATAAAGGAGGAGGTTCAGAGGTTATATGCAAGTTCTATGCTATTTTATATAAGGGGCTTTAACATATGCAAATTTTGGCATCTGTGTGGGATCCTGGAACCAACCATCTGAAGATACTGAGGGATGACTATAACTAAGTTGTTCAAGACAATAGCCCCCAATTACATAGCTTTTAGTAAATTAAAAATGAACACTCTGATCTTTGATCACACTTGCCAAATTTTAAATACTCAATAGCTACATGCGAGTGCCGGCTACTATAGTAAACAGCATAGATTTATAACATTTCCACAATCATAGAACCTTCTATCAAACGCTATTGAGATAAGTGGCATTCTAATGTTTTATGATTTTTTAAGGTATCTCTACATTTCAAAAATATTATTCTCTCAGAAATTTCTCTATAACCATAACTGTTTTTCCAAAATAAGAACAAGATTTACTTTATCTAGGTAAGCTATTATATAAGGCTAGAGAAAAATCACTTTTTTATATAAGTAGTAACAAGGAAAGGACCAGTTTCTCATTGCAGCTGGCCAAACACCTTTCCAACATTTATTCAAAATACATCTCCCCTTTCAGAATAGTGGAAAGCATCTACTCTGTTTTATGGCCCGACTTTTAAGTCATACCTAATCCATACATAATTTCTGCTCCCATTGCTGAATTTCTCCATGAAGTTTGAAACAGAGACTCTCTAAAATGTAAAGGAAAATTGTATAGTTTTCTCTGCCATAATATTAGGTGAGGTCAGAAAGAGCTTCCTGTTACACTAGAATGAAGTCCAGGTCTCTTTGTTCTTAAGCACAGCCACTTTCCCTTGCTTGCTGGCTCAGGCCACACTGACCTTCTTTGGACTCATGGGAATAGGAAGGTCCTGGTGCCTTCCACCAGCATACAGCCCCCTGCATGCTGCCAGTCCACACCGTGAAAGCAGACAGTGACAGCCCTCAGATAGTTTCCACTTCCTCAGAGCTGCTCTGTGTGCCAAGTCAACAGGAAGCAGCTCCTCCTTCTCTTCCTCCTCCAGGTACCTTGTTGTTTCTCTTCATTTCTGAGTCTGTGTTTGTTTGTTAACTTGTTTATTGTCTATCTCCTGCAAGACATTAAGTTTGATGAATGCCAGAACAGTCCTGCCGTACTTCCCACTATTTACCCAGCATTTTATGTTGTGGTAGGTAGATATTTAACAAATATTTATGGAAGAAGCAAAGAAACCATCTTGGATGTGCACATAATTAACAGTGTTAAAGGAAAGCACACAGTGATGTTTGTTTATGAGCTTTTGATTTTGATTTGAAGGAATTTTAAACTGAACTATTTTTTGTGATTAACTTTAATATGTTGGAGAAAGCAAGTATGACCTGCATCCAGAGGGATAGAAGTTTTATTTTAAAACATCATATAGAATTATCAAACTTATCCCTCATTCAAACTTATGAGATCTGAGAATTATTTATATTAGAAGGAAAATTAGTAGGCAGTCATTTTTTATTTGTAATATGAGATGTGGTCACTTATATGGACACCATAAACTAGGATTTAATCTGAAATGCTCATTATATTCAGTGGCTTAAAATAACAGAAACAATGCCCAGATGGAAAGTGGCAAGATATTCAAAATTGATACAGCTACCTAAATGGCCTTTGAGTAAGTATTTTAATGAAAATACTTTTCATTAAAAAAGTAAATTTTTCACTTTTTCAATTTGGATATATTAGAAAGTTAAAAAATAAATAAGTCAGATAAGCTAAGAAAATATTAGATGATCATAAAAATATCAACATTCTTTGGAATTATTTTTTTTCTCTGTAAAGCTTACATCAAATGTCTACAAAACAAATATATAAGGTTTTATACCTTGTATATTTAAATGACACTATATTGTAAGGAACACATACATACCTACAAGTATTATAACCTTGACTTCCTATACAGTCAACCTCGGTCCATATATTCAACCAATCACATCAACCTGAGATGGAAAATGTGGTGCTTGCCTATGATGGCTATCTGGGTACTGGATGTGTAGATTTTTCACCTTGTCATTATTCCCTGAACAATCCAGTATAAAACTATTTATAAGGCATTTATGTTGTATTAGATATTATACATGACCTAGAGATAATTTAAAGTATAAGGGAGGAAGTGAATAGATTATATGCACTTTTCATACTATTTTATAAAAGGGATTCTTAGAACAACCATGGATTTTGCTTTGGAGGGAACAGGCCCTGGAACCATTCTCCATAGGATACCAAGGAACAACTGTGTAAGTTGAACACTTACAAAACTGGATAATACTTTTTGGAAATGAACCAACTGGATATATACAAATTTAGAGAAACATTTACTTTTGTAACATCATCAGAATTATTGGCACTCAATTCAGAAGATCATAATATAAAACTCACGACCACAGTGGCAATTCTGCTTCCTCTGCCATTTTAATTCACAAAGTCAAGTTTTGACCTTAATCTAAAGCAATTTTAGAACTGGAATGGGCTTTAGAAAGGTTCAGATGGCTTGTTTATTTTGCTGTACTGATAATTTCACATTTGCATCATAATTGGATTTCTCTAAGTTCACTGACATTTCAGATGGCTTTAATAATCATTAAAAGATTTTTTTCCCCTTTAATCTAAATGTGGGTCATGCTCATAGGGTTGCTCATATGCAAACAAACCCTTCAGAAAATGGCTAATTTCTACATTATAGCACCCTTCTACTTAGAGACTTTGGGTTGCAGAATCAATGTGACCATTAATTACATCATTGTTATGCAACATATACATAAACACTGTTGTTATTGATAACTGAACATCAGGCACATTCATCTTGGAAAAAGAAAGAAATATATTTTTAGCTCAGTTATATGATTGAAACTGAGGATCTTGTTGCTATTTGAGGAAAAGACAATCTAACTTATATTTCCTAATGTAGGTTTTTTCCTTATATTTCATTAAATGTAGAGATCAACACTTGTTGGCTTAAGATAACTTGCATCCTACAATTTCTATACAGCATGGGTGGAAGCTACTCTTATTCAACTGACCTTTGGGCAGTTGTCTTGTGTGTTTTGATCCACATGTGAAGCAAGAGTTTAAAGCAAAAAGTGAAGGCCTCTTTCAATTCCAATCTCTGACTCCAAGAAAGATATGAACATGTCCTGAATGTGTCATTCAGGCCTGAATGATTTCCATGACACTTATAAGGTCATTACATTTTCCAAAATACAATATTAAAGATGATTCATTTCATTGGGGAAAAAGAAGTCAGATTGTTCCGTTTAAAAATAAATAAATCTCTTTAAAAGCTTTACCTACAGTTGCAATTGAGCAGGAAAAAAATGTTAAACTTTAGTGATTGGGGTGTAATATTAAATTGGATTTTAAAGTTATTCAGAGAAATTAGCAAACATAAAAATTAACATTATAAGAATGTTTTAATGGTGTAAATAAACTCTTCAATGTAGAGTGGAAGATGTAATGGAAATGTCTTCATTTTGGGATTTTTTGTGGCTCATCACAGCCCCATTAATACAAAGTAGATTTCAATAATGATGAGGTACAGGGATCAATGAATGAATAAATGATCTATGGGTACTTCAAATTTCAGCAGTTATCCACATCGATTTATTCAACAGTTTACCAAAGTAGTAAACCTCTTACTTAGGACATTTAAATTTAAAATTTTTATGTATTATTCATTAAACCGCCTATAAAAGTTCACAATGAGACTATTTTACTTAAATAATGAGGACTGATATCTCTCCTTGGACCTCAATACTTTCTTAATTTATCTCTGTATAATAATGGTTTTCCTGAATGGAAGTATGTCTAACATATGCTAGAAATAAAACACAGTTCAAGACTGAAGCTAATGTTTATAAAACACAGGCAGCAAAGAAGTTTCCGTCTTATTCTGAAAGCAAAATTTACAACCTGTTAAATAAAGTAGACCTTGACTCTGTATCAGGATTATAAATGAATTCATCAGGATTTCTACTTTCTTTCCAAAGCATGTGATTTACGAAAAGATAAAAGACATACTGTTACAGTCTTCACAGATGAAAGAAGAAACAATATTTTCAATTTTCATTATGCTTTCAGAATATTAAATAGCAAACAGCATATTGGGAATCTGTTATTAGGTGATAATAAAACTGTTTAATTAGTTGGTCTCCAGCGGCAGAAAGTTCTCCAGAAGTGTTCCTAGGATTTCCTGTAAGTAGTTGCAAGGAAGAGTCTTTCTTTCCTCTTGAGATTTTATTAAGAACAAATGCAGAGTCTTGACCCAATAATCCACCAAGCAGATATAGCCACCGAGTACCAAAACCAACATGCTTTCCATGGCTTCTTGATAATATTATCCAGAAACAAACAAAGCTCCCTTTATTTTTGCACCTAAATTCACCCCTTTTAATTTTCTAACCACATCTTCATCTAGCCTTTTGCTATATGGAAAATGGTTAGTTTCCATGGTATTTCAGTTAGGGGATTATGAAGTGGTAAGATTATTTGCCTACCAGATAGTTTACCTATAATTAAATGTATACAAGTCAAATTTAGAAAGGAAACTTTACCAACACAAAATATATTATTAAAATAATTACCCAATTGTTTTCAGATAAATAAAACATTTGACCTAAGGGTTAAACTTTTATATATATATATATATATATATATATATGTATATATATATATATATTTTTTTTTTTTCTGACTTAGTGTTTAGAAATAGCATGCAGATCCCTTGGAGTAAAAAATATGTAATTTACTATTTCTCTACTTCAGCTGTTTTCCTTTCCAAAATCCACAATGTTCAAAACTGATAAATTTTTTAGACAAATATTTCCTATCAGAATTACTGCTGACTTCATAGAAGGCATATTATCAATTATAACTACATATTGCCCTTCCATAACATAGACTTTTTAAAAAGATCAGAATTACTGGTGACTTCATAGGAAGCATATTATCAATTATAACTACATATTGCTCTTCCATAACATAGGCTTTTAAAAAATGTTTATTTATATGAAAGAAAAGATACCACGTGGTTAAATAGGGGTTTTGGGTTTTCTCTAAAGGTTAAAAAACAGTGTATTATGATATTCATTTTTTTCCCAATAAAACCTGAAATCTCAAGGCAATGCATGCTTTCAATAGACTGCCTCATTTTTCTCAGCCAGAATGGTGAGCCTGCATTCCATTTCTGTTCTGGCATCAGAAAAATACGGCTGGGGAAGAATGCTCAAATTTACACATCAGTAGGGATATATGGTGCTTCATATGCATACCAAAATAGAGAACTACTACTTAGTTGGGAATTCAGGTTCAAAAATTGGAAGAGTACTCAGGCCCAAGGTGAACTTGGACTTTTCTTCCTGATAGGGAACAGATGGCCAGACATGAATGTTGGTAAAGTGAGGTTAAAGAGAAAATTCTATAAACTGAACCCACTGTGCTGATTCTCACAGGCTTTCTTTTTGAAGAGGGTGGCCCTCTGCCTTTCTTAGGTTGACAGGATATGTTACATTTCTCAGCAAACAACCTGTTATCTGCAGGAGAAATGAAGGACTACAATGCAAACAAGAACACAAGATATACTGAAGTGCAGGATGTTGAGGTGGTGGTGGTGGGGTGTGGGGCATTGACCCTTACACAAACCAGATCCCAGAACTCGGGGAGATAAGGATAATTTCCCTACCCACAAAATCTGTAAGAACAGGTTCCAATTAGAACCAGTCAGCATGGTCCAAAGTCAACTAGAGTTGTCATGTGCAGTGAGGACTTGAAAGTATAATGTCACCCTTCTGTAAGTCATGTGAAGAGGTGGACATGGGCAAGACTCTCTGGAAACTTCCCTGGGAAACCCAGTAAAAATGGAGGGCAGGAAGGGCACACCATCCTTCTCTTCTCTGAGAGGACCTACTCTCTTCCTTGAGAATGTCCCATTTCCTTTTTCCCATCACTTCAAAATTTTCATGCCTGCTACTCTAAGCAACATCTCTGAAATCTTTCTGGCATGATTGTAAGAATGGGGAAGAAGAGGCTGCCTGTGTGGCTATCTCAGCTTCACAGCAGGCCAGTGCCCTGAAACATTACTACCTAGAGGTTATGATTTCAATGAGTGACTTTCAGAAACCTCTTTAGGTAAATTACTAACAGAAGACCACCAATTCCTCCATTCCTGCATGAACACCCCTCTTTTATAAAAATATTTTTAGTTGTAGATGGATACAATACCTTTATTTTATTTTTTAAAATAATTTTTAGTTGTTGATAGACCTTTATTTTATTTATATGCAGTGCTGAGAATCGAACCCACTGCCTCACACATAGCCAGACAAGTGCGCTTCTGCTGTGTCACAACCCCAGCTCCTTATTTATTTAATTTTATGTGATGCTGAAGATCAAATGCAGTGCCTCACACATGCTAGGCAAGTGCTCTACCACTGAACTACAGTCCCAGCCCCTGAACACCTTCTTGAAGCTTCTCTCATTAACAGATAAGATGGATCATCTCTATCTTTGCATCTGGTTTTGGTTCCCTTATAATTGTGTCACAGATAAACATGCCAGGAAGGCTACCCTGTTCTGACTGCCCCATCAAGGTGCTAGCTGACTGCAACTGTGAAAGTAAACCCCAGAAAGACCTAAAAAAAAAATAAAAATAAAAATAAAAACTACACAATGGGGCCCAGGTAAAACTGCTTCCCCATAGAATTTCAAGCAAATACTCATTACTGTTTGTTGTTTAACCCATTAATTTTGTGGATGTTTTTTCTATATGGCAAAAGCTAACTGATATACTACTACAAAGAAGAAAAGTAAAAGATGAAGTGTTTGAAGTTAATTTTGGTAATTAAAGCTTTACCACCCTCTTGGATTATTTCACATTTTTTCATTTGAAGACTTTACATAAGTGATAAACGTATTTGTACAAGGCTGGTTGGATTCAAGAAGTTTCATTCTACCTAATAAAGGACCACTGAGAGATTAATTGATTCAGGAAGAAAAAAAATCTGAATAAGATAGTTTTTAGAAATAAACATCTTTTTAAAATCTGCAACTGCAACAAAACTAGCTGTGACATTTAGTTTTGACTTTTACAAAGGAATTTCCTGTACATTATTGAGAAATCTAAGTTTACCATGGCAACTACTTCCTCACACATCAGTTGTATTTTATTACATTTTACTTCCAACAAAGGTATATGTAGATGAAATGAACTATACTAAATTCAAAAGTTCTCATTATAAATGTTTACATATCTCAAAAGTCAGAGTATTAGGCTGCTTGCATGTAAAGATTCCAATTCCTTTACGATAAATAATTAGAATCGTTTCTATCAGATTGAAGGTAATCACATGAAGTGTGTGAATATGCTATAAAAATTGTCAAGGACAATAAAATATTATACATTATATCAATATTACAACAAAACAAGTTATGTTGGGTAGATTTCCACTACTTGGTCTCATTTACTGAATTATTTATTATGAAAGCACTCACTCTGCACCAGGCACGTGGTTAGTTTCAACATTCCTGCAGAAGTTAATAAAGCAGACAGTTCCTACTCTCAGGAAAACTAAATTTTAGCAGAGAGAACAAGATCACTGCAGGTGTTTCTAAGTTCTGGGAAGAAAATCAACAGGAAAATGCAGAGGAAGGCAGGTAATTCAGATGTGGGATCAAAGACAATTTAGGAGAAAAACATTAAGATGAGACCTGAATGAAAAGAAGGATCCAGTTGTGAGATTTTTAAGGATCCAGGAGTTCAAGAAGGAAAGTAGAGCAAGCTCAAGGAACCTCAAGCATAAATGGAATTGGCCTTTCCAGATTCCAATAGAAGGAGTACAAAAAGATAAGGGTAGAAAGGTGTGCAGGGGCAGAGTATGTCAAGTTTTATAAGCCATAATATCAGTTGATCTCACTCTAAATGTTTGTGTATATTTGAAGTCTACATGTTATTTTTGACAGGGTTATATGGGAATTTTTTTTGTGCTTATGCAATTTTGAAAATCCATGATTTGCATACAAGAAGCATGGATTGTCAAGTGAATTACAATACAGAGATACAGATAATACTATATTTCCATATAGAGAGTAATTTCATTACTGACTACTAATTAAGTAAGAATCCAGAAATATTTGGAAAGACATGATTTCCATAAAAGGCTTCCTATCTTAATTAAAACCCTTTAAACATTTCCTGGACTCTTCTCACCCAGACATCTTGGTCTTAGCAGATTCACATATCAACAGAACAACAACAATAATATAAAGCACAGAAGCAGCCTATGAAGCTTTAGTATTTTTCCATGAAGCATGTTTTTTTTTTTTTTTTTTTTTTTAAAAAAGACCTTAAACTGATCTAGAAGGAAAGCTATAAGATTTAATGGAAATGGTCACTCAAAGGATGATCACGGAAATAGACTCTTAGTAAATTAGTGTTCAGGCACAGTAAAGATATGGTGACATGTTGAAAAAAAAAAAAAAAACAGGGTGAATAGAAATTTGCAAGTAATCAAAAGTCCAATTAACCTCCTAAAAACAATTTGCAAGTAATTCTAAGTTGGAGAAAATTCTCTGCTATAAATAACAAAATATATTTTACTTCCTCTAAATTAACTGTATAAATTAGATCAGAACATATGAGAATTAAGTGAACAAGTAGAAATGGTTATGTTTAAGCTAAAAAAAGTTGAAGAGTTTGAGATTTCAAACAAATGCTGGAAGCTTAAAAATGATGGCAGAGGAAGCTTGGAAGAACTTTCTGAGGCTTTTTGCATTGTGGGAAAAAATGTTTAAAATATACAGAATCTAATAATCTAGGAAATAAATTGTCATGTAAACAAATTGAATAAAAGGTATGTAGTGTTATTGTATCCTTACTTGAAATATTTTGGTAGTGCAATAGATACCCTCATACAAGTAAACTTAAAACCATATCTTAAAATAATAATCCAGTTGGTCAATAACATGAATGTGTATAAGCATTAAAAATGAAAAACACAAAATAAATTTCACTTGTGTTCTAATATTTCACCTTATATAGGTATTCAACCATAAAATCTATGGTATGCTGTAAAAGAAAAATGGTTGTTACAGTTTGTGCATCTCTAATCCCTTCTTAGCGAAAATTCATAAAACCGTGTTTAACCCCATAACCAACTAGTGTGAAAGCAATAAGAAAGCAACACAGGGAATGAAGAAACAAAGCCAAGGAAGTGCAATATACAGTTCTTCTTGAGAGACTCCTATGTCTTACAGTATAGAAGAAATGATCACAATACTTAGTAAAATATAATTTTCTTTTCTAATTCATCAATGAGTTGAAACAAAAGGAAAAATTGCACAGGGGTCAGAATGGAGTTAAAATAGAAACTAGTTGATAATCAAGTACCAAAACATTCTCATAACTTCATGGTTTCCACCAAATTATGGAAAACTTAGAATTCTCTGATGTCCAGAACACAGAAGATAGCAATCCTCTGCATACCAACACAAAGTTGAAAAAGAAATAATCTTCTCTCTCTCTCTCTCTCTCTCTCTCTCACACACACACACACACACACAAACACACACACAACAAAGTAACAAACTCACCTGTTTTGAATTTAGAACTTGCTTGAGAGAAAAGTAAATGTACTTTCCTGAGAACTCACAACCACAACTGGACCTCATGTGAATTCACAGTCTAAATTTTCACTACAACGTCATCAAAAACAGCAAGCCCAGGATCTAAGGTGAAGTGCCCCAGGTGTGGTGGTGCTCCCTGATGTCTGAAATAACAAAGAAAATCTTTCTCTAGAGGAAAACTGTTTCAGCCCAAACCTCAAAAAATCCCATACATTAAGTTTTAAGTAAAATGACCACTATAAGCAAGAACACAGACACCATTAATGACAGTCTGGGACAAAATAAGATGGTAGAACAGACCCATAAATACTGCACCTAGGGAAAATACTCCCATAAGATGATAAATACATGTGTTAATACTATAAAAAATAAAGTAAAAATTTTAAATATGAATCAGGGGTAAGAGACTATGAAAATAGATAGGTTTCTAAAAATCTGGTAGACTCTCTTTAAATAATGTACAATAATTAAAATTAATATTCAATGAAATGGTTAAGCAGATTAGAGGAAGAAAATATTGGAATCAGTAAACTTAGAAGCAGATTCAAACTATTCATCCTAATTGAAGCACAGGGGGAAAAAGATATGAAAAATATAAAATCACTAGGATTCAGTGAGATTGTGTAATATGGCCTGACACATGTAACACTGAATTTCCAGATGAAGATGATAGAAGTGAGGAACAATAATATCCAAAGAAAAAAGATAATAGCACTTTTTGAATTTTTTGAAAGACATGGATCTGAAATTCTTAAAAGACATTAAATTTAAAAATATATAAGTCAAAATCAAGTCATTCCAAACCTATAGACCAAAAATCAAAGACCAAAGACCATAACAAGATGTGGAAGCAGAAAAAGGAAAAAAAAAAAAAAAAAAAAAAAAAAGAAAGAAAGAATAAAGAATAGAAATGAAAGACCACTTAGAAACCAACAGGAATTAGAACTACTGATCTCCAAATAATAGTAAAGGCAGCAAGAAATCATGCCTGCCAATGCCAAGGAGAAATAGAATCATATATTCAGAGTTATTGTTAAAAAGTAAATCAATTAAATTTTAGGCAAAAGCCAAATTAGAGATTTCCACCACAAACACATAATAACTAAAACAATTGCAAATGCTCTTAAAGCTGAAGAAAAATTATCCCAGATGGGAGCTTTGAAATGCAATAAGAATTGCTGACAAATAAACTGGTTTAATATTTTACCAACTCTGTAAAGAGAAATATAAGGGAAAAGCAAGATGGAAAGGAAATAAAGGGGAAACACAGCACTGACATGGCAAGGGGTGGTGACCAGTGAGCGTTGCTAGATCCCAGAGTAGCTTATGAGAATGGGGACAGAGGCTCACTAAGCCTAGACTTTGTTAACTAGGAATGGTGAAAGGTAAAAGAAACTACTTGAATACAACTTGAGTGTGGAACTTCCATACAGGTATAAGTAAAAAAGGAAAATGAAAAAAAAAAAAAAATCTGGAAGAAAGCAACCTAACTTTACACTTTAAAGAACCAGAATAAGAATGACAAACCAAGTCCCAAGTGAGTAGATGGAAGGAAATAATGAAGGTCAAAGCAGAAATGAACAAAATAAACAACTAGAAAAAAAATAGAAAAAGATCAATGAAACTAAGAATTGGCTCTTCTTAAAAGACAAAGTGGACAACCTCTAACTACCGTAATGAATAAAAAAAAAGAGACTGGAATAAATAAAATCAGAAATAAAAGAGAACATCTTACAATAGTCACTAGGGAAATACAAAGAATCATGAGTCTTACCCAACAAATTGCACAATTTAGGAGCAATGGAAAAATTCCTAGAAACAACCTACTAAGAATGAATCACAAATAAATAGAAATTCTGAACAGACCAACAATGAATAAGGAGATTGAATTAGCAACGGAACATCTCCCATCAAAGAAAAGTACAGGATCTGATTAATTCACTGGTGAGTTCAACCAAATGTTTAAAGAATACCAATTCTTAAACTCTTTCAAAAAATGGATTAGAGAAAACACTTCTGAACTCATTTTATGCGGCCAGCATTAACCTAATACCAACGCCAGACATGAGCACTACAAGAAATGATAATTACAGGCCTCTATCCCTGATAAAAACACATGCAAAAATCCTCAACAAATACTAAAAGCCAAATTCAGTAGCATATTAAAAGGACCAGACACCATGATCAAGGGGGATTTATTCCTAGGGCACCGCATAGGTCAATCAATAAATGTGATGCACCACATTAACAGCATGAAGTATAAAATCATATAATTATTTCAGCTAATTCATAGAAAGACATTTGAAAAACACTCAACATCTTTTCATGATATTAACACTAATTAGATACTTATAAAAATCAAGGCCGCATATGAAAAGCCTATAGATGATATCATATGAGAAAGCATGAGCAGGGATCCAGAACTGGACAAACGCTCACTCTTACCCTTGGTCTTCCACTTTTTACAGGGTTACTTTCACTAACGTATTGTGGCTCTGGCACAAGGATATTGTTATGGTTGAGATCTGAAGTGTTCCCAAAGATCATGTGTGAGATAATACATGACTTTAGAGATGAAATGGTTGGGTTTTAAGACCTTTAACTTAATCAGTGCATTGCTCCTCTGATAGGGATTCACTTGGAGGTAACCACAGGCAGGTAGGGTGTGACTGGAGGTGGTGGGTCCCTGATGGCATGCCTTTGGAGTATATATTTTGTCCTTGGGGAGCAGAGCTTTCTCTACTTCCTAATTGCTATGCCCTGAGCTGCTTTCTTCCACCACACCTTTCCACCATGATGCTCTGCCTTACCTAGGGCCCAGAGTAGTAAAGTCAGACGTCTCTGGTTCAAACTTCTGAAACCATGAGCTAAAATAAACTTTCCTTCCTCTATGTTGTTCTTGTCAGATCTTTTGGTCACTGCTGACTGAAACAGATGGACATAATGACAAGTCCAGAGACATATATATGCGTGCTACATGGAAATGGGTGGACTTTGTAGATCACAGGAAAAAGGATGGTGCTGGGGCAATGAATTATCCATATGAGAACAATATAAATGGGAAAAAAAAACCCTCTCAACCAAAACAATTCAACATGAATCCGATTCTTAAATGGGCAAGGCAAAAACCTTTAAGCTTTTAGGGAAAGTTTATTTAAAAAAAAATTTTTAGAAAAATTGATACATAAAAGCATCACATCATGACTTGAGTATAGAATGAGCTTTTAGAAAAATACGACACAGAAATGTAAACTGTAAAAATCACTGATGAATTCTATGTAAAGATTAAGAAAGAACAAAAAGACAAATCAGAGATGACAAATGACTTTTTACACTAAATTTTACTATTTAACAAAACCAATAACTAATAAATCAAAAAACAGAAAATTGTAAATGGTCTATAAAAAATAAAAAGATGATCAACCTCATTAGTAATTTGTTAAATGTAGTTAACTATGAAATACCATTTATTTACCTACCAAAAATAGTTAAGTTGTCCAACATTAACAACCATGGATGACCACATGAGTCAAACCAAGCTTTCAAAAATTATTGGTTAGGGGAGGGAGGGAGAGAGGAAATTTGTGCAACAGCTTTAGAAAACATTTTAGCACTATGATTTTAACATTTTCATATCCTCTAAACCAACAGCCATTCTCTAAAGAAAGCTTTGCTCATATGCACTGGGGGACATGTGTGAGAATAACCTTTAAGGTTCGCAATAAGAAAAAGATCAGAAGCAAAAAAAAATATGTCAATTGAAAACAGAGATCAAATGAACTATAGTTATTCCATTCAATAGAGCTGAACACTGAGAATGAATGAACCACAGGAAACAGCTTCAGCATGGACTGACCTCATAAAAATTTATTAAATAAAACAGTCACAAAAGAAACATCCGGCATGTCTCAACTTTATATAGTTTAACTATAAGCAAAATTAAAAGTGTGCTGCTTACTGGTACAGAGATGGTAAAACCGTAAGGAAACAAAAAGGCAAAATTAAACCCAAATTCAGGATGGTGGTGACATTCTGGAGTTGACTGCTTATGAAGTTAATAGGGGACATACTGAAGACCCCTAAAGTGTCTGCATAATTTTGGAGCTAGGAAGTGGGTTCATGATCTGAATGTTTATTATATTTTAGCTTTACATCATTTATGCCTTACATAACAATTTATTTTTAAATTAGAGAGAAATGAATACAAAGGGCTTAGCTACACTCTGGATGACATGCCCTTTCTTCTTTAGATGCCCTGCGCAAACTCAATTATTGTACATCAACAGCTTTTGCCTGAAAGTAGAAAGACAAAAAAGGAGATAATTGCCTCAATGCTCTCTGTGATTGGGAAGCTATAGCCCACTGGGAAAACCCAGGTTTTCTCAGTGATGCTAAGAGATGTCCTATTTTGCCAAGTTCTAACCCCAGAGAATGGTGTTTCTGCTCTCTTCATTTTATTTTACTTCAGTGTACATTTCCAGAGGGAGAAAATATTTGGGGGGAAAAAAACTATGAAACATGGCTGTTGGAATATGTGCTGTTAACTCCATTCTAATATCACAATGTTTGAACATGAGACCTTATTTCATACTGTAAAAGGAACTGGTACCTACAAGAAAGAAGAAATGTTGTGGGAAGGAGGGATGGAAAGTGTCTTGTCAGTATCTCATAAAAGCAAAGGAATATATTCCCCAAAGATCCCAGAAAATATCCCCTGGGACAAGTCCTAGGGCACTTAAACCAGCACTCTGGTGCGAGAGACTGGGATAGTGATTAGCTCGATACAGAAGCAGAAAGGCCTTTTTTTCCCCCAAAAGTTCATCTATTTTGTAGGGAAATATGGAAACTCAAACACAAGCCTATATAAAATTAAGAGAAAAATGTAGAAAAAAAACAAAAAAAAATTGACCACTGTCCACTCTGACAATTTCCATGGGTTTCCCACCCTTCTATCTCACAGGCAGAATTAATTAAATTATGTCAAGAGAAGTTATTGAAAATGTGTTTGCTTCCAAAATTTTAATTCATTTATTTTGGAGGACTCAAGGACAGAAAGAAAATTTTATAAATTAGATTTTTGGACTCTGAATAATCTAAAGTTGATGATCTGCCAATGCTATTGAAATGGCTTTTCTTAGAAAGTGCATCAATATATTTCTACTTAAAAAAAATAATGTCTTAAGTTCTTTGGGGTATCACTGTGTCAATTATCTTCTGGCACATTTTTCCCTTGTGCATGTCATTTTGTGGAATTATGTTAAATTTTATTAAGACTATTCCATGAATAATTAATTATGACAAAAATAACTTATTGCTTTAAAATCCATAAAATATTAAATACAAACTTTAAGGACAAAAAAAAGTAATTTCTAATTCACATCCTGTATACTAGATAATAAGGCCTGAATCTTCCGCTATACTGTGGTAAAAAAAATATTCCATTTGATTACTTCCTTTTAGGCTCCAAAGAATAGAAAGAGAAGGAAAACCTCTTAGTCCCCCTGAAACAATAGTAACTAAGAGGAATGCATGAGATGGACAAGTAGTAGTTAGGAGTCTAGGGCACTGGATCTTTTGTCAAACAAATTATTTTCCTAGTATTGAAAGAAAGGAATCACACTTGCACTGTGACTGTGGGGTTATTGCAGTACTGATCCCTAGGCCCTTTATGGACTAGTAGGTCACAGGGCTGCATTACTCTCCCACTGGGAGAATGATGAGAGGGCATGGTCTCGAGGTGAACCTTCCCTCCCCAGAAAAGGAACAATGAAATTGCCTCCTTGATGAATTTCTTCTATGTATTCTGACTACTTGCCCACACCACCACCACCCACCCCACCCCGTCATCATTTTATATGTATTGATATGTAGCACTATCACCACAGAAGCTTTTTATGAATTCATAATGGACTATATCTCAAATGTTGATAACACTTAAAAAAAAGACAGCACAGATATTAGTACTAAGATCTGTGCAAATATCTGTAGAGAGATAAACTGAGTTTGGGGCTCTGGATCCTTGGGCTAAAAAAGTTCTATATTTTCTCAATGGGCTAAAAAAAATTTCTTTCCATGTTAAACTTTATCAATTAAAGAAAACAAACTACTCCTGAATATCATGTTTCTCGATTATTTCTAATACAATATTTACTACTATATACTATTTTCTCTTAATGTTCTTCATGAAAATAGTTCACTTAGTTAAAAAAGTGACAAATTAAGATAAAAGTTCATTTTTAAGAACACAATTGAGTTCCCTGAGTTATATTACATTTATCCTTTAGAAGTCAACATGTGTTGAACAGGTTTCATGAAGGTAAAATGAAGATAAACTGTTCCATTTCTTAGAAATTCATACTCTGCCAATACTAAATTTAATTAAATGTAAAAGTTATTCAGTCTTTGTAATTTGTTAGATATCCTAGTATCTACATTCACATGGAAAATGTAATTGAATAGTAAATCAAAATTAAACTAATAAATAACCCTAAATTGTTAAATTTACAAGCTTTTATTTAAATTTAGCAATAATTTATTAAAATTCAAATGTTGTGACCATAAATCAGATTATTATAAAACCTTAAGTTAAATGTGGACAAGTGTTCCAAAGGAACTTTTAACAAAATCCCAAAGAGGTATTTGAAAAATATGTTGTGATATATGAGAGACAAAATACTTCCTTCACCTTTCCTATAGAAGAGAAGAGGAATACCCATCCTTTTCCTAAATTTATTTTTTGAAAACTGTGAATCAAAGCTGAGCATGAAATCAAGTTGTCATGGGTCAGTCAAGAAGAATAGCTATGGACAAAAAGCTGGTGTATGGGATGTTATGCATTATGGTTTAGATCTTTAATAGCCCCTGAAAGGGTTGTGTTAGGCAATGTAGTAATGTTAAGAGGAGAAATGTTAGATTATGTGAACTCTGAGCTCATTAGTGGATAAATGCATCAGATAGATTAATAAATTGAATGGACTACGGGGTGGAAACTAAAGACAGGTGGGGCATGGCTGGAGGAAGCAGGTCACCGCAGGGAATGCTCTTGGACTATATCTGTCCCCAACTTATCTCTCTCTCTCATCTGTGTTTCCTCTGCCATGAACTGAGCAACTTTCCTCCTCCATGACCTTCTGCCATGATGCTTTGCCTCACCTCAGGCCAATACAGTTGACTGACTGTGAACTGAATCACTGAAACTATGAGCTTGAAGAAAACATTTCCTCCTCTAATTTGTTCGTGTTAGGTATTTTGGTTGCAGCAGCAACCAAACACATTGTGCAAATAAGAAACCCCGATTTTCCAACTCAACCAATGTAGAAATTGTACCTCCTTGGCCTGTTTCCTACCACACACATGGATTCTAGGGCAGTGTACATTTTCCCGATGAAGAGCTTGTTTTCCAATAACACTTCATTGATTTTTGTGGAGGTTTCTTATATCATGACTATTCCTCATTCTAACTGATTCTTCCCTACTCCAAAGCCCCATGCACACAGGGCACATTTGGAATAGTAGAGGGAATGGGAGAGGGATTAGAGAATGACAAAGCACAGGTTACAACTTAAAATACAATATTAAATATAACTGTTAAAACTCCATCAACTCTCCCTAGAACTAGTAACTTCTGGTGAAAGCCTCCGAAGAGCCTAGAAATGACACCACGTCAATGGGATTCCATTTCTCCTTTTCACCACATTTCATTTTATGCACAGAATAGTTCCTGACCTGCTACACTTTGCTCCTACTTAACATACATTTCAGGGAGGAAGGGGGACAATGCTGAAGGAAGCTCAAGGGTCAAGGGTTGAGAATTCATGATTCAAGCCCTGTGATGCACTTTATTTTATTTTTTATTTTTTATTTTTGCTTCAGACCAACTTGCATCCCCCAGTTTTCTAACAGCAACCCAATTTTTTCTTTGGGATGCAATCCAACTTATTGAATGATATGTCAGTATGAAACAAGTTTTCTTTCCCAGGCCAAGGAATGAGGAAAGCCTTAAAACTACTTAAACTACATTTTTTTTTTTTTTTTTTTTTTTTTTTTTTTTACTGTTTCACCAGCATTTGAATCTTGAATGAAACCGAGACCTAAAACTACCAGTATCCACAGGAGAACATCATGCTAATTGAAATAAGCCACGCTCAAAAATTTGAGGATAGAATGCTTTTTCTCCTATGTAAAAGCTAGAGAAAATAAAAAGGAGTGGGGGAGGGCCAGATCCCAGGAAGAGACAAGGGAGATCAGTGCAGTAGAGGAAGGAGATGGAGGGGGAGGGTGGGAGGATGGGGAAAGGGCAGATATGCAGAATGAAATAATGAAATTTCATTACATACACACACACAAACACACATACACACACCATTGAATTCCACTTTTATATTTATAAAGCTCAAATTAAAAATACAATAAATGGAAGAAAGACCAGCAGAATAAAGGCAGGAAGACAGAGGAAGGGAGGAGTAGAGAGAAAGAGGAAGTACCAGGTACTGAAATGGAACAAATTTTATTCAATGCATTATGATTGTCTCCTGTTATGGTTTGGATATGAGGTGTCCCCCAAAAGCTCACCTGTGAGATAACACAAGAAGGTTCAGAAAAGAAATGATTGGGTTATGAGATCCTTAACTCAATCAATGAATTAATCACCTGATAGGATTAATTGAATGGTAGCTGAAGGCAGGTGGGATATAGCTGGAGGAGGTGGGCATTGGGAGCATGGCTTTGCGGTCTATATATGCATCCGGCAAGTGGAGACCTCTCACTGCTTCCTGATCATCATGTGAACTGCTTCCCTCCACCATGATGTCCTGCCTCTCCTTGAGCCCCCAGGAATGGACTCTGCTGCCTATGGACTAAGACCTCTGAAACTGAGGCCCCAAATGAAGTTTTCCTCCTCTACAATTGTGCTGGCTGGGTCTTTTAGTCATAGCAGTGAAAAAGCTGACTAAAACATGTGCAAATGAAAATGAACCTCACTGTTATGAATAGCTATAATGCACAAATAAAATAAAAATGGAGATCCTTCAAGAGACTCTGCTTTAGTTCCTGACACCTAAATCTTCATGAGGCTCTGGTTCATTTCCAAGCAGATGTCTCAAAATTTTCAGTATGGTGAGCTACCCAGTCTCATCAATAAATGCCTTTCTTTCAGTACTGGGAATGGAACCCAGGGTATTTGACCTACTAAACAAGCTTTCTACCACTAAGTTACACTCCCAAGCCCTTTTTATTTTTTTTATTCTCAGACAGGATCTCACTAAATTGTCCAGGCTGGCAACAAACTTGTAATCCTCCTGCCTCAGCTTCACAAATAGCTGGGATTACAAGCCTGCGCCACCATGCCGAGCAAGGAAGGCCTTTACTGCTTTGTCATGCACCACCAGCTTCTATTGCTGACAACCAAAATGAACTAATATCATAGAGATATTTTCCTAACAGAGACACATCTGCTCTAAAATTAATTGTTACTGCTTCATATGTAAAGTATATAAGCTGTCTTTTATGTCTCTTCCAAATACTTGTTTCATAAATTTATTTTTAAATTAAAAAACTATTTTTTGCACTGAAGACTTTTGAAAAGCACTCTGAGTTTTGTCCTTCCTTAAATTCTTATAATAATGCTCAGGGACAAAGGGAGTGATCATCAAAATTTTAAAAGCAGTAAACTTCTATCATTTTACTTTCTTAGATCATTGCATCTTAAAAGTTCCATATAGATCATTTAATCCATTCAGTTGCCCCAAAGGAGTACTATGGAATTATTCTTACCAGATGGTCAATGGTTCTCTTCTTAAACACTCATTGGAAGGAAGCCAGTAGCTTCTTTGATCAAATCACTTACTTATTTCTTGAATCCTCTTATGAGAACTTTCTTCCTTGTGTTGAAATAGGATGTGATTTGCCACCTTATTCCACCTTCCCAGGCCTCCTCTCTCTTTCACACCATGCAGAAACTTCTGTCTACAGATGCTATTTCTCCACGTGTGATGACTTCCATCTGGCTACCCTTCAACGGTTTCAACATAGCTATCCAATTTCATGGAACATATCCCTTGGATTCTAAAAGTATTCCATGCATACAACTGAACCATGTGAAATCTACAGGTCAAAACAGTTGTTTTGAAATTCTCTGAAGGGTTCTTAAAGCAAACAGAGACTTATGTTGTCAAAAATCTGGAAATAAGATTTTTAAAAAATGACTTCTGAAATAAGGATTAGCGTACATAAAATATTATGGTAGTTTCTCTTAAAAGAAACAGTTTTTTTTCTCTATAGCAACCACTTATATTTTATTTAATATCCATTTTATTAATATCATTAATTAAACAATATGCCTTCAAACATCAAGTATAAATAACTAATATTCCTCTGTGTACATGCTTCTTAAAATGAATAAAGCAAAAAGTTATCCATTTAAATTACCCAAATGCTTTAGCACTGATTACAAACTTAATCAAACTCTTCAAAATAACAAATAAAATCACAAATCTAATCATGTTTCACATACTTTAAAAAACAGGAAAAAAACATGAACGTTGAACAATAATTACAAAAATCATTATACTTACTAATACAGGTTACAAATGTGCTAATTCCATAGACTCATTTATTTATTTAGGATATTTTTCAGAAGTTGCCTTCTAAGGATTGCAGAGATTTTTACAATACTAGAGGGAATCAGCTTTTAATGGTCAGTGCACTTGAGATTATCTAAAAACAAAGCTATAACTTCTGGCTGCCCAGCAAGTTATTTCTTTTTCCTAGCAGCAGATTAAACATGGCTCCCTTCAGCAATCTACAATGAAGGCCACTATGAACTCTCCTTTTTAGGAATTCCTTTCTCAGCAATTCACAGCAATCACCAGAAACCACACACCATGGCAGAGTCTGAGAAATTTTGCTGGGATTGATTATTTGTCAATAAAAAGACTTATCCAATTAACTCAGATCCTAAAATAATTCTTCACATCTTGATGAGATTTGAAATAATTACTATAATATACAACTGATTCAGAGTACAGTAAGATATTTTAAATGTCTACCATGTACATACTCTGACAAGAGGCATCTCATACAATCTTATTGAAAATTGGACCTACATCTTATGTACAAATTCTTACACTAGATTTTATCACTCCACAGAGGTGCTTTCCCTTTTTCTAAATATGTTATGTTGCAATTTCCATCTGGCATGTATTTTCACCTAATACATATTTCTAAGATGCAATATTCATCTCTGAATAGAAGTTATGATGACTTCCATTCCATATAATACTCTCACCAAATAAATATTTATGCTTACAAAATGGAAATGTATATTGGTTGTTTAATACTGTATATCACCTGCAGTTTGAGTTGACTATCTATTCAATAAAGTTTATGTAAATAATAAATATGTCAGTTAATGCCTAATATCCTAATTCTAAGATCCTTGGGTATCACTTTCTTTATATTTTTTCACAAAGTATAAAAATTCTTCATATTTCTAAAATCAAAATTATTTATGTCCAGGTGAGAGGTTCAAGAAGTTCCTTCACATAGAAGACAAAAGATTCTACTTGAACAGCATTAGATTAAAATATTTCTTGTGCCAGGATAAGGTCATTTATAACTGAATCAAGTCCCAAGTTTTCTAAAATTATTTGGCCTTGAAAACAACATACTCTTGAGTAACAACCTAAGAGTAAAGATAGCATGACACAGTGATTATTTTTTTCATAAGGCAGTCAGATTTTGTCCCCCTTCCCTATTTAGAACTGCCAAAATGTGAACTTTAAAAAATAGTCTCTCTTCTTTTAAGGAATGAACTCCATGCAATGAATTTTCCTCTTATTACTGCCTTCATTGTGTCCCAAAGATTTCAATATGTTGTGTCAGCGTGCTCATTCACGTCTAAGAATTTTTTTATATCCTCCTTGATGTCTTTTGCAACCCATTGTTCATTCAGTAGCATATTGTTTAGTCTCCAGGTGTGGGTCTAATTTTTATTTTTTATTTTGTCGTTGATTTCTAATTTCATTCCATTATGATCTGATAAAATGCAGGGTAGTGTCTCTACTTGTATTTGCTAAGAGTTGCTTTGTGGCATAATATATGGTCTATTTTTGAGAAGGATCCATGCACTGCTGAGAAGAAAGTATATTCCCTTGTTGAAGGATGAAATATTCTGTTTATGTCAGTTAAGTCTAAGTTATTAATAGCATTATTGAGCTCTATATTTTCTTTGTTCAGCTTTTGTTTGAAGGATCTATCCAGTGGTGAAAGAGGTGTGTTAAAGTCACCCAAGATTATTGTGTTGTGGTCAATTTGGCTCTTGAACTTGAGAAGAATTTGTTTGGTGAACATAGATGCTCCATTGTTTGGGGCATATATACTTATAATTGTTATGTCTTGTTGGTGTATGGTTCCCTTGATCAGTATGAAATGTCCTTATTTATCCATTTTGATTAACTTTAGCTTGAAGTCTACTTGATTTGCAATGAGGATGAAGACCCCTGCTTGCTTCCACAGTCTATGTGAGTGGTATGATTTTTTCTAACCTTTCACCTTCAGTCTATGTATGTCTTTTCCTATCAGATGAGTCTCCTGGAGGCAGCATATTGTTGGTAAATAAATGAACTAACATAACATCTCAAAGCCCTAAAAAAAGAAGAAAAAATTAACACCAAAAGCAGCAGAAGACAGGAAATGATTAAAATCAGGCTAAATTCAATGAGATTGAAACGAAAGAAACAATTGAAAAAAATCTACAAAACAAAAAGTTGGTTCTTTGAAAAAAATTTTTTAAAAATTGACAGACCTTTAGCTACACTAACAAAGAGAAGGAAAGAGAAAATTCAAGTTACTAACATACATGATGAAAAAGGTAATATCACAAGCCACCACAAAAATACAGATAATTAGAAATTACTTTGAAAACTTGTACTCCAATAAAATAGATAATATCGAAGGCATTGACAAATTTCTTGAGTCATATTATTTTCCCAAATGAATCATGATATACACAATCTAAACAGACCAATATCAAGCAATGAAATAAAGGATGCCATCAGAAGCGTACTAAGTAAAGCCCAGGACCTGATGGATACACAGCTGAGTTCTACAAATCCTTTAAAGAAGAACTAATACCAATACTCTTCAAATTATTTCAGAAAATAGAAAAAGAGGGAGCACTTCCAAACTCATTCTATGAAGCCAGTATCACCCTGATTCCAAAACCAGGCAAAGACAAATCAAAGAAAGAAAACTTCAGACCAATATCCCTGATGAACATATATGCAAATATTCTCAATAAAATCCTGGAAAATCAAATACAAAAACATATCAAAAAGACAGCATACCATGATCAAGTGGGATTCATCCCAGGGATGCAAGGATAGTTCAATATATGGAAATTAATAAATGTAATTCATTACATCAATAGACTTAAGAATCATGTGATCATCTTAATAGATGCAGAAAAAGCATTTGACAAAATACAGCAGCCCTTCATGTTCAAAACACTCGAAAAATTAGGGATAATAACAGGAACATATCTCAACATCGTAAAAGCTATCTATGCTAAGCCCCAGGCCAACATCATTCCAAGTGGGGGAAAATTGAAGGCTTTCTCTCTAAAAACTGGAACAAGACATGGATGCCCTCTTTCACCACTTCTATTTAACATTGTTCTTGACACAATGGCTAGAGCAATTAGACAGATGAAAGAAATTAAAGGGATATGGATAGGAAAAGAAGAAGTCAAATTAACACTATTTGATGACCATATGATTCTATATTTAGAAGACCCAAAAAGTTCTGCTAGAAAACTTCTAGAACTAATAAATGAATTCAGCAAAGTAGCAGGATATAAAATTAACACTCATAAATCAAAGGTATTTCTGTATATCAGCAACAAATCCTCTCAAAGGGTAACAAAGAAAAACATACCATTTACAATAGCCTCAAAATAAATAAATAAATTAAATACTTGGGAATCAACTTAATGAAAGAGATAAAAGACCTCTATAATGAAAACTATAGAACCCTAAAGAAAGAAATCAAAGAAGACCTCAGAAGATGGAAAGATCTATCTTGCTCTTGGATAGGCAGAATTAATATTATTAAAGTGACCATACTACCAAAAGCACTATACAGATTTAATGCAATTCCAATCAGAATCCCAATGGCATTCTTCATAGAAATAGAAAAAGCAGTCATGAAATTCATTTGGAAAAATAAGAGACCCAGAATAGCTAAAGCAATCCTTAACAAGAAGAGTGAAGCATGTGGCATCACTATACCAGACCTTAAACTATACTACAGAGCAATAGTAATAAAAACAACAGCATTGTATTAGCACCAAAATAGACTTGTAGACCTATGGTACTGAATAGAGGACACAGAGATTAACTCGCAAAATTAAAATTATCTTATTTTAGATAAAGGCGCCAAAAACATGCATTGGATAAAAGATAGCCTCTTCAACAAATGGTGCTGGGAAAACTGGAAATCCATATGCAACAAAATTAAATTAAAATACTATCTCTCACCATGCATAAAACTCAACACAAAGTGGATCAAGGACATAGGAATTAAACCAGAAACCCCTCATCTAATAGAAGAAAAAGTAGGCCCTAACCTCCAACATGTCTGATTAGGCCCCAACTTCCTTAATAAGACTCCTATAGCACAAGAACTAAAACCAAGAATCAATAAATGGGACAGATTCAAACTAAAATTTTCTTCTCAGCAAAAGGAATAATCAGTGAGGTGAATAGAGAGCCTACATCACGGGAGCAAATTTTTATTCCTCGCACATCAGATAGAGCACTAATCTTGAGGGTATACAATGAACTCAAAAAGTGAAACACCATTAAAACAAATAATCCAATCAATAAATAGTCCAAGGACCTGAACAGACATTCTCACATGATAATATATAATCAATCAACAAATATATGAAAAAATGTCCAACATCTCTAACAATTAGATAAATGCAAATCAAAACTACTCCAGTCAGAATGGCAGCTATCAAGAGTACAAACAACAATAAATGTTGGCAAGGATATGGGGAAAAAGGTACACTCACACATTGCTGGTGGGACTGCAAAATGTGTAGCCAATCTGGAAACTAGTATGAAGATTCCTTGGAAAACTGGGAATGGAACCACCATTTGATCCAGCTATCCCACTCCTCAGTCTGTACCCAAAGGACTTAAAAACAGCATACTACAGGGACACAGCCACATCAATGTTTATAGCAGCACAATTCACAATAGCTAAACTGTGGAACCAACCTAGATGCCCTTCAGTAGATGAATGGGTAAAGAAAATGTGGTATATATACATAATGGAATGTTACTTAGCAATAAAAGAGAATAAAATTATGGCATTTGCAGGTAAATGGATGAAGATGGGGAATATGATGCTAAGTTAGCCAAAATCAAAAAACCAAATGTTGAACGATGTCTTCTCTGATATAAGAAAGCTGATTCATAGTGGGGTAGGGAGCGGGTGCAAGGGGGGAATAGACAAACTCTAGGCAGGGCAAAGGGGTGGGAGGGAAAGGATGAGGGCAGGAAGTCAGAAATGATGGTGGAATGAAATGGACATCATTATCCAAAGTACATGTATGAAGACAGGAATGGAGTGAATATACTTTGTATACAACCAGAGATATGAAAAACTGTGCCCTATATGTGTAATATGAATTGTAATGCATTCTGCTATCATATGTAATGAATTAGAATAAAAAATACCCTCTCAAAGAGAGCAAACAGACAAAAGTAGCCAAATTAAGTAGAAATGCACAGGTTGAATATCCATGATTTGTTTGAAGCCGCTGACACGGTTGTAGAAGGAATGTTCTCGCTGGCTGGTGAAGCCAAATCAAGAAGTGTCAGAAAGAGGATGGTGTAAAGGTTAAGAGGGGAGGTAGAACAGAGCAAAGATCAGCCTTGAGATAAAGCCTCCAATGACATGAGCAGCAGGGACACCTTTAATCATATCATGACAGCAGCAGAATGAAGACCAGCTGGACATGACTGACAGAAGTCACTTGGAAGAGAGAAAAAGAGTATGATAATTACTATCTATGCAACTTGAGGTCATCCATGAATGGACAAGACAGCTTTAAGCACCTCGTTGTCTTACAAGGTCTATGTTCTAGTTAGTACTTTGGTGAAAATGTACAAGCAACTCATACTATGGCACAGTGCCTGCACAGACACCCCAGAGGTACCTGAATGGACTAACAGGACATTTTATTCCAGTCAATTCCAACATTGGGTAATGGCCCATCCTTGCTCCTAAGCTCAGTAACCACAGGCAACAGTCAGTTAATTGTAAGCTGCCTGTTGTGGCCAGCCACAGTGCCGCGGGAGGAAAACTCGGAGGCAGAGTAAAGCTATTACTACTTTTACTTCTACTTTCTTAGAGAGAGCTTAGAGAGAGAAAGAAAGATTTTTCTTCTTCTTAGAAAGAGCTTAGAGAGAAAGATTAGAGATTAGAGAGAGCTTTCTTCTTTCTTCTTTCTTCTTTTCTTCTTAGCTTAGAGAGAAAGAAAGATAGAGCTTAGCTTAGAGAAAGATTATTTTTTAGAGCTTCCTTCTTCTTTCTTCTTTCTTCCTCGGGAGCCTCGGCCTAACTCTGACCAGCAATTACTTCTTCTATCTGGTTTCTCTTCTGTAACCACTCTGCCTACGTTCTGGCCGCTCTGATTCTTTTCTTCTCCGACCCGAACTCTTCTTCTGACCGACCGAGCGACTGCACGACTGACTGAATGAATTCATTATTCGTTCTCCTAACTCTGACCGCTTTCACCCGGTTATATACCTTTAGCTTTGCGGGTGCCTCACGTGCATTTACAGGTGTGTCACATACATACTTATTATCAGGTGGAACTTATGGCTTCCAGCTAGCCGCAATAGCCCTTCCTAATTGGGGCTCCTTCAGTTAATGAAGTATTTCTCCTCTTAGAGAGCTTGCAGTGCATTTACTCATTTGCTCTACATGCATTTATTTAAATACTTTTTTGTTGAAGGTAATGAGAAACAAAGTTGAAGTCAAGGATCATGACTCAAAGAAACTCACAGATTTTCAGAGGAATATAGGACCAAGCCAAAATAAAATAGAAGGTAGAAAACAAATTTCCTAAGAACACAGGAAAAGGTGGCTGATGAATTTATTATTCTTCAGCCTATATGATTAGATATGTATTTTGTATACATTATATGGTTTGTTCTTTGAAAAATAAGATACAGGTGTAGAAGATATGAATGTTGATAATTACAACAAACACCACAAACACAACAATGCTCACAGTGAACTCCAACATATGGAGTGTCTTGGCCTCTTTTGAGTACTCTTTCCTCTCCCTATCATCTATCCACAGCATTCTCACTGCTATCTCTAGACTGCAGGACAGTGAAGCACCGGGATCATGGTCTTGTGCACTCTATCCATGTGCCTTTTCAAGTCTTCAACAGATGGAGTGAAAGATGCCCCAAAATAGCAACATTTCAAGAATTGACAGAGGCACTCCAAAACCTAAATGTTTTCCTTATATCTTATGAGAAAACATATTTCAATTGATCTCAATATTCAGAAAATATGTCCATTATCAAAACAAGCATATGTTTTATGTCATAAAGAAACTGGTAGCCCACTACATCCCTGTGACAGTAGATTGAACAGTCATCTCTCAGTATCCATGGGAGATTGGTGCCAGGACTCATGCCCCCCCCCCATACACCAAAACCAAGATGCATAGCCACTCAAGTCCCTTATAAAAAATGGTGTGGTACTTGCATATAACCTACGTACCTCCTCCAGTGTATTTTAGATCATCTTTAGGTTATCCATAATAATACAATGTAAATGCTCTGTAAATAGATGTTATACTGAATTGCTTAGGGAATAGTGACAAGAACAAAAAGCCTGTACATGTTCAGTCGAGATGTGATTTTATAAACATTTCTGATCTGCGGTTTTGTTGAATCTGAAGCAGAATGTGCAGATACAATAGGCCATCTGCATGAAGTTTTCATGCACACAAAAAAATTCTAAAACACTGAATATTTTGATGCAACCTTAGTTTATAATTTGAATCCAAGAAGCATTATCAGCACAATAGGCAGAGTGTTTAATACACACACAGGTGCCCAACCAGGCGATTTGTCTATTTGTTCCCAGGTGCTAACACTGTTGCCTTAGGATGGACATTTCAAGTATTTCTCAGTATCAAAGCTTCACTATCTTCAGACGGTGCTGGCAAACTGTTTCTATTAAGGGCCAAGTATGCATTTCAGGCCTCATGGTCCATGCAGTCTCTGTCACAATTACTCAACTCTGCTGGCTTAGCACAAAAACAGTGACAGACAATATGTAAATTAGTGTGGCAGTATTCCAGTTATACTATTTATGGACACTGAAACTTGAAATTCATATAATTTTTACAAGTCACTGAATATTACTATTCTTGCAACTTTTCAGTCATTTAAAATTTTAAAACATTCTCAAAAATCCAAATACCTAATGCTTTCTCTGATATAAGGAGGCTAGTTCACAGTGTTGTTGGATGGGGGTACACAGGATTAGAGGAACACTAAAATGGTCAAAGGAAAGGGAAGGGAAGGGAGGGAGCAAGGGGGTAGGGAGGGGGGGAAGGAAAAATAATTTTGGTGGTTGAATGAGATGGATATCATTATCCTAAATGCATGATTGAAGATCTGAATGGTACTTATATACTTTGTATACAAGCAGTTGTATGTAAAAAGATGCTATACTTGTGCATTATGAATAAGTAAAATAAATAATTAAATAAACAAACAAAAAACATTCTTAATATAAAGGGATTACTAAAACAGGTGGTAGGCTAGGTTTGGCCAATTTGCCTTCCCCATCCTAAGACATAATAATGATTCTAAAACAATTCTGTTTTCTAAGAATATAAGAAAAGATTTTCTTTTACAAGTGTTTACCTATCTTTTTGAATTTTTTGCATGATACAACAAAGTTATATAGACCTTTGATACTTTTTTTTTAATAAAATTAATATTTTATGGAAGCCTGTATTAGCAGTACAGGGTGGGTTCACTCTTTTAATTCCACACACATGTTGGCACTGGATTCACTGACTATAACTTAGAGTTGGTAATCCCTGTAAAATAGATTCTGGTTCTTCTACATAAGGACACTGAGGAACTAGATGGTACTTAGAGATGACTTCCCATAAATATGTAGATAAGTCTTATATCTATTATAACCTACATCTGAATCTGCAATTTCCAAGTATCTGGCTTGGTTAAATGTTCCGGCTCAAAAAAATATTTAGTTTTCAGTAAGTATCTGTTCAGAGATTCCTCCCCACTTTGATATATGCCCTGTGCCCATATCTGGTTGCATCTAGTTTCTTTCAATTGCCAAAAAATACTCAGTCAGCTAATCACCTGCTATTATTGAGACTTATTGTCCTGTAACATGGATGCTTTAATACTATACTCATTTTAATTTCCTCTCTATATCCTTTTCAAAATACTCATGATCTATAGTTTCCTTTCTAGAAGTCATTTCTATTCTTGGCTACAACAATGGGATGAAATTTGAGATATTTTCATACATATGATCACATTGATAACCTAATTTGTAACAATTTAGAAGACTGAATAGAGAAGACTGAAGAAGACTGAACAGAGTTCACAGAGTACAGCAACACTACATAGGTTCAAGCGCAAGCTCTGCCTATCTCTGAGATCTTGGCAAGTGGTTTAACCTCTCCATGCCTCAGTTATAAAATGGAGAAAACAATGACATGGACTTCACTGGATTGCTGGGAGGAGTAAATAAATAATGTACGAAAAACTGTAGAAAGATTTTGGTTTTGCTTTTTTGGTGGTGCTGGGGATTAAACCCAGGACTGAATTACACAGTGGCTATTTTAGTCAGGTTTTTTTTTTTTTTTTTTTTTTTTTTTGCCACTGTGACCAAAAAATCTGACAAGAACAATTTTTAGAGAAGCTAAGATTTATTTGGGGCTCACAGTTTGAGGTCTCAGTCCATAGAAGGCCAACTCTATGGCTCTGGGCCTGAGGTGAGGCAGAACATCATGGCAGAAAGGTGTGGAGGAGGAAAGCAGCTCTGGACATGAAAGCAGGAATCATAAAGAGATAAGCTCCCCTTACAAATATAAACCCCAGAGGCACATCCTCAGTGACCCATCTCCTCCAGCCACACCCTCCCTACTTGCCTACAGTTACCACCCAGTTAATCCCTATCAGTGGATTCATGCACTGGTTAGGTCAAGGTCTCATAACCCAATCATTTCACTTCTGGACTTTCTTGCATTGTCTCACACATGAATTTTTGGGGGGACCCCTCATATCTAAACCATTACAGCAGTATACAGTGGGTTTTGGTTATATTATTTGGTAATAATATACATGTATGGATGGATGAGTTTCAGAGTCACCAAATTTGAACTCAGAGCAACACAAGATCTTATTTTTTTAATCCCAAGTGAGAAGTCCAAGGATTCAGGTGGGCTATTTTTGGAGGCTCAATCAGTGGATCTAAGAGCTCTGATTGTCCTGAGTTTTCTATCAGGCTCTTTCCTTGAGGAAGATAAAGTGGTAGCTAGACGCCCCAGACTCACATCCCTATGAGCAATACATGAGAAAAGCAATCATTTTTTTCTACACACTAGGCAAAAAGTGACCAGAGAACACTGATCTATCCAAAGGGGCATAAGAATCCAGTATTTGAGAGTAGAATGTAGACAGATCAGCCCCACCTAATGTACCCACCATTAAGATGAGAAGGAAAGCCACCCAGGCCCAATAGGAACCACAGATGGCCACTTACACCTCCTTTCAAGAAGAGTATCCTTTGTTTATGCTGCTGTGAGTCAGTCTGGCTTTCTGCTTCTACTGCAAAAGCCACACATCCTGAATTTCAGGTAACTGCTCTCTATAACCAAGTTGTCATACCAAAAATATTACATTTTCTCTGAAACTTTTATTTCTTTCCTTTTATATATACATACATATATATTTATATACATATATGTTTATATATATACATATATATATGTATATACACATACATATATGTATGTATATATTGAGGATTGTACCCAGGGATGCTCTACCACCCCAAATCCTTTATATTTTATTTAATTTTTATTTTGAGATAGGCTATAGCTAAGTTGCCCAGGCTAGTCTCAAACTTGGAATCCTCCAGCCTCAGCCTCCTGAGTCTTTAGGATTGCAGGAATGTGCCACCATGCCTAATTTTTCTGCCATACTTGATACCTACGTTATAGTGATGCACCCTGACAAGCTCAGGTTAGAAAAATCCAACAGTATAGGCATTGTTTTGTTTTATACTAGAGACTAAATTCAGGGACACTTTACCACTGAGTCACATCCCCATCTATTTTTATTTATTTTTTATTTTGCTTATGGCCTTCCTAAGTTACTGAGGCTGGCTGTAAACTTGCAGTCTTCCCGACTCAGCCTCCCAAGTCACTGGGATTAGTCATGAACCATGATGCCCAGAAGTGCTGCACTCTACACATTTTTATGCCCTACAAGTATTTCAAGTTAAAAAGACCAGTCTATCCCAGTAAGGAAATGTCCCCAAGCACACTTCCCCAACCCACCCTGTGGTAGATAGGTCTTTAACATCTTAGAATGATGTTTAGCAGCACATGAGAAAAGGAACCAGATACAGCCCGAACATACATTTTCTGATGTCAGCTTTACCAATTATTCTGGAAAGTAGACAAGTCAGACACTCAGTTTCCATATTTCTAAAGGGAAGACTGAAATACCCACTTAACCTGCTACACAGAACTGTTGTGAAGATTAAATGAAATATCACATGTGGGAGTACTTAGTAAATATGATAAAGGGAATTAGCAATATTATCTCCAATAATTAAATTGCTTTTTATTCCCTAATCCTCATCTTAAGCACAGAAATGAATTCGTCCCAGAGTCTCAGATTTCCCTTCTGTGCTTAGAAGAGCCGTCACCTGACACTCTGTTGCAGCTTCTTGGATGTCACCTTCTCTTTTCTGAAACTGCTATTCACTCAGTTTCTCTGCTATTTGTTATGCCTCTCTCTCTCTCTCTCTCTCTCTCTCTCTCTCTCTCTTCTCTTCTCTCTCTCTCAGCTTTTCCTTTTTGTCTTTCTCTGCCCGGTTTTATTTTTTAATTGGTCATTAGCCTTCAGTGCCATCCAAGGCCCACCTTTCCTTTTCATCAGCAGGGGAAGCGCTGCTGGCCCTGGCTGGAGTGTTCAGATCTCTACTTCCCTCAGTGGCCTGAATCACTTCCATCCATTCAGAGGCACTGCCAAGGAGCTTCCCACCTGGGCCTCACCCTGGGCTTGGCGCCTTCTGAGGGTTTGATATTGTGGGGAGTCTCACTCCAGATAATTAAGAAGGTTGAGCTTCCCAGCAGTTCAGGTATTTCAGGAGCCTATTAGATTCATTAATGAATTAATACTCTGTGCTCCTTGAAAAGGAACCACTCTGATATGCTTTCCTATAGACTCATATGGTGAGTCTTTTCCTATAGACTCACCATAGTAAATCCCACCATTCCATATATGCATAAGAATGGAGTCCTAAGTAGAATAAGACATATTCTATGCTTGTACAATTATATCAAAATGAACTGTACAGTCATGTATAACTAAAAAGAACCAATTAAAAAAAAAAAAAAAAAAACCCTGTGTGAAGGGCCCAAGGCACCATCTTTAGCACAACAATTCAACACATGTGGGTCATGTTTTCGACCTTGATCAGTCCAAGGTCATTTGGACTGACCTTGGAACCAGAAGGAAGAGAAAGCAGCACAAGGCAGGCAGACAGCTTGGTAATCATAGGATTGAGCTCAAATTCTGGCTGTGCCACTCACCAGCTGTGGGACCTTCCTTCAAGTTATGTAAGTTCTCTGAGGGTCAGATGACTTGTTAATGAAATAGACACACTAACACCTTTCTCACAGCAATTTGTGAAGACAAAAATGTACGCAACAGGAAGAATCTGTTGTCATGTTTTCATTGTAAGAACTCTAAAAGTTGCTCTAAAACACCCATAAGGTTCTGATTCCCCCTCCAGAGACTCCTGATGATCCCTGCAGTTTAATGTCATGTGTTGATCTGAGGATGACACCCACCAGGTTAGCACCCTGATTGAACTCAATGTAAAAATTCTTTCTGGGGAATATCAGCATAATATGTCTGTGGCTTGGGAAATATCTCAGTTAGCAGCAAGTATCTCAGGTTTTTAAAAACACATGAGGACTCTAAAAATGATAGGTACCTCTGGAGGTAATACAGAAAAGAGTTACTTTCTGAAGCATATACCATCCAGTGTTTTTTAATGACAGGGACACATTTTGAGAAATATGTCACTGGGTGATTTCATAGAATGAAATCCTGTGAACACCATAGTGTGGATTTTTACAGACTAAGACAGCTCTGATGTCACCAAGCAATATCTTACAGAATCATCTTTATAGATATGGTCCATCACTGACTGAAATATTATTATGGAGTGCAGGACTAGTGTATTTTCCTTTAACAAATTATGGTAATTAAAATAACTGATTGGCACCTGCCAAGCCTTTGTTGCACTTCCACCATCTGTTGAAATCATCCCTTGAGGGAGGAACAATATAAAGGGCTGGTTCAACCTACCTGCTTGTCTCTTGTTCATTTGCAATGGAAATATTCATTTCCAATGAATGTGTTATTTTAGGAAATAGAACAGGATTAGGTCTCCTGTACAACCTGAGTCTTTATTCTACATTCTAATCCACCCTATTTTCTCAGCTGTGTAAAAAGAATGGGCGAGTGCTTGTGGCAATATCAATTATGCACAACTTGAAAGGGGAGGCTTTGAGGAGTGAGCATTACAGTGAACCATTGTGTTAGCACACAATTCCTGCTGTGAGTGGCCTTCTCCCTCATCCTTCTCCCTCATCTGACCGTGCCTCTTCCTACTGTAAGAGTGCATCTTTGCAGTCTGTCTGTAAATTGATCTGGACACCAGAGAAGAAAGTCACATCAAAAGAAAACAATTATTGAAATTGTGCTTCATGGAGTCTGATCAGCAGTTAAAATTGACTCTGATCAGTGTATACTCATACAATCCCAACAGGAAAAACAATCAATCAGAAACATTGATCACCATATTTTATTTTGCTCTCAAAGAAAATTAATCAATATCAACATGACAGTTCTTATACAAAATGACAACAATGCTCACCTGAATTACATATAATTTAGATCATTATTAAAATGATTCTAACAATTTTAATAAAAGAACAGTGGGCGAGAAAAACTTCAAGGAAGCAGATGCCATTCTTCAATAATATTTATGCAGAGCAAGCAATTCAAATAGTTCCCAAACTACTGAATCAATCATATAACATTTATGACAAATGTCAGGTTCGTGAGTGTGTGTCTGCACGTGAGAGAAGAAAAGATGTAATAGTAAGACAAGTTTTTGTGTTCACTATACAAATAAGGCTTGTGCCTAGATAGGATACATAATTTAAATTTAACTGTAATGACAAAGCTCATCAATAATATAGTGGATCCATAACTCACATATTCTGAATCCTAACCCAGGACACCTATATCATATTTAAAATGACACAAGTAGGAAATCAAGAGACAATATCTTAAACAGTCTTTTTGTAAGATAGACAGCAAAACCTACAAACCCCAAATATCTTTGAAACCTGAATTTAAAAATTCTTTTAAAGACATTGTAGAAATAATGGCATATAGCAGCTGTCAAGAACTTAAAAAAATTCATTCCAATAAGCAATAACAAAGACCATAGCTTCCAGACACGGTCTTCATAGGTCAGCAACTGAGAGACTATTGAAAAATGTCTAATTGGTTTACAATCTGGTTGATACAATGGCCTTGAGGTTGGGATCATTCAATTTCAATTCTGTGGTCTTTTCATTAGTGAAATTTTAAAACAATGTAAAACAAGATTGTTTCACTTCAGTGAAGATGATCTTGAAACCAGGGGAAGTCCCAGTCACCTATTTCATTGATTCCAGGGTCAGGTATGCTCTTGCTCCATTGAGTTTTAGACCATAGGCCTCCATTAATTGTGCAGCCAACATTTGTACAAGATTAAAACTGATTGACGTACATGCATGGGTCAGGCAAGCAAACTCCCTGATTGTCATGAGGCTTATAATTTTGTAGGGCAGAACAAAGCAACACACATAAACTCTACTGAGCATATTGTGAAAGAATGAGGTAACCTCACATTGGTGGCCAGAGGAGTGAATGCAAGTTTTAGAGAACAAAGAAGAAACAGGAAAGTGGAGATAGGGTAATCCTGCCCAGAGGTGAAGGGAGCCACAGCAGTGAGTATAGAGAGGGAGTTGAGGGAGGTAGGCAAGTTCCAGAGACCCACAGGAAGGCATTCAAATTACCAGGAGAGAGATGGAAACTAGAGCCAGAAAGGCTTCCTAAAAATCTCAGGCAGAGTCAAACTCAGGTTGAGTGAGTTCAAAGACACTCCTCCCTTACCCCAGGGTGAGAGGCACCTTCCCACAGTCCCCTAACTATCCAAGGGTACTAATTTATGGGAAATTAACCACAGAGAACATCTCTAACCAAATCATGAAAAAGCTGCACATACCTTCTAAACTCAAGTTAAAAAAAAATACAATACATGCCAATTTTGAAACTCCAAGCTTTATTTACTTATTTTTTAATGGTTAGATAGATGAAGGGGTGAAGGAGGAAGGAAACATTGACCAGGGTATCAAGATATCAGTATCATCATTCTCACCTCAGCATTAATAATCTTTCTGGTTTTGAGTTAATCATTTCATGTCTAAATGCCATTTATGGCCCCATCTTAGTAGGAAGAACACAGAGATTTTTTAAATACATAATTTATGTAATAATATAGTAAATGTGGCATGTGTGTATGTTTTAATCATTTTATGTATAATAAAAATTTTTACAAAATTCAATGAGACTGTGGTCCCAAGTTTCTATTTTAATCCAATAAATAGAACCACAGGTACCTTTGGATCATTTCATCTACCATGATGATATCTCTATTATGATAGCCCATGAGATGACCTTATTTTTCTTTTTAGAAGAAAAAGGTCCTACTTTAAGAAATATTTTATTCCAAAGACATGAAACTTTTTTATGCAATCAGTGAGTACCCTTTCCAGGTCAATAAATCTATACAAAGTACTATTAGGAAAACAAATGAATCTAGCTAAATATACTTTTTCAACAACTTAACAAGCATGTGTTTGTACCTATAATGTACTGTGCATAATCTTTGATCTTAAAGCTCTTAAAGGCTGGTGATACCAAGGTCAAGTTTAACCTGCAATTAGAATATGAAGAGTGCTATTAAAAATATAACATGAAACAGAGAAGAGATACCTCTTTCTGTCAAGGATGCCTCCTTCATCATTGGGAAGATGACAGAAAACAAATCCCAGCTCACAGCTACTGAGTATTTCCTATAAATGCCATCTGAAATATTTCATTTGTATTGCATTTTAGACTTTCTAGAGAAAAAGAAGTATAGAAGAGAATTGAGATTTGGGACTAGGAGTAATCCTGTTTGTATATTCAAATCCAAGGAGCATTAAATGTTGAAAGGCAAGGGGAGCTATGGATACAGGGGAAGTGGGCTCCATTTCTCTCCCACCTCTTCCAGCTACACAGATTTTGGAGCATTCATTCAGCTTCGTGTATTTATTTTCCAGGCCAAACAGCTCACATCAAGGGGATCCTGTAATCCTTCTGATTGTATTTGGGGACTGCAAAAGTAGCCCATTGGCTTTGAATTGGAGAAGTTGGTGTCTTTGCTATTGAAATGGAAACTTTGGGGTATGAAGGCAGATTTTCTTTGTGTAGGAGACCAGTAATAACACTGTGATGCAAATGTACATCTGACTAAATATCTTTTTCCTAATGCTGTTAGCATGCAAAGCAACAGGTTTATTAAACAAAAACCACATCTTTCCTTTCCATAAGTATTTAATAAAACATGAGGACTGAGCACTCTTATACATAAATACCAAGAACCCTGCATAGGTTCTAAATCCCACAGGCCACATTGGTTCCTCCCCGCAGGGCCTCTCTTCCTATCCATCCTGGAATCCCCACAGTGGGATTCAGTACAGCAGTAATTGGGGTGTCCCCAAGGAAGAGTTTGGAGTTTTCAGGACTAAGTTCTTTGGTTGTTTTCCTCTGAAGCATCTGGTAGTTGTGATTTCTAGTATATGATATGGAAGTTCTCATTCCACATTGGATTCCATTCCATGAATTTTTTAAAAATTCTGTTTTGCATGCTCAACAATGCTTCTCAGTTGTCTTCTTTAGTGTAAGACAACATATGGTTTAAAAAAGTACTTTATCCTTCTCAAAAAAATAAAAAAGAAAGAAAAGAAAACAGTCCAGCCTCAGGTTTTCACCTGCTAAATGGGAAAGATGATCACTACCCCCATAAGATTGGCAGCATGAAGAACAAACAAGACACAGGTACATGCAAAGTGTTTACAATCACATCTTCACCACAGTAAGTGCCCATAAATCCATAAATGTCACCTGCTATTACTTTAATAACCCACAGGTAGACATTATCACAGACTTTACATATGAAGAAAGCGAGTCTTAAGGAGGATTAGTTACTTGCCCAAAGAGAAGAAATGGGCTAATTCCAGAGCTTTAAGACTTCAGTGTCAAGAACCATCCATGAACTAACTGTGCATGGACCAAACCGGCATTATAGCATTGAATAGGAAAATCTGGTATCTGGGAACTTCCAGTGGCATTCCTGCTGGTGAGACTCCCCAGATACATCTGAGCTCCTATTCAGCTCTGTCAGGTTCCACACAGCACAGGAGATGGGATGACCTGCTGCAGCCACAAAGCCACACAGCCTCTCAGAGATGGGTGTGGCTTGCCAAGATGGCAATCAACCTGTTGACTGCAAGGCACCATGAAGTAAGATTCCACCTGCTGAAAGCTTATCCCTGCCTTTGATGCTCTCCCTTAAACAAAGAATCAGAGCCATTTTTTAACTGTTCTGTTCCAGCTCCTATCAGGGCTGGAGAACCTATCAGGTACTCTGCTTTTAAAACCTATTCTTTGACTCTGCCTCTTATTTCTTCACTAATTACTTCAGACTATATTTTTATCAGGTGACTTATCCCCTCTTGAGCAGGAAAAATTACCCTGGCAAGGTGCTGGCCACCTCAAGATACTTCAGTATTGATTGTGTCATTTTAAATATTGCAATATACTAAGTAGAAAAAAATGTTAAGTGTAACAAAATAGTATTTAATTTTACATTAAGTATTATTTGCTACTCCCTATATATTACATTATCTATTATTTATAGTATATGTTTATATGTAATTTATATTATCTTATGTTTCATTTATAGTATGTTTTGTTTATATACTTTAAATTACTTTATGTTCTATTATATTTATGCTGTACTCAGTATCCAATGATGGTGTTTTACTTGCAAGTTAAAGCACTGTGTATTTGAAATTCATAATCTAATTCCACCTTCGGAAGTTAGGGGCGAAATGGTAGCAGGAACTCCTTCTTTAATTATTTCATTCAGCAAATGTGCATTAAACATCACCAGGCAACAATATAGAAGCAAAGGAGATTCAAAACTGACAAAATAAGTAAACAAAATAAAAATGCAAGAGGTCCCTGCCTTCTGGGGAATGACTTTCTGGTGGGAGAGAAAAAAGAAAACAATTCATTATGTGTAAGGGCTAATTTGAATTGTCAATTTGATTGGATTAAGAGATGCCAAGGATTAAGAGGATTATGGGTATGTTGATGATGAGGGGTGTGTCTAGAAATGATTGGCATGTGGAATAGCCAACTGAAATGGAGACTCTCCTTAAGCGTGAGCAGCACTGTCCAATAGGATGATGGCTTGGATGGAATAAAAATTGGAAGAACAAGGAAGCAACAGTAGATGCAAGCTCCATTCCTCTTCAAAGGGTTATTGATTGCTGCCACGATTGTGTGGGGATATGGACTCTTGTTTCTTCACTCTTCCAAAATGGACTCTACCAGTAATTCTCCAGGAGCCTTTGGTCTTGCACTAGGGTAGCACCTTGATCCCTCTTGTTGGGGCTTCAGCCTCTTGGACTGTGCAGCTACTGGTTCTTCCAGCTCTCCAGCCTGCAAACGGCCATTGTGGACTACAGCTTCTGGTTGCATAAGCCAACCTAAGAAGTCCCCTTTTTATAATTATATTTCCTGTTGATTCTGTTCTTCTGGAGAACCCTGACTAATACATTATGACTCAACAAGGTCACTACCAAGGTCAGTGTGGGGTCTTCCAAGGAAGCTCTTAGTCTTGCTGGAGAAGTCCAGGGAAGCAGCCTGGGGAGTCTTCTGGACTCTGACTGGATGGTTCATTTAGCCTGTGTCTACTGGCTGCCTGTCACATACCTGGCCCTTGTTGAGGTCCTGGAAATACCCACGTGGCCTCTGCTTTCCTTTAGGCAACTCACATTCTCTGCAAACTCCCCCAGGGAAGAGCTATTCAGCTCCTATTTAGGGAAGGTTCTAGAAGAACAGAGGCTGTTTACCTCATCTCACAGTCTACTCTCATTCACACTTAATTTAATTAGAAATAGTTTAAGTCGAACTTCAGTGGAGCAAATCAACAAAACAACCTGGAAAACTCCACTTGTTAATAGGGTAGATTTAGGTCCATGTTTTCTAGCACAGTAAACACGAGTCTAAATGCTCCCTAATTAGAGAGTGTGAAGCCAGCAGAGAATACCAAGTTCCCCTTAAAGTGCTGTGGGGTGAGCCCAGCACTCGGGATGCTCAGAGCAAATCACATCAGAAATTCAACGCCATGCCCCAAGCATTCCAGCTTACTCTGTATGCGGTTGTGTAGTACATCTACTTTTTTTTTTTTTTTTTTTTGCATTTTCTATTTATATCTTTAATTAGGATTCTGAAAATTTTATCATTTGCCTTTGCCTCAGCTCACTCAGTTCATGATTCCAAAATTCTTCACCTGTCTCACTAAACTAATGAGGAACTCTGATTTTCTTATTGTAACAACATCCTACGAAAAAGCACAAGTATCCGAAGATATTGGTGCATAAGAGATAACGTAGAGAAAGTATTTTAATATATAACCATAACACCTTCCTTAAACATTTTTGGCTAACAGAGCTTTGCCTCACAGAATTAGAAAGGCATTCTTTCAAGGACAGGATTAAGATTGATCAGGTTTCCTTTGTGTTCTCTTTATTTGGAGAAATTGAACCAATTCAGTCTAAGTCACTTAAATTCAGAGTCTTGATTGCCTAATTTATAAGTTCAGCCATCCTGCCGGCTTCCTTGGGTTAAATGGGGAGTCTAGTAACATGAGATAGTATTTGGAAAACTTCAGGAAAAACATAAATTATTATCATGTCACTTCAATGTATAGGTCCCTGATATTTTGCTGCCAGTCACTTTTGAAGCAGAAGGATATAGGAGGCAAAACATGGGTCTTAGAAAGACAAGACACAGGAGAAATTGAGTTTTAATCTGGGTGTATCACTAACTGGCTGACTGACCTCAGAATATGCATGTGATATTCTTGAAACTTTTATACCTATTTGTAAGAGAATCTGACTATCCCTTCTCGCTGATCGGAATCAATGTTTCAATGATCATTTGTGACTTCAATTAACATTTGCTGAGCATTTCACGTTTTAGCACAGTACTGATCAGTACTGAGCGTGGTAGGAAAAGCTGGAAAAACTTGTCTATCTGGCTGCTATTATGAAATACATAGATGGGTAGATTATAAATAAAATGAGCATATTCCTCACAGTTTAGAGACCAGGTAGTGTAAGACCAAGGCGCTAACAGGTACAGCGTCTTGGGAGGCCTCAATTCTGGGTTCACAGAATGGAGCCTTCTGTGTCCCCACATGACAGAGGTGAGGCAGCTCTCTATGTCCTCAGACTCTCCTAGCCTCATCAGCATCTAATGACCCCATGTCCCAACACCACCACATTGGTGTTAGCCTTCAACGTTTGAATTATTTGGTGTGGCGCGAAACAAAACACACAGATCATAGCAAAAATCATACACCAAAAGCTGACAAGAGTCAAGATAACATTACTAATCAACCAGGCAATAAACACAAGGCAATATTTGAGAAAATATATTAGTCTGGGGCCTCGGTATGGAAACAAAATTGGGTATGAAGAGAACTGACTTCCAAGTAAAAACTAGCTGTGCCGCCATAAGCAAGTCACTTAACCTCTCTGGGCCTCAATTTCCTGACCTTTAAAATGAAGTTTCGGGGTCATGTCATCTCCAGGGTCCTTTCTATTTCCTCTAATGTAATGACTGAATACTTGCTCTGTGCAAAGCCTTGAGAAGATGAAAGAACCCTATGACACAGTTAGAGCCATAAGGGCAGTGACCACACAGCACCTGCTATGCCTGGTGCTTCTCAGGAACTATTAATAGTTCCAAAAGCACTGTCCCTTCCCCATTTCACTCTCTGGCATGTTCTAGCTGGTGGACCACCTCTCATCCCAGCAATCAGGCACACCCTCACAGACATTCAGGCCGACAGGAAGATAACACAGGCTCAAGCCAGGACACAGCTCCTCCTGGACCTCAGGCATAGGAGAACTAGCGACCCCTTTGCTTGATCAGCTAAGGCTTCCTGGAGGAGTTGAGGCCAGATTTAAACACAGAAGATGTCATAGCAAAATGAGGGGATTCAGTACAACTTATTATCTTCCACTTCAAATTGCTCCTCGGGTCAGATAAAAGGCATTTGGGTCACTACGAAGTTGCATCATCGGATGTGTGGAAGGTGCTTATTTTCTCATCTCGCAGCTCTTCTGCCATCAAGGCCATATTCCACTTCATCATCTGCCAGTCTACCCTGGCCTTCCCTGAGGGCTTATGACCCCAAATGCTTAACTACAGCACAGGCATCAAGAAAGACAAAGGTGTGGCCTGTTCTGTGCGGATCTAGGAAATCTCCGCTTACATGATGTCAAGACTCTTCTGCGCTCCGCTCTAGACAGGGAATTCATTTTGCTTTACGTGTTCTCTTTGGACCATGTCAGTCATCTCTAACCTCACTAGACTGACTTCAAGCCATATTATGAGCTACCGTGCTGAGCTTGACAAATCTTGGGTTTCCAAAAGAGGCCCTTCTTCCCCAAAATGGACATTGCCATGTGGATATCTTTCTCTCCCTAGACCCCTGAGGTTGGTCTCCCCAAGACAATGGATACAGTATTTCTTCCATCCTATTGTGATTAGCTATTCAAATGTGTATCTGCCTTGAGAGCTTGGACAATGTCTCAATCAATGTTTGATCATCAGGGTTTTCTCTGGTACCTGACAATGCCCATTAAATCCTGTTGAATTGATATGACCATCACTTTTTATTTCCTGTTCTAATATTTGCCCCCTGCCAACTCATATTTTTCCTTCACAGATGATAGATAGATACTGCTAGGATTTCAAAGGTTTAAGCACTGTCTTTAAGCAATCGGCAGGATGCTTACCCTGCTGAACAGAGAATGATCGGTTATCAGAATCAAGCTCATCCAGAGTGGGGAGAATCACTGTGGCATCCCCCTTCCCCACTTTCCCGGCACCAGCCTCTACGAGAGCTCTCAGTGCCTGACCTTGCCTCTTTCCGCTCGCTCTCCTGCCAGTGACTGTGGACTGACCTCCGTTAGCTTTTCCCCCATCTGCTCTACAGAATCACTCTGGCGTTCTATTTTCATCTTTGCTTTCCAGCGTCTAAACCACTGAAGCTGTGACCTTTTGAGCAAATGTAGCAATGGCATCAGAGCATCCTCTGATTGAAAAATCAAAACGGAGCCCATACATGGTATAATTATTCTGAGTGCGCGGGAGTGGCGTCTGTACTTGTGGAAGGCAGATAATTGGATTTCAGATTACTGTTAAAAATATGCACATTCCACCTGAGCCCCAGCAGCTTATTTTTTTTCTCAGGACCCCAGAGAAACTTAAATTTCACTTCATCTGCAGGATCTCATCCATTCACATTTGGCTGCTAGGTTCTGCCTATTCCTGAAGTCTCCAGTCCACCCTTTATTTTTGTCTTTCCAGAACTCTCTGCATTGCCTCGTGCTGGCCACGATTCTAATTCACCTGGGCAGTGGGTCCTCAAATATCTTCTAGTCTTTTCCCCTTTCCCCCTCATGCTCCACATAGTTACCCAAATTACCATTAAAAAAATCTAGTTGAACTTTCCTTTCAAACATTGTCAATGAGGCCTCCTAGACCAAATGATTTCTTTTGAAATTTATATGAATTACCAACATTAACAACTCAGGAGATTTCCATTAAAATGGGATTTCTGACTAACACTGGCAATGCTAGACCACCATTCCCACCTGGGCTCAGCAGCTCTAATCAGCAGCTGCCCTACTGTGGCTGGGGGCAGAGCATTTTCATTTTTAAAAATTTTTTTGGGGGGGTACCAGGGATTGAACTCAGGAGCACTTGACCATTGAGCCACATCCCCAGCCATCCTTTGTATTTTATTTAGAGACAGGGTCTTATTGAGCTGCCCAGTGCCTCGCCATTGCTGAGGGTGGCTTTCAACTTTCAATCCTCCTGTCTCAGCCTCCCAAGCAATTGGGATTAGGGGCATGCACCACCATGCCCTGTGGGAGCCAGACATTTTCTACAGTGCAGATTCCTCACCAAAGGAGCTCATTCATTTACAGCCTGGCTGGGGACAGGGTGCATTTGTGACTCCTGTACCAAATATCTAATTGGATGTAGGGATGTCAGCATCATAAGGAGATTAGAGCTATATTTGAGGGGTTACCCTAAATAAGCATCAAATTTGTTTTGGGATTCCTAAAGGAAGACAGGAAATTATGAAATGTTAGTTAAAATCTTACTGGCTTTTGTCGTCATCTCACTTCTACATTTGGGTATTGGAGTATAATGGGGGAACCAAAAAGGCAAATGGCTAGGAAAAATACTAAATTTCCTGATACCTGTGAGAAAAACTTTTCTTATCCTGTTCTAGACTGATTACTAGCATTGGGGGGAAAAAAGAAAGGATCTTAGATTTCTCTAAACTAAAATTGAACTTAAAACTCCAGTGGCCCAATTTCTGCTTCATTTCATTTCCTAACTCTCCATAGAATTTAAGCAAAAAATATGGTTATGCAATGAAGAACTTAACTCAAAAGATTGGTTGAAATAGTATTATAAAAATTTTAGAAGCACATTGGCATTTTAAAATGTAGCTTGTAACCAGATAATATCAAAATAAAGCTAAAAGCAAGCTAATCATTTATCATTGTGTATTGTGTGCATTTTTTCTATTAACATTCTTTCCAAGCAAATTTTTAATTCAGCTTCAAAATTTTCCCATAAATCAGAATCAATTCATTTTCCTCCCTGCACAGTTTGCAATATCCTACTGATAACAGTTTTAAGATGACACATGTGCCTACAATTATAGTAGCTTATAAATGAAACTAGAGTACTTAAGCCACACTTAGAAGGTATTAGCTATTTTCAGTTATTAAAGCAAAATTTAGCAAATACAGAAATTTTATAAAAACAAACATTATGCTATAATATAACTGTGTAGGAGTTGAAGAGAAATAGAATTACAGAAGATGATGCAGTTTCTTATAACCAATGTTCAAAGCAACACCAAACATATAGAAGCAACTAGACATCACTTCTTTTGGAGAAAGGAACCTCATTGACATAGGGTAAAAGACCAAAAGAGCATGTATGAGAAACATATATCAACCATTTTCTGGCAAACTGCTACTAAAATAGTTACTCCTGTATGCATTTGGCAAGGGACGGGAAATTTCTTCAGTTTTTTGTGCCAGAAGAGGGCCAAAAGAGACAGAATTTGCTCACCTTTGCCACTAGCCTGCAACACCCCTTAAGAACCACTGTCTCCCACTTTAAGTTAGTTCCTTCTATGGTGTGAGACCACAACCAGTAGAAACAGGGCTTCCATTGACCTAAGGAGTTATCTCAAGAGCTTTACTTCTGTAACTAGAGAGCAGAGCTAGCAATTTGTATCTGAAAGGTGTTTAGGATATTGATTCAAATGGGTCATGCATCAAACATAATCAAATAGAAAATTCATGTTTTAAAGATTGAGGATAGCTTTAACAAGAACTTAGAAGGGAAACAGGCATGGTGGCCTTCCCAGTAATCCCAGCCACTCAGGAGATGGAGGCAGGAGAATCACAAGTTCAAGGCCAGCCTGGGCAACTTATCAGACTCCCTCAAAATAAAATTAAAATTTAAAATATTTGGAATGTAGATCAGTAGTAGAGTGCTTACCTAGTATGTACAAGACCCTGGGTTCAATTTCCTGTAACACGCGCACACACACACACACACACACACAACACACACACACAAACACGCAAAATGATAATTTAGAAGAGTTTTCAATGGTTCATGTTTGAGATAACTATAATTTCAAATAAGTTATTGATTTATTGTTCTATTTTTTGACAAAAGACTATAATTTGGAACAACAAAATTTCAATTTTTCCAGGATCTCTTAAGCATATTTAAGTTAACTGGATTACCACATATATTTTCAGATTTCTACTAATGAGAAAAAAATCAGATAAATTTTTCTGTTGGTTTTTATTTATATTTTTTACCCTATGCATTTTTTTTAATTTGTTCTAAAATTTTTCAGTTCCCCAAAAGACTCAGGTCTTAGAACAGATGTGACATGTGTGATTGAAATCACACATATAACCCACATGGAAAGACAGATACAGACACAGACACGGATATGGCTCTGATAATCCACTAGGATCACAGTCTACTTTGCTAAATCTTGAAACTGATTAATTTCCTCCCTGAATAGAGAATTGTGATGTTCTTTCTTATCCCCAAAGCTGCCTGTTCCTCCCACCCAGCCAACTGCCACCTCATTCTTACAACTCTCAGTACCACAAATGACTACGATATTTTTCCAGAGCAGAACAAACTGTTCAAGAATATCAAAATTAGGACAGATGTTAGATGTGCATAAATATTAAAGATTGAATATTTTGTCATCAATTATTGAAGTTGTAAAATCCTAGAATCTATCTTGTCCCCTGAATAGTTAGTTACACATACTAATTCTAGCAATGTATTTCCAATGTTACAAAGTTTATTTCCATAAAGATTATTTTCTCATAATTACAGAATGGGCTTCATCTTGGCAAAATGCACTGGTTTCAAAGGATGTCTGGTTTTATGTGAACTTGATACCATAGCTCAAATTCAAGTTAAATAAAACTTTGGAGTCATCCTTGACTCCTCTTTTCATCATTTTACATCCAATCCATTAGCAAATTTCTTCCACTCAACCTTTAAAATATGCCCAGAATCTGCTTTTACTGCCTACTCTATAATCCAGTCCAGAGCCTCCATCTTGTGCCAGGACTCTCCCAGTGGCCTCCAAGAGTCCTCCTTCTCCAATCCCTGGTGGCCACACAGAAGCCCAAGTGGTCTTTTAAAACCACAGGTCAGATCACACCACTCTACTACTTAAGGATCTCTGTGCCAGCCCCAATTTCACTCAGAACCAAACCCCACTTTTGCCCTGGCAAACTTCATCTGGCCTCTGCCCATCAGTCCTCTTGGTCCTCACGGCCCCATCCTCCACCCAAACCTCACTGATCACCTGCGGCTCCTTGAATACCTCCTGGCACAACCCCGCCTCCCAGCAGCTTTCATCTTTTCGTCCCTCTGCTGAAACATCTCCTCCACCAGAAGAATCCTGCATTGTACCTTGTGTCACTCCCAGCCAAAATGTCACCTCATCTTCACAGACCCTCTGACCACCTGATCCAATCCAGCACCTCCACTGTCACCCTCTGGGGAGTTTGGCTACCTTATTGTGCATCTTAGAAAACTTTCAGCATCTCTAAAAGTTATCATGGGTAGTATGCGTACCAGACAGGGAATATATACACGGAACAGACACAAAAGAGACCCCATCAATTCATTCAACAAGTACAGTGCTGAGTTAACCCTTTGTGTCAGACGCAGTCCTAGACACAATAGAGCTAAAGATAAAACACAATCTCTGCCCTAAGGGACCTTGAATTCCAATCAAGACAGATAAGGATAAGCAAATGGTGGTAAATGCTATGAAGATAAAAAGGCAGGAAGCAGGAACAGTAAAACTGATGGGGCAGAAGAGGAGTGGATGGAATAGTAGTAGAGGAAGGAACATGTGGTGAAAAGAAAGAAAAGAGGAAGAGGACAAGATGGGCCAGCCTAGGTCCTTTTATAACAGCCTTGATGAAAACCACCAAGAGGGTCACACAAGGAAACAGCGCGTGCCCCCAGTGACCTAAGGACCTACCACTAGGCCCCACCTCCCAAAGGTCACACCACCTCCCAGCAGTGCCAGCTGGAGACCCAGCCTCTAATCACAATAGGCCTCTGGGGGACACAAGACACATTCAAACCCCCAGCACCCGGTTACTAATCTTCAGCTTACTTTCTTACTATGAGGCATGTTTAAATTATTTAAATTTATGCTGCGTCTTACTTTTTATAAATAATGCTGCAATCTAGCCTATGCAAACCAAAATGTTCTGATACGTCTGTAAGGTAAGGCACACACAGTAAGGAATCAAGAATTCTTTAATATCAAGGATGTTCAACCAGAGCACTCCGTTCTATTTTGGGCACACAGTGATGCAAACATGCTTCTCCATAACAACCAGGTTGACTAGGAGAATTGTATTTGTGTGTCTGAGCTGGAACAAAACTACCTTGGATGTGGTGACACCCCATATGAACAAGTAATGTGATGTTCTTCATTTATGGGTCTAACACCAACTCGACCAGCCTGGAAATCCCAGGCTTTCTGCAGTTAATATGTCTGCCATATATACCCCTGGACGGGATGCCAGGTAACAGAAGGATTAGGTGTAGTAATGTTTTCAGTAGACCCCCTGGTCTAGAGACATTTACCTCTCTCTCTCTCTCCCATCTCTACTTTAATCCACATCTGGTGTTGGGTAAAGGTTGCCATGGTTAGAATCCAGATTTATCTAAAAGTGGTTCCTAGAATCCCTGAGGCTGAGCACCAAGTCCCTACAGCAAGGATCCAAAGTCCCAAGAAGACAGGCTGACACAAGCAATTTTAATTAACTTCCAATGAGAGACAAGAGAGAAAGAAGGCTGGCTAGTGAGCATAAATTCAGAAAAGTTGGATTTTCTACAGGTTGCACACAGAAGATTCTACTAAATATGAGAATGAGCAGCTCAGCTCAGCATATTCCACAGCCTAATTATTTATGCACTCATAGGTGATATTGGAAAAAAATAGATAACTGAAGTTTTTAAAAAAAATAACAAAAAAAAACACCATTTAGTGATAGAATCTTTTTTTTATTCGAAGTTGTAACAGTAGAATACATTGCAATTCGTAACACACATATAGAGTACATTTTTACATATCACTGTTTGTATACAAAATATATTCTTACTATTCATGTCTTCATACATGCACTTAGGGTAATGATATCCATCTCATTCTACCATCTTTTTTTTTTTCCTTTATACCCCCCTTGCCCCCTCCCATAGAATCGTACATGCAATCCCAAGGAACTATAAAGGGAAATTCCTCCCTTTTTCTCCCTCTCTCCCCCTGCTCTATCATGGTTCCAGAATTAAAGAAAAATTAAAGCCACACATAAAAGAAGCACTCATTCATGAGAAGAAAGTTAAAAAAAAAAAAAAAAAAAGTCTGAAGTAACTAGTGGCTTTCTTTTCAGGATAATGATTCATCTGTTGACTTCTGAAAGGTACATCTCTACAAGAAACAATGAATAATTCAATCATTTAATAATTTATTAACCTATTTAGAGACACAATCACTTACTATGTGTTATCATTTCCATCATCAACAAAAATAAAGAGAATAAAGGAAAGACAGAGGGAAGCAGGGAGGGAGAGAAGGGTGAAAGGAAAAGAGAGAGGAAGGGAAAAAAGCAAAAAAGAAGTAGAAAGTCCCAAGGAAAATCAGACCAACCTCAAAATCACAAGTATGGATTTCCAAATTTCACATAAAATATGACAAATGAAACAGGAAAAAAAAACAAGGAAGGTTTCAATCACACACTTCTCAAAAACCAGTAAGCATCAATCTACAAAGTGACCTTGACAAAGTTAATTTAAAAAAAAAAAAAATCCCAGGACAAAAATAAATAGCATGAGACTAGAAGAGTTGTTTCTGAAATGATCACCCCAGCTGCATTGTGGTTTTAAATAAAGCTTGCAGAGTTACATTCCTAAGGCTTGGTAATTGAAATAATTTGCTTTTCTACATGTATAAATACATACAGTTAATCAGCAGCTTAAGTTGAAATTTATACAAATTCCATGAACTGAGACTTTGTTTGCGAATCATCTGTGGATTCAGGCAATTCATAGCAAGTTCTCTCTATTTGCACAACTAATTGAAATCTGTTATGGAAAACTGCCTTTTCCCTGGTTCCCTGAGGGGGACCAGGGTCAAGCCCCCACACCTCCACACCCGATGTTTATTTAGGGGAAGAAGCAGGGAGCAGCTCCACCATCATCAATAAGTCTGTTGTTCTTTATCATAACATCATTATGGTGCTGCTATCCCAGACAGGGCATGTCTAACTGTGAAGAGGATGAACTAGGAAAGTCACTAATCTCTGTTGCACAGACACACACTTAAAAGAATGGCCACATGCACAATTAACAGGAGATAGAAGCAAGGGTCAGAGAAATGCAAAAGGAAAACCAAGTTCAGACAACACTGACCCTATCCATGTACAACAATAATCACCACAAAAGTACTTTGCCCAGAAATAGAGGTGAGACTGCATTTATGTTTCAGAAAAAGAGTAAAATTCCCAATCTAATTCCATGCTTCTGAATCTAATTCCATTCTGAATAAACTCCACAGCTCAGCCTGGAATTCCTTCTTTACAGTGCTCTTAACTTCACTCTAATGTTAACCTGTATCAGTCATCTTTTTCTTCCTTGTCAGATTATATTAAAAACTGTAATCTCAAACTCAGTCTACCGGGATGTGCTGCAAATAACAGATGCAACAAGTTGTTGCATGGAATGGAACAAATTCAGTGCTGCAAACTGTAGCTGGGGTGTGTTTAAATAATGCACTAATCTGGAAGCAGAAATGGATCTTACCTTTCATTAAAATTTCTACCAGGGCTGAGGGTATGCACAAGAAGTCATGCTAACTTCCATCTCATAAATACTTGAAATAAATCACAAGAATCAGAGTTAATCTGCAAAGTCTCTACCACTGTGTTCTGTGTCTCTAGAATTTAAAATGTACACATTGCTTAGTTTCTACAGCAGACCGATGCCAGGCTTCCATTTGGCCCCAAGAGACCATGCCCGTTAGGTCAGCAGGGACCACTAGGGTGGTTGATGAAGCCAGCAGCTGAGCTTGCTCAAGACAGAGTGAGCCAAGGCTCTGGAGGGTCCCCGGGCACAACTGCAACATGGCACAATGGCTCTCGCGACATCAAGAGAGTGAGTAGGAATACCCTGAATGGCAGGAACCAGTCATAGAAATCACTCACATCTGATGACAGAGGCCTGTGAAATGAATTTTTCATCCGAATCAATCTTGTTAATATTTTAAAGCAATGTTTTCTTCACTGTGAGGCAAAGGAAGAAAAACATCCATACCTGCTAATAATGTACAGAGATGTCTACATTTTTAAATGATCAAATAATCATCACAGAGCCTTCCAAATCATTCTCCATAAACAGCTCACCTTATATTTTCTTCCAATAGCCTTTGATTTTCAGTCATCTTTCACGCTTAATAGAAGATAAGCATGAAATCCTAGATTTAACCAAAAATGTCTTCCTACCTAGAAGTCTTGAGCTCACAGGGAAGGGGACAGTAAGTTTTTTCAATCTCTGATTCCTGTAGATAACGTCTCTAGGTGAATTCGGACTTGAGCTCCTAAAGGATCATCCTGCATCATCCTGACCACTGCTGCCAAAGCAGAAAAGAGGTTTTCTTAAAAGTTCAGGGCTTATTTCACTTAGCATGATATTCTTCAGCTCCAACCATTTACTGGCAAATGCCATAATTTCACTCTTCTTTAAAGCCCGAGTAATATTCCATTGAGTATATATACCACATTTTCTTTATCCATTCATCTATTGAGGGACACCAAGTTTGGTTCCATAGTCTAGCTATTGTGAATTGAGCTGCTATCAACATTGATGAGGCTGGGGAAAAATAGTGTTACCTTAGATTAGGTAGAGGGAATTGATTGGAGGGGAGGGAGGGGATGTAGGGATGGGAAAGACAGTGGAATGAAACAGGCATTATTACTTTATGTATATATGTGACTCCATGACCAATATGATTCTGCAACATGTACACTTAGAAAAATGAGAAATTATATCCCATCTATGTATGATATATCAAAGTACATAAAATGCATTCTACTGTCATGTATAACTAATTAAAACAGATTTTAAATTTTTTTAAAAAATTCAGGGCTTGCTGATCATGGTGGCACATGCTTATGACCCCAGAAGATCAGGAGGCTGAGGCGGGAAAAACGTAGTTTTGAAGTCAGCCTCAGCAACTTAGAGAGGCTGTAAGCAACCCAGTGAGACCCTGTCTCAATATTTAAAAGTAAAATAAAAAGGCTGGGGATGTGGCTCTGTGGTAAAGTGCTCTTGGGTTAAATCCCTGGGACCAAAAATGAAAAAAAAAAAAAAAAAAGAAAAGAAAAGAAAAAAGAAAACGAAAAAGTCCCATCTGACTGTTTTCAAGCCCTGAACTATCAAAACTATTTCCCAATAACCAGAAGTCATTTAATCTAGAGCCATATATAGGCTTGGAGTGAACCCTCATGGGATTAATTATATCCTAGTGAAGGCACCTTGGTCAAAAGACCTCACTTTTGATGATAAAGAACCTCCGGCTTCATCATCATTGAAAAGGAAGTAAGAATAGCAGCAAATTCCTAGGGATGCTTTAAAGATCTGGTGTGAAATAGCACAAGGCTCACAGGCACACCGTAAGTCCTAAACATTATCACTGAATCTGTTTCTTCAAGGAAACACAAACATGCTGAGATCTTTAAAAAGAAGTAACTATTGATAGGAGCCTAATGAGAATCCTTCTTGAAGCACATTCTAGGGAGCACAGTGTGGAAAACACCTACAGAGGCAGGTGGTCCAGAGCTTGGCTGACCTCATATCATGCCCCAGAACAAAGTGCCACAAAGAAAATAGATCCAAGCCACCTGGGACCCATCCTTCTTTGTCCAGATATTTGTACAACAGGCTACCACAAAAGGATTACTTGTTAAAATGTGCTTGTTGGGAGAACAAGAGCCCAAAATAAATCTGTGGAGAAGTAATTCTTCCTCAAATCACTCCAACCCAGTCACCTCAGCATCCCCAGACATGCCAATCTTCTGGGGCCATGGTTTTCTTTAATATCAAGCAAACTGACCTCAGTCTCCACCCTGGCTGTCTGGGGAGCCCAGCAGGGCTGCTCTGGTTTCCCAGCATTCCTGGGGAAGAGAGTTGTATGTTCCTGTCGTGCCCACCCAAGTCTCCCTGCCAGCTACATCCTCATTGACCTGGTCACCACCTGTGTACATCCTGTGGCCCTGGGGTTCAGCCTTACAGCAGACAGCTCTCTCCCTCTTTCACTCCCCAGAGCAAAACCTCCTCCCTGTGGCCCCTAGAAGGTTAGGACCGACGGGGTAAAATCCAAGCCAAAAAATATCTAAATTGTATTTTTGACACATTTAAGCTTCTGGCCTTCCCTCCTTCAGTATATATGTTTTCATACTACTCATTCTCTTCCTAGGTCTTAGTCTGAAATATTGGGTCATTAGCCTTGAAAAAAAACCCTTCCAGTCCCCAATTTCCTCTCAAATTCCCGGGACCCCAATTTTTCTCTCCATTAACAAATGTTGCTATTCTGTAGGAACCACAGACCTAAATGTCTACAGGACCTATACTTCTGTCTCTCTCCCTGCCCTCCTTTATCACTCACGTGCACACACCACAAAAATGATGCCTGGTTTAAGGCAACAGTGATTGTTCCAGAAAGAACAAGCCAGTCTAAAGGTCTTTAAACTAAAGATAAAATGCAGGGATATACTATTATAACACATTAGTGACTTCATAGCCAGTTCTGGGTTCCAACAAGGCCTGCCATGCTCCAGCTGTGTGTCTTAGGAAACATGAAGATCTTGGAAACCTAAATCATCTCCATATCTGTAAGAGCAGTGACCACATTTCCTGTTTATTAAAAGGATTAAATGAAATGAGTCATATAAAACAATTAGTACACTGTGTGGATCAAAGTAAGCATTTGTAAAAATAAATAATATCTACCTGATGAAAGAAAAAGGAATAAAAGGGAAAAAAAAAAAAAGATGAAAAAAAACATGGGTGACAAAATTTCTCTCCTTGATCAACTTGATTCAGGCTCCTCTGAGCTCCATTAGGGCTTATTCTTGGGACATTTCCTTCAAGCCCAGCTTTAGCAAGATTCCTCTCTAGTTGGTTTAGCCAAAATTCCTCACCCCAAGTATCTGATCAAATTCCTCATCCCTGTCCATCCCCCAGGTGATATCTGATCACCTTGGCCTGTCTTTAGGAAGAATCCTATTAAATGGGTTTAGCCAGACTCTCCCCTTATCCTAAGGTGCCTTAGCAATTTTCCATTCCCTGGCCTCCTCTTCTACATTCTGCTCTTTGGTTCTAAACATCCACTTTCCCTTGCTGTATTTGATGTTGAGTCCAATCTCTCCCCTACTGCAAAACCCCATTCAGTGGTCCTTTTACTCACCATCCTGAACAAACTCTGCCTTACTGTCTTAACAAGTGTCGGAATAAATTTTTCTTTTACAAAGAGAAGGAGAAAAAGCAATGGGAAACGATGGTGCCTTGTCCCCTGAGCAGAACAGAAGGAATGGGGCTCAGCTGCCCTCTTGGCTATGATTTCTTGCCCTCGGTTAAGTAAGCAGCCAGCAGATCCTGACTATGAAGGGCTGCTGTTCAGTTAGCAACCATAAGGTCATACCACAAGTTGAGCTGTTTCCACAATGCTTCAGAGCCACTGTCCTAGCCCCCAAGAATAAAATCCTTTCTAGCTCACTTACTTCATCCGCCCCTCCCAAGACCCTGACACCTTCTCACGATTAGAGGTGAAAGCCTGGCATGCCTCCCACCTGCTCGGGCTACTGGGCGCTACTGCAGCACTGTGGGCCACCACCATCTCTGCCCTGCAGGGCTTGAGCACTGTCATTATCTCCCTATGGGGGCCAGTGTGGCCCAAGGTCACAGAGAAGCAGTGGCCTCTTACCACTGCAGGCCTGAATATGCTCTTGCTTCATTCCAGGTTATGGACAGAACAGTGACCCCCAAAGCCTAGTGACCCCCAAATGAGATATGTTTATGCCACAGAACAAGGAAGAAGGGAGGCAGAGAGAAAGGGAAATTCAGAAAGCATATGACAAAAGTTACCTTAATAAGGAACAGACAATGGGTTCAATTATTATGTCTCAAAGAATATGTATAAACCATAATACCTAGGGTTCTAATTCATTTTGTCAAGATGGGTACTCCTGAGATATACCAGAAAACATCTTTCAAGATTTGTTAAAATTGACCTGGCATGGTGGCTCAAACCTGTAATCCCAGCAGCTCGGGAGACTGAGGCAGGAGGATCTCAAGTTCAAAACCAGACTCAGCAATTTAACGAGGCCCTAAGAAACTCAGGGAGACCCTGTATCTAAACAAAATATTAAAAAGCAGCAGGAGATATGGCTCAGTGGTTAAGCACCCCTAGGTTCAACCCCCAGTACCAAAAAAATAAAAAAAAAAAGAGAGAGAAAGAGAGATTTGAGATTTGTTAAAATTGTTCTGAGGATTTAAAACTTATTTAAAACTTAATTATTCCTCCCTAAGTAAGGGACAAATATGTCAACTTTTTTCTATGAAGCTAGTATAGAGCAGGCTCCTGTAACTGTCACAGATAGAAAATGTAAGCTTACTCTTCACTTTACAATTGTTTCTTAGATTCCACTTGCAGATGGTCTGGAATTTCAAACCAAGTCATTCATGATTTCAAATATGCTCTATTAGCTCCAACATTCACGTGGAGTTCAAAGACATCATTAGGGAAGAGCTTTAGAAATATGAGCCACAGAAAGGTATCCACCATTTTATACATGAGGTCACTGTCACTTTTCAAAATATGATTTTAAAAAAAGGAGACAAAAGGAGAATGCTATGTTGTCTAAAAAAGGCGGGGGGAGAAGAAAAAAAAGCCAATTCCTTTGAGTCTTTGAACCCTGAATTTATTCATTCATCAAAGATTTTGAGAGCCTTCTGGGCATCAAGTTAACCTGTCTCTTACTACAAAGGGTTTCCTCTCACCAAAAGGAAATGGGACCAGACCTAAGAGACATAGCACAGTACTCACAGACCTACCAAGTGGCCAGCACAGAACCAAAAGTGCTTCTTTCTCAAGCTCATGCCCAATGCAGATGTCACTCATCAGTTACAGACTTTTCTGCTGAGCCCTAGCCAGGCCTGAAAATCTATCTCAAGAGAACAAGGCAAATACAGTCTTATTTGTTAGAATTTTTTTTAAATGAAAATAGTGTGGCCTCTTAGAGGTACCTAATGCATCTCTAAAATCCACCAAAGTGCCTGTCACAAAATAATCAATGAGAATATGTTTGATGAATGAATGATTCACTAAATGGGGCCTTTCAAACACTGAATTATACAAAATCGTAAGACCAAGCATTTGGGACTTTTTGTTTTGTTTTGTTTTGAACATCCAAAGGGCCTTGCCAACCATAACAAAATTATAAAGGAGACCTCAAGTAATCCCTTGTTGAAAGCATCCCTGTCACAAAATAAGTCCTGAAGTGAATTCAGTAAACAAATCAATAGAAAGTTTCAAATGAATAGACCTTGTAGAAGTAATCAATGGCAGCTGAGTGAAAGATTCAGCAGGCTGGAAGGCGACAGAGACTATTTATCTCTGAGCAGATTACCTGGCCATGTTAAGACAGGGAAGAAACCAGGGCTGAGACCTACTGTCAAATTAGTTGAAATTTCTACCTCCCAGGGCCTTAGTTCACACAAGGTCATTTGCTTGCTTAGCTCTTGCTGTTTCCTGAAGACTTGCAAGGCAAATACCCTGGGCTCTTGCCAAACTCTCACACTCAGAATGGCACAAGAGTATCCCCACAGCAAGGAGCAATATCACCAGTTGAGGAGGCCAGCAGACCATATCCTTTGGTGGAACTGTCACCGCTACAGGGTTATGTTGCGTGTAACTCAACTGCACACACATGTGTTCAAAGCAGGAACATTCATAAGACCCAGCTCTCATGATCAGAGTGACTCCCTGTGACTAACACTGATGGCACCACACTTCTCTCAAGTCCTCAATGCACTGTGGAATATTTTGCTGACTAAATTCTTGTCCTGTCCACATCCACGCTCTACCTCTCTCCCTCATGTGTCCCAAGATTGTGTGCAGACTGCTGTACCAGGGTTCTTCTGCTTTCTGCCTTCTAGGTGGTGTGGGGGTTTGATGGAGACAGAGGAGCTTAGAATTTTTTCTCTGGGCTCCCTCCCACAATGTCCGTCTCCTGCAGAGAAGGTCATACCTCCCCTGCAAAGTGCTCTCCTACACAGCTAGCCAGGCACACTCCAAGCTCCAGCAGGGGCTTTCTCCCCTCTGTATCCATGGCAGTAATGGTTCCCCAGGTCTGCTGCTCTCCAGGTGCTCAGCCTTAACTTCATTGGCAAACTGTAAAGTTCTCTCATTTATACTCTTTTTTTTTTTTTTTTTTTTTTTTTTTTGTGGTACCGAGATTGAATTCAGGGGCACTCGACCACTGGGTCACATCCCTAGCCCTTTTTTGTATTTTATTAGAGACAGGGTCTCACTGAGTGCCTCGCCATTGCTGAGGCTGGCTTTGAACTCGCGATCCTCCTGCCTCAGCCTCCCAAAGTGCTGGGATTACTGTCATGAGCCACCGCGCCCAGCCTTCATTTATACTCTTTTCAGTGGCCCAATTTCATATCAGGATTCCAAGTGATATAATCGATATAAATATCACAACACCTGGAACTTAGTTTTACTCTCCTACAGTATTTTCCATTTTATTCATATATACTGTGTGCGTGTGTGTGTGTGCTTGTGTGTGTGTGTGTGTGTGTGTGTGTGTGTGTGTCTGTGCATATACCTGCGTGGGGGTGGGGGGTGTATTTTTATGCCATATCCTATGGGCTTCACTGTAACAGTTAAAAAGAATTTAGGAATTGACACGATTTTTTAATTTATTGTTCAGAAGGGTATATATATGTGAATAGAGTTCTGGAAAACACAACAACTAGAATTTGTTGAGGGCTCACTAGGTGCCTGACAATTGTGACAGGCATTTTCCATAGAAATCCTTTAATTCTTGTATCTACCTTGCAAGTTATATTTTTATTATCCTCTTAAAAAAAAAAAAAACAGGGAGTCTGGGGCTCAAATGCTCTTTAAGACAGTTCCTATAACTAGCAAGCAGGAGAGCCAGCATACAGATCTCCATCTGACTCCTGAGTTTATGTCCTGTGCCACTATTTGACACCATGATTTACAATGGAAGTGCATAATTATTTCTCCTATGAGCCAACCACTGCAAATGGAGCTGTCTCTTCCATAGATCCAGAATCACCAGGAGACAACAGGATCTGATTATTTCTGTAATTCAATTCAGACAAATAAATATGCAACAGTCAGAGCCGGGCGCGGTGGCGCACGCCTGTAATCCCAGCACTTTGGGAGGCTGAGGCAGGAGGATCGCGAGTTCAAAGCCAGCCTCAGCAATAGCGAGGCACTTAGCAACTCAGTGAGACCCTGTCTCTAAATAAAATACAAAAAAGGTCTGGGGATGTGACCCAGTGGTCGAGTGCCCCTGAGTTCAATCCCTGGTACCACAAAAAAAAAAAAAAAAAAAAAAAAAAATATGCAACAGTCAGTGTGTCAAGTAGGCTGTTTACTCATATAATGCTTTTCAATCTTAAAATATTCTATGGTGACCTGGATTTGTTGCATTTAGTACTTGGTATGTTGTGTTAAACACTCCTACACCATTAAAGTGAATATTATTTTTACAGGGTCTAGTATGCTGTGAGTACTTAATAAATAGTTTAATCAATTAAGTTGTTATGGAAGTTTTTGTCATAGGAAATCAATGTCTGTATTCAGCACTTAAAGAACATTTTATCATTCACATCCAAATATGAGTTTTGATTATTTGATGCTGAAAAGGGAAACATAGCAAATTTTCAGATGAGTGTAATTGCACTATAGCAATTACACAGGTCTGATTTCATTATAGTAAGTGCTAATTTAAGTCTGATTCATTTTTTCTAACTGGCACCAAAGATGCTTTTACTCCACATGCAATATGAAAACATTAGATCATAGGATTTTGCAAGAAAATAGAAGTTTATTGACTTGGGGGCATTTCAGGACAAGCAAAAGACTTTCAAACTATGGTGTACATAGAAAAAAAAAGAGACTACAGAAAAAAATCCATTTGAGTTTTTATGCCATGAACCCCTTGCAGAGTTTTCTAATACCTCCTCAGAAAAACACTTTTAAGTGAATAAAGGAAAATACATAGGATTATGAAGGAAGCTAGTTATATTGAGAAATGTTATCAAAATATCACAAGAATAATTTTGTGATAGTGATAGACTTCCCTGCAAAAATATTAATTATCAATATGTAGAGGTATGTCTAACACCTACTGTAATTTTCAACTATGTGACAACTGCAATGTGATATGACTATGATTACATCTATGACTTTATTGGTGACAGGGAGTCACATATAATTCTTGTGCCTTTTTATCTACATTCAACTGAAGAACTTGATGAAATTGAGCTAGCTTGAAGTTGGTAAAATAAAGGTGTAATTTTTATTCCTATGAAAACTCAATAAACCCCTCAATGATGTTGGTGGGTCTCAGGAAAAGAAACCCAGATACAAAACAGGTAAAGTCACATAAACAGAGATGAGATAACAAGAAAGAGAGGAGGGAGAGAAAAACCTCCCCTTCCCCAAGACAAAGTGGGGAGAAAACGAGAGCTATTCAAGGAGAATTAAGTTTAGAGCCAAATATTCTCTTGCTCCACAGAACAAAATAAAATGCCAGTGTAAAAAATATGTTAAAATAGACTTCAAGAAGACTGCCTCATGAAAGTCTTTGAAAAAGTAATAGACTGGATTTTGAAGTGATTGACGGGATGAAGCCTCATTTAAAATTTCTTATGTTTATTTCATCATAAAAATGAGCGAGAGTTCAAAGGAAGAAAATGGTATGAGTATTCACTGATTTGATGTGCATGATAGAAGCAAATATGTTCTGTCGACTGGGGTCCTGAATCTGGCTTATGCATGTCAGCGCACTTACAGATTTGTAGCAATGCAACAGGCCACGCACAGGCCAGCCCATCTGTTAGCTACTGCACTGTCTCTATTAGACACCACTCAATCGCTTGGATTTCAATCAAAAAGAATTAAAGATTAGCAAAAGCATATTGACTAAGATCAATTATCAGCAAACTAAAAAGTAAGTCCATTAAACCCAAACACTAAGCTACCAATCTCATTGAATGTAAAACACATTGCCAAGACCAGGCATCCTGGAATTGATGGGAGAATTAAGATGGAATACCTAAGTAAACAACTAATCACTGTGTGTCTTGGGTCTGTTCTAATTTCCTTCTTTTCAACTGTTACAGTGAGTTTTAGGGTTCTTGATTTTTTTTGTACCACTCTTCATTCATCTCTGGCAATTACCATCCTGTTGCCCACCTGATTCTGAACCATGACTTACTCTGATTTCAAGTACTTTGTGCCCTGTTAATACAAGCTACCAATCCACTGCAGAGAACCCTGGTTGAGTCACCAGCATCTGCTTCTGGTCCTTCTGTATTTCCATGAATAGCTCTTAAGGAGTAAATCCTAGTCCAGTGAAGAAATGGGAAGCCTAAAATTTATCTCCAAGTCACCCAACCTCAAAGTAGACACTGTAGAATGTTTTAGAGATGTGGGCAAAGCGACAGAGCCTCCTGAAAATACTTCTGATGAGGTGGGGAAGTTCAGAAATGCCTTCTGAACAATGGGTAGGGTAAGAAGCATCTCCTAGACACAAGTCCATGGAAGCTTGTCTTTCTGTACAGAGGTCACTGTGTCCCCCGATCAAAACATTCTCCATAGAACAAAGTTATTGTATCTTCTTTCTTCATGAATTAAACTTGTCTCTTTTCCCACCATTGGTCTACATCTTTTCATCTGTCACCATCGGTCTTTTAAAAAAAAAAAATATATATATATATATATATTTATTATATATATATATATATATATATATATATATATATATATATATATTAGATCTTTATGGTTATACATAGTAGTTGGGTTCAACCCAACTAACTCAGACATGCATGGAAATCGATTTCAGTTAATGGTCAAAGCTTTCCCTCAACACCATCACCCTTTCAGGACTCATACACCAGCTCTGTAGAATCATGTCCCTGGTCCCTTTCAGTTAAAATTAGCAATGACGATCAGCAATGTTGTTAACATCTTAACAAATTCACTATTGGAAAGCTTAGGTTCCACTTTCAAAGATAAATCTCTACGTTTAAATCAATTGTTTCATTTTCTTTTTAACATGAACAACCTGAACACAAACCTGGAGACTCATAGATAATACAAAAAGAAAAAAAATAAAAAACAGTCAGACAAGTCCATTGTACCTCCTGCAGGAACTGGGCCTCAGTGCCCCCACTTCTGAAAAGGGACAGTGGTTCTCATTAGAATGAGGTGAGAAGAATATGAAGAAGTGAGCTGAGTACCAGTCAGTGGTTCCTTAAGGGGGAACTCCTGGCCCCAGGCTGTTCCATGGAGATGCTTTCACACATCTATGATGAAATTAGAAGAAAAATAAGAGCTTTTCAGAAGTCAAAATGTATCCAATTAAAATATTGCCTTTTATTCTCAGATTAGGGTGTGCTGGTTACATTTTTAGAGAACTCCTTCTTTTTTAAAAAGCCCTACAATCATAGACACTATTTTATATTTTCCTGCTGTCCCTTACATTGCAAAATAAAATTATGCCCCAAAGTCATGCCAGCACAATACTCCACTGTTTTAAAAAATTGCGCATCCCAAGAAGCAGAGAAACTCTGAAAAGCTCAGATCTTAGTTAGTCACGAGGTATGCACACTGACTAGCCCAGGGGCAGCATTTTGAAGCCAAAGCAAGCCCTACACATCAGAAATGTTTTGGTAGCTCTCCTCTCCTTAGCCCTCAGCAGGCTCCCTGGTCAAAGGCCACTGGCTCCTGAGCTCTCCTCCAGGACCAGGGGCTGATCCAACCAGCTACTTTTTCCCCTCCAGCAAGCTTGGCTGCAGGCTGAGGAGTCCAGTGGCCTCCTGAGCTCAGGCTGTTCATCACACTTCCTTCGACCCAATTGATCGACTTTACCTCCTCTGTATCCATCCCGACATAGATTATATCATGTGCATTTAGGAAACACGGAAAAGGATAAGGAAAACTGAACCCATACATAACCCTACCACTAAGGACAAGGAATATGACCATTTGAATCTTATCTTCATGACTTAAAAATTCACATATTCTTTTTTTGCATGGCTTGAATCTATGTACAGTTGACTATCTGCCTTTTCTAAGTGATATGACGTGAACAGACTTTTCTCATGCTATTAAGCATTATGTGAATTCATTGTGTTTAATGACTACAAAATATTTCACTATAAAATATCTATTATTTTAAAACAGCCCAATAGAAATGTTGTTTATAAATATTAGTGAAAAAACAGAACTACTTCTATAAACAAATAAGTAGAATTTTCTAAACCAAAAGTTACAAAACTTTGTGATGTTCCATGTAGCCTAACCAGTTTTCTTTATGCATACATCACTGGAAGAAGGCTTGTGTCTCCCACATTGGTATTCTTCATTGGTAACTGGAAAATTGAAAAGTTAACATCTAAACATTTTTATTCCTTCATTTTTAAAACCTACTGTTATGGTTTGGATATGAGATGCCCCAAAAAAGCTCCTGCTAATGTAGGAATTTTCAGAGATGCTGTAACCTAACTGGTGGATTAATCCTCTTGGTGGATCAAGAATTTGAAAGGACAATTACACTACATGGTAACTATAGGCAGGTGGGGGTGTGGATGAAGAAAGTAGATCCCTGGGGATGTGCCCTGGGGGATTATATCCCTGGCTTCTCCCTCTCTTTATTTGCTTTCTGGCTGCCCTAACCTAAGAAGCTATCTTCTGCCATAATGTCCTGTTCCACTTTGGGCCCAGAGCAATGGAACTGACTGACCAAGCACTGAACCTCTGAAACCATGAACCCCAAATTAACTTTTCCTCCTTGAAGTTGTTCTTGTGGGTTATTTTGGTCATAGCAATGGAAAACTAGCCAATACCCCTACTGAGGTGGAACATTTGGATATTTGTATGTCCTGCCTTTTGTTTGGCTACTGTTCTTAAGTTGACCTAAGGCTTTAAGTCCCAAGTTTTCAACTTTGCAAATATTTCAATAAAATTAACATACATGAATTAAAATAAGCCGAAAATCATAATATAGAGTTTATTACATAATCTATTATTAATAATATTAATGAATGTTTTCAATGATCACTTACTAAACAATAAAACTCTAAAAAACATAAATATGTCTAAGTTACCATAACTGGTACATATATATTGTTCCATGTGAGTTTGTTAGGTGTTATTCCATAGATAGGACATAATGGGTTAAGTTTTCTCAACACAATGTCATTATTCTGTCCATTTCTAAGGGAAAAGATGAAATTGATACTGAAAATTTACTATAGGGCATCTATGAAACTGTATCCCAACTTACAGCACTTGTAGTTATTTCTGCTGGGCAACACCAAGGTTGCCTACTAAATAGAAAGTTAGAACCCAAACCCAAGCATGTCTACCTCCAAACCCCCTATTTGCCTCTGGCACACTGACACAACTCAACAACGATTCTACCATTTAAGCCTCTTATCCCTAAAGTGCTTTTACCAGGATAAAAGTAACCAAAGTGGCACAAAGGAAGACAAAACCCTACTCACCAGAGTTTCCACTTCTTTCTCTCCCAAGGACACCTGTTTCTTTGTATGGGAAGTATTTTCCAATGTTAAGTTGTTAAATTATAATTTTTAGGAATATATTTGATTTTTAAGCCCTATAGTGGGTTACAGTATTTTTTTTCTTAAAGTCACAAAGTTCTTAATTTCTAAGCTTTGTCTAAAAAAAATCTCTGTTTCACTCTAGAGAAACCTCATTGTCTCCTTGGACACAATATATTTCTTGCAATTATATTTGTTATTTGTCTTTCACCAAAGGCATCATTCAAAGAATCTCAAATCCCATTTTTTGGACTTTATATCAAACAAGTAATAACAGGTTCTCATGTAAATCTCATAGCCTGTCATTCCCATTTGTTACTAAGTTATGTGTAGAACTATAGGTCATTTCCACACCAACTAAGAAGGATCAAGGATGATTCTATTAACAGAAACTGAACCTACTAATACACTCTAAATTTTTAAGCAGAAGTTATATCTAATGCTGTTACAGTTGTGTCCTCTTTCATAAGGTGATGATGGGTCCATACTCGAGATGTTACCTCTTCTATGCAAAATCACTGCATGATTTATAGATATCAAGGGGGGAAATGCAGAAGAACAGAAGCACTGGGTGAAAAGTTTAACAACTTCATCTTACTTAATGCTTAAATGCCTCATGAAGCGGGTCTCGCCATCATGGATAAGAAAACAGACTCAGAGGAATTAATTTGCACAAGGTCACAAAGCACTCCAATATTGATAGTCAAGAGCTTGAACAACTACTCAAGAAAATGCAAAGAAACAAAAGACAGTTAAAGAAGTGGTTGCACAGAAACATGAAGAAATTTGCAAATTGAGTTTTGAGACTTAGTTGCATTTTATTTTTTGTTTTTATGTATATATTTTTGGTAGTGCTGGGGATGGAACCCAGGGCTTTGTGCATGCTAAACACCCTACCACTGAGTTACATCCCAGCCTTTAGATGGTCTTTAATGTTTCAGAGCTGAAGTTCCAAGTTAAGGAGTATACATTTCAAGGAAAAAAAAAAAAAAAGATAGGAGCTACTGGTATAGGAATGTGGAGGTATAAGTAGTTGAGAAGCCGCAGAAGAAGAAAGGCAAGTATGTAAGGGACCAGGCAGGATTAAAATGGAAACTAAGACACTAAGCCAAAAGGCAGCCTAAAGCAGTCCTTTTAAAATGGCTGCATCCAGACTTCTGTAGGAAAAGAGCAGAAAGTGTTTGAACTAGTGGGGACTCTGGGAAGCTTAAACTTTTATTTCAAGGCAGAGAACATTCATAAGCATAAAGGAAATGGAAAACCTCACCATGAGTGATATCCCCAAGGAGAACCTCGAGCATGTTGTACTGGGAGAATCAAGATGCCACACACATATTTAAATGCAGGAGAACTCTAAAACAATGTTCAAGGTGGGGGGATTAGGTTGATAAAGGTATATATTAATGTGAGATATTTTATTAAAAACCTAGATATGGGCTACAGTTGTGGCTCAGTGGTAGAGTGTTTGCCTAGCATGTGTGAGGCATTGGGTTCAATTTTCAGCACTGCATATAAATAAATAAAGGTCCATTGACAACTAAAAAAAAAAAACCAAAAAACCTAGATACACAAAATCATGTGTGATGAACCACTGTTCTGATTGACCCAGTAGCAGAGAATTTTATTTATTTTTTTCTCTAAGTACCACTGTGGCAGGCAAATAATCCCAATTAACTTTGTACACATTCCCTTTACGGCATTATTATTCTACAATGTTTCGCCATGGAAAATCTGCATTCTGTAACTTTAAGGACTGTGAGCTTCTTGAAAATAGGATGCAGGTCTTTTCATGGTGTTTTTATCTTTATATTTGTGGCTAATAAAAATCCCAGTACATAGAAAGCACTCAATACTTAATTGATTAAATAACCTTGCAACTGACTGATCAATGAATGAAGCAAATGGAGGATGAATAGGTAGCCAAGTGAATGGTTAAATGAATAAGCTACACAGGAATTAAATATTTCCATTGTTAGAGATGTTCAAGGGTCGGTTAGGTGGTCATTTGCTGGGAATAGAGTAGAAGGAACTCAAGCCGGGGGCGTAGGCTTCTGCAAGCTAAAATCCCCTTATCCTATTTACTATTTATGGTATGAAAGGATGCAGTTTTTCTGTGGGAGATGCAGGAAGATGTATTTTAGGATAACAATAAGACCTTTAGCAATAACTGACATTTTTTCCTAAGTGCAAGTACTTTTGATTTGCTGACAGCATGCTGACCAGCTCTTGACGACAAGCTACTGTGCCACATAATACTCCATTTCAAAAGAAGGTGATGGTGAATAGCAGATAAAGAAAGGCTGGCAGAGGGCTGCCAGTTCTGAATGCCACCTTGCTCACCAGCCAGGGAGAAGCACTTGGAGAGGAAAGCATGGCACAGCTGCTCCTGCTGGGGGGACACGCTTGTTGCCTGGCCCCATAGTTGAGGACATGGTCGGTGGCACAGAACTTCCCCAAGACTGCCAGAAATTGAGAAATAGAAGCACAAGCTGGAGGGAAATGGTTTCCTTCCTATTTCCTGTAGGTCTTAGGCTGCAGGACAAAGCATTGATGGACAGAGGCTGTTACGTTCAGAAAACTCAGAAGGTACCAAATATATATATATATTGGCATCTTTACAGCTTAATTTCGCCCCCAAAGAATTGGAAAATTATACTGTATATATCAGTATAGAAAACAGCTTTACAGTCCTGATTATCAGGTTCTCAACACTAAACTATATTTCTAATTTCCCAGCAGAATCTCCATTTGGGGTAATTCTAAATTTTGCTATTTAGTAGGTAAATAAGCAGAAAGAAAATAATAAAAGGGAAAGAGAAGAGGAAAAAGGGAAGGAAGGATGGAGGGGAGGAACCCCCTGGCAGGGAAACTGAAGTAGGCAACCCAAGGTAGAGGTTTCGACCCCTGTCTTCAGGACAAGTTTCTAGAGATAATCAGAAGGAAAGAAATGCCAGTATTGTCACCTGCTCCTGCCCCCTTTCTCACCACTTTCTGACCTTACCACCTGTCCTCCCAATTCTGAAAAGCAATGATGTCACCACAGTCACTGCCCTCCTCCTTCCAGAGCCCCTCCCACCAGATCTTCAGGGGCTGCTGGCTCTGGCCCACTGCCCAGGGATCCATTTCAAGAGATTCTCTGCCCACCAAAAGGAATGTGGCCTCCCACAGTGGCACAGGGCCACAATTAGAAATCATTTAATCTCTTCATTTTCTTTTATTCTTTTTTTTTTAACCCATGAGAATAAGCAGTTCTGTGTTGTTTACTATTGTATCATCAGCACCTTCTACAATTCCTGGCATATCACTGGAGTTTGATACACGAAATATGGAGAGAAGAGAGGAAGAAGGGACGGACAGCAGCAGTAGAGGAAGAAAGACTTGGGGGAAGCACCTAACTTATTTTATAAAAGTTTCCCCTAATTGCATTTAATGTTTATTAAGCACATTCTATTGACTGCAGAAAGCCAGTACATTCTTCAGAACTAAACAACCACCATTTTCTCCATGAAGAAAGTCTCCTGTAAATAAACGGATACTAAATTTTGCTTCGTAGTTACTGCAAAATCCTAAAAAATGCAACCTAGCTTTTTTCTTGACCTCTGATACACGCCTCTTGTCCTAAAGCCTAACTATAGAAAACAGCAATGAATCACTTTCTCACCAAGATCTATTTCTCATTTTCTTGCCTCTGGCTCTATTTACCAACTTTAAGAGTCTTAAGTCAATCAAACTTTTATAACCAAATCTCCTTAACAAATGCAAAACTCACTTCCCACCAAACAATCCTAATTTAGCACAAACTTTAAATTTCAAAGGAAATCTGAACGTGCTTTGCTTTAAATGTCAGGACTGGATATTCAGACAGAATAATTAAGGGGGAGGAGACATTTCCTTCCAATAAAAAAAGACTGCTAGTTTGTGCAAAGTACTAAGAATATTACATTTTAAATATGCCTGCCTGCGTATGCTACTAATGGACATCCTGTTGTTTGCATAAAGTGGGCCTCTTTGTCCTTATTGCCAAGAAGATGAGAACATTGGCACTGACATCCAAAGGGTAGACACTGCCGCTTAAAAGGCAGAGCTAGTGACTTGTGCCATAATATGCCTGCACTTTTCAATTATCATTACTCATTTTCATGATAATTCAGAATTCCCTTCTAATCTGCATGAAGCTAACAGCCTTTTCCTTACTAGTATACAATATATACTATTTCTTTATGTAAGTAGGTAGCTGTTTAGGACACACAGTTCTGCATTGTTTGGGAATAAGTTTCACGCAGTTTTAGAGTTTGCAAATTCTGTTGAAGTACATGATTTTCCAAGTTTAGTGTTAAGAACCTGATAATCAGGACTATAAAGCTGTTTTCTATACTGATATATACAGTATAATTTTCCAATTCATTGGGGGCAAAATTAAGCTGTAAAGATGCCAAAAGCTCTAAAGATGCCAAGAAACAAACAGAAAGTAGATCATTACAAATTATTTTTTTCCAAAACAAAAATTCTAACACTACATTCTATTTTCTCCCCAAAGCTGTCTTCTGAAGGGTCCCTAGATTTCTCTAATTATATCAGGGAGGACTCTAGTTAGTTACTACGGATTGACCCTCTTTAACATATATATTACTAATGCATTCTCACGGAGGGAGAAAGTTATGAAGCTTTTGGCCACTCCCGAGGGAGCTGTGTGATTCTCAGAGGGATGAGACTAACTAAAGCTTAGGCTGAAACTATGAACTCCAAACCCATGAATTCAAAGGTTCTTCTAAGTCCAGAAGGTTCTTCATAGTTTGTGTGTCTTCTGAGGACATATAATACTTATCACTTCAAACATCTCCAAAGACTTTACTGAAAGATCAGCAATAGTCAAAGTTAAGTAATCACACCCAGTAACTGTGGTGATCAAGTAGGGAACAAAAAGAGAAATTACTTTTAGCTATTTCTTCTTAACCTTTTCTACTTTCTCATTTTTGTCTTCATGTCTATCCTATTAAGAAACTGAGACATATGCTAATATACACTTTTATAGAGTGCAAGTGCTCCGATAATTAACTTGGAGACGCACAACAAAAAAAGTTTGAGGACCACTGAAAATATGGGATTAAAATCATGTGATAAAGAAGATTACTGAAAACCCTGGCATTAATCAAACATGTTCTAACTAGCCAGCTCCTGGTGGACTTGTGAGCTTCAGGACAGACCCAGAGTACACTAAGAACAGAAAACTGACTTTCCTGTGAAAAACTATGGACTCTAGAAAAGAAACACAGAGGAAATGCTGCTTTTTTTTTTAAAGAGTAGATGATTATTCCCTGGTGTCATTGTCACTTTGGAAACAATGCTATAGACCAGGTGGCTCAAGCAACAGAGGTTTACCTCATGCTTTTGGAGCCTGGAGATCTGGGAGGAGACCTCAGGATATGGTGCTGTGGAGAAGGGTGGTTTGCAGAAGGCATATTCTCCTGTGTCCCCTAGGGTGGCAGGCAGGGAGCCAGCTCTCTGGTACTAATCTCATTCACTAAGGCCTCATCCTCATGACCTGATCCTCCCAAAGGCCCCACCTCCAAATACCATCACACTGGGATGAGATCTCAACATCTGAATTGTGAGGTGACAGAAACATTCAGTTCATATCATCAGGGGACAGAGCTTTACCTTACTAGAAGGCCATAAAGACATTCTAAATGGTGAGCTGCCCCCTGCCCTCCTACATTGTTTTCAGACACAGACTTATAAAGGAAAATGAAATGAATATTCTGTCTTTAATGATTACCATGCTTAAGGAAATTATGCTAAACTCATCTGCATGTAGATGATTCAGTCTTTTGAATAATGATTTCCTTAGCTAACATAGTTTTTATTATAGATGATATTATATAATAGAAAAGCTTAAAGGAGGTTATAACCACCCTTGATGTATTCTAACCCATAAAGAAAATATTGGCTGATGACTGAAACCAGTTAATTTTGTGGAATATTGGCTGGGCCTGTAAAAGAGTCTTTGTCATGGCTTCTGGAATTTTAAATGTTCTTTAATTACAGGGTTGTGGGGGCAGGAGGACTGTTAAAACTCCCTACCAAATGTTTTATCTTAAGTTGTTCAGTTATGATAGTTCATATTTACATGGCATTTACTATGTGCTAGGTACTGTTCTGAGATTCTTGTTCATTATTTTACTTTATCGCCATAACAACCCTGTGACTTATGTACCATTATTATGATTGTTATTAACAATTTATAGAGGAGAAAGCTAAGGCACAAAGAAATTAAGTGATTTATCCCAAAGTCTCACAAACAGTAATCATGGGGTTCAGATTCAAATCCAACCAGCCTGGCTTCATAATCTTTGCTCTCACTACGCTCAAACCCAAACAGAGAATGAGTTAAAGGACAGGGATACTTGCAAGGTTAAGAATAAAGACAACAAAAACAGAACTTCTGACTACTTCCCTTGCCTAGACTCATAGAATTAGTTGCAATAAAGACAGGTGAAAATAACATGGCCGTATTTCCATAATTTTTTACCCAAAGCCTTATGAATATGAGGAGAAGGAGGTAAAAGGAAATCAAAAAGATACACAATGCTTTCTGAGAGGGCCATGCACAGAACAGTGGTTCAGGGCCACTCTTTCAAGTTGGCTCCTGTTTTCATGTGCAACCATACCAAAAGCAGTCCATGACACACTGCACTTGACTGCACTCCTGTTTTGCAGACAGGGTTTCATCGCATGTACCATACTATAAGCATCCAGCACCTTCTTAAGGGCCCCTGCTCAACTCAACCCTGATCTGCAGCTGTTCTCCCATGGCTCCAACTGCTGCCCCAGCTTTTCTTCCTAACCTCCTGCCTGAAACTTCCATCTCTCTCAGTCCTTCTTGCCTCTGGGGCTTTATCTTCAAATCCAGTATGGTTTTCCCTTTCCAGTCAAATGGATCACCTGTTTGCAAGTAGGAAAACTCCTGATACTTACTACAAGGTAGTATGGCTAGGGAAAAAAACAAGTGGGGAGGGCAGAAAGACAAAATGGCTTGAGATGGGGACATGGAGGCCAGGTAGGACTGAACAGTGCCAACCTCATTCTCCATCTCCTCCGTGTAAGGAGCAGCAGCCACAGGCATGCTTAGTAAAGTCTGGATGCAATCGATAAGGACCATCAATCTAGAGACCCACAAAGCAATGCCAAGTGTGATAACCATGAGCACCAACTTGGAACTGTATATAAACCGCTCGTCCTGCCATATCAGAGAGCTTTGCTCCGAGGACATCAGTGAGACTGGCCACCTTGCTGTTGATCCCTGGATCGACTCCACCATTCCCTGACGTCCAACTGTGGGCTGGAGAGACCCACCAGACAACGCCAATATTCGTTTGGCTAAGAGAAGTTGTGTGGCATCAGAGGTACTTTGGGGCTCATGGTTGCCCTGGGATTGTGTGATGTTTTCTGTGTTTAATTAATGTGAATTGAGTTAACTGTTTGTATTTGACGATTGGTGTGATTGAATATACACTTGCATTTAATCTTTTTTTTTTTTTTTTTTTTTGTACCAGGGATTGAACTCAGGGGCACTCGACCACTGGGCCACATCCCCAGCCCTTTTTTGTGTTTTATTAGAGACAGGGTCTCACTGAGTTGCTAAGTGCCTCGCCATTGCTGAAGCTGGCTTTGAACTCGCAATCCTCCTGCCTCAGCCTCCCAAAGTGCTGGGATTACAGGCGTGCGCCACCGCGCCCGGCTCTATACACTTGCATTTAAATACAAAGCACCTCCAAATCATTATTAAAACACCACTGGTGACACTCCATTAAACTGCAGGTAGAAGTTCTCCTCATCCCTGGTTTCACTTCACAGTTTCCATTACCTGAAGTCAACCTTGGTCCAAAAATATGAAGTGGAAAATTCCAGGCCTAAACAATAGTTAAGTTTTAAAGTGAACACTGTTCTGAGTAACATAATGAAATCTCACACTGTCCTGCTCCATCCCACCTGGGACGTGAATCATTGTGTCCAGCACATTCACGCTGCATCCTCTACCTGCCCATTACTCACTTAATGGCTGTTTCTGCTATAAGACTGACTGTGACAGCATTGCCAAGCTTGTGTACAGTAGCTTTTCTATTATTTAATAACAGTCCCAAAGCACAAGAGTTGTGATGCTGACAGTCTGGATATGCCAAAGAAAATCCATATAAAGTGTTTCCTTTAAAAGAAAAGGTGATAGTTTATCAAAGTAGCTATGAATAGGTTAAAAACAGTATATGAAAAATTTGTTACTGGGTTCCACACATTCTCTGGCAGTGCAGGAATATATCCCTCATGAAAAAAAGAGCATATCCTATTCAGAAATGCCATGAACCATGTTTCCATGTTTTATTCATGAAGCCTTCCAACATCTAGCATATCTGTTGACCCTTAGAGTTAGTTTGAATGTTGGCTTTGGAATTATTGGTAGGATTTCCGATAGTGTTGATGGTGGCATTGTGGTAGCATTAGTATTCATTGCAAAAGAAGCACAGTAAATATCCTGCTAAATGAAGGACTGAAACCACGTGTCATGTTGCAATTCATGTAATTCAGAGCCAGATTAATAGCTAACACTATAGCCAAGATTAGGAGGTAAAAATAATGAAAATGGTTCAACTGGTTTTGTGAACATGCTTGACCAGAGGAAGATCTGAGAACTCAGAAGAAGCTGAATTTAAATATTTATGCTCCCTCCCTAATTATTACCTCCCCAAAATAAGTCCTTTGCACTTCTACAATATGCTCTGATGCTCATGTAAGTACCACCTGACCCTACTGGAATCCCTTAGATGTGATGCTATCACCCGGGGAATGTTCTCCATACAGGTAACAGATTTGGAGAGCTCAAAGACCAATTTTATATTTTTGTTAGTAATTCAGTATCCATATAGAAGGGCAAAATAGCCAGGGAAAGCATCCTCTTTCATAAAAGTATTATCTACTAACTAGCCAGCAAGACTTTGATAAATCATAAGTGTGCTAAAAAAAAATTTACCGATTTACCCTCACATCAGATACTATTACAGGGATGAATAAGACACAGCTTCTAACCTTTAGCAGCTAATGAGATATCACTTGTTCAGCACCAGCTACTTGTAGTAGGCTCATAATATATGTTGCATTATTTAATCTAAGAGAAATGTTATTATTCCAATTTTATACTTGAGGAAATTGAGCCCTAGCGAAATAACTCCCTTTGCTATTGGGAAACCCATGTCCTTGCCATTAACCAGCCTTAGTCCCTTCCTTGCCCCTTGGGTAAGGATACCACAACATGTGATAATGACTTGGTGACACTAAAGAACCTGAAGATAAGGATCTCAGGTCCTTACGAGGAGGAGAGCGCATAGGAAAGAGCCAGGGAATCCTCAGGACTCATAAGAAAGGAATCCAGCATCACAGGACTCTGAGAAAAATCTGCAATCCAGTGCGCACGTGCTCAGCAGGCTGACATGCCCTGACCAGTGCACTGTGGGAGACTGGACTGGGGTCTAAAGAGAGAGGGGGACCTAAGTTCCCAGGGTTCAACAATGGTCAGTGAACCTCACTGAGTAACTAATCATTTTCTGCTTTACTCATAACATTTTGTCCAAAAGAAATTAAAGCAAAATTCCTATGTCAAAATAAGAAAAGAAAAAAAAAAAAAAAAAAACACACACACACACACACACATTTGCTCAACTCCACTAATAAGTCTCTCAGCCCAGTTTTCAGATTCCTGAAAGCACACAATCAGAAAGTTGTTCCTTTAAATCAAGGTACGGTTGTCTGAAATAAATGAGAAATTACTAGACATAGTACACCTTAGAGTAAATTAATTTGCTTTTTGCTTTTACTGAGTAGTTTTGATTAATGAAGTTGGGAGCTATGGGAAGGATTTCTAAGGAAAAGGCTAAATATAGTTTCTGCCAACTTATAATTTCAAAATTCCAAATTAAAAGTCTCTGGATTTATCTAGCATATAACAGAAATATATACATGTCCACCTGAGATGTATACTGGAATGTTGAGAGAATGCTGCTTTCAATAGCTACAAAATAGCCTCACTGAAATTTCTACCAGTACTACAGTAGATAAAATAATCAGTGTTTATTTATGCAAAGGAATTACATAAGCCATAGGAATAAATTAACTATTGCTACATGAAACAACATGGATTAATTCCCTTCATGAAATGATTAGGGAAAAAAAAAGAGACATGTACACAAATAGTTCTAACTGAGTGATTCTATTCATCTAAATTCAAAACAATAGGAGAATCTAAACCATGCAGCTAGAAATCAGGATAGTGATTAATCACCTTGTGGGGTCAGGGCAGTTCCTGACTGCTAGGTGCAATAGGAGAGCTTCTGAGATGTAGTTTACGTGTTCAGTTTGTGGAAAATTCTTTGGCTGCACCTTAATGGCATGGCCATTTTTTTCATATTGTATACTGTAGCTAAAAATAATAATAATTAAAAAAAACACAGGGGAAGGGAAAAAGCATTCATTGACTTTGCCTTACAAGTCTACCTTCAAAGTCAGATCCCTAGCAGGAAGCACAATCTTAGATGATCAATTAGCCTCTCTACATATTAAGCGCTTTGTCTCTAACATAAAAGAGACGCCTGTCACGCCAGATTAAATGGGATTATAAATTTTGGAATTCTTTACAAATCATACAGTTCTACACAACTGTCAATTATTTAGACCAGTGGTTTCCATCAGAGCTGTGAATCAGAGTCACCTAAGAAGATTAACAGGGACAAATGATAGGCACTCTATCCCCACTGGCCTAGAGGTTTTGATTCATGGGGTCTGGGAAGTGGCCAGTGTCTTTCCATTTTCAAAAGTTCTACCAGCAATAGAGCCACAGTGTTGGGCCATTGATTTAGAAAAAAAAAAATCTTCTTATTTCAAAAGTTAATACACCATTTCAGGTTCTTTTCTGGCATCTGTGTAATGCATCTACATTTTGCCAACCACAAGTTATGGCAACCCTGAAGTAGAAAAACAAATACCCAAAGAGTGACCGAGGGGCACGATGAACAAAAGCCTATCTGGTATTAACCAGATACTCTGAACAAAATAGTTTTTATTTGTGAAAAATTCACCAACAAATTGAAAGAGCAGAACCTCTTCACAGTGATAGCCAAAGTCAGAATATATGCCTTTGCTTATCTATGCCAGGAGTAACCATCCAATTGATGCTTCTGGGTTTTTTTTTCCCCTATATTTATGAAATGAACACCAGATGTCAGAACAGTTTTTGATAACATTTCTTTTGACATCATTTTTATGTTTTTAATAATATGCTGCTTCAACAACAGGACTCCTCAGACTGATAAAATTGCTAGACTTCAAGAAGTACATTAATTCTCACCAAGGAGTAAAGTGCATAAAATCAGAATGGTTTGAAGTTTCTCTTTGAATCCCTATGATATTCAAATTGTTTCATTTCTCTCCCCTTAATTTCTAATTTTCTCAGAAAAATTCATTACACACAAGAAAGGCTTGATACAAAACAATCCAAAAATATTTGCATATTGCTTATATACATGGTATCCCAACAGTAGATGATAGTGAATAAATAATTGAATTTAGTCATTTTGGCTTAGACCATTTTCAATAGCCAAAGATCAGATCCTAGATTTTATGTAGTACTGTTGTTAAAATGCAGTTAAAACTAACTACTCATGCTTGAATCTATAAAGCTATATTTGTGTAAGATTTTTATAGACCAACATATAATGTTATAGTGGATTACATCTGAATTGAATTTTTAGTGTCACTGCGTGCATATTAAGTGTTGTCTTCACTCCCTGTTTTAGGATCCTGGTTATTCATAACCTAAAAAAGAATCTATTCTAGAAGCATCCTATACTTTTATCATATATATCCCTGGGAGAATATGTCACCTAGATAACAACTTGGATTAATTTTTTAAATAAAATATTAAAAATCTTATCAAAGACATAATGCAGAGAATTGTAGAATATTCAACAGCAAACATTAAAAATTCATATTCTGATTAGTGTTATTTTATCATTTATAAATAATTTAAGTAAAAGTTTGGTACTATCCTGTTATTTGACATGGCTTCTGTGTGAGTTCTTCCAACTAAGGTTGTGGGGGGTTTTCCATTTTCAAAGAAAAGCTTACCATTATCCCCTTACACAGTATAGGGATAAAATCCTAAAACTTTATATAGAGAATGCACGCAGTTAAATGTCCACTTCTTTTCTTACTATTGCTCCCTGAAGCCATGTGGAGGTGAACTGCTGTCCTGTAGAGAGTTTTCCAGTCCTCCATGGCTTGTTCTGCAGCTGCCTGTGACTATTTCTGTCCCCTGATCTGTTTTCCTCCTCCCCTGAAATTCTCCCCTGGCTTCCCATGTCAGTTGCCTTCCCCCACCCCACCAATTCTATATTAGAACATGAGTGAGTTGGGAAATTTCAGGAAATATCTTTGACATGAATGCCTTAATAGACCTGATAAGACCTGAGGCTTTGATGTTTGTTTTTATTATTTTTTCCCCTTTGTTTTGGTGACAAGATAATCTTGATTGAGTAAAGATATAGAAAAATGAAGTTATTTTTGGCCAGAATGACACAGACCAACTGACTTCAACATTTCTTCCCTAGACATGTGATAAGAAGATGAAGCTCTCTCAAGTGGCAATTGGAACACAGATTGAACAGCATTAGGAACAAGAATGTTGTCCTTAGAGCATTTCATCAGCACAGTGCAGTGGCTCAAAGTATGAGCCACCAAGAGCCACACTATCCACATCCAGCTCTGCCACTTGTTAGCTGCGTAACCAGGGCAACCTCTCCATGTCTCAGTATTAGGAATGATAATAGATCCTATTTCATAGGATCATTATAAGAGTTAAGTAAGTTCATACATTTAAGGCACTTATGATAGGGCCTGGCAGAACATAAGTCTTCAAATATTAAATTATTATCAATCTTTTGGATTTCTTTAGGCTAGTGAGAGTAAGATAAGAGACTATAGTCATAACAATAAGAAATGTATGCATAATCTAAAAGAGTGGGTTAGATATTAGAGACATAATAATCACCCTCAGATCAGGAACTGGAAAAGACCCTTTGATGGGCAGTTGACAAGTGAACTTCACTCATCTATACTTCCCTCTATCACAGTGTCTTAGCTCTGGTTAGGGCTGCTAAACTCTAGGGTACCTTCCTGAATCATGCAGGCATACCTGAAGGAATCAGCAAAGGGAGAAAGTCTGCCCCATGTGTACTAATGAAATTTTGCCAGTTCCTACCACAATCCAGGACTTCAAGGGTCTTAAAATAAGTCTCTTGGTCTTATCTATGCTAAGCCCTTTCCACACACCATCTTGTCTCCTCCCCACCATGCTGTAATGCAACAGAGTTCATCATTTTCTTCATTTTGCATATGAGAGTTAACCATTTTCCAGGCACTTAACATGCAAAGAAAGAATTAACAAGATGGACATAATCACCACCCTCTCAGTATTTACATCTTCAGGGTAAGGATAGACATTTTGCCCTATTGACAATATTATTTACTTAAAATTTTGATGCATCCTTAAAATAATATTGCAAGATGCTATTAGTTTACTTCTTATGGGGATCAGGTCCTAGGAGTCCAGAGAAGGATGAAGTATAGACAAGTACTACATGATGATGTTTTGCTCAACAATGGAGTGCACACATGCTGGCTGGTCCACAGGATTACATTGCTGAGTAACACTGTAGCCATCTTGGTGTAAGTACACCCCCGATGTTTGCACAAGGATGAAATCACCTAATAGTTCATGATGAATTCCTCTGAACACAGTCCCATCTCTAAGTGATGCATTTTTATATGTACGGACATATTGCTGGTGGCTAGTGGAAAGTTCCAAGAGAAAAGACTCATCATGCTTGCAATGCACTTTGGGGTTGGAGGTCACACGGCCTTGGTAGGGTATGAAGAACTGGTTTATAGGAAGTCAGAGAGGAGAGAGGACCAAGAATAACGTGTGAGGTTGGTAGAGATTAAGTTATACAGACTCTCATGATAATGTTAAACATTTGGGGCTTGATTCATATAATAATGGCAAGTTAGTGAAATATTTAATCATGGAAGTGATATGCTCATATTTGTTTATCCACTACCTATTATGAATAGGCTGAATTGTGCCCCTCTCTTTTGCATTCAGCTTCTTTTCTGCGATATTTTTATGTAAAGCTTTATATAAAAGATTTTTAAATCTATGCTTTACTTTTAAAATAATGGAACAATATGCCTCTTGGCCACATTTCATATTTAAGAGGATATTTACAATCCTCAAGACAGTAAACATTGACTACAGAAATAGAGATTTGGGAATAAGAAGAGTATTTTTTCTTTCTCCTTTTGCCAAATTTATAATAGTTAGGGAATGTTGATAAGACAGCAAAGAATTGCATACTTTTAAAAGTAGGTTCTAATTCACATACCAATTTAATTGGCCAGAAGATCTTCAACTTCATTTTCTTTCTGCCCAAGTGTCAAAGCATTCCTTTCTCTAAAACTTCCCAAAGAGTAAATAGATTTATATATAACACAAAAAAGTTCTTGAAACTTTGTCTTAGTCATCATTCAGTGTTATTTATAAATAAATATTAGGCAACATACTTCAGTATGAAATATAAAGGTGGAAAATACTCAGAGTTCTTTTGAGATCATGAAAATAAATTTCAGTTAGTTTGTCCCATAAACTACAATATATATTCAATCAATGTTTGATTATTGATCCTTTGCTTTTCTAGTAACAACAGCTTTGTTTTTAATGGTGGGAAAATCTCAAGAAGATAGTTTGAATGTGAACACATTTTTTAAATTATTGCTATAAATTTAGGATTGGGAAATTAACCACAAAAGAGATTTGCTAATAGGTCTGGAAGATAAGTCAGACTAAGAAATAATTAGAAAAATTCAAGGCCCCTCAATTTATTAGCCTAATTTATTAGTACAAATAGCTAATAAATAGCTGATAAGGCTGACAGAAAGGTACTGAGAACAGTAGCCCTTCTTGGCTCACTTGGTTGGCCTATTCATTTCCTGGATGAGTAAGCCTCTCCTCAGTCTTTTCTTTAGCCAAGTAACAGGTCCTTCTTACCTGGCTCCTTTAAAGGAGAAAGCGGAGCCAATCCATAAAGCTGGAATGAACCTGGCACCTTGCACTGAAATTGCCATAGCTTTTGTGAGATGGGACCATCAAGAATCAAGAACTTTCCATATTTTACTAACTGCATTTTATTTCATGTAAGTTATTCTTTCAAATTTTCCTATGACTATACTTTCTATATAGTACACTTGCAATAATTAACACCTTATGTTTTGATTTCTAATCTCACCATTCATCCCCAGGAATACTGCAAGCATTACTCTGGCAAGGACGCATACCTTTTCAGTGAATCCCACTTGCTCTTCTCAATGAAACCCTACAATTCTTCCTGCCCTATTTCTGTTTTATGTGTTTTCTCTTATGCATGCCCCATTGCAATGTACTCCTGATCAGTTAGGAATTGCTTTAGATTCAGATCCACTTCCAAAAATACAACATTTTCTGTGCACCATTTAAAACGCCTGCACAAATGTCATTTTAATGGCTGCATAACCGTCCATCTAATGAATGTACCATTATTAAACAGTTCATTTCTCCAGGGTTCAACATTCAGGCTACAACTATACTTTTGCTGTAAAATGTGTGGTGTTGTGATGAACATCATTTTCCATAAATCTTTATATGCACTTCATGCTACTTTTAAGGTAGAATCCCAGATGAGAGATTCAAAGATCAGAAATATTTCCAAGTTATCAAGATATATTGCCAGGTGCTTTCTCCAGAAGATGTAAAAGTTTTTAGTTGGAAACACTTTGTGATAAAGTGTTACTTTAAAACTCAGGATAAAATTTAACATATACAGTGTGCTCTTAATCTGTGTAATACCAAGTTGGAAATGGATGTGGTCTTCTGGAGGAGGATGGCTTTATCACTGACATAGTTCAGAATGCCTGAGCGTGGTGATAATAAAAACAAGAGACACTTTTAGTTGGTTTTATTGTTGTTATTAAATTCTCTATAGACAATATGTACCCTTATGCCTACACCTCAGGTGGACCACTGTTCTCAATTATGTAGAAGTATACACATAAGGAACAATATAGAAAATTGTGGATATGGGCATTGTGTGGGTTATTTAACAATATTTATTGTGTTCTTTTCATGTGCCTACATTACATTATGTGCTAGAGGTAGGATGTTAAATAAGACAGTTTGTGCTTAAGAGATAAAGTGGTGGCTCGTATTATAGGCAATCTTATTCTCTTCTGCAAACTTACAGTGTACCAATTTGAAAAAGTGAGCAAATTACTTTTATTTTTTAGAATGACAACAATAAATTTATTCATTGCCAGAAATTAAAACTGCCAAATGGATTCTACCAATATTCGTGTTTGACTTGTGCAAACTTGATCCACTACTTTTTTCTTTTTTTGCAGGGGTTGGGTACCTGGGATTGAACTCAGGGGCACTCTACCACTGAGTCACATCCCCAGCCCTATTTTGTATTTTATTTAGAGACTGGCTGTCACTGAGTTGGTTAGCACTACACTTTTGCTGAGGCTGGCTTTGAAGTCACAATCCTGACTCAGCCTCTAGAGCAGCTGGGATTACAGATTGACCCACCATTGTCTCAGCAAAACTTTGTTTTCATACACGGGGTCATTGGAAATGTTTCAAAAAACACAATATAAGAAGATATCAATGAAAGAATGAAGGTTGACAAATCCTGAGTCATTTCTCTATTCACTATAGGTCCTGCTCATTCCTCCCCGGCTCCCTGATCTTCCCAAAGCACTCCCTTAAAAGTCTCTTGGGATACCTCAGATGCTCTACCAAGTTAACAGGACCACAGTAGCAGGGTTTTGCGGATGCTAAAATGTGCATCTGGGTCATTGCTGTTGCCTGATCTATTGCCTGAACATGTGTTCTCATAGCAACCATGGGAAATATGGGAGGAGGGTTTTCTGGGAGAGTTTGAGCAAAGAGAAAGATGTCAGCTGAAATGATGCCTAATCTGGTGGTGTCATAGTCAGGAGCTGCACACTCATGAATACAGGGCACTTCCCTCCCCTATCATACAGGATGACATTGTGCGTTTACTTACTTTATAAACATATTTTGGTGCACTTTGCAAAGTTATGAAAAATAAAGTAATATTGCATATGTAGAAATGGATTATGTGGACAAAGTTTTGTCTTCAGCCTCATGTGCTTGAAACACGGCAATGTGGAATGGAGGTGGAACTCTAAAAGTTCATGGGGCTGGTTAGGTCTTTATGAGGGATTAATGCTTTTTCTCTCAGAGGTGTGTTCTGACTCTCTCAGAAAGTCCCACAAGACTGGGTTGTTATAAGGAAGCCTGGCACCTCCTCTGTGCCATTCTTGATGGCTGTCTTGCCATGTAACCTGTCTTTCTTATGCACACAGCCACTTTTGTGACTTCACTGTGTGATGCAGCAACAGAGGCCCTGGCCTCTGCTTTCTGAAACTTCCAACCACCAGAATCATGACCAAGTAAACCTCTTTACTTATAAAGCACCCAATTTTAGATATTTTGCCATAATACACAAAACACATGAAGACAGAAGAGACTGCACAAGTAGAACTGCTAGGAATTCAGCCTCAGATGAGAAGCTACCAGATTTTCTCTTGTAGGGAAGGGGTCCATAAAGGAGAGTTTGCATGGAAGCCAGGACACCACTACTGCAATGTTTCCTCTTACATCCCATGTAGAAGGAATGGGGGACCGGGTGCCAACTCTTGCCCTTGTCGGTCATCTCTAATAGCTAAGCAAAGTGGCAGAGTTATCAAGAAAAAACAGAGCAATACTTTTTCACTGAGGTCCAAGTAGTCACTGGTGCTAACAACTATTACACTTCAGAGAGGAGAGAAGTAAAATTAAATCAGTGTATCTAATCTCTGATTGTATCTGTAACATGAACTCATGTGCAGTATGTTTAAAAATGGTACACCACGGAATACTTTCTCTTCGTTTCTTCTTCTGAAACCAAGTACCTCTCAACCCAAGAAAAGATTGTTTGATACAGGCAATGCAGGTCATGGAAGGAACTGTTCCTTTTCCTTCAAACAGACTAGGACTAAATATAATAAAATAATTTATTTAAAGTCTATCTTAAGCAAAAAGAAATTACAATGATATGATATAGTATTAACCATATGGGAAAACCACTTTCATTACTCACTAATTCTGTTACCAATGAGTTTAGTGCAGAAAGGACTGAATGTTGCCACTTTAATATTAATTGATCTATCAAAGCTCAAACAGAAATGGCTATATAGCTCTCAGTTTAGGAAAACTGCAGGCACTGATTTTTTTTAATAATGCCATGAAAAGGGAAAAATATAAATGCTAAGAGGCTTAAGGACATTATTAAACTCATTTATTATTCTTTTTTTAATATAGACTAAATTATGGAAACCTTACAAAATCAACAGAGGGAAAGATAATAGTCCATAATGAAAAATGCAATTTATTTTTTAAATGGGGAAAGAACTATTGAATCATAAATGACAGACCCATTAGGAAGTTATGTAATTGTTTCCCCTTCAAGTAATATAAATTCCATATCACCCTAAAGTCTATGCCCCAATAGTTTTATTCATTATCATAAATTTCAGAAGTCTCATTCTTTCACAATACATTTCAAACAAAGACATTTTATTTTTATTTTAACAATTAAACGATTTTATGGTCTCATCTCTTCAAGATATATTCTGTAGTTTGTTAAAATAAGTGTGACTTGCCTAATGGTTAACAAAATACAGAGAGAATTTACCCTGCATTTCACTTTCAGTCCCCGCCATCTTGTACCTCAAGGAATTACAATCACAGGGCCAGAAACAGACAAGGCCACGGATGGTCCACAATCTCTGGCATCCAGTTTACCCCTCAGGACTTTGTGTTAAGAATGAACAAGGAGAAAACTTCTTCAGTCCCCTCTGTAGCTATACTTCTGGCTGAGAGAACAGATTAATACCCTAATAAGAAAATAGGGGGCTGGGGTCATGGCTCAGTGGTGGAGTGCTTGCCTTACACGTGTGGGGCACTGGGTTTGATCCTCAGCACCGCATAAAAATAAATGAAATAAAGGTATGGTGTCCATCCTCAACTAAGAGTATTAAAGAAAAGAAAGAAAAAGAAAATAAGAGAAAATGGGATCTTCAATCAGACATGGACACGGCTGTGTCTAAATTCTTGTTCCCCCATTAACAACTATGCGCTTGAATAAGTTATCAACCACTTCTGCTTCAGGTGGTATCCAGTATGTTTTTGGAGTATTGGCAAAAACAGTGGGTTAACTGCATGTAAATTTAGATAAATCATTTAGACTCTTGTGCAAAAGTTGTCTTGCCCCATAATCAAGAGGTTAAATTACACTCCCCATAGTCCTTTCTTGCACCAGAGTCTCTGTCTTTATTAAAAAATAGAATTCCAAGCAAAGTTGGTAATTCCACTCCTTAGTGCCTCTTTCCTACAAGATGTCTGAATACTAGTCCTAGACAATCACCAGTTCCTCGAGTGACTTTCTCCCCATCTGCCTGTACCACCTCCGTAAAGCCAGAGCAATTCCATTTGTCCTTCATCCCTGCAGCTCTGGCCACCCAGCCTTTCATTTCCTCCTGTCAGGGCCTGGCGATGCTCACCTGCCCTCAAGTCTTGGCACAGAATCACTTCCCTAAGGAATCCTGTCCCCAGGTCCCTCTCAGTGTCAGTTCCCACCGGGAGACCTTCTTTCACAACATGACTGTCTATTTAGTACAGATCAGTCCACCCTCCTGCAGTAATGACTGAGGTTCGATATTCAATCTTATAAAATATGGGATCAAATTAATTTGATGTGAGTGAAAAGACAGTCTGTCTCAGAAGGCAAAAAAAAAATAAACAGAGTGAAGGGGCATGGCATACAGCAAACTGAATTAAGAGTCCCCAGTAATCATGACTACTTTCTAACAAGGTTCCCCCTTAAGAACCAAGAGTTGAGAAAGGGAAATGAAGACTGAAAAAGTACCAAAGCCAACCTTGCTGTAACTGACTCCACATTCCTTCCAGGTTGCATGCTGCAGGCTGTGCTTTTCAAGTTCTATTCCATACAGACTCTAGCTTATGTGTGTTAGATTGACATCCAATTCCCCACCTGGACCTCACACTTCAGGAGGACAGGATTCTGCATAATGCAGGGTGAATGTTCAGTAATTATTGGTTGCAAGGAAATAGGAGAACCATATAAATACTTTATGACTGGGAAAAAGAGAATAAGCCACTATGACTATGGAATGGTTTCTCATTAAATTTCAAATAAGCTCCAAAGTCTTTCCTAAACCCTAAAAGGGAATGACCCTCCCTAACCCCTCTCCAGTCTCTTATTACCCTACCTCTTGCTCCCCAGCCTCCAGCCAAATAACTTCCTCAAGTTCCTCAGTCACTCCAAGCCTTTCCCCCTGCCTAGAAATTTCTTCTCTATATCTGAACTTGACTGTGTCCTCATCTTTCTTACCATGGCTAGAAGCCCTATCTGAATAGCATACCTAAAGCCCACCCCACCACTATCCCCAGATTCAGTTACTCTCTGCTTCTTGTTGACATCACAATCTTCTTTCTGAGCTGAAAAGCTGCTATCTCTCAATATTCCCTGTGCTCACTCATGTTCTGACTCCTATTTCTATGTAGGCTCTATGAAGGGTCACCTGCCTGGATTCTCAACACCCAGTGCAAAGTGTGGCCCAGAGTAGATACTCAATAAATACATGTGGAATTAACAGCCGAAGGTGGCTCTAGCCCCAAACCATAGCTATCTCGGTAGGGGAAGGGCACAGAGCCCCTGGGAGAACCCAGAGGAACTGCAACATCCAATAAAATGTTCAGATGCTGACCCACCTCCCAGCAGGAGGAGGTGAGGGTGTCACATGGTACTCATGCTTTCTCTCCGGCCCCATAGCACAGCGTTCTAGTCACAGCAACAATATAAATGTGGTCTCTATAAGGTTTAAATTACATCAATTTATTAGCAAACTAAAACATCAAACAATAATTCTAAAGAAGAAAACACAAGCAATACATGTGAAAGCATTTCATTTCAAGAAGCTTAACTGATTTCTTATAAAAATTGGGGTTTCTTCAAGATCATCCAAAAATAAGGCCAAAACAGACCAGATGCTTCGGCAAGTCCACTTCCTGCCCCTCAGAATTAAAGATAAGGTTGCATTCAGCGGAAGCTCATGAAACCCTGGAGATCCCCAACATTCGCTCTGAAATTACAGATTTTAGTTCTAAAAACAACCATGATTAAGCATGACATCTACAGATGCCTGATCTTCAGAAAAGCTGCCATTGGGGAAAAATCAAAGCCATAAGGAACTAAATTATATAAGGGAAGCTTTTCATTACTCTCTAATCTAGCTCTCTCTGACTTAAGAGGCAAATGAAATTTGATTATTCGGTCAGTTACTTTACAGCTTCTGTGTTTAATTTACGTTTCCTCAGAAGATTAAAGAAGTCATATGAGCTATTATTACATGTAGTTCTGAACTTAACTTTGTTTTTTTAAGCTCATCTTTTAAGTGATTTGTATTTTTAAAGAGCAGAGGGCCTTCGTTTGCCCTGATTTACCCTAGTTCAGTCATTAAGATGCTTAATTAGAGACCAGCTAAAATCTTCTATCTATCTTGCAAAACAGACACTCCAAATAAAAGGAAAAGGCAAACTTACTATTTATCAACAGCTGAGAGGGTTTGTTTGCTTGTCTGTTTGGTGCATACAATGAGTTAACAGCCTCAACTAACCAAAAAAAAAAAAAAAAAACTAATTAAAAAAGGAAAGAATCAATTTTGGCAAATTTGGTATCTTCAAATTAATATGTCCTTTAATTGAAAATGAACTCAAAATATAGTCTTTGCTAAGGTGTTGTTGCTTTATAAATTCATATTTAAAACAAGAAAGGCTTATAAAAAGGGCAGTCAGCCCCTAGCATCTCCCACCAATGCTTCTATACTTGACAATGATACAAGATGCAAGTTTTCTATACAGAGTGGTGGATATTTGTATGTCTAAAAAAACCTGGAATGGCTTAAGGAGAAAAAGAAAATTGTTATCAAAGTCTCTCATTTTAGCTGACAAGTACATCCTAAAACCTATGCCTATCCCATAAAACCACCTGAACTTTAAAATAAAAGCACGGCAGGTAATTTTCTGTAGCTCCAATCTTGAGATACACCTAAGAGGAGATTAGCTTTCCAAAAATTCCCCTAATCCCTAAAAATAAGTACATGCCGGACCCCTGCCTAGTATCACTGGCAATAGTACGGTGCCTTCACGCTCATGTTCAACGCTAGGTTGATCCTATCTTCTAATTCAACCATTAGCATCTTCATGGTTCCAAATTCAGTCATCGCCATCCAGTCCTCCCTTAAAGACCAGGATTCTTCATCGTAATTGCCTACTGGGCCCAATGCTATCTCTTTTTAGTTCTTGCCCTTCCCCATAAAGATTCCTTTTACATCTTCAGGTGCTTACTTTCTTCTAATTCTACAACATCTACAATGCACCAACACACCACCAAAGATCTCCTGGGCTGTCTAAAAATGAGGTGGTGATGTTTATTTCAACACCATGAAGTAGTGGTCTGTGCTATAACCACAACTGTAAGATTAATTATGTTATAACTTCTCTATCACATCCCTGGCTTTTCAACACGGTCACGTCTTTTGGTCTCTAATGAACATTTGTTTATCAAGTTCTACTATGTGCTAAATACTGTTATTGGCAATGAGACTAGAAAGATGATCCTGGTGTTGTCCCTGCAGTCAAGGAGTTTAATCATATTAATCATATAGCATATGTATTATATTATGTTGTGCATATCATATAATATGTTGTATTATGACACAATATACATTCCCTTCATTTCAATAAGAAACCATTGACTTTTAGGCCATGGACTATCTTTACAATGCTTTTAATTCCTCTCCAAATATAATGTAGTGAGTAAACTGGAGGACACAGGAATGGAAGCTATTGTAGTAGTCCAGGGAATAATGGAGGCTTAGACTATTCTTCCATTAAAAAAAAAAAAGATTACTGAGCTGTGCTGTGGTTCAAATGTGTCCCCTCCAAACTTCAGGTGTTAAAATCTTAATGATCAAGATGATAGTACTGAGAGGGGGGGCCTTTAAGAGGTGATTAGGCCACAAGGGTTCCTCACTCACGAACAGGATTGAAGGCCTTATGAAAAAGGCTTTGCATGGCGTTTGATTCTCTTCTGCCTTTTGCCAGGTGAGGACACAGTGTTCCATCCTTCCTAGGAATGCGGAACAATGCACCATCTGGAAGCAGAGAGACTGGTCCCTCACCAGTAGGTGGCTTGAGCTAGGACTTCCCAGCCTCCAGAACTGTGAAATACATTTCTGTTCTTTATTTATAAATAAAGATACTCAGTCTTGAGTATCTTGTTATATAGTAGCACATGGGGACCAAGACAAGTTATTTATTATTCCCCGTGCTGTACTAGGGATTTAGTATTAAATAAAACAAAGTTCTTGCTATCAGAGATGTGTCATTCTAACAAGAGAAATAAAGAAGTTATCAGATAAACATTATATGTCATGTGGCCACAAGGGTTATGGAGAAAAATAAGGTAGGGATTACGCCAGAGTGACAAGAGTGGTCTAAAGCAGCCTAGAGCATAAGGAGAGGCTTCCAGAAGAGAAAACTCTTAGGGTCTATCTGAAGCATGAGTGGAATTGGCCAAACAACCTAAGAAGGGGCAGTGGGGTGGAAGGATGCAGCAAAGTGGATGTAGGGAAAGTTTGAGGAATTATATCCTGGAGTCTGAGTGAAGGGTTAGTTGGAGGGTCAAGGAAGAAAGGACCAGAGCCAGCAGAGGTCAAAACATGAAACTTCCTGTGCAAAGCGGAGGATGTGGCACTTTATCCAAAAGCTACAGAAGAGGCTTTCAGCAGGGGAAAAGCTAGAACTACCATACGGTCAGCACCATGAGGGTGGCTAGAAGGGAAGCCAGCCTGCAGACAGGAAGGTCAGCCAGCAGACACTGGGGCATAATCCCAGAGCAAGACGATGGTGCCTGTGGAAGTGGTAGGGAAAAAAAGTGAACCTGACATTTCTTGAGGATACAGAATGGACCAAACTTGATCACGGCTCAGATCACATATGCATAAGGAGGGAGGCGTGGAAGAGGAAAGAGTCCAGCCTACCACCATGATATGCAAAGCTTTCACCATCTGTCCTTTGCATACTCTGTGACTTCACTTCTACCAGTGTCCCCACACATGGTGGCATCACTGGCTTCTTCTCCACTCTTGAATGTGCCAAGTCCTTCTCTTCACTAGGTGCTTCCTCTGCCTGGAATGCTCTCCAAGACCACTGGGTCTTTGCTGGACTGTCCCTCTTCCTCGGCCAAGTATCTGGGCTCATGTCCTCTCCCTAGAGTGGGCTTCATTCTTCACGCTCAGCCCTTGATTCCATATATTCGTCCACTCCTCTCAAATCATTTTATTTGTAAATGATATATGTGTTAATTTGCTCTGAAGGCTCTTTCTCCACACTTCTGTTCACATGTTTATTTGGTTATATTGTAACCACTGAGCTCAATGACAGACACCTTTCAAGTCCGCCACTCTGTCTCCACTCCTTGAGAATGCTCAATAAATAGTTTTTGGGTGAAGGGATGAATAAGTAGAGAAACTGGGTACCAAATTACATACAGAAGAGCTTAAAGCTTACTAGCAAAGCTGCCAAAAATGAAATGTTCTTATTCGAGGAGACATCTAAATAGAAAATTGATTGAAAGTTATACATTTGAAAACAATCAATACAAGAGAAGGAAGAAAATAAGCACAATTGAATCTTGACTTCTAATAAATTATTCCCTTTCAACCAGAGACCAGAAAACTCCATAAAGGGCCAGACAGTAAATATTTGGGGTTTTGCAGTAGTAAGGACAGGACTGCAACTACTCACCTCTCTGTTGCAACAGAGCCGTAGACAACTCTTAAACAACCAGGCATGCCAAGGTCCTAATAAAATTCTGTCCACACAAACAAGTCAATGTTGGCCAGAAAGACCGTTTGTTCACTCCAGCTTTAGACGAATCCAATTAAAGTATGAAGGATGACAAACTGAAATGTTGAGGACAACCATGTATCATTTACTGAGATCTACTGTGGGCTAGTCTGTGTACAAGGTATCTTGCTTACAAACTTCATCCAGTCTCTTTATTTACAATTTTGGTGGAAATGCATTACTTACACCTATTCTACAAAAATCAGGAGTTCCAAGAAGAGAAATAACCACCCAGGTCATGTAGGAGCCGGGGCCGAAATACAGGAGGCCTTTCTCACTGAACCTTTCTGATCATTATTTACCTCTGGATTGATTCTCCCTTCAAAGCCACAAAATATCTTCTCTTCCTGTTTGGACAGAGATATATGCATTTGTGCACTTGACAAATACATTGGTTTCCATTCCACATTTACTGAGCACATACTGCATGCCAGGCATTGAGATTCAAATTTATTTACCATCTCTTTGTATAATTTGTCTAAATTGTAGCTTGTTAATATCAGGTATTGGAGTTCGAAGTGTACCGTTTGGCAATTGCATATTGTGTTCCGTCTGCTGGAATTACTAATGGTGCTTTCCACCATATTAATGATGTCTCTTCCACGGTCCTGTCTGCCCTTTGTAAACAACCACAGGTGTGGGTTTTGTTTTGTCTGTGTGCAAGGGCTGCTGCTGTCTGTCTCCCTGCTGAGAAGTTTCCCCATTAGACTGCTGCCCACAGCAACAGCTGTTGTTATATACTGCTGATTCCCAGCTACACAGCTTCCCATTACCAGTTGCTTCAGATGGTATAATTCATTGTGTCCTTGAAGAATTTCTTCCATATGTTTGGGTCAAAATATCCTCCCATCCTCACAGGGCCAACATAATAACCACAGTGTTATTTCTGTAAGTGTTTTTAGATGGATTTAAGAATAAAGATGTGAATACATTTACCACTGGAGTCCACTCATTTTAAATATCTGTTTATCTCTAGCATTATGTGTTGGGACTTCCAGTTTCACCTATAAACATCCCTATATTTCTCATCTAGTTATTAAACTTACATCCCTGGAAAAAAAAATACTACAATCCTGTTTTTGCCCAGTTAGTCTTTATGCAATAATATCAATACCAGAGAAAAAGTCTTGATGAAAAGGGAAGAGGACTAATATCATAAACAATCTCAGACTGTTTCACTGAAGTCAATTTAGTGTATGGGTTCATTTAGCAGAGATTCTTCATGCTCACACGTTTCCCTAACCCATCACTTTTAACAGAAGCAATCAATATTTCACATTATCAGTGTACTGTTCACTAATATCCTAGTCTATCTATAAAAAGAAAGAGTCATGTAAGGAATATTTTGTCTGCTATTTTAAAAGAGCCACCACCTTTCAGCATTTAGCATGGATCACAGTGTTGGAAATCAAAGTCCATGCTATTCTGGGGAGAAGCTGGGCTTTGAGAATCCTCAAATAACAGTCCAAATGACATATTTGTTACCCAGCTTGCCTTGGCCAGAGTTCTGTCTCAAAGAGAACTGAGACCAATCAGGAGTCAGGGTTTTCCTTCATGTTATTAATATCAAAGTTTCTCCCTCTGTTTCATCCTGAGTCAAAGCAGTCAGTTGCATGCTGTAGATTTTCTTTCTTACATCCTAAATTGTTCTTGCATCATCTCCTCCTCCACCTCTCCTGACTGAAGCCTTTAATAATTCTCAACTACATGACTGCAAAGCACGCTTCAAGTGGCCCCTTTCCTTCAGGTTTCCTCCTCCATGGTCCATCTTCCACATGCCTCCTAGAATGATCATCCCACTGATGATGCTGATAACCACCATGTATTGAGTATGGGCACTTATTATGCATTACTCATTTAAAGAAACACAGATACACATACCCACACCCAATCCAGAATTATCTTCATTTTCCAATGAGGAAATCAAAGCTTAGAGAGGAAGCTGACCAAATCCAAAGAGTAAGGATTCAAACCCCAGTTTCTGTAACACATATATGACACTATTATGCTATTGCGTTCTAAACTCCCATTCCACACGTGCAAAAGAAAAGATTTCACCTTTGAGGATAAGTTTCAGGGAGAGCTTTATTAACAGTCTATTTAACAAGAGAGGGGTAGATTCTCAAAATAAAAGAGGGTTTCAATTACAAAGAGAATGAATGGGTACCAGGTCAGCAAAAACAAGAGGTCCATGATAGTGTCTCTTAACGTTAACTGCAAAGCCTTTGTCCAGAAATGATCTAAAACTCTGTTTACTAGATACAGTAGACACTATTTCTTACAGGTGGAAATGACTTATAATGAATTTGGTTCTTAGAAAAAGGAGTACTATAAGTACAGGTGCAAAAACATGGAACAGCTGAATAGAGTCAGTTGTTCAAGAACAGGACAGACCACGAGGTCCAGACTAGCACTTTGATAGTCTCACCATGTGGCAGCAAACTATTTGGCCTACTTGTTCCCTATTTACCTTGTCTTATGGATCCTGTGCCCACCAAGGAGGTGGTGTAAGTAAAAAGCATGCTGGCCACATCTTGCAGCATTCAGAAGTATCCTCTAAGAGCAATTAATCTACTAGAAAGAACCAAAAATAAATAAAGTGAAACTGTTAAAGCAGGTGCTCTTGGTACTATGAGCCTCATAATTTGAAGCTTTGGGGAGTTAGAAAAACATATTTTTATACTTTGCATGAAGCAAGAGATTTAGGGAAACTGTGGCACCGACAAGGTTGGGGAACTGCTATTTCCCATGTGCTTCCTATTAAGATACTCTGTCAGCAAAGACAGAATAATGGTTCTTTTCATTTACAACAAGTGGTAAACCTTCTTAGGGATAGGCCAATAAGCTAACCAATCAGAAATTTGGGGCTTTAAGATTATATCCATCCCAGCATGGTGGCACATGCCTGTAATCCCAGCAGCTCAGGGGGGTGGGGGTGGGGCAAGGCAGGAGGATAGCGAGTTCAAAGCCAGCCTCAGCAACTCAGTGAGACCCTGTCTCTAACTAAGATACAGAATAGGGCTGGGGATGTGGCTCAGTGGTTGAGTGCCCCTGAGTTCAATGCCTAGTACCTCCCCACCAAAAAATAAAAGATTATATCCAAGCAAGATCATTGACTATGTAATTTATGGTATAAAATATTCAGAAAAAAAAGTAGCCTGTGGGCATACTAAGTGTTTGAGGAAAAGGTATTGCCAAGGAAATCCAGGAACTACCCACCTGCATTAGTCACCTTTTCATCAATATAACCAAAATACCTGAGAACAACTTAGAGAAAGAAAGATTTATTTGGGTTCAGTTTTAGTTCTTGGTTTAGCCATCTCCAAGCCAGAAACATCACAGAGGAAAGGCATGGTGGAGGAAAGCTGCTTAGTTCATGGCATCTGTGAGGTGGCGGAAGAAAGATAAGAAGGGGCCAGGGCCAGTAGAGTCCCCAAGTCCATACACCCAAGACCTTGGTCCTCCAAGCATCCCCCACCTACCTATCATTTTTACCATCTCCCAATAAGTCCATTAAAATAATTAATCCATCAAATGGATCAATCCACTGGGGTCAGAGCCCTCATCATTTCATCATTGCCTAAAAACCTCACCTCTGAATCTTGCTACATTGGGGCCCATGCTTTCAAGACATGAGCTTTTGGGGTATATACACAAAACACACACACACACACACACACACACACACACACACACACACCATCCTTAATCTAATTCTACAATCTTTCAATTCCATTTACTGGTACCAGTGCTGTTCCATCTGTCTTGTCTCATGAAGGGTATCCTCACCTACTACTGACTTCAATGAGACAATGGAGAAATACAAACAGCCAGCATCCTATAAGGCAGAGAACCAGGGGACAAACAAAGTAATGGACAAATAAGTTCCTTCCAGGAAGCTGATCCCCTAGGCTTTGAATGACTGACCAAAGAATTAAGTCCTTGTCACTGTAGAGAGTATTGACTTAATAGTTCTTTCCCTAGAATAAGATGTGTGCAATGTACATTGTAGACTGTGGTATATTTCCTCTTTATCTTTTTCTAAGTGAAAATCTAATTACAGTTTTCCATTGTATATTCAGAATACAGAGGGCCTACATACTTTTGTTTGACCAATTTATGATATCCATTTATGATTGAGATGACCATCAATCATCCAAAAATCTTGATTTAGAAGATAAAAATCAACAACTGAATGAAACTTGGGGTAGTCACTCTTAAGAAGCATAAGTAATGTTAAATACACATTTGATATGGATATGGGATAGCCAAATGGATGAACCCTGGTATTCAACTTTAGTAGCCTACCCAATAGCCATTTTGCCTTTCTCCCTTGTGAAGAGAAATACAATTATATTTAAAGTGGCAACATGCCCAGATCCTGAAATGAATTATGATTAGCCTATCTGGACAAACCACAGCACTCCCATAACTCCTTACCAAATACACTTTCCCAACAATCTCATAGCTTCTGGTAGACAAATGAGACCTAAGGAGCAAGAACACTAAGGGTGGGGAAAGATTTTTACTCTTATTTTTTTAAAAAATGTTTTCTTTCTTTTCTATTTGGAAAAACACAAAAGTCATTTTGTGACCATACATCAATGTATGCAAGGACACACACACAAAAAAACTAATCTTCTGGGGACAGTAGAAGAGAAATATGGCAGAATCTAGATCAGGTATTTTATAAGGTAAACAAGTAAATCAACTTCATAATGACTGATGTCATAGTTGGTATTTCTATTTTAGTTAAAAACAGGCATATACATCAAATCACTTATAAACTGTGAGTCGGATATGGGGGAAAGACCATATTTGAAGAATAGAGGAAAATAATAAAAATTAATTCTGATAAATCCTGACTTCTTTTAGGATATCTATACCCTTCCTGAAACTGTTATTTTTACAAAGTATTGTCTTTATATCAAGTCTGAATTTATGTAGCAGGTAGAACTGTTAATGAATATATGATGGCTCAAATGATACCAATGTAGACAAAGCATTTTAATGACACTAAATATAATTGAGTATTTTCTGAACAATTACCAATGGACTGTAGACAGAAACTTATAGTAAAGCCTGTCATGAAGGGTAACTTATTTTCTTTAATTTGTTTCAAAACACATACCCAGAGGCCATTTCTTCACCACATTAATCTTTTCACATCATACAGAGGTTTTTAGACTTAGACCATCTCCTGATGTGGGCTGTCTCTCACAGCGGACTTTTAGTCTGAAGATCTGCTATAGCAGATATTTTCCGTTAAGTGCTTCAGTTTTCCTTGTTTAACCTCTCTGATGTTTTCCAAACTCTACTTCATTAACTTGCTCAATACTATTCTCATTGGCTTTTATTCAATAGTCACTTCTCTAATCTGAACTCCCAGTAGCACTTGGAATCAGTTATTACTCCCTCCTCCTCCGTTTCCACAATACCAAACTCTCATGATTTTTTTCTCTTCAATCTCTGACCTTTCACTGTTGGTGCTTTTTGCTGGGGCATTCCTTGCTCTATTTCTGAAGGTGAAGGAATTCCAAGACATTGTCATCACTTCCATCTCTTTTCCATGCATGATCTTGCTGTGAGTGATCTCATTCTGTCCCAGTTTTTAATGAAATATATTTTATACGACTTGAACATTTTATATCAGCCCTCATCTCTACTCTGAAATCTGTATCTAAAATATCCAACTGCCTACTTGAAATCTCCACTCATATCTAAGAAATACCTTAAACCTATCATATCCAAAACTGAATTCCTGGTTGTTCAGCCCCCTTTTACAATCTTCTCCTCCATGGATTTCTCCTCAGTCAGTCAGCAACACCACCCCCATGCATAGCTCAAGCCCAGTGCCTGGAAGTCATCTTTGCTCCTCCATGACCTTCCTGCTCCATATCCATCTCATCAGCTACTCTACCAGCACAGTAGGTCTTGAATTTGTCTATCCCCACTCCATCAACATTTCAAACCCTATTCAGCCATCAACACCATCTACTTGGGATACCATCATAAGCTCCTTACTCATTTGTCTACTTCTATTCTCTCTCCCTCACTATTCTTTTCCCATAAACAAGACAAAGTGATCTTTTTTTAAAAAAAAATGTAAATTATATCTTTTCAAATTTCTGTCCTGAATCCTCATAACAGTGTCCTCCTACACAGCTCCGGTCAATCTCAATTGCCTTGTTCTAGCCTCCAAGGTCCTTCCTGAATGACCTGGCTACCACCTGCTTCCTTCACTTCTCAAATCTCTGCAACTCACTCCCTACACTCTTAAATTCTCTGACCTCCTTCCTGAACTTCACATAATACCAGTATATCCTGTTTTAGGGTCTTTGTGTGACCTTTGTCTTCTTACTAGAAAACATTTCCTCTTGATAGTCACATGATGACGTTTTCCTATGATCCAGGCACATGGCTTACTTCTTTAGAGAAGACTTACCTGCCCATAAACTTCCAGCAGCCAGCCTTCCATTTTTGGTTCATCATGTTATCTTTTTTCCTTCCCAGCATGCATGTTTACCCGATGCTTTCTTATCTATTCATTACCTGTCTTCCTCCAAATGAATCTACACTCCTTGAGACAGGAACTTTGCTGGACTCTCTCACTGCTGTGTCTTCCTATTTTCTAGATACTTCACAGATGCTCAATAAGTATTTGGTGAATAATTTTACTGGGTTCTTAGGCATTAGGGAAACTCTTCCTAAAGTTTCATTAGCTACTCTGCCTTAGAAAAAAGAATTTTCTTTCACATTCTTCATGTTTTAAAGATTAATCAGAAAGCACATTTTGGAGCCAATACTCCATTCAATCAAGAAATATTTACCATGCCAGGCATTTTGCTATACAAAGAAAAATGAGACAGCAGATTCATTATCTAGTGAGGTAAAGAATGGCATGAAAATGAATAAGTATAATTTAAATTGGTATCAATCAAACTAGTAAGAGACCTATGAACATTGCCTTATGCAAAAAGTCCAGGGGTGGAGAGAAACAAATTCACTGATGAGCAGAGGGAAGATGACATTTGTTATATACCAGTGAGTCAGAGGTTGAGTTCTATAAACTAAAAGAGGAAAAGACTACATTTGTTTCATATCTCAGTCCCATATAAGGATGTGCCCCCGCAAACATGACCAGGACAGGAAGAGGGAGTTTTTTTTCTTAAAATGTTATCATAACTTGAAAATCAAGTTTTACTAAATTCAAAGGCAGTACTTCCAAGTGTCACAAAGTTCTCTATGAACATTATGCAAGGTGACAGATTACACAGAGATGCAATGAAATAGCTGGTGTCTGCATTTCTTCTTCCTCTCACAGCTGCCACCCCTGCTCTCTGACTGCTCCCACTGCACCTTCTCCCTCACCACCTGTGACCCATGCATTCCTATTACTCCCTGATCTCTGAAGCATGGGAAGCCTACTAATCCTGCTCCCTGGGCCTTACATGACCCTCACTCAATCCCACTTTCTTAATCCTGCAGTCTACTTGAACTCTTTTCCCTTCTTGCTTCTATTATCCAAGTACTGCCAATTTTTCAAGTTAAATAGGAGCTCCACCTCCTCCAAGAAGCCTTCAGCCATTCAAGCCCACTGTGAGCTCATCCCTGGCTGATCACCTACAGCATTTGTTACCCCTGCTGGCTATTTGGAGGTTTTTAAAAACCTCCTGTGATTATTGTTTAAACTTTCACATATCTGTGTCTTCATGATTTCCTAACTAGGTTGTAACATTTTTAATATGGTAGCTCTGTCTTCCATTTCTTGTCTACCTGTGCTCATGGATAAGACTGGTATCACGAGAAGAAATGTCCAGTTCCCAAACCCTGGCATTTCACCTACAAGCAAGCATTTAATCCCATAGCAACACAAGAGAGTGGAGTGCATACTGGGCCTCCACCTCTGCTGTGCAGATTCTTCTACAGCTAAACCAACAACACTTTCAGGTGTCTATATGTCACATGTCAAGAAAATCAGTAGGTATGAAGACAAATCAGAGAAAAGTTGATTTTTATTATTAAATAAAGAAAAACTATTCCTCTGACTAGTTATATAGCTGAAAATAGTTTTCACAGACAAGACAGATCATTTTTATTCATTAATAAATTTCTAAATAATTCATCCATGTGGTCTTTGGATGAGGCCTCCTGGGTTAGAAACAAACAAACAAAAAGTAGGTTTTATTCTCATCTTCAGGAAGCACGCCACCATCACTTCCATCAGTTTTATAATGTTAAATGGTCAGTGTTAACTCCACAAATTTAGATTTGGTGTTGGAACAGCTACAGTTTCAAAGAAATGTCTCTACACTCACAATGGGAAGAGTTCCTCAGGATGGTCCCCAAGGTACTACTCTTCTCTTCCTTCTCTATAACTCCTCTATGATCTAGCCTCTCCTTCACCTGGTTAAGTTTCTTAACAAGAATCTCATCATGCTACTCCATCAAGTTGATGTCCTGTGTCCTCATGAAGGTGATCAGTCATCTCTCAGGTTCATTTCTCTAATCTCTTGTGAACCATCTCTCACATTTCTCTCCTTACTCACTCTACTCCAGCCACACAATATTTTCAACTCTTCAAAGATGTCATTTAATTTCTAACTTCTTCCCCCATCCTGTATAGCTCGCCAAATCTTACTTCTTCCATTGAAATGTTACTTCTTCAGGAAGATCTCTAAACATGTTTAGCTTCCCCTGATATAGGCCCCCAATGACAATCATGAACATTCTTTGATTCCACTTATAAAAATAATCTGTTTTGTTATCTGGAGGCCCACTATTTCTAAATTCCTCATGATAAGAAAGACTATATCTATGGTGGGGACTGTTGCACCTGAGCAAATGGTATAGTGACTGACACATGATTCATGCTCAAGAGACAAGTTAAATTAATAAATAATAATGGGGCGCTGGAACTATAAATGTTGGAGTGCCCATTTTACTTACTGTGACCTTGGGAAATTCATCTTACCAATCCTCAATTTCCTCATCTTTAAAAAGGACACTACTATTGCCATCTCTAGGTTATTGAAGGAACCAAATCATATATGATCATTTAATGAGTGTAGAAACTGAGAAATGTTTATTTAAGGTAGTTATTACTTTTGATTGAATAAAAAGTCATAAGGTTCTTTGAGATATATAGAGCCGATACTTCCTGGGTAAGTGAGTGCTATGGCTAAAAGCTTTACATACATTATCTCACATAATTATAACTTTTATAATACTCTTAGGATGCCAGTATTATTTATAACTCATTTTACAAGTAAGGACAATGAAGTCACAAAATAAGCAAGGATGAACTTAGCACTCAGACCTCAGCAGGCCTGAGCCCTACCTCTCATTACTACAGATTCCAACTCCTTTTCTTAGAAATAGGGTTTAGGTTTCACATGAGACAAACTATAATTTGGTGCAATTGTAGATGCTAATTATAAGGTAGTTTTTCTTATTAAGTAATTGAGAAGAACCCATCATTTTAGAACATCCTGATAATCACCATGAGCATTTGTTAAGCAGTCCCTGTGTGCCAGTCACCAACATGAGTGCTTTATAGTTTCCAGTCCTGAATTTTTCAATAAGCACTTCTTTAACAAGGAAAGTCAGACTTGGGAAGAATAAATCAATCTGTGTGCCTATAACTCTAGCTTCAGGGTCATGGTTGAACTCAATTTATTAAACTTCAAATACACACTCTTTAGACAACTCTAGTGACTATTTCTGAGAACCTATGCTGAGAAATACTATAAAAATATTTACCATTAAAACAAAACACATATCTCTTGTGAAAGCATATATCTTTTCTCTAAGTATGTTATTCATAATATTGTAGGATATTAGTGAAATAACTAGATAACTGTAGGATTGTGTATGTTCATTACTGCTATAATTACTTGCTACACATTCAGTAGCTAAAAACACTATATGTTTATTATCTTACAGTTTGATAGGTCAGAAGTTTAACACTGAACTAAGATCAAGGTATCATCAGGGCAGGTTCCTTTGTGGAGGCCCTAGGAAAGAACCCTTCTGTCTTGTCCTACTTCTAAGGTCACCTACATTCCTTGGCCCATGAACCCCCTTCTTCCATCTCAAATTCCCAACCATTTCACATCTCTCTAGAATTCTTTTCTAATGACTTCCTCTGATCAGAGCAGGAAAAGTCCCACGTAGTGAGACTGGGCCCACCTGATCATTCTGGATAATCGCCCCATATTGAGGTCTTTAACTTAATCACTTAATCACATCTACAAAATGCCTTAAGCCATACACAGTTACATACTCACAGGTTTCAGAGACAAAGGATGTGAATGTCTTTGGCCCTCGTTCTGCCAACAGCACCAAAGCAACAGATCTCCTCAGGGAACACATCACCTCATCACCTAAAACTCTCTGGGAAGAGAAGTAATACTCAACAACCCTCAAAGAGCCAAGTTTGAAAGAAATCACCAGAATAGAGCATAGGAGGCCTGGAAAGTAGGAAGAGGCCAACAGTGCAAGCTGATGGACGCCTGGATACAGGCATGGCCTCAGTAATGTCATCACCCAGCGCAGAGCAGGGGCATCCCAACACCGCTCACAATAGTGCATTTACAGTACCTAGCTAGAGAGTAAGCTGCAAAGGACCATTTTACCTGCTTATTGTCATGTTTAAAACTCTCATTACCTTTTATTTTCTAATTCTGATGAGAGGGATTAATTACTCACATAAATTTACCTATATAGATAGATTTGAAAAGTAAAAGGACGAAGGCTTCGCACATGAGTGAACATGGGCTTGAATCCATCATCTAAGTGTACAGGCTCTTGTGGTATGGCTTAACCTTTCTGGGTCTCTGTTACTACATCTTGGAGTGATGATCCTTCTGACCTGAGGATGTGGGTGAAAGGACCAGGGCAGTTCTACACAGACACTCTAACACACATCTTAGCATCTCTTGGGGTAAATTAAATATTAAGCCCTGTACAAGCAGTCTCCCTACTAGGTTGCAAGTATAATGAAAACAGCAAAAATATCATCCTCATTTTTGGATCCTTTTTCCCTTCACCCACTTAGTACCTGGAAGGGTGCCTAGTCCAGATTAGACATTCAATATATATTAGTTGAACCATATTGACGTTTTCTTTTTCCTTTGGATGCAGAGAACAAGTCTCTAGTTTGAATCAGTGATAAATTAGACAGTCAGCTTTGTCTACAAGACCTAATTCCCTGAAATACCCTCTAGAGCCCTTGGGCACTGCTAGACAACTTCATAACACGCATACACAGACTGTGAAACTTACAAATGGTCTTGCATATGAGCCATGGTGGATTATTAACATACAAAATAGATTAAACTATATAAAACTGCCCAATTCATCACAACCAGCAAAGAAATATCTTTAATAAGAGCCCAAGTGCCAACTAGATGAATGTTTTCCAGAAACCATAAGACTGATTTAAATCATGAAATACTCTGTAATCAAAGAGTAAGCCATGATTCCCCCCAGTACTTAGAAAAAGGCACAGTGTTGAGGGAAAAAGAAAAAGTTTGTGGCAAACAAATCAATATTTCAGAGGATAGTAGGTATTTTCTAGTTCTAATCATTCAGAAACCAAAAATGAAGAGAGCCTTGGTGCATGGATCTTAGAGAAATAACTATTTCAGATAATCTCCTTCTAATTAAGCTAAGGTTTAGAAGTTCATAACACCCTTCTCAAACCTTTACTCCAAAAATGACATTCCCTTCTATTTCAAGAGATATAAAAGTTGTCAAGAATGAAGTCCTCCCAACTTCTCTGTTGTCTTGAGGAAGAGCCCCAATGCCCCACACTCCTTCCCAACACTAGCCTGTGTCTTCCCACTTACTCATTTAGTCCATAAGTCTTTAGACACTTATGACACAAAAATAAACAACAAAACCTCCCCACCTCAGAATAACTCAATGACTCAGAGGAAACCACTTAGGAAAAAGAAGAAAATGCTGCACAAGTGAACTATATCCACCAATGCAGCTAGATCTCAAAAACACAATGATACCAGAAGAAGTCTTAAAGCACAGCATTGGTGTAAAATTGGAAACACATGAAACACATTACAGTGTTCATGCACACCTATGTGTGCAGACAAAAGGATATGGAGGTGAACTGAAGGCATATACACCAAATTCATACTAGTGGTTGTAAGTGCGGGGGACAGGACAGAGGAAAAGCAATGGTGAAGGTGACAATATGGATGTTGATTTTACTGCTAACATTTTATTTCTTTTATGTAAATAAGGCTAGAAGCAACTATGTTAAAATTGTTAAGTAGCAATTTGGGGTAGGGAATCTCCAGGTGTTTATTATTCTCTCTACTTCTCTGTATTTGTATAAGTAGTTAAAACTTAAATAGTCAATTAGTTGCACTGTGGCAAAATAAGTGCTCCATATGGCACATACAAAGGTATAACAACATACCCAAGAATGATTCTCTCTATGGCCTGGTCATTCCTCTAATAAGACCAATGCTTACAAATGTGTCCAAATACTGCTTTTTAACAAACGAATTCACCAGTGTTAACTGCCTTGAGAGCTGTGCCATCATCCCCCATTTCTTCCAGCTAAACCTCTTGAAGCTGGTCTATATTTTCTCCCTTTTCTTTCCTTACTCATGCCGGAGCCCACTGCGATCTGGCTCTGCCCCACTTAGATTGCTTCAACCTCCTAACTGCCAAGTCCTTTCAGTTCTCATTCTACTTAACGGTGCAAAGCACTTAAGATAATTGACCAAGTACTGGAAAAGTTCCCTTCCCCTGGCCCCCACAGGACTGCTCTTGGCTGGCACTGCTTTTACCTACCTATGCTCCATCTTTGTTCCTGGCTCACTCGTGCCCTCTCCCTAATTTCAGTCTGCCTCCTGTAATGGTCCATGCTGAGCTCTTTCCTCCTGGAGCAACCTCCTCTATTCTGATGGCTTCACTTCTGATCCACTGGTTTCTAAATCAGTATTTCTAGCCCCTTCCAAGATCTAGGTAGGAAACTTTGACTGCTACCTAGCTGTCCCTGCATCTCTGCCCGTACCTCAACCCTGACACACTTCAAGCAGTCATATCCTCAAGGATTCTCACTACAGGTTAAAGCTGGACACATGGATATCTCCTCTACTCTCACCTGCCTTCCTTTTATTCTAAACTTACTGTCTTGCAGATTATACCTACTACTGATCTCTAGTACCTACCACATCTTCTCTACCTACCATGCTGCTCTAATTCCAGTCTCCCAATCCACATGGTCGACACTATTTTCCCACCTAGCCTCCTTGACTTCAATGGAATCTCCATCATTTCCATCTAAATGCAAATAATAGTCATTCCCCAACTTAATGCAATTCAGGTCCACACAAATTTTAGTTTAAATCCTTGGGCCATAATTGCAAGGGTCTAAAACAATCTATTACTATCTACCCTTCCAGTCTTGACTGTGGATACATCTTCCCACTGCCAATATTCAGGCCGCATGGACCTGAATAGGGCTTGAATTTTCAAACAACTCTGAGTCTTTGCTAAGTTTGTTTATATACCTTCAAATCATCCCTTCCCCCCCCCCCCCCTCTCCCCCACTTGGTTAATCTCAACACATATTTTTAAGACCCAGTTGAGATGCCATCTCCCTCTGCAAGTTTCCTTAGCTTCCCTAGGCAGGTATTTATTTTTGCACTTTTCCCCTGTGGGACTTTGCACATGCCCTGTTTTAGGACTTAGCTCATACTGATCTGAGAGTTACTTGTCTATGCAACTCTCTATCCCAATGTGTTAGATCTTTACACTGGTTTATTCATTCAACAAGTATTCATGACTATATTACTGGCCAATCTTGTTCTAAGCAAATAAGATATACAATGAATGATATAAACAATCCTATATTCATGGAGCATTAATTCCACAAGACTGAATTGTGATCAGTCAAGACTTGAAGACGTTTGCGTAAATCAGAAAGGCATTATGAAATCAAGGTGCTCTTATACATTACTGTGGTAACTTCTGCATGCCACTCTAGCTCATCATCTCTAATTAAAGCCCATCTTTCCCTTCCTTGCACCAGGCATACAAATATGTAACTATTATAGCAGCTCTAAATTCTTCAAGTACAAACTTTCTGATGAAAACTATCCCTTCCTATAAAAGTCTGTGGGAACGTTTTCATGAGCAGTCTGCAACTACTCATTGCTGTTTGATAGCCACTGTTGACTCAGGGTTCCATAAATCAATAGTCTTCAGAGCCACACTCCATGGATTCAAGAAGTAGAAATAACAACAGATGAGCTCTCTGAGGTTCAGTAAGAAAATTTCCATATGTTAGTGCTGATAACCTAAGCCATATGGCACTTAAAGGAGTCTGTTAGGCACCAGTATCTCTATACCTAATGTAATCTTGAAGTATTTGTAGATAGAGATTTAGGCTTCTCTGGAATCGGTACATACATCATGCATGGAATAGTGAAAAACTCAGAATGCATAAAGAGTATTCCAAAAACAAAACAGAACAAATTAGTGTCCAAACAATGTAGTAAAGTTCTCAACTGGGATGAGGCCAGCTGCAACTGGCCTGAAGCACATTAAACAAATGAACAGACAGCATCGCAAGGTTGTGTTACTTCTCTAACACTTGATGTTTGTGTAACTGAACACATAAGTATATATAGAAGCTACCTGTTGATAAAATTGTACATTGCAGATTATTCTCCACCACTCACTGCATTAAGTATAGCACCTATTACACTCTCTACTTATCCTGATAAAGGATAAAGAGAAATGCCTACACAGAAATTTCGAATATCACTCTAATAGTCTCTGAACAGGGATCAAAACTATTAGGTCAGAGTTTGACTTATAAGGCCAAAGCATTTCTAATTGTAAGGTCAGATACCAGGATGAGGCGAACCTGACCACTGGCCTCCTAAGCCCACGTGATAACCACTGGGTGTGTAATCCTGGCACAGAAAAAAAAATATTCCTCTTTTTGTCATGTCTATCAACATCTAAGAAAAGAAAGAATTCGGCTTTACTAATCAACTGCACATTTCTAAAAGTATATATGTATAATTATGAGTAAATCTATAAAAATGTAGGTAGATGTCCCACAGTTTTATATGTCTCACACTTTTACAGGGGTGCATGATCACAAAACTTAGGAAATCGCTGACCTATACACCAGATAACCAGGGGTAAGTTCTAAACAACACACCATAGTCAGACTTTTGCAGAGATGATTCCAGATCCCAAAATGCAAGGAGTGCAAAGCCGCGGTACCCAGTTTGCTGACCACTGCGACAATTGCCTCCTGCTCTTTGCTAAGGGTAAGGACAAAGGCCAGATGAGCGATGTGGCTATTTGTTGATCTCATCCTGCTGCTTAAAACCTCCAATCACGTCTCATTGCCCGTAGGAAAATCCAAATCCATAATAAAACTCAAACTCTCAACCATCTGGACCCTGTCTGCCTCATCATTTTTTGTCACTGTCTGTCTGTCTCTCTCTCCTTACCTCCTATGGTTCTTCAAGTGCGTTCTCCACTCTCGTTCCCATCTATCTTTAAGTGTAATTCAAATGTCAACCTAATTTGTACTTCTTTTAAGGGTTATATTCTCATCCCTAACACATCCTAAGTTTTTTCCCCCAATGTATTGTTCAAAGTCTTTCTTTCTTGCCAGCCATCTGTGAGGACAGAGAAGGCATTCTCCAGGCATCCAACACAGTATTTGGTTTATAAGCTACATAAATGTGTTGGAGTAAAGCTGAGTGAAATGTGTCCTTATGACCAGAGAGAGAAAAAGGTTGTCTCTGAGCTCCCTAAGTGCTTGCTCATGACATTGGATGCTGGCAGAAATGTGTGGCTTACATAAGAGTAAGAACAATATTTGACTATTTTTTTCTCAGTACATTTAAAGTCACTTCCCATTGGTCAACAAATATTGGAGTGCCCTTGAGAGTCTTAAAAGTGTGCAGTCTCTTTACTCTGAGTTGGCAGATACCAAACAATTAATTAAAACTGCATTCATTAAGGAGAAGTATTAAAAGAATGCATGACATTCTGGCAGGAAAGAAGATGGCTGGAGTTCATTGCTTATAGTAATGTTATATATTCTCAGTTGGTTAATCTCAGCAAGATTGCCTGTGACAAGAGTCCAAAGGGGCTGGGTGGCAATGCAGATGCAAGGTCAGGTAGGGAGGGAAGGCAGCTATGTAAATACAATCTTCAGATCAAAACCAAGGCTTTGTGTGGGATGAGATGCATCCTTTGCAAGCTCACCTATGCCCAGGCTGCCCCAGACTCTAACCTGCTCTCTATTTTGCCCACACTGATCATTTCCTGCTTCAGCTCAAGCTCAGGGAGGCCCTCCAGGTTAATTTTATTCCCATTCAAACCCCTCAAGCACTAATTTTGAAAGAAAAAAATTTCCCCAATTCTCCAAGCTGGGTATCAAGACTCCCTCTTCCCATGTAAGATCACTTGGATTAGGCATTAGATGTGGAGTTTTATCCTGCACGTGCTATAGAAGCCCCCAGGGAGCTTTTCCAGGTATTGCCCTTTATCTCCATATACCAAACTGCACAACAAGTACTAATACTGCTAGGCTGAGCCTAGCTCTCCAGAAAAATACCAATGTAGTCCAGAGCATGCTTTACTTGGCTTCTGCCCTGCCATGTCTAGGCAGGAGAATGGAGTAGTAAGAGTAGAAAGGGCAGGCTTGGTGCCAGAATGTCTATGTTAATATTGCCTTGGTTAATATCCCTGCTCTCCCAACCACTAGCTATGCAACTTTAAGAAAAGTGCTGAATGAACCCCCTGGAACCTCAGTTTAGTTATCACTGTAAAGGACATTCAAATGTGCCTTGGTGTTCCTCTTAGCAGAATCTCCTTCAAGCACCCCCCCCCAAATATAAGATGAAGCTAAACACACACACACACAAGAAAAATAAATTAAAAATTAAAAATTAAAAACCTTCCTTCTTCTTCTGTCTTCAGAACAGTATCCTCCCAACACCACATGAAAACATCTTTACTCAGTCTCCCACATTGGACATGGAGGCTCCCCAAGAACATATCCTCCTGCTACTCCTGGATTTCCCACCTTACTCCATTTCCACATCCAATCAATTACAAAAACGATTTGTAGTGCTCCAGGAATCTGTCACCAGTACCCTTCCAGAAGTAACCATTCATATCTACAGCCTGAACAACTTTGATGACCTTTCCACCCAATGACCCCCATTCTCAGTCTCTCCTTTGTACCAGGACAAGAAGACACTTCCTCAGCACCACTTCTCACATTCTACCATCTTTCCTAGAAATACTGCATACTAATTAGAGAAATGCAAATCAAAACCACTCTAAGATTTCATCTTACACCTGTCAGAATGGCAGCTATTAAGAACACAAACAACAATTAATGTTGGAGAGGATGTGTAGAAAAAGGCACACTCATACATTGTTGGTGGAACTGCAAAATGGTGCAGCCAATATGGAAAACAGTATGGATATACCTTGGAAAACTTGGAATAGAACCATCTTATGACCCAGCTATCCCACTCCTTGGTCTTTACCCAAAAGACCTGTAAACAGCATACTACAGGGACACAGCCACATCAATGTTTATAGCAGCACAATTCACAATAGCTAAACTGTGGAACCAACCTAGATGCCCTTCAGTAGATGAATGGATAGAGAAAATGTGGTATATACACACAATGGAATATTACTCAGCAATAAGAGAAAATAAAATCATGGCATTTGCAGGAAAATGGATGGAGTTAGAGAATATAATGCTAAGTGAAGTTAGCCAATCCCAAAAAGCCAAATGTTTTCTCTGATATAAGGAGGCCAATTCACAGTCAGGTTGGGATGGGGAGCATAGGAGGATTAGAGGAACACTAGAATGGCCAATGGGGAGGGAAGGGAAGAGAGTGGGCAAAAGGATGAAGGAAAAAAAAAAGATGGTAGAAGATGGATATCATTACCCTAAGTGCATGTATGAAGTCACGAATGGTGTGAATCATACTTTGCATACAACCAGAGATTTGTAAAAACGTGCTCTATATGTGTAATATGCAATGTAATACATTCTGCTGTCGTTTATAACATCTTAGATTAAAAAATAAATTAAAAAAAAATAAATCCTGCATACTTGCCCAACTGCTTAAAAGTCACATTTCTTAAGTGCTCTCCAATCTCATGCCATAGCCTCCCCAAATCACTCTATACTTCATCCAAATGGCTGTCCCCTCAAAACCCATACATTCCACTTCCCTAAAAGCTTCCTCACAAACTCTTTAAACCCCACTGGTCATTCAAGTCCCAGCTTCCTTACAGGGTCTTCCCCAGCAAATCACCCTGGGGTGACCTCCTCTTCCCTGTTTCATTACAGGCCCAGATTTATCCCTGCCAGAGAATAGGTGCCCCTTCCCCTCAACTCAGTCCCTCCAGAACCACCCCCCTCCAGTGTTCCCAATCTTGCACTCTCCTGATTTCCCATCCATGTGATTAAAGGACTTTTTCTCAAGCCGGATAATTATAGAAATGACCACTACTCACATTTATCAGGCCCTAACTATTTGTCAGGTACTGTGCTCAGCACTCTGTGTAGATCAGTTCAGGTACTCCTCATTCACCCTAGTGAAACAGGTTCTCTTCATTGATTCACTACTCAACATATATCTGATTCTATTTTAATAAGAAAAAGCGCATAAAATCAATATATACAAAGTAAATTAAGATATATATATGTGCATATATATATGTATATATACATATAATATTGCATAGTATAAAGAGATGTGAAGTTTTTCTTTAAAGGTGTAAAAGAGCTATGAGGGAAAGGAAAGCAGGGCAAGAGAACAGAGATGAAGAATGGGTTTTCATACTGGATGATGTCATAAGATAAGTAACATTTTAATGGAGACCTGAATAAAGTGAGGAAGTAAGCCAACAGTGTATGGGGGCAAGAATTGGCCAGGCACACATAAAGAATAAGCTACACAGGAGTCTTGTGGTTTCTAGTGTCACACAGTGCCAGACATGACGTCTGATTCCTAGTTCTGACTTCAGAGTCTTATCCTTAAACACCGTTCCTGTTTTTCATAAATGTCCTGCAGCAGTTTACTCTGTTAATCAGCTCTGGACTTTTCAAACTATTTTATTCCCCATTAGCCAAAGAGTACAGGCCTTTATGAGCCAGGTGCTGACCTTGGTAACACCCATCTCTCCGATTTCTTCCCCAGTTAGAACATATTTCTGGTTTCACATCCATCTCCCACCCTCATTCCTCACAATTCCAACTCTAGATTATCTTAACCAGTGATAATTTTAATTATCATTATCTCTTTGCAACTGATTCCCAAATCCAGGTCCCTAGTTTATTTGAGGCTGGCTTCTCAGGAGCAAGACTGTGCCTTATTCATCTCTCTATTCCTGATGGCCACCACAGTGCTGGAGGCTTAACCAATGTGTGCTTCCCTGAAATGAATTAAACTTGAACTCCACATTTCCAATTGCCTAAGGGACAGTTTGACCTGGATATTTTCCCAGCACCTCTAAATCAATATTCCTAAAAAGGAACACATTATTTTTTCCTCCCAAATCTGTTCTTCCTTCTGGGCTCCTTGCTTTTCATCATGGCACCACTAGGTACCCAAGTCACCAACACCCCTTTCTCAGTCTCCTAAAGACATCACTGTCGAGGATGCTTCCTACACAGCTATGCAAAATTAATGCTTCCCATTCTGTCACTCTTTGTGAAATTCAACTGACTTCCTACTGTGTACAGAATCAAATCTCAGTCCTTTTTCCAACCCATAGAGCAGAGTACCAACTGGACATCTTTTCCACTCTGATATCCCAGAAAGTCTTAAGGTTTTCAGTTCCAAAATCAGTTTCATTTTCTTTCAACTAAACCTCCTTCTGTATTTCCCATCTTGATAAATTTATGCCACTCACTGGAACCCTAGAAGCTATTCCAGGATCCTCCTTTCTCCTCCATCCTTATGACAATCTATCATTTAATCACCCATCCATCCCATTGGTCTTGCTCTCTTTTCATCTCATTGTACTCTTTGTTCTCCACCACGTGATCACTGCCTTACTATGTCCTTTAATACATCCTATCTGTGTTTACTACCATAGCAGTACCCCCTGCCTGCCATTCCACCCCTTTTTCTGTCCATTTGCCACATTGCTGCAGTCATGTCCCCAGCTGGCAAAGACCATGCTCTGCTCTTGACTGAAATTCACCAGAAGTTCCCCAGTGCCAAGCCCTTACTCTCCAGCTGCCCTCCAGCTTGCATCTCTGTTCCTTCTGCTCTGCACATTCACAGCACCAAAGGAAACTTCTCAGGGTTCCCTGATTGTACCACCCTGTGCTCTTGGCCCAGGCTTAAAACATTGCTCTCCCTGTCTGAAACAGCCATCATCCCATGCCACCTTTCACTGGAAAATACATCCCCATCCACCAGTCCCATCCAGTCCAGAGAGTTTTCTTCAACCCTGTCCAAACTGCATGATGAGACTGGCTTACATCCATTTCAAAGCACTCTGTGCATGATGGGGATTTTTGTGTTCAAATTCCCATCTCACATGTCCATCTTTAATTGTATTTGGGGTATCCCGCAGGATATTTTTCATCACCGTGTTCTTCTACTTTGAGCAAAACTTAGCAACAGAATATGCTTTGTGAAAGAATAAACCGGCCCACATTTGGAGAAGTGCCTACTGGTATGGGAGAGTAGTAATATTATGTAATCCATGGTTACAGCTATTTTTCTATATAAGGTTTTTTTTTTTTAATATATGATATATAAGACCAATGTCATCAAATAATAGACTGTGAATTGATGGGAGTTCTTCTCTGTGCTTCTCTGGCTTATTATTTCACAAAATCCATGGACTTGCAGCTAAAGATAACCTTCATTAAGGGCACACAACTGGGCCTAGGAAGGTATTTAACACATCTTGAAGATGAAGTAAACTAACATGCTCTGTTTAATGAATACACAGTGCAGATAAAGTGGAATTCTAGGGTAGAGAAGGAAGATATGATTTAAAACTTTAATTCCTACATCCTAAACAACTCACTTGCCTCTTTAATATGCTCAAATGTTTACTAAGCATAGTATCTCTCATATAGTATATAATTGATAAATGTGTTTTGAATGAATGATGGCTGAATAATATCCCCCAAAATATTCCAAAGACTATCAGAACACAAATTGCCTAAGGCTGAAGTTATAACTGTCACTGTGATTTGAAATTCTATTCTAATGATATTTATGAAAAGCCACAATCTCACACCCAAGGATCCCAGGATAAATGGAACTATGTTTAAAACTGCGATGTTTCTAACAATTCATTTCTATAGTATAATCTTCTCAGAGCAATGTTTGTAGATTTTTCATTGTTAGTGTTTATTCTGAGAAATGAACAACAGTTTTGAAAGTATTAGTTTTTAACGACTAATTTTCATTTGGAAGCTACATCCACAACATTAACTACGAGGGCTTATGGGGATTAGCAAAAAAATCTGTACTTAAAAGTACATCAAAAGTGCTAGTATTTATTGCCTCCCAGCTTCAGGGTGTAGATGTTTGGTCCTTTTTAAAAACTATCTTACCAAGCTATGTCTCCATTAAAAATGGGATTTATTTTATAAACCCAGAGCAGGAGAATCCCCCCATTCTATGTCTCTATGTAGTATTGCATTCGGTTGTATCTGCCTCCCTTTTTCCATGTGTCTCATGCCTGTTCTGAACTCTCCTTGTTTTTTACTTGCCTTGCAAGATCTCCCTCCCACAACCTTGAAACTAAGGGAATGAACTTGTATTTAAGAGTCTTCACCAACTCTCTCAAAGATCAGAACTTCAACAGGAAATTATGATGAAACTGGACCAATGGAGGAAAGAGTACAGCTAACAGATTGCAATAATACTGTGCATTGCCATAGGAAGAGACTCAGCTTCAATGTAGAGAGGGTTTGTAGAAATAAATTAGAAAGAATGATTCAAGAATTCTTGGCAAAGATTTGAGAAAGTTTAACAGAATTTGATTTTCACATGGGCTTACAGTACTAGATAAGCTATGGTAATATCCTTAAGATAAATGATTCCATAAAATTAAATTTAAAAATTAGAGTGACATTCTATCTAATCTAAAAATTCCATACTAATTTGAAATCTTCTGCTTTTACAGGAACATTATTTAAACTGGCAATAAAAGAGTTGAGAATTTTCAATTCCTTTATCACTTCATTTAAACATAAGTTATCACTCATTTTGTACTCCCCAAGCTTCCAAATCTCATTGTTTAATGAAAAAAGTGCATTTCTCCACATACTCCCAGAATTATATAGGAGCTTTTAAAATCTTTTAAACTGTCTAGATAATGTCTTTAAGTGGTTGACAAAAAATATATGTGATCGGAAAAATAGAAGGCAGGAAGAAATTGGACAATAGAAAAAATATAGAATTTTAAGCCCATAATTTTTGATAGGTTTATTCTGAAAGATCCCAAAGAGAAAAGGGTCAAGTTCAACATCAGTGTACACCCACCTGGAAAGAAATGGACAGCACTTACATCACCTGGAAGAAAGTTTGCTTTTGAACATCCATCTTACTCTACCCTAACTCCACTATGGGAATGAATATTTTTAAAGACACATGTTTAGCCAATTCTTTTCTCCATTACTGGACTATAAATACCTAGTGAAAATTCAGCAATTATCTTTCGAATAACCAGGAAGCTCTTTGAAGGCAGGGTTTATATCAGACACCTTAATACCAAGAAACTACTTTGTAAATATTTGCTGAATAAATCTCATTTCAGCATTACAGGATCCCCTCAGCTCCCAGATGATAGAATTACCACCAAAGCACAGACGAAGACTGAAAGGGAGAACAAGTTGTTCTCAGTGGTAATTTTCTCTGTTTTCACCTTTGTACATCAAACTAAAATTTCTCTGAATTAAACATATCTCCATATTAAACTTGTTCTTAGGATTGTATTTGACAGGGTTATTTTGAAAATACTGTTTGTTAGTCTGACTTTATTGTTTGTAGTCTTACTTCTAAATTCTCTGCAGATGCCAGACAAGACCTGAATATCAGTTTGCACCACAACAGAATGGCTATGTACAATGGCTATGTGCATCTCCAACTTAGATTCTTTTATTCATTGAACATGTTTCTAGAGTGCTTACCATATACAAAACATGGATCACAGGTATGAGACCATTTTTAAGTCATTTTTCATGCTATCTAATAAACATTCATTAAATTACAAAATATTACAACCCAAAGTAAAGCCCCTGACAGAATATCCATTCTGAGATGTAGATGTGCTATATTCACCTAATATTATGAAACTCATTGAGACACTTTGAAAGTCATCTCTTTTCTTATGAAACAATAAAAACAAAATAATCCGATTTGGGGACATTCTTGGGGACACTTTAGCGTCAGCAACACAGCAGGCAGACAGTACTACTGGAGGCACGAGTTGGGTGAGAGGGACTGTCATTTGACTACAGTAGTTACTAGATCAGTCAAATTTGATTTTGATTCCCATTTGGCCCGCAATAATGTCATTTCTTAAATAAACTGCTTCACTCAAAAGATCCTTCAAAATATTAAGAAGTGTTGACATCTGGAGATGAAAGTCTATTTTTCTTCCTAAACCTTTTTAAAATAAGGACCTATAAAAAATGCCAGTCCTAATTCCCTCAAGACTTTTTATTCACTATTCATGAGCAGCTGCTGCCTGAATGCAAGAGGGGACATTTCCCAGAGCCACTCCAAATTCCAGGTACACCCCCCCCCAAATTGCAAACTATGGCTTGAAAATGTTCTAACTACTTATTTTTATCTAAAAAAAAAAAAATTGGAGAGGAATATGTATGGGAAAGAGCCAACAGTATACCCAAAGGGTATATAAATTGACAACCTGTTTCCAATGAGCCAGCCACTCAACCACACTGGCTGTGTTCACCCAGGAAGAAAAATCAGCCCTCAACATGGGCATGAAGGCCAAGTGCACAATATGGAAAATTCCATATTTATATCCCTGTTCAAATGGTTTATGTCATCAGAGTGTGTGTGTGGAGAATCCTTCTGTTTGAACACTGAGTCTCTCCTTGTTCGGATCTTCTAATGCTACGTGCATATGTATGTATGCAGAGAAGCCCACAGGGGAGACTTTGGGGAACAAGGAGGGATACAACCAGAGCAGGGAGAGGATATGGGGCTGAACTTAATCCCCTCCCAGCCTTGCCACAGTCTTCACTTCCCTCCTGCTCCCTCCTAATACAGCTGATTCTCACCCTGATACCCAATAGAAAAGAAAAGGGAAGGGATGTGCATATACTGAATGATGTCCTGGTGTTTTAATCCTTCCAGTCCATTCCCCAGCCCCTGCTCTAATGGATGGATTTGTCATCTGGGAGAGTAATGATGAAGTGACAGTAACAATGACATACAAGGTAGTACAGATATTCAGACACTGGGCTGGGAAGTGTCCGGAAAGACCATCCTCAGCGAAGTGACCTCAGAGTAGTAGGAAGGAGCACAGTCCCAATTCAGGGAGAGCACTTCACTGGTCCTGCCACTGTCTTGTTTGGGGATGTGCCGAAGTGGTGGCTACTTGGTGGGGGCCCCTTAGATGGCTGATCTTGGATGTGACAGATACAGAAGTTATTGAGGATGAGGGAGAGTCACAGTGACAACATCCAACACTGACTATATGTCTAAAAGACAGAAAGTACACTTTCATTGCCAGCACATACATTGTTCAGAGGAACATTATCTCGGTGCCACATTATTACAGGCAGACTTGGTTTACTGAATGGATAAGAAAGAAAACCAAAAGGACTGTCATCCCCAAAAGATGGCTTAACAAGCAATCATGTAAACTATAATTCTGGAATTCTGACGGGTCTACCATAGAATAATGCAATTTAAATTCAATAAATATACTTTAAGCACCTACCAGTTTCTGAAGCATTGCATAAGTACTAACATACTAGGTATAAAAATGAATAACTTGCTTATTGTATTTGCCAATGAGGAGCTGTAATTAATAACTATGAATGAGACAAATGTGCCTAGTTAATTGACTTGTTCAGATTCAGATCAAAATGAAAGGAAAACAACCGATGCAAATCAAAAGAATAATTCTTTGGGGAGAGAGCTGTGAGAAATCAGTACAGCTGCATGGAAGGACACCACATTTAAGATGGGTCTGGATAGTTTGCAGCTTTGCACGGGGCAATGTGAGGGCAGGAAGTTCATTCTAAGCAGTGAGTAAAACAGGAGATATCATGGGGACTAGGAAACAGTCCGTCCTACCTAGGCTAATGTGCAGACCTAGAAGAGTCAAGCAGGATAATGTTGGGGTAGTGGACTATCACTGTAAAGAAGCAGCCTTGAATGCCAATCCAAAGCAATCATATTTTTAGTTCTAAAAGTAGTATTAAAGGAAGGCATTAAAAGATTGTGTGCAGGAGAATAGGACTCAAATTAGATTTTAGTAAATTTAGTTGGTTTTGAGTGGGGAATGGCAGTTGATGAGATTGGATACAACCACCATGAGTTGGAAAGCATTATCAGAACATAACCTTCTATAGCAGACTGTGAACCGAAGAAACAGTCAGACATAAAAGCTAAGAGAGAAACAGTCTGAGTACCTTAGAAAAGAAGATGTTTCTGCCTTTCTAAAACTACCTGCCTCAAAAAAGGAAGACACTAATTTACAATATTTGGACCATATATTGTTTTTAGAGGTCAGAGGTCTTTTCTGATACATTGACTCTAAGGTGCTAGCAAAACTTGCAGACGGGTCTGACCATCAGGGCACAGAAGGGTCTGTTTAGCCCTGTAGAAAGGCAATGGGCCAAATCTATACATCAAGACAAAAACTAAAACACAATCTGACTATGGAAAGCATAGAATATGAAGAAAAGTAAAACAACCTTGTGAAAGTTGCACAAAACGGACAAAGGAAAAATCATAAAAGGAGATGTGAGGGAGGCAGGAGAAAGTAGAATACTTCAGTGCCATAGAAGACGCGACACTCATTCAACATCTGTTGTTGAGCAAACAGTACCTATCAGACCTTGTACTAGGGACTGGGAATAAAGTGGTGGTCAGGGCCCCATAGCTGAGCTCTCATGGAGTTCACAGTCCCTCAAGGTATGTTGGTGGACAGCATGAAACATCACAGTGATTTCAGGAGGATGTGACAAAAAGCCATCAGGACTTACAGCTAAATGAAATATAATTGGGCAATTCTGTGCCTAGGGATGGATAAATTTGTAAGCAATAGGTGCAACTTCAGATCACCTGAAAACATTTCTAAGAATGGTAAACAAGACACTCATACCTTCTCTTCTCCTTCATAGTTTCTCTCAGTCATTTATGTTCTCTCTCTCTCTCTCTCTCTCTCTCTCTCTCTCACACACACACACACACACAAACACACACACTTTAATCTGCTTGAGACAGCCCCTAAGGAGGGATACTATTAAGTAAACAAACACACTCTGCTATGAAATATTGAAAAGCAATATTATCTACATGTTCTGGAAAAAAAAAACAGTGAAGACAGGGAAAACAAATGAAAGGACGAAAAAGGAGTAAGAAGGACCATATATTTTAAGCCCAGAAATATATCTTCAAAAGGATCAACTACTATCTGGTCTGCAAATCTGCAGAAATATTGCACACATATTTTATATTGCATGGATCATTAATTTCCCAAACATCTATAGCCTTATTTTGTGAAAGAGGACAAAATCATTGATCAGAAAAAAGTGCAGAGTGGAAGAAGGGGGAAGGGGGTGGGGAGCATCACTGAATTTTAACACTCCATCATATTTGTTTAATATTCCCTTACATTCATATGACAAAGAAAATAGAGTTATGCCTTATACAATGAAAAGCTTTTCCAGGGCTCAGAATAAATGGATTTTTCAATATTACTCTCGTGGAATTACTAATTTGATTCGGCTTTAACCTTAATAAACACAAAACTTGAAGCAGAAGCCACAATGAACCCATCAAGAAACAAAGTTGGAGAGATTTCTCACACCACCGAAACGTACATTTCCTCCCCACGTTAGTCGTAGATTACATCACATAACATCTGCTAGCCCTAAGTTAGAAGGCACAAATAAGGACACCAATGAATAATTTTGTAGGGTTTTTTTCCCTCTGACCTTATTTCTGATTCTCTTTCAAATATATGGCTGACAGTAGAACGCACAAGTAAAAAAATCAAGATAAAAAAAAAATTTTAAAAACATGGCTGAATTATTATCTCTATCTCCCCACTGGTAGCAGGATTATGTTTGATTTTATGGCAGGGAAGCAAAATAATGGGAGAAGACAATGAAATGGAAACTATATTCTGGACAGGTCTTGGGTTTCATACCGAAGCTGATGGGAGGCAGGGTAAGTCTGAGCACTCCCAAAGTAAGGAGCCTCTTCTCATACGGACTTTTTATAACTTGTCCATTTCTGGTATTGGCAGCACCAATGGTATTAACTATAGTAACTTAGTAGTGGTGCTCCTAAGCATATTTAGTGTTTTTCCTTGTTGAAGAGAGCACAAGGAATGAACTCTTAGCTATATTACAATGTTTTCGTGACATAATTAGTCTCTGCTACCACCATTCCTGACATTTCTCCTCTACTTTTTGATTCATGGGGTTTTCTCCTTTGCCTTTCAGCCAACCATTTTTCAATGTTCTGACACTAACTCAGGTCAAAAAAATACACACATCCAATTCCTGATTTCTTCCTCATCTTCATACATTTCTCAGTCAAATCCTTCAGTTCATTTTTGTTTAAGTCCAATTAAGTCAACTCGTAATCCTTCATCCTAGGGTTCTATGTTCAAAGGAAAATCATCATGTCCCACTTATTGGGGAGGGAGAAAGAGGTTGATTTTAAAAAAACTAAACTAAAGTGAGAGTTCAAGCCTTTTAAAACAATAATCATCCTTTCTTATGCCAGGTGACTTAAGACTACAACTCTGAGCACCCATAACCAAAGTACTGAAATATATGTTCAGTGAAAATAATGCAGAATACATATTTCAGGAGGCAATCTCTAGTGTTAACTTTAAAACAACAATAAGAACAACAACGATGCTCTGAACTATTTCTTCAGTGTTCTCATCATATGATAATGAACTCCAAAAACTTTGTGAATACAATAAAAAAAAGTTTCAAATCAATTTCAGCCAGAGAATTCCTTACTTTCAGCTGTAAGTAAAGCAAGACACAATCAGCATCCTTCTATTCTCCAAATGATGAACACATGCTCACTCTAGAGATGGTACTTTTTTTCTAATATTAATATTTCAATTGTATCACTCTCCCTAGATGTGATTTCACCTTTGTTTCTCCTTTGTAGAGATTCTGGCCATCTCTGGCACTGTAAAGACTGGACATGCTGATTCAATCCCCATCTGGCAGATTAAAGACAAGGTACAGGCAAAAAGCTGTTATCACTGAGGAGGCAAACAACACAAACCACCCAGCTCCTGTGACCATGTCCCTGTCCCTGCAGTATGCCCTAGCTTTGAGTCCTTACCAACGTCTTATGCAGGAGTGCATCCCCAATAGGACAAGGAGCTCTCTGCCCTATGCATGTTGTAAAGAACGGCAAAAATAGAGACCCCCTGTGAACTCATGACCCCCAAACTACTCAGCCCTCTACACCCAAAATGCCATTCTGAAAAATTTCAATATTAAAGATTATAAGCATCCCTCCAAAAGATATATCTCAGATATTCTTGATTCCAGATAACCAGGCAGCTACTGTCCCAAGTGAGACCAGCACTAAGCACCATTACAAATAAAAATTGGGGGTTTTAAAGGTGATGGTAATCTTATATTTTTTCCCAGCCTACAAAGCACCAAGACTTTTCTCTTTAAAATTTCTTACTCAAATAAGACTAAGCGTATTCCAATGATCTTAAAGAGGGAAAAAAAAGAGAAAGAGGGTGTTCACTTCTTATGTCCATAAATTCCAGTGATACACTAGTAATTGCAGTGACTCCATTTCCTTCAGTACTGACAAAGTGGAATGTATAAAGGCCTCCTTCCCCACTACTTTACAGCCCTCAAGGCCAGGTTTTTCCATTCGGTTAACCCAAACTACACTATAGCCACGTGTGACCCCTTACTTATATAACCTGACAAACGTCCAGCTGTTCATCACTCTCAGGTTCTCTAACACCACCTTCATCCTATTTATGGCTCCTCTAAAAACTCTGTAAACATCAAAGCCACCTCAAAACAAATCAATGCAACCCAAGTCTCTCTGTGGGAGGGCATCGTCCCCTATTTTGCCATGGGTCCCACTAAACTCAGAGAACAGCTCCTTTGCCTGCTTTCGCAGAAAGCACGTTTCTCTGAAAGCCAAGCTCCTTGCACCGTGCCCAGTACCTTTCCAAGGCTGTACTGTATATAAATTATTTCCAAGTGTCACCAAGGACCATTTTCTCTGAACATACTAAACTGAAGCTGGCCATAAAACAAGACAGACGCTCCCGCGGAAGAATCTGAGATGGGCAAGATTACGCTTGTATATTACCAGGGGACGAAGATGGAGTTTTAATGAAGAAATGTTTGGGAGCCTCAAGGAAAAGTGGGAAGGAGAGGATCAACACTATTTCAGCTCATTTATCCCCAGGTGTTAGGGGAAGGAAGCGTGCGGTAGGAAGACCTCCGGCAAAAGCATAAACAACCTCGGAAATTTTCAGAGAAGGCAAAAGTACCCACAGGATCGCAGGGGACCCTGCCACCGGCGAGTTTCAAACACACTTCAAACATCTTTTCTTCCCCGACCTGGATCTTTGCATGCACCCCCTTTCCTTGGCACCCCCATTCCGGCTGCTCCCACCTCCCCTTCCCAGTCCCGCCTGGGTGGCTGTCTCTCATGCAGCGAAGGCAACAAGCGTCCCCCCCCCCGCCCCCAGCCAAGGAAAGGGCAGCCCCGTCTCAGCTTGTGGGGGAAGGAGGTGGAAGCGGAGCGCCCGCTCGCATGCTTATTGCATCCTACCGCCTGTGGAGCTCGCCTCCTCCAGCTGAGCAGAGATGCTTTCCACCCTCCTCACATTCATCTTTGGGGACGCAGGGTGCTAGAGCGAGACTCGGGAGTCAACCGGTCCGGACGTCTGTCGCTGGGTTTGGCACCAGAGCGCACCGCCGCTTGGCCCTGGGCGTCCGTGGCGCTAGGAGCGGGAGAGTCGGCGGCAGCGGGCAGGGCGCGGAGCCGGCTGCAGGTGCGGCGGAGGCCGGCGGGGGGCGCCGGGGGCGCTGCGCGGCGCTGGGCGGCGGGGTGCGCGGGCGGCTGGAGAGCGGTGCGCTGCGCCGCCAGCGGGAGTGCGAGTCGTCCTCTCCCCTTGCCCGTTCGGGCGCCGCCCCTGCCACCTGCTGCCGAGTCACTGGATGAGGGGTCGTGGGGTACCTCGGCGTGGTACCTCCGATGACAGAGCAGATGGACCCTAAAACGACCCGAGGGACTTACAGCTGCGCAGGGCCCCTTGTGAGAGTTGCCACTCAGTATTCAGCGGGAGCGTCCAGGGTCCCTTTTGTTGCGCATAGCTCCTGACTCTTGGGAGGGGCTCACGACTGCTCCTTAGCGGAGAAGGCGCTGCTGGATCCCCCAGGGGCTCTGACTCCAACCAGACCGGGTACAGTATGGCACAAAGTTAGACCAAGTTCGAAGGACATCAGAAAGGAAGCGCAAGGAGATGCCCTTCTCCAGCACCGGGCAGAGCGCCAGGAACTCCTAGACGGGAAACTCTCCCAGTTGAAGCTAGACCAGTCATGAGACTTGGCTAGGTGTTGCAAAAAACTGCTTCTAGACACCAGGTTGAGCAGGGCAGGGCCGAGGTGAAGAACTCCACCGGAGAGAGGGGCTCCAGTAGATTGAGACAAGTTCCAGAAGGGAAAGTTTTATCACACTAAAGGTTCCCACCTCCCGCCGCCATTCACTACCCAGGGTCATCTGCCTTTAAGTAAACCAAGGCCAGGAATAGTTGGGATGGCAGAGACAAACCAATAGACCACTTGTGGCCATGGTTACTATTTGAGAACTGAAAATTAAAATGCAGACTTCTGTGCCTCCAGGAATTAAGTGTATGAAGGCTCTTTTGAGAAAAAAAGGTCAAGTTGACCAGTTCTCTGGGCAAACAGAATTAAAATTCCCTCCCACTCTCAGCTGCAGGGTCAATTGGTCCTGACATGGGTGGAAGTAATTTCTAAGTGTTTGTAAAACCATTCAATCCTGTGGCCACCTAGTATATACATACTATCACTAACAAAACCTTGCCCCTTTCTCCAAGTAGGTTTCAGCTGACATCTGCTTACCTGTCACTTTACTCCTAATCCCATAAGTGACTCACTTGTTCTTTGGAGCCCTTGCAGCATATGTCGTACATTTCCTGTGATACCTCCGGCTCTCCTATTAGTTCAGGTTAAGGGGACAGGTGTTGACGTCATCGTTGCCTGGATTCAAATCCTAATTTTATTAATTACAATCATTTGACTTGGTGTAATTTATTGACTCAGCTGTAAAGTAGTACCTACTTATTGGTTTTTTTTGTGAAGATTTAAAGAAATCAATGGATGTCAAGGTCTTAGGGCAATGCTTGACACACAATAATCTTGTAAGTATAAGCTACTCTTATATTTGAAATTGAGAACAATACTGTATTGACACAGTAATTAGCACACTTCCTTGCACATAGTTGGTCCTTGCTAAACACTTCTTTTCATTATTCAACAAATATCTAGTAATTACTAAGTACAAAGCGCAATTATAGGCATTGGGATACCACAGTGTGCTAAACAAAGCTCCCCCACCCCTTACTGGCTTGCCTTCTAGAGTACAGGGGAGACTGACAATAAATCAAGGAATGAGGTTTGGTCTTCTGAGGAATGCACTCTTTTATGCAGGGGACGGGGGAAGGACTCATGAAAGCAACACTTAAGCATCAACCTGATGACAGTGAAGGAGCTGTCCATGGATTTTTCAAGGGACAAAGAACTTCTGGGAAGAGAAAACAACAAGAGCAGACACAAGGTTGGCATGCTTTGAGAGCAGTAGAGAGTATGGCTTGAATACAGGAAGGGAGAGCACTGGATCACATATCATCCAAACATTTATTGAATTGACTGTACTTTTACAGCCAGTGTATTCTCCACACTGGCAATCTTCCTCTTAACAGGTCTCCAATCTGTCCATTCTATCAGATTTTACCATCTCATTCTGAGTCGTGTGCCGCCCCTCCCCCTCGTGGATGATTTCCCCTTGCAAAATTCCAACTTTCTGGCCAACAAGGTCTTTCTCCCATTCTGCAGCAAGTGCTGTCAGAAACTATTCTCATGGCTTTTACTCTGTAAATGATGACTGACACCTTGTCCAGCCCTAAATTCTACCACATTTTATCCAATAACTTCTAAAGCTACCTCCGAGTAAGGATTTGGGTCCAGCCACCTGAAATGTTCACTGCTTCTAAGGGCAAATAACAATGTCTCTCAGTTATCTCACTCTAAAAGGTAGAAAGCAACAGTTACTACTTCAATTACCTGTTGGGAAAGTTCAAATGAGGCAGCATGTGAAAGAGTTTAAAATGGTTCCTGATAGCTGGGCAAGGTGGATGGTGACACATGCCTGTAATCCCAGCAGCTCAGGAGGCTGAAGCAGGTGGATCACAAGTTCAAAGCCAGCTTTAGCAACTTAGTGAGACCCTGTCTCAAAACAAAACATAAAAAGGGCTCGGTGGTTAAGTGTCCCTGGGTTCAATCCTTTGTACCAAAAATAAAAAAGTTTCTAGTGCATATTAAGTAAGTGCTCTGTTCAGAAGAGCCAGCATCAGCAGAGCTAGCTATCATTATGATCATCATACTTTATCATGATGAACTCAAAGGAGAAAAGGCACCACAGTGTTCTCAGACAGGTCGACCTAGCGTTCTTTCATGATGTAGAAAGTAATATATAATTGCTTTCCATTTGTAAGATATGCAGAACATTTGGTCTGGCCAAGCCATTTCTGAATATCTTATCTAATTTGGTCCTACTATGCATCTATCCCTGGACTAGTTGTAAAGAAGGCAACAATATCATGTCAAGAGGACATTGTGCTAGAAACATCGGTAATATATTGTCTCCATAATATTTGTGTGGAATCTGACTACCTCTCCCCAGGCATCCATACACAATTTTTACTAACCCTAGATTACACTTCACATAAATGTATATCGTTCCCTCAAGGGACTTCATAAAAAAATCAGGTGCAGAAATAGGAAACTCATCACGTTCCGGCCATTAAATCTCAGATTTTATGAACACTATTTCATTTAATCTTTAGTTACAAGGTAAGCACTGCTATCATCCCTATTTAATGAGTGAAAAAAATCAAAGCTTACAGAGGTGAACTGGTTTGTCCATTTTATACCAATAGTGATCAGTATTTCTGGGATTTGAGCCCAGCAGTCTGACTCAAGAGCCCCCATACTTAATTATTACACTGTATTATCACCCTGGCCCAGGATTTAGATGCTCTGGACTCTAACATTTCCCATATCTATGTTTTACAGAAAGTCACCAATCATTTGTAAGCTTCAATTCCTCTTCTGCTAAAAGGAGAATTTCTGTTCCACAAGGTCATTGTCAGGATAGGGTAATGACAGTAAAATTGGTACATAAGCCAGGGAATGTTGTCTTAGCACTCAGGATTACTTTTATTATTGTCCAGATCTTTTATTGCTTATTCCTTTATGGTCTTTTCTGAAAGCACCTTACAGTTTAGCACAATTCTCCTTTGTTCCCCAGGACTTAAACAATAATACTAAAATTTTGAGTGTTTAATATTGATTGAGTGCTTTTTATGTGCCCTGCACTGTATTGAAAACTCCACATCATTATATCACTTAATACTAAGAAAAATCACTTGATAGAGCTATTTTTACCCTGATTTTAAAATGAGACTGAGATTTAGAGAAGTTAAGTGGCCCAAGGTCAGTCAGTTGTGAAGAGGTACAGCTGAAATTAGAACCTACAATTATCTGATGACAAAACTGAAGCTGTCATGTGCTTCCTGATAGTTCTCAAACTTTAGCATACATAAGAATCACATGAACATTTGGTTTAACATCTAGGCTCCAGTCACCATGATGGATTCACTGAGTTTCAAGAAGAGGTCTTAGAATCTAATTTTTTACATTAATAGACTTTATCTTTTAGAGAAGTTTAAGGTTTCGGGAAAACTGAGAAGAAAATACGTAGAGTTCCCACGTATCTCCTCTCCATCAACAACCCCCCATTTTTCCCATTATTAAGGTTTTGCATTCATGTGAAACATTTGCTACAATTGATAATTGATGGGCTAATAGCACATAATGCTTTTCTCAAGTCCATAGTTTAGATAGAAGTGGTGGGCTTATACACGAAATAGAGGAAAGGCCATGTAAAGATAAAGCATCTGTCTGCAAGACAAGAAGAGACACCCCCCCCCCACAAACCAGAATCAGAACCTCCTGTAGCTTTGATCTTGGACTTCCAGCCTCCAAAACTGTGAGAAAATACATTTCTGGCGTTTCAACTACACAGCCTGTGATATTTTGTGATGGCAGCCTAAGCCAGCTGACATGCCCCAAGAATCTATGGGCAATCACTACTCCGCACCAGAGGTAAGAAAGCATGGTCTGTGGCCCAGCTGCCTGCGTCACTTTGCAGCTTATAAGGAATCAGGATATGGGTCCCCCATCAGACCTCTGGGATTGGTATACTCATTTTAACAGGTGATTCCAGGTATGCAGATGAAAATGTGAGACTCTCGGCTCCACACAACGAGTGTGTTTACCTCCACCACATGGAGCTCACTGGAAATGAGAGGAGGCTGGTGTTGTAATCACATCAATTCACTGCACTCTATCCTAGTGAGACAAACCTGTGCCCCTCCTGTGTCATCTCTACTTAAATGGATAGAACTGTTTGTTGTCTCCCTAAGCTTCATGCAGCAAACCTCCATAACCTTCATCATTTGCCTACATCTGCACATTTCTTAGTGCTTCCCAATCTCAGTATGATATTAATAGGGCAAAATCATCTACTCTGAGATCCTCACAATCATGAGGTAAACGTTTTAGGGCAGCAAAGTTAAACTCTGATCTTTCTGCAGGACTTTTTTTTTTTTTTTTTTTTTTTTTTTTTTTTTTGGTACCGGGGATTGAACTCAGGGGCACTTGACCACTGGGCCACATCCCCAACCCTTTTTTTTTTTTTTTTGTATTTTATTAGAAGCAGGGTCTCACTGAGTTACTAAGTGCCTCGCCATTGCTGAGGCTGGCTTTGAACTCGCGATCCTCCTGCCTCAGCCTCCCAAAGTGCTGGGATTACAGGCATGCGCCACCGCGCCCGGCTCTGCAGGACTTTATATTTAGAACCTGATTTGATCTTTGCAACTCTGAAAAGTAGACAGGTCAGATTTTATTATCCCCATTTTGTGGATGGAGAAGCTGGAGCCCTAAAAATTGTGACTTACTTGAATTTTCATGAGGCACATGAGATGCAACCAGGTCACAAACCTTCATCATCTGACATCTTTCAGCACTTGGTTCTTGCCAAGTTTATATAAGCTGGAGTACTGCCAAATGAACTGTAATTCTCTAAGCACCAAAATTCAGACTTGGCTTGCAACTTCGTCTTGCAGGATAAGTCCATATTAAAAATGTGAAGCTATTATCTCACTTAGCTGCATTTCCCTGACTTGTGGACTTTAGGAAATCCACTGGCTACATTTTCTATGTGGCAGGAAAGGTGATTAGGGGATTTGCTTTGGAATGGAGAGTGAGTTTAACTAGTCAGGGAGCTTGGCAAAGCTTAAAGTTAATATCACTAATGAAGTTAATATTGAAAAGCTTTTATTTAGATTCCATCTCTGGGTTCTATATTTGAGCCATATGTTCTAATTGGTAGACAGGTTCATTAAATTCAAAATTACTTTATACCTTTTATCCTTGTATCTTCTTTAATTGTTCATTGTGCTGCATGAAAGCTAAAAATAGATCTTTGGGTAGAATCTGCTAGTTTATTAACAATTTGAATGAAACTGTCCAAAATTGGTTCCACTATAACTTAATGAATCTGTTTCTAGAATGCTAACTGAAGTTGAACATAGCTGAAAACTATTTTAATTACTTGTTTTCTTTATCTGATACAAAGAGACTTTTTTAAAGGAGAAAACATACATTTCTTTATCTTCAAGTTGTTCAAAGTACTATTTTAAACTGCTGTTAAGAAAGTTACTTATTTTGGCATATTTAAAATTTTTCATTAGATTAGCATATTAGGGAAAATATATTGTTTAGAGTATATTGTTTGGTTTGGGGTTTGTTGTTGTTGTTGTTTTGTTTCTTCAGTGCTGAGGATTAGACCTAGGGCCTGTGCCTACTAGGCAAGTGCTCTACCACAGAACTATACCCTCAGGCCAAACTTACAGTTCTTTATAAAATTTAGAATTACTATAAGGATCAGAGAATGAATTTCTTCAGATTAAGGTTTAAAAAGCTGTCTGAGTCTGAGCTTGGATAATCCAAAACTATATTTGACAATCTGTCAGAAATGAATAGTGATACTTCTGCAAATCTACTTTTCCAAATAGATGTTCGAATTCAGGTGATGGTTAACAACCTATCAATAAATAAACAAAACAGAGGGAAAAGAAGACTGAGACCTTTAATGACTCAATGCCATTGGATTTTTAAAGTACAGAATCTTTTAGATGAAGGATATTAACAGATGGTATCACACAATGGAAAACTATATTGGTATGGTGAATGCTTATAAAACAAGCACTTTTGAATATGGGAGGATTTGAGGAAATGCAATGAAAGATACTGTTCTACTCAGATTCAGGCTCAGTTGTTAGTGAGAATTCAGGGATGGTGGTGGATGGAGTAGAGACAAAGACCAGATCATACTGTGCATGGACTACAGGGTAACAAGGTTGTCTGCCACAGCCACAATGACTATCATTTATACTTTATTTCATTTATCATTTTTTGGTAAGTATCCAAGTTTAAGCACAGCTATCAAAATATTCTCTTCCGCTCATTGATAAATTAGCACAGTTTAGTAAAACAAAATAAATTTTTATGAAAGAGCTTTTCATTTCCCCTTGGGATTATAAAAGCCAGCTGAATAAAACAGCATGACTGTATAAGTAACCAAGAGTACACCAGGAAAGTGTTGGTAATAGGTTGAATTTTACAGTGTCAACTCAAGCATTCTCAGTAGCTGAAAGCTAGGACAATGAAGTGATACAGAGGAGTCCTACTGGTGGAAAACCTTGACTGCTTCGTCCATAACAGGAGCTATGCCTAAGCGGTGAAATATCAAGAATCTTTGGTCATTCATTCAACATGAGCCAAGGCAATAACTGTGCAAGGAGGACATGATGGAGAAGAAAGAAGGCCTGCAAGGAGTCAGCAGTCTAGACACTAGTAAGAAAGGGCAGTAGGAAGAATGAATGCTGCATAGCAACCAATGCACACCTGCAGGTGTTCACTTATCTACCCCTGATGGCCCCATAAGAGGGTCTATCCATTATTTTTGCCATAACATAAACCTCCCCTACATTTAGTGGCTTAACATAACAATCATTTGTTTAGCTTACAATTTTGTGGTCTGCCAATTTAGGCTGTGCTCAGCTGGGCTCACTCATGCATCTGTAGTCAGCTGGCAATGGTACAGTCATCTCACATGTTCTGCAGGTGGTTTGAGTAATGAGGACAACCAGACCGTGTCTCCCTCATCAACCATCAGACCGGACTGTTCTTCCTTTGATGATGGCTGCAGAGTTCTTATGAGCAGCAAGAGAGAATGGGTACCTAGTAAAACACTTTTAAGTCCCTACTTAGGATGCATTTCCCACTACCCCATTGGCCAGAACAAGCCACAGGCTGGTTCAGACTCCATGGAAGAAGAAAGAGCCTAATGAATGGTGGAAATTATGAAGTCGTATTGCAAAAAAGTATGCCATGGTCTAATGTTTATGTCCCACCAAAATTCATGACTTTTTTTTGTGTGTGTGGTACTGGGGATTGAACTCAGGGGCACTCGTACACTGGGTCACATCCCCAGCCCTTTTTTGTATTTTATTAGAGACAGGGTCTCACTGAGTTGCTAAGTGCCTCACCACTGCTGAGGCTGGCTTTGAACTTGAGATCCTCCTGCCTCAGCCTCCCAAAGGCGTGTGCCACCGCACCTGGCTAAAATTCATGACTTTTGAATGAGATTAGATCCTTTGTGTAAGAAACTCCAGAGAACCCTCATTAATGAGATTAGATCCCTTATGTAAGAGACTTCAGAGAACTAGCTCATTCCTTCAGTGAGGACAAAGTGACAGGCACTATGAACTATGAAATGGGTCCTCACCACACACTGAATACACTACCACCTTGATCTTGAACTTCTCAAGTCTCCAAAATGGTGAAAAATAAATTTCTGTTTTTTATAAGTCATACAGTTTATTGTATTTTATTGTAGCAGCTCAAATGGACTATAAAGAGAAGAATTTGTGGCCTTTTATTCAATGAACTCTAGAGAGGAACTATTAATATCTCTATGAGGCACAGAGAGGTTAAAAGACTGTCCCAAGCCTACTGAGCTAGTAAATGACAGAGCCAAGATTCAAACCAGACCATCTGGCTCCATAGCCAATAAGCTTATCCACTACACTACATTACAGATGTCACACACGAAAAAAAAGGCTGATTTATGTGCTGTGGAAAAACTTAGGAAGGGACCCTAACATAATCCTGGGAATTAGGGAATTTTTCATAGATGAAATAACGTCAAAGCCAAGGATGAAGCACCCACCTAGACAGGAGGTCAAGCCAGGAACATTACTTGTAAAAGAGACCATATGGGCCAATACTGGAGGTAAGAAAGTGTATGGTGCATTCAGAGAGCAGCTAGTCATTCCTTGGGTTGGAACCTTGAGAGCTAAGTTTTCTGATGAGGTAGACTTTGGATAGACTGGGAAGGTCTTTAAAGCAAGCTGTAGGATTAGGCTTCAATCTGAAACATTAGTAGTCTATGGAAAGTTTGGAGTCCATGGAATAACAGGTTCAGATTCAGGCTTTATAGTCACTACTCTGGTAGCCATGCAAAGAAAGGAGTAGAATTAGGCAATACCGAAAGGCACTATCATTCACAAGGGTCTTGAGGTGAGGTGACCACATGATATCAATGGCCTGAGTTAAGGCAGAAGTGGTAAGGATGAACACACACACACACACACACACACACACACACACACACACACACACTGGAAAAATGTTTAGAGGACATGATTACTAGTAACTATGATGATGGACCAAGATGATGATCAGGTTTTGGCTCATAGGCTGCTTGAATGGTGGTACCATTCTCTGAACCAGGGAGTTCACTGAAGTAAGAAGGCATTTCAGAGAAGGAAATGATATATTTTCATGTGCACATAGAAACAAATATATCCAACCATGAGGTGGAAACAAGCCTGAAGTTCCAAAGAGAGGATGGGTTGGAGAAAAAGATAAGAAAAATCACCAGTATATGGGAAAGATTGTCCAGGGAAAATTTATGAAATAATAGCAATGATATATTGCATTCATTAGTCATTTGTTCTGCACTGAGAATGATTTTAAAATGTTATGTTATTTAACTAATGAATTTTCACAACAATCCTGTGAAGCAAAACTGTTTTTATACTCATTTCACAGATAAGAAAATTAAGGCACACAGCTACAAGCAATAGAGCCAGCATCCAAACCTGGGCAATCTGGTTCCACAACCCATGCTGCTAATCATAGAGCTGCACTGCTCCTCTGTATCTAATGAGGGAAGATTCTAGTGCAGGAGTCTGTGCCATCAAACACCCTGGTTGACATGGTGAACAAGCTACAGAAATCCAATCTTGAAAAACATAGGTTCATGATAAATGTGTGATAACTGGGGGAAAAAGTCTGATTATTATGCAAAATCATAAGAGGCACATTATTAAAGGTGATACAAATTATAACAACTGATTATATACTAAGCTGACAATGTCCCAAATAATCACAGGTGCGGCGGGTGCACTTTCCAATCCAACACACCCCACCAATCACTCGTGTAGCAGATAATCAGCTTAGCTTGCTCCACTGAGGAACCAGGACTGGAAACAGGATTGGATTTTTGAATGAATTTTAGCAGGATTCTGGCTAGCCTTGTGTCATGGAAACCAAGAAAAGAGGACTTTACAGGGAGGCAGAGGCTGCAGAAACAAGAGGTAACAAGATGTCAAGTACCGTGATTACTGAAATAACATTGATTATACTTAGGAGCCAGGAGATCACAAAGATCTTCCAAGGATTAACAAGAAATTCTGTTTATATGTTTAGTATTGCTCTTTGGAAACTAACACCATTTTATTTTGCAGCTATAGTGGTGCATCACTGGTATTTCCAGATATAAAAACAGCTGCCACTTTTGAGCATCTATCATATGGTAAGTTCTGTAATTGGCACTTTTTATTACTCTAACATGTATCAGGTAGCAGAGTTCCTTTCTATTTGACAAGTGAAGATACCGGATTTATGGCGGCTATCTGAGATCACATGTCTGATCCTTGACAAAGCCAAAATGCAGAGTCAGAACACACCAAGTTTGCAGTCTTTGTTGTTGTTGTTGTTTTCTTTTTTTCACTCTTCCTAGCAGATTCCCTTTGCATTCCTCTGACAAAAGTGAATGTCATCAATTGTGCCTGCCGATTCAAGGATATCATTTTAGTCAGTGGTTCCAACTGTGCCTTCACAGTTCTGATGGGAATTAAAAAAAAAAATAGAAATAAGATTAACCAAATTATATTATGTGCATGTATGAATATGTCATAATTAATCATACTATTATATATGATTACAATGCACCAATAAAAATAAGCAAGTTTTGGTAAAGTCTTAAAAAAAAAAAAACAGAAGAAGATATTGAATCCTTCTCTGGCCTTGCTTGTGGAAACGTCTTATAAGTAATAAAAAGGTTAAAAGCTGAAGACAGTATCTTATGATCTGGATAGGAGGTGTCACCCAGAAGTTCATGTGTGAGATAATGCAAGAAGGCTTAGAGGTGAAATGACTGGGTTATGAGAGCCTTAACCCAATCAGTGCATTAATCCTCTGATAGGGTGACTGTAGGCTGGTGAGGTGTGGCTGGAGGAGGTGGGTCACTGGGGGTGGACTTTGGGGTTTACATTTTGTCCTTGTTGAGCAGTGCTCTCTCTCTGCTTCCAGGTACCATGTTCCCAGCCGCTTTCCTCCTCCACGCTCTTCTTCCATGATGTTCTGCCTCGTCTCAGACCCTGAAGCATGGAGTTAGCCATTGATGGACGGAGACCTCTGAGACCCCAGATAAACTCTTCCTCCTCTAAAATGGTTATTGTCTGGTCTTTTGGTGACAGAAGTGAAAAGGCTGACTAAAACACCATAGAAGGAGAAAGAAAGGGTGCTCATGTTATAGTCCTCCTGTTTTTCTGGAAAAAGGAGGGCCAGATGGAAGGTGGGCAATGTCTCCTGCCTGCAGCTTCCATGCCAGGCTGAAAGCCTGAAAGCAGCAATGTACAACGAGGTCAGTTAAACCATCCCAATCCAACATCCCACATAAGACTGCTCAGGGGGAGTTCATTTTCCCAGCTGAAAAAGAGACTGAGAAACCCCTCCAGAAAAAGAGATCTGAAGTGGATGCAGGCACTGGAATCTGGAGCTTTCTCTGACATCAGGATCCCTTTCATCTGACCTCAGGGCCTTATTATATACAGGTTTTACACCTTCCAGTTTGGGCATTTTGACAACATTTAAATAATGGGAAAATAAGAGGTAACCCATTACCTAGAACATCCCTTCTTGAATAATCAGGCTTCTTATAGTATGTAGACATTTCTATGCCATGTTTGGAAAGAAAGGATGGGTTTACTTATAGAATTGAGAGATAAAATTTACAACTAGCATTTACTGGACATTTACACAGCAAGCACTTTGAAACACACGTGCCCATTCAAACATACAGGTATTATCTAATTTAATCCTTATATGAGGAAGGTGCTCTCAAGTTCTCCCTTTACAAAAGGAAAGACTGAGGCAAAGAAAGGAAATACCTTAATAATGCAACTAGCTCCACTAGCACTAGGCAGGAGGTTACATGGCACTACCAGATAAATGGATAAATAAAATTAAATGCAATAAGAAAAGTCCCAAACCATGTCAAGGTAAGAATAATTAATGTGTGAAAGCAGAAGACTGATGAACCTGAAAACAAATATGCACAGGAAGAAAAGAAAGCTGAGCCAATAGAGAACCAACAAAGGTTTTAGTTAGCAACTTAGATTTATATGCTATTGAGCTGATGCTTAATTTCTTTTATTAGTTAGTTTTCTCATCGGTAAGATGGGGATAACAAGCTTTCTCCAAGGTGAAGTAAGTATGATGAAGAATCCAAAGCCCTCAATAATTTACATATTATTATATGTGAGATCTTAGAGAAATTCAGCGTGATACATCTACCCAATTCAAAAGAATAATGAAAATCAGTAATACTGGGTGAGCATGAGAACATTATGTTTTATTAATAGAAATCTAGCCAGTTAAAAGAGAATAAAATTATGGCATTTGCAGGTAAATGGATAGAGTTGGAGACTATCATGCTAAATGAAATAAGCCAATCCCAAAACCAAATGTTTTCTCTCATAAATGATGCTAATCTATAATGGGTGGGGCATGGGATGAGTGGAGGAACTTTTGGATGGGGCAAAAGGAAGGGGGGAGGGAGCAAGGAGGTAGGAAAGATGGTGGAATAAGATGGACAACATTACCCTAGTTACATGTATGATTGCACAAACGGTGTGAATCTACTTCATGTACAACCAGAGAAATGAAAAATGCTGCCCCATGTGTGTACAATGAATCAAAGACTTTTCTACTGTCATGTATAACTGATTAGAACTAATAAAAAATAAAAATTAAAAAAAAGAAATCTAGCTAATGGGACATCATCATGGATCAATAATTAAGTAAAACACAATCATTAGAGTCAGCCATCCGTATCTATGAGTTCCGCATCTTAGGTTCCACCAACAGTGGACTGAAAAAAATTTTTAAACTTGCACCTGTACTGAATGTTTGCAGATATTTTTCCTTGTTGTTTTTCCCTAAAACATACAAATGTTCACATAGCATTTACATTGTATGAGGTAAAATAAGCAACCCAGAGATGATTTAAAGTATGCAGGAGGATTTTCATACATTTATGTACAATACGAAACCATTTTATATTAAGGCCTTGAACATCTGCAAGTTGGGGTATCTTCAGGGGGTCTTGGAACCAATCCCTACGGGAAACTGAGGGCAGATTGTATTGCTTTTGGGAACCAATTTGAAAGGCATGTTTTAGAATGCTACAAATAACTGCAAATAATGCAAGGGATTGATATGGAACGGTGGTACATAAAAATCATACTAGAGATAATAGCAGTCAGCATTCTACCAAGTAAAGGTGGTAAATAAATGTCAAGTTCCTGAGGAACTTACCCAGTCTTGAGGAGATGAATCCTTCCCTCCATCCATTGCCTCTGCTTTCAAGGTGCATTGTGCCTTTCTTACCCAGAGTTTACTACAAATTATAAATAGTTATCTTTTGTGCATGTGATTCTTTAATGACCATCTCTCTCTCTTATACACACAACTCAGTGTCTAGGAAGGCAGGAATCTGGAATCACATTTGGGTTTTTTTTCACAAATGTTATCCAATGCTAGCCTCGGTGCCTAAGAAAAAACAGGCACTTGATAAAAATCCAGGCTGACATTGCTGTACACCTCAAGGCACAATGCATAGACAAGAACATTCCACTATTTTCACACCGTGCAAGTACAGCATGTTGGCCTGGAGCATTACTGATGCCGATTTCAATAAGGCAGGGCAGGTCAGATTTTGGAGATATGCAGGAAATGGAAAGAAGCATTAATAAAGATGTTCAAACCCCAGAGACCCACCTGAAGGATAATCAGTTCAAGCCCAGGTGCCTCTCCTGAACACCCCACTGCGTGTCAAGGCTCCTTTCAGTCTTCCCATTATCTTGGGGAACACTGCAGACTCGTGAGAATTTGGACCACATCTAATGGCACATCTACTGGTGTCTGTGCTCTCTCCTGAGGTTGCTTCCCAATTGGCTGGCAAAGGCTTAGATGCTGACAGTAAAGTTCCCATGCACACACTGCCCAGAGAGATGAACGGCACAATTCCTGGTGACCCTCAGGTGAGAACTGCACTCCAATCTGGACTGGACCTCACGTCTGTGCTGGTAGACAGCATTCCCTTCTGACCAGTGTCCAGGTCCCTGCTAGTTCAAATGCTCCCTTAGAACCCATTCCACTTGTTCCTACCAAGGTTGTATGTTCTATTCCTCCTCTTGCTTCTAATAAAGAAGGTTCTGATCACACTTGGCCCAAATTATTAGCAGCAGCTGGGAAATCTGATCCATGTTCCTCAAGGAAAGAAAAGATTTTGCCTTTCTAAGCACAACTATGCCATCATCATTCTCTGGAGTTGTACCATCATGACAATATTTGCACTATCTATTGAGGTAACTCAGCACTTCCAACCTCACTGCAATTAACCAAGTGACTCTTTATGCCACTCCAAAGAAAAGGACGCCAATTTTGACACACTTCCCTGTTTCCATCCACCTCTCAGTTGGAGGAGTCATTACTAGAACTATCCCTGAAGGGTACAAAAGGACCAGATAGCCTCAGGACTGAAGGGAAATAATAAGATATTTCTCGTAGGCAGCTTGTCTCAGGAATACCTGGGAACAGAGAGAAAGAGAACAGCTAATGATCAGAATATGACTTACCAGATCTTACTACTTACCAAGGGTAGGGAAGAGAGCTTGTACAGACAGAGCTTCTCACCAAGTGAGAACCTCCGCCTCCTGTTTGCCTGGAGTTACATGTCAATTCATTCTTAAGACTTTTCCTGGTTTGCCAAGTACTCACTCGAGTCCCGGTAGACACTCCTGCCATCTTCAGCACCCACCTGGGGGGGAGGGCAGAGCTCATGTTCTGTTCTCTGAGACACAAGCTTGCCCAACCTACCTTTTCTTCTTTCTTCATGCTTCTGTGCTGAGGTTCAGGGTGCCTTGTGGATAAGTTATCTGAATAGGACAGGACTTTAAAGCCTTGAAAAACACCACCAAATGGAATATTACTCAGTTTTAAAGAAGGGTGAAATTCTGGCATTTGCCAGTAAATGGTTGGAGTTGGAGAATATCATGCTAAACGAAATAAGCCAATCCCACAAAACCAAAGTCCGAATGTTTTCTCTAATATGTGGATGCTAATTCACAATAAGGTGGGGGGGGGCACTCGGGAAAAATAGCGTTACCTTAGTTTAGGTAGAGGGAAGTGAAGGGAAGGGAGGGAGAGGATGTGGGGATGGGAAAATTAGTGGAATGAAACAGATATTATTACTGTATGTATATATGTGACTACGTGACCAATATGATTCTGCAACATGTACACTTTGAAAAATGAGAAATTTATCCCATCTATGTACAATATATCACAGTGCATAAATGCATTCTACTATCATGTATAATTAATTAAAACAAATAAAAAGTTTTTGAAAAAGCATATTAAGAGAAGAGAATCAGCCGGGCGCGGTGGCGCACGCCTGTAATCACAGCACTTGGGAGGCTGAGGCAGGAGGATCGCGAGTTCAAAGCCAGCCTCAGCAATGGCAAGGCACTTAGCAACTCAGTGAGACCCTGTCTCTAATAAAATACAAAAAAGGGCTGGGGATGTGGCCCAGTGGTCGAATGCCCCTGAGTTCAATCCCTGGTACCAAAAGAAAAAAAAAGAGAAGAGAATCATATGGGCAGTAAATAAATAATCTTGGTAAAAAACATGGAGGAAAACAAAAAAAATAGGATGAATGAATAAAAATTTGAGAGCTCAACAATAATTAGAACTTCAAAGTAGAAACATGGAACCTTTGTAAGTTGTTTTAGTTCTGCTCATATTACAACAAACCAATCTCATATGCACACATGAATGTGTTTGTGTATTAAGTATTAAAGCAATTGCTTTTGCTAACATTCATTCACTCTATGTCTAGTATATTTACTCTTAATTTAACTCACATACTGTTCGTCCTCCTAGAAGCACATTTATTTGTAATTAAGAAATTATAATAAGAAATTTTACAGTTCAGCAAATAACAATGTAAAGTCATAGAAAAGCAAATAGGAAGAAAGAGCTTAGACATTAGGCCTGGCGGGCTTCTCTCTTGCCTTATGTCACTTCTCATCCATTTAACAAGAGCTTTCCCTGGCTGCTTGTTAGGAACACAAGGACAGGCTCTATGGTGATGATAATCCTAGTTTCCTCACATGTGATCATCAGTCAATGAATAGCAAAAACAAAGGCTTCCTTCAGAACATCGCCTCAAACAAAAATAGCCAACTGAGGAGCCCAAAGTACTCCCTCCTGCCACACGTGACTGGAAAGACAGGAGGCATATAGGGCGACACAATGGGTATGTCAAAGATTCCCTTTAGGTCTTTGGTTCCCATCTGAACAGTCTAGAGCTAAATTCTCCCTCTTCATGTCAAGGAACGCAGGCTCTCTAAGCATTTCCGTTAGCAGTCTCTCCACCCACCATGCAGACTCTTTTGCTGGGATATGTTTAGATGTTAGAGAGAAATCACATGGTTTTCTCTAGAAATCTTTCCCAGCTACTTCTGGTTATTTTAAATCTTTCCAGAGGCAGAAAACTTTCAGAGTTGTCTGCCCTGAGCAGTTCCTCCCACTCTTCACCTTTCCCACCATGAAGATGAAAGAAGGCAAAGGAAGCTGAGCATCAGTGCAGCCAAGTCCTGGCAAGAAATCCCACACTCCTCCAGTGGATGATGTAATCAGGCTCTTGTAGCCAGCCCCGGGGGGTGGGGGGAAGTGGAGAAGCCACCAGCATCCTGAGGTCTTGGAGTGGGCTTAAGATATTTGCAGGCAGCACAGAGCTTCTTAGTGCGGCTGCAAAATTTGCATGTGGGTGGCAGAGTGGTACCCGAGCTCCTTCCAACACCAGCCTACAGTCCCAGGAGAGGGACCAAAGTAACAGCATCACCCAGAGAGCAGATGCCGAGGAGTGTGAGTCCTCCTGCCCCCTGGCACTCTGCATTAATCAAGTCCTCGGTAAAGATTTCCCCAAAACCAAGGCTTTCCAACAATCTAAATAGCTTAGACTTTTGTCATTTTACTCTTCATGTAAAAATGGAATCAATAAGTCTCATCCTTTGACAGTGTCTCAGAGACCATCTGCTTCAATGACCTCAATTGATAGTCAAAGTACCAAGGTTACGAAGACTGAGCAGCTTGACCAAGACCACCCCACTACTTCCAGGTGTCACATTGTAGGAATGTGACATTCTTTGCCTCCTCCAGCTCCACATCCCTATGCATGTCTCATTTCAGCTTTCTGTCCTCCCTTCCAACCTCAGGACCTTCCATACCATTCCCTCTGCCAGCAAAGTTCTGCCTCCCTCTCCTAAATTGTTCTTTCCCACCTTCAAGTTTCATCACAAATATCCCTCCCTCAGAAAATTCTGGACAGCCCAGACTTAAATCCAAGTCCCTTAACCTCCCATTTATCTCTCTGTCAAAATGCCATGTTCCTTTCTTTCCTGAAATTAAGCACAAATTTTAAATACATACTTTGTGTGAATTTGCTTATAATAACCATCTCTCTCCACACATACACAGAACCATAGTGTCCTGGAGAAGGGACTATATTTGGTTTTTCACCAATATATATACCTAGTGTCAGGCTCAGAGCCAAGCAAAAATTAACTACTTAATAAAGATTGGTTGGATGAAAGGATGAACAATTCTTCTGTTTCTAGAGTCATCCTTTCTGCTCCACAACAAAGTTGTCAATAAAACGATTTCTGGTCAGCTGATTCTTCTGAATTATTTTGTCCTTATACAGGGTATAGGTTATCCTGGAGATTCCATTTCTAAATGCAACAACTGATCTTGAATGAGAAATGAAAGACATCCAAGAATCAAAATGCCTTTGTATCACTTCTGTCACCTTGGGATGAGGCTTCCTCTGAGGAGGGTAAACAAGGAACCAAAGCACTGGAAGAATTCAAATGAACATTTGAATGCACACTCCAGATATGATCAGCAAATAGAACTTGGAATCAGCAAATATGACAAGTTTATAGTTTAGATCATACCTCAAAATGAAGTAATGATCCACTTTTGGTATATCAAATGAGGTAACTTAAAATTTTCCATACCCAATAGTTTCTGTTGTTTTGTATGTTGCCTACTGGCTCATTCATCAGGGAAGCCCTTCAAGGACTCCCTTCTGTTTTCAAGACAAAGTTTACATTTCTCTGAAGGATGTGAATGGCCTTTTATAATCTATCTTTTGCCTTTTCCTTTGGAGTCACAGTCTAACCCTCACTCATATATCCTATGTTCTAAACATACAGAAATACTGTGGTTCTCTCCAACCATAAACTCCTACAACACCAAGTCCTCAAATGTGTCATCTATTTGTCAGAAGGACCCTCAATTCTACTTTGGCCACTTGTTTGATTTATTGCTATATTAGGTTTCCATGACTAACATAATACATCACCACAAACTAGTGGCCTAAACCAACACAATGTCTGACCTTACAGTCGGGTGGTCCAGCATTTGAAATGGGTTTCACTGGACGAAACTAAACGTGTTGGCAAAGCTGTACTCTTTTCTGAAGGTGCCAGGGCAGAATCGGCTTCCTTGCCTTTTCCAGCTTCTGGAGGCTGCCCACAGTTCTTGGCTTGTGGCTCCCTTCCACCCTCAAGGCCAACAGTACCCAGGGGAGTGTTTCTCACACTGTATCTCTCTGACTCTTCTCCCTCACAGGAACACATTGAAGGTTCCTGGTGATTACCCTGGGCCTGCCAGATAATCCAGCTAAATTTCCCGGTTTTAATGCCAGCTGATTGACAACCTTTAGTTCCCTTTTGCTGCAATGTCAAATACTTACAGGTCATAGGGATAATGACAGTTATCCACTTGAGAAGCCAATATTCTGCCCACCAGGAATTCCAAGTACACCTGATCTTCCACATCTTCTTTGGTGCTGCTTCTGCTGCAAGAGTTAAGTCTTCTTGACTCATCTTTCAGCTTCAATGTATTCTGATACAGTAGGCTTATTATTTTCAATTAATACTGCTGATTTATATGTACATGTTTTGTCATGAGACTATTATAACATTGGATCCTAAATAAAATTGGAGCTCTTTAGTGAGTTGGGGGCTCTGTTATGTACATTTGATTTTTATAAAAGTCTGAGATGGAAATCAAAACCATTAAATAGTTGCAAAAACTAAATGTTATAGTAGCTAAGCTCTCCACCTAAAGTCGTGCACCTTTTGCAAGACAGAGCTAAAAATCTAAACTCACGCCTGTTTTGTTCCCACAAGTGTAAATTTATTTCTAAACTATACTGTATCAACTTGAGGTTCCCTAGAATCCATACCTTTAAAGGCCCAATACACAATAGACTTTCATTAAAGATTTATTGAATTTGGTTAAATAATCTCTCCTCTTCGATGCTATCTTACTTTCCAACTTGATGACAAAATTAATCTCTTCATTACATTTCACTTTATTCTACTCCTCATCTCAAAGACAGAACTATTATCAAAATTGAATGTCTCTTCCCAACTGTCAAAATGACTACGTATTGTTTTAATGCTTTAACTGACATAGATTATCATTATCTAATGACAATGAGAGCGGCTTAATAATTAAACTACATCTTTCTTCAAATGTCAGCGATCCCAAGCTTATAGCCTGCTCCTTGAAGAAAAACCTTGAAATCAGTAGCTTCTGATCCCAAGATCTCAGCAGGTTCTTAGTAGAATTTAAGTATCCATTTGTCTGAAAGTCCCTCCCATCAGACTCTGCTGGTCCACAGGGTTTACATATCTGAGTTTTAAATGATATTGATTAATATTCTTAGTTTACATCACCGTATTATGTAATTTCTCATCAACAATTTCCCTCCATATCATGGAATTCAAGAATGCTTAATAATAGATAAGTCAAGCAAAATAACAATTGAAAGCTTCCAATATTGTAGGTGTAGATGTACAGGAAGGAATTTAGCTGTGATGAAAAACCTTCTTGCAGTTTGTCCTGAGAATTTTTCTGGTTTACTCCAAGGCCTGCTTTTTTGGCAATGGAATGACCTGTTACAACCAGCACTGGTTCATTCAAAATAGGAGAACAAGCAATAAAATGATTCATTATTCCACTGGTTACTGTGGCCTATAGTTTCATTTGAGGGTTCACATAGAACCATCTGTCACCTTTACTAAAGACTGCTTGGACAAGAAAACAAATCTTTTTGCCACCACATAGGCACATAGGCTGGCTCCTATGTCTTCTCAGCTGGAACAAAAAGAAAAACAACTTTATTCTATCCCAGTGAAACCCATTACAAACTTCTAACCACCCAAACTGTGAGGGAATACATTCGTGTCAGTTTAAACTACTAGTTTGCAGTAATGTGTTAATTTCAGCAGACATTAAAGACTGACACAGGACTAAACTGAACATTTAATACAATATTTAGTACATTCATATCATCATATTTTAAGCATATTAAGAGGTAGAAAACTTTCTTTTTTCTCTTTCTTCTCTCTTTTTTGATTGGTTGAGATAATAGCTCTTATCTGCAATGGACATTTTGGTACAAACATCTGTGATATGCAGAAAGCCAGGTAGGAACTGTCCCCATACAGGCATCAAGTCCAGAAAAACATTCTTTCCCTTTTTGTATACTTTGGACCTAGAAGTAAGACAGGCTTCCACTGTAGAGGTAGAGAAAAGCAAGCACAGCAAAGCACTTGTCCTTAACACTTCCCTTCAGGACTAATGTATGTCCCATGTGGTTACATTTCACTGACCAAAGCAGGTCACACAATGAAGAGGTAGAGTGGACCTGGGCAGAGGGAGGGACTCCAAGCAGAAAGAGGAGCTCCAGCAAAGTCTCGGAAGCCACAGTGAGATTTGTTCAGGTTGTGGAGCTGGTTGGGTAAGGACATAAACTCTTGAGTAGCAAGGATGAGGATGATAATGATAAGAGATGTCACTAAAGGCAGTAACCTGGGGACACATAAAACTCTTTATAAACCCTACTAAGGAGTTTGGATTTTATCTGCAAGGTAATGAAAAAGCAGTTAGAGATTTAAATAGAAAAGTGGAATGATCCAATTTATGTTTCAGAGTGGTCACTTTGGCTACAGCATGGAAACTACTTTGTTCCCCAGGAGTTACAAGAAGAATAAACAGGTGGAGATTCTCAAGAAGCAGATGCATCCACAGGAGTGGAGGGAACCCTTGATGTGCAGCGCCTGCCTCAGGAGAGGTCAGCAGAGTCACATGCCACAGAGACTTCAACAAGGTAAGGACTAAAGTGTTTCCGCTGGATTTGGGACAAAGCCATTTGGTATCCTTGGAAGACCATTTTAATAGAGTAGCAAGAATAAAACCAGTTTTCAACTGAGGAGAAGATGAAGAGAAAGAAGAGACAGAGCATATAACTTCCAAGAATCTTGGCTGTGCTGGCGGTGAAGGAAGGAACTATAACTGGAAATGTATAGAGAGTCCAGAAAGGTTTTTTTTTTAATGAAGGAATCTTGAGCAATTCAAATGTTGATGAGGAGAAACCAAAAAGAATAAGAAGTTAATGATATAACAGAGAGAAGGAATAACCCCTGTAATTATTTTCTTACAGGGGCAGACCAAGGAGCTATCAGCTAGAGAGATAGGTCTTAGGAAAAGGAAGCAAGAAGGGTGAGAAGCTGGTGACTGTCAGCACAATGCATTGTGGCAGCAAAAATTGGAGGGGATTTCCACATGGGGAACACTTATTCTGTCCCTGGGACGTAGGAGTAAGTTCTCATGTTGACTTTGAGTATAGCAGGAGAGGAGGAATGGTGAATGGTGAGAAAGAAGTTCCCAGTCATCTGGAGAAAGTTTAAACGACAACAAACCTCTTGAGACAGAGAACTAGAATTGGGAAATACATGAAGAATACCAAGCAGACTTGAGAGCTCTGTTGGATTGGAGACTACAGTCAGCCCCAGAGTGCTGACCAGGGTCCTGACAACCTGCAGGGCTCTTGGCCTCCCTCTCCATGGAGACTCAAGCCTTTCCTCAGGGTTTTGCTTCAGTGTGAAGGGCATCTGGCTCCTCCTGCTCTGACCCTTCATTAACTCCAGAATATTAAGTGACCAAGTGGTGCTGTGGAATGAAAGACAGTAGCAGCCCAAGAGGAAGGAAGGGAATGAAGCCCAGGGAGCTATGAACACTGAGCCTTCATTCCTGAAGTTCATCACCCTACATTGTTTAGAGACGATGCTTGATGTTTAATCAGTTTTCCTATCTCTGTTTCCCAGAGCATTTAATGAAATTCTTACTGCCCACTAATTCAAACAGAAATTTACTATTCAATAAAACAGCCTAAGTTTTTACCTATCCCATATTTTAGATGATATTGCATTCATTTATGCATTTTCCAACAATAGCTTTGGAATGCCTTCACATGCCAAGTACTCACCTTGATAGGATGGGTCAAGTACTCTCAGTCGGGTTAAACAAATATAATTATTTTAAAGTAACCTATTCTTTAGAAAAAAAATATGTATAATGTGACTTTAAAACCCAATGCAAAACTCAAACTACAAAAAAAAAAATTAGACATGCCCAGCATCTTTATTAAATTAAATGGATTCACCACAGATTCCTTTAAATAAGCTCCCATAGAACATTTGAAATTTGATTTGATTTAAAGACCCTAAGTGTATCCCCAACCCCTTCGGAGGACATTCATTACCTTGAGTGAGAGGCATCTGTTCCTGCCAAGCCAACTTTATGATCCAAACATATTGTTCTGAATTTGTTATAATCCACTTCTCTTATTGCCCTTCCTTCAAACACAATGGTGAATATAAAGGGAAACTGTGTGGGTGCTTAATCAGCATCCCAACATTGGTAAACTCTCCTGTTCAATTTTTCACTTGTTCTTCTCTCATTCATTCTATGAAAATATGTCACCGCCTTGGTGATGTATTTAATTTAGTGCTTAAATGGAGTCTGGAGAGTAATATTGACCATGAAGAATTATGGGCAATATCTTCGGCTCTATAAATGTAGAAACTTTGTTTCTCTTGCCCAACATGTTTTCTTATTTTATCTATATTCCATATCCAGAGTGCTTATCCAGTCAAAGAGTGTTCCAGGTTCTGTTATGAAACACTTCCAATATGAATTCATTTAACCCCTATGAAGGAGATGTAATCATAATTTTACAAGTAAGGAAGTTGAAGAATGAGGCCACAGAGCTAGTGAATGCAACAATTTAAGATAAAAAATAGTCTGGTTCCAGAACCTGGGCCCATAGCCACTATGTGGGGCCACTGCCTCAGACAACATTGTCACCATTTCACCTTTAGCACCAAGCATAGTGTTTAGCATATTGTAGTTGTTCTCTCTCTCTCTCTGATAAAGAGCTATGTTTACATCTTCTTTCCACTAAACTACTAGCTCTCGAAGATTGTTATTTTACCTACCTCATAACCCCCAGAATAAACGATCTAGTTTCAGAACCTACTCAGTGATTCCTTGAAGGAACATATAATTATTAAGTGCTTACCTTGATGAATGCACTGGTAATAAATACATCAGTTGACTCACCAGTTCATATGCAGTGAAATCTCATTGAGGCGAGTGGAATGCGGCTCTGGGTTAGGGTATGAGTACCGAGGCAGGTCAGCATTTACTTCTGAGAGTACAATAGTCTATTTCTAAGGAACTTCTAGAATATTCTGAGATTGAATTAAACTAAAAGCAGCCAAAGTAACAATGCCTCAAAGGTACATTTGTGCACCTTTTCAATGATTACTGTCAACTACTAAGAGCTTGAAACATCCTTTGAATATTATTACCACTTCTCATGAATGAAGAGGCATTTGCATCTAGAGATCAAGTATCACAAGATGGCTACAAAATAATTCAAATTGGGAAGTACTGGGAGACATGAAGAGAAGCACAAAGGAAGGAGGATAAAGGTAGCAGTAGTAATTGCCTTCTTTGAAAAGAGACAAATCAAGAGAGCTTCTGTTTTAAGAATTTTTATACAGGGGAGGATTTCCATGACAACTGAGTACTTAGTTATTCTAATTGCAGGAGAAACAAAGCATCTAAAAAGTGAGAAAATATGTTCCAGGCACACAGAATAAATCCTAGCTAAACTAGGAGCATTGATGTTTCATTAAAAGCAGTGAAATTCAGCACCAGACTTTTTATTTTAACTCAATATAAAAATAAGTGACAATAGTTCTTGAGATTCTCTAGATCATGTCACATGAGATGTTAGATCTTAAAATTAACTGGAAGTATACGAAACTCTACACAACTATAACCTTTGAATCATGACTTTAATTGAGGATTACATTGATTGAGGAAAATAAGGTCCCCAAACTCAACTTGATGGGAATGTGATAAGACTATATACGTTAAATTTAATGCAAATGGAATGAACAAATTTATCAGAATAGTAACCACTCACTAATATGCACAAAGTACAATATAAAAAAAATAATATTTCAGTGTATTCTAAGATTTATTTGAGAAATATCATGTATTGGCTAATGTAATTTGAGGAACAGCAAACAGACCTAAATCAAGCCTGGTCTAAATTTAAACAAAATACACAAAATGACCCTGACTTTCCAATGAATGTCCATTCTAATCCAAATGGATGATTTTCCCTTTAAAGAATTCTATTAAGTGTTAGAGAACATTGCCTCAAAATATGGACTTCCTTTCTCGTTCTCTTGAATTGTACTTCTGACCCTTTCAGGAATTTGCCACTGCACAATGAGAGTATATGTCATTGGTCAATGTACTCAGATGATCTGGTGACAAACACATGGTGTTTGAATTGGAAGACTTCGGTTCATGCCCTGTTTCGGTCACTTCCTAGCTATTGATCTCGGGGAAGTCATTTCACTATTCTGAGTCTCAGTTTTCCAATCTGCTTAGAAGGAATAAAGACATATCCATGTAAGATGTTACCATACCAATTTTATTGTGCACCAGTCAAGAAATTAAGCATGAGACAAATAAATATATAAATTATAATATGTCTAAGTTATATGAACTTGATATATTGCCTGATCGATTCTCTAATCAAGATATAAAATGGATGAGCTTAAAGGATGGGGATAATTCTTCCTGAGAAAGATGGAAACAGTTATTCAGAGGCAAGGATGCTTAACTGTCTTTCAAAATGAGGGTGCTAAATGGAAGGAAGAAATAGGGGAAACAAGGAAACAAGAATCTGGGGCAGGACGATGTGTTCTCTGGTGTCAAGGCTCCAAGAAGAATGGCCCAAGTCCAGCAAGGCTGATGCCTGGTAGGAAGTTGGGGGACATAAAGACAAGGACAAAGGGAGGGGCTGCATTTCAGCTGTTTGATGTGCCCTGTTGAAAAACTGGGGGATTTTTCCCCCACTGGATAAACAAGGAAGTAAGATAAGTTAGAGTGACCAGGAGTAACACATGTAGACTTTTTATCCCCTCAGAAGATAACAGAGACTTTTCCCACACAACTAATCCGAAGCAAAGACTGATTTAACTAGTTCTACAGCATAAATTTACTCAAAACACCCACGATGAATTCAGAAGCTGGTTGCCAATAAGATGACTAACTCATCCCCTGCGACTTTCCTAATTTCATAATTCAAAATCCTGCTTCTGTAATTCTCTGAATTCCAAATACAATTGACTTCTTTTGGGGAACGAACATGTGTCTTTCTGGTCACTGCAGACCACAGAACAGAGCTATGCACAGGATTCACGATCACAATTGGTTTGTGTAGTCCTCAGAACTGGGAAGATGATAGAACCATCTTTAGACTTTTAAGTGTAGTTATCTTGGCCCATCTGGTATAGCTAAATAGCTTAGACTGGGTAATTTAGAAACCACAGAAATTTATTGATCACATTTCTAGAGGCTGGAAAGTCCACAATTTCGCATCTGATGAGGGATCACTCTGTTTCAAACAGGGGGCCTGTTTGCTGCATCCTCATGCCATGAAAGGAGTGAATGAGTTCCTTAGCTTCTTTTATGAGGTCACTAATCCTGTTCATTCAGACTCCACCTTTGTGACCTAATCTCTTACCAAAAGCCCCATCTCTTAATAGGATTGCTCTAGGCACTGGGTATCAACATATGGATTTCAAGGGAACACAAACATTCAGACCACAGGAGTATTACACTAAAATGTCAAAAGAACTTCAGTATGAGGTAGCTCCCCATGGAAATGTTCCAGCAGCACAAACTATCATTACCATGTTATGAACAGACTCCCCACGGGTTTGCAATATTTGAGGAGCATGAAAATGTTTGCGGTGCTTATGTAATATTTACCCTCCAGGAAAAACAAAAACACTTCCATGGCATGCCAACTTGGTAGCCAACTTGGGTTTTCAATTTACTGTCTTTTTTTTTTTTTTTTTTTAGTGGTTTATTTTTATTTTCTATTTTTAAAAAAATTTTTATTATTCTAATTTGTTATACATGTTCACAGAGTATATTTCATTTCATATTACATATAAAGAGCACTATTTTTCAAGTTGCTGGATTTATATAAAGTATTTTTACAACAATTGTGTCTTCATACATGTATTTAGGGTAATCATGGATAACTCAGTCTGCCATTATTCCTATCCCCTTGTCCCCTACTCTCCTTCCCCTCTTTGTCCCCCCTCTTTGTTCTATTTAAAGCTCTTTCATTCCTCTCATCCCCTCTCTCTTGCTTTTATAAGTTAGTATTTTCATATCAAAGAGATCGTTCGACCTATCATGTATATATACCAAAGTTTCCCTATCCATTCTTCTGCTGATGGGCATCAGGGTTGGTTCCACAATCTAGCTACTGTGAATTGTGCTGCTATAAACATTGATGTGGCTGTGTCCCTGTAGTAAGCTGTTTTAAAGTCCTTTGGGAATAGGCCAAGGAGTGGGATAGCTGGGTCATAGGGTGGTTCCATTCCAAGTTTTCCATACTGCTTTCCAGATTGGCTTTACCAGTTTACAGTTCCACCAGCAATGTAAGAGTGTGCCTTTTTCCCCACATCCTCACCAGCACTTATTGTTGCTTGTTTTTTTGATAGCTGCCATTCTGACTGGAGTAAGATGAAATCTTAGAGTTGTTTTGATTTGCATTTCTCTATTCGCTAGAGCTGTTGAACATTTTTTTCATATATTTGTTGATTGTTTGTATATCATCTTCTGAGAAGTGTCTGTTTAGTTCCTTGGCCCATTTGTCGATTGAGTTATTTTTATTTATTTATTTATATTTTTGGTGTTAGGGCTTTTAAGTGCTTTATGAATCCTTGAGGTTAGTGTTCTATCTGATGTGCTTGTGGTAAAGATTTGCTCCCATTCTGTAGGTTCTCTATTCACCTCACTGATTGTTTCTTTTGCTGAGAAGAAGCTTTTTAGTTTGAATCCATCCCATTTATTGATTCTGGTTTTTAGTTCTTGAGCTATAAGGGGTCTTATTGAGGAAGTTGGAGCCTAAACCAACATGATGGAGATTTGGGCCTACTTTTTCTTCTATTAGGTGCAAGGTCTCTGGTTTAATTCCTAGGTCCTTGATCCACTTTGAGTTAAGTTTTGTGCATGGTGAGAGAAAGAGATTTAATTTCATTTTATTACATGAGGATTTCCAGTCTGACCAACACCATTTGTTGAAGAGGCTTTCTTTTCTCCAGTGAACATTTTTGGCACCTTTGTCTAATATAATATAACTGTAGGTGTGTGGGTTCTTCTCTGTGTCTTCTATTCTGTACCATTGGTCAAGTGGTCTACTTTGATACTAATACCATGCTGTTTTTGTTACTATTGCTTTGTAGTACAATTTAGGTCTGGAATAGTAATGCTACGTGCTTCATTCTTCTTGCTAAGAATTGCTTTGGCTATTCTGGGTCTCTTATTTTTCCAGATGAATTTCATGATTGTTTTTTCTATTTCTATGAGGAATGATATTGAGATTTTAAAAAATCTTTTATTTATTTATTTATTTATTTATTTTTATAATAGTACTATGCATTATAATTCATAATAAACATATAGAGCATCTTTTTACAAACCACTCTTTGTATACAATGTATATTCGTACCATTCAAATCTTCAATCATGCATTTAGGATAATGATATCCATCTTATTCAACCAACTTTTCTTTTTCCCCCCTCCATCCCCCCTTGCTCCCTTCCTTCCCCTCCCTTCCCTTTGATCTTTCTAGTGTTCCTCTAATCCTCCTATGTACCCCGACCCCAACACCACTGTGAATCAGCCTCCTTATATCAGAGAAAACATTCAATATTTGGATTTTTGAGATTGACTAACTTCACTTAGCATTATGTTCTCCAACTTCATCCATTTACCTGCGAATGCCATTATTTTATTTTCTTTTATTGCTGAGTAAAATTCCATTGTGTATATGTACCACATTTTCTTTATCCATTCATCAACTGAGGGACATCTAGGTTGGTTCCACAATCTAGCTATTGTGAATTGTGCTGCTATAAACATTGAAGTGGCTGTGTCACTGTAATATGCTGTTTTTAAGTCATTTGGGAATAGACCCAGGAGTGGGATGGCTAGGTCATAGGGTGGTTCCATTTCCAGTTTTCCAAGAAATCTCCATACTTCCTTCCATAACAGTTGCACCATTTTGCAGTCCCACCAGCAATGTATGAGTGTGCCTTTTTCCCCACATCCTCTCCAACATTTATTGTTGTTTGTGTTCTTAATGGCTGCCATTCTGACTGGAGTAAAATGGAATCTTAGAAGACACTTCTCAGAAGAAGATACACAATTAATCAACAAATACATGAAAAAATGCTCAACATTGCTGGCAATTAGAGAAATGCCAATCAAAACTACTCTAAGATATTGAGATTTTGATTGGTATTGCATTGAATCTGTATAGTGCTTTTGGGAGAATGGTCATTTTGACAATATTAGTTCTACCTACCCATGAACAAGGTAGATCTTTCCATCTTCTAAGATCTTCATTAATTTCTTTCTTTAGCATGCTGTAGTTTTCATTGTAGAGGTCTTTCACTTTTTTTGTTAAGTTAATTCCCCAATTTTTTTTTTTTTTTTTTTGAGGCTATAGTAAATGGGGTAGATTTCCTAGTTTCTCTTTCTGAGGATTTGTCGCTGATGTACAGAAATGCCTTTGATTTATGGGTACTGATTTTATATCCAGCTACTTTGCTGAATTCATTTATTAAATCTAGAAGATTTCTGATAGAATTTTTTGGATCTTCTATGTATAGAATCATATCGTCTGCAAATAGTGATAATTTGAGTTCTTCTTTTCCTATCCATATCCCTTTAATTTCTTTTGTCTGTCTAATTGCTCTGGCTAAGGCTTCAAGAACTATGTTAAATAGGAGTGGTGAAAGAGGGCATCCCTGTCTTGTTACAGTTTTTAGATGGAATGCTTTCAATTTTTCTCCATTTAGGATGATGTTGGCCTGGGGCTTAGCATAGATGGCCTTTAGGATGTTGAGGTATGTTCCTGTTATCCCTATTTTTTCTAGCATTTTGAACATGAAGGAATGTTGTATTTTGTCAAATGCTTTCTCTGCGTCTATTGAGATGATTATATGATTTTTATCTTTGAGCCTGTTGAAGTGATGAATTACATTTATTGATTTCCTTATATTGAACCAACCTTGCATCCCTGGAATGAAGCCCACTCGATCGTGGTGCATTATCTTTTAAATATGTTTTTGTATTCGATTTGCCAGAATTTTGTTGAGAATTTCTGCATCTATATTCATTAGAGATATTGATCTAAAGTTTTCTTTCATTTGTCTCTGGTTTTGGAATCAGGGTGATATTGACCTCATAGAATGAGTCTGCGAGTGTTCCCTCTTTTTCTATTTCATGAAATAGTTTGAGAAGCATTGGTGTTAGTTCTTCTTTAAAGGTCTTGTAGAACTTAGCTGTGTGTCCATCAGGTCCTGGGCTTTTCTTGGTTGGTAAGTTTTTTATGGCATCCTCTATTTCTTTGTTTGAAATTGACCTATTTAGATTGTATATATCATCTTGATTTAGTTTGGGCATATCATATGTCTCTAGAAATTTGTTGATGCCTTCGTTATTTTCTATTTTATAGGAGTATAACTTTTCAAACTGATTTCTAATTATCTTCTGTATTTCTGTAGTGTCCATCGTGATATTTCCTTCTTCATCGTACATATTGGTAATTTGTGCTTTCTCACTTCTTTTCTTTGCTAGCATAAAGGTTTATCAATTTAATTTATTTTTTCAAAGAACCAACTTTTCATTCTGTCAATTTTTTCAATTGTTTTTTTTTTAGTTTCAATTTCATTAATTTCAGCTCTGATTTTAATTATTCCCTGTCTTCTACTTCTTTGGGGGTTAATTTGTTCTTCTTTTTCTAGGGCTTTGAGATGTAATGTTAGTTCATTTATTTCTTGACTTTTTCTTTTTTGAAGGAATGAGCTCCATGCAATGAACTTTCCTCTTAGTACTGCCTTCAGAGTGTCCCAGAGATTTCCGTATATTGTATCGTTGTTTTCATTTACCTCTAAGAATTTCTTAATCTCCTTCTTGATGTCTTCTGCAACCCATTGATCATTCAATAACATATTATTTAGTCTCCAGGTGTTAGAGTAGCTTTTCTTTCTTTTTTTATCATTGATTTCTAATTTCATTCCATTATGATCTGATAGAATTCAGGGTAGTATCCCTACTTTTTTTATATTTGCTTAGAGTTGTTTTATGGCATAATATATTGTCTATTTTTGTGAAGGATCCAGGTGCTGCTAAGAAGAAAGTGTTTTGGCTCATTGATGGATGATATACTCTATATATGTCAGTTAAGTCTAAGTTATTAATTGTATTATTGAGTTCTACAGTTTCTTTGTTTAACTTTTGTTTGGAATATCTATCCAGTGGTGAAAGAGGTGTGTTAAAATCACCTAGAATTATGGTGTTGTGGTCTATTTGATTCTTGAACTTGAGAAGAGTTTGATTGATGAATGTAGATGCTCCATTGTTTGGGGCATATATATTTATAACAGTTACATCTTATTGATCTATGATTCCCTTACGCAGTATGAAATGTCCATGTTTATCTCTTTTGACTAACTTTTGCTTGAAGTCTACTTTATTTGATATGAGGATGAAGAATCCTGCTTGCTCACATATACCATGTGAGTGATATATTTTATCCCATCCTTTCACCTTCAGTCTATGGGCGTCTTTTCCTATGAGATGTGTCTCTTGAAGGCAACATATTGTTGGGTCTGTTTTTTTAATCCAATCTATTAGCCTATGTCTTTTAATTGGTGAGTTTATGCCATTATCCTTCAGGGTTATTATTGAGACATAATTTGTATTACCAGACCTTTCTTTTTTTCTTTTTTTTTTTTTTTTTTTTGACTTGGTTTTTCCTTTGGTTAGTTTTTCCCTTTATTGTAGTTCTTCCATTTGCAGATTTTCATTATTATTTTTCATTTCCTCCTCATGGAATATTTTACCAAGAATGTTCTGTAGAGCAGGCTTTCTTGTTGCAAATTCTTTTAGCTTTAGTTTATCATGTAAGGTTTTTATTTCATCCTCAAATCTAAAGCTTAATTTTGCTGGATATAAAATTCTTGGTTGGCATCCCTTATCCTTTAGAGCCTGGTATATGTTGTTCCAGGCTCTCCTGGCTTTGAGGGTCTGAATTGAAAAATCTGCTGCGATATGAATTGGTTTTCCCTTATAGGTAATCTGACTTTTCTCTCTTGCAGCCTTTAAAATTCTATCTTCATTTTATATGCTAGGCATTTTCATTACAATGTGCCTTGGTGTGGACCTGTTGGAATTTTGTACATTTGGCATCCTATAGGCCTCTTGTATTTGATTTTCAAATTCATTCTTTCTGTTTGGGAAATTTTCTGATATTATTTCATTGAAGAGATTGTGTATTCCTTTGGTTTGAATCTCTGGACCTTCCTCTATTCCGATAAATCTTAAATTTGGTCTTTTGATGGTATCCCATAGTTCTTGGATATTCTGTTCATGGTTTCTCACCATCTTCACTATGAGGTCAACTTTATTTTCAAGATTATATATTTTGTCCTCATTGTCTGAGGTCCTATCTGCCAAGTGGTCTGATCTTTTTAAGTGGCTTACTGTTTCTTTCATTTCAGGATTTGTTTGTTTTTTCTCAAACTCTCTATCACTTTCTTGAAGTAATGTTTTGGTACCTGGATTTGTTTTCTTATCTCTTTGTTGGGGAGATCAATTTTTGCCTGTATCTGTTCACTTAGGTCATTTTGTAAATCCCTTATCATTTTAATTATGTGTATCCAGAACTCCTTCTCTGACATTTCACATACTGTGCTTTCTATGGTTTCTATTGTTGTAGTATCTTGGTTTGTTTGGGGCATTTTCCTCCCTTGTTTCTTCATGATATCTATGTATTTTCCTCTCTTGCAAGGTAAGCCTGAGATATTACAGCTTCTGCCCTTTTCTCTTATAAGATCCCTCCAGGTTACCCAAAACCTCACTTTTTAGGAAAATATCAATATTAGAGCTTTCAATGTACCCAACGTGTGTCCATATATCAGTTAGTTTCTATTTTTATATTTACAGTTTTTTCGCTATAAACAGAATGATCAGATCAGTTATCTTATACCATATAGTCTCTATGTTTGTGTGGTGGTTTACAGTATCTAATGGTAGAAGAGGGACTTAGAGGTTAGCTTAAATGTTTATGAAATAAGATGTGAGAAAATAGAGGTATTAGATTATTTGACTAGTGAGAGTATAATCATTAGAATTTGGCTGTTATTAGAAGAAGCAAGAGATAGGCAACCCTGTGTAGATTCCTTGTTAGTTCACAACAGCATAACTGGTTGTACCTTCTGGTGCATCCTGGTCCCCAGGGACCTTAGTGATGTCTTACCTGGACCTTTTCATTGTTCCTTGGTAGTAGAGCAGGTAACTCAGTTTTGTGGCAGTGGCAGCCTCAGGCCTATAATTATATTGGTGTTGGGTTGAGTAGCTACGGAATCCCAGTGCGGTGTGTCCCCCTGGGCAGACGCGGGTTGCCTCTCCAATTTGCGGGCATGGAGCGGGCCTCTCTCTCCAGATCTCCTCCTGGCCACAGTGTGGTAGAGCAGGCAGTCTGGCTTTCTTCTCCTGGGTCTCCTCCCAGTCTAGTTGTTTTGGTGGGGGTTGGGCAGGTGGGCAGCAGGGCCCTTCCACAGGGTGGAGCCTGCAGTTCCTGGTCCTGGTGATGGCGTGGGCAGGTGGTCGGGCGGACTGTTGGCTGAGACACTCCTTCTGGCAGGTGTCTACCACTTGTTCTGGTGGCAGCTGGGCAGGTCGCAGTTCCCCAGAGAATGGACAGGGCCCTTCCTCTGGTCAGGAACTCTCTTCAGCAGGGACCTGCTATTCCCAGCCCTGGTGGTGGTGGCAGCATGAGCTGGGCAATTTACTGTCTTGATTAAATAAATAAATAAATAAAAAGTACTATGACCTAAAAGCTAATATTGAAATTTCTAAAGCACTTTTTATTGTTTTTTGGGGAATTTGCTTTACTTAAAATGCATTTAGCTCTTTTGTAGGCTAAATGAAAGGCAGAATATGCCAAAATTGTTTTCCCTAAAGTTTTGTTGATATATTTTGTTTTATTGAATAAAACAATATTCAATTCAATGACTTAATAGTTCCACTAATTAATAATGAGTGTATGTGTGTGTGTATATGTGTGTATCTGTGTATAAGGTTTTAAATCATTCACATAAAAATGGTCCACATTAAGGAATGAAATAGTTTTTTCTTAAAAGTACGAAAGAGAAAAAATATTAAATATTACTGTATTTCTAAAGTAATAAGCAGTTAAGAGTTGGTATAATAGTCTCCCATAATAATATTATAGTTGGTGTTAAAATTGTGCCAAGAATTAATAATACAATGCAAATTCAAAATTAATTAAAAAAACTTGTGTAACATGTAATAAAGTACTATATATCATATGTGACATGTAAATTTAATATTGATAATATACATTCTAGATGGTCACTAAAAATTATCTCAAGTCTGGTCATACATCCAGAGAATTTATGTAAAATGTAGTTTTCTGGAGAATGAATAAATTAGGCTAGTAATATAATATGGCCATTTTATTTAATTCTAGTTTTAAAATATTGTCACATGGTATGCTAGTAAGAACTGTAAGGGGCTGGGGTTGTGGCTCAATGGCAGAGCACTCGCCTAGCACGTGTGCGGACAGGGTTCGATTCTCAGCACCACGTAAAAATTTTTTAAAAAATCACATTGTGTACTACTAAAGCAAATAAATATATATTAAAAAAAAAAGAACTGTAAGATCAGAAACTCTCTGGAAACTGGAGTCTCATGAGATGTAAGATTCATGGTATCCTGATTTTTGAAAAGTGTCCACTAGTATCTTAAAAGTCATTTGTGTGACATGGAATGCAGTTTGGCAAATTTTGTTTGAATTATGACAATAATCCTTATAAAGTGTATTCTAAATTAAAAAAAAAATTAGAGTACAAGGCCAATTTACACGTTTATCCTACTAAATGAGCAAATTATCCAATCAATATAATGCCTGCTTATCAATCTGAACAAGGCAAAAATTTATATTTCAATTATATGTGGATAATCACATGATATTTCAATTTGGATTTATCATAAGTACCTACTCTAATCCTCATGGAGGGTTAGAAAATCCCAGTATCTGTCCCAGTAGTAGAGATGACATTCAACTTTGCAGGGACCTCTCTTTCTAACACTGCAACTTCATATATCCTGAGTTTCACTCCTTCCTCTCCTAGTTTCTGAATGGATGAAAATCCATGATGGGACCCAAGACCAATTCAGACTCTATTTTCCAAAGTAATAAGTATTGTAAAGTCATTTGAGATGTTTAGCTTGAAGAAAGGCAGGGCATAGTACAATCTTGTTAAAGCAGGGCCAAACAAAAGACAAACAAGACAGTCTATTTTTCCATAATCAGAAGTCACACGTGAGCAGGAGCTCCGTTGAAAGATGACCACTTTTCTTCAGCACAGGTTAGAACTCTGGCATCAAGAAAAAGAGAAGGTGTTCCTTCTGCCAAAGCAACCTCCTGTCTCTGAAAGTTTGCACAAGAAGGGTCTATAACAGTGTCTCAATCTCTACAGGCCCATTCATCTCAGTTTTTAAAAGCCTGACATATTTTGCTACCTTGAAGGAACATTAATGTATATACTGCACAGGTTTATGTGCTTAGTGGTCACATGTGACTGATGTGATTAAACAGGCATAAAAGAACTAGTGCTTATACAGGCTGATTTTGATGGCTTTGATTCCACATACCTAGCACTGTTTTGCCAATAATAATATCCAGGCTACTATTTCTTACAATTAGATTACAAATCCAAATAAATTACTGTTGGACAACTATAATTTGCTTACCTGGATCTATTAATTTTGTTGGATTTTATGCTAACACTATCCAAAAATTATAATTACCTTATTGAGTTTCTCAGCAACTACTGTATCATTCTCCAGATGGAGTGTTGTGACATTTCTGGATAAAGAGAAGTGGTTCCTGTTTTTTATTTAAACATAATTAGGTTTCTGACAACTACCTATGCCAATGAAGCCACACTATATAAAAATACCTGTAGACCGTTGGATAGCCATTTGCCTGCCTAAGTTTAGAATATTAATCTTGAATAGATGATGTGGAGTGTGGGCCCTGCATACATTTTCAAATAATGGTAAATTAAAATAGGCTTCATATCAGATTTCTTGTCCAAGCCAGGGAAACTCTGATCCCATGTTTGCAGTGCACAAGGGTGGTGATACCTGAGTTCTTTCTCTTCCTCCACATGTGGATTATGGAACATGTCACCAAAGGGATCATAAACTTATATAATAACAAGAAAAAATAGCCAATAGGTACCAAGTGTGCTGTGTGACAAAAACATGCCAAACACTTTCATTCATCCTGACATCCATTCAGCATTTATTGATTGCCTTTTCTGTGCTTGACAATATTCTAGCACTGAAGACATAATGGTGCATAGAGTAAAATAATTCCTTTCCTCATGGTACCTTAGGGAAAAATAGGAAATAAACTAGAAAAGAAGGGGGAAAATAATGTGAGGCTGTAAAACTGCTATGGGTCAGGGAAAGTGGATGCTATAGAAAGACAAAATGAGGAGGGAATGGCTAGTCAGGAGAGGCCTTCCAAAGTGTGACACAGAGGATGAAGAGTCACCTGTGACAACACCTGCCAGACATAGTGGAAAGGCCTGTGGCAGCAAGAAAAGCCTTGCAGTGGTACAGGCATCACTTTGCCATTTACTCCCAAGCAATCTTAAGTCATGAGTGTTATCAGTCTCATGGAACAAATGAGAAAACCAGTGCATCTTGGCCAAGTTCACACAAGATAGACATGGTGGAGCTGGTATTTCAACTCACATCTACTTACAGAGATAGCACACTCATTTCCTTTCAGTTTAATAGAAGGATGCACCAGACATTATCTTGACACTATTTCTTTATTTACTTTACCATTCAGGAGTTGAACTGTTAAGTTCAACTCCTTTCATTTCTCTGAATGAAAGGAGTTGAACTTAACCTTCTCCATTGATTTTGTGATGAATGTATGTATACACTCCCATGTATTCCTTTGTTATGGAAGTTGCTATAAAAATGTGCCTCTAGGGCTGGGGTTGTAGCTCAGTTGTAGAGCACTTGCCCAGCATGCATGAGGCACTGGGTTCAATTCTCAGCACCACATACAAATAAATACAAAGTTTCAACAACTAAACAAAAAAAAAAAATAAAATACTTCTAACTGGGTAACTTAAATAACAGGATTTTGGGTATGGTACCACAGTGCTTAGGATCAAATAATCCTTACTTCCTTTAACAATGGACCCAAAGTTCAGGAGTAATGATGATGGCAACTGTGATATGCCAGAGAGGAGCTGTACAGTGTTTCCTTTAAGTAAGAAGAGGAAAGTTCTTAACAGAGAAAAAGAAAACATCATAGGACAAATGTACTAAGATCTATGGTCAAAATGAATCTTCTATCTTTGTAATTGTAAATAAGGAAAAAGAAATTCATGCTAGATTTGCTGTTGTTCATCAAACTGCGAAAGTTAAAGCCTTAGTGCATAACAAATGCTTAGTTAAGATTAAAAAAAAAGTATTAAATTAGAGGGTTTTGGACATCCACGGTTTCAGGAATCCACTGGGGGTCTTGAAACATATCCCATATAGAGAAGAGGTAAGTATTATACAGGGAGTTTTCTATGCCATTATTTTCTTTACAAAATATGAATTTATATTATAAACTTGGCTCTTCATCCTTCTTGCATAATCATATGTTATAGAAAATTAATCAAATCAACTGCTCTAGCTTTATCATTTAAGAGTCCTATAACATTTATATGAATATGCACTGTCTTTATTTTGGGCTGCTATAACAAGGTACCATACACTGAATGGGATTATAAACAACAGAAATTTATTTCTCACTGTCTTAGAGGCTGGGAGTCAAGAATCAGGTGCCAGTATGTTCTGGTTCTGAAGAAGTCCCTTTCCTGCGCTGCAAACTGCTGACTTCTCACTCTGTGTCCATGTGGTAGAAAGAGGACAAAAGTGTTCTCTGGAATCCCTTCTATAAAGGCACTAATCCCGGGGGGGGGGGCCTCCACCCTTATGATGTAGCTGCCTTCCAAAGGCCCACTTCCTAAAACCATCTTGCTGGGGTGTATGGTGTCAACAGATGAATGTGTCACAAAATAATTGTATTTTATTTTTGTGCACTACTGCACATGCTGTCATTCATTCTACGGTTCTCCATGTTTTAGGCTTTCTCTAACACCCTGCAGTCCTCTTCACCTCATTTGGAGGCCCATAGAGCCCCACCTGGCAGGACAGGAGTGTGAATGGATGCAGTGTGAGAGGCCAGGAATCCTGTGAACCCCTCATCAGGACTCAGTGAACCCTGTCCTCACTGTGGCTGAGCACAATGATCCACCTTCAAATGTAGCCATTAAGAGAAGGACTTTGGGAATGTCAGGCTTGCTTCCTGTCTAACTGGTTCACCAAAGCTGGAGATTTAGCCTTTATCTCCATAACATTTCATTTCTGCATCATCAAAATAGGGGTAATGACTGTAGCTACCTCCTAGGGTGTTGGCAGCAGTGACCTCAGCAATCTTTTCCAAAGTCAGCAGGATGAGTCAACAGTAAGCACTCAACACATAGGATGCACCTTATCATCATTACTCATGCCTTCTCTCTCTTATTCTGATCAGTTTCATAAGTTCATCAGCTGAATTTAATGATTCATTAGTGATATTAGTTAAATGAACAACTTCATAATTTCCTTATTGCTAATGGTGCCAGCATATTGGCTGTATTGCCAACTTTCATCACTGAGAAGTTTCCTGTTACAAAAAGGGAGAAAAGTTGGAAAAAATGGCAGAGCAGACAACTGTTGGAGATCCTCCATTACCAATAGTCCATTAACATATGGACAAAAAGTATCAGTGAAAATACTGGAAAAGGAATTATAGTTGTTAAAGGTAATTAAAGTAAAAAATTCAGATAATTACATTTTTCCTGTGTCATATTTTTGTGAATATAGTAACACAAAAGTATCAAAGAATAAAATAAAGACCTCTACAACTTTAAAACATGTATCTGCCGAGTAAAAGAACACCAGTGAAGAAATTCACTGTGGTTTGTTGATAGGTAGAAATTCAGTATTTAAAAATTGGAAAATGGTTTTCTTAGTGATTATTCTAACCAAGCATTTAGAGCATGCACTTCAACATCACCAAATGAACTTGTAAGTCTGAAGTGGCTGACTAAGCAATTTCCATTATTTATTGGTCAAGAAAAGCTCCTTAGTAAAAACCTGTGCTTTAGTAAAAACCTGGTAGGCAGGACCACTTGAAGTTCATGGAATTTTGTTAGTTTAGCTGTTTAAGATCAGTTGTGATCAACTATAATATTCTATTTTGATATCACATTAGCAGTTCTTAAATATGTTTGTTTATTCAGAGGAAAGCAAGAATCCAATTTCTAAATGCTCATTGTATTTTATTTTTGTGCCATCTCTTCTTTTAGATCAATGATAAAATTTCTAAGATGTTCAGAATAAAGTTGAAAAATTACATACAGATTTAGTCCTCCATTTGAAATTTTAACTTCTCAAATTCTTTTGAGTATAGCTGATAGCTCTAAATGTATATTCCAATATTCAAAACTTTGGCAGGCATTAGGAAATGGATAAAAAATATTACTTTTGGTGTTTTTGACACTCTTGAAAAGATATGCCACATAGTAACTCAAAAGGAACTCAGAGGTATAAAGGCAATTCAGTATCCCTGACAGGCAGGAGATAGGGTAACTTCCTATGACACACTTTGTCAAAAAGGCAGGGTGTAAAATGTGGATGTCTGAGAGTAGGAAAATGAATTCAAGAATACAGTACAAGTTTTGAAAGCAGAATGGCTTGCAAAATGCTGCACAGTATTACTCAGCTATAGAATAATCTTTATCAGGGGAAGTGGTAGAATATTCAGAGCAGAAGCAATTTCTGCATATTTAAAAAAAATATTGCTGGCCACAATAACACTTCTGTCAGCTACAGTATAGTATTTATCATTCAATTAAGTGCTTCTGTCATTGTATCTCATGTGTCTAGGCTTTCATAGGGCATGCTGTTTTTCCTTAGCTGACTTAGGATGCCCAGTGCCAACTGATAACTGAAATCATTTCACGCAGACCTTATGATCATAATGCTATTTCGATCTCTAAAACAGTCAGCTAAAAAGAATCTCAAATTTTAGAAACAACATGATGAGCTTATGTTTTCCCAGTCTTCATTTAGAAATGGAACATTCTATTACTTTATTCTCTTTTACATTATGCCAAGATTATACCCATAAATAAAAGATGAACAGGAGATCCAACATTACAATGGCCATATACCCTTTGCATTGGTTTGCATATTTCCAGAGGACATGGTCAGCAGAAGCCTTTCTGTTCTTCATTAGGGTTCCTTCTCAGTGAGTGAGGGTGGTGAGTGCCAACAGGGATCAAATGGCTCTTTTCAGCGAGGAAGCCACCGCAGGAGCAGAATTCCAGTGGTCAGCTCCTTAATAATTTTGTACCAAAGAGCAATCACTGTTTTGGTTGGGCGTAGCTTACTACTGGGGACAAGAGGCTGTAGATTTCTGAGGCATTGCATGGACTGAAACCCTGTCTGCAGGTTTGCTACTGCTGGAGGATGACTTCTGAGAACATCTCCAGGTCTCTGTGGAGACCGAAACAGAAACTGCCCCTTCCTGAGCACATGTTGAATTAAAGAGACTCTGATAAAACTTCACAGCACAGTCTTTGAGGAAAAAGAAGACCACTCTGAGTTCAACAAAATTAAGGGATTCTGTGAAGGAGTTAATGGGTCAGAAAGGGAGAGGATGTCTTACAGTGAGGTTTCAATATCTAGAACCTGCAGGGAATTCTGAAATCAACTGAAAATGGGCAGAAGAAACAGGCAAGAGTTTGAAGAAAAAGAAACCCCAAACGATCATGAAAATTTGAAAGGACTATCAAAATTGGAACCAGAAAAAGACAAAGACACCAGTGAGATATCACATTCCACCTTTTAAATTTGCAACAATTAGAAAGCTGAATATCACTGAGTGTCCACAAGGATGTGGAGACTCCCAGAAACTAACAAGAGCAAGGGCTGTAAGGCATTCTAAAAAGCAATCTGGCATAATCTAATTTTACACATAGACACATGTATAAAATTATACATGTGCGCACACACACACACACACACACACACACACACACATATACACACATACATCCCTATCCCTTGAACACCACTGTGCTAAAGCTTCATCCTACTTTTATGGTCTAAACTGGGAATAACAAAAATGCATTCAAGAAATGCAATATCTTAGAAAACCATTTTATTTCTCCAATCCCTGTAGTTTTGGTAGAAACATATTTGTGCACGAGTGACTGTGTATGTGTATGCGCATGCACACAAAGTGTATGTGGAGGGAGACAGAGTAGACACTGAGTAATATCAAAGTTCATTTCATTAAACACATACTTTTAGGGCTGGGGTTGTTGCTCAGTGGTGGAGCTCTTGCCTGCACATGGGAGGTACTGCATTCGATCTTCAGCACCAAATAAAAATAAATAAAGGCATTGTGTCCATCTACAACTAAAAATATGTTTTAAAAAATGCACTTTATATTTTCAGGAAAAGTATGCTTTTCCCACTTGAACCAGCTCCTGCCCTTCCTCTTGACTTCTACACAAAGCTTCACCTGCCTGCCTTTCTATCACCTGCCTGACTCTAAAAGGCACTTGACTTCATTAACCTGACATGCTATCCTGCTCAGCATTATTTTCCAAGATAGTTTAAGCACATTTTTAAAATGTGAGGGAGATCATCGAGGTCAAAATGACAGCTATCACTCTATGTTCTGATCAAAAAAAAAAAAAAAAAAAAGAGAAAGACACAGTTCCTTCTTGAGGGAGCTCTAATTCTACAAAGCATTACACACTGCAGAGGTAAGCACATGTGAACTGATTTTTTTTGTTTCACTACGTTTTGCTTGAAGAGCAGGGAAAAAATAGAAGAGGAAAAGGACAAAACCTAAGATTTCTCTTTTTTGCTTCATTTTGAGCCATTTACAAAATGACACATCACAAGAAGATGGGAGCCAATTTTCAAATTTGGATCCCTCAGTCAGCTATCCACATACAAAACTTGGAGAGCCAGCAGCCCCTTCTTGCCAGCTTTAAGGGATTTAGTCTGCTAATGAAGGCTTTCCAAATGGACAGATGTACGAATACTGTTTCATGAGTCTGTACTAAAATCAAAATTCTGTCTGCAAATTCAAGAGCAATGAAATGGTGCTGTAAAGACTTATTGGGATGGGAGGGAGCAAATGTGGCCACGGAGAGGACTGCACACTGGCACCATTCAGTCTGTGTCTCTGCATATGCAGAAACATCCACTTCATCAGCTGAGACTCTGTGGATCCGCCCTTCCTGTTTTACACTACCTTATTTCTATTTGGCAACAATTTTACACCTAAACAAGGTAGTAGTAGTAAGTGTTAAGTAAACCTATTAGAGAAGAATTTAATACAGCATCATTATATGCCTACCAATGTTCTGTTCTCAGATTTATCACTCAAGGGGAATGGGGAACCTAGAAAAACAGTCATGATAAAATAAGCAAAATTTCAGAATTCAAAAATGTTCAAGGACAGACTTCATACTTTTGTAGATATATGTTTATCTTTAAAATACATAGCTTCCCTTAAAATCACTATTTTTGCAAAGATCTTTATGTATATTCATTGAGCTGACTTTTATTAAAAGCCTACTACTATATGTAGGCATTGTGCTAATTAGTGATGTGTGTGTGTGTGTATAATCGTGTTTAATATTATAATAACCCATGGAGTTTTTTTGATACATCTTATGGGAAAGTATTTACAATTAGGAACATTGTCCACTATCTCATTATTATTAATCAGTCATAATTTTTAAACTTTTTTTTAAGTTGTTGATGGTCCTTTATTTTATTTATTTTTATATTGTGCTGAGGATCGAGCCCAGAGCCTCATACATGCTAGGTAAGCACTCTACCACTATGCCACAAGCCCAGCCCTAGTCAGTCATAATTTATCTTGAACTTAACACATCCCAGTATACATAGAGAAAACAGTTATATACACACACACACAGATACTGCACAAAAATATCTATAGAAACAGTGTTGATATTGGCACAATACACAAGCTACTCTAATGCTCATTAACATTGAAACAAATCATTGTTTATTCAAACAAAGAAATACTATACAATAAGGAAAAAAAGACCTCCAGTACATACAATACTATGGATGAATACTTTAGTCTTGACAAAATACAAGAAACTGAGTATTCCACAAACAAGAGTAATACATTTCTCCTAGTTCTGGAGGCTAAGAAGTCCAAGGACAAGGTGGCAGCAAGTTCAGTGTCCATTGAGGACCGCTTCCTGGATGGTAGATGGTATCTTCCAGCTACATCCTCATATGGTTTAAATTATAAGGTTACTCTGAGGCCTCTTCTGTAAGGGCACTAATCCCACTCATGTGGGCTCCACCCTTAGGATATCATCACCTCTCAATTGTCCCACCTTCCACTACTATCACCACGGGGCGGGGGAGGATATCAACATGATTTTGTGGGGGACACAAACAATGAACACCACAGAAGTAATAAGAGTGAAAGCCACACACAAAACAGATGTGCTATGTGACTACATTTACACAAAGTCCAAATAGAGGTAACTCATCAAAGCAAGTAGAAGTCAAGGTAGTAGTTGTCCCTGGGGACATTCACAGTGCCTGGAAGGAATCTGGGGTGCTGATCATGTTCCGATTCTGAATGCGGGTGCTGGTTACATGGGTGTTTGCTCTTGGAATATTTGAGCTGTAACTCTCTTTTTGCATTTTATGTTTCAATAAAAAGTTTGTGTACATTAAAGGAAGTAACCATGTATGTAAAATTAATGATGAGAAATATTTGCTATATCATGTTGAGTTAAAAACCTAAAATCTTACTTTATGAACCCAACTTGGTAAATATATTACTGTGCCCTGACAACATAGAAAGCAATACGATTATATTAAGGTGTTGAAGATAACAGTGGCAGTATTTCTTTTTAAACTTCTCTTGATGCTGATATTGTGTATTAACTTAGAGAAATGTAAAAGCAATACGGATCTGAGAGTCCTCCAACTGGAAATCAGTTATACACACACAAATACTGCACAAAAATATCTATAGCAACAAAATTCCAAGAGTCTAGAAGTTAGCACACATGTTCTCTGAAAAGACACCCTAATTGCTCAACAAGTCAGCTTAACCTTTTAACTGCATAATTACACTTCTATCATCAATAGTGTTTCCAGATCATATAGAATATTGGGAATGTTCCCTATTTGTGTTATTTAAATGGCAGAGATGCCTGGTTCAAGAGCTGCAGCCAAGGATTCCCTCTCTGACACTAAGGATGGGATCAGAATGGCTGCACATATGTTCACAAGTACACAGAACACAATAGCCTTCATATTCATGGAGTGCTGTGGCACTTTCATAGAGGCACAATCTATAACCAGGTTGTGGAAGGTTTTGACCATCTAGCTTTTGAAGGGACGCACTGTGTTAGTCAGCGATTCATCATTGTAGCCAAAATGCCTAAAAGAACAACTGGGAAGAGGAAGTGTGTATTTTGGGCTCATGGTTTCAGAGGTCTCAGTAGACAGTTGGCTGACTCCATGGCTCTGGGCCTGAAGTGAGGCAGCCGATCATCATAGCTAAGGGCAGGGCAGAGGAAAGCTATCAGTTTATGGCAGCCTGGAAGGAGGTGGGGAAGAGGGCTTGCTACAAAGTAAACCCTATCAGCAACCCCAGTGACCTACTTCCTCCAACTGGATCATGCCTCCCAGTAGTCCAACCAGCTATCAAATTCATTTGATGAGTTAGTTCAGTGGTGAGGTCAGAATGCTTATGATCCGATCATTGCCTATGAGCCCCACCTCTGAACCTTCTTACAACACGTGAGCTTACAGGGAACATTCCATGTCCAAATCTGAACAGGCACATCATCCAGTTCCAAATTCTAAACTAAGAATGAAAAGTAATCTCCTTTTAAGTTCTAGATACGAGGTCACAAAGCAATACTCTGAACACCAGGTGGCAATTTAGTATCATAACTGTAACACAGAGGAAGCGTAAGTAACTTTTCCAGCTTCCCCTGAAAGTGAATATTTATGGCATTTAAGGGCATGCCAGGGAGATCATGTGCTCATCCCCTTTTAATTTTCTGTCACTTGTTCTCATCCATTTTCAGAGACAGGAGAGTTCACACAAACTTTCCTGTGAAACTGAGCAGATATCGTTCTAAATATAGGGACGCCATATGATTTTCTTTTCCTTTTTCTGGCCCTTATTGTAAGTGTATCCAGTCATAAATACACATAAAGATTTCCCCAATAAATTTACCCCCATCCTACACCACTCCCATTGGGCCTTCCTCTGGTTCCTTTCCCACTGTGGTAGCAAGTGAAAGAAACCTACTACACTGGTTTAAGCCAAACTGAAATGTCCCCTGGAAAGCAAGGACAGGAAGTCCATCCCAACTTTAAGAAAACGTGGAGTCAGTGATAGGAGAGTCCAGGCCAGGAGGTCAGCCTTTTTCTCATTATCCTTCATGTCAGCTTTGTTCTGCTCATGACACCTTTCCCCTTCTTCTTTCCTTCTCCCTCCTGCCATGCCTATCTGCCTGCCACCTCCCCCACCCCCAATCTCTCTCTCTCTCTCTCTCTTTTCTCTCTCTCTCTCTCTCAAATAGTGATACTAACTACAAAGGGCCAAAACAACAACCCCAGCTTGATATCTGTAGCTACTTAGCTACAAGCCCTGAATCCCCATTTTAAATTAATGTTAAGGAGTATCTTGCTGGCCTATGTCTTGGGGTTGTGGAAGATGGGTTCTGAGGAAAAGAACACAATGAAGACTAAGACCATGAACACTTAGTGTTTTTAAATGTTTAGCATTCAGAAGAGTTTCTGAATGCTAAGAAGATAATCTTCTGAACTAGGAGGAACAAGACCAAACTAGGCTCTAGGAAATTCCTTATGAATGCCCTTGACAGTGTATCCACTGTGGGTAGGGCTAGCATTCTGAATGACAGTAGGATTAAACTGAGAACAACTGGCACATTAAAATTTCAGCAGCTTATTTTCTTCTCTAATTCTTCTATTTGTCCTGAGAGTGGATTGATCCTGGGCGTGCCCCTCTACCTGTTCCTGTGCCCGTCTTTACTGTTCACTAAACCCTCCCAGCTGTCCTTCATATGCTTCAAACATGCCAAGATCTTCTGTACCTAATGGGCCTTGAATGTTTCTTATGCCTCAAAATGAGCCCCTACTTCTTTTCCTCTACATGGCTAGCTCCTTCTCATTCTTCAAGTCTCATTTCAAAGGTCACTTTACATGTCTTCACTGACCTTTCTATCCATAACAGTTTCCTATAAAGTCACTCTCTATTCCGTTACAGTCTTCATTAACACTTATCCTAACCTAAAATTGTCTTGCTTTCCATAAACTTTATTTGCTTTCTCCTCACCCTGGAAGGTAAGTGCCACAGGTGTAGTCGAATTTTTGTTCCCTACTTTCCCCCCCACCTCATCACTAAAGAGTGCCTGCCACAGTAGGCAGAAAATAAATATGTCAAATGAACAAGCCAAAGCAAAATGCCAGGTAAAAGCATGTTATTCAGAAATGCAAAATTAAAGCTTGAAATAGCAGCATCAAAATATCCACTGATTAAAATGGCAGATTCAAAATACTCCATTGTTCCTGAATACATTTTGTGATCTAGCCTATAATCCGGAGGAACAGAGAGTGAGAGAGAGAATTTGAGATCCAGGACTTCAGCGTGTTCCTTCCCAGTTCATTCTGACAAACATCATCAGAGTGGAAAGGCCTTATCCCATTTCACATGAGTAGACAAGTAGGAATTCAGTTAAATGATGCAGCTTCTGTGGAAAACACTATGGCATTTTCTCAAAAAGCTAAACATGGAATTCTAAAACAAGTCAGTAATTATATTCCTAAGTATATATCCAAAATAATGGCAAACAGGGACTCAAACAGATATTTGCATGCCAATATTCATCACATCATTATTTACAATAGCCAAAAGGTGGGAACAAATCAAGTGTTATTCAACAAATGCATAGATAACAAAATGGGGCACAGGCATGCCATGGAATATCAGCCATAAAAAGGAATGAAGTTCTGACTTGTACTGCAATGTGGAAAAACATCTTGATAACTGAAATAAGGCAGACACAAAAGGATAAATATGATTCCATTGACATGAAATATACAGAATGGGAAAATTATTAGAAACAGGAAGTAGATTGAAGGTTTCCAGGGGTTGGGGTGTCTTTTCTTAATAATTACAAACACTTAGCTTGGAGATGAAAAAAAAGCCACATGTCCTAAGCCCAAAATGTGATTTAAGAATTGGTACCAAATATAAAAACACTTCTTGAAACTCACTAAGAAAACAGCACCATTGTAAAATAGGTAAAAATACCTAAACAGAAAACTCATCAAAGAAGATACAAAGATTTCAAATAAGCTTAGGGAAAGAAGCTGAATATCTTGTGTTGTTAGAGAATTGCAAATGAAGACAACTACACACTATTAGAATGTCTAAAATCCAAACCACTGACAACACCAAGAGCTGGCAAGAACATGGACAAGGAGAAGCACTCATCCATTGCTGGTGGGAATGCAGAATGACTTTGGAATGCAGTTTAGCTGTTTCTTTTGAAACTAAACACACTCTTACCATACAATCCAGCAAATACATTCCTTGATATTTACCAAAATAATCAAAACATATTCACAGAAAAACCTGAACATATCTATGTTTATAGTATCTATGTTTATAGTAGCTTTATTCATAATTGGAAAAACTTGGAAGTAACAAGTATGTTCTTCAGTAGGGAAGTGGATACCCAATATGTGGTGTATCCACACAATGGACTACTTTCAACAGAAAAAGAAATGAGCTAATGGAAAGAAATGGATCTAACAGACATATACAGAACCTTCTATCCAGTAGCAATGAAACAGACATTTTTTTTTTCAAATATACACTGAACAGTCTTATGGACTGATCAGATGTTAGCATACAAAAGAGTCTTAATGAATTTAAAAAGACTGAAATCATATTAAACATGTTTTCTGACTATTATGATATGAAACCAGAAGTAAACGACAAGGAAAGGAGACAAATTCACAATTTGTGAAAATAAAACAACACACTTCTGGTCAACCAATGAATTAAAGAAGAAATCAAAGGGAAATAAAAAAATGTATTGAGAAGAAACAAATTGGAAACACAATATGTCAAAATTTTGTGCAGCAAATGCAGATCTAAAAAGGAAGTTTGAAGGAATAAAAGGCCTTAAGAAGAAAAATTGAAAATCTCAAACAACCTAGCTTTATATCTCTTTATATATCTATAATAAAAAGAGCAAGCTAAAACTCAGATTAGAGGAAAGAAGAACATAACAAAGATTAGAGTTAAAATAAATGAAGTATATGCTAATAAAACAACAGGAAAAAACAATGAAATAAGTGTTGTTTTCTTTTGAAAAGACAGAGTGACAACCTTTAGTGAGATTAGTGAGGACAAAAGAGAAAGTCTCAAAATAATACAATCAGAAATGTAAGAGCAGACACTACAGCTGACACCCTAGAAATACAAAGGATCATAAGAGAAGCCTATATACTAATTAATTGGCTTTTAGAAGAAGTGGATAAACTCTTAGAAACATGGGACCTAGCAAAACTGAATCACAAAGAAAGAGACAATCTGAACAGACCAAAAACAAATGAAGAGTTTCAAATAACACAAAACACCCCATGATCCAAAGGCTTCATAGTTGAATTCAATCAAACATTAAAGAAGTCTTAATAACAGTATTTCATAAACTCTTCCAAAAAACTGAACTGGAGGGAACACATCCAAACTTATTTTATAAGGCCAGCACTACCCTAATAGCTAAGCCATATGAGGATACTGCAAGAAAAGAAACACACAGGCCAATAGTTTTGATAAACATTCATGCAGAATTCCTTAACACTTACAAGCAAACCAAATTCAACTTGTCATATAATTTTACTGTGAGCCTAAAACCACTCTAAATAATGAAGCACATTAAAATTAATGAATGATAGCCAACATTTTGAAAATAGTGGTGATGTTTGTAGAACCCTGTTAATGCAATCAATGCCCCACAATTATAAAGAGGTTAAAATAGCAAAATTGACACCCTTGGGTAGGTCAGCACCTTAGAGAGAAAAGCTTCTCCTGGAGGACACATCCAGGTATAGTGGCAGGTCATGCCATCTGGAACTGCTGAATGGATATAGGACTTAGCAAAGGGATTGACAAGGCAATAGAATATGAATAAGCTATTGATGATTACACAGGAGAACCCTGTGGATGCTCAGAAATAACTGGACAAGATTTTAGGGAGAGCTGGTGCTCCACTTCTGTTATGACTACTCATTTCCTTCCCATATGACGAAGAGGCCTGCGGAAATGTGAGTTAGAGAAATACGACAGAATGCCTAACTATACATTATCTCTCCTCCTACTTGACCCCTTTACTTTTTAAATTTATTGGTTCTTTTTAGTCATAAATGACAGAAGAATCCATTCAGGTATGATTAACAAGCATGGAATATATCTTATTCTAGTTTGAGTCCCATTCTTATGGATGACATGATGGTGGAATTCACTGTGTTGTTTTCATATATATACATGGGGAAATGATATCAGATTCATTCCACTATCTTTTCTTTGCCCACACCTCCTCCATTCCCTCTATTCTCCATTGTCTAAACCACTCCACTTCTATTCTTCCCCTCAACCCCCCACCCATTGTGAGTTAACTTCCACATATCAGAGAAAATATTTGAACTTTGGTATTTTCGTACTGGCTTACTTCACTTAGCATGATCGTCTCTAAATCCATACATTCGCTGGCAAATGTCATAAAGTCATTCTTCTCCATGGCTTTAGTCAAGACAGATTTTCCGATCCCAGTCATTTTCCAGAGTACCACACTCCAGAATGTAAGTCCCTCCATGGGATAGGTATCATTTTGCAGAATATTTATTAGAGGTCAACATCTGGTAAGGAAGAAGGATTGAGCAGAGGAATAAGAAAAGGTGACACAAACCTAACAAAACTTTGACCAACTCAGAAGGCAGCTCTCAAGAGAATATTGTTCATTAAGTCCATTGTGCCGTCATAGCCCCCAATCAACTACTTTTAGCAATGGTTATGATCTAAGGCAAGATTATACTTTGCAGTTGAGGCCAGTTTTGAAAGAACTGAAAGGTGAATGCTGTCTTCTGATCAAATTTCTGAAAGCTGGTTGTGTGGGTGAAATTCGAGTGGAGGTGTCTATCCTCCAAAATTCTCTAGCCCCTCTTATTTTTTCTCAATGAAAACACTAGACCCTCATAAATTAACCTCCTAAAACCACTCTCTAATGTGTCTCATGCTTCCTACCTTTTCTAAACAATTTCCTTTCATCATTATGAATCCCACTAGCCCTCTTCATTTCAATGACTTGCCACCAGTTGACATCTGGCTTAAATATTGCCCCCACCCCAATTTCTTTATTCACATTGCCAAGAGCATTATTTTTAAGCATTATTATTTAAGTTTTTTTTTTTAAACTCTCTCCTGAATCAACCTAGGTATTTTGCACCTACTATGTAAATTCACTTTTGTAAAACTTGGAGAATAGTTCCTTAACATGGCAGGATATCAGTAAATAACTTATGAATTTAATCTGTACAACCACTCAAATTTGAGAGGAGGCTCAAAACTATAGACAATGAACAAGCAAATGAAATCCTAAAGGCTGGTTCTTTAGTTTGCCATCATGATGCCACTGAAAGTTTTTGAAGTGCTAGGTTGAAGGTTAAACGGGGTGGGCTTTTATGTCCAAATTAAATCACATGTCTTATTTCTAATCTAGAGATCTACAGGCAAATGGAGACCAAAACATTAGCTTTGTCAATGCTAAAACTGGACTAGAAATATTTGAAAATTTGAAGCCCAAGCGGGCTTCCCCATGCCTTCCTGCCTTAATTAAGGTATAACTTCAGAACAAGATGCTGTACTGGAGGTGCTAGAGTCAAGAGCCTGAATAGGTCTAGCAGAGGAGTGAGTGAGAGGACAGGAAAACAAAAAACAAACAAACAAAACTACAAAAATGTGCATTTCAGCTGAGCTCCTCAGCCCTGTGGAAATACAGGGGAGTGGGGAGGTAGGAAGAGAAAGAGAGAGAGAGAGAGAGAGAGAGAGAGAGAGAGAGAGAGAGGAAAAAGTAGGGGTTTTGTGTGACTTTGTAAAAAGGCAGATAATTCTCTGGTCTGGTTTATAAGGCAAGTCCAAGAAAAAAAATTTCCTGAGACTTTTGGGCATAGCATCATTACTAGAATAAGTATATAGTTTTAAGGACATTTATTTGAATACATAAAATAATATATATTTATTAGGAAAATGTTTTTATTACAGAAGATCAGTTTTTCTCAAAGTTTGTCCCTTGGTCCAACAATATCAGAATCACCAGGGAACCCTTTAAAAATGTAAATGATCAGTCTGCACTACTACTGCCATTGCTGATGCCTCTGATTACGCTCCTGCCAGCCTGAGATCCCCTGGAGGTCTTCTTTCTGGGTATTGCTAACATAGAAGAAACCGCTGCCCTGGATGCAACTGAAGCTAACACTCCTGCTGACCCCCAGAGATTGCCTGATGACCCTGCCCCCACGGCTGCAAACTATGGCTACTGCTGACCTGCTGCCTGCTGCCAACAACCACTGCCACTATGGCTGCTACCATGCCTAGAGGACTGCTTCAGTTGAGACTCCAGGTTTGGTTGCACGTGGCTGCACCCATTTTGGGACACCAACCAGGGCCTGTGGCCTGGGTGCTAGCAGGTTTACCACCATAAGACCCTCTGTCTGGGGACTCCAGCTGGGGCCTGCATGTCCACTGTGAGGGAGCCTGCAGGTCCAGTGTGGGGTAACCTGCAGGTTCAGAGGCACAGGAACCTGGGGTCTTCCTGCTGAGAGTGCTGGTGGCCCTTTTCTTGCTGCTGTATCTTGGGGTTGCTCCCTTGCATGAGGATATCCTTGGTGGTCTCTCTGCAAATAGGAGCAGCATTGAGATCTTGAGACTGTAGAGTGGCCAAGACTGAGGTATCTGAAGCCCAGTTGGGTGGGATAAAGACTGGATTTCCAAGGGTTGATCTGGGTTGGGTGATCCCGAAAAACATCAGAGATAGGGCTGAGAAACTGTTGATCACTGACAGAGACAGTTCAACTTTCCAGCAAGATATAAGTTATTTTATATTTTGATTCACTACTCTCTACCATATTTGAAAAAGGATGTTTTTAATGCATCAGTATGTGGAGGACAATGATATATAAATGGTGTTTTGCATTTTTTGTTGGATTATTATGTCTTTAATTTCTTCTCTTTGTTCATAGTCTCCCTCTCTCTTATTTATTTTCTTGGATTTTCTTTCCAACTTTTCTCCAACAGCCAATCTCTTTTGGCTCCTCTTCAGTCTTCCAATGAATTTCTACTTCTAGCTTCTCTCTTCCTTTCTCATGAATATTGCATACTACACTACCTCTGTCCTCTCATCCTTCATTTGAAATTTTAAGTACTTTTAACAAATATTCTGTTTGTACTAGAAGTAGTCATTGAACTCATCATTTTGGGTTAATGTGAGAAATCAGTAGATGACTTAGTGGGAGCTATTAGGTTTAAGACTATATATTATATACACTGGATGCTGTTGATGTTGGTCTCACCAATAAAGGTGAAGTACTTTAAAACTTTAGGAACACTATAGGTCTACAGAGAATAATTTATCCTGCCTTAGATCCATACTTTTAGATGGGAAAACACATTAACAACATGAAAAAACAGGGGAATAAAGTGGCCCAAACACACCAAGATGCTTCAACAACAGAAACTACTGATAACACACTGTCCAAGAAGGAGTTCAGATTGTATATGGTTAAATTGATATGTGAAGTAAAGGATAGTATAAGGAGTGAAAACAAATAAAAAATACAGGAAGTGAAAGACCACTTCAATAAAGAGCTAGAGATCATGAAAACAAAACCCAGGCAGAACTCCTTGAAATGAAGGAATCAGTAAACCAAGTTATAAATTCAATAGAAAGCATCACCAACAGACTAGATCACTTGGAAGATAGAACCTCAGACAATGAAGACAAACTATATAATCTTGAAAGAGTTGAACATGTGGAGAAGGTGGTAAAAAACCATGAACAGAACATCCAAGTATTGTTGTATAACATGAAAAGACCAAAATTAAGAATTATTGGAATAGATGAAGGAGCAGAGATACAAGCCAAGGGAATGCACAATCTTTTCAATGATATAATGGCAGAAAATTTCCCAAACCCAAAGAATGGAATGGAAAATCAAATACAAGAGGCTTACAGGACTCTGAGAGTACAGAATTACAGCAGACCCACACCAAGTCACGTTATAATGAGAATGACCAACACAGAGAATAAAGATAAAATCTTAAAGGTTGTGAGAGAAAAGAATCAAATCACATATAGGGAAAAACCAATTCAGATCTCAACTGATTTCTCAACCCAGATCCTCAAAGCTAGGAGGTCCTAGAATAATATATTTCAAGCTCTAAAAGAAAACAGATGCCAACCAAGAATTTTATATCCAGCAAAATTAAGTTTCAGATTTGAAGGTGAAATTAAAACATTCCACAATAAACAAAAATTAAAAGAATCCACAACTAAAAAGCCTACACTACAGAGCATTCTCAACAGAATATTCCATGAGGATGAATTGAAAAAAAAAAGTGAAAACCAGAAAAGGGATGATCTACACTAAAGGGATACTCAATTAAATGAGAAACTAAGTCAAATCAAAAACCAGAAATAAATAAAAATGACAGGGAATACAAATCGTATCTCAATAATAACCTTAAATGTCAATGGCCTAAATTCATCAATCAAAAGACATAGCCTGGCAGATTGGATTAAAAAGAAAGACAACAATATGCTGTCTTCAAGAAACTCACCTCATGGACAAAGACATCCACAGGCTGAAGGTGAAAGGATGGGGACAAAATTATCACTCATATGGATTGCATAAACAAGCAGAGGTTTCCATTCTCATTTCAGATAAAATAGACTTCAAACCAAAGTTAATCAGAAGAGACAAAGAAGGACATTTCATACTTCTTAAGAGAAGTATATATAAACAGGACATAACAATTATAAATATTTATGCCCCAACAATGGAGCATCTATGTACATCAAACAAACCCTTCTCAATTTCAAGAGTCAAATAGACCACAATACAATAATATTGGGTGACTTTAACACACCTCTCTCACTACTGGACAGATCTTCCAAACAAAAACTAAGTAAAGAAACTATAGAATTAAATAATACAATCAATAATTTAGACTTAACAGACATATATAGAATATTCCATCCATCAACAAGAAAATATACTTTCTTCTCAGCAGCACATGGATCCTTCTCTAAAATAAATCATATCTTATGCCACAAAGCAACTCTTAGTAAATACAAAAACAAACAAACAAACAGAGATAATACCCTGCATCCTATCAGACCACAATGGAATGAAATTAGAAATTAATGATAAAATAAAAAAATAGAAGCTACTGTAACAAATGGAGACTAAATAATACACAATTGAATGATGAATGGATAGTAGAAGAAAACAAGTATGAAATAAAAACATTCTTAGAGGTAAACGAGAACACTGAAACAACATATCAAAATCTTTGGGACACTATGAAGGCAGTACTAAGAGAAAAGCTTACTGCATTGAGTGCATTTATTAAAAGAATAAAAAGTCACAAATAAATGATCTAACACTACATCTCAAAGCCCTAGAAAAAGAAGAACAAATCAAAACCAAAAGCAGCAGAAGACAGGAAATAATTAAAACCAGAGCTGAAATAAATAAAATTGGAACAAAAGAAACAATTGAAAAAATTAACAAAACAAAAAGTTGGTTCTCTGAAAAAATAAATAGAATTGATAAAACCCTGGCCATGCTAACAAAGAGAAAAAGAAAGAAAACTCAAATTAATATAATACAAGATGAAGAAGGAGATATCACAACGGACACATCTGAAATACATAAGATAATTTGAAACTATTTTGAAAATTTATACTCTAATAAAATAGAAAATATCAAAGACATCAACAAATTTCTAGAGACATATAACCTACACAAACTGAATAAGGATGTCATACATGATTTAGACAGGTTAATTTCAAGTAATGAAATAGAAAACACCATCAAAAGCCTACCAACCAAGAAAAACCCAGGACCAGATGGCTTTTCAGCAGAGTTCTACAAGACTTTCAAAGAAAAATTAACACCAATACTCCTCAAAGTATTCCATGAAATAGAAAAGGAGGGAACCCTTCCAAACTCATTCTATGAAGCTAATATTAATCACCCTGGTACCAAAACTAGACAGGACATATCAAGGAAAGACCAATATCCCTGATGAACATAGATGTAAAAATTCTCAATAAAATTCTGGCAAATCGTATGCAAAAACATATTAAAAGATCCTGCACCATGATCAAGTGGGATTCATCCTAGGGATGCAGGGTTGGTTCAACATACGGAAATCAATAAACGTAATTCATCATATTAATAGATGTAAAAATAAGAATCATTAAGATCATCTCAATAGATGCAGAAAAAGCATTTGACAAAATACAGCACACCTTCATGTTCAAAACACTAGAAAAACTAGGGAAAGTAGGAACATACCTTAATATTGTAAAAGCTATATATGCTAAACCCAAGACCAGCATCATTCTAAATGGAGAAAAATTGAAAGCATTCCCTCTAAAAACTGGAACAAGACAAGGATGTCCTATTTCACCACTTCTGTTCAACATTGTCCTTGAAACTCTAGCCAGAGCAATTAGATAAAAGAAATAAATCAAAGGGATACAAATTGGTAAAGAAGAACTCAAACTATCACTATTTGCTGATGACAAGATTTTATATCTAGAAGATCCAAAAAATTCCACCAGAAAACTTCTAGAACTAATAAATGAATTTAGCAAAGTAGCAGGATATAAAATGAACACCCATAAATCAAAGGCATTTCTATACATCAGCAATAAATCCACAGAAAGAGAAATTAGGAAAATTACTCCATTTACAATAGCCTCAAAAAAAAAAAAAAAAAAAAAACATGGGAATCAATATAACAAAAGAGGTGAAAGATTTTTAAAATGAAAACTACAGAACACTAAAGAAAGAAATTGAAGAAAACCTCAGAAGATGGAATGATCTCCCATACTCATGGATAGGCAGAATTAATATTGTCAAAATGGTCATACTACCAAAAGCACTATACAGATTAAATGCAATTCCTATTAAAATCCCAATGACATTCTTCATAGAAATAGAAAAAGCAATCATGAAATTTATTTGGAAAAATAAGAGACCCAGAATTGCTAAAGTAATCCTTAGCAAGAAAAGTTAAACAGGAGGCATCACAATACCTGACCTTAAACTATACTACAGAGCTATAGTAACAAAAACAGCATGGTATTGGCACCAAAATAGACTTGTAGACCAATGGTAGAGAATAGAGGACATACAGACAAACCCACACAAATAGGGTTATCTCATACTAGACAAGGGTGCCAAAAACAATCACTGGGGGAAAGATAGGCTATTCAACAAATGGTGCTGGCAAAACTGGAAATCCATAATGTAGTAAAATGAAATTAAACCTGTATCTCTCACCTTGCACAAAAATCAACTCAAACTGGATCAAAGATTTAGGCACTAGAACAGAGACCCTGCACTTAATAGAAGAAAAAGTAGACCCAAATCTGCACATCAGCCTAGGATCTGACTTCCTTAACAAGACTCCTAAAGTGCAAGAAGTAAAATCAAGAATCAATAAATGGGATGGATTCAAATTAAAAAGCTTCTTTCAACAAAGGAAAACAATTAATAATGTGAGGAGAGAGCTTACAGATTGGGAGAAAATCTTTACCACATGCACCTCTGATAAAGTATTAATCTCTAGGATATATAAAGAACTCAAAAAACTTAACACCAAAAATACAAATAACCCAATTAATAACTGGGCTAAAGAACTGAACAGACACTTCACAGAAGAAGAAATACAATTGATCAACAAATATATGAAAAAGTGTTCAACATCTCTAGCAGTTAGAGAAATGCAAATCAAACTACTCTAAGATTTCATCTCACTCCTGTCAGAATGGCAATCATCAAGAATACAGGCAAAAATAAATGTTGGTAAGGATGTGGGGAAAAAGTACACTCATACATTGCTGGTAGCACTACAAATTTGTGCAACCACTATAAAAAACAGTATGGAGATTCCTCAGAAAACTGGGAATGGAACCACCATTTGACCCAGCTATCCCACTCCTTGGTTTATACCCAAAGGACTTAAAATCAGCATACTATAGTGACACAGCCACATCAATGTTTACAGCAGCTCAAGTCACAATAGCTAGACTATGGAACCAACCTAGGTATCCCTCAATAGATAAATGGATAAAGAAAATATGGTATATATATTCAATGGAATATTACTCAGCTTTAAAGAAGGGTGAAATTTTCAAGTAAAGAAGGCATTTTCAAGTAAATGGTTGGAGTTGGAGAATATCATGCTAAGCGAAATAAGCCAATCCCACAAAACCAAAGGCTGAATGTTTTCTCTAATATGTGGATGCTAATTCACAATTAGGTGGGGGGGGCACTAGGAGAAAATAGCATTAAATTAGGTATAGGGAAGTGAAGGGATGGGATGTGGGGATGCGAAAGATAGTGGAATGAAACAGACATTACTACTGTATGTATATGTGTGACTACATGACCAATATGATTCTGCAACATGTACACTTTGAAAAATGAGAAATTACATCCCATCTATGTGTGATATATCATGGTACATAAATGCAATCTACTGTCATGTATAACTCATTAAAACAAATTAAAAAATTAAAATAAAAAAATGTAAATGACCAGGCCTACCCAACACCTACTAAATTGGAATCTGAATTTTAATAGGATTTTCAGATGATTCTGATGCATGCTAAGGTTGAAAACTACTTGTTTAGAGCTGTTTTTCTACATGATCTTCCTGGGTTGTGTAAATTATATATCTTATATCTAATGTGTTTCAGTAAAGCTGGTTTGAAATTGGAAAATAAGATGATGTCTTATGTTAATGCTTTGTTTTTCCTCAAGCGTGAAAAGTGATTCTTTTTAATGGGAAAAAAACATTAATTACCATCCTATAGAAACAGCTGTCTATTGCTCAGGGAGCCTTCTGTTTATAAAAGTAAAATTCCATAACAGAAGAAGTTCATTGTTCATTCAGGGATGAGTACAGGAGCCATTTGTTGGTGCATTTCTACACAACTTATATTTGTTTATCATATTCATCAATCAACAGCATTAAATATTTCACTTTCTTGAGAACCCAAGAGAAAACCATTTTATCAAAAAAAAGTTAGATAAGGAAGGACAGGAGGGTTGGAAAATTACACACAGTATTCAAACTGATGAAATTTCTAAATATTTTAACATGGAAAGATATATGAGTCAATATGATACTAGACACAGGAATATTTCATTGAGCTATTTAATAGGCAGAGCTTCTACCTAAGCCTGGGATATTTTTGGATCTCATGAATTAAGTGTATTAGGACTGGTGAGACCTCAAACATGTCTACCTTAACAATGTGACTAGTTCAGCTTTATTATTTTACCTTTGACTTCTAAAGCATGATATATCCACAACTGCCCTGAATGTCTTGGGAGCTGTGTAGTAATAGTTAAAAAGCGATGTCTTGTAGATTTCCCTTTTAAATAGAATCTTGTTTCAGTGTTGCTGGAAGAAAGAAACCATATTACTATTACATTTGTATATTTCTGTGTTTTTCACACAAAACTAATTTTACAATTTGATACATGTCCATCTATTCAATCTTGTAACATTGAAACATGACAATCAGAGAGATATTGCTAGTAGGTTATATAAGGTATCCCAAAGGACTTGAGTTTAATACTGACTCATACTTTTAAATCTTATGACTTTAGTCCATTTACTCAACCTTTCCGGGTCCAAGGTTCTCATATCTAAAATGAAAATAAAAATTGTACAAAACTCATAAGATTATCCTGAGTGTGGTGAAAGGCCAATTGCCCTTTATATGACTCATCTCAATAAAACCCTCTTTCCATATACAAGACAGTCCCTAAATGCTTGATGTGGGTAAGTGTCTTTCAGGATCAGTGAAGGAAATAGATCTTTCATATATATACTCTCTGAGCAAAGGACAGAACCAGCAGCAGGGGGACAAAGAGAAGTATGAGGATGTTAAGTGTAGGAGAACCCAGAAAATGCTGTATGGTGTGCATGGTCTAAGAAGCCATGCACATTATACTTGAAAACAAGCCTGACCACATTGCTGAGGGAGCAGCAAGTGCCCACTGCCAACTGGGTAGCATGTAATGAATAAATTGCAGTCTCTGTCCTCCTGAGTATTAAAACCAAGTTCTAACTTCCCTACTCCATCTTGCAGCTAGGGTTGAGAACCTCATGTTGTTAAGTCTAGTCTCTGACTACATTCACTCTAATCTAGGCTCTGAATTTGCACTAGGACCTGAGACAGAGCTGAGCTGTCGGGAGTACTCCAAGTGGGGAGGCTATATAACCTGGTGATGAAGGAGGACTGGACACTCCCAAGTCAAGTAGACATCCTTCAACTTTGAATCTAATGGCCCTCATCCTGGATTTGACCAGCCCTGATGGGTCTCTCCTCTCAATGACCAAATGCTTCCTGGCCTCAAATTCAGAAACTCAGCAGAGCCATATCTGGCACCAATCATGTAAAAAACAAATGGGCCCAGATGAATGTAGAAAGCCCAGAAGGATGAAATGCATGGACCTCAAAAATAGGACTTTCATTCTCTCTGAGAAATAATCACTTTTACTTTGTAGAACATCACTAACAGTGTAGATTATTTTTTAACAATGTGTTTTCCAAAAGAAATTTCTTAGATTTTCCCAGGTTAGGAATGTCTCATATCCATACAAAAGCACATTTCTCAGCTTGGGACTTCTGTACTTTTAAATATAAACACAATGTATATGTATTACTATAGTATAGTAAATACGCGCATTAATAAGTAAGTAGTCATTATTCTATAATCTGTAGTATAGGTTGAGGGATAGATGATTTGAGACTGGAGTCAATTTTAATAGCAAATAAATGGACCAAGACATGTATTCAGATGTGATAGTGAAATTGTTTGACACATAACATAAAACATTTTTCCTATTCCTTGTTACTATGAATCTTCAGATTTAAAGCAAAAAGTAAATAATTAAAAAAAACACATTGTAAAATCATCTTATACAATTTAACTTGATGATGAGCTTTAAACAAGAAACACTAATATAAAAGGAGGGAATTATATATTATTCTATTCCCTCCTTTTATATTAAATATGATTACATACATTATATATGATTATTATATAATAATCATATTATGACCATATGTAACATTATATGGTGGTTAACAGATATTTGGCATTGAAAACCATGCTGTTCATGAGTTATAAGAACCAATAAGTGTGTCATAAGTGAAAGGCTATAAAGAGTACTAAAACCACAAGTCAAATACTAAGGAAAACAAGTGCAACTCAGATGACAATGATGAAGAAGGCTAGTGATAATAATAAAAGATGCAGAGGACAATAATAGAGATTATCCAAAATTCAACTATTTATTAACAGAGAGATACAATAGAAGACATCTAAATTAAAACAACAGCAAAGTAACACTTTTCTTTTCACTTATTGGCAATGATCAGAAGGTGTTGGGCGCAGATGAGAAAATGAGTACTGTGCTAACATGGCTAAGAAAAGGTATATACATTGTGAAAAAAACCTCAATATTATCAAATGAATACACATGTAAACTTTGACTCAGCAATTCCACTTCTAGAAATGTATCCTACGTGTTTGCACCTGAACATGCACAAATTCATTTAAAAGAATACCCTTTCTTGCATTATTTAAACTTAAAAAGACCAGAGATTACTTGAATGTTCAACAATATTGGGTTGATCCAATAAGCCATGGCCTATAGAGCAAGTGAATTCTATGTAGACATAAAGAAGACTATAAGGCTGAAATGGAATAACTATCCAAATGACATGTGAAATATACAAAATATGTCTTAAAAAATTTCAAATATGTATATAACATCACCTGTCCTAAAATATATCTATATCATGTAACTCTGCTAAGATACAGACAGACATGGTATTCTGGACAATAATATATGAATATTGTTTAATTATAAGCAATAGTTAAATTTAATTTTAGAGACTTTTTCCAAAATTACTATCTAGCACTCATTAATTATTATCAAGACAGTGAGATGCAAGGAAAGACCAAGGATCTTCCCAGACTGAAGGGGCTAAGAAGACCCAACAATAAATTATATCCCAGAACATAAAACAAGACACCAGAGGGAGGGGACTGGGGAAATTTAAATAGTATATCATTAAATTCTTATTGGCCCAATGTTAATTTTTTTGCTGTGATAATTGTACCATTATTCCTGAAGTGCAAAAATCACCATGCAGCCAAGAGATTTATTCGCCAGCCTTTATGGCTGGTCAAAGGTAGAAGAGGTCTGGGGAGAGAGGAGTCAGGGAGAGGGGAGTGTGCAAGCTCTGAATGGAAGGTGGGTACCTAGTCGCTCTGGTTGTGGTCTCTGGAGCTATTGGCTAAGGCAGCTGCTGTTGGGCTGGAGGCTGAAGCCATCGGCTGGGGCAGCTGCCTTTGTGCTGGAAGCAATGGGTCTGGAGCTGTTGGCTGGGGCAGCTGTCATCGGGCTGGGGGCGGTGGGTCTAAGGCTGGTGCAGTGGCTGCCTCCTCTCAGTAGGGACAAGCTGTTGTGTGTGAGCTCCAGATGGATAGGAACTTAAATAGGGATTTCTGGTGGGGGGTGTACCAGAGCGACCTTTAACACTATTGGCTCTTTGCCCATGGAATAGGGCTATCTTTAAGCCCATTGGTTCCTGCCTGGGGAAAATGAAACATCTTCCTGGAGAGAATGAAACAAGGTTGCTTAGAAAAACAAGTTTGCTCAGGACATGGAAATTTCCATTGTGTGTGGGGGGTGGCCCATCGGCCCAAGCCCATCTATCAATTCCAAAAGTTGGTAGCATAAGAGGAAATAAGTAAAAGATACACACGAACTATTTGCACTTGTTTTGCAACTTTTCAATAAATCTATTTAAAATATTTTAAACTAAAAAATGTAGAAGGTATCATGTGTACTGTGCTATATATACTTTATAGGCATAGAACATTTCTGTAGGCACAATAAACTTTTGACCATGATAGTTGCTACAAAGTAAAAGAGGACAAATGAATACCTTTCCTCCATCCTTGTCTTTCTCCCTCCTTTCCCTCCTTCTTTCCTTTTTCTTCCTCTTTCCTCTTTTCTTTCGACCACATGCATATATACCCTATCAATTAATTTTTTTAAAATCAAAAGCAAAGAGATGTTTTAGTCTACCAACATTGTATATCACAGTAGAATGCATTACAATTCATAATACACACATAGAGCACATTTTTACATATCTCTGCTTATATACAAAGTATATTCACACCATTCCTGTCTTCATACATGCACTTAGGGTAATGATATGCATCTTCATTCTACCATCTACCATTTTTTTTTTCTTCTTTTTACCTCCTTGCCCCCTCCCTTCCCCTCCCTCCCCACTGACCTTCTAGTGTTCCTCTAATCCTCCTATGCTTCTGGTCCCAACCCCACTGTGAATCAGCCTCCTTATATCAGAGAAAACATTTGGCATTTGGCTTTTTGGGATTGGCTAACTTCACTTAGCATTATCTTCTTCAATTTAAAACATTTACCTGCAAATTCCATTATTTTATTCACTTTTATTGCTGAGCAATATTTCATTTTTATATATATATAAAATGCAATATTTCATTTTATATATATAAAAAAAAGAAATATTATATTATGAAATGAATAGATAAAGAATAATAAATAATAATAATAATAAATATTATGAAATGAATAGATAAAGAAAATATGATATATATATCACATTTTCTTTATCTATTCATCTACTGAAGGGTATCTAGGCTGGTTCCACAATCTAGCTATTGTGAATTGTGCTGCTTTAAACATTGATGTGGCTGTGTCCCTGTAGTATGCTGTTTTTAAGTCCTTTGGGAATAGACTCAGGAGTGGGATGGCTGGGTCATAAGGTGGTTCCATTCACAGATTTCCAAGGAATCTCCATGCTGCTTTCCATATGCACCATTTTGCAGTTCCACCAGCAATAAATGAGTGTGCCTTTTTCCCCACATCCTCTCCAATATTTATTGTTGTTTGTGTTCTTAATAGCTGCCTTTCTGACTGGAGTGAGATGAAATCTTAGAGTATTTATGACTTGCATTTCTCTAATTGCCAGAGATGTTGAACATTTTTTCATGTATTTGTTGATTGATTGTATATCTTCTTCTGAGAAGTGTCTGTTCAGTTCCTTGGCCCATTTATTGATTGGGTTATTTGTTTTTTTTGGTGTTAAGATTTTAAAGTTCTTTATATATTTTAGAGATCGGTGCTGTATCTGACGTACATGTACCAAAGATTTGTTCCCAATTAGTAGGTTCTCTATTCACTTCACTGATTGTTTCTTTTGCTGAGAAGAAGCTTTTTAGTTTGAATCCATCCCATTCATTAATTCTAGATTTTAATTCTTGTGCATTAGGAGTCTTATTAAGGAAGTAGGAGCCTAATCTGATATGATGGAGGTTTGGGCCTACTTTTTCTCCTAATAGACACATGGTCTCTGGTTTAATCCTAAGTCCTTGATCCACTTTGAGTTGAGATTTGTGCATGGTGAGAAAAAGAGGTTTAATTTCATTTTGTTGCATATGTATTTCGAGTTTTCCCAACACCATTTGTTGAAGAGGCTATCTTTTCTCCAATGTATGTTTTTGGCACCTTTATCTAATATAAGATAGCCGTAGTTGTGCATGTTGTCTCTGTGTCCTCTATTCTGTACCATGTCTATTTTGATGCCAATACCATGCTGTTTTTGTTACTATTGCTCTGTAGTAATGTTTCAGGTCTGGTATTATGATGCTACCTGCTTCACTCTTCTTGCTAAGGAGTGCTTTAGCTATTCTGGGTCTCTTATTTTTCCAGATGAATTTCATGACTGCCTTATCTATTTCTATAAGGATTGGGGTTTGATTGGAATTGCAGAAGATAATTAGAAATTATTTTGAAAACTTGTACTCTAATAAAATAGAAAATATAAAAGGCATTGACATATTTCTAGTGTCATATGAATTGCCCAAACTGGATCTGGACATTATACACAATTTAAAGAGATCAATTTCAAGCGAAGGAATAGAAGATGACATCAAAAAACTACCAACCAAGAAAAGTCCGCGATCGATGGATACACAGCCAAGTTCTACAAGACCCTCAAAGAAGAACGAATACTGATACTCTTCAATTTATTTCAGGAAATAGAAAAAGAGGGAGCTCTTCCAGACTCATTCTATGAGGCCAATATTACTCTGATTTCATAACCAGGCAAAGATACATCAGAAAAAAGCAAACTTCAGACCAATATCTTTAATGAACATAGATGCTGGTTCAAATCAAATACAAAAACATATCAAAAAGATAGTGCACCACAATCAAGTGGGGTTTATCCCAGGGATGCAAGGTTGGTTCAACATATGGAAATCAATAAACATAGTACATCACATCAATAGACTTAAAGATAAGAACTATATGATCACCTCGATAGATGCAGAAAAAGCATTTGACAAAATACAGCACCTCTTCATGTTCAAAACACTAGAAAAACTAGGGATAAAAGGAACATATCTCAACATTATAAAAGCTATCTATGCGAAGCCCCAGGCTAACATCATTTTAAATGGAGAAAAATTGAAAGCATTTCCTCTAAAAACTTGAACAAGACAGGGATGCCCCCTTTCACCACTTTTATTTAACATAGTACTTGAAACTCTGGCCAGAACAAGTAGACAGACAAAAGAAATTAAAGGGACACAGATAGGACAAGAAGAACTCAAATTATCTCTGTTTGCTGATGATATGATTCTATACCTAGAAGACCCAAAAAATTCCACCAGAAAACTTTCAGAACTAGTAAATGAATTTGGCAAAGTTGCAGGCTACAAAATCAACATCCAGAAATCAAAGGCATTTATGTATATCAGTGACAAATCCTCTGAAAGGGAAGCGATGAAAACTACCCCATTTACAAAAGCATCAAGAAAAATAAAATACTTGGGAATCAACTTAATGAAAGACGTGAAAGACCTCTATAATGAAAACTACAGAACAATAATGAAAGAAGAAGGAAGACCTTAGAAGATGGAAAGATCTACCTTGTTCTTGGCTAGGGAGAATCAATATTGTCAAAATGACTATATTACCAGAAGCATTATACAGATACGATGCTTTGATCAGATTTTAAGTGTGATGATCACAATTGTTTCAATATCTTTGTAAAAATGTCAAATAAAAATTCACCTAAACTGTGTTTCATGTAGTAGGTGTACAAACAACACACACACACACACACACACACACACACACACAAACACACACATAGACACACACACATTCTGAAAAAAGAATTTAAAATTCTTAAAATTGTACAAATAAAGTTTTGAAACATAAAATATAAACAGGTACCACTGATGATGTTTTTATCATTTGAACAAAACTAAAACCATTTCTATATAATGCAAGTTGGTGATGCAATGTACTCTACTCACTCAAGCTGAAGTTATTTTGAGAGGATTTTGATAGTCTTCCCATGATGGCATGCAATTAAATATTAAAGCCATGACATCTCACACCCCACTAGAAACTAATCCTATGGTACTTGAAGTTTTTACCTAGAAAATTTTTTTTTTTCCTGACACAGAGTCTAGAACAAACCCCTGACAAACATTTTGTTGAATGAACACGTTAATATAATATTCTAAACCTTTAAAATATGTACTTAATTTTAACCATGCAGTTCCAATACAGCCAGTCTGCAAACTGAGATGTACAGGTTCATATAGCAGAGAAGTTCCTACAAAGATCACTTCTGTAACTGGGAAGTTTACTAGGAAGGTATAAAGCAAAGCAAAGGGATTTGTCTTTCCCATCCTCCTCCTAGACTCATCAGGGTTGAGCCCACTGAGCACAATGGAAAGCACTAAGTGTTTTGTCCTTGTCAGCATGTGAGGTGCTACTGCTGGAAATGTGGTTAGTCTGCCCTGCAGTCTTCTTTTCAAAAATATATGGTACCATTACTTTTTCCAATATTAGATAGTGAAGTTTTGTCTAATGAATCACAAGCTGTTCTCATTGTTGTTATCCTCCAGCAGTTGATTTTTTTAAAAAATGTTTTGAAGATGTGTTTTGTTTTGTTTTGTACGTAAGACAAAATCCGGGAGTGTTTTCATATTCTGGGTCACTTGTTGAATGAGGCTGAAGCATTAGTTAATAATAAAGGAACAAATGAAGACAGGGAGGAAAGGACCGAGCCACACTTTAGTTGTTATAGTTAATTATCTATTTTCTCCAGCAATCACTTGAAGAACATGATTTATCATCTCAAGAAACAAAATCTTCCCAGCTCTCTTCATTGCATAAAATCCTCTAATGGCCTATTATAAGCTTTTGTAATATGGGTGCTAGGAAACCACAGTGTGAAAACATGGGTTCAATACCCATGTTTCCATTTCTCCATCTTACTTTTAATATACTCTGGATATGAAACATGACATTTTCCTTTATTTTTGTACATGACAGTTGTAAGGTTATCAGAAATGTATTCTAAAGTGCTTTTAAAGCAGAAAGACTCTCACCAAATTCAGAAAATTTATCTTGTGAATATGCCCATTTCAAGTGTTAAAATTTTATTTTCACTCCAGATGATCATTGGTCCAAATCATTGGGCAATCACAGCAGCAGCGTTATAATCCAAACTTGTGTGACCTACCACAATAATAAGATGAAACTCCCTGACAACTCTATGTGGAAACTTCTTGCTATATATGTCTTCCTCTTATAATTGCTGCATATATTTTAAGAATGTATCAACTTGGGCTTATTTTACCTAGCTACTTCAGAATAAATGGTTTTCTGATGATATGTGATAACATGTTTCAGACATACATCTTCAATTACAGGTGTATGAAAAAAGTCTACCCATACCCCTATAGGATCTTTTAATTTTTTCTTTGATCTTGAAAATGCATTATGTCTCTTGAATCAAGTGCTCTTTTTGAAATGCTTCCTAAATGACCTCATTTTTTATCCATAGATCCAAATACATTTAGATGCTGATGACTCCCATTTTTATACTCACACACCAAACTATTCTTTCATTCTCCAGATTGTCATTTCAAGTTTCCCACTCTGCATCTTCATATGGGTATGACTTGTTCAAGGGGAATTAATATTTATTTTTATCTTATTGTGTACCAGTGACATTATATCAATTTCTTTGCAGCTTTACATACCTGACCTCAATAAATCTCAGTTATAAGCTCTATTAGGGTAGTGTGAACTTTATTTTTCTATCTCCAATGCCACATGCTATGTCTACTACACAATTTGTGTAAACATTTGTAGAATAAATGAATTAATCCTCACAATAAAACTGAGTTCTTGGAGTTTTGCAAAATATGAGGTTAAGAGCAAAGTTCTCATACTTTCAAATCTGTTCAATATTTCTAACCCCAAATACAAGGAATTAGGGTCCAACTAAAGAATTTTGGGGCAAAGTCCACAAGGCCATTGATAATTTCTGACACCAACTATGAGTTCAGGACTTTCCCAAGTCAATCTCAGGTTAGATATTACATGAAAAACTCTCACAGAACTCACTAAAAGCTAATATACTCTGAATTATGATTCATTAGGGAAAAGACACAAGTTAGAATGAACCAAAGGAAGAGAGGCTTCAAATGGAGTCTAGGAGGGTTCCAAATGTGAAGATTTCATTGTCCCTGGGATGCTTTTCCCTCTTGACATCAATGCATAAAATATATGCACAAGCATTGCCAATCTGGGATGCTCACCTGAGCCTCAGTGTCCAGAGTTCTTACTGAGGCTTCATTAGATGGTGATGATTGATGGATTCATATAGCATGTGATCCAAGGGGATCATCCATTAGTGAGCTACTTAGCATAAATCATCAGGTGTTGTCCAGGAGTCCCATCATGAGTAACAAAAGGCATCTTTATTGCTTGCTAAACTTCAAAGGTGTAGAGTTTACTCCCAGAAGCCAGGTACCAAGGCCGGACCTCTCTTGGGCAAGGGCAACATTTTTGCTACACAGTGATCATATTCATTTTATAAATTCAATAAAAAATATCACAGTGGCTGGGGGTGTAGCTCGGTGATAAAGCATATGCTTAACATGAACGAGTCCTTAAGTTCAATCTTCAGCAACTAAAGAGAAAAAATTACATATATACATAATATCACCTAATTTATGATATATATACATATACATATATATGTCATATGACATGATATTTTGAAAAACTAGATATGAAAAAAAAAAAAACCACAGGACTGCTAGTTTTGAAACCCCATTCTTCTTTTAAGTATATCTGATATTGAAAATGCAAATTCTCTCCCCATCTTGACAACCAGTTACATCTCACACAATTTTGATCTTGGTCCTTATTTAATCTCCTAATATACAAGTATTTATCTTGTCCTCCATTACTACCTCTATCTCACCCCTGCAATTAATTACTTAACAAGCTGTATTACTTCTGTTTCAGAAATGCCTTTCAAAGCTTGCTTTTCTTCCTTACTCTTTACTACTAATATGTTAGTTCTGATTGTCATCATTTGAGGAAAAATATGTTTCTTTAATCTCAGCATTATCTTCCTTCATTTATTATTTTCCATTTGATTAGACTGACCCACAAAACAATGCAAAACAAAACTACCACCAACAATAAAAATCCAGAGGTGTTCATAGCACTATTCCTCTTAAAAATTCACACTGGGCCCCTGATACTTATACATAAAATTCAAACTCTTAGTTTAATATAGCTTACACGGGCTGGAACAATCTGCACACAAACTATATGCCAACTGCCTCTCATAGTACTGTCCTCCATACATCCTATGATCCTGCCTCTGTGCAATTTAATCATCCCATGAAATTTAATCAGCCCAGAAACATGAAATAATGTATCAGGATCCCATGTTTCACTCATCAGCTTTTTCAAGAAATCTCCTTGTCTCCTTCTTTATCTCCCACAATTCTTTTATTTACAGTCCAGTTCAAACGTTACCTCATGGTTGATGCTTTTATTCATTTTTCTGACCAGACTTGTTTGCTCCTTTAAAAAAAAATACTTTTATTAGTTGTTGATGGACCTTTATTTTATTTACTTGTTTACATGAGAATCAAACCCAGTGCTTCACACATGCTACACAAGCACTCTACCACAACCCCAGCCCTCCTGTTTGCTCCTTCTTGAAAGTGGCCCCTGTTTACTGTTTCTGCAGTAGAGTCCCACATACAGTTTCTGAATGCACCTAAGTCCTTAGAATGAGGCTCCAAGTCTTGTTCACTTTGTATTTACATGGCTATTCCACAGAAAATGCTAAATAAGTCTTAGTGTAAAAACTATACCTAATGAATGAATAGTGAATGAGTATGTGAATGAATGGATACCCATTCTCTGGAAATCATCTAATTTATCATTGTGTTTAATAGTCTTAATTCTAATTTTCAGAGTAAATAAGGAAAATACCTATTTTAAAATAAAGTAAAATATATTTTAAGATCACTCTAATTCCTTAGAAATGATTCCACAAGTTTTAATAAAACTAAATTTAGTTCAATGTAATAAATATTTACTTGGGGCATATAACATGTCCAAAGCCCTTTTGTAGACAATAAATCATTTTCAAAGGTAAACAGCATATGGAGCCTACTCTTGGAAGGCTTAGAGTACAATGGTGGAACAATTACAGACCTATGGTGTGGAACTGTATCACAATACATGTTTAAAATAGGGTCTGGCTTTGTGGTACATTTTGAGGTCCAGCAGTGTGATGCCTCCAGCTTTTTCTTTTGCTCAAGATTGCTTTGGCTATTTGGGGTTTTCTGTGGTTCCTTGAGTTCCTTACATATTTTTTTCCCATTTTGTAGACTATCTCTTTGTTCTGCTGATTGTTTTAGTTGCTGTCATACCATTTGTTGGTTTTTGTTTGGGTTGCCTGTGCATTTGAAGGCATATCCAAACTCCTTGTCCAGGCCCATGTCCTGAAGTGTCTTTACCATGTTTTCTAATAGTAGTTTCATAGTCTACAGTCTTACATTTAGGACTTCAGATAACAGAAAAACAAACAAACGAAATGAAAACCCAAATAATCCAATTAAAAATAGGTTATATCTCTGAACAGTCATTTTTCAAAAGATGACATACTAATAGCCATCAGATATGTGAAAAAATGTGCAGTGTCGCTAATCATTAAGGAACTACAAATCAAAACCACATGAGATACCACTTCATCAGTGAATGGATATTATTAAAAAGATAAGACATGCACACACATACAAGCACACATGCCCCCCCCCACTCCCGCCTCACATACTCACACTCCAGTGCTGGCTAAGATATAGAGAAAGAAGAACTCTTGTGCATTGTTGGTGGGAATGTAAATTAGTACAGCCATTATGGAGAACAGTTTGGAGGTTTCTCAAACAACTAAAACCAAACCAAACCAAAACAAAAAAACCCAAAGTATTATATGATCTAGTAATCCTATTTTTTGGTATATACCCAAAGGAAACAAAATCCATATGCCAAAAAAAACACCTATACTCCTAGGCTTATTGCAATATATTCACAATAGTCAGAATATAGAATCAACCTAAATGTCTATCTCAGACAGATGAGGAAAATCTCTCTCTCTCTCTCTCTCTCTCTCTCTCTCTCTCTCTCACATACACACACACACACACACACACACACACACACACACACACACAATATAGCCATAAAAAGTCATGAAATCCTTTAATTTGCAAAAACATGGAAGTACATGGAACACGTTTTGTCAAGGGAATTAATTCAAGTATAGAGAGACAAGCATTGTATGATCTCATTCATAAGTAGAATCTAAAAATGTTCATCTCACAGAAGCCAAGAGCAGAATAGTGGTTAACAGAGAATGGAGAGAATAAGGGGGATCCTAGAGAGAAGTTGATCAATGAGTATAATATTATTGTTAGACAGGAGGAATAAGTTCCAGTGTTCTATGATACAACAGGGTGAATAAAATCAATAATAATACATTTCAAAATAGGTAGAAGAAAGGAATTTGAATATTCTCACCATAAAGAACTGTTAAAAACTTAAGATGGTGGATATGCTACCCTCTCTGAGTTGATCACTACCCAATGTATACCAGAATCAAAACACCACATTTTTCCTCATAAATATGTACAAATATTTTGTATCAATCAAAAGATACATAATAAAAATTTTAAAATAATGTTAGCACTAAGAATAGATGTGGTCAAATACTCTTACCTCTAAGAGTATTTACCAGCAGATGCTCCTAGCCTTGGAAAGACAAGACCACAGTGAAAAAGGCAGGGCTGATGGAGAATAGTGTTCTCAGTGGACATGTCACCACAGGTGGAAATGGCCTGCAAATCAGTGTTTCTCAAAGTGGAGCTCCTGAGACTCTCCCTTTTAAAGAATGCATGAGGCTAAAATCATTCTCATAATAATAGTAGGACATTATTTACCTTTTATACTGTGTATTATTCCTAATGGTGTTAAAGCCATGGTGAATAAGGTTCTTTTCTTTCTTTATTTTTTTTTTCTTTTAAGTACTTGGTATTGAACCCAGGGGTACTCAACAACTGAGCCACATCCCCAGCCCCTTTTTTTTTGTATTTTATTTATAGAGAGTAGGTCTTGCTGAGTTGCTAAGGGCCTCAGTAAGTAGCTGAGGCTGGCTTTGAACTTGGTGATCCCCATGCCTCAGCCTCCTGAGCATCTAGGATTACAAGTGTGCACCACTACGCCTGGCAAACCACAGGTTCTTTAGAAGAAATTAAAGCTGCATCCGCAAAACACACAGGCTAGTAGCTGTATTCTTCATTGTGCTGGGGAGTGATATTAGCCAAATTATATTGTTATATTATATGCACCTATGAATATAACAATAAATCCCATCATTATGTCTAACTATAATGCACTAATAAAAATATGGAAAGAAAAAAAATATTTTTAAAAGAACAGAAAAAAATGCAAAAATAAAAAATGAAAAACAGACATGGAAATGAACTTGTTCTCTTTGATAAAGGACAGATTAAAAAGAAGAATATTCTTGAAAAAGTACTGAAAATTGGTGACTTTATTAAATCTTGATCCTCAAGTACACATCTGCCAATCTTTTTTTTTTTTTCTGAGGAAATTGGAAAAGTGCAGAAAGTTCTTCTATCTACAGAAGTAAAACAGTGTTCCAAGGAAAAGTACTTGTGTGGTTGTTGAGGTATGAGCTGAAGTGGCTGATTTTTTTTCTTTTTCTCTCTCTTTTTTTTTTCTTCATAGAACAGCAATTTTACTCAGGAAAAATGACTGACAAACTATTATTACTCAGACTTTTCATTGTCTGGGAGACTTTTCTCAACATGAATGAAGTGAGCCTGTTACCTCAACAAAAAACCTGACAATGATAAAACCTGAGCTTTCAAATGAAAAGTAGAATTTTTGACGCTTATATCAAACATCCTGAGCTCCACTCTTCCCACAATTTTCTGATGAGATTTGTTTTGCATGAATGAAGATAATTTGTAAAATATTATAAAATGAAGTGTATCAACATTTGAGAGATTTTTATAATTCAGTAAATGGATATTTTAAAATGACCAATGCATGATGTTAGAAAATCATACATATATGAAAGATTCCTCTGAAATGTAAATTAGATCCATGAGTTTTAATGTAACAGAGTAAGAAGAGGTAATTGATTTGTTTTCCTAGGGCATATTGCAACTAACCTTTAAGAAAATACTATTTGTCAAGTTTCAGTGTAACATCCAACAGTAATATCCACTGTTTTCTGTAAAGGCTATTAATATACTCTTTACTTTTTTCAACTATTTATGTTTGCAAGGTAAAATTTTCTTTATGCACTTTAATCAAATTAACATGTCAACAAATTGAATGTGTAAGAATCCAACTCTTATAGTTATTAAAGAAATTTGCAATAAAATGACGATGCTATTACTTTCAGTTTTTTAAATAGTTATTTTTATTAACATATATAATTATGGTAAAAATAACTTTTTATTTATAATTAGTTAGTAAATAAAAGTTTCAACAATTTTCTCATTTCAAATCTATGATGTGATAATTAGTGATAGACGTGACTATGACTATGCTGGCTGTTTGGAATCCTCAATGATTTTTAATAGTTTAAAGGGGCTTAAGACCAAAAATCTTGAGAAGTACTGAAATAAAGGAATGACATAAAGAAATGCTGCAAACATTTTCAATGTGTTCTATGAGGAGAGTATTTGCCATACGCTAGGCATCATGGCAGATGCCACATTGAGAGCAGAGAAGTAAAAAGTAGACTCTCTGTGCTGATGAAGTTCAGGGTCCAATGAGGTTATGAGTCTACCCTTATTACTGACTGTCACGGTACAAAAACATAAATAACATGTATGGATAAGTAGAAAGAAAAAACACAATGTACAAGTATTTCTTTCTAGAAAACAATAAAGAACCACTGGGTTTGTTTTCATTTATCATTTTGCTAGAAATATATTCAATATCATTTAAATCCTCCTGTAATTTGATGTATTTATTTTAAGGTAAATTTACTATGAATTGTTGCCGCCTGCAGCGGCTGCTGTCTGCAGCAACAATACCACAGGAAAGGATTCAGAGGCAGACTGGAAATGAATAGGTTCTTTATTCTTCCTTCTTCTAACTTCTCTTTCCGGCTCCAACAACCTCTCCAACTCCAACCACCCCCTCTAACCAACCTCACCCAGTTATATACTTTTTGCCTTAACAAGTATACACGTGTTAACAGCTCAAACTTACAGGTGCATCGCATAGTGTTCACGGGCATAGAAAGATTCTTAGATAAATGCATGAATATCGGGTGAAAATACTTAAACACCTCTTTTGGCTCTCAGCTAGCTGCCATCTTAGCTATCTCCTTATTAGAGCTCTTACAATGAATGACGCCTAGTTTCTCATTCTATGTAATGCAGTTATTTTTAAATTGGAGAATCTGTTTGTTTAATGTGATTAATGATAGAATTGATTTTAAATTTACTGTCATATGATTTGCCTTCTATTTGTTCCAACTGTTCTGTCTTCCTTTCTCTATTTTTTTAACATTTTTCATTCTCAATTAAATTTATTGTTTTCCTATTTTTTCCTTTTCTGATAGTTTTATTTATTCTTTAGCAATGACTCTAAATCCGAGTTTCTCAGTCTCATCATTATTGACAATTTGGACCAGATAATTCTGTGCCGTGTGATGTTTTTCTGTGTGTTTTAAGAGTTTAGCAACTTCCCTCTCATCCTCAATTGTGACTATCCACAGATATTGACAATTTTCCCTACAAGACAAAGTCAACCATTTCCACAAATCCATCCAATTTTAGTATTACTTGGAACTTTTCTTATTTTAATGAACAAAGACCTTTCCACATTTAACTTTAATTATACTTACTCTCAATTATTATAATATGCATGTTGCTATTTTAATTTTCTCTATATTTACACCCATATAATTCTTTTTGTTTTATACCATTAATATTCATTTAGATTTATTGCCTTTTCTTTCATATTGATCACCATATCTTCCTGCATCTTTAGGCTTTTAACTCTAGCCATTTTTACTTTGCTAGCAGAATATAGACTAGTAATAAATTCTCCAAATTTTTTCTTATTTGAAAGTTCCTTCATTTCACTGTAAATTTTGAAGACTATTTTCACTGAATATAAGGCTGTAGAATGGCAGTTGACATTTGTTTTTTTGTTACATTTTTGAAATTTCAACTCATTGGCTTTCTTCATCCATTGTTTCTGCTGAGAAATCAGTTGTTCATCTAATTGTTTTCTTTTTTTTAAACAACATTTTTTTCCAGTTGCATTGAAGATTTTCTAATTGTTTTGGTTTTTCAACATTGAGGTGCCTCAGCATGGTATTCTTTGTATTTATTTGTCTCAAGATTCACAGTGTTTCTTAAATCTGTGGCATAAAATCTTTTGCCAATTTTGTGAAACTCCAGCCATTTTCTCTTCAAATAGTGTTCAAACTCATTATCTGTCCTCCCTTCTCCTAGGACCCCAGTTACAGATAAATAGATATTTTACTATATTCTATGAAATGTGTGTGTATATGTTTATCTGTATGTGTGGTTTTTATCATTTGTGATGCATTCTCTATATTTTCACCTGAGATATCTGCTTTTACTAATTTTCTTTCTGAGCTATGTCCAATCTGCTGATAAAATTATTCATTGAATTCTTGATTACAACTATTGCATTATTTCATTTTCTGAATTTCCATTTAGTACTTTCAAAAGATGATATGATGCTATCCAGTTCTCTAACAAAATTCCCCATTGTTATCTTACTTTGGAGCTGACTAAGCCTAGTAAATTATTTTATCTCCACAATGACTCCATTATCTAAATTATCAATGTCTATATTGTCTAATGCTTATTTTGATCTTTAATCACATCTTCTGTTCCTCATGTGCCTATAAAAATATTACAGGGATTGTTTAAGGTTTTGGATAATATAATCTTCCTCCATATTTGGGGTGAGTGATTCCTTACTGCCTTGATAGCTTTCTGGTTCTCTCAAATTTTTGGCACAATTGCTATTTTCAAATTATTTAAGATAAAAGACCAGTCTGTTGGTTTATTTTTCCCAATCCTTGCAAATAGTATGCAGTCCTAAGGTAGAATGGAATGAATAAAAATATTGGTAAAAAATGAGACATACAGGAAGTTCAGGGGAAAATCATTTAATTCATAAATTCTGCATAATTTTGCAGGCCTGTTACTCTCTAAGCCCAACCTCTCTTTCAGATTTGTCACTCCTAAATTTCTGGGAAAACTGTAAGTCTAATTAATTAACATCAAAAATAGATTAAGAAAAGAGAAATACAATATATTGAGGAACCTATAATTTAGGGAACTTTCAAGCACTATCTATGGATTAAATAATGAAGACCACAATCAGCCTGAGGATGCAGATTAACTAAACCACTAGAACCTTCTTGAGATCACTGGACTAACATCATTCCTACATACCTTTTCAAACACACCCCTCACCACATTTCCTTTAATAAAAGATCTGGGACCCCCCAAAAGGCATCTCCCACTTTTTAAATGACCCACATTCTCCCTTGTATGTTTATTCCTTGCTTTACCCCCAAAGGAGTCTCTCTCTTGAGATTATTCTCAGTCTCTCTTGATTATTTATCTCATTTCCTAAATAAACCTTTGAATATGCCTTTTCCTCACATATGCCAAGAATCCTGTTGGTCCTGAGTTGAGTCCCCACATTTCCCCCCAGACTCCTCAGACCTTCTTAGGAGACAATGCTTCTCTCCTGACAGTCCAAGTGTACAGAGCTCTAGTGCAGTTCACAGCATGTGTAATCATAATGCAAGCTTCACAACACCCAAACTGGTCTTTCATATGTAAAGATTAGACAAGATTAATTCACTGATGTGTGTTTTTGGATGTTGCAAAAATACCTAATTACTATAAAATTCCTTTCCTAATAACTTTCAACTTCTCTATTCTCTTTTTTTAATATATTTCTAGTAGTTCAAGAACACCATTTAGTGGCACCCTCAGAGATATGCTCTTCCAAGACAGTAAGGAAGTCCTCTAGTTAAAGAAGGATATGTAAGATCAGTAAGCCCTACTTTGTCTTGAAGGGGGAAAAAAAAAAAAAAAGGTGTCTGCTTTAAGTTAATCTAGCACAATTTAAATAAATTATTTAATTAATTAAATAAGTAAATGGACTAATTCTTGGAGGCTTTTGCTCTAAAAAGAGTCACTAAACATTTGCACAACAATCCCATTGTTGCAGAGGGAAAGCTATGCCTAGAGGATTATTTAAAGCAAACTAGATACTCCCATTTGCATATAGTACTAAAACCTCATTAATTCAGAATCTGTGATGATTTGTCAAAGTAAATTAATAGTGTAAGAAGAATTGTGGTAAAGTGTTTAAAACCACTTAAAGAACTACATTTTCAATCATTCTTACTTACTTTAAAAGCATTCTTTCTGTATAGATATGAAGGATATGCTAATTATAAACTCTTTCCATGTATTCTTTATAACAATTAGCCTCAATGAGGAGGAAGCAATGCCTAGTGAATCTAATCTGTTACACGCCCTCATGAAATTCATTTAAAAGTAACAGAAGTTTCTTTTAAATGTTTCTACTAATTCAGTCAAATTTTGTACCTTTCAGCTCAAATTAGCAGCTTTAACTAGAATATCACTATATAAAGTACAAACTTTTTAGTGGTGTATCTGGGACATCTGTTACTTTTGTTTGAAGCATCTATTTCTCCTTTTTGTATTACAAACCCAATTTTTCTTAGAATCTTCTCTAATTCCAAGTAATTTGTGTGGTGTGGACCTCATTACTGATTCCAGGAGTGATGTAAGAATCAGATTTGGTCAGAAAATTTTATCTCTCTATTATCACTGGTTCAAAGATAGACATGTAATCCACAGTGGGCCAATGAACCAGGAGTTTAGTTGCAACTCTTAGGAAAGCACTTTTTTTTTCCTTGTAGGCATTTTCAAAATAGAAGGTTGTAAACAGAACATAAGCAAATTTCTACCATTTTGGGGAAAAGAATAGTTGACAATTAAGCTAACTAACGCTGAAGAAAAAGGAAAAAGAGTACAAAGAGCAGACTAGAGACCAGTAGTTAATGCTTTTCTAGAGCCTGGATGGAGCCACACCCTGAACTGAACCTGTACTGACTGATTTTCTTGAGTTGATAAATCCATGATAATAGTACAATCTGTTGGACTGTTCACGACAAGACTCTTGACTAATTTCATTGCTTATTTTGTTATGTGTAAAGGACCACAGCAGGTGTTGTAAATTAGAAATTCAGAAAAGAGAGTACATGCCAAGGACATTATATTATCGGATGCAGGGATGTTTTTCTTAAGTTCTTAAAGACAAGAACCTTCTCATAATTCATTATCTTTGTAACAGAGTAATGCACTCTGTGAGGATTGGTTGAATGAATAAACATAGGGATTCATATGTGTATTGATTGATTCATTCAAAAAGTTTTTATTGAGGACCTACTATGTGTCAGGCACCATTCTTAGAGCCAAGGATACAGCACTGAATCAAAGTTTTCCTGTTAAAAGATTTTAAATTCTAGCTGCTATGGACACTATCAGTGTCTCCTCCAAATGCACATTTTGAAATCCTAACCCCCACTCAATGGTCCTAGGAAGTGAGATCTTTGTTCTTATAAATAGAATTAGTCTCCTTATGAAAGATACTCAAAGATCCCTCACTTTTTGCATATGTGAAGTCACAGTGAGAAGACTAACATCTATCCAGCAGGAAGCAACCTTTCACCAGACACTGAATCTGCCACCGTCTTGTTCTTGTCCTTCCCAACCTCCAGAACCATTGAAAATTATAGTTGTGGTTTTTTTAAGCCACCCGTTTATGATGCTCTGTCATAGGAGCCAGAATAGACTAAGATACTGGCTTCTACAAATATTTTAAAATTTCAAAACTCTTCTTCCTGCAGCTTCTAACTCCAATCCTTCTTTTTATTAAATTTTTTATTATTCTAATTTGTTATACATGTTTGCAGAGTACATTTCATTTCATATTACATATAAAGAGCACAATTTTTCAAGTTGCTGGTTTTATATAAAATATTTTTACAACAATTGTGTCTTCATACATGTATTTAGGGTAATCATGGATAACTCAGTCTGCCATTATTCCTATCCCCTTGCCCCCTCTCCTTCCTCCCCCCTCTTTGTTCTATTTAAAGCTCTTTCATTCCTTTCATCCCCCCTCCCTTGCCTTTATAAGTTAGTATCTTCCTATCAAAGAGATCATTTGACCTTTGGTTTTTTGCGATTGGCTAACTTCACTTAGCATTATTTTCTCCAACTCCATCCATTTACCTGCAAATTCCATGATTTTATTCTCTTTTAGTGCTGAGTAGTGTTCCATTTCCAATCCTTCTTTATTATTACTTTTTCTTAGCACTTAATCACTACTTAAATTAACTATGAATTCTGTGTATTTCTCCTATTTATCTGTTGCTCCTTCCCTTAAAATGTAAACTTCTTTGCTTTATTTGATTTTATGTGATGTAGTATTGGCTAGGACCACAGAGATTGGAAGAAAGTTGATCATTTGTTTCACTTTGTGTTTACAATGCTGATATAAGTAACAATATATCAGTCTTACTAGGAAAGATGACAAGTTGGCTAGTTATAAAAATTTAATAAAGAAACAATTTACAAAAGTATAGGCAGTATAAAGGACAAAGAAGCATGGGTGCTACAGTGCAATGCCAAACTACCCTCAAGCCTGAGAGAGTGTGCAAGGAGAGAGCACACATAAGACTGACATCTGTCTTTTCACTAGCAATAATGGAAGTTAGAAGTTAATGGAAATATATACTTAAAGGGTTAAAAGAAAACAACTATCATGTCAAAATTATATGCTTCAACAAAAAAAGATGAAATATAATTACTTTCAAATAAACAAAACAAAGAATTAAACAACAGGAGACCCATATTAAACACTGGGGGAGTCCTTCCAGCAGAAGAAAATTGATCTTATGTGGATTTTTGCTTTAAATGGGAGAAGGAATGAACAATAATTGATGAGGTAAGTATGCACTTAACTATTGATAAAAAGTGAATTTATTAAAGTTAACAACAATAATATTATCTTATGTAAAATATACATTAGATTAAATCAAAGAAACCATGCATCTATAGAACAGATGGGAGGTGTAGGTAGTAGAATAACAAAATTTCATGATATTCTGTTGCCCTTTATGATGTGGTATGCTTCCTGTCAGCCTCAAATCTGGTGACCTTCTCACTTGCTATGATGATAGAAAGTTGAGCTGGTAATGTCATTCCAGTTCTAGATCCCAGTCCTCAGGAGTCATTGACATTTTTTCCTTCACTTTGGAACACATTTTGCATACTATATGGAAGCTTTAGCTGGATTACTGAACAACCAGGGAATTTACAGAATGCAAGTTCCTGACAGGACACAGTAGCAAGTGCCTAGACTTAAATAAGGTCATCTTGGACTCTCCATTGTGGGTCAACCAGGCCACCAGCCATGTGTAGCCATATAAATGAGCAGAACAACAGCAGAAGATCCACTCAGCTGAACGAGCTCTAATTGCAGAATAGTGAGCTAATAAGCCATTGTTACTTTGGACCAGTAAGTTTTAAGGCAGTTTATCTGCCACAATAGATAACCATATAACATATTATATGATAATGTGATCAATTAGGTTTTAGCAATGATTTAACTCCTAAAAATTTAGAAGTTTTGTCAAAAGTGGGAAACTTAGCATTTACTTAATATTTTACAGAATTTTTCCAAATCTGCTAAGATTCTTCAAAGGGTCAAAGATATTTGGAATCCTTTCAACCTCTAATAGGAAATTTCTAACTTAATGTTCACCATTAAAAAGTGTTTTAAAATGACATTACATGACATTCTGCTCATGCAGTTAAGATTGCTTGCTTTAGAGAAAACTTTGCAGCCAAGTCAAAATTTAAATTCTTTATTATCAGGGAAAAGAAGAAAAGGCAGGTAGGTGTGTTCCCTTTTATTGACTTTCCTATGTGTCCCATTTCAATAGCAGTAGGAAATGAAACTTTAATACACTCAAGGTATAATGGAATAATTTTTAAATTCTTTAGGTAATTCAATGTCTTTAAATGGCTCGAAATTTTTCCCCCTGAGGTTGACCCTTCTTTCGGCTACTTGAAGCTATTTCTTTTTTTTTAATGTTTTAGTTGTAGGCAGACACAATACCTTTATTTTATTTTTATGTGGTGCTGAGGATTGAACCCAGTGCCTCACACACACAGTAGGAGAGTGCTCTACCACTGAGCCACAACCCTGCCCAACTTGCAGCTATTTCAAGGTGACATTTGAATGCAACTTAGAAGGCTTCAAGAGATGTCATTTTAATTTCTCCAATTAAAATGTTGCCCCAAATGGGTGGTCTCTGGTGTCCTGCTGGTGTGTAGTTGTGCTCTGGAGGTGTGCAGGTTGGGATGCTCTCTGGAGATGTAGTTTGCTGCTACATGTGCAGCTCCAGGTGGTCCCCTGCTGCTTCAGCCTCACCTTCTTTCTCTTTGACCCTCAGAGACCAATTAGAACCGTCAATTTGAACCAGGCTCAGGTACTCCACCTGTAGTGTCATCTTTGATTAAGGGATCTCAATCACCCCTTCTGGCACCACTTCTGCCACCAAACTCAGCAGCCTCAACAGAAGCCTTAGGCAGCCCATGGGAACTTCCAAGTCTCTTCCGCATTCCTTAGTGAGAACCTAGGTCAGTCTTCCCCACTCGGTCCCACTATGTGCTTTTCTCAGTTTATTGCAAAGGATCTTAGCACTCATTGTCCCAAGGTTCCTTTTTGGAGGTAGGATTAAATTCCTAATGCTGTTAGCTTTATCCACGTCTTCTCTAAACGCCTTCTCCAATTCAAACTTCAGCCCCAAAAGACGAGATTCAAACTCTGCTTTTTTCAATTCTGAATCCTTCATCTTCTCTAAGATTGAGATAGGGATTTAGAATAAAGAGAGAAACTGAATCTTAAAGGAAACACCCACAATCCAGTAAAATGTGAAAGCATAGTTATAAGCTTGAACAACATGCCCTTGGTCCATGCCCTTGTAAAATAAGGGAAATAAACAAGGGCAGGGAAAACTTGTGTGAAATCCAGTCTAGCTCCTGATACAGCCCTTCTATAAATATTGGATCCCCGCCCAAGTCAGGGCAGCTTCTCATGCTTCTCACTCTTGAGATAGCCCACATTCTTCCCTGAATGTGTATCCACCTTCCTAAATAAACCTCATCTATGCCTTTGTCTGATTCATGCTTAAATTCTTTTCCATCATATATGCCAAAAATCCCACTGGTTCTGAAAGGAGTTCTCCCTCTCCTCTGGGAATTCCTTGGACCCTTCTTCAGAGATATCTTGCCTCTTATGACAAGATCACCCAGGGTAAAGGAAACTGGGATTTTTCTTCATTTTGTTTGGACAGGAGAGCTCTCTACATCAGAACTTTTTAGATCTACTGCCCCTCTTTTCATTGCATTTATAGATCTATAAGCATGTGCTAATAGAACCTAGTTGCTAAATGTTTGGAGTTTTGGAACCAAACCACCTAGGACCAAATCTTTCCAATTCCCTTTTTAGTTATGTGACTTTGGGTAAGTTCCTAACCTCTACACATCAGTTTCATTTTCTGTAAAAAGAGACAGTTCTAGTGTGTACTTCATGGAGTATTTTAAATATGAGTTAGTTTAGGTAAAGTGTTTGAAAATTAATCTAAAACCTCATCAACTCTTCTTAATCATTACTATATAATGATTAACAATGAATATATAGGAGATCTCCCTTCAAATTGAGACAAATAAGTGATTTGAGAATTTAAGTGATAAATAATATTTCAGGCCCTATTTATACCACTGGGCTGTACAAGTTGTTATTGGAGCTGGAGAGAAGCTGAGTTACTTGGTTTTTATGTTGTTGTTTATTTTTCCTCCAGGTTCCGACCCTCCCGTTCACTGGGGCTTGAAATGAATTTGCTGTGAGCTTTGTTATTTGCTCTGACTCAGTGTGGGATCATTGTTATTTAAATAGGACTGTAGGTGTGTGCTGGGAGATGCTAGGTGAAGCACCCAGGAAGCAGAAGAGAACAAACAGCCCTGCCCTTAAGTTGTTTACTGTTCTATTATAGGATACAGAGAAAAAGCAGACAAGAAGTGAGTCAGTTCCAAGAGGTAAGTGGCCTTTTACAATTTCACTGAGCAGATGCACTTGCATCTGAAAGGGGATTGGCCAATTAAATATGAGACTAGGGGATAGTGCATTGCCTTTTCTACTTCCCATTGACTCTATCTAGATAAACAACACTCAACTAAGTGATATCCCAAAGGTAGAAAAAAATAATATGGATCTCTAGGTATCTTACTTAATTACAGAATCAGGGAGTGATGTAGAAGGACCCTGGAGAAAAATAAGCTCAGAGCTTATAAAAGATATGTGCTACAATAGACGACTCTGTTGAATATGGGTAACCAGTCTAGAGCATTCTGGCCCCAGGTGTCCAAGCAGGTCTGGCTTGACCCTTTGCAGAGACTGCTGAGCAGGAGGAACTAAAAGGACCTTTTTTGCATGATGTGTGCCCTTCTCTCAGCCTGACAGAGTAACTCTCAAGGACAGTCCCCAGAATACAAGATTTTATAAAGAACTGATTTATTCTCTTCTTTCCAATTTAGGGACATTTACATCTAAGGCCCTATAAAAAGAGTAAAAATGAATTATTAAGCTAGTTCTCTTTTTCAATGACATTACTATGCATTTCCCTTTAGTATATATCCCAGAGTCAGTACAGTGACAGGGAGTAAAATAAAGCAAAACAAAATCTAAAAAGCTATATATCTGTGAATTAACCTAGGACATACATCATAACTGGCTCCATTTTACAGATGATCACACTGAGGTGAAAAAGAGGGTACTGCAGAATAAATAAACTATATTTTACTGGTTACAAGCAACTTTTTTTTCTCATGAGAATTCAATATTATTGCATCATATATAATACAAAATAAGACAAAATATTCAGGAAAAACATTTATTTAATTATATAGTATAATGTCTCCCTTTTGTAATTTCACTTTTACCACAGTGCTTCTGCAACATGCTTGCCTTTTCTGGAGAGTTGTTTTCAGTTTATGTTGATTTAAGCTGTTTACAACTCTGATTATTTCTATGGTATCTTATTAAAGAAGTTTTATTCATATAAGTCATTGCACAACTGAGATAAAATTAAAAGGAAAATTGTCTGCTAGTCTGTCATAACAATAGAGGAAGATTTAAATTAGGTATGTGATAAAATGCTTACAAGTTAGAAAATCAGTTTTATTCACTTGCCTATTCATAAAAAGATGAAATAAAATAATAAAATAAAATTTTAAAAAATCATGTTTGAAAACAAATAGCATGAAATCACAGCAAATATACAAAGCATTTGGTATTTGGTTTGATTTTCCTTATGAAGCAATAACCATATGTGTAGTCAAAAGAAAGAACTATACAATAAATAAATAAATAAAAGCCTGACTTACTTAAGGAGAGTTTCATTGAGACGTAAAGAAAAGAGGAAGGATGTGATGAGCAGGCCAACTGAAGAGGCATTATTTTCATGAGCAGAGATTAGAAATGCTGGAAGAACCATCTATATTCATAACAACAAAATGGAAAGAGGTATGGGGCATTGGTTTTGGTAAAGATAAGGGGTTTCTCTGCTGATTGGGCATCATTTCCAGAACTCAAGCTCCTTCCTTCTAAATCAAATGGAATCAGTAGTCAAGTCAGTAGAAGGCAATGATTACATTTGATGTGGATTTTGCGATCTTACTTTGAGCGAAACAAGTGGGTTTATAACGTTTGTTTCTGGTCAGGCACGATGGCACACACGCCTGTAATCCCAGCTATTTGGGGGTTACAGGCTGAGGCAGGAGGATGAAATGTTCAAATTCAGCTTCAGAAACTTAGACTCTGTCTGAAAATAAAAAGGGCTGGGAATATAGCTCAGTGGTAGAACTTGCCTGGGTTCAATCTCTAATACCACTAAATAAATAAATAAAATGTTTTAGTTTTATGTATATATGAACTCCTCACTGAATTCATCTATAAAGTGTTCAAACTATGCACTACCTGGAATGTCTACCTTCCTAAATCCAACTTATTTATTTATTTTTGAAACTGGGGATTGAACCCAGGGGCACTCAACCACTGAGCCACATTCCCAGCCATTTTTGTATTTTATTTAGAGACAGGGTCTCACTGAGTTGCTTAGGGCCTTGCTAAGTTGCTGAGGATGGCTTTGAACTCACAATCCTCCTTCCTCAGCCTCCCAAGCTTCTGGGATTACAGGTGTGTGCCACAGCACCTGGCCTGCAACTAAAATTAACAATATGTTTTTAAAAATATTTTATGTTTTAGATGATTCATATTATACAGAGTGGATATAAAGATGAACAAGACTTGCTTCTGGCCTTCAATGTACATTCCTCACATCGAACTTCACCCTTTCTTAAGTCCCTCTCAATTTCAAACTCTTTCATAAAGCCTCCTAGGCTATTCCATCATGAACTTCCACATGAAATTTTCTTTTATCATGTAGTTTATCTGGAGAATATTAGGCCAGATGCAAAAGGTAAGGTAAATTGCTTTTCCTGTCATATTTTTCAGATCCATATGATTATTCATTTATTTAGTCTGTTTACAAAAAAAAAAAAAAAAAAAAAAAAAAACACTGCTTTAAAAAAAATAAGATGAAATTTATTCTGAGTGATGATGGTCCTATATTCAAATTACCCTGAATGACATGTTCCACAGTAGAAGAGGTTACATGAATTTTTATGACATTTACCAATGACATTTGTGGAAGTATGAGCTGGGGGACTGCAGCAAGGAGGGGCATTCTCTTCCACAGCTTCCAGATGTTACAGCATTCTTAGGGTTGGTGGAGGATAGAGGTCTAGTAAGTTTGTGACACATTCTGAAAGGTTTATGTAATAGTCAGGAGACTGTTAGGCCAGGTGTAAAAGTTAAGGTAGATGGCTATTAACAGCCTAAGAGAGCCCAACATAATTTTGGCTCTCAACCTACACTGCATCTCTCAAGGCTGGGAATGCATTGTGGTGGTAGAGCACCAGCCTAGCATATACAAGGTCCTGGGTTCAATCCCCAGCACCATAAAAGGACAGAAAAACTCCATCTGTTCTACAATCATGATGTTCTAGTCAGCCAAGGTCAAGGAGTCTGTCTGCAAGATCATTACTACAAATGCAGCTTCTTCAGAGTACTTCAGTTCACAAGTACACTGTGATTTGTTTAGTACACTGTGATCATCCAATATTTTCTACCATGTTTTAGAAACCAGGTACACTACGGTGATGAGGATGGACAGGATCCTACTTACCAAAATTTTTGCATCTAGTATAGGAAAGCAGATAATAAGTAAGGAAACAGCAAAGTAAGATAATCTGAACTCGTGATAGGAATTATGAAAAAAAGCCTTGGGTTTGAGTGTGGTGAGAGAATACATAGTTCAAGTAAATGTATCTAACACTGATATAGCACTTATTATACATTAAATACAATTGTTTCTTTATAAAGACACTTACTGGGTTTAGGGCCCACCCTAATCCACCTAATGAGGTTCTATCCATTGGCTCCATGTGGATATCATCTTTTGTTTGTGGATAATATCATTCAGCTCATTACAAGTCTTAAACCACCCATCTGGCATCTTCTAATAGGTACAGTCATTTCAATACAGAAAGAGTAAGCAATTGCTGTGATCGCTTAGTATATGATATATGCTTGAGGTGTGAACTGAGATACTGGCTTTGTGGTGCTAATGCTTAATCACTTTTCTATATAGTGTCAGGTCAGGACTCTGTGGAGAAAGAGTCTGCTGAGAACCAAGTGATGAAAGAAAGCATTTCCAGGCAGGAGAAAATAGAACTACAAATGTATTAGTTCTGTATTCTCAATCAAATGATATTAAAGTTTCAAAACATGCCCCCAAATTCTTAGACACTCCTACCATCAAGAGTTGAGGATCTTTGTCCATCCCCCTGAATCTGCAAGGGCTCAGGTCTGCAAATGAATAATATAATTCAGTGGAAGTGACGTGGCTGCCATGCTAAGCCACATGAAAGGACCATGTATGCATGATACAGCTGGCAATGGGAGTCTTCAACTCCCCCCAGCCCAAGAGTCCCCCCAGACACATGAGTGAACAAGCCTTCCGTGACTTCAGTCCCCAGCTGTGGAATTACCTCCAGCTTATGTATCTACCCAAACAGGCTAAGATGTGATGCAGCAGAAGCTAGCCATGGTATGGTATTCATGTCAAACTTCTTGGCCCATGGAATCTGTGAGCATGATAAAATGGTTGTGATTTATGGTACTGATTTAGGGTCGTGTTTTATATAGTAAGTAGTTGCCAGATGACTAGCTGACATTTACAGCTTTGAGTCAAGGTCACTCTGTTGTATACCTGGTGAACAATTTCTCCTTTAAGAACTAAACCTTAAAACCAACGGATCCAAACATTATTGGGCCTAAATCATATTCCACAGAGATAAACATAAAATAGGTATAGTATGGGGGGATAAAACAGGTATTTATCAGCAGCTGGGCAGGAGACCAGAAGTCATGCTAGTAGGAAGAGAATTAAGAGAGTAAGTTAAATGCTTACAAACTTCTGGAAGGACTAGAGGAAAAAAAAAATCAAGAAATATACTGCTGATTTTTAGGAACTCAGGAAGAGCAGAAAAACAAGAAGCTGACATGCATGGGTTCCACTGCCTGTAGCACCCAAGCAGGTATCTGTGGATTCACCAAGAAACCACTGCATGTTCACATCTGCTGTGTGCACACGTGTCTACCAGGAGGTGCTGACCAAAGCATAACAGTTCATCTTTCCTTCTTATCTTCCACACACTCAGTAGGTACCACTAATTGGCCAAATCTGCTCTACAAACCAGATCTTGCATATGGAGAGAGACTAAATGGGCAGGAATGATGCTGAGGTTCAACAATATCTGACCCTCTGGGTACCCAGAATCCACACATAAGCCTACACAGATATTGCAAACTCAGAACAAGATAACAAGATCCTTCTGCTGAATGACCCAACTCTCCCTGCTAATCCTCTCCTAAAACCAGGAAACTCAAAAGTCCTACCAGTAACCAGATCCATCTCTGGATGATATTTATTCCTATTGTAACTCAGTATCATAAATTTAAAGATTAAATTAAGAGCCCTACCACAAGTACCTTTAGTATAAAGAGGAAGGAAAAAATAATTTGATAAATACATGCATAACAGTTAAAGAAAGCAAATGTGTGGAGGTATGATCATCCTCAAATCTCTAACTGATCTCTTCTCTCTTTCTGTCCTGTCAGCCCCATTTCCGCTGATGGGAGCACTTTACTTTAAAATTAAAAAAAAAAAAAAAAAAAAAAAAAGCTCAAACCTCCATTTCTGAGATCTAAAATATTAGTGAATTTGATTGTATTGAAATGTTTCAGTCTTTCATAAACATTGGCATCTAGGCATTGTATGTGTCAAGAGGAATCCTATCAAGTTATCAGGATTCCAACAAACTTCTCCTTACCTTACAGTGTAGCAGGAACAAATTTATTTTTCCTCGATAAACTGTATCCATCATCCAGACAATAAAATAACTCCCTATCCTAACTCTTAGTTCACTGGCACAAAGAACCCAACTGACATTTACATTTACAACTTTGAATCACGGTCACCCTGTTGTAACCTGTTGTACAATTTCTCCTTTAGGAACTAGAATGTCAAAAACATCAGATCCAAACACTATAGGAATAGGAAACAAAAATTTTATAAGTATACCACCAGGGCTAAAATAAGAGAGTCATGTTTTTTCTGCCTTTTGAGTTTCAAGACATAGGTTCTGGCTAAGGGAACCACAAGTTGCTACAAAGCGTTAGAAACATATGTCCTTGGACAGGGTCACTTTCCAAGACTGCAAAGTGTTGTCAGCCCTTTCAATCATCCATTTCACCAGTCAATCTGCTGAGCTGCTTCTGGGTGATAGAGTAAATGACAAGGATGTGAATCAGTGAATTCCAAAGACTTGAGCATCATTTCTTAAGCTATAAAACAAGAGTAATGCTGTGTCAGACATCATGATAGTGAGTGAGGAATTTAATACTTCAGTGGATGAGGCTAGCGTCAAAGCTCTGTGGGCAAGGGCGGTAAATACCCAATCAGAGCACATTTTCCAGTGAAATAAACCATACCAGCCAAGTGACTATTTAGAGAACTGTGCCATACTGGGCACTCAGCATTGTCCTTCAATGTTTGCAGGCAGAGGACTCAGCTCTCAGTAAAGGACATCACATTCTTGAGGCTACGTACACCCTTCATCTTTACTATCATAACAACTGGTTCATTAACCTGTTGAACAACTGTACTGCATCACATTTGTCCACAGAACTCATGACTATGTTACCAATATGATATTTCTAAATCCCTGATAATCCAAGCAAACCATTACCCACTGCCCATGAATCAGTGTAGTGGGTCAATATTTTGGTCCGATCTCCTTCTGGACAAGTTGAACAACTATACATATTGCTTAAAGCCATATTGGAGACGGCTATAATGGTTTCAGCATGTAATGTAGACACACATTCAGAAAGGAACACTAATAATTTTCTTACACCTAGTGTGCTGGATAAATTGTGGAAAATAAACCATATGATAGTCAATCAGGATAAGTAATGCTGAATTCTAACAACAACAACAACAACAAAAAAAAAAAACAAATCCAAGTCCTTACTAGCTTTTCACAACAAAAATTGGAGGATGAGAAGATAGGATATGCCCAACAAAGCCAAGCAGAGACACAGAACCTTCCATTGTGTGATATCTGTGGTCTCCATGAAAAGAGAAGACACAAATTTTCTGTGATGATTTTTATGAAAAGTTGTAAATTTTTTATTAATGGATTCCATTAGTGGGAGACACTTAGAGGACTGTACTCAATTGTTTGCAAACAATGGCTGCAATGATTTCTCACATCCCTTTATACTACTCTTTGATTTTGAAGCTTTTCCTATCAATTCACCTACACTTTGATTTGACCATCTGATCTTCCTTGGTCATTGAGATATTACAAACATGATACAAGAAGCTTATAAAGTGCCTGTACACTGGAGCTTGCTATTCATAGACATTAGGAACTCTGAAACCACAGTTGAAGCAGCCCTGGTTGGCCTCACTGGAGAAACCACAGGGGGAGGATCCCCGTGATCGCATCCTGTGGCAGCTGAGGCCCAAACATGAGAATGATGGGGTCCAAGTCTATGCAGGCCCAATCAAGTGACAAATATGCCTTCAGACATCATTCCAGGTGATCCACATCTAAGGATCTTAGCAGACACAAAGATGCAACTCAAAGTCAGGAGTGGTTTTATGAACACTGAAGCTGAGTAAGAGAGGTTCAGACTCAGAAGAGGTTTATATTCTGACCATACTCCGTTGGTCAGAATTCAGTCCTGTTTCAACCCGACATCAAAAGAGCTAGGCAATATTTATTGTTGCCTATATTCTTGATGATTACCATTCTAACAGGAGTGAGATGAAATCTTAGTTTTGATTTGCATTTCTCTAATTGCTAAAGATGTTGAATACTTTTTCATGTATTTGTTGATCAATTGTATTTCTTCTTCTGTGAATCGTCTGTTCCGCTCCTTAGCACATTTATTGATTGGGTTATTTGTTTTTTTGGTGTTCAGTTTTTTTGAGTTCTTTATATATCCTAGAGATTAATGCTTTATGGGAGGTGCATGTGGAAAAGATTTTCTCCAAATCTGTAGGCTCTCTCCTCACATTATTGTTTCCTTTGCTGAGAAGCTTTTTAATTTGAATCCATCCCGTTTATTGATTCTTGATTTTACTTCTTGCACTTTAGGAATCTTGTTAAGAAAGTCAGATCCTAGGCCTACGTGGTACAGATTTGGGACTATTTTTTCTTCTATTAGGTGCAGGGTCTCTGTTCTAGTGCCTAAGTCTTTGATCACAGTGCATAAATGCATTCTACTGTCATGTATAACTAATTAAAACAAATAAAAACATGAAAAAAAGAGCTAGGTAACATAATTTAACAGTAAAATCAGGAAGGAAAACAGGTTTGATAAACACATAGTAATTTTTCTTTACCTTAAGACCTTTTTGGCCAATCATTTTGCACTTTTCTTTTACATGTAAAACATATTTATGAATTCCTCAAGGAAGAACCCAAAGTTCCACCTAGTCCTTACTGAAGGGCAAAAATCACACTAGAGTCAACCATGCAACCAAGAGATTTATTCACCAGCCTTTATGTCTGGTCGGAGGTAGAAGAGGTATGGGGAGAGAGGAGTCAGGGGAGAGCTCTGGACGGAACATGGGTACAGGGACGTACTGCTGTACTACTGTGGTCTCTGGAGCTATGGGCTGGGGTGGCTGCCAATGGGCTGGAGGCAGTGGGTCATCTAAGGTTGGTGCAGTGGCTGCCTCTTCTCAGTGTGGTAGAGTTGTGTCTGAGCCCCGGACGAGCAGGAGCTTAAGCAAGGATTTCTGGTGGGGGGTGTACCAGAGTGACCTTTAAAGCTATTGGCTCTTTGCCCCAGGAATAGAGTGACCTTTAAGCCTATTGGCTTCTACCCGGGGAAAATTAAACAAGTCTGCTTCTCAGGACACCGAAATTTCCATTGGTCCAAGCCCATCACTTACCAGTATATTAATATCGAAGATCTCTAGGGATGTACAGATCTGTCCACCAGTTTGAGATGCAGTTTTCTTTTCTCTAAAAATTTATGATTTTTAGAAAAGCTGTCTTCCATGTATTTACACCACAGAAATTGGCAAAGGTAAAAAATAAGGCTCTGTTAAGCAAAGAACCAATTTACCAGCATGCTACTGGATGATTACGATAAACAAAACAGGGAAGAATGGAAGAAACTAGACTGCCATTGGCCCACAAAAGAACTAAATCCTTTGGTATAGGCATCCTAATGTGCAGGAGCCCTGTTTGGGGATTGACTTGATTTGCGGTTGACTATGAGCCATGGAGATTTGGGCTTTGTTGCCTCCCGAAGTCTCACGGGATTTGTTGCGGGATCTCGAGTGACTTGGCCGAAATTGCTGATCGGGTCAGCGCCATTTTAGTGGTGTGTTTGTCGTGAGTTAGTCGTTGTTAGAACCAGAGAGAAAAGTTATCAGAATAAAAAGCTGTTTGTCTCCAGTTCGCCTCTGAAGTTTTTCCCGCGGCTCCGTTGCTCCAAGTGCTTCAGGCGGCAACAGGGGGCGGCCCGTACGGGGACTTCGGAGCGGACAGGTAAGAACTGAAAGGTCTCTAAAGATGGGTTCGAATATAACTGAATCCCAAGTGATAGAGGCTATGCAAAGACTCCTTGATATACCTGACTCTGTTCTCAGTGAGGAGTATATAGACAAAAGTGAAAGTGATCAAAAAAGTGTAGATTCCACTGGGCCAACTGAGACCAGTAAAGAGAGTATTAGAAGAGACCCAAAAATGACAAAAATCCAAGCTATTAAAGCTATTCGGGAGTTATTGGTAAAAGCTGAAGGATACTTGCTCTCACTGGAACCTGGGCCTCAGGATATTGCTGTCAGTGAAATTAGCAGTGGTGAGGAATCTAGTAAAAGTGATCCTGAGAAAATGAGGAAAAAGAAACTAAAAAAGACCAAGAAAAAGGACGGTCAGGTAGAGCAGCCACTTGTGTCCTCTACTCCCCCATGGGTGGAATCCATTACAGAAAATATGAAGGGTATTACTAGGCATTTACATACCCTAGAAACAGAAATAAAAAGTCTTTCTGATCGCTTATGCGCTCTCGAGGACAACTCACAGATACATTGGGAACCGCCAGTATTTGAAAAGAAAAATGGACAGAGTGTCCATCAGTCAGTAGATTTCAAAACAATAAAAAATCTCAAAGAGGCAGTAATGACTTATGGGCCCCAAGCTCCTTTCACGTTGAGTATGCTGGAGTCCCTTAACACCTTTAGCTTAACCCCCTCAGACTGGAAAAGTCTATGTAAAGCAACATTAAGCGGGGGGCAATTCTTGGTTTGGCGATCGCAATTCCAAGAACTTTGTATAGAAACAGCTAAAAGAAACGCGGCTGCAGGGTTTGAAAACTATAATATAGACATGCTCACAGGAGAAGGGCAATTCGCAGACTTACAGGCTCAAACAGATTATGACCCAGATGTATATGCTCAGATAAATGCAGCTGCCTTAGAGGCATGGAAAACTGTACAAGGACCTGGGGATCTACAAGGTAGCTTGTCAAAAGTGATTCAAGGACCTAATGAGCCGTATGCCGACTTTACTGATCGACTTTTGAGAACTGCAGGTAGTGTGTTTGCAGATGTTGACCAAGCTATGCCATTAGTTGTTCAATTAGCTTATGAAAATGCAAATAAATGCTGCCAAGCAGCCATCAGGCCATGGAGAACTAAAAAGGATCTTTCCGTATATATACAACTATGTAAAGATATAAATGACGCCTTTGTCACAGGAAATGTGATTGCAGCCTCAATGAGAGGTGCTTCCTCTCGAAATTTCACAAAGGCTAAACGTAGATATTATAATCAATCAGGATATTCCAGGCAAAATTATCATAATCAATCAGGCAATTCTAGGCAAAATCCCAAAAGAGAAATAAGATCAAGCTCATACCGTGCCCCAGGCCGCTGCCCCAGGTGTAAAAAGGGAAATCATTGGGCCAATAAATGCCATTCAAAATTTGACATCCATGGAAATCCTTTGTTCAGGAATTCAAAAAACGGGGCACGGGGCCCAATACCCCGGGGCCCACAAATGTACGGGGCATTGCAGAAGGAGTATCCTCAAGCATCCACTCAGATGCTTCCCCGACACAATCCCTACTACCCATCCACTCCCTCGCCAGAGGAACAAGAGGAAATGCAGGATTAGACCTCTGTTCCACCGCCCGAATAGTGTTAACACCTGAAATGGGGGTTCAACTGATACCCACAGGAGTCAGGGGACCTCTTCCCTCAGGGACTGTAGGACTTATTATCGGGTGTAGTCCTAAAAGCTTATTAGGTTTGCAAGTGACCCCAGGTATAATAAACTCAGACTACAAAGGGGAAATAAAAATAATGCTTAGCTCACCCCAAAGTATAAGTTCTGTTAATCAAGGAGATAGAATTGCTCAGTTGCTTCTCCTTCCCAATTTACATAATTCATTTAAAATGGGTATGCCTCAAGAAGGGAACAATAGAGGATTTTGTTCCACTGACTCAAGTCCCATGGCTTGCTGGGTTCGAGACTGTTCAAGGAGGCCTATGTGTAAAATAAAAATCCAAGGAATAGAAATGGAGGGATTAATAGATACTGGAGCTGACTCTTCCATTATTAATTTACGCCAATGGCCCAAGCACTGGCCTCTGCAAAAAGCTTCAACCAGTTTAAGAGGCTTGGGATATAATAACCTCCCAGATAAAAGTGCCGTAATTTTAAAATGGGAGGATGATGAAGGCCATAAAGGAACATTTCAGCCTTATGTTTTACCTAATCTACGGTTACTTTATGGGGAAGAGATATTTTGCAACAAATGGGAGTACACCTTGCAACCAAGCCTGCAGATGTTAAATGTGAAAACCTACAGGGTAATCTTAACCATAAAAGAACTCATTATCAAAAAGTACAGAGTAATCTTAACCCTAAAAGTAATCATTGTCATAAAGGAAAAAGATATTTTTTTTCAGGGCCACTGAGAAAATAATTTTGAAAATACCATGGCTTTCTGATAAGCCAGTGTGGGTCCCTCAGTGGCCCCTATCTAAAGAGAAATTACAAGCGGCCCACCTACTAGTTCAGGAACAATTAGAAGCAGGTCATATAGAACCTTCCACCTCTCCCTGGAATTCCCCCATATTTGTGATCAAGAAAAAGTCAGGAAAATGGCGATTGTTACATGATCTTAGACAAATCAATAAAACCATGCAAGTTATGGGCCCTACTCAACCTGGACTTCCTAGTCCCATAGCTATTCCAAAAAATTTCCATCTTATTACTCTTGATATAAAGGATTGCTTCTTTTCTATTCCCCTACATCCTCTGGATGCCCCCAGGTTTGCTTTTTCCATTCCTTCTATGAACAATAATGGCCCTGATCAGAGATATCAATGGAAGGTTTTACCACAGGGAATGGCTAATAGCCCCACCATATGCCAAATATATGTGGACAAGGCTATCCAACCCATTAAAAATAAATATCCAAACCTCATGTGTCTACATTACATGGATGATATTTTATTGGCCCACCCTAATCAAAAAATCTTATTTAATATATTCAGTGATGTGGTAGAAAATTTAAAAAAATATGGATTATATATAGCAGAAGAAAAAGTTCAAACCAGATCTCCCATATTATATTTAGGATTTAAAATCATGGATACTTTTGTTAGACCCCAAAAAATTCTAATAAATAAAGAACATTTGACCACCCTCAATGATTTCCAAAAACTACTGGGAGACATTAATTGGCTTCGCCCTACACTAAATCTCACTACTGGCCAACTAAAACCTTTATTTGACATCCTTCGTGGAGATCCTGATCCATCTTCACCACGAACATTGACTCCTGATGCTAGGAAAGCTTTAAAGTTAGTAGAAAAAGCCATTGAAGGAGCTCATTGTGATAGATTTGATTTAACTCAACCACTGATGTTGATTATTATTTCTTCACAATATACACCCACAGGAGTATTTTGGCAACAAGGGCCTTTATTATGGATACATTTGCCCGTCTCTCCTAAAAGTATAATTGAATCTTATACCTCCATGGTGGCTAAACTTATTCTTCAAGGACTTAAGACTTCTACTAAAATATTTGGCATTCACCCTGCTACTATTATTACTCCCTATTCATCATCACAGATTGAATACTTATGCTTCAATGATAATGATTGGGCTATAGCTAAATGCTCTACTTCTGCAAATTTTGATAATCATCTTCCTAAGTCCCCTATATTATCTTTTTGTATTAATCATCCTATTATATTTCCACAGGTAATAAAAAATCAACCTATTCCTAAGGCATTTAATGTATTTAGAGATGGGTCCTCAAATGGTACTGCTACAGTAGTCACTAAAAAAGAAAATATGACTTACATAACTGCACATAAATCAGCTCAACTAGTGGAATTGGAAGCTGTGGTAAGAGCTCTGGAAAATTTTAGGGACCAGCCTGTAAACATTTTTTCAGATAGCCACTATATTGTACAAGCCGTCCCAAAATTAGAGTTAGCAGGACCAATAGCACCTCATACTCCAGCCTTTAAATTGTTTTATCAAATACAAAAACTTTTGTGGGCAAGAAAAGAACCTCTATTCGTAGGCCATATTAGAGCACATACTAATTTGCCTGGTCCCCTCCATGAAGGTAATCAAAAGGCTGATGAACTTACAAAAACAATATTTATACTTTCAGTGCTACAACAAGCTACTTTATTCCACTCCCAGTTTCATGTCAACAGCACCACCTTGCAACGTAGGTTTAAAATCACAAAGGAGCAAGCCAGAACAATTGTAAAAGACTGTAAATCTTGTATGACACATTTGCCCAATCCTCATTTCGGCGTTAACCCTAGAGGATTAATGCCCAATCATTTGTGGCAGATGGATGTTACTCATGAGCCAAGTTTTGGAAAATTGCGATTTATTCATGTGACCATAGATACATGCTCAGGCATGATTTTTGCTTCCTTACATTCTGGAGAAAAAGTTAAAGATGTTACATCTCATTGTTTGCAAGCTTTTGCTGCATTGGGCATCCCCAAAATGCTTAAAACAGATAATGGCCCCGCATATACGTCCTCATCTTTCAAAGAGTTTTGCGCAAAATTCAACATATCCCATAAAACAGGCATCCCATACAATCCTCAGGGTCAGGGCATTATTGAAAGAGCAAACCGAACACTGAAAATTATGTTATTAAAACAAAAAGAAGGAAATTGGAAAAGTCCTAAGGACAGATTGGCAGTTGCCCTGTTTACCTTAAATTTTTTAACTTTAGACTCTAATGGTTATTCTGCTGGAGACAGACATTGGAATCCACACCAACAACATAAACCTTTGGTTTACTGGAAGGATGTTCTTTCAGGTACATGGAAGGGTCCAGATCCAGTATTAATTTGGGGAAGAGGATCTGTTTGTGTTTTTCCAAAAGACGAATCCTCTCCAATATGGATACCATCTAGATTAATAAAACAGGTACCACATCAAAATGATCAAGATGAAGTTATTGAAGTATCAAGATTAATAAAAAAGGTACAAAATCAAGAGGACCAAGATCAAGGTACAGAATGATTCCCTCAAAAGAGTCCTTCAAAATATTTCACAACTTAAGTGTCATTCCTCCCGGCCGGGACAAGGAGATCTCTCTTTAGTGTGCACACAATTGTATTTTTTTTTCCTTTTTATACATGTCTTTATGTCTGTACATTTGTCTACATTTCATGTTAATGTGACGTCACAAATATATGTTTGTATGTTTGTTCGTCTGTCCAGTGTGACGTCACAAAGAACAAAGCGCTTATGAAAAAGAAAATATATATATATATATATATGGATCCAAATAACTTTAATTCATTTTAGGTTAAGAGTATTCAATTTAGGTAAATAATTTTATAAATGAAGGTACTTTCAATTTTGATTTATAGGTGTCCCTGGGACTTCTCTTTAGCAAAACAATATGACTAGTGCTATATAACCTGATATTTTGGTGTTTTGACTTAAGATTGTTTATTTGTTATTAACTTCATTTGTTTAATAGCTCATTAATTTCAATTATCTCAACAGGTAAAAGATTGCTCTGTATACAGAGCCTCAAGGGTTCCAGTTAACAAATTATTTCTCTAAAGTGCCTTTACCTTTTCTTTAATCTATCTTTAATGCAGTAATTACCCTCAGTCTTTCTTTGATTTGTTCTAAATATGATATTTTTCCAACTTATGTTTGTAGAAGCTCAACCAGCGATGTGTGTGAACAAAAATCAACTTTAATTTTCAGCTCAACCAGCGATGTATGTGAACAAAAATCAACTTTAATTTTCTAATCTAATTATTCTATTTTGTAGTTTGACAACTCGCCTCTTGACTCAGTGCTACAATAGCACTGCCTTTCCTTTAATAATTGATGCTTGAGTTTCTAGGTAGCGGGCCCTGAAGATTTGCCGGTGGCATTGTCTAAACATAAAAAAGACGTCTGCTGCTACCGCTGCAGGGATCGCGGCCACCGCAAGCATCCCTGCTGCTCAAACATCAAACAACCTCACCAACAGTGTGGCGCCTCTGCTCTACATGCATGGGGCCTCCTACATCAACATGTTATAACAAATGGACATTTTTGATCTTTCATTGTTTGGGACTTTACGGGACAATGCCTTGCAGGTATTTGTCTAGAGAATTCAGTGTGTTACTTGATGGAACTTAGGGCAGCTGATTTGTTTAAACAATTTGATATGCTATGCAATTTGGCTCATCACCAAAAGGCTTGTCGCCTTAAAGCCGCAACATCTCCTCACAATTGGACGGCTGTTAGTCATCATATATAGTCGATCCTAAAGGGCTCCATTGGATGGCTGGTTAGCCAATGACGGGTAAGATCCCCAGAGGGGGACAACCTAAGACAGGCACAGTCGCACGGGACAGTCTCATGTGGCCGACATATCAACCTAAGACAGGAGTCAAGGGCACAGCCTTGATTATCCGATGACGGGTAAGAATGTTGGTTGCACATAGACGTCCTAGAGCATTACCTCTTTTAAAACAAAAAGGGGGAAATGCAGGAGCCCTGTTTGGGGATTGACTTGATTTGCGGTTGACTATGAGCCGTGGAGATTTGGGCTTTGTTGCCTCCCGAAGTCTCACGGGATTTGTTGCGGGATCTCGAGTGACTTGGCCGAAATTGCTGATCGGGTCAGCGCCATTTTAGTGGTGTGTTTGTCGTGAGTTAGTTGTTGTTAGAACCAGAGAGAAAAGTTATCAGAATAAAAAGCTGTTTGTCTCCAGTTCGCCTCTGAAGTTTTTCCCCGCGGCTCCATTGCTCCAAGCGCTTCAGGCGGCAACACTAATGCTTCCCTATTATGCAAATGGGGAGAGTTCCTTGAGAGACCCTAATTCTGTTCTGAGACTCTTATGGTTTGGACACGAGATGTCCTCTGTAAACCTCATGTTAGCATAGCTGGAGTGTTCAGAGGTAAAAGGATTAGATTATGAAAACTATAACTTAATGGATTGATCTATTTGATGGATTAATAATTTTAATGGATTACTGGGCAATAACTATAGGCAGGTAGGACATGGCTGGAAGAAGTAGGACAATGGGGGTGTTCTCATGGAGACCCCTGGCATGCGTCTCTCTCCCCTGCCCCCCAACTTCCATGATGCGAGTATCTTTCCTCTACCCTATCCTTTCACCATGATCCTCTGCCTTATCTTGGGCCCAAAGTAATGAAGTTAGCCAACCACAGACTGAACCTCCGAAATCATGAACCCAAAATGAACTTTTCCTCCTCGGAGTTGTTCTCGTCAGATATTTTTATCATAGCAACAAAATGCTGAGTGATACAGAAAATGACAAATGTACTCAATTTTTCTTAATATCCCTGTCTTCTTTGAGATTCTTCCTTATATTTTTATCCTCCTTGGCCACATGCTAAGTGCATGCTGTGAGTTGAATATCTCTCCTCTCCAAAACTTATGTAGAAATTTAATTGCCATTGTTAACAGTGTTAAGATGTGGAACTTTATGAGGCGTTTAGGATAGAGGGGCATGGGTGGGATTGGTGCCATTATAGAAGGATGAGTTCATCCCTCTTTTGCTCTCCCTGGCCTCTTGCTTTCTGCTCTGTGATGGTGCAGAAGAAAGGCCTTGCCAGATGCCATCATCTTGATGGATACTGGACTTCTGTGAGCCAATAAATTTCCCTTCATTATAAATTACCTACTCTGTGGTAGTTTGTTATAACAGCACCAAATGGATTAAGATAGGGACTATTATGAAGTATGCTTTCCTCAGGGGCTATACAACTTTCTCAGCCTGCTTCCTCTTGGAATAATCTGGATGTCCTCAAAGTTGTTTTGCAACTTCAGTCCAGGATAGTGGAGGTTTTAGGAATACTATTTGTTCAAAACTTCAGTTGTTGTTTCTAATCAGTTTTACATGTTAATAGAACCAAAAGCTAAACATAGCCCTCTCTCCATTTGATTTGTCTCATCACTTTCTGCTTCTCTCTTAATAAAATGGTTTCTCCCTTGAAGCTATCAGGCTAAGAAGCACCACATCATTAACCTGTTATTTGCTCCAGGGATAAATCTTCCTAGAATTTTATTACTTACAGTATTTCCCTATTGTGTTATCTACTCTATGTAGTATATAAGCAATTGTCTTGTCTAATCCTTCAGGATTTTGTATTTCTGGACTCTTTTTATACTTTCATTTCTTCTGGCAAACTAACCAATTTTCCTTTATAGTAATTTACACACTAACACTTAAATTATTTTCAAATACTAATACTGCTGGCATAGGAAGCACATTATTTGTCTTCCAACTCATTAGACAAAAAATTTTACCAAATGATTTATCATTGCATAACATGGGTTTTCATCTTTCCAACCTCTGCCATGAGTTTTTTTTTTTTTTTTTTTTTTTTTTTTTTTTTTTTTTTTTTTTGCTACATAACTAAATCAAAAAGACACTTATTTCACATTTTTGTTAAAGCAACATTCTATTTCTAGTATCCATTTTGCTACTAGTCAGAGGAAATAACATGGGCTGGTAAAATAACTAATCCTCAAACCTCAGTGATTTCATATTCTGTAATTTAATTACTGAATCATTCAATGTCCAATTAGTTTCCACTTCCTAATATCATTCAAAGACTGAAGCTCTTTCCATTGTATGATGCCAGCATTCAATTTATGAACAACCAGTTTACTATGAGGGGAGAAAGAGAATAGATAACTGCACTTGGAAGATTTTTATGGATCAGCCCTAGAAGTAGGATATATCAACTCTTCTTAATTCCACTGGCCAAGATTCAGTCCCAGAGCCAAATCTAAAGGAAGGAAGCTGGAAATGCATTTTATCTATGAGCCCAGGAGGAAAATGAAACAGGTGCAATGAACACACAGCATGCCTTTGATTTAAAGTTAGACAATTGGTTCCATCTCAGTTTTACTACTTATGAGTTCTGCAGCTCTCAGAGGGTGTTGCTTCATCTGTTACATAGTGATACAGGTTTTTAGATCACAAAATTGCCTTATGGAGAATTCTAAACCCAGAAAAACTATTGATCAGATAAGGGGAAAATGAAGATATTTTCAGAATTGTAGGATGTGGTAGAGATCTTTTTTCTCTTCTCCCTTGCAATTAAGAAAAGGTCTCTTGACTAATTTTGACCAATGGGATAATAAGAAATGATATTTGTCAGTTCTGAGTAGACAGTGAAGGTCTTCTTACTCTTAAATTTCTCAGTTCTTTCACCTTAGAATCTAATTATTGTGCTAATATAAAGTGGCAGCATATCTGTCCCCTTAAGTTCCTGAATAATTTTATAAAGTATTATGGATGACAGGCCACTATGCCAGCTCACACTGGACATGTACCATGAACAAGGAAGAAATATTTGTTGGGCTAAACAACTGATATTTACAAGTTAATTTGTTTACATTTCCAATCAGAATTGACATTGTTCCCCAAGAGACATTAAGCAATGTCTAGAAATGTCTTTGGTTAACCCAACTAAGGGCACCTAGTAGGTAGAAGCCAATGGTAATACAAAGTATCCTACAATGCACAGAACAGATCCCATGTCAAAGACTTGTCTGTCCCCAATGTCAGTGGTGCAGAGGTTGAGAAACCATGATAACTTATTCTAATGAATAATATCTCAGAAATGTTTCCTGTAGTCTTTCTTGGGAAACTACTAAAGAATGTTCTGTTGTACAATGGAGCTGTCAATCAAAAAGTAGGATTTAACAACCAAAGGAAGATGTGAGAAGAGGGAGGTCTCAGGTGAAAAGATGGCGCCCTCCCATATGCAGTGCATCCACACCATTGAAAGTGGGGAGGAGAGCCCAGGGCTGCAAGAATGCAACCCTCTGAAGAAATGATATGTTGGTAAGAGGAATAGATTAATGGTAACTTTTAAGTTTTGTGAATTAATTACTGGTTGAAATAGGGGAAACTAAGTAATTAAAAATGAAGGTACTTATCCAAGCAGAGTCTTTTAAGAAAGAGGACATTGACTGTGGATGGTAAACTACATGGTGCAAACCGTAGTAAAGCTGTGAATTACATTTTAATTTCATAATCACAAAGCAATGATCTTGGTACGATGGAAAGGCATACTAGAACTGTACTTCCAGGCTAGGGAGAAGAGAAGTGCGCACACAGGAATGTGTTTATGGGGTATAGAGGGTGGAGGGAGGGGTTACACACTTAAATCCACATCTTCACTTTCAGAAGTCCATGGATAATACTTAAAGCAGAAAAATAAAGAAATTGTAATGTCAGCATATTAGTTAGACATAGACGGGTGCATGCCAAGAGAAATAGCTAAAAATGAGATAAACTGACTTCTTCTGTAAGAGATAGAAAATGGAAGGGTGAGGTACTTGGGCCAGGACACTGTTTTTCATTATAAACTTAACAATAACGCTTAACTTTTTAAACCATGACCATACATTACTTTTGACAAAAGCAAAATAGTTTTTGCAAAGGTAAAGACAAAACTAAAGGAATTTGTACACATTAAAATTATATAATCCATAGGAAAACTTTTATAATGTGCAAGTTGCTAGTTACAAGAATCGATATAGCAGATGCTGAAGATGTTAATAATTGATGTCAGGCGTTGGCATGAGTTCTGCCTAAATTTACTGATCATTAGTTATCTGCTGCCATCAGCAGAAGGGGACCAGTGCCATTTTTAATTCCCAACTGCTATCAAGAAAGGAGAAGAGAGGGTTCCTGCCAATCATTCAAAAATCGTTCATTCACTGTATACCACATTATAGGCATGAGCTCTCCCTCTGCATCCACGGAACATAACATGAGATCTGGCCTGTGATTTAGGACACTTCCTAGACAAAAAGCATCCTGAATTGGGCCCACTTCATTAACTCATTTTTATTGGGAGTCTAATAGTTTTTACATGAACAAAGTATTAACAAATTTCTCTCCTGCCACCCCAAGCCAACCCTCAAATTCCCAAATTAATGACATTTTTTGTTTATATTTATATTTGGTGCTTACTCCATTTCTCTGTAGGGTTTTGTCATCTCTGTTGGTGTCTTTCACTGTCATCTTTAGGGTCGGAAGTACATGTAGTGTGTATTCCAACACAACATAGAGGTTAAGGACATGGACACCAGAAAAAGAATACATGAATTTGAATTTCAGCTCTGTTGCTTTCTAGGTCTGTGTGACCTTGAGAAAGTCACTTAACTTCTAACTCAATGTCTGTATCTGTAAAATGGGAATAAGACTAATTAACCTCATAATAAATATAAGGGTCAAAAGAGCTCATACAGGTAATACCAAAATGTGTTTCTGGCACAGCACAAAGCTATAAATTTATCAAAGAACATTATTATTAGTATTATGGTATATGACAAAATCTAATTAACTCTCATTGCTATCAGTATTATTATTAGTAACACCAAGCAAATAACTGGCACTGAAAATGGTCATAAATGTAATTTAATCATATAACACATTTACAGGAATCTGAGTCAACCTTGATCCATCCCTAGTCCTACCACAGAACCCATGAAAACTGCAGTTACAAGAAACCCAGTTGGGAAACTCCTATATTTCAGTTCTCTGTCCCAGCATTTCACAGATTTAGCTCTGGAACTTTCTAAAGAGTCACTCCAGAGAATCCTCACCATACTCTGTGTGGCTACCACACTGATCTCTCCAAATGTCCAACAAGCCAGGCTGTGTAGGCCCAGGGCCTGCAGCCTGAGCTGGCTTCCATCAGGCCCTGGTGCTCCTGCCACCCCGTACCTGACCTCGCACACCCCTGTCAGCTTCCACACTCAAATGACTCTTTTACAGAGGGTGAGGCCTCTGCATTTTAGTTATGAAGTTTTCTTCACGATACTTTTTCTTTTGTTAACGTCCTTAACACTCATCCACTTCTGTAATTAAAAACAAATCTCTGTGTGCATTTGATGACTGACTGCTGCACATCAACTCTCTGGGGATGGAAAATGTCTGCTTTCTTTCCACTCAGACCTAATTCGGATCTAGGCACCTTATGGCAGAGTTTACAAAAAGAGACATTTTGTTTAAGTGAAGAAATTAAGTTCGTTTGATTAAGAAGGTGAATGGTGGGGCTGGGGTTGTGGCTCAGCGGTAGAACACTAGCCTAGCATGTGCACGGCCTGGGTTTTATCCTCAGTACCACATAAAAATAAAGGCATTGTGTACAACTAAAACAAATAAATAAATATTTAAAAAGAAGGTGAATTGTGGGCCAGATTTGTAAACTTTAATGCCATAATCTTTCTAGAATAATGAAACCAAATAATATTATTTTGCATATGATAAAATGGGCCAGAGCTTTGTTTTCAGTGCATGAATTTAGTAACACTGAATTGAGATTAGTGAAACTTAAATATTTTACCAGCATTTTTGAGATATCCTAGAAAATATATTGACAACTATTTTTCTTATTTCCTAGCAAGCAACAAACTTAAAACATGCAAGAGTTCAACTTCTGTAAATTCTTGATGTAGGTAAGGTCCTGCAGTATTTGCCTTTCTTCTGTCTGACTTATTTCACTTTACAGAATGTCTTCTAGTCCTAAAGGAAAGAATAGATGGGTGGTAGCCAGGTGCTAGGGATAGGGAAATGTAGGTATTTCAGTCAAAGGGCACAAATTTTCAGTAATAAGATGAATTATTTTTTGTATATATAATGCACAGCATGGTGACCATAGTTAATAATCATACATTGTATACTTTAAACTTGCCAAGAAAGTAGATCTGAAGTGTTCTCACCAAAACGAAAAAAGAAAGAAAAAGGCAGGGAGGTAGCTACTGAGATGATGGAGATGTTAATCAGAGTAATTATGCTAATATTTCATAATGCATACCAAAATATCACATTATACTCCACAAATATATAAATTTTTTTAAATGCAAGAGTTCAAAGAACAATGACAATCAGATTTTTTTTTCTGTGTGGTTTTTGTATTATCTATATTTCTAAAATGAAGATGACTGGATTTTAATCATGTCCATACAACATTATATTTAAAGTAAAACAATTGTTATATTGGTCGTACTTATATTTTCTGATAGCTTATGATGGCTGGTCAAAGAACCAGGTGAAAATTAAGAAGTTTGGTCAATGATTACTTAAACAAACATTTGTTTCTAACAGTGTCAGAAATCAGGATGCTTCAAAAGACAGCCCAACAGTTGACATTTAAAAGGAAAAAGGCCATGGCTTGTCTCACTTGGAGCATGCACACACAGAGCCATAGCTCCTTACTGAACAGCATGTTCATTCAGGTGTTTAGGATTCACCAAAGATGCAGAAGTTCTTCTTCTTTTTTTTTTTTTTTTAAACAAGTACATCTACATACATTTCCTCTCTGAGCATTGTATCTGAAGACAATGTCTAAAAAATTGACATTTTCAATGATTTGCAAAAGGACCATCTTTTCATAGTGAATTGAAAACAAATGAAGTATTGATAAGAAATTGTGGTTTTACGGTGATGTTTTGCCAACCAGTGGGCACAAAGTATGTATAGACTTCTTTATAGGATCTCTTTGGCTGCTGGGCAAAAGAAAAACAGTTGATGTAGTTTCAGTTATGGGACAAAAACAAAATTAAAGGGAGGAAGTGGATGCAAAAACCTCTCACAGATAGAAATGGTCACGTTCTTGCCAGGCACAAAACCCTGGGGAGAAAACGAGAAATGGTACATTCACATGCCAGAACTATAAATTCACAGTTTAATTTCATCATCCACTAACTGTGTACAACAATATTCATTACTCAAGATAGATATGAGCATTTAATGGTAAGAAAAAGTCATTACAATTTAAGATATCCATATTATTTTATTATTGCAGTCAATGTATTTACTAGATAAAATGTAAGATTCATAAAAATATATATGATAAATAAAAATCACCATCAATCTCATCAAAGAGCACTTAATGCATATTTTGCTATAGTCATGTTTATATATAGGTATTTATTTTCATTTATTTAGTGGGTATTTATTGTGTGCATACTCTATGTTTTAAGCACTATTCAAATTTTTGGGATGTGCCAATAACCAAAAATAAAATTAAAATAAAATAACCTCATAAAAGTTAAATTCTAGTATAGCTAGGATGGTGCAAGGTAATGAGCAGGGCAAGGGAAGACAAATGATAGATAATAAATATAATAAATATATTGTATAGCATGTTAGGTGGTATTATCAAATGATAAAGAGCTATGGGAAGAAAAGCTATAATGTGAAACTCAATGTTATGGTTTGGATGTGAGGTGTCTCCCTAAAGCTCATGTCTGAGACAGTGCAAAAAAGTTCAGAGGTGAAATGATTGGTTATTCCATCATAATCTACCTCACCTGGGCCCCAAAGAGTGAATTCATCCATCTATAGAATAAGAGCTGAAACTCTGAGCCCCAAAATAAACATTTCCTCCTCTAATTGTTCTTTGTCAGGTCTTTTGAGCATAACTCTCTTTGTGACTGACTTACATACAGCCAAATTATATCAAACTTGTGTCCTATGCTGTAGGAATTGTTCATAGAAGATCCCTCAAGTCCAAATGGAGGAAGAAAACATAATTTACTTTCATTGCTAGGCCCATCCCAAACTTTGATGAACCTAGGGTAAAGGTAACATGGAGATGTTGGATGCCTTATATCTAGATTCAAAAAGTATAGATCAAGCCCCCAAAAATATTGAACAAAGTATGTCCTATCTTCCTTTTAGACAAATATAAATTGTAGAATTAGAATCCAGGGACTCCTTGAAGTTCTGTCCTAGAACATTGTGGAGAATGGCGAGTAGGCCAGGCCGTGACCCACTGTGCCCTCTCCTTATCTGTTCCCTACTGTGGGGGACTTCATAAGCATATGCATGGACACCCGAGCCCTCACTGTTCATACTCTACCCACATCACTGCCCTCAGCCAAGGCTCAGGTTTCTGGATACTCACACAACTTAGTGGCCCATCCAGGAAAAGAAGCCCGTGTAAGCCCTGGAACATTAGAAAAGACTGGTAAATATTCCTTGGAATTAAAGGCTTATAAAAAAAAAAAATTATGAAAGGAAGCCAATGAGAGGCTTACTGAAATCTGCAGTAGGTAAAATCTGTGAGGGACCACAAGTGAAAGGGAAATGGTTCTTCCCTTTGGCTACATTTCTGAATTTCCGTGTGGGCCTTTTTCTACACCAGACCAAACTTTCCAACTCTCCAACACCAACTGGATGTCCAAGAATTCAATTTAATTCTAACACTACCCAGAGATAGCAAAATCCCAACAGATAAGGGCTCAGTCTCACAAGACTGCCTGGATTAGCCAGGATACCCACATTTTGCCCAGCCAGTAGGGACTCAAACAACCACCTCTCCAGGGATTTTAACAACAACCTCCCCAGGTTCAATATGGTGCTAGTATGACTCATAAAATGCAGAAGAGCACTTTAGTTACTGTTTCTAGTTTAAAACTTGATTATGTATCATGGATTAAATCACTTCTATTTAGGCAACTGGACTCAATCTCCAGCCCTCTGCCCTGGTTGGGGTGGAAGTTCCAACCCTCTGTAAATGGTTTAGTCTTTCTAGTGACCAGCCCCCAAGCTGAAGCTATCCAGGGGTCTCCAGGTACCAATTTCCTAATGAACATATGAAAGTTTCTCAGCACTCTGGGAATTCTAAGGTCTTGGGAGCCATGTGCCAGGAACTAGGAATTTTTTTAAAAAATGTTTTGTTATTATGCCAAAGAAAGACTCTCTAAGAAAGAGCAATAAGAAAGGTGAGCCAGTTTTAACTTCTCCAAATGCAGAAAAGAGGGTGACAGGTGGTGATCACCCATACATATAAGGCTTTAAAACCCTTTTCTACTAATCCCCTTCTCCCTGGTTGTACCTTGAAAGGTCAGGATTTCCACTTCTGAGAAGGCAACAATATACTCAAAGATGGTAGAAGATGATAGCTGCACTCCTCTTTTCCCAATGAGGCTTCTGTATCTGAAGCAATGCCAAACTGGTAGGAGGTGTGTACTAGTGCCCACGTCACCAGACCAGAGTTCTGATTATTACACTGATGGATGGACATTTTAATTACTAAAATGAGACCATTATTAGAAGAAGGATAAAAAAAAAAAAAAACCCATAGTATGAAGCTAAACTTTCATCCTGGGACAGGGAAAGAAATAGGCCAGCAAGCAACTATGAAGGAAAAATGGGAAAAAGAACAAAATTTGTCTGCTAGCATCTTCTGTTCACTTAAGTCAATGAAAAATTTGCATTATCATTAGGTGGTTGAACTTTGCTTTGTAACTATGATCCTACCTATTGGGGCATATGGGGAACAAGATCTACTTGTGTGCTTTTTTTTTTTTTTTTTTTGTCCTAGTTGATCCACTTATAAATTCTACTATATAGTGGTTTTCTTCATTAAAAAGGAAAATTTGAGGAATAATTTTAGAACAATGTATTGTTTAAAAAAATCTTTAAGAGCACCAACAAAATTCTCTTGGGGATCAATACCACCCTGAGAGCACTCCCATAACTGAGTATCTTTGATTTTATATTTTATTTTCATAAAGAACATTCTTGGCTCTAAGTTCCATGTAATACTTTCATTCATTGACATGGTCATTAGGAAGTCTGATGGATTATAATCCATGGCCTTGGGCAATGGGCCACTTCTTGAACTGATCAGTGAGATGAGCAGCTTCCAAGATTCAGCTGAAGGAATAATTCAATTCTTGTTGCCACTCAGGTTTGTCTCCTACAGTTTAATTGATTGATTTTTACACCTTCTCATTTGGCCAAGAAACTTTTGAGAAAGGAAATGTTAGCAGTTATAGCAGGATTTTTGAAGTTTCTTTTGGCTATTCTGTCTTTGGTTCTCAGGAAACCCTGTGAGCAATCTTCTATTTACTGTTTGCAGCTACTGAGTCACCTTTCCCCTGATGAGTCACTCTTCAAAAATGGCAGCTCTCCATGATTGATTGGACTGCTGAAAACTAGGTCACCTTGCTTTCAAGTACTTTTTTTTAAAATAAAATATTTCAGGAATTTAGGCTTTGCTTGCAGAAAATTAAAAATCACCCTATTAAGTGCATCTTATTTCAGACAGCTCATCAATTAGTGACTCCATAGAATCTTAGACAGGTTTAATCAACCCTTCTATGAAGAGATTGCCTTTGCCTTGGAGGAGTTGACCTGTAAGACCTGACTCCTTTTGTTAGTCTATTTTTCTACATTCTACTCCTTCACCAATTCCTGGATTCCTAGTTAAGGGGAATATAATATTATATATATATATATATATATATATATATATATATATATATACACACACACACACACACGGAAATTGTTAGATGATTATCTCTAATCTCATAATCAAAGAGGGTCTCTCTCATTCCCTATATATTTATCTTCAGCTTTATCTGCAGGAAGATATTCTAACTGGCTTAATTATTTATTGCTTTCTGCCTACCTAATATGTTCACCTATCTTTAAACTACATAACACATATATTTCCCTAACCAAGTAAAACATGGGGAGGAAGTTTTCTTGCTTAGCAAAGGAGACAGGAATATGTGCCACTCTTTGGGATTCAGCATGTAGTGAAGCTAGGCCTCAAGTGAGATTAAACTTTATGTGGGCATCTTCAAATGAACAAAAATATAAGCTCCACAGGAATAATAATTTCATTTGTTATGTGCATCAATTTATCCCCCAGGATTTTTTATAGTGTTAGGTACATAATATTCACCCAATGACTATGTGAATGGAAGACTGCAGGAATGAGAGATGAAAAGACAGAAAAGAGGAAAGTAGTTAATAAAGAAATAAAATTCTATTATATATGTATACACACACACACACACACACACACACACACACACTCAGCTAAAAAAGGGGAAAATTTAAGGTGATGCTTGAGGATAGGATAGGAAACCAACACAGAGCATACTGTTGGAATCAGATATTGGTATCCAACCCAGCACTATTGACACATATACAAGATGGATGGAGAAAGGAGTTTCAGATGAGGTTAAAAAGCTGTTCTTTTGGAGAACTTTGTGGAAAGATATGAGATCTATTGGTTTGTCTTTATTCCAAGATAATAATGTGGAGAAAAAGGATACTCTCTCCAATCTACAACAGACTTGATATCTTCAACACTGAAACTGTTGTTGCAGAAACAAAATCCTGGATTAGTTCTTGGAAAATTGGTGACTTTGAGAAGAAGTGAAAATCATGCCCTTGACTTGGACATAAGTTGAGTCATCTGAGGCCAGTGGAGAAGAAAAACAAGATAATTAGATGCTTATATGTGATAACTCCAGAGAATCTCAGGAAAAAAAACTGAACTTGAATCTGAAAATAACTGGGATGCTTGTGATTTTGGAAAAAAAAAGAATCAGTCAAATTTGACTTATTATCATTGATAAATTAATGATAGTTACCTCCCAATGGTACTATGGTCCAGGTGATGTGTTTTTTTTATTTTTAAATTTTTTTTATTGTTTTTTGTAGAAATACAATGGGAGCAAGATACAGCGTCTGTCCTAAAGGATCTTCCAGCAGGACTTATGCATAAAAAAGCAGTTCATTACAACAAGTTATGATGTACATGGTGATCTGATATTGTATTGGCTGTAGAATATTGGTGTTGACTACAAGAGAAGCATACACTGAAGATGCTTGTAAAAATTCAGGTTATACAAAGATTGAAAATGAGATTCAGAAATCAAGAACTCAGATGAAGGCCAAGCCTCTGGCCAATGAGCCCATGTCTGATGATCCCTCTTATGAACATAAAAGAATTCCATAGGCAGGTCTAATTTTTAATTACACTTTGTGATCTAGATGCTCATAAGACATTTTTCCTTCTTTATTAAAATCTTCTTCAAATTAGGTTTCCAATTAGAAGTTTGCCTATGGAAATAAATTGACAATAGCACTGATTTTCCTTTTCACCAAAATAGTCCATTTGTTATAAGGCTAAATGGTGGGGAATTAATTATTAAGCAAATACCATCTATAATTAGATCTGATACAAATACATATAAACATGCATGTATATATGTGCATATTTGTAAATGTATATGTGAGTCTACATATATGTATGTATGTAGATGTGTTTTACAGAATTACTAATGTCAAACAATTAAACATTTCTGAGCCAAAAAATAGCTATGATCAAAACAAAGAAACCTCTCATCTCATTTTCAGAGAACACTCACCATTTTTATTAAGCACATGACATCTGTCAAACAGGATGAGTTAAATATTACTACAAGTCACTTATCAAATAATGAGACTGTTAAGACATCTGAGTGATTCAAACAAGGAGTATGTTTTCCTTTTAATAATTGATTTGTTCAATCATAAGTACCCAAAACAGTTGCAGAGAAAAGAGTGAGCACTCTGGTACAGAGAAAATATTTAAAAGCATTCTAACATTGTTAAGTATTCAGAGAAACATCAATGTAATGGGCTTCACATAATTTCCCCATAGTGTTATTATTTCAAATTAAGCAATTACAGTAAAGTAATAGTATCCATAAAAACATGGGAAACATAGAAACTACATGATATTCAGAAAGGAACTGCAATAAACATTTATTTTACCATTTAATAATTCCCAAGGCATTTCTGAATTACTGACAGGTGTAGCTAATTAAGGTTTAGAAAAACAACAGACTAACTTGGGATCAAAGATGTTACCAAAATTCACCTAAGTCAAGGTTATCCTTTGTGCCATTTTTTTACTGAGCATTAAAATATATTCATAGGCTTGGAGTTATCAAAGTATCTAATAAACATTCAATATGAATATTTTATTTAGGCTAGATATTGGTACTAAATAAAATAGAGTTAAAGGAAACTTAAGTCTTATTTTTATTTACCAATAGGCATCTCCAAATACCTCTATTCTCTCATGTCTAATACAATATGTATTGCTGTATATTATATAGTCCTTATAATATAATAAATATGTTAAGATCTAATTTATGTGACAGTGCTATACAAGGTAAGTGCAGTATAAAAATTAGTTCTCATCATGTCATTGGGAGTAAATGACTTCTTTCTTGTAACCTTTCCTGACAATTTTCTAGCTTCGTAGATCAGCATGGAAATCAAAAAGTTTAGGGAACATCTAAGTGCATTTATTGTAAACTGAGTGGTCTCAAACAATGATTTGAAGAACCATTATGAGGAATAAAAGTGAGTAATTAGGTAGAAGATACTCAGGTATTAGAAGAATATGGTATCTAGTGTGAAGAGTATACATCAAGAAAAACATGTTTTGATGAAGCTTTCTAAAATAGTGATTAATTAAATGAAAATCAAGACCAAATCAAATACAATGAACAAATCAAATAGCAGAAAATAACAAATATCTATCTATAATAACACTGAATATAAATAGTTTCAAATCCCAATTAAAAGACAGATTGGCAGAATGGATTAAAATTTAACATTCAATATGCTGTTTGTAAGAAGATCATATCATAAGCAAAGATGCCCACAGATTGAAAGTGAAAGGATGGGAAAAAATATATTCCATGTCAATGGAACCAGAAAATAAGCAGGGCAGCTATTCTCAAATATGACCAAAACCAATTAAGCAAAAATTAATCAGAAGAGACAAAGAAATCCACTAAATACTAGTAAAGGGAACAACCCAACAAGAAGATAAAAGGAATTTATGGTTCCAAATATCAGTGCACCTGATTACATTTTTAAAAATCTTCTATCAATATCAGATAGATCCTGATAAAATAATAGTGGGTGGTTTCAATGCATCCCTAATACCAATAGACAGGTCATACAGACATAAAATCAATAAAGATATTTCTGACCTAAATAATACTATAAATCAAATGGATCTAACAGATATCTAAAGAATATTTCACCCCAGTTACAGTGTAAGTCTTAGAAAACAACAACAAAAAAAGATATAGTCCTGTGCTTCCTATCAGATAAAAATATAATGAAAGTACAAATCAACAGCAAGAAAAAATATACAAAACACATGAACACGTGGAGATTGAAGAAGACTCTTTAAAATGAGGAACATATCATGGAAGAAATGAAAAGAAATCAAGAAATTTTTAGAAACAAATAAGAACAGAAGTACAACATATCAAAATCCGGGAAAGTATGAAGGCATTTCTAAGAGCAAAGTTTATAACACTGAGTAATAACATTAAAAACTACACCTCTCTCACCAATGGATAGATCATCAAAACAAAAGCTAAACAAAGAAACTTTTAGCCTCCTTAAAACAATTAATAATTTAGACCTAATGGACATGTATAGAATATTTCATCCCTCAGTAAACAAATACACTTTTTTTTTTTCTCAGCAGCACATGGCTCCCTCTCCAAAATAGACCATATATTATGTCACAAGGCAACTCTCAGCAAATATAAAAAAATAGAGATACTACCCTGCATTCTCTCAGACCATAAAGGGATGAAATTGGAAATCAATGACAAAACAAGGAATAAGAAAATCTACTCCAAAAACTTGAAGCTAAACAACATGATACTGAATGAACAAGTGGTTGAAGAAGATATCAAGGAGGAGATTAAAAAATTCCTAGAGGTAAATGAGAACACAGATGCATCGTATAGAAATCTCTGGGACACTATGAAGGTAGTAGTAAGGGGAAAATTCATTGCACTGAGTTCATTCCTTAAAAGAAAAAAAAAAAAAAAAAGCCAACAAATAAATGACTTAACATCACACCTCCAAGCACTAGAAAAAGAGGAACAGATCAACACCAAGAGCAGTACAAGACAGGAAATAATTAAAATCAGAGCTCAAATTAATGAAATTGAGACTAAGGAAACAATTCAAAGAATTGACAAAACTAAAAGTTGGTTCTTTGAAAAACTAAACAAAATTGACAGACCCTTAGTGATGCTAACGAAAAGAAGAAGAGAAAAAACTCAAATTACTAACATTCATGATGAAAAAGGGAATATCACAACAAACACCTCAGATATACAGAATATAATTAGAAATTACTTTGAAAACTTGTACTTTAATAAAATAGAAAATATTGAAAGCATTGACAGATTTCTAGAGTCATATGATTTGCCTAAACTGGAACTGGAGGCTATACACAATTTAAACAGATCGATTACAAGCGAAGAAATAGAAGATGTCATCAAAAAGCTACCAACAAGGAAAAGTCCACAACCTGATGGGTTAACAGCCGAGTTCTACAAGACTTTCAAAGAAGAACTAATACCAATGCTCTTCAAACTATTTCAAGAAATAGAAAAAGAGAGAGCTCTTCCAGACTCTTTCTATGAGGCCATTATCACATTAATTCCAAAGCCAGGCAAAGACACATCCAAAAAAGAAAACTTCAGGCCAATATCTTTAATGAACATAGATGCAAAAATCCTCAACAAAATTCTGGCAAATCGGATACAAAAACATATCAAAACGATAGTGCACCACGATCAAGTGGGGTTTATTCCAGGGATGCAAGGCTGGTTCAACATTCAGAAATCAATAAACATAATACATCACATAAATAGACTTAAAGACAAAAATCATATGATCATCTCAATAGACGCAAAAAAAAAAAGCATTTGACAAAATACAACACCCCTTATGTTCAAAACACTGGAAAAACTAGGAATATCAGGAACATATCTCAACATTATAAAAGCTATTTAGGCAAGGCCCTGAGCTAACATTATCTTAAATGGAGAAAAATTGAAAGGATTCCCTCTAAAAACTGGAACAAGACAGGAATGCCCCCTCTCACCACTGCTATTTAACATAGTACTGGAAACTCTGGCCAGAGCAATTAGACAGACGAAAGAAATTAAAGGGATCCAGATAGGAAAAGAAGAGCTCCAAATAGAACTATTTACTGATGACATGATAATATACCTAGAAGACCCAAAAAACTCTACCAGAAAACTTTTACAACTAGTAAATGAATTCGGCAAAGTAGCAGGATACAAAATCATTACCCATAAGTCAAAGGCATTTTTGTACATCAGCGACAAAGCCTCTGAAAGGGAAAAGATGAAAACTACCCCATTTACAATAGCATAAAAAATAAAATAATATACGTGGGAATCAACATAACGAAAGAGGTGAAAGACCTCTATAACGATAATTATAGAACACTAAAAAGAAATCATAGAAGAACTCAGAAGATGGAAGACCTACCTTGTTCTTGGATAGGTAGAATTAATATTGTCAAAATGTCCATACTACCAAAAGCATTATACAGATTTAATGCAATTCCAATCAAAATCCCAATGTCATTCTTCAAAGAAATAGAAAAAGCAGTCATGGAATTCATCTGGAGAAATAAGAGACCCAGAATAGCCAAAGCAATCCTGAGCAAGAAAAGTGAAGCAGGGGCCATCACCATACCAGACTTTAAATTATACTATAGAAAAATAGTAACAAAATCAGCATGGTATTGGCACCAAAACAGATTGGTGGACCAATGGTACAGAATTGAGGACACAGAGACTAATACATATAATTTCAGCTATCTTATATTAGACAAAGGTGCCAAAAGTGTACAGTGGAGAAAGGATACGTCTTCAACAAATGGTGCTGGGAAAACTGGAAATCCATATGCAATAAATTGAAATTAAACCCTTATCTCTCACCATGCACAATACTCAATTCAAAGTGAATCAAGGACCTAGGAATTAGACCAGAGACAATACGCCTAATAGAAGAAAAAGTAAGCTCCAATTTCCAACATGTCAGATTAGGCCCCAAGTTCCTTAATAAGAATCCTGTAGCGCAAGAATTATTACCAAGAATTAATGAATGGGATAGATTTAAACTAAAAATCTTCTTCCCAGCAAAAGAAACAATCATTAAGGTGAATAGAGAGCCAACTAATTGGGAACAAATATTTAATATGTGCACATCAGATAGAGCACTAATTTCTAGACTATATAAAAAAATCTAAAAACTTAACACCAAAAAAAAAAAAAAAAAAATAACCCAATCAATAAATGGGCTAAGGAATTGAAAAGACACTTCTCAGAAGAAGATACACAATTAATCAACAAATACATGAAAAAATGCTCAACATTGCTGGCAATTAGAGAAATGCAAATCAAAACCACTCTAAGATTTCATTTCACTCCAGTCAGAATGTCAGCTATCAAGAACACAAACAACAATAAATGTTGGAGAGGATGTGGGGAAGAAGGCACACTCATACATTGCTGGTGGGACTAAATGGTGCAACTGTTATGGAAAGCAGTATGGAGATTTCTTGGAAAATTGGGAATGGAACTACCATATGACACAGCCATCCTACTCCTGGGTCTATTCCCAAAGGACTTCAAAACAGCATATTACAGTGACACAGCCACTTCAATGTTTATAGCAGCACAATTCACAATAGCTAGGTTGTGGAACCAAGCTAGATGTCCCTCAGTAGATGAGTGGATAAAGAAAATGTGGTATATATTAACACAATGGAATTTTACTCAGCAATAAAAGAGAATAAAATAATGGCATTTGCAGGTAAATGGATGAAGTTGGAGAATATAATGCTAAGTGAAATTAGTCAATCTCAAAAATCCAAATATCAAATGTTTTCTCTGATATAAGGAGGCTAGTTCACAGTGTTGTTGGATAGGGGTACATAGGAGGATTAGAGGAACACTAGAATGGTCAAAGGGAAGGGAGGGGAAGGGGGAAGCAAGGAGGGAGGGAGGGGGAGAAAAGAAAAGGAAAAAAAAAAAGGTGGTTGAATGAGACGGATATTATTTTCCTAAATGCATGATTGAAGACCTGAATGGTACGAATATACTTTGTATACAAATAGTTGTATGTAAAAAGATGCTATATATGTGCACTATGAATTGCAATTATTATAAATAAAAGATAAATTTAAAAATACTACAACAAAAACAAACCAGAAGATCCCAGATAAATAATTTAATGGTATACCTCAAGGCCTTATTAAAATAAAGATTATTGCAAAATCAGTAGGAAAACAGGAAATAATTAAGATCAGAGCCAAAAATTAGTGAAATTGGGAACAAATTACAAAGGATCAATGTGACAAAGAGTTGTTCTTTTAAAAGATAAACAAAACTGAGAAACTCTTAGCCAAAGTCACTGAAATAGAGGAAGACTCAAATCAATGACATTAGAGATGAAAAGGGAGATAACTTCACAGATATATAACCTAAAATCCAGATTATTATTAGATATCATTTTGAAAATTTATACTTCAATAAATGACATTTACAAATTTCTAGACACATATGACCTGTACCAGGAAGATATAGAAAACCTAAACAGGCCAATTTCAAGCAATTAGATTGAAGCAACAATTAATAACCTTCCAACAAGAAAAGCCCAAGACTGTTTGGATTCTTGGTAAAGTTCTACCAGACCTATAAATAACAACTAATGCCAGCCTTCCTCAAATTATAAAATAAAATTAGGACTTTAAAATTATAAAATTAGATATCCTTTATATAGGATAATGACACTAGATTCCTCTCTCTTCCCTGCACATACTCAAATCAAAGTGTATCAAAGACTTAGAAATTAGACCAGAAACTTTGCAACTGCTAGAAGTCTACACAGGGTTAACACCTCAACATATTGGTATAGGCACCAACTTCCTTAACAAGACTCTAAAGCTCAAGAAATAAAGCCAAGAACACAATTGGTAAATTGACTTTTCTAAATCTTCTATACAAACAGGAATAAAAAAAGTCAAAGTACCTCTTTGATGATGACATTATCATCTATCCAGAAGATGCAACATATTTTCACCAGAAGACTTCTGAGCTGATAAATAAATTCAGCAAAACAGCATGATACAGGATCAACATTCATAAATCAATAGCTTTCCTATACTCAACAGTGATCTGCTGGGAAAGAAACCAGGAAAACTATCCCATTCACAATAACCTCAAAAAATATATAAAATACTTGGTAATCAGCCGGGCGCGGTGGCGCACGCCTGTAATCCCAGCACTTTGGGAGGCTGAGGCAGGAGGATCGTGAGTTCAAAGCCAGCCTCAGCAATGGCGAGGCACTTAGCAACTCAGTGAGACCCTGTCTCCAAATAAAATACAAAAAAGGGCTGGGGATGTGGCCTAGTGGTCGAGTGCCCCTGAGTTCAATCCCTGGTACCACAAAAAAAAAAAAAAAAAAAAAGACAAAAACAAAAAGAGTTCTACAATTAATTTGGAAGAAAAATACCCAAAACAGTCAAAACAATCCTGAGCAAGAATAGTGATGCTGGAGGCATCACAATATTTGATCTCAAATTATAATACAGAGGTATAGTAAAAAACAACAAAAAAACCAGCATGTTATTGGCATGAAAATATAGATGAAGACCAATGGAACAGAAGACACAGCAATCCCACATACATTCAGTCATGATACCTCACAAAGGTGACAAAAATATATGTTGGAGAAAAGATAGCCTTTTTAACTAATGGTGCTGGGAAGATTGGATTCCATATGTAGAAGAATGATGTTACCCTGTATGAAAGTCAAAGTGATTCAAAGACTTAGAAATTAGACCAGAAACTTAGCAACTGCTAGAAGAAAAGATAGGTTCAATACTTCAACATTGGCACAGGCAGTGCTTCCTTAACAATGCCCCTAAAGCTCAAAAAATAAAACTAAGAATCAATATGTGTGAAGGCATTAAATTAAAAAGCTTCTGCTCAGCAAAGAAAATTATTAAGAGAGTGAAGAGAGAACCTACGGAATGCGACAAAATATTTGCCAGCTACTCCTCTAACAGGGGATTAATATCCAGAATATACAAAGAACTCACAAAGCTTAACACCAAATAAACAAACAAGTCAATCAATAAATGGGCAAAAGATCTAAACAGTTCTCAGAAGAAGAAATACAAATTTACAACAAATGTTTAAAAAAATGTTCAACATCCCTGGCAATCACAGAATGTGAATCAAAACTATATTGAGATTCCATTTTGCTCCCATTAGAAAGGCAATCATCAAGAATACAAATAATAATAAATGCCACACTTAAAGGAAAGTTACACTTAAACAATATTGGTGGGACTGAAGATTAGTACAATCACTCTGGAAAGCACTATGGAGATTCCTCAAGAGAATAGGAATAGAATCATCATATATAAATCCAAAAGAATTAAATCAGCATGCTATAGTGACTCAGGCACATCAATATTTAGAGCTGCACATTTCACAACAGCTATGTTATAGAACCAGCCCAGGTGCCTGTAAACAGATGAATGAATTAAGAAAATGTGGCATATATACACAATGGAGTTTTACTCAGCCATAAATTTAAAAATTATGGTTTTTGCCAGTAAATAGATTGAAATGGAGAATATCATGCTAAGTGAAATAAGTGAGACTCAGAAAATCAAGGGTTGAATATTTTTTTCTCATATGTGAAATTTAGAGCAAAGTAAGGGGGAAGTGTGGGGGGGTATTGCATAGGGATAGAGGGAGTGGTGTAGAGGAAGGAGAGTGAAGGAGGGAGGGGGACGGGAAAGAAGAAGAAATGCAGAATGAATTTGACAAAATTATATTAATTACATGTATAAACATATCACTGTGAATTCCTCCTTTATGTAGATCTATAAAGCACCAACCTAAAAAATAATAATACAATAGAATGAAGACCAGTAGATCATAGAAAGGGAAAATAGGGAGGTGAGGTAAGGAGGGAAAGAAGAGGCATTGGAGACTAAAAAGTGAAGGAGGAGGAGGAGGAGGAGAAAGAGGAGGAGGATGACAATAAGAAGGAGGAAGAGGAGAAGAAGGAAGAAGAAGAGGAGAAGGAGGAGGAGGATGAAGGAGCCTATAATCAAGGAGATAGCTAAAGATTGCGGTTAGCTGAGAGCCATAAAAGATGTTCTAGTTTCCACCTGATGTTGATACATTATTCAAAGAATCTTTGTATGCCCGTGAACACTGCGTGACGCACCTGTAAGCTCGAGCTGTAAGCACGTGTCCTTGTTAAAGCTATATGTATATAACTGGGTGAGGTTCGTTAGTGTGTGTGGGGAAGAAGAAGGTGGTGGTTGGAGTTAGAGCATTTGGAGTGATTGCTGGAGCTAGAGAGAGGAGAAGAATAAAAGACCTTTTTTCATTTTCATCCTGCCTCCGAATTTTCCTGTGGCGTTCGCTGCTCCAAGCGACTTCCGCTTCAGGCAGCGACAGGTGGCGGCCCGTACGGGGAATTCGGCGGCAAGGTAAGAAAAAAGAAAATTTAAAAAGATGGGAGCAAATATAACAAAAAGTCGGTTTATAAAAGCCATGAATGAAATTTTTGATATTGAGAACTCAGAGGATAGTGAGAAAAGTGAACAAGAAAGCATATCCTCTGACTCAGTGGAGACCAGCAAGGAGAGTAGGAATGTAAATTCAAAAGTAAGATCTGCAAAAGCCATCAGAAGCTTAATAAAATTAGCTGAGGAGTATGTACTCTCCTTAGAAACTGAAACTCAGGATACTAGTGAAAGTAATAATAGTAACAAGGAGCCAAACCATGAAAGTACAGTCTCCTCTACTGAGCCGGTTAGGAATTATGAAGCTAGTAGTGAAGAGGAATCAAAAAGCGATTTGGAGAGCACAGTCTCCAATAAAAAGAACAAAAAGAAATTAAAAAAGAGAAAAGGCCGTCAAATAGAGGAACCACTAGCGCCCTCTGCTCCTTCATGGATAGAATCCCTAACAGAAACAATAAAGAGTATGGATCAGAGTATACGTGCCCTTGAGGTAGAAATTGGCGGCCTTTCAGAGCGCTTATACGCTCTCGAACAACATAGACCGCAGGAGCACCTAGAACTGCCAGTATTTCAAAATGAACAGGGACAAAGATATCATGAGTTCCTAGACTTTAAAACAATAAAGAATTTTAAAGAGGCGGTAATGACCTATGGGCCTCAAGCTCCGTTCACATTAAGTATGATAGAGTCACTTAACACCCTAACCTTAGCCCCCTCAGATTGGAAAAGTCTATGCAGAGCGGTACTAAGTGGGGGACAATACCTAATCTGGAAAACTCAATTCCAGGAACTTTGTTCAGAAATAGCAAAGAGAAATGCTGCAGCAGGTTTCCCTCAACGCAATATAGATATGCTCACAGGGGAGGGTGAGTTCGCCGAACTACAAAATCAGCTACAATACGATCCAGGTGTGTATGCCCAGGTACACACTGCAGCTGTGAAAGCCTGGAAGACAATCTCAGGCACAGGGGATCTGCAAGGCAGCCTATCAAAAGTTATACAAGGGCCTAACGAACCTTACGCTGATTTTGTAGATAGGCTCTTAAAAACAACATCTAGAGTTTTTGGAGAAGTCGAGCAAGCTATGCCCCTAGTTATCCAATTAGCATATGAGAACGCTAATAAATATTGCCAGGATGCAATAAGGCCATGGAGAAGTAAAAAAGACTTATCAATTTATATCAGACTGTGCAAAGACATTAACGAGGCTGTTATCACAGGCAACGTAATTGCTGCAGTGATGAAAAATTCCTCCCCTCAAAATTCCCAAAGGTTTCAACCTAGAACAGGATATTCCAGACAAAATTATTATAATCAACCAAGATATGCTAAGCAATATCCCCCAAGGGTAATAAAATCAAATTCATACCGTGCTCCAGGCCGATGCCCCAGATGCAAAAAAGGTATACATTGGGCCAATCAATGCCATTCTAGATATGATATATATGGAAATGATTTATCAAGGATTTCAAAAAACGGGGCACGGGGCCCAATGCCCCGGGGCCCACAAATGTACGAGGCACTAGAGGAGGAAGGCCCTCAGATTCAAATGATTCCTCGTCACAGTCCCTCCTACCCATTAACTCCCTTATCAGAGGGACAAGAGGAAGTGCAGGATTAGATCTCTGTTCTACTGCCCGGATGGTCCTGACACCTGAAATGGGGGTTCAGCTGATTCCTACGGGAATCAGGGGACCTCTCCCTTCAGGAACTGTGGGACTAATCCTTGGGCGTAGTTCCAAAAGTTTATTAGGCTTTAATGTTATACCAGGGGTTATTGATTCAGATTATAATGGAGAGATTAAAATAATGCTAAGTACACACAGGGGCATCATCTCCGTAAATCAAGGAGACAGAATCGCACAGCTGCTCCTCATTCCCAGTCTCCATAATTCTTTTAAAAGCATGCCACAAAATAGAAATAGCAGAGCATTCGGTTCCACTGGTTCAGGACCTATAGCTTTCTGGGTCCAGGACTGTTCACGGAGGCCTATGTGCAAATTAAAAATTCAAGGTATAGAGATGGAGGGGCTGATTGATACAGGAGCTGACTCTTCCATCATAAATCTACAACAATGGCCTAAGCACTGGCCTCTACAGAAAGCCTCAACCAGTTTAAGAGGCTTGGGATACAGTAATACCCCAGCTCAAAGTGCTGTAATCTTAAATTGGCAAGACAATGAAGGCCATACAGGAACATTCAAACCCTATGTTTTAAACAGCTTGCCAGTTACCCTATGGGGAAGAGATATTTTACATCAAATGGGGCTACACCTAGCGACCAAGCCTGCAGGTGTTAAGAATAAAAATCCTACTCATAATAAAAAAGGCAAAGGACATTTTTTCTAGGGGCCACTGAGAAAACAATTTTAAAAATACCATGGCTCTCTAATAAGCCAGTTTGGGTCCCTCAGTGGCCCCTATCCAAAGAAAAATTGCAAGCGGCCCATCAATTAATTAAAGAACAATTAGAAGCAGGACACATAGAGCCTTCCACCTCTCCCTGGAATTCTCCCATATTTGTAATTAAGAAAAAATCAGGTAAATGGAGACTATTACAAGATCTAAGACAAATTAACAAAACAATGCAAATTATGGGCCCTACTCAACCTGGACTTCCTAATCCTGTAGCTATTCCAAAAAACTATTACCTTATAACCCTTGATATAAAGGACTGTTTCTTTTCCATTCCCCTACATCCTCTGGATGCCCCCCAGGTTTGCTTTTTCAATTCCTTCTATTAATAATAATGGCCCTGATAAAAGATATCATTGGAAAGTATTGCCGCAGGGAATGGCAAATAGCCCTACACTGTGCCAACTATATGTGGACAGAGCTATACAGCCCATTAAAAACAAATATCAAGACCTTATGTGTCTACACTACATGGACGATGTTTTATTAGCTCACCCTAATCAACAAATCTTATTTAATATATTTAGTGAAATAACAAAAAATCTAAAAAAATATGGATTATATATAGCAGAAGAAAAAGTTCAAAGCAGATCACCTATACTATATTTAGGCTTTAAAATCATGGATACTTTTGTTAAACCCCAAAAAATTCTAATAAGTAAAGAACATTTGACCACCCTCAATGATTTCCAAAAATTACTGGGTGACATTAATTGGCTTCGCCCTACACTAAGCCTCACTACTGGACAATTAAAACCCTTATTTGACATCCTTCGTGGGAACCCTGACCCATCCTCACCTCGAACATTAACTCCTGAGGCCAGGAGAGCTCTAAAATTAGTAGAACAGGCCATTGAAAGATCCCATTGCGATAGATTTGATTTTGCACAACCACTAATATTGATTATTATTCCTTCACAATATACTCCAACAGGAGTATTTTGGCAACAGGGACCTATATTATGGATACATTTGCCTGTCTCTCCTAAAAGTACAATTGAGTCTTATACCTCCATGGTGGCTAAACTTATTCTTCAAGGACTTAAAACCTCTACTAAAATATTTGGAATTCATCCCGCTACTATTATTACTCCTTATTCATCGTCACAGGTTGAATATTTGTGCTTCAATGATAATGATTGGGCTGTAGCTAGATGCTCTACTTCTGCAAATTTTGACAATCATATTCCTAAATCTCCTATACTGTCCTTTTGTATCAATCATCCTATCATATTCCCACAGGTAATAAAAAAATCAACCCATTCCTAAAGCATTTAATGTATTTACAGATGGATCCTCTAATGGTACTGCTGCAGTAGTCACTCAAAATGAAAAATGATTCATATCACTAATCAAAAATCAGCTCAATTAGTGGAACTCGAAGCTATAATAATAGCTCTGGAAAATTTTAAAGAACAGCCTATGAATATTTTTTCAGACAGCCATTATATTGTACATGCTGTCCCAAAATTGGAGCTAGCAGGTCCAATAGCACCACATACTCCAGCTTTTAAATTGTTTTCTCAAATCCAAAATCTCCTATGGCAACGAAAAGAACCTTTATTTATAGGTCACATAAGAGCTCACACTAATCTGCCTGGTCCTCTCCATGAAGGTAATCAAAAAGCTGACGCCCTCACTAAAACAATATTTATATTTACTACAGTACAACAAGCTACTTTATTTCATTCCCAGTTCCACGTTAACAGCACTACCTTAAGACAAAAATTTAAAATCACAAAAGAACAAGCTCGTAGAATTGTAAAAGAATGTCCATCTTGTGTAACACTCTTGCCCAATCCACATTATGGGGTTAACCCACGAGGTTTGTTGCCCAATCATTTGTGGCAGATGGATGTCACACATGAGCCAAGTTTTGGAAAATTACGATTTATTCATGTCACCATAGATACATGCTCAGGCATGATTTTTGCTTCTTTACATTCCGGAGAAAAAGTTAAAGATACTATATCTCATTGTCTGCAAGCTTTTGTTGCATTGGGCATCCCCAAAATGCTTAAAACAGATAATGGCCCTGCATATACATCCACATCCTTCAAACAATTTTGTACAAAGTTCAATATTATCCACAAAACAGGTATCGCTTATAATCCTCAGGGACAAGGAATAATTGAAAGAGCAAATCGGACACTTAAAAATATGTTACTAAAGCAAAAAGATGGAAACTGGAAAAATCCTAAGGACAGATTGGCAGTTGCCCTGTTTACCCTAAATTTCTTAACTTTAGATTCTAATGGACATTCGGCTGGAGATAGACACTGGAACCCACACCAACAACATAAACCTTTGGTTTACTGGAAGGATGTTCTCTCAGGTACATGGAAGGGTCCAGACCCAGTATTAATTTGGGGGAGAGGATCTGTTTGTGTTTTTCCAAAGCACGAATCCTCTCCAATATGGATACCATCTAGATTGATAAAGCAGGTACAAAGTCAAAGAGATCAAGACGAAGTTATTGAGGAGTCTAGATTGAATAAACAAGTGCAAGGTCAAGAGGACCAAAATGAAGGTATGAGTGATTCCCTTAAAAGAGTTCTCCATTAAATTTACAACTTAAATTTTATTCTTCCCGGCCGGGACAAGAAGATCTCTCTTCAGTGTATACACAATTGTAATTTTTTTTTTCTCTTTTATATATGTCTTTATGTCTGTGCATTTGTCTAAATTTCATGTTAATGTGATGTCACAAATATGTTTATATGTGCGTCTGTCTAGTGTGACGTCACAAATAATTAAGCGCTTAAAAAAAAAAAAAAAAAAAGACAAAAACAAAAAGAGTTCTACAATTAATTTGGAAGAAAAATACCCAAAACAGTCAAAACAATCCTGAGCAAGAATAGTGATGCTGGAGGCATCACAATATTTGATCTCAAATTATAATACAGAGGTATAGTAAAAAACAACAAAAAAACCAGCATGTTATTGGCATGAAAATATAGATGAAGACCAATGGAACAGAAGACACAGCAATCCCACATACATTCAGTCATGATACCTCACAAAGGTGACAAAAATATATGTTGGAGAAAAGATAGCCTTTTTAACTAATGGTGCTGGGAAGATTGGATTCCATATGTAGAAGAATGATGTTACCCTGTATGAAAGTCAAAGTGATTCAAAGACTTAGAAATTAGACCAGAAACTTAGCAACTGCTAGAAGAAAAGATAGGTTCAATACTTCAACATTGGCACAGGCAGTGCTTCCTTAACAATGCCCCTAAAGCTCAAAAAATAAAACTAAGAATCAATATGTGTGAAGGCATTAAATTAAAAAGCTTCTGCTCAGCAAAGAAAATTATTAAGAGAGTGAAGAGAGAACCTACGGAATGCGACAAAATATTTGCCAGCTACTCCTCTAACAGGGGATTAATATCCAGAATATACAAAGAACTCACAAAGCTTAACACCAAATAAACAAACAAGTCAATCAATAAATGGGCAAAAGATCTAAACAGTTCTCAGAAGAAGAAATACAAATTTACAACAAATGTTTAAAAAAATGTTCAACATCCCTGGCAATCACAGAATGTGAATCAAAACTATATTGAGATTCCATTTTGCTCCCATTAGAAAGGCAATCATCAAGAATACAAATAATAATAAATGCCACACTTAAAGGAAAGTTACACTTAAACAATATTGGTGGGACTGAAGATTAGTACAATCACTCTGGAAAGCACTATGGAGATTCCTCAAGAGAATAGGAATAGAATCATCATATATAAATCCAAAAGAATTAAATCAGCATGCTATAGTGACTCAGGCACATCAATATTTAGAGCTGCACATTTCACAACAGCTATGTTATAGAACCAGCCCAGGTGCCTGTAAACAGATGAATGAATTAAGAAAATGTGGCATATATACACAATGGAGTTTTACTCAGCCATAAATTTAAAAATTATGGTTTTTGCCAGTAAATAGATTGAAATGGAGAAATATCATGCTAAGTGAAATAAGTGAGACTCAGAAAATCAAGGGTTGAATATTTTTTTCTCATATGTGAAATTTAGAGCAAAGTAAGGGGGAAGTGTGGGGGGTATTGCATAGGGATAGAGGGAGTGGTGTAGAGGAAGGAGAGTGAAGGAGGGAGGGGGACGGGAAAGAAGAAGAAATGCAGAATGAATTTGACAAAATTATATTAATTACATGTATAAACATATCACTGTGAATTCCTCCTTTATGTAGATCTATAAAGCACCAACCTAAAAAATAATAATACAATAGAATGAAGACCAGTAGATCATAGAAAGGGAAAATAGGGAGGTGAGGTAAGGAGGGAAAGAAGAGGCATTGGAGACTAAAAAGTGAAGGAGGAGGAGGAGGAGGAGAAAGAGGAGGAGGATGACAATAAGAAGGAGGAAGAGGAGAAGAAGGAAGAAGAAGAGGAGAAGGAGGAGGAGGATGAAGGAGCCTATAATCAAGGAGATAGCTAAAGATTGCGGTTAGCTGAGAGCCATAAAAGATGTTCTAGTTTCCACCTGATGTTGATACATTATTCAAAGAATCTTTGTATGCCCGTGAACACTGCGTGACGCACCTGTAAGCTCGAGCTGTAAGCACGTGTCCTTGTTAAAGCTATATGTATATAACTGGGTGAGGTTCGTTAGTGTGTGTGGGGAAGAAGAAGGTGGTGGTTGGAGTTAGAGCATTTGGAGTGATTGCTGGAGCTAGAGAGAGGAGAAGAATAAAAGACCTTTTTTCATTTTCATCCTGCCTCCGAATTTTCCTGTGGCGTTCGCTGCTCCAAGCGACTTCCGCTTCAGGCAGCGACAGGTGGCGGCCCGTACGGGGAATTCGGCGGCAAGGTAAGAAAAAAGAAAATTTAAAAAGATGGGAGCAAATATAACAAAAAGTCGGTTTATAAAAGCCATGAATGAAATTTTTGATATTGAGAACTCAGAGGATAGTGAGAAAAGTGAACAAGAAAGCATATCCTCTGACTCAGTGGAGACCAGCAAGGAGAGTAGGAATGTAAATTCAAAAGTAAGATCTGCAAAAGCCATCAGAAGCTTAATAAAATTAGCTGAGGAGTATGTACTCTCCTTAGAAACTGAAACTCAGGATACTAGTGAAAGTAATAATAGTAACAAGGAGCCAAACCATGAAAGTACAGTCTCCTCTACTGAGCCGGTTAGGAATTATGAAGCTAGTAGTGAAGAGGAATCAAAAAGCGATTTGGAGAGCACAGTCTCCAATAAAAAGAACAAAAAGAAATTAAAAAAGAGAAAAGGCCGTCAAATAGAGGAACCACTAGCGCCCTCTGCTCCTTCATGGATAGAATCCCTAACAGAAACAATAAAGAGTATGGATCAGAGTATACGTGCCCTTGAGGTAGAAATTGGCGGCCTTTCAGAGCGCTTATACGCTCTCGAACAACATAGACCGCAGGAGCACCTAGAACTGCCAGTATTTCAAAATGAACAGGGACAAAGATATCATGAGTTCCTAGACTTTAAAACAATAAAGAATTTTAAAGAGGCGGTAATGACCTATGGGCCTCAAGCTCCGTTCACATTAAGTATGATAGAGTCACTTAACACCCTAACCTTAGCCCCCTCAGATTGGAAAAGTCTATGCAGAGCGGTACTAAGTGGGGGACAATACCTAATCTGGAAAACTCAATTCCAGGAACTTTGTTCAGAAATAGCAAAGAGAAATGCTGCAGCAGGTTTCCCTCAACGCAATATAGATATGCTCACAGGGGAGGGTGAGTTCGCCGAACTACAAAATCAGCTACAATACGATCCAGGTGTGTATGCCCAGGTACACACTGCAGCTGTGAAAGCCTGGAAGACAATCTCAGGCACAGGGGATCTGCAAGGCAGCCTATCAAAAGTTATACAAGGGCCTAACGAACCTTACGCTGATTTTGTAGATAGGCTCTTAAAAACAACATCTAGAGTTTTTGGAGAAGTCGAGCAAGCTATGCCCCTAGTTATCCAATTAGCATATGAGAACGCTAATAAATATTGCCAGGATGCAATAAGGCCATGGAGAAGTAAAAAAGACTTATCAATTTATATCAGACTGTGCAAAGACATTAACGAGGCTGTTATCACAGGCAACGTAATTGCTGCAGTGATGAAAAATTCCTCCCCTCAAAATTCCCAAAGGTTTCAACCTAGAACAGGATATTCCAGACAAAATTATTATAATCAACCAAGATATGCTAAGCAATATCCCCCAAGGGTAATAAAATCAAATTCATACCGTGCTCCAGGCCGATGCCCCAGATGCAAAAAAGGTATACATTGGGCCAATCAATGCCATTCTAGATATGATATATATGGAAATGATTTATCAAGGATTTCAAAAAACGGGGCACGGGGCCCAATGCCCCGGGGCCCACAAATGTACGAGGCACTAGAGGAGGAAGGCCCTCAGATTCAAATGATTCCTCGTCACAGTCCCTCCTACCCATTAACTCCCTTATCAGAGGGACAAGAGGAAGTGCAGGATTAGATCTCTGTTCTACTGCCCGGATGGTCCTGACACCTGAAATGGGGGTTCAGCTGATTCCTACGGGAATCAGGGGACCTCTCCCTTCAGGAACTGTGGGACTAATCCTTGGGCGTAGTTCCAAAAGTTTATTAGGCTTTAATGTTATACCAGGGGTTATTGATTCAGATTATAATGGAGAGATTAAAATAATGCTAAGTACACACAGGGGCATCATCTCCGTAAATCAAGGAGACAGAATCGCACAGCTGCTCCTCATTCCCAGTCTCCATAATTCTTTTAAAAGCATGCCACAAAATAGAAATAGCAGAGCATTCGGTTCCACTGGTTCAGGACCTATAGCTTTCTGGGTCCAGGACTGTTCACGGAGGCCTATGTGCAAATTAAAAATTCAAGGTATAGAGATGGAGGGGCTGATTGATACAGGAGCTGACTCTTCCATCATAAATCTACAACAATGGCCTAAGCACTGGCCTCTACAGAAAGCCTCAACCAGTTTAAGAGGCTTGGGATACAGTAATACCCCAGCTCAAAGTGCTGTAATCTTAAATTGGCAAGACAATGAAGGCCATACAGGAACATTCAAACCCTATGTTTTAAACAGCTTGCCAGTTACCCTATGGGGAAGAGATATTTTACATCAAATGGGGCTACACCTAGCGACCAAGCCTGCAGGTGTTAAGAATAAAAATCCTACTCATAATAAAAAAGGCAAAGGACATTTTTTCTAGGGGCCACTGAGAAAACAATTTTAAAAATACCATGGCTCTCTAATAAGCCAGTTTGGGTCCCTCAGTGGCCCCTATCCAAAGAAAAATTGCAAGCGGCCCATCAATTAATTAAAGAACAATTAGAAGCAGGACACATAGAGCCTTCCACCTCTCCCTGGAATTCTCCCATATTTGTAATTAAGAAAAAATCAGGTAAATGGAGACTATTACAAGATCTAAGACAAATTAACAAAACAATGCAAATTATGGGCCCTACTCAACCTGGACTTCCTAATCCTGTAGCTATTCCAAAAAACTATTACCTTATAACCCTTGATATAAAGGACTGTTTCTTTTCCATTCCCCTACATCCTCTGGATGCCCCCAGGTTTGCTTTTTCAATTCCTTCTATTAATAATAATGGCCCTGATAAAAGATATCATTGGAAAGTATTGCCGCAGGGAATGGCAAATAGCCCTACACTGTGCCAACTATATGTGGACAGAGCTATACAGCCCATTAAAAACAAATATCAAGACCTTATGTGTCTACACTACATGGACGATGTTTTATTAGCTCACCCTAATCAACAAATCTTATTTAATATATTTAGTGAAATAACAAAAAATCTAAAAAAAAATATGGATTATATATAGCAGAAGAAAAAGTTCAAAGCAGATCACCTATACTATATTTAGGCTTTAAAATCATGGATACTTTTGTTAAACCCCAAAAAATTCTAATAAGTAAAGAACATTTGACCACCCTCAATGATTTCCAAAAATTACTGGGTGACATTAATTGGCTTCGCCCTACACTAAGCCTCACTACTGGACAATTAAAACCCTTATTTGACATCCTTCGTGGGAACCCTGACCCATCCTCACCTCGAACATTAACTCCTGAGGCCAGGAGAGCTCTAAAATTAGTAGAACAGGCCATTGAAAGATCCCATTGCGATAGATTTGATTTTGCACAACCACTAATATTGATTATTATTCCTTCACAATATACTCCAACAGGAGTATTTTGGCAACAGGGACCTATATTATGGATACATTTGCCTGTCTCTCCTAAAAGTACAATTGAGTCTTATACCTCCATGGTGGCTAAACTTATTCTTCAAGGACTTAAAACCTCTACTAAAATATTTGGAATTCATCCCGCTACTATTATTACTCCTTATTCATCGTCACAGGTTGAATATTTGTGCTTCAATGATAATGATTGGGCTGTAGCTAGATGCTCTACTTCTGCAAATTTTGACAATCATATTCCTAAATCTCCTATACTGTCCTTTTGTATCAATCATCCTATCATATTCCCACAGGTAATAAAAAATCAACCCATTCCTAAAGCATTTAATGTATTTACAGATGGATCCTCTAATGGTACTGCTGCAGTAGTCACTCAAAATGAAAAAATGATTCATATCACTAATCAAAAATCAGCTCAATTAGTGGAACTCGAAGCTATAATAATAGCTCTGGAAAATTTTAAAGAACAGCCTATGAATATTTTTTCAGACAGCCATTATATTGTACATGCTGTCCCAAAATTGGAGCTAGCAGGTCCAATAGCACCACATACTCCAGCTTTTAAATTGTTTTCTCAAATCCAAAATCTCCTATGGCAACGAAAAGAACCTTTATTTATAGGTCACATAAGAGCTCACACTAATCTGCCTGGTCCTCTCCATGAAGGTAATCAAAAAGCTGACGCCCTCACTAAAACAATATTTATATTTACTACAGTACAACAAGCTACTTTATTTCATTCCCAGTTCCACGTTAACAGCACTACCTTAAGACAAAAATTTAAAATCACAAAAGAACAAGCTCGTAGAATTGTAAAAGAATGTCCATCTTGTGTAACACTCTTGCCCAATCCACATTATGGGGTTAACCCACGAGGTTTGTTGCCCAATCATTTGTGGCAGATGGATGTCACACATGAGCCAAGTTTTGGAAAATTACGATTTATTCATGTCACCATAGATACATGCTCAGGCATGATTTTTGCTTCTTTACATTCCGGAGAAAAAGTTAAAGATACTATATCTCATTGTCTGCAAGCTTTTGTTGCATTGGGCATCCCCAAAATGCTTAAAACAGATAATGGCCCTGCATATACATCCACATCCTTCAAACAATTTTGTACAAAGTTCAATATTATCCACAAAACAGGTATCGCTTATAATCCTCAGGGACAAGGAATAATTGAAAGAGCAAATCGGACACTTAAAAATATGTTACTAAAGCAAAAAGATGGAAACTGGAAAAATCCTAAGGACAGATTGGCAGTTGCCCTGTTTACCCTAAATTTCTTAACTTTAGATTCTAATGGACATTCGGCTGGAGATAGACACTGGAACCCACACCAACAACATAAACCTTTGGTTTACTGGAAGGATGTTCTCTCAGGTACATGGAAGGGTCCAGACCCAGTATTAATTTGGGGGAGAGGATCTGTTTGTGTTTTTCCAAAGCACGAATCCTCTCCAATATGGATACCATCTAGATTGATAAAGCAGGTACAAAGTCAAAGAGATCAAGACGAAGTTATTGAGGAGTCTAGATTGAATAAACAAGTGCAAGGTCAAGAGGACCAAAATGAAGGTATGGAGTGATTCCCTTAAAAGAGTTCTCCATTAAATTTACAACTTAAATTTTATTCTTCCCGGCCGGGACAAGAAGATCTCTCTTCAGTGTATACACAATTGTAATTTTTTTTTTCTCTTTTATATATGTCTTTATGTCTGTGCATTTGTCTAAATTTCATGTTAATGTGATGTCACAAATATGTTTATATGTGCGTCTGTCTAGTGTGACGTCACAAATAATTAAGCGCTTAAAAAAAAAAAAAAAAAAAAAAAGGTAGATAGATATAGATCCAAATAACAAATAACGTTAATTCATTTAAGCTTAGAATATTCTAATTTGATAATCAATAGATAGATAGATAAATAGATATTTATATAAGTTCAGAATATTTTTAGATAATCAATTATAATGATAATCAATTTTGATTTATAGTTGTCTCCGGGACTTCTCTTCAGCTGTGAATATGTTTAATGTTATATAACCTGATATTTTGGTGTTCCGACAGAGGATCATTTATTTGTTATTGACTTCATTTGTTTAGTAGCTGATTAATTTGAATTATTTCAACAGGTATAGGATTGCTGTGTATATAGAGACTCGAGGATTCCAGCTAACAAATTATTTTTCCAAAATGCCTTTAGCTTTTCTTTATCTTTAATGCAGTAAACACCCTCAGTTTCTCTTTGATTATTTCTGAATGTGATATTTTGCCAGCTTATATTTGTGGGAGCTTGAGCAGCAATGTGTGTGAGCAGAGATCAACTTTTATTTTCTACTCTAATAGTTCTTTTTTTTTAGTTTGACAGCTCACCTTTTGATCTCAGTGCTGGAATAGCACTGCCTTTCCCTTAATAATGGATGCTTGAGTTTTTAGGTAGCGGGCCCTGAAGATTTGCCGGTGGAAATGTCTGGACATAAAAAAGACGGCTGCTGCTACAACTGCAGGGACCGCGGTCGCTGCAAGCATCCCTGCTGCTCAAGCATCAACAACCTCACCAGCAGTGTGGCCTCTGCTCTGCATGCATGGGGCCTCCTGAATCTATGTGTTATAACTTATGGACATTTTGATTTTCCATTATTTTGGGACATTGCGGGACAATGCCTTGCGGGTATTTGTCTAAGAGAACTCAGTGCGTTACTTGATGAAACTAAGGGCAGCTGATTGGCTTAAAGAACTTGATACGCTATGGAAACTTGGCTCGTCAGCAGTAGGCTTGCCGCCTTAAAGCCGCAGCATCTCCTAAAAATTGGACGGCTGTTAGTCAACACACAGTCGATCCTGAAGGGCTCTATTGGATGGCTGGTTAGCCTATGACGGGTAAGATCCCCAGAGGGGGACAACCTAAGACACGGCACAGTCGCACGGGACAGTCTAATGTGGCCGGCATGTCAACCTAAGCCAGGAGTCAGGACAGCCTAGACTCCCATGACGGGTAAGAATGTCGGTTGCACATGGACGTCCTAGAACATCCCCTCTTTTAAAACTAAAAGGGGGAAATGAAGGAGCCTATAATCAAGGAGATAGCTAAAGATTGCGGTTAGCTGAGAGCCATAAAAGATGTTCTAGTTTCCACCTGATGTTGATACATTATTCAAAGAATCTTTGTATGCCCGTGAACACTGCGTGACGCACCTGTAAGCTCGAGCTGTAAGCACGTGTCCTTGTTAAAGCTATATGTATATAACTGGGTGAGGTTCGTTAGTGTGTGTGGGGAAGAAGAAGGTGGTGGTTGGAGTTAGAGCATTTGGAGTGATTGCTGGAGCTAGAGAGAGGAGAAGAATAAAAGACCTTTTTTCATTTTCATCCTGCCTCCGAATTTTCCTGTGGCGTTCGCTGCTCCAAGCGACTTCCGCTTCAGGCAGCGACAGGAGGAGAAGGAGGAAGAGGAAAAGAAAGAGGAGGAGGAAGATGAGGAGGAGGAGGAGGAGGAGGAGAAATAGGAAGAGGAAGATGAGGAGGAGGAAGATGAGGAGGAGGAGGAGAAGGAGGAGAGGAGGAAAAAAGAGGAGGCAGAAGAGGAGGAGGAGAAGAAATAAGAACAAAGAAAAACATGGTTGATCCTGCTGAACCAAATAGTATTTTTGGTCAAATATCTACAGTATTATACAGAGCATTGTAACAAAGTCTGGAAAACACAGGAGTTAGACTAGCTAGGCTGCTTGTTTTTCTGCCAAGTGGGATGCATTTCCCCCCAGTGTTTTCTAGGATTGGATGCACAGGTGGCTCAGGTACATAAGGCTGAGATGCACGTGTGATCAAGTTCCCCGGCCACCATGTTATTGAGGGTTCTTACAGGCTTTGGTGACAACACAATCCCTGATTTGTGTGACTTAATCAGGTTGACAGATTCTCCTCCCAGAGCCAGCTTTCAGAGAACATGTTGTGTTCCAATAGCTCTGATCCCTCTAGGGAGATGGAAGTGTGTGCAGAACACCATGCTGGCCTTGCTCCAGCACAGTGGTTGCCCTGCGCCAGCTCAGAGGAGGCCGTGGCCTCAGTGCACCTCAGGCCTCGCTCAGAGATCGGTTTCTGTTCCATTTCAGGACTTACAGACCACCAGACCAACCAGATGAGTCTTAAAAGCCAGCCATCCTAAGAAAACACCTTTTTCTCCCCTTAATGTCAACACACAGTTGAATTCATTAATTAAAATTCATATTCAGAGTTACAAATCAAATATATGAGAAACCAAATGAGCAACATAAATATATAAAAGGATTAGCATCAAACCTAAGAGTTAACTTGTTTGCATGGTAACCAAGCATCTGTGTAGTCAAACTGTGCTACACAGTGAAAACACTGCACATCAAATGAAGGGCTTACTGAAGTACAACAGGTTCTCAGGCTACCTATTTTCAAAGCTTATACAGTTTCCCATCTTTACATAGTCTTCTTGATATTTTCATTCAGTGATCTCTTGCTTGATCATTCTCCTGAACCTCTACTTCCTCCCCTAAAGTGATCAAGGAAGCCAATGATATGCCTTCCAAAGGACTGAGAGGAAGGGCAACCCTGAACCCCTATAGGGCACAGTAAGCAGCAGGAAGGAAAGCACTGAAGGAACCCTGATGAGCTACCTTGAGCAAGTAACTCGATTTCATTTTGTCCTCCATTTCTCCATCTATAAAATGGGAATATCATAGGTCTTCGCTTCCACAAAGATTTTTTTTTCAGGAGTAATACAAAGTCATGGGTATATTTTAACTATCATAATTATGTCCAAATGGAGAAAAAGGAGAAGGTTCTATTTCCTGCATAAACAGCCATAACTGTCCCTGTAAGACAGAGGCAGGTTTGATGCAATCCTTTGCCTCTCAGAGGATCTGATGAATTTCCCTTACATCTTCTCTCCTTCCACCAACAATATTCCAGGTTCACAAACTCCAGATAAATAACATGGGATCTAGTCAGAATCACCCATCTCTTTACTAAAGCCTAGCAGGGAGAAAAGTAATATGTACTTTATTACACACACACACACGCACACATACACACACACCCAACCAAGAATATTACTGGTTTGTTTATCCATCAGTGTTGGGAGATTCAAAATGTGTTTAGTTAACAATTATCTCTGGCTTTTTCAAACACATTGCTTTTCAGATGCTTTATTTATAGATCTTTTGGTTTCCTTTCACCTTCTGTGGAATCCTACATTTATTTATACTTGGATATATTTTTAGCAGATATTGCCCACTGTTGAGATCTACATATAAAAATTTAAGCCAAGTTGTAGAGAATACATGTAATGCTGTTTTCAAGCAGCAATATGTTTATTGCTTATCCTTTAATATAGCCAAACAAACCACAGCTATTATACATCTATCATACAGGAAACTAGAACTTAAGATCAAATGAGAGCATTAAAAATCTCTGTTATCATTATGGACCCATAAGGAGATGTTGACCTTAGGCTACAATATGTTTCTACTGTCAAGATGTATATCAATCTTGTTGATCTCTCCTGCCGTAAGAAAATCTAATTTCTAGGTATCTTGTCATAGAGCCATAAATTTGGATGACACCTCAAACAATCCTTCTGCTCTCAGGTGTGACTCTGCCTGAGCCATCAAGGTTCATTGTCCTAATCAACTCAGAGATATTTAATAACCAGTGGAGCTTTGGATGAGCCAGAGATTTTTGTAAGACACTTTCACACAAATGACTGTGAAATATTAATGGCTCCATTTTTCACATTTTCCTGCAGCCATGGCTTTTGGCAGATGGCCTCCTCCGCACTGATTGGCTTGACCATGTGGCTTATTTTAGACAATGAGACAGCAGCAAATGATGCACAGAGTCTTTTTAAAGTGTGTATGTGTCTCTGTCCCCTCTCTACACCCTGCCTCCCCCTTGGGAATGAATCTGTGCTGGCCAGCAGCCGAATGAGAGACCACGGGCAGCAGAGTGAAATCATTCCAGGACAGGTCTTTGCAGGGAGCCATCCATGAAAAAACACATGAGGATCTTCTTTTGGCATGTAGCCAGGGAGATTTTAGGTTTAACCTTGGCAACTATCTGTGGCTCTCCCACGCAATAAATTGCCCAAGGCACATGACCTTTATCTTTGCTCTGCTAGGAAGATTTCTTATGGTCGCTCTGGAGATGGACATAACCCACTGGGAACTGGACAGCCCATCTGTAACCTTTTCTTGGAGAAGAACATTCTATGGAAGGCCTTTGATGTCCCCCGATATAAATAAAGCAAGTGCAGGCTTCATTTTGCCATAGTCTAGAAGCTCAATCCGTTTTGTTGGCTTGTCCCCGTTTTTTGAAAATATTTTCTGTGTCCTGTGGTGTTTTTTTTTTTTTTTTTTTTTTTTTCACGATTCTATTTTTCTTTGCTTTTATTTCTCAGCCAGCCCATTCCACCAATGGGAACTCCATTCCCATTACCTGTAGGACATGGGCGAGAGGTCTTCCTAGACCAGTGAGCCCCCAAACCTGTGGGCTACTGTGAGACATCTAAGTAAGCCAAGCCAACATGAGCCAGTTTGATCCAGACTCACATACTGTGAGACATAACAATTTACTATTTTAAACTACTGTGGTATTTGTATTTTTGTTTGAGGGCAGAGTGTGGACAGAAGAGGTAGTTTATACAATTGTAGCTGTTACAACAAAATCAGTGAATTTCTTAAAGACAACTTATAAAGTATTTAACCTTCATTAGCTCGGGACTTAAACTTCTGAGCTGTGACTTTCTTTCTTATCAAACTCTTGATCTTCCAGTGTCTTCCTCTGTCCTCGGTGAAGATGGAAATCAGTGTTTGCCTTACAGATGTCCTTCAGCAGCCACAGATGTGTGTGATTTAGGAAAGTCATCTGGGGCCCTTGATGAGGAGCCTGTGCTTCCGTTTCTGAGTAGATCATCTTTGACTTTTTAGCTTTCTTTCATATTTTATTTATTTTAAATTCTTTTCTTTTCAAGTTACTCCCTAGTGAAAGTCCTTTCATTCTTCTCCATTAGTCTTCATGAAAAGAAAATAAAAGCACACAAAGAACAAGATGCTTAATGGTTCAAAACATTATTTCATATTTGGAATATCCTGATCAAAACTTTAAATAAATCTACCCAATTTAAATAAAGACTGAAAATTTACTTGTCATGTGTTCAAAGCTCAAAGTCGTGGCTTCTATGTTGGTTATGGACACAATATTCAAACAAACAACAGTTCAACAGCACAGAAGGAACAAAATTTAATAAGAGAAAAAATAGAAAACCATGTATTCAATTTTTATTTTAGGCCAAGGGGAAAAGACTGTAAATTTGACAGACAAAAGAAGGAATTAATAACTTATTGCTACTTTCCCTAATTAAATCATCTTTCAGAAATGTGACAATATAAACTTTTCCAGCTGTATATGAATATCCTCTTTCCCAACTCTCAAAAGCCAAAGATGGCAGAGTATCAAATTTTAAACATATCTATTTATGATACTTATTTGCAGTATTACATACTCTTTATTCCTTAATACCTTTCTTTATACCAAGGAAGTAATTATGAATGTCCTATAAATTTAACTACAAACACTGTTACAATACCATTAAGTTCATCATAAATTGGAAACAACCTACATTTGTAATAACTGATGATTAATTAGTTATGATACATCTATATAGTAAAATAATACATGGTCCTATTTAGAAATACTATTTGCTGATAAGGAAAAGCATAGTTTACTTGTAAGAGAAAAATATATTGAAATGAAATGCATACTATGTAAATGTAAGAGAATTTAATGGGTTTTTTCCCTTATGTTTATCATTTAAGATTTGACAATAAAAATGAGCTATTTTTTAATTAAAATAAGTTAATTTCCCAGTGCAGAAAGGTTGACAATTTAATGTAATAGCACCTCATGAGAAAAGGTTCCAGAAACTGCAGTTTCTCACACACTCAATTCTCATTTACACAATTATTTATTAAGTACTTTCTATACGCCATGGGCCACAGGAATGCAACAGAGAACAAAATCTCTTGCCTCAGGCGGCATGCACTTTGGGAAGGAAACAGACATACATCCATAAAATAATTATGCATCAGATGATGATAGTTTCAAGAAAAGAATAATAAATCCATGTAAGGGGAGAGAGAAGAAACCAATTCAGTGAGGAAAATGGACAGGTGACATTGGAACACAGTGAGGTGAGGACAGAGCCATGTGGACATCTCAGGAATGAGCTTTCCGGAAGCAGGAAATAGTGTAAAGGCTTAGGGACAAGAATCCTCTTTATTAGAAAATATCACTATGGCTGCTACATAAAAACAGAGGACGGTATATATGCTGTAAAAGAATGTTAAGAAATTAACGCTGCCATATGATTTTTACTGGTGTTCAATTCAATCCTTGGTATCACATTTTAAAGAGGAGCACTGATGAATTAGAGCAAGTTAAGAAGAAAGTGGAGAATTTGACCTTCCCTGGACTCACTGATTCTACACTTAAACTTGCCTTCCAATCTGTCATCTTTCCCAAGAGGTAGTTGCATAAACCTCATCATGAAAATTGCAAAACCTAAGCAGTGCTAATAATGTGGGTTCTCTGAAAGGAAAGGATGACATGCCCTGAGGCCACTAGGTTTCATGGGACAAAGCAAGAACGAAAAAGATACATGCCTGCCAGCCACTTCATTCCACCCTGTTTGTCATGGTAGCAGGAAGATGTCTCAATCAGCAACATCTGGAAAGTTACTTAAGAAATCCCCTGTTGAGGAGGTCCTAGGAAAGATGGCGGACAGCAGAGAAGCGCTCTCGAAAGACTGTCACTAAAAGAGGCTTAGCGGGAAGTTTGAACGCGTTCCTAGCAATACTCCCGCAACTGGAAGGGAGCTGAGACATCTGCTCACATCTAGATGGTGAAATACAATGAACTCCAGACTGCCTACGCACGGAGTCCAGTGCGAGCAGCCCACAAACCCAACCAGCATCAGCAGCGCAGCTGCCGTGGTAACATTGCAGTACAGGAAGTGCAGACCACGGCCTCAGACAGCGCAGAATAAAAAGAAAGCCAGACGTGAGCAGCGGCCTCACAGACTTCTTTCACGTAAATTGCCAAACGGGACCTGCACGCCTCGGAGTGACACACAGGTCCGGGTTACTACTGTTGAGACCAGGGAAAGCACCGCCATTTGGGAGGAAAGCGGCGGCTGACCAGGACAAAGAAACAAAGAAGAAAAACAGCTGCAGACATCCAAGGATTGGTCCAGGGCCCAGAGAACAGCACACACCTGGGTAAGACGCGCACAGGCAGCCAGCAGGGAAGGGCCTGTCTGAGGCCAGCGCAGCAACCACGAGAGCTATAAATGGGGGCGGGCTGGGGGAATGCGTGCCATTTGGATGAACCCTTTCCTGGTGCTATTCACGTACTGACACTGCCCCCCCCCCCACCCCAGTCATTCTTCCTCTGTGCCAATCTGCCGCTGGCCAAAGCTGCAGACTAGACTCAACTGATTGGTGCTCTGTGACTGTCTGGGCATGATCCGGGACAACTGGCTTAAACTGGAAGGGCTTCCCAGAGTCCTATTTGAGACTTGTTCCTGGGTTCGACTCTGTTTTTTTGTTTGTTTGTTTATTTGCTTTTGTTTTTTTTTTGTTTTGTTTTTGGTTTTATTCTGTTTGATAGTGTGCTTATTTGTGTGTTTGTGTTCCTCTTTCTTTTATTCCCTTCTCACTTTAGTCTCTTCTGCCCTCATCTTCTCTATTTACACCCTGTCATTGTGTACTCATTAGAGGCGAAAACAAGTTATACGCAGAAATTGGGACTTCTAGACCTGGGGCAATTGAAATATACAGCAAAGCGGTGTTATATATAGTTTACTCTCTATTTTTCTTGACTCAGTTTCTCTCTCCTTTCTCTTACACTAATTCTTATTTGTTATCTCTTATTGTACCTTTTATTTTTCCTTTTCCATCTTTTTTTTCTTCTCTCAAAGGGTACATAAGTTTGGTTTATATATAAATCGGTCTTCCCTCTAAACTGCTAACTCCATTCTCTTTCCTCTCCCATATGCTGATATTAAACCACTTCCATAGAATTCTATTTTTATACTTCCTAAGAAAGAACATCTCAATAACCTCACTTCCTTCTTCCTAAACATATCATCTCTGTGTCCAATACTAAAACTGTAAACCCCAACGCAAGCATACAGAGTAAATTGGAAACAATACCTGAGTTAACTAAATCTGTACATTGTGATCAAACTGGGATTTGCTGTAAAGAAAGGGTTAGAGCTTAAAGTGTAAGGTATTTATAAGGGGATCTGACAACATTGTACCACAGGAGAAACATAAGGCTATAAGGTGAAATTGAAATAGACAAGGTCCCACAGTGCTAGAAGAATAGACACACAAGCATTATGAAGAATCAAGGGAAGAAAGTAGCTGAAACCAATCAACATACCCCCTCAGTAGATTCCATGGCAAGCACAGTTGGTCAAATGCCAGAGATGGAATTTAGAAATTACATATTCCAAATGTTTATGTAACTTAAGAATGAACTAAAATATGAGATGAGAGAGCAAATACAGGTGGTAAAAGATAATTTTGACAAAGAACTCCAAAAACAAATACAGGAAGCAAAAGATTACTTCAATAGGGAGATAGAGATTGTAAAGAGAAACCAAACAGAAATTCTGGAAATGAAAGAAGAAATAAACCAAACTAAATGCACAATTGAAAGCATCACCAACAGATTAGGTCACCTGGAAGAAAGGACCTCAGATAATGAAGACAAAATATATATCCTGGAGAAAAATCTAGATGAGACAGCAAAAGTAGTAAGAAAACAAGAACAGAGCATTCAGGAATTATGGGACAGCATAAAAAGACCAAACTTAAGAGTGATTGGTGTTGAAGAAGGTGCAGAGTATCAAACTAAAGGAATGAGTAATTTATTCAATGAAATAATAGCAGAAAATTTTCCAAACATGAGGAATGAATGGCAAAACCAAGTCCAAGAGGGTTACCGAACACCAAAAGTACAAAACCATAACAGATCTACACCAAGGCACATTATAATGAAATTGCCTAATATACTAGGCAAGGAGAGAATATTAAAAGCCACAAGAGAAAGGAAGCAGATTACATATAGGGGGAAACAATCAGACTATGCTCAGATTTCTCAACCCAGACCTTAAAAGCTAGAAGATCCTGGAATAGCATATTTCAAGCTCTGAAAGAAAAGGAATGTCGGCCAGTGCCCCTGATTGCCAGGGCCCAGAGTGAAGGAGCCTATAATCAAGGAGATAGCTATTGCGGTTAGCTGAGAGCCATAAAAGATGTTCTAGTTTCCACCTGATGTTGATACGTTATTCAAAGAATCTTTGTATGCCCGTGAACACTGCGTGACGCACCTGTAAGCTCGAGCTGTAAGCACGTGTCCTTGTTAAAGCTATATGTATATAACTGGGTGAGGTTCGTTAGTGTGTGTGGGGAAGAAGAAGGTGGTGGTTGGAGTTAGAGCATTTGGAGTGATTGCTGGAGCTGGAGAGAGGAGAAGAATAAAAGACCTTTTTTCATTTTCATCCTGCCTCCGAATTTTCCTGTGGCGTTCACTGCTCCAAGCGACTTCCGCTTCAGGTAGCGACAGGTGGCGGCCCGTACGGGGAATTCGGCGGCAAGGTAAGAAAAAAGAAAATTTAAAAAGATGGGAGCAAATATAACAAAAAGTCAGTTTATAAAAGCCATGAATGAAATTTTTGATATTGAGAACTCAGAGGATAGTGAGAAAAGTGAACAAGAAAGCATATCCTCTGACTCAGTGGAGACCAGCAAGGAGAGTAGGAATGTAAATTCAAAAGTAAGATCTGCAAAAGCCATCAGAAGCTTAATAAAATTAGCTGAGGAGTATGTACTCTCCTTAGAAACTGAAACTCAGGATACTAGTGAAAGTAATAATAGTAACAAGGAGCCAAACCATGAAAGTACAGTCTCCTCTACTGAGCCGGTTAGGAATTATGAAGCTAGTAGTGAAGAGGAATCAAAAAGCGATTCGGAGAGCACAGTCTCCAATAAAAAGAACAAAAAGAAATTAAAAAAGAGAAAAGACCGTCAAATAGAGGAACCACTAGCGCCCTCTGCTCCTTCATGGATAGAATCCCTAACAGAAACAATAAAGAGTATGGATCAGAGTATACGTGCCCTTGAGGTAGAAATTGGCGGCCTTTCAGAGCGCTTATACGCTCTCGAACAACATAGACCGCAGGAGCACCTAGAACTGCCAGTATTTCAAAATGAACAGGGACAAAGATATCATGAGTTCCTAGACTTTAAAACAATAAAGAATTTTAAAGAGGCGGTAATGACCTATGGGCCTCAAGCTCCGTTCACATTAAGTATGATAGAGTCACTTAACACCCTAACCTTAGCCCCCTCAGATTGGAAAAGTCTATGCAGAGCGGGGGTACTAAGTGGGGGACAATACCTAATCTGGAAAACTCAATTCCAGGAACTTTGTTCAGAAATAGCAAAGAGAAATGCTGCAGCAGGTTTCCCTCAACGCAATCTAGATATGCTCACAGGGGAGGGTGAGTTCGCCGAACTACAAAATCAGCTACAATACGATCCAGGTGTGTATGCCCAGGTACACACTGCAGCTGTGAAAGCCTGGAAGACAATCTCAGGCACAGGGGATCTGCAAGGCAGCCTATCAAAAGTTATACAAGGGCCTAACGAACCTTACGCTGATTTTGTAGATAGGCTCTTAAAAACAACATCTAGAGTTTTTGGAGAAGTCGAGCAAGCTATGCCCCTAGTTATCCAATTAGCATACGAGAACGCTAATAAATATTGCCAGGATGCAATAAGGCCATGGAGAAGTAAAAAAGACTCATCAATTTATATCAGATTGTGCAAAGACATTAACGAGGCTGTTATCACAGGCAACGTAATTGCTGCAGTGATGAAAAATTCCTCCCCTCAAAATTCCAAAGGTTTCAACCTAGAACAGGATATTCCAGACAAAATTATTATAATCAACCAAGATATGCTAAGCAATATCCCCCAAGGGTAATAAAATCAAATTCATACCGTGCTCCAGGCCGATGCCCCAGATGCAAAAAAGGTATACATTGGGCCAATCAATGCCATTCTAGATATGATATATATGGAAATGATTTATCAAGGATTTCAAAAAACGGGGCACGGGGCCCAATGCCCCGGGGCCCACAATGTACGAGGCACTAGAGGAGGAAGGCCCTCAGATTCAAATGATTCCTCGTCACAGTCCCTCCTACCCATTAACTCCCTTATCAGAGGGACAAGAGGAAGTGCAGGATTAGATCTCTGTTCTACTGCCCGGATGGTCCTGACACCTGAAATGGGGGTTCAGCTGATTCCTACGGGAATCAGGGGACCTCTCCCTTCAGGAACTGTGGGACTAATCCTTGGGCGTAGTTCCAAAAGTTTATTAGGCTTTAATGTTATACCAGGGGTTATTGATTCAGATTATAATGGAGAGATTAAAATAATGCTAAGTACACACAGGGGCATCATCTCCGTAAATCAAGGAGACAGAATCGCACAGCTGCTCCTCATTCCCAGTCTCCATAATTCTTTTAAAAGCATGCCACAAAATAGAAATAGCAGAGCATTCGGTTCCACTGGTTCAGGACCTATGGCTTTCTGGGTCCAGGACTGTTCACGGAGGCCTATGTGCAAATTAAAAATTCAAGGTATAGAGATGGAGGGGCTGATTGATACAGGAGCTGACTCTTCCATCATAAATCTACAACAATGGCCTAAGCACTGGCCTCTACAGAAAGCCTCAACCAGTTTAAGAGGCTTGGGATACAGTAATACCCCAGCTCAAAGTGCTGTAATCTTAAATTGGCAAGACAATGAAGGCCATACAGGAACATTCAAACCCTATGTTTTAAACAGCTTGCCAGTTACCCTATGGGGAAGAGATATTTTACATCAAATGGGGCTACACCTAGCGACCAAGCCTGCAGGTGTTAAGAATAAAAATCCTACTCATAATAAAAAAGGCAAAGGACATTTTTTCTAGGGGCCACTGAGAAAACAATTTTAAAAATACCATGGCTCTCTAATAAGCCAGTTTGGGTCCCTCAGTGGCCCCTATCCAAAGAAAAATTGCAAGCGGCCCATCAATTAATTAAAGAACAATTAGAAGCAGGACACATAGAGCCTTCCACCTCTCCCTGGAATTCTCCCATATTTGTAATTAAGAAAAAATCAGGTAAATGGAGACTATTACAAGATCTAAGACAAATTAACAAAACAATGCAAATTATGGGCCCTACTCAACCTGGACTTCCTAATCCTGTAGCTATTCCAAAAAACTATTACCTTATAACCCTTGATATAAAGGACTGTTTCTTTTCTATTCCCCTACATCCTCTGGATGCCCCCAGGTTTGCTTTTTCAATTCCTTCTATTAATAATAATGGCCCTGATAAAAGATATCATTGGAAAGTATTGCCGCAGGGAATGGCAAATAGCCCTACACTGTGCCAACTATATGTGGACAGAGCTATACAGCCCATTAAAAACAAATATCAAGACCTTATGTGTCTACACTACATGGACGATGTTTTATTAGCTCACCCTAATCAACAAATCTTATTTAATATATTTAGTGAAATAACAAAAAATCTAAAAAAATATGGATTATATATAGCAGAAGAAAAAGTTCAAAGCAGATCACCTATACTATATTTAGGCTTTAAAATCATGGATACTTTTGTTAAACCCCAAAAAATTCTAATAAGTAAAGAACATTTGACCACCCTCAATGATTTCCAAAAATTACTGGGTGACATTAATTGGCTTCGCCCTACACTAAGCCTCACTACTGGACAATTAAAACCCTTATTTGACATCCTTCGTGGGAACCCTGACCCATCCTCACCTCGAACATTAACTCCTGAGGCCAGGAGAGCTCTAAAATTAGTAGAACAGGCCATTGAAAGATCCCATTGCGATAGATTTGATTTTGCACAACCACTAATATTGATTATTATTCCTTCACAATATACTCCAACAGGAGTATTTTGGCAACAGGGACCTATATTATGGATACATTTGCCTGTCTCTCCTAAAAGTACAATTGAGTCTTATACCTCCATGGTGGCTAAACTTATTCTTCAAGGACTTAAAACCTCTACTAAAATATTTGGAATTCATCCCGCTACTATTATTACTCCTTATTCATCGTCACAGGTTGAATATTTGTGCTTCAATGATAATGATTGGGCTGTAGCTAGATGCTCTACTTCTGCAAATTTTGACAATCATATTCCTAAATCTCCTATACTGTCCTTTTGTATCAATCATCCTATCATATTCCCACAGGTAATAAAAAATCAACCCATTCCTAAAGCATTTAATGTATTTACAGATGGATCCTCTAACGGTACTGCTGCAGTAGTCACTCAAAATGAAAAAATGATTCATATCACTAATCAAAAATCAGCTCAATTAGTGGAACTCGAAGCTATAATAATAGCTCTGGAAAATTTTAAAGAACAGCCTATGAATATTTTTTCAGACAGCCATTATATTGTACATGCTGTCCCAAAATTGGAGCTAGCAGGTCCAATAGCACCACATACTCCAGCTTTTAAATTGTTTTCTCAAATCCAAAATCTCCTATGGCAACGAAAAGAACCTTTATTTATAGGTCACATAAGAGCTCACACTAATCTGCCTGGTCCTCTCCATGAAGGTAATCAAAAAGCTGACGCCCTCACTAAAACAATATTTATATTTACTACAGTACAACAAGCTACTTTATTTCATTCCCAGTTCCACGTTAACAGCACTACCTTAAGACAAAAATTTAAAATCACAAAAGAACAAGCTCGTAGAATTGTAAAAGAATGTCCATCTTGTGTAACACTTTTGCCCAATCCACATTATGGGGTTAACCCACGAGGTTTGATGCCCAATCATTTGTGGCAGATGGATGTCACACATGAGCCAAGTTTTGGAAAATTGCGATTTATTCATGTCACCATAGATACATGCTCAGGCATGATTTTTGCTTCTTTACATTCCGGAGAAAAAGTTAAAGATACTATATCTCATTGTCTGCAAGCTTTTGCTGCATTGGGCATCCCCAAAATGCTTAAAACAGATAATGGCCCTGCATATACATCCACATCCTTTAAACAATTTTGTACAAAGTTCAATATTATCCACAAAACAGGTATCGCTTATAATCCTCAGGGACAAGGAATAATTGAAAGAGCAAATCGGACACTTAAAAATATGTTACTAAAGCAAAAAGATGGAAACTGGAAAAATCCTAAGGACAGATTGGCAGTTGCCCTGTTTACCCTAAATTTCTTAACTTTAGATTCTAATGGACATTCGGCTGGAGATAGACACTGGAACCCACACCAACAACATAAACCTTTGGTTTACTGGAAGGATGTTCTCTCGGGTACATGGAAGGGTCCAGACCCAGTATTAATTTGGGGGAGAGGATCTGTTTGTGTTTTTCCAAAGCACGAATCCTCTCCAATATGGATACCATCTAGATTGATAAAGCAGGTACAAAGTCAAAGGGATCAAGACGAAGTTATTGAGGAGTCTAGATTGAATAAACAAGTGCAAGGTCAAGAGGACCAAAATGAAGGTATGGAGTGATTCCCTTAAAAGAGTTCTCCATTAAATTTACAACTTAAATTTCATTCTTCCCGGCCGGGACAAGAAGATCTCTCTTCAGTGTATACACAATTGTAATTTTTTTTTTTCTCTTTTATATATGTCTTTATGTCTGTGCATTTGTCTAAATTTCATGTTAATGTGATGTCACAAATATGTTTATATGTGCGTCTGTCTAGTGTGACGTCACAAATAATTAAGCGCTTAAAAAAAAAAAAAGGTAGATAGATATAGATCCAAATAACAAATAACGTTAATTCATTTAAGCTTAGAATATTCTAATTTGATAATCAATAGATAGATAAATAGATATTTATATAAGTTCAGAATATTTTTAGATAATCAATTATAATGATAATCAATTTTGATTTATAGTTGTCTCCGGGACTTCTCTTCAGCTGTGAATATGTTTAATGTTATATAACCTGATATTTTTGGTGTTCCGACAGAGGATCATTTATTTGTTATTGACTTCATTTGTTTAGTAGCTGATTAATTTGAATTATTTCAACAGGTATAGGATTGCTGTGTATATAGAGACTCGAGGATTCCAGCTAACAAATTATTTTTCCAAAATGCCTTTAGCTTTTCTTTATCTTTAATGCAGTAAACACCCTCAGTTTCTCTTTGATTATTTCTGAATGTGATATTTTGCCAGCTTATGTTTGTGGGAGCTTAAGCAGCAATGTGTGTGAGCAGAGATCAACTTTTATTTTCTACTCTAATAATTCTTTTTTTAGTTTTACAGCTCACCTTTTGATCTCAGTGCTGGAATAGCACTGCCTTTCCCTTAATAATGGATGCTTGAGTTTTTAGGTAGCGGGCCCTGAAGATTTGCCGGTAGAAATGTCTAGACATAAAAAAGACGGCTGCTGCTACAACTGCAGGGACCGCGGTCGCTGCAAGCATCCCTGCTGCTCAAGCATCAACAACCTCACCAGCAGTGTGGCCTCTGCTCTGCATGCATGGGGCCTCCTGAATCTATGTGTTATAACTTATGGACATTTTGATTTTCCATTATTTTGGGACATTGCGGGACAATGCCTTGCGGGTATTTGTCTAAGAGAACTCAGTGCGTTACTTGATGAAACTAAGGGCAGCTGATTGGCTTAAAGAACTTGATACGCTATGGAAACTTGGCTCGTCAGCAGTAGGCTTGCCGCCTTAAAGCCGCAGCATCTCCTAAAAATTGGACGGCTGTTAGTCAACACACAGTCGATCCTGAAGGGCTCTATTGGATGGCTGGTTAGCCTATGACGGGTAAGATCCCCAGAGGGGGACAACCTAAGACACGGCACAGTCGCACGGGACAGTCTAATGTGGCCGGCATGTCAACCTAAGCCAGGAGTCAGGACAGCCTAGACTCCCATGACGGGTAAGAATGTCGGTTGCACATGGACGTCCTAGAACATCCCCTCTTTTAAAACTAAAAGGGGGAAATGAAGGAGCCTATAATCAAGGAGATAGCTATTGCGGTTAGCTGAGAGCCATAAAAGATGTTCTAGTTTCCACCTGATGTTGATACGTTATTCAAAGAATCTTTGTATGCCCGTGAACACTGCGTGACGCACCTGTAAGCTCGAGCTGTAAGCACGTGTCCTTGTTAAAGCTATATGTATATAACTGGGTGAGGTTCGTTAGTGTGTGTGGGGAAGAAGAAGGTGGTGGTTGGAGTTAGAGCATTTGGAGTGATTGCTGGAGCTGGAGAGAGGAGAAGAATAAAAGACCTTTTTTCATTTTCATCCTGCCTCCGAATTTTCCTGTGGCGTTCACTGCTCCAAGCGACTTCCGCTTCAGGCAGCGACACCAGAGTAGCAGCTCCCTGCTGCTGCACGCAGGGCCAGACCTGGGGAAGGGCTTCCTCCATTATTGGGAAGAGTGCGACCTGCCCATTTGCGACCAGAACAAGAGGTAGGCACCCGCCTGCTGGAAAGAGAGACCCAGCCACCAGTGTCCCTGACCGCCAGGGCCCAGAGTAGCAGCTCCCTGCTGCTGCATGCAGGGCCAGACCTAGGGAAGGGCTTCCTCCATTATTGGGAAGAGTGCGACCTGCCCAGCTGCGACCAAAACAAGAGGTAGGCACCCGCCCGCAGGAAGGAGAGACCCAGCCACCAGTTTGCCTGGTCTTCAGGGCCCAGAATAGTATCTCCCTGCTGCTGCATGCAGGGCCAGACCTGGGGAAGTGCTTCCTCCACTACCGGGGGGAGTGCGACCTGCCCAGCTACAACCAGAGCAAGAGGTAGGCACCAGACGCTGGAAGGAGAGAACCAGCCGCCAGTTTGCCTGGCCTCCAAGGCCCACAGTAGCATCTCCCTGCTGCTGTAAGCAGGGCCCAGCCTGAGGATAATCCCCTTCCACTATTCCACTGTGCCACTCTGCAACTGACCAAAGGTGCAGCCTTGACTCCACTAACAGGGTTGCTGACTGTACATGATCTGGGTCAGTTGGCTTAAACTAGAAGGGAAAAAAGAAGGGCTTCCAAGGGTCCATTTTGTTTGAGACTTGTTCTTGGGTTCAACATTTTTGTTTTTGTTTGCTTGTTTGTTTGTTTTGTTGTTTCTTGGGTTTTTTTTGTTTGTTTTTGCTTTGTTTTTGTTTTGATTGACAGTGTGTTTGTGTGCTTCTGCTCCTCTTTTCTTTCTTTTCTTCCTTCTCACTTTTATATTTTTTCTTCTTCCTTCATCTTCCCTATTTACACCCTGCCATTGCATTCTCAACAGAGGCAAAAACAAGTTATACGCACAAATTGGGATTTCTAGAACGTGTACAATTGAAATATATAGCAAAGTGGTGTTTATATATAGTTTATTGTCTATTTTATAGACTCACTCTCTCTCTCTCCTCTTACACTAATTTCTACTCCTTGGTCATTTTTTTTCTCTTCTTTTTTTTCTTTTCCATCATTCTTTATTTCTCCTCTCAACAGCTGCATAAGTTAGGTTTATATGTAAATTGGTCTTTCCATCTAATCATTCACTCCATTCTCTTTCCTCTCTTGTTGGCTGATACTAAACCACTTCCATAGAACTCTCTTTTCATACTTTCTAAGAAAGAACAAGTCAATATACTCACTTCCTTCTTCATAAACATATAACATCTCTGTCCATTACTTGAAACTATAAAACCCCATCAGAAGCATACAGAGTAAATTGGAAACAATATCTGGGTTAACTAAATCTGTACATTGTGATCAAACTGGGATTCTCTGAATAGAAAGTGTTTGATTTTAAAGTGTAAAGGAAATATAAGGGGATCTGATAGCATTGTACTACAGGAGCAACGTATGGTTTTAAGGTAAAATCAAAATAAACAAGGTACCACAGTGCAGGAAGAATAGACGCACAAGCAATATGAAGAAACAAGGAAAGAAAGTGACACAAACAAATCACTATACCTCCTCAGTAGATTCCATGCCATGCACAGTTGGTGCAATGCCAGAGATGGAATTTAGAAATTACATATTCCAAATATTAGCGGAGCTTAAGAATGAACTCAAAAATGAGATGAGGGAGCAAATACAGGAGGTGAAAGATCATTTTGACAAAGAACTCCATAAACAAATACAGGAAGTAAAAGATTACTTCAATAGGGAGATAGAGGTTCTAAAGAGAAACCAAACAGAAATTCCAGAAATCAAAGAAGCAATAAACCAAAATAAAAGCTCAATTGAAAGTATCACCAACAGAGTAGATCACTTGGAAGAAAGAACCTCAGACAATGAAGACAAAATATATATCCTAGAGAAAAATCTAGATTACACAGGAAAAATAGTAAGAAACCAAGAACAGAAAATTCAAGAATTATGGGACAACATAAAAAGACCAAATATAAGAGTGATTGGGGTAGAGGAGGGGGTAGAGTTTCAAGCCAAAGGAATGAGTAATTTATTTAATGAAATAATTACAGAAAATTTTCCAAACTTGAGGAATGAATGGGAAAACCAAGTTCAAGAGGCCTACTGAACACCAAACATACAAAATCACAACAGATCCACACCAAGACACATTATATTGAAAATGCCTAATATACTGAGCAAGGAGAGAATATTAAAAGTCACAAAAGAAAGGAAGCAGATTACATATAGGGGGAAACCAATCAGACTTTGTTCAGATTTTTCTACACAGACCTTAAAAGCAAGAAGATCCTGGAATAGCATATTTCAAGCTATGAAGGAAAAGGGATGTCAACCAAGAATCTTATATCCAGCAAAATTGAGCTTTAGATTTGAAGATGAAATAAAAACCTTCCACGACAAGCAAAAGTTAAAAGATTTCGCATCTCGAAAGCCAGCACTTCTGAACATCCTGGGCAAAATTTTTCATGAAGAAGAGAAAAATAGCAATGAAAATCAACAAAGGGAGATATTAAACTAAGGGAAATACCAACCAGAAGAGAAACCAAATCAAGCTAAAGATCATAATACAAATAAAAATGGATGGGAATAAAAATCACATCTCAATAATAACCCTGAATGTTAATGGCCTAAACTCGACATTCAAAAGACACAGGTTATCTGAATGGATTAAAAGAAATGACCCAACAATCTGCTGTCTCCAAGAAACAGACCTCATAGAAAAACACATCAATAGACTGAAGGTAAAAGGCTGGGAAAAGTCTTATCACTCACATAGCCTGCGGAAGCAAGCAGGGGTTTCCATTCTCATTTCAAATAAGGTAGACTTCAAGCCAAAGTTAATCAAAAGGGACAAAGATGGATATTTCTTACTACATAAGGGAACCATTCATCAAGAGGATATAACAATCATAAATCTATATGCCCCAAATAATGGAGCACCTACATTCATCAAACAAACTCTTCTCAAGTTCAAGAGTAAAATTGACCACAACACAGTTATTCTAAGGGATTTCAACACATCTCTCTCACCAATGGATAGATCATTCAACAAAAAACTAAACAAAGAAACCATAGGCCTCCTTAAAACAATTAATAACTTAGATCTAATGGACATATATAGAATATTTCATCCCTCAGTAAACGAATACACTTTTTTTTCAGCAGTACATGGCTCCTTCTCCAAAATAGACCATATATTATTTCACAAGGCAAATCTCAGCAAATATAAAAAAATAGAAATACTACCCTGCATGCTATCAGACCATAAAGGGATGAAATTGGAAATCAACGACAAATCAAGGAATAAGAAAAACTACTCCAACAACTGGAAGCTAAACAACATGCTACTGAATGAACAAGGGGTTGAAGAAGACATCAAAGAGGAGATTAAAAAATTCCTAGAGGTAAATGAGAACACAGATACATCGTATAGAAATCTCTGGGACACTATGAAGGCAGTAGTAAGAGGAAAATTCATTGCACTGAGTTCATTCCTTAAAAGGAAAAAAAAAAAAAAAAAACAACAAATAAATGGCTTAACATCACACCTGAAAGCACTAGAAAAAGAAGAACAGATCAACACCAAGAGCAGCAGAAGACAGGAAATAATTAAAATCAGAGCTCAAATTAATGAAATTGAGACTAAGGAAACAATTCAAAGAATTGACAAAACTAAAAGTTGGTTCTTTGAAAAAAAAAACAAAATTGACAGACCCTTAGCAATGCTAATGAAAAGAAGAAGAGAAAAAACTCAAATCACTAACATCTGTGATGATAAAGGGAATATCACAACGAACACCTCAGATATACAGAAGATAATTAGAAATTACTTTGAAAACTTGTACTCTAATAAAAGTGAAAATACTGAATGCATTGACAGATTTCTAGAGTCATATAATTTGCCTAAACTGGATCTGGAGGCTATACACAATATAAACAGACCGATTTCAAGTGAAGAAATAGAAGATGTCATCAAAAGGCTACCAACAAGGAAAAGTCCAGGACCTGATGGGTTTACAGCAGAGTTCTACAAGACTTTCAAAGAAGAACTAATACCAATGCTCTTCAAACTATTTCAAGAAATAGAAAAAGAGGGAGCTCTTCCAGACGCTTTCTATGAGGCCAATATTACATTAATTCCAAAGCCAGGCAAAGACACATCCAAAAAAGAAAACTTCAGGCCAATATCTTTAATGAACATAGATGCAAAAATCCTCAACAAAATTCTGGCAAATCGGATACAAAAACATATCAAAATGATAGTGCACCATGATCAAGTGGGGTTTATTTCAGGGATGCAAGGCTGGTTCAACATTCGGAAATCAATAAACATAATACATCACATCAATAGACTTAAAGATAAAAAGCATATGATTATCTCAATAGATGCAGAAAAAGCATTTGACAAAATACAGCACCCCTTTAAGTTCAAAACACTGGAAAAACTAGGAATATCAGGAACATATCTCAACATTATAAAAGCTATTTATGCAAGGCCCAGAGCTAACATTATCTTAAATGGAGAAAAAATGAAAGCATTCCCTCTAAAAACTGAAACAAGACAGGGATGCCCCCTTTCACCACTGCTATTTAACATAGTACTGGAAACTCTGGCAAGAGCAATTAGACAGACGAAAGAAATTAAAGGGATCCAGATAGGAAAAGAAGAGCTCAAATTAGCACTATTTGCTGATGACATGATAATATACCTAGAAGACCCAAAAAACTCTACCAGAAAACTTTTACAACTAGTAAATGAATTTGGCAAAGTAGCTGGATACAAAATCAATACCCATAAGTCAAAGGCATTTTTGTACATCAGTGACAAAGCCTCTGAAAGGGAAATGATGAAAACTACCCCATTTACAATAGCATCAAAAAAATAAAATACCTGGGAATCAACATAACGAAAGAGGTGAAAGACCTCTATAACAATAATTATAGAACACTAAAGAAAGAAATCATAGAAGAACTCAGAAGATGGAAAGACCTACCTTGCTCTTAGATAGGTAGAATCAATATTGTCAAAATGTCCATACTACCAAAAGCATTATACAGATTTAATGCAATTCCAATCAAAATCCCAATGTCATTCTTCAAAGAAATAGAAAAAGCAGTCATGAAATTCATCTGGAGAAATAAGAGACCCAGAATAGCCAAAGCAATCCTGAGCAAGAAAAGTGAAGCAGGGGGCATCACCATACTGGACTTTAAATTATACTATAGAGCAATAGTAACAAAAACAGCATGGTATTGGCACCAAAACAGACTGGTGGGCCAATGGTACAGAATTGAGGACACAGAGACTAATACATATAATTTCAGCTATCTTATATTAGACAAAGGCGCCAAAAATGTACAGTGGAGAAAGGATAGCCTCTTCAACAAATGGTGCTGGGAAAACTGGAAATCCTTATGCAACAAAATGAAATTAAACCCTTGTCTTTCACCATGCACAAAACTCAAGTCAAAGTGGATCAAGGACCTAGGAATTAGACCAGAGACAATACGCCTAATAGAAGAAAAAGTAAGCTCCAATTTCCAACATGTTGGATTAGGCCCCAAGTTCCTTAATAAGAATCCTGTAACACAAGAACTATTACCAAGAATTAATGAATGGGATAGATTTAAACTAAAAAGCTTCTTCTCAGCAAAAGAAACAATCAGTGAGGTGAATAGAGAGCCAACTAATTGGGAAGAAATATTTAATACATGCACATCAGATAGAGCACTAATTTCTAGAATGTATATAGAACTAAAAAAAACTAACACCAAAGCCGGGCGCGGTGGCGCACGCCTGTAATCCCAGCACTTTGGGAGGCTGAGTCAGGAGGATCGCGAGTTCAAAGCCAGCCTCAGCAATGGCGAGGCACTTAGCAACTCAGTGAGACCCTGTCTCTAATAAAATACAAAAAATGGGCTGGGGATGTGGCCCAGCGGTCTAGTGCAGCTGAGTTCAATCCCCGGTACCAAAAAAAAAAAAAAAAAAAAAAACAACTAACACCAAAAAAGCAAATAACCCAATCAATAAATGGACTAAGGAATTGAAAAGACACTTCTCAGAAGAAGATACACATTTAATCAACAAATACATGAAAAAATGCTCAACATCACTCGCAATTAGAGAAATGTAAATCAAAACTACTCTAAGATTTCATTTCACTCCAGTCAGAATGGCAGCTATCAAGAACACAAACAACAATAAATGTTGGAGAGGATGTGGGGAAAAAGGCACACTCATACATTGCTGGTGGGACTGCAAAATGGTGCAACCGCTATGGAAAGCAGTATGGAGATTTCTTGGGAAAATGGGAATGGAACCACCCTATGACCCAGTCATCCCACTCCTGGGTCTGTTCCCAAAAGACTTCAAAACAGCATATTACAGTGACACAGCCACTTCAATGTTTATAGCAGCACAATTCACAATAGCTAGGTTGTGGAACCCACCTAGAAGTCCCTCAGTAGATGAGTGGATAAAGAAAATGTGGTATATATACAAAATGGAATTTTACTCAGCAATAAGAGAGAATAAAATAATGGCATTTGCAGGTAAATGGATGAAGTTGGAGAATATAATGCTAAGTGAAATTAGTCAATCTCAAAAATCCAAATACCAAATGTTTTCTCTGATATAAGGAGGCTAGTTCACAGTGTTGTTGGAACGGGGTACATAGGATCAGAGGAACACTAGAATGGTCAACAGAAAGGGAGGGGAGGGGAGGGAGTAAGGAGGGGGGGAGGAAAAAAAATTGGTGGTTGAATGAGATGGATATCATTATCCTAAATGCATGATTGAAGATCTGAATGGTACTTATATACTTTGTATACAAGCAGTTGTATGTAAAAAGATACGATACTTTTGCATGATGAATAAGGAAATAAATAATTTAAAAAAAAATAAAAGAAGAGACATGCAGAAGAAAAAAAAAAAAAAAAAGAAAAGGAATGTCAACTAAGAATCTTATATCCAGCAAAACTGAGCTTTAGATTCGAAGATGAAATAAGAACCTTCCACGACAAACAAAAGTTAAAAGATTTCACAACTTGAAAGCCAGCACTTCTGAACATCTTGGGCAAAATTTTCCACGAAGAAGAAGAGAAAAATAACAATGAAAATCAACAAACGGAGATAGTAAACTAAAGGAATCACCAACCAGAGGAGAATCCAAATCAAGCTAAATACCATAATACAATTAAAAATGGATGGAAATAAGAATCATATCTCAATAATAACCCTTAATGTTAATGGCCTAAACTCACCATTCAAAAGACACAGATTGTCAGATTGGATTAAACAAAACAACCCAACAATTTGCTGTCTACAAGAAACACACCTCATAGAAAAAGACATCAAGTGATTGAAGGTGAAAGGCTGGGAAAAGTCTTATCACGCACATGGGCTCCAGAAGCAAGCAGGGGTTTCCATTCTCATATCAAATAAGGTAGACTTCAAGCCAAAGCTAATCAAAAGGGATAAAGATGGATATTTCTTACTACTTAAGGGAACCATTCATCAACAAGATATAACAATTATAAATCTATATACCCCAAATAATGGAGCACGTACATTCATAAAACAAACCCTTCTCAAGTTCAATAGTAAAATAGACCACAACACAGTTATTCTAGGGGACTTCAACACACCTCTCTCATCAATGGATAGATCATCCAAACAAAAGCTAAATAAAGAAACTTTAGGCCTTATTAAAACAATTAATAACTTAGACCTAACAGACATATATAAAATATTTCATCCCTCAGTAAGCAAATACACTTTCTTCTCAGCAGCACATAGCTCCTTCTCCCAAACTGACCATATATTATGTCACAAGGCAACTCTCAGTAAATATAAAAAAAATAATAATACTACCTTGCATTCTATCAGACGATAATGGGATGAAATTAGAAATCAATGATAATACAAGAAATAAAATAAAAAAACCTACTCCAACAGCTGGAAGCTAAACAACATGCTACTGAATGAACAAGGGGTTGAAGAAGACATCAAGGAGGAGATTTAAAAATTCCTAGAGGTAAATGAGAACACAGATACATCATATAGAAATCTCTGGGACACTATGAAGGCAGTAGTAAGAGGAAAATTTATTGCACTGAATTCCTTCATTAAAAGAAAAAAAAAAACAAATAAATGACTTAACATCACACCTCAGAGCACTAGAAAAAGAGGAACAGATCAACACCAAGAGCAGTACAAGACAGGAAATAATTAAAATCAGAGCTGAAATTAATGAAATTGAGACTAAAGAAACAATTCAAATAATTGACAAAACCAAAAGTTGGTTCTTTGAAAAAATAAATAAAATTGAGAGACCCCTAGCAATGCTAACAAAAATAAAAAGAGAAAAAACTCAAATTACTAACATCCATGATGAAAAAGGAAATACCACAACAAACACCTCAGATATACAGAAGATAATTAGAAATTAATTTGAAAACTTGTACTCTAAAAAAATAGAAAATACGGAAAGCATTGACAGATTTCTAGAGTCGTATGAATTGCCCAAACTGGAATAGGAGGCTATACACAATTTAAATAAATCAATTTCAAGTGAAGAAATAGAAGACGCTATCAAAAAACTACCAACAAGAAAAAGTCCAGGTCCTGATGGGTTTACAGCTGAGTTCTACAAGACCTTCAAAGAAGAACTAATACTGATGCTCTTCAAATTACTTCAAGAAATAGAAAAAGAGGGCGCTCTTCCAGACACTTTCTATAAGGCCAATATCACATTAATTCAAAAGCCAAGCAAAGACACAGAGAAAAAAGAAAACTTCAGGCCAATATCTTTAATGAACATAGATGCAAAAATCCTCAACAAAATTCTGGCAAATCGGATACAAAAACATATCAAAACGATAGTGCACCACGATCAAGTGGGGTTTATTCCAGGGATGCAAGGCTGGTTCAACATTCAGAAATCAATAAACATAATACATCACATAAATAGACTTAAAGACAAAAATCGTATGATCATCTCAATAGACGCAAAAAAAAGCATTTGACAAAATACAACACCCCTTATGTTCAAAACACTGGAAAAACTAGGAATATCAGGAACATATCTCAACATTATAAAAGCTATTTAGGCAAGGCCCTGAGCTAACATTATCTTAAATGGAGAAAAATTGAAAGGATTCCCTCTAAAAACTGGAACAAGACAGGAATGCCCCCTCTCACCACTGCTATTTAACATAGTACTGGAAACTCTGGCAAGAGCAATTAGACAGACAAAAGAAATTAAAGGGATCCAGATAGGAAAAGAAGAGCTCCAATTAGAACTATTTACTGATGACATGATAATATACCTAGAAGACCCAAAAAACTCTACCAGAAAACTTTTACAACTAGTAAATGAATTTGGCAAAGTAGCTGGATACAAAATCAATACCCATAAGTCAAAGGCATTTTTGTACATCAGTGACAAAGCCTCTGAAAGGGAAATGATGAAAACTACTGCATTTACAATAGCATCAAAAAAAAAAAAAAAAAAAAAAAAAAAACCTGGGAATCAATTTAACAAAAGAGGTGAAGGACCTCTATAATGAAAACTATAGAACACTAAAGAACGAAATCGTAGAAGACCTCAGAAGATGGAAAGACCTACCTTGTTCTTCGATAGGTAGAATTAATATTGTCAAAATGTCCATACTACCAAAAGCATTATACAGATTTAATGCAATTCCAATCAAAATCCCAATGACATTTCTCAAAGAAATAGAAAAAGCAGTCATGAAATTCATCTGGAAAAATAAGAGACCCAGAACAGCTAAAGCAATCCTGAGCAAGAAAATTGAAGCTGGTGGCATCACCATACCAGACTTTAAATTATACCATAGAGCAATAGTAACAAAAACAGTATGGTATTTGCACCAAAATAGACTAGTAGACCAATGATTCAGAATTGAGGACACAGAGACTAATACATATAATTTCAGCTATCTTATATTAGACAAAGGTTCCAAGAATGTACAGTGGAAAAAGGATGGCCTCTTCAACAAATGGTGCTGGGAAAACTGGAAAGCCATATGTAACTAAATGAAATTAAACCTGTGACTCTCACCATGCACAAAATTCAATTCAAAGTGGATCAAGGACTTAGGAATTAGACCAGAGACAACACACCTAATAGAAGGGAAAAAAAGCTCCAATTTCTAACATGTCCGATTAGGCTCCAAGTTCCTTAACAAGAATCCAGTAGCGCAAGAATTAATACCAAGAATTAATGAATGGATAGATTTAAGCTAAAAAGCTTCTTCTCAGCAAAAGAAATAATCATTGAGGTGAATAGAGAGCCAACTAACTGGGAACAAATATTTAATACATGCACATCACATAGAGCACCAATTTCTAGACTATATAAAGAACTCAAAAAACTTGACACCAAAAAATCAAATAATCCAATTGATAAATGGGCTAAGAATTTGAAAAGTCACTTCTCAGAAGATTCATGATTAATCAACAAATACATGAAAAAATGCTCAACATCGCTGACAATTAGAGAAATGCAAATCAAAACTACTCTAATATTTCATTTCACTCCAGTCAGAATGGCAGCTATCAAGAACACAAACAACAATAAATGTTGGAGAGGATGTGAGGGAAAAAGGCACAATCATACATTGCTGGTGGGACTGCAAAATGGTACAACCGTTATGGAAAGCAGTATGGAGATTTCTTTGGAAAATGGGAATGGAACCACCCTATGACCCAGCCATCCTACTTCTGGGTCTATTCCCAAAGGACTTCAAAACAGCATATTACAGTGACACAGCCACTTCAATGTTTATAGCAGCACAATTCACAATAGCTAGGTTGTGGAACCAATCTAGATGTCCCTCGGTAGATGAGTGGATAAAGAAAATGTCGTGTATATATACAAAATGGAATTTTACTCAGCAATAAAAGAGAATAAAATAATGACATTCGCTGGTAAATGGATGAAGTTGGAGAATATAATGCTAAGTGAAATCAGTCAATCTCAAAAATCCAAATACCGAATGTTTCCTCTGATATAAGGAGGCCAGTTCACAGTATTGTTGGGTCGCGGTACATAGGAGGATTAGAGGAACATTATAATGGTCAAAGGGAATGGAGGGGAAGGGAGGGAGAAAGGTGGGAAGGAGGGAAAAAAAGAAAAAGTGGTTGAATAAGATGGATATCATTATTCTAAATGCATGATTGAAGACTTGACTGCTATGAGTATACTTTGTATACAAACTGTTTTGTGTAAAAAGATGCTCTATATGTGTATTTTGAACTGTAATACATACTACTACTATAAATAAAAATTAAAAAAAAAAAAGAAGAAGAAAGTGTTCAGTATAATGAGGGGTCTGGAAATGCTGCCCCTGGAAGGATGATCAGGAAATCCAGTTGCTTAATTAAGAAAGAAGACCTGATACAGCCACAAGAAGGCTGCCATTTATTCATAATGAACTTACTCTGCTTGGAACCAGAGAACAAAACCAGAATGAAAAGTACAGAACGGAATTTAGCCAAGTATAAGAAGCAAGCATCTAATAATCACAGCTCTTCTAAATATGAATATTAGTAGTGAGTTTTAGTCACAAAGATGGCCAGGGTTTGAGCACCACTTGCCATGGAATCTGTACGATCCTGAGTGTCACTTTTTTTCAGCAGCCACCCCAGGATGATAAAGACTTCCCAGAGTGCAACATCACACCCAACGGGTACATCCTGGTGGATAGCATTACTAGAACTTTTATTTGTGGGATTCATGGAAGAGTACAGCTGAAATACTGCAATACCCTGGTTCACTCCCTGCAAACACCTCCATTTATAGAATCCTAGAACCTCAAGCTGGAGCAGGCCTGAGACACCCTGCAGGCAAGGCCATTCATGGCTAGGGGTGGATGAGGGAGGTGATGACTGTCCTCTCAGGACATGTGGAGTGTGGAAATAGAGGCATCTGGCTTCTAAATCAGTGGCAGATTGGGGTAGTTAACAAATGCTTAAGTGAGCAAATGATGATTCTATTTTGATAGGTGTTAATCAAAGCTATTGTCACAGAAGCAGAGTCTTGTGCTACAATCTGTTCTTTGATAAATGTGCAAAATGCATGATGGGAAACTTTCTTCTAGTATTAACATTGCCTGGAATATGAATTTAAATAAAAACTATAAAAATGATTTTTAAACATATTTTAACAGTCACACCTTAACAATCCAAAGTGAACTTTTGCTTTACTATTATTTTCAAAGTAATATGGAGTGCTTGTATTCTGAGACATAAGATTCTCCATTTGGTCTTTTCCAAAGTATATTCCCATCACTATATCCTCACCATTTATATCATCCAGAGTCCAATATAAATTATATTGAATGAAAAAATTTGGAGAAAATTCCCATCAGGCCATATATCATCCCAAAGATATTGAGATTGCTCAGAACTTCACATTTAAAACCCCACTTTAGCGGGCACAGTGGTGCACACCTGTAATCCCAGTGGCTTGGGAGGTTGATGCAAGATGATCACAAGTTCAAAGCCAGCCTCAGCAAAAGCGAGGTGCTGAGCAACTCAGTGAGACCCTGTCTCTAAATAAAATACAAAATAGGGCAAGGGATGTGGCTCAGTGGTCCATTTCCTTGAGTTCAATCCCTGGTACCCCCCCCCCCCAAGAAAAAATAAAACCCCACTTTAGAATTTAGCTCTAATATATTTGTTAAAACTTTTTATAGTGGTTACAAAATTTTATTCTTGGACACTGTATTGCAAAGAGCCAAACAGGTGGCACAGGTTGTTAAGAACACTTTAAAATTAAGAAAATGAACAGAATAAATTTAAAATAATGGCAATAGAATTCCATTGTGCCTTCTGGAAAGGCAGAGTAAGAGCATCTGTCCTTAAATTATACCACACCAGAGTTTTTATCTTCTCCCTACTGCTACTGCTCTGGTGCCATATTGAAATTTCCCCTCTAATTGCCAGAGATGTTAAACATTTTTTCATGTGTTTGTTGATTGATTGTATATCTTTTTCTGAGAAGTCTCTGTTCAGTTTCTTGGCCCATTTATTGATTGAGTTATTTGATTTTTTGGTATTAAGACTTTTGAGTTCTTTATATATTCTACAGATTAGTACTCTGACGTGCATGTGGTAGAAATTTGTTCCCAATTAGTAGGCTCTCTATTCACCTCACTGATTGTTTCTTTTGCTGAGAAGAAGCTTTTCTAGTTTGAATCTATCCCATTTATTGAATGTTGATAATAATTCTTGCACTATAGGAGTCTTATTAAGGAATTTGGGGCCTAATCCAACATAATAGATATTAGGGCCTACTTTTTCTTCTAGTAGGATCAGTGTCTCTGGTCTAATTCCTAGGTCCTTGACCCACTTTGAGTTGAGTTTTTTGCATAGTGAGAAATCAGGGTTTAATTTCATTTTCTTGCATATGGATTTCCAGTTTTCCCAGCACCATTTGTTGGAGAGGCTATCTTTTCTCCAATGTTTTTAATGCCTTTGTCTAATGTAAGATAACTAAAATTATATGCATTAGTCTCTGTGTCCTCTATTCTGTACCATTGGTCTACAAGTCTATTTTGGTGCCAATACCATGCTGTTTTTGTTACTATTCCTCTGCAGTATAATTTAAGGTCTGGTATAGTGATGCCACCTGCTTCACTCTTCTTGCTAAGGATTGCTTTAGCTATTCTGGGTCTCTTATTTTTCCAGATGAATTTCATGACTGCTTTTTCTATTTCTATGAGGAATGTCATTGGGATTTTGATTGGAATTGCATTAAATCTGTATAGTGCTTTTGGTTGTATGGTCATTTTGACAATATTAATTCTGCCTAGCCAAGAACAGGGTAGATCTTTCCATCTTCTAGGGTCTCCTTTAATTTCTTTCTTTAGTGTTCTGTAGTTTTTGTTATAGAGGTCTTTCACATCTTTTGTTGATTCCCAAGTATTTTATTTTTTTTATGCTATTGTAAATGCGGTAGTTTTCTTCATTTCCCTTTCAGAGAATTGTCACTTATATATAGAAATGTTTTTGATTTATGGGTGTTGATTTTGTATCCTGCTACTTTGCTGAACTCTTTTACTAGTTGTAGAAGTTTTCTGGTGGAATTTTTTTTTGAGTCTTGTAAGTATAAAATCATATATTCAGCAAATAGTGACTATATCCAAAGGACTTAATAACAGCATACTACAGGGACACAGCCACATTAATGTTTACAGCAGCACAATTTAAAATAGCTAAACTGTGGAACCAACCTAGATACCCTTCAGTAGATGAATGGATAAAGGAAATGTGGTATATATATACACAAGGGAATATTACTCAGTAATAAAAGAGAATAAAATAATGGCATTCACAGGTAAATGGATGAAGTTGGAGAATATAATTCTAAGTGAAGTTCGCCAACCCCAAAATGCCAAATGCCAAATATTTTCTCTGATATAAGGAGGCTGATTCATAGTGGGGTTGGGATGAGGAGCATAGGAGGATTAGAGGAACACTAGAAAGGCCAACGGGGAGGGAGGGGAAGAGAGGGGGTAAAAGGGTTAAAAAAAAAAAACAAAAAGGTAGTAGAATGAGATGGATATCATTATCCTAAACGCATGTATGAAGACACGAATGGTGTGAATATACTTTGTATACAACCAGAGATATGTAAAAATGTGCTCTATATGTGTAATATGAATTGTAATGCATTCTGCTGTCATATATAACAACTTAAAATAAAAGAAAAAAAAAAAGAAATTTCCCCTCAACACATTTTGTTTCTAACCTTTTCTCCTTCCATTCAATAGGCTCAAAGATCACAAGATAAAACTATGCCCTGGCTCTGACATTCACTAGTTGTGCAACCTAAAACAGTTATTTACTCTTGTTCAGCCTTACTTTTGTAATGTGGAAACTGAGGATAATATTAGAAGCACCAACTGGGTGTAATTCCATGAGGACTGCTCTCCTCCCTGTTTCTTCATGGACTGCTCCATGCTTACTGACATTTTTCTTCTCCTGAGAGTCTGCCTCATGAAATGCCTTTATCCTATCTTTTCATCCAATGAGCACCTGCTCATCCATCCCATATCAGTTCATATGCCACAGCATCCTGGTGCCTCCACTTTATGCTAATTACTTATTTACATGTTGGTCAGCTCCCCAGACTGTGAGCAGCTCAGGCAATATAGATCTTGTTTCCCACTGACTTCCTCAGTGCTTAGGTCATTCCCTGGAAAGTAAGAGGCCTGCTGAATAAACTTCAAGATTATTCCAAAAGAATGAGCTACAGAGTTCATTTCTGCAAGTACACATTGCAGATCCTAGAGTCTGTTTCGTCTCCACAGCTGACAGACCTTTTTAAAGGGACGATGTTGATGAAGATGATGTGTTTTAAGCTAGTACGTATTGCTAGTTGATGATATCTAAGATTCAGACTTTTAAGTTCACTTAAGTTAGGAAGTAAGACTACCTACATGCCTACTGAGTGCTGAAGGCTGAGCCCATGGATGAGTAAATGAGTTACTCTGCCCTTCCTCTCTCATGAAACTTATCATGATGGGCAGCACAATGGGCGATCATGTCTTATCACTCCCTGCCCCTGAGCATGTGCCTTATACATCCAACATGAACATGGAGCCACTTGACACATGGTAGGTACTGAATCCGCGTTACTAGATCAGATCTGAAGGTGGACAATATATTTCTGGAGTAAGGAACAGGAAATACATCTAAATTGTGAAATAAGCATGGATGCTGGAGACTGCCTTTCAGAACTAGGGCTGGAGAGAATAGCTGATAGACTTGGCACCAATGGCAGAGCTGAGTAAGCTTATTTTCTGGCATCGTGACTGAGGATGCTGTTTGAAGTAATGAGGAATATTCACTAGACCTTCACCATGATTCTTCTATTACTGAATATTCTTACTGCAAAACAGATCTGCAGGTTTCGCTCTTACTACCTGCTAAGACATTGGGAAAGCATTTCTGCTTGTTCTCAATCCACCAGCTTGTACAGGAGTAAAAATGATTAAGATTCTGGAAACCATCATGCTGGTGACTAAATCAGGTTTAGTCTTACACATCTGGAGGGTTTGTGGTGGAGGCTGGCACTGTGTTGAGAAGGATTCTGCAGCTTCATCTAGATTCAGTGGTAATGAGATTCATTACCAATTATGGGAGAAAAAGAGGTGGCAAATATGCCACCTAATTCTTGGACAAAAGAGTACAAACAAAACTTGGAAGAAATAATTGGATTCAAGAAATTATTTACAATCACTTATACTTGTAACAAATTGAATATTTCTAATAGCAATGAGTTTGAGAACAGAAAAAGAGTAAAAAGTCTATACCATATACTTTTATAAAGAAAGGGTAAATGAATTAATAATTTTACAACCATATATGTAAGGAATTATCCCAGGTAATATAAAATAAACATTCACATTCTTTTAAACAATAAAGAAAGTGAGGCTAAAGGTGAAAAAGAAACTTGCTGAGGGTCACATGGTATTTATGAATACATAATTGTTGATGGTCACACAGTTATGAGTGGACAATTGTTAGGGTTTGGATAAGCCTATTTGATGACTAAATTACCATACCCCTTCCACTGTTAGGTTGAAACCCAACATATACACACAACCATTCATACAGGCCCATCAACACATGTAGACAACACACATGCCTATACATACGTGTATAGAAACACAGATACACACATACAAATGCATATACAGTGAAAAGTTCACATATCAAGAACATGATTTAGAAAAATCACAAAGTAAATAACAAAGGTCTCAGCACTCCAACTCTTTTCCTTACCAACAAGTCCCTTGGGTCTTAATTCAGATCCTGTTGGCTCTTAATTTATATGCCATCCTAACTACTTGTTCATCCGACCTTTCCCAAATGTATGAAACTAGCTAGAAAATTTTATACAGAAAAAGAAATAGAGCTAAGGACAATTAGCAAAGAAGAGGGAGGAACTTGCTGCCTATCACAATAATTATGACCAGAGAATAATGATTGGTTATTGAGGAAAGGTGAACTTGCAATCAGTGGTCTGTCCAATGAGCAGAAACACATTTAACAGAGCTCTCCATGACATACTTTTTTAAAGTACTACAGGATATTCCTCAGTTACTTAGAAAACAGCTGATGAAGAATTTATTTATTGTGGTACTTTGTTACACAAAGAATTTAAATAAGACACTATTATGTAAAACATTTGTAAGATTTTTTTTCTAGTGAAAAAATAAAAGCATCTTATAAATTCAATAAAATGTGGAGAAGCTTTTTGGGTTGGGAGCTTGGGCCTAGTTGCTCACGGCTGCTCTTTTCAAAACGGCTTTTATTTGCATTGTTCATAATGAAACACCACCATTAACCCTACAGATAGCCGGAACACCAGCCAATTCCATATGCTCTCTCACCTTGTGTCGGGAAGAAAGGAAAAGTTTATTAGCTTACTAATGGCTTAAAATTGCAAAAGACTGACTGTCTCTGTCACTGCCATATGTAATAAAGCACCACGGCTGGGTTCCCATAGACCTGTGCTATCAAGAGCCATCTCAACAGGAAGAGGTAAATAATGAGGGTGATAATCTCAAGGGATGGAGAAGCAGTTCCTGGAGAGAAGTACATTGCCCAAAGTCATGCTATTAGGAACAGGCCATATGTCCTCCTGTTTCAGTGTGTGCATTCGTGTCTTCTCTGCCCTGTTTCTTTTAATCACCTTGTCATGTGAATAATCTAAAAATGGATAGATTACAGAAATTCCAATCATAAGAATAAAAACCAAACTACAAACTGGGTAATGTTGAGATTCATAAAAGAAAGGGCAAAGTGACTCTCTACGAGGTGTGTAATTAAGAGATGATTTTAGAACAAAAGCAAGCACTGGTCTGCAGTTTATGCATCCTCCGAGTACTGAGCAGCCTTAGCTTTCTAAAAGTGACAGAAAGCAATCTGTCTAAAAGAGACACAACTCCAAATTAAGGATGAGAGCATCCCTCCCACTTTCTGGGTAGATGCAAACACCTTTTCCCACTTCCACTCTTCTCCCTTCTGTTGCAGGAAGACCTGTCTCACCAAGTACCTCTTTCTGCACCATCAACAGTGTGGCCACGTGAGGACACTGTTAACTCTCTCTGGTCACACTCTCCCTCTCCTTCTGGGACCTAGAGAAAGGACATATCAGTCCTTTTCATCTTGTCCTTGGCCCACCTCTGAGCCTGTGAGATGAGTACAAGGTGAACTAACACAGAAGGACGCACAGCATGACCAGGAAAATGACTCATCTAGCCAAATACCCTGTCCTCTGCCAAATCACCAAGCCTTGCCGAACGTGTATAGACACCCATTCCTAAAATACCTCAGCAAAAATCAGGGGCTCTTCAGGCTCTCAAGACTGAAATGTTTCCATTTTGTCTTGATGAGGTGTTCTGAACTGCAGCCCAAGAAGTGAATAGAGTTTAAAGTCTTATGGGCTCCCTCATCTTATATGCCAGTTTTTATGCATATTTGTATGTGCACTTCTGTGATGGAGTAATACATTGCTTTCCAGCCAATTTGAGGATCATTCCACCAAGCTTTTATTCATTCATTCACATAGCTGATACTAGGCAAGTCCTTTCACTGTTCTAGGCAGCACGATACTCGTAGGGGTAAGAAAGAAATCTGACATAATCGCTGACATCACAGAATTTATATGCCAGCAAAGAAAGAAGACATTCAAGAAGAAAGACATGAAATAAGAAAGGCATTCGTTAGTTCCATGGTTCAATAATATTAACAGGGAATCATGGAATACTTTGAATACATGTAACAGGGATATTTAAAAGAGAAATCCACATTAATCAGCCATACTAACAGCCGAAAGTATCTATCCGAGCAGAGGTTTATTAGCTTTTATCAGCAGTAATTTCAATAATGGGGCATATTAAACTACTATAAAACTCAACACCTTATTGTGAACCAAATCCATTTCTTTTCTTTGTAAGTTCTCCTGTCTGTGGTGTTGTCTTATAGCAAAGGAAAATGTGCTGTTTCTAAGGAGAAAAATGAAAGACATGGCATATGGAAAACAGGGAATGCAAACTGGAGAGAAGCTCAAGAAATAGCCAGTCTGAAAGTGGAAAGTTATAGACTAGGCATGCATGAATGATGGCCAATCCATATTAAGGTAATTCCAACATTCCCAGGAAAGACTTCTTCAGGATGATAAAATCAACAAACTATGGGGGCTAGGGCTGGGGCTCAGCGGTAGCACACTTGCCTGGCATGTGTGAGGCATTGGGTTTAATTCTCAGCATAGTATATAAATAAGTAAAATAAAGGTCTATCAAAAACTAAAAAAAAAATTTAAATCAACAAACTATTTTCTACAGTGGAATATCTTATGAGAGAATTTAGATAATTTGAAAATTTAGGAATCATTACCCATATGCAAAAACAAGATAAGAACTTATTGTAAGGGGAAAATTCTGCAGGAAAAGGAAAGCAATAATAAAGTGAATGGTCTTCTCTGTTAAAAAGGCAATATTTACATGTTCAAGGGCAGACCAAATTTAAATATCTTAATGTGTTAACTCATTTAATCCTATAACAAATATATGAGGTGGGGCACTAATATTTTCTCATTTTTACACATAAGGAGACTAAAGTATATAGAGTTTAGTGGTTTCTCTAAGGTTCTATAGCCAGTAAATGATGAAGGTAGATTTTTGAGTTAGGTTTATTATTATTTTTATTTTTATTTTTATTTTTATTTTTATTTTTATTTTTATTACCAGGGATTGAACTCAGGGACACTTGACCACTGAGCCACAACCTCAGCCCTATTTTGTATTTTATTTAAAAACAGGGTCTCACTGGGTTGCCTAGCACCTTGCTTTTGCTGAGGTTAGCTTTGAACTTGTGATCCTCCTGCCTCAGCCTCCCAAGCCACTGGGATTACAGGTGTATGCCTGGCTGAAGGTAGAGTTTTGAACCCAGGCAATTTGGCCTCAGTTTCCATGATGTGGATCTCCATGGCATGCTTCCTGTAGTCATAACAGTGTGATTCTTAAATATTGATATAACCCAAATTCCAGGTTAGTGCATTGAGAGGATGGGAAATAGAAAAGTATGAATATATAGTGAGAAGAAATGAGAAGAAAACATGTGAAAACTTTGTGTTTCAAAGTGAAAATAAATAATGCCCAAAATTTTAAAGAAAAAAAAAGTATTTCCCTATGTTATTTGGAGCCCTGGATGATAACACCAGAATGATCAGCTGGAAGGGAAAATGGTTCTTAGAAAGGATGGAGGAAAAAAGTCGAAAGTTGTAGGGAACTATTGTTGTTTAACTCACATAAAAATGTGTATGTTTAACTTACATAAAAATAAAAAATGAAGAAGGAAGTGAGTGGCAAAGTTATGTTGTCTCCTACAGGTAGGCAGTTCTCACCCAGGGGACTCAAGGATTCTTTGGGAATGGCACTATAATTCATTCAGTGTGGTGGACAGAGTATGGCAGAGCACAATTCCAACCTGGTTGTGCAATTAACTAGCTCTGTGTTAATGCTTCCCTTTTCTCCTCTGGGCTTAGCTTTATCATTCATACAGAGGAGTACTGAACTAAAAAGTCCTTCAGTATTTATGAGATTCAGCACAAAATTGAAGGGAGCCCTCACCGTGCAGGCCAAGGACTGTGGAGTAGGAGAACCCCCAGGGCAAAGGTAGGAAGTTCCAGAAGGTTCCCCAGAATCAACCCATCCCCTGTCCGCCTCTTTTCCTTGCACTCCCCCTCCAACCTGGCTTCTCGCCAAGTAAAACATAAAGCCATTTCCAGCCTAGTCTTAACTTTACCTTATGTTGAGTGCTCTCACTTCTAGAAATGTATTTGCATCACAATAGTGAGCAACTTTCCTATCATTCTCATTTTTGAAAAGAGGAAAGATGAGCTTAGACAAAAAAACACTGAACATGCTAAGGTGAATGAAGAGCTATTGTAGTCAACAGACATAAAGGAGATGGTTCTAAGTCAAGATTTTCTCTGTAGTGTCACAAACTGAGGTGAGAAGGCAGGCGCTGCTCAAGGAGGGCACCTCAGCAGTCCAGGTGAAGTGGCATCATGCCACCCATCACGTGGCCTTCTAGGTGATTCCAGTCATTGGATGTTTCAGGAATGAGAGGAAAAAGAGAAAGCAGGCCTAAAACAGGTATCTTTAAGTAGGTGAGATACAGCTTCTACCAATCACTCTGCTTAGCATTGGTGAATATATCATGACCAAATCGTGTTCAAGTTTAAATTCTCAAGTTGAAGTATTAACCCTAAAGGCTGTGCGGTACTTTGTTATAAAATCCCAAGGAAACTAATGTAGTAAGAACTTGGCCATTCTTAACAGGGAGGCAGCTGTGTGCCTAGGAAGAAGAGAAAACCAGATTTGGTGGCAAACCACTGTCTCCAACCATTACATTAAAAATTTATTTCAGGTCATGAAGCTTTAAATACAAGAGCAAGTTATTCAAAAGTAAGACGTACATGTTCACTTTCTTCATTCTTTCCCTTCAACCAAGTCACTGAAAGACTTCAGTCTTTAGTCCTTGAATTCCAAGTAGAAATAATTTTGAAATATTATAGTTAATGGAAAAAGATATTTAGGAATCTAAAAATCACCATATTAAAATAGGATTATTTTCTACCTCTTAGGATGATATATTTGTTGCAGGTTGATGGATTTTGCCAGGCCAACAGATTCCCCAGCTGCTCTAGAAAACTCCTAAAAATATATCTCTATAGAAGGGTAAATTCTCTTCTCTGTTTCGACAGTTTTATTCCGAACTGTGCTTTTCTCTTTATGCCAGTTAGAATCCTTTTCAGGTTTATTGCTGCTGTGAGCTTCTGTGGAACTCTATTTTAAGCTAAGACAAAATGAACTCTTAAGGTACTACTCCAAAAAGAAAAGAAAGGAAGGATTTAATACTGTAGTCAATGTTGAATATGGAATTAGAAAATCTCTGTAATATTTGGAGTTGGGACAGGAAAAACAAACACTCTGGAAAAGATGAAAGATGCTGCTTAATTCTGAATTGGTAACCCCAAGCCTGACTAGGTACGGGTAATATTCCAGGTCTTCATAAACATAAAGTAGTTATCATAGTTTTCCCTGGTGAGGTCAAAACATAGAGGAGATTTTTCAATAGCACTGGAATTGCTGGAATGATTAAATTATGCTGGTAGATAATATAATACATTGCCCTTCTTGATAAATCAAGATATGTTCCTCAAACTTGATGCCTATAAGAATTCTGGTAGCTACAATACGAGAGAGAGACGAGATCCATTATAGCGAAACTTCACGTTATTCAGTAAGCATTCATGACTTGGTGTGTGTTGTGCCTCTTTTAGCTACTGAAGATGAAGTCCTTACCCCAATGGAGCTGGGCAATGATAAAGGGAGGCACTAAATAAACCAAGATGAGATGTCAGTTACATATGTTTAATAAAATTGGATTAAGGAAATAATTGTGACTGCTGCAGGGGACATTTAGATAGGAGATCAGGGAAGACTTTTGTGAGAAGAGAAGATTCCAGCAGAAAGATGAGTGACATGCAGGAGAAAGGTTTGCACAGTTCAGGAGGAAAAAAAAAAAAAATTCCAGGAAGAAGGAGAAATAAGAACAGCATGATCAAAGAACACTCAGGAATCAGTGGGACTCCTTAAGTCAGTCAGACTTACTTAATAAAAACGTCCCAGTCAAATGTTTATCACTACATTTGACAGATGAAGAATGACTACAATAGGGTGTGGATGCCCTTGCCCACCCACTCTCACCCCCTCTCTCAAGTCTGCTTTCAATGTTCTAACCGTTTCTCTAACTCCACTCTGCAGTCCGATCTTTGGCACTAAACCCAGAAGAGCACTGGTAGATCATCTAGTCTTCTCCTCTGGTGCCGGTGCCATAGCAGCTTCTAGAGAAACCTTTTGGGGTGGGAGTGTGGGAGCCGAACCATCTGCTCTTGGTGGAATCCAGCCATGCAGAAGGGGGTGCATTTGTTGCAAATTTCTATTTCCCCAAAATCACCCACATCACAATTTTATTTTTCCTGAACAGCTAATGGCACAATAACAGACCAGTTTTGTTTACTTCTATTCTTGAACTAGAAATGGCCAGTATAGCCTCAGGGATATTATGCCCAAACACTCATAATAAATCCTGAGATCAATACATCACTGACATATTTTTCAAAATATGATTACAATTTTGCTAAGTTTATTCTGATGGAAGCATAAGATGTCATCAAACTTCTAAAGGACCCAAAACCATTCAACTAATTTCAAGTAGGCCTTTGAGAGCTATGTTGGTCCACTTCCTTATTTTTTTCATTGAAATGATAATTAAAACATCTTTATCCTTAAGTGATTGAACTCATGCTGATTTTAGAGGCTATGGATAAAATAAAATCAACCAAAAGAAAATGTATGGCTGTTGACTGAACTCTTTAACATTGCATCTATGCAACTTTGCCAATCTAATTAAATATCAGTGAATATGCAAAAGGGATAGTAGAAACTCTATTTAAATAAAAAACATCCAATTATGAGTGATGAGTCTGATCATAGTAATATTACTAAACTGATTTTTTTCTTCTTCATAAAGCTTACTTTTACATGACCCAGTTCCAGAGAGCATCCAAATTTATGGTTCAATTTGATTTTATTTAACTAAGGTCATTAAAGGGACACACAAATTTGCCATTAATCATTGATTATATTCAATCAGCTCTCAAGGTGACTTATGTTTTTCTCACTACTTCCTACATTACAATTTGCCAAACAGGCTTCCTGGCATGAAAGACAACATTTATCCCTAAGTACTTGGAGAGTTCAGTTCAAATTGTATTAAATACTTATTGATTTCACTTTCTAATACCTTTTCTCTTAAAGACCCAGAGTCTCACTGACTACAGATGTGTTCGGATCTCTGATTCTTGAGGATGAAAGGTTTTTGTTGGTGTCATGATGATAGAATAGCTAATTCTACAATTGACCCCCACCTTAGTTTCTTTGAATCATTCTCTGTAAAGAAAAGTTTAAATTTTCTATTCTGATTTAGCACAGTGCTCTTTCACATCATATTTTCTTGTGTTGACAAAGACAGAAGGCTGAAGGCTGGGCCAGCATGTCATTCATCTTAATGTTTCCTTCACACTGTACCTGATTCATAGAAGACACTTCCTCCCCTTAAAGGGATCTCTCCTACAGTCCCTGAGTGAGATGATATGCATCGAGTCTTAGCATCCTTTTAACATCCCTGTTCTTCCCACACTGTACTGAAAGAGATGGAAAGCTGATGGAAAGTATTTTAGAATCTTCTGTGGCTACCCCTGTGAATGAATGCACTGGAGGTTCTGCCAAGAGGAGATAGAAATGCAAGATTTAGAAGGTGAAGGACAGAGTCCTTGCTTATTGCATGGTGGTGGATGTGGATGCCTGTGGAAGCTGAACTGAATTCACTATGGTCCAATCTCTTATCTGGAGGTAATATCGGCCACTACCTAGATAGTTCATAGATAAGGAGGCAGAATTACAAAACCAAATGCTCTCCCGTCCGTTCAACATTCTTGCTATACAATTCTTCCCTGGGTCCCCTAGTAATTTGCAAGATGTTCACACTATTGTCTCTCCTTAGAATGGCCTCTGCAGCAAGAACTTTTGTATAGCAAACTTGTACTGTTTCCTTTATAGTCATGCCTTACACCTTTCCACTAGTTTTCTCAGACCCTTCCACTCCCTGGTGTGTACACTTATCATACTTTCTCTGACATTATCATTCAGCACATGTGGCTTAATGTGGCTTGTGTTCATATGTTTGATTTTCTTGACAATCTATAAGGGGTTCCAAGTCAGAGGAAACATCGCGTTCATATTCGTATTTCCAATACCTAGCAAAATCACTGGTTTGGCAGCCAGGCATGGTGGTGTACGCCCGTAACCACAGTGGCTTGGGATGCAGAGGCATGGAGGCCAGCCTGAGCAATCTAGCAAGACTCTGTCCTAAAAACAAACAACAAAACGGGGGCTGAGGATGTAGCTTAGTGCCCATGGGTTTGATCCCTTCCGGTGCAAAATTAATTTAACTAATTAATTAATATAAAAAGTAGTCACTGGTTTACAATATTTACCAGAAGGGTAATGGAATATGTTACCCTAAAACATGCCACTTTGGCATAAAGGTTATTTTTAGCTGAAGGAAATGAGAAGAAACAGATGCAAGAGAAGCTTCTTGCCCTCCCTTTATTTGCCTAAAAATGGACCAAATTCCTAAAGGTGCTCCCCCTTCTCTGTCTACCAGGAATGGCAGAAGTTGGTCACTGGAGACCACTGACATTGACAGCCCAGAGGCAGCACCAGCCCTTATCTCCCAGAAGTTCCTCCATACCTTGCTTTTCCCTTTCTCTTGTCACTTCTTTAGAAATGTACTATTTTTTGTTGTTGTTAAGATGGGACAACAGCCTGAAGTCTAGCCACCCTTTTAAGTCACTCATGTCAGTGCTTCCCCGTGCATGTGGGACACACAGGTTAATGAACTTCTGTTTTCTCTTGCTAACCAGTCTTCTTTCTATCGAATTTGCGGGGCCTTGCCCAATGAACCTAAGATGGGTTGAGGGAAAGGAGTTGTTTTCCTTTTCTCCATACCCAAAAGTTATTTATTAATTTGAATTTAAACCTTATTTATACTCTTATTTATCTTTGTATCTCCTACAATATTGGGCACATGGCAAATAATCAATTAACATTGGTTATATTAATTTTTTTAATAATTGCTATTCTTCTTATCTCCATTGAGATCATTCAAAATATTCAACTCTTGAAGTTTAACATGAACTGAATTTTGAAATTGGCAAGAATATTCCAGACCAAGGAAATAGTGCATGCAGAGGTGGGGTGAGAAACAGAGCTTTGCACACAAGAGAATCACCATCATCTAGCCCCAGCAGAGTGCCCAGGGTGAGATCAGGTGGGGTATGATGAAAGCATTTGCTCACCCCTGTTTTAAGTCACCACAAACAGCATCATTAGCAATGACTCCAGTTATGCTAACCACTGTTTCCCCAGGCCATTGATGTAGGAGTTCAGGAGTTCAGTGGGGAAGCCTTCCTTCCCCAGGATGGCTGCCAGGAGAAAGTGCTTATCTTGGCTCCTCTCTCATGAAAACTGTTTGGTGACATCTTTATTGCATAAAAAGAAGTCCCAAATGCTGATATTAAGCTAGATAGAGCCCACTGATGCCCAAGAAGCCTTATGATTTAGCACGGCTAGCATTATATTTAAGGTCAAGCTCTCAAACAGATAGACATTGTTTGCCAAGGAGACACAAATCCATAGGAAAGGCATGACAGATCTTCTTGGAACATCCACCGCACTCACTGCTAGACAATTTCAAGAACACCTTTAATATTTAAACCCATAGCTACGTTATAGAGAAAGATGTTGAGCCAATTTCCTCTTCTTCAAACACACAAAAAATAGATGATCAGGAATTCCCTTTGGGACCTCTAAAAGAACATTTAGCTCTTATTCTGTATGGATTTTGAGAAGAAGCCTCACCAAGAAGGTGTGGTCCCTCAGTTTTATCATTACAAAGCAAGAAACTGTAGTACATGTCAATTAGGAAATCCAAGTCTTCTAAACTAAAAGGTCACCTACACCAAGCACTACGTGCATGTTGGGCACCAGCCTGGGCTGCTTCACGTCCACTCCTCTTAACTCTCACAATACCACATGAGGCTGGGGTTCCTGTGTCTACTTTTTAGAAATAAGAAAACAGAGATAAAACTAGGACTTCAACCCATTTTTGTATACCTAAGCCCTTGCTTTTCCTAATATCATGATGCTATCAATCATAATGCATGTACAAAGCTTGGCTACATCTGAGAATTCCGTTTTCTGTCTCTTATGAACCCCTAGCAAATAACTCCAGACTGGGAGGAGTGAAAAAATACACCCCACAGAAATTGCAGATGGGAAAGAAGCCAGGAAATGCTATTTAAAAAATTTGTTGTTTTGACTTAAGACAGAAGTAGTTGGGACTTAACAATCTAGTTTGTAAGTGCACATCTTTTACATGAAGTCACACCCCTTAGTACATGACTCAGTATAAGATGGCACTGAATTACTACGCCACTTCTGCTGAGTTAAATATGACACAGTGCTGTAAAGTGTTGCCGCCTGAAGCGCTCGGAGCACCGGAGCCGCGGGAAGAACTTCAGAAGCAAACTGGAGACAAACAGCTTTTTATTCTGATGACTTTTCTCTCTGGTTCTAACAACTAACTCACGCCAAACACACCACTAAAATGGCGCTGACCCGATCAGCAATTTCGGCCAAGTCACTCCAGATCCCGCAACAAAATCCCGTGAGACTACGGGTGGCGACAATGGCCAAATCTCCACGGCTCATAGTCAACTGCAATTCAAGCCAATCCCCAAACAGGGCTCCTGCATTTCCCCCTTTTTGTTTTAAAAGAGGTAATGCTCTAGGACGTCTATGTGCAACCAACATTCTTACCCGTCATCGGATAATCAAGGCTGTGCCCTTGACTCCTGTCTTAGGTTGATATGTCGGCCACATGAGACTGTCCCGTGCGACTGTGCCTGTCTTAGGTTGTCCCCCTCTGGGGATCTTACCCGTCATTGGCTAACCAGCCATCCAATGGAGCCCTTTAGGATCGACTATATATGATGACTAACAGCCATCCAATTGTGAGGAGATGTTGCGGCTTTAAGGCGACAAGCCTTTTGGTGATGAGCCAAATTGTATAGCATATCAAATTGTTTAAACAAATCAGCTGCCCTAAGTTCCAACAAGTAACACACTGAATTCTCTAGACAAATACCCGCAAGGCATTGTCCCGTAAAGTCCCAAACAATGAAAGATCAAAATGTCCATTTGTTGTAACATGTTGATGTAGGAGGCCCCATGCATGTAGAGCAGAGGCCACACTGTTGGTGAGGTTGTTTGATGTTTGAGCAGCAGGGATGCTTGCGGCGGCCGCGATCCCTGCAGCTATAGCAGCAGACGTCTTTTTTATGTTTAGACAATGCCACCGGCAAATCTTCAGGGCCCGCTACCTAGAAACTCAAGCATCAATTATTAAAGGAAAGGCAGTGCTATTGCAGCACTGAGTCAAGAGGTGAGTTGTCAAACTACAAAATAGAATAATTAGATTAGAAAATTAAAGTTGATTTTTGTTCACACACATCGCTGGTTGAGCTTCTACAAACATAAGTTGGAAAAATATCATATTTAGAACAAAACAAAGAAAGACTGAGGGTAATTACTGCATTAAAGATAGATTAAAGAAAAGGTAAAGGCACTTTAGAGAAATAATTTGTTAGCTGGAACCCTTGAGTCTCTGTATACAGAGCAATCTTTTACCTGTTGAGATAATTGAAATTAATGAGCTATTAAACAAATGAAGTTAATAACAAATAAACAATCTTAAGTCAAAACACCAAAATATCAGGTTATATAGCACTAGTCATATTGTTTGCTAAAGAGAAGTCCCAGGGACACCTATAAATCAAAATTGAAAGTACCTTCATTTATAAAATTATTTACCTAAATTGAATACTCTAAACCTAAAATGAATTAAAGTTATTTGGATCCATATATATATATATATTTTCTTTTTCATAAGCGCTTTGTTCTATGTGACGTCACAGTAAAGGCACTCTATAGTATTGTACACTTAATGCCTGACTAATCATTTGCTTATGTTGTTTTATTTGTTGAATCAAATAAAACTGCTCTAAATATATTCCAATGTCTTCTTTCACACTGCTGGTATTGCTTTAGCTACCAAAAGGACATGAATGGGCAGAAGCTAAAAGAAGTCTGATTCTTTTCTCTGTAACAAACATCCCACAGTAAACCCTCAAAAGACATTTCTTCAATGAGGACACTCTAAGATGTGACCTGGTCAAGGCCAGTGAGCCCTGAAACCAGCCTTTCTCCTGACATCTCTCTATTTCAAGAGAGTGGGTGACGTTGCTTCTATTTATAAACTCATCTGGAAATGCATGAGCTCTGCAAGGTCTTTTTTGCCTTTGTGACTGCATCTTGAAAGAGCATAAATTAGAATAACAGCATCAAATAACCTAATACCTTGGAGTCAACAAAGGCAGCTTATAGAAACATGAATTTTCTAGCAAGCAATAAAGAAAGGAACGTAAAGGGGACAATGAGGTATTCTGATTTGGAAAGAGGTGAAGGCATTTTGACTAAGCAAAAATCTATGAATATGTGGTTGCTGAGTGATAAGAAGAGCTGCTACGGGAAAGACAGAGGCAGGTGAACACCCTCTAGTCCCGCCATTCTCTGAAGGCTACCAGCCTTGGAAATTCACTTTTCTTAGTGATACAATTGGGACAATACCTGAAAGGATCACTGTGAAGACTAAATCAACATGTTTGAATGCCTGGTCTATCTAACCAATAGGAGATGCTCAGTAAACAGGAGCTCCTGATATTATTATCACAACGACCACTGCTGTCACCATCATTGACGCCAGAGATCTAGAGGAACCAACCACTGCCAACCTCTGGCTGTGAGCTCCTCGAAATCCACGTCAGAGACAAGTTGTTTCCAGTGACTTTTAGAACCTGGTTCTTTTAAAAATAAAATCTTATGAAAAATCTCTAAATATAAACCATGTGACCTAGCTTTAGAGATTGTGCCTTGAAAGTATATAATGAGGAAAAGAGAACAGGAAAGCAACTCTTCCCTCAGTTCTGATCCAGCCCCCCTGCTTCTCTTACATGAAAGCAGGCCTAGACTCTCCAGACTCCAACACCCACAGGGACCGAGGCCCACCCTAGGCCACCTGTAAATAGCAATTCCACTTTAGCCACAGCCCAGGGATCCCTGGGGCTGGGAGGCTAAACTAAGCCTTGTCTGAAATTTAGATAGGAGGAAACAGGTGCACTGTTTGCACCCTAGGGCTCAGCAGGGAAACCAGAGGCTTTTCTTCCAAATTCCAAGAAAAAAAATGATAATATGTCAAGCTGAGAAAAAAATCGGTGTTACCAGGAGGAAAATGACTAACATTAGGTAAAATCTAAAACTGAGTTACTAGATTTTAATTACCAAAGGTTCCCATCTCCAAATTGACTGTTACTACACTTTTAAATTAAGTCTGGTACTAGAGGAGCACCCATATGTGCCAAGAGTGAGTCTCAGTGCACGGCAGGTATATAAGGCTCATGACAATCCTATAAGGGAGGTGCCATAAGTAGCCCCCCTTTTGAAAGAAGGCACAGAGAAACTGAGAAACTTACCCAGGGTCACACAGCTGAGAAGGAGTAGAGTCAATATCTGAACAAAGGCTGATAAGTTTCAAAGTTGGTGCTAATTGCCTCACACTGGAAGAGAACTCAATGGTAGCCATGAAAGTCTACAGATTTCCCTGTGGATCATCTCTTCTAGATTGAACAGACCTAATTTTGTTGTGCTTTTTTTCTACTCATTATCAGATAGAACACTCTCAGGTATTTTAAAATCATAGATGTTTTTGCTCTGCTCTCATTTCCCTCCCTTCCAGATAATACTTAAAGATATGTGACTACAGACTCTGTATGTAAGAAGCCTTTCTATTACTGTTAAGCATGGTTCTGTTGATTAAAAATACACTGAAAACGGTCATGTTTGTTTTAGAAAAAATGTAACTTTGACAATCATTTTTGGAGATGTTCTAAAACTGTAAAACATCTATCGTTTCAACAAGAAGCTTTGTGATTTAATTAGCTATTGATTAGGAAAGAAAGGATCTGATCTAGTCAGGGACATTGAGGGAAGTGTTTCGAAATTCCACTTTGCCAATTAAGCAACTGTCTTCTGATCAGACATGACTTAGTTCTTAAGTGGGAGGTGGAAGAGGCAAAATGAATTGTCTTTGTTAATTTTTCCTCCTGCCATGACCTAGAAAATGATATAAAAAGGAATAGGATTGGTGGAAAAGAGCAGATTGGAATGCGGAACTACCTTTTCAGTGGGAGATGAATGAGGGCCAAAGGAGGAAGGTTGCCCGCTGACAACTGTCATTTCCGGAAACTTACTGGAGCAAAAAGATATCTAACATCGGGAAGAAAAATTGAGTGCCTAGGTGTTTAAAACTGCTGCAGAATTCTCATTTGCTAATTTCTTAAAAGTTGGAGCTTATTTAAATGCAGATTATAGCACCAGCCAGGGATTCAAGGAGAGCAAATGAGGGTGTCAGATTTAGCTAGCCACTGACTAGAGGAACTGGGAAGTCTTTGTGGTGAAGACTTTGACAAGTGTAAGTCAAAATAAGTCTCCATCTCAAGATCACATTATGCTGTGTTGCAAACAGATCTGTTAGCTGTAAGTTCTTACTTGTGCCTAGGCAACAACAGTACTTTGAATTCTTATCCATATTCTGTTTCATTGTTTTACTTCTGTTAGGAAGATTAATTAACTACTTCATATGGAGTCTAAATTTTTACATGTGTTCAAGTGTGTGGAAAGGTGGTGATTGAAAGCAATCTTGACTGATTCAAAAGCTTCTATCTGGAAGGTTTAAGATTTAGAGTCAAGAAATAGCCAATTATTCTGTATAATTCCAAGAGAAAGAAGATATGACAGTGCTGTGGGTAAAGATTTATTACTGAAAAGTTCAAAACAAACAAACAGAAAAATAAAGAAACAAGACAAAGAGTAAGAAATTTTCTCAGCATGAAAAATCTTTTCAACATATTGAGGCAATAGGAAAAGCAAAAAATAAACTGAAAGAGAATTTCCTGATCTTTAACTTCCTTTCTTCAATCTTGTGAACATTTTTATGAATTGGAGAAGGGAGAGAGAGTATCAAATGACATGAATAAGAAAGAAGTCATGCTCTAGTATAAATTAGAAATAGCAAGGAGACCTCTAACCTAAATTTTAGATTTCTAATAGATTGGCTAAATTTTCATCAAAGAAAAGCATAGAATATCAGATCAAATTAAATACAATCACCCTTATATCATTTGCTTTCTTCACGCACCAGGATCTGTTGCCAAATCATCTTCTCAGGTTCACCTTTGGACATTTCCTGGCCTTGACCGTACTTCAGGTGTTCATTCCCTCTGAGTCCTAAGCCATCTGTCTTTGAGCATATCGGCTGCTGATAACCCAAAGCCGGGTTCCGGTTGGCTTGGAGTTTAGCAGAATTGGGCAAAGAGAGATCTCTTCCAGAAGAGCCAGAGAGGAGATGAGATCGACAGTTAGGGAGAAGGCTCTGTGTTGGCAGATATGCTAACATGCTTTGGCCCTAGAACTAGCCAGAGGGTAGAGAAAGCAGAGCAAGAATTCATTACCCACCTAGGGTTTAGGCCCAATTCCAAGTCTTATAATTCACTCTCCCTAAATTCTCCCAGCCCATTTAACTACATGCTCAAAGAATCAGAAAGAATGTAGATCAGCATAGGACATAATGGCTTTGCCACATGCCCACTGCTAATGCCGGTTTTTACTGCCCACCCTCTCTCCTTTCAATCTTGCAATCTCCCTTCCCAGCAGCACTACAAAATCACACCAAACCACCACCACCAAGGATTATTATTACCAGATGTCTTGAGTATTAAATGTGCATGTGAAGGGAGTTACCTACTACATTTTGTGTTTGTGTGAGATCTTCTGAACTATTGCAGGTAATGTTTTTGAAATCATTTACTTAGCAAATTCCATCCCAAATCTTTTGTTAAAGTATAGAGTCCCACATGGGCCTCTGTGGTGCAGGAGACAGGGTCTATGTTTTCTTTATATCCTCAGGACCTGGCATGGTCCCTGATGACATGTACTCAGCATCCATTCACTGAGAACATAATCTTTGGCAGTGCTAAGTACTGTGCTGGGCACTGAATGTAGAAGTGGTGAAGGAGATATACAAAGGTCCTGCTTTCCTGGAACATATAATCTAGCTTCTACTGCATACATTCGGTCAAACAATAAATGTTTTTTTGAACAAAAAGCTGCTTAAATGAACAAAGGAATGGATGAGTGAATAGATACATTTGTACACGGAAGAGAAATCTGAGTTTGGATGGAACGTTAACTTTGGTGTATTTTCCCCCAGACTGAGTCATTGAGCTCACAAAATGGAGAGGCAGACTGAGTGTGTGTGTGTGTGTGTGTGTGTGTGTGTGTGTGTGTGTGTGTGATGTTTTATTCTCAAGGACGTTGAAATGATAGTTTCTAAGCATTGATGCTATGAAATAGTGGTCACCCTAGTAATGTACAAACCAGCATTTTCCCAAAAGATGTTAATAGAATCTAGTTATGCATATCATTATTTGATGTTGTGCCAAAAGAGATTTATTTGTGTGATGAAATAAGGTGGGAGACAATTAGTTGTACAAGCTTTTTGCTTTTGGTAGGTCTTAACAGAACAACAACATATATCCTAGAAGAATATATTTATCCAATATAATTTACTAGAAAATTCATTTTTGAGGAAAAGTCAATAAAGCACACTTTGTTTAAAGTGGATATGAATAGGTGTAGTGAATACTGTGGTTCTTGGCCAGGATGCTTTCTTCAGGACCAACCACTTGCTTGGTCACCCAGGATGCTAAAATGTATCACAGACTGGGTGAGCTGAAGGAACCTGCATTCATTCTCATAGCTCTGGAGTCTGGAAGGTCAAGATTGAGGTGCCAGCAGACTTGGTGTCTGGTGAGGGCTCTCCTGGTTTCCAGGCAGCTATCTTATCACTGTGTTCTCAGGTTGGTAGAAAGAGGAAGAGGGAGTTGTAGGGGGTCCCTTTCATAAAGGCACTCATTCTAACTACCAGGGTTCCACCCTCAAGACCCATTTACTTTCCAAAAGACCCTTCACTACACCATCACCTTGAAGGGTAGCATTTCATGTGAATTCGGACAAACAGCTGCCCCATAATAGCACTTGCTGCCAGCTGCTGTACTGGTGGCTGAGTACCCTTCACGAGGCACTGTCCTGTGCTCCAGGGACTTAGCTACCAGAAGATGAGGTGTAGTTAGTGACAGGGTAGGAAGCCCCCACCTAGTCATCTCAACCTCCGAGTAATATAAGGGCCATCTCAGTTCCAGAGCTCCCAGCAGGACCAGCGAGGATCCAGCTGCATCCACACAGCAGGTCAGCCGCACTCTCTGTCCACTGTGGCATCCCCTCTTCCTTACAGGTGTATATCTCTGAGAGCATATCTAATAATATTTCTCTATGCAATTCTCCATTACCAAGTCTGTTTTTTAGAAACCCAATCTAAGACATTGGGCATTATTCCAACAGATCTATAAATGCTCAGATGGACTTTTGACTAGTTATATCTGTGTGAATAAAAGGTTGTTTTCCAGTGGTCCTGGGACTTTTGATTCAAAGATCACCATTGCAAAATAAGTGAGAACCCCTTATCACGAAAACTTCTTTTTCCAAAATCCTTTCTCAATTTTTCAGTCTGTGCAATTCATTTGCAAGAAAACCACATGTGGCGTGTGCCATCATTTCTAACATGGTTTGAACTTTAAATTCAAAACCAAGTTGCCTCCATGTACTCAGGCCCTCAATAGCTGAGCTGTTTCAGATCCACTTTGACTGACTTCAGTGTGGGGCTTCTACTACTGTCTTACCCTCAACTAGTAATGGATCTGTGAACAACGAGAGAATAAAAACTTATAATTTTTTTTTCCTTTTTTTGCAGTGTTGGGATTGAACTTTGGCCTCAGGCCTGCAGGGAAAGCACTCTACCACTGAGCTACAACTCTAGTCCTTTTTATTTTGAGACAGGGTGTCACCGTCTCAAACTTATGCTCCTCCTGCCTCAGCTTCCAGAGTACTTAGGATTACAGGTGTATACCACGATTCATGGCAAATGCTCTTCTCCTAATATCAGCAAATCCTGTTTGTTGAAATAGATCTAGAGTGATATACAAGCTTTCTAAGAAAAATGCCTACCTTTAAGCAAATCTGACATCTAACAATTTATGCTTACACACATACACACATGTATACTCTCACACACAATCATATCAGGTGGCTCAAGGATATTTAGAGATATCCTGCCCATTTCCTTCAGCCTACTGCTGAAGAAACTGAGGTTCCAAGTGGAGAAGTGACTTGTCTAAGATCCCACAGATAATGGTAGAATTCAAACTGGATCTCTGACTGCTGAAATCTAAACTTGAACTAGCCTGTCATTCAGACCCATGGTGGTCAGGCAAGGAGAGTGGGCATTAGTTTTACCAAATAATAATTAATGATAATAATAACTTATGTATGAAATCAGAGTAGGATCATTTTAGACAGTTGAATGTCTCATTTAGTTTCTAAAAATTCAATTAAGCACACTTTTTCAGGATGTAGAACAAGCACAAAGCTAAGAATACATGTAAACAAGATTGCATAAAAGTGCCTTTCGCTCTCACCCACACCAGTGAGCAGTATGATTCAATAAATCATCAGTACAAGAGTCATTCAAGCATCCAGCAGTCTAAAATCTATGTTTCTAAGAAACATTTAATAAAAGAATGTGAACTGAAACAAAACAAAATACGCATGCACATCGAATCACTTTAACAATCTAGTCTCAAAGTCGTTTTTATAAACATATTTTCTGAGCTCATCTTTTTATAGATTCAATCAGCGCTACCTTCACAGAAATCAGCCATGGAGATTCCATGGCAACCACTGCATCCTGCCCAGACACACAACATCAACATGCTTCAATAACTATAACTCACGCCCACTTAGGTCTATGGGTTTGGATTTCAGATATAAAAATAGTTACAATGGTTCCTTTGCCAATTAGGGGCTCTGTTATTAATAATGCTTTGGGTGGATGTAAACTGTGTAATAGTGCAAGATACAGAAACAAAACCCCTAGGGAGGAGGAAGCAGGTCAGCCTAGGTCCAGATCCACTACCCAGCAACTGACTCTTAGGTTCTCTTTGTAAATGACTCTCACCTCCAGTGTGTGCTACTCAAATGGGGCCTTCATCGGCAATAAAACAGAATCGCTAGAACATGCAACCGGTACTTTTCTATCCAAAAAGTAAATGACTATTTCAAATTTTCAATCTTCTTCTCCATTTAAAATAATATGGCTTTGAAAACCGATTTCAGAAGACAAATTTCTTGATTTGAGTAATTGTTCAAGAGTCATGTTCCCAAGGTAACCTCGGTTTTCCTTCTGAAGCACCTGAGGGACATGAATATAGAATAAATCTAAAGCAATACCCATATCGTATCAGTCATTAAAACAGAGTGAAAAATTCCAGGCACTATCTAGGGCCAAAGGTTACTAAAATATCCACATGGTTTATGGTAGTGTTTTGCCAAGCTTTATAATGCTGACTAGTTACAATAGAATTTTATGTCTGGTTCTTCTTTCAAGTACAGGTTTCTGGGTCTCATCCCAGCCTCACAGAATCAGAATCTAAGCATTTTTCTATCAAAAAGCAAGTGGTCCTCTGGGAAAACACCAAAGGAGTGAGCCCATTGGAAATCCAGATGTGCTACCAACCACCAGACGTGGATGGAACTCGAGATGAGCAAGGAGCTGGAGCTCCCTAAGCCTGAGCACCAGCAGGCTGCTACTGTGGCTTTGTCACACAGGTCCTGGGGGACCCAGTAGAGAGTGGACATGGAAATGTTTCCCAAAAACTAAGGCAGTAAAAGCAGAGGCAGGCATATAAAACAGCCACTAAGGGGGACAATGATGCTTCTACTCATAATCTACCCATTGTCACCTGGGTGAGGGTATCATGATAATCACCATAACAATGAAAGCAGTGCTGATGATTTCTATGTTTTTATAACTCTTAACATTTTTAAAAACTTAACGCACAAAAGGGCATGAAGTGGTTAAAAAGTAAAATCATAGAAAGTAAAGAGATGGTTATTCTTCACCTGCTGGACTTGACTGTAAGCATGATGAGATCCTGTGGTTCCTACCTCCCCTAGCAATAACTGGCTTCCGTGAGGTGTTCAATAAATATTGATTGAATGATTAACAAGTTAAAGAGGAAGAAAGAAGATAACTAAAGAGGGTGTAATGCAGGAGTCCTGTTTGGGGAGATGGCTAAGATTGTGGTTGACTACAGGCCATGGAGATGTTTGGGCATTGCCGCCTTCCGTAGTCTCACGGGATTTGGCCCAGGATCTCGCGGGACTTGGCCCGGGATCTTGAGAGACTTGAGCGAGATTGCTGATCGGGTCTGCGCCATTTGGTGTGTTGGTTGTTTGGTGGTGTGTGTGGTGCGTGTTAAAGTCGTTGTTAGAGCCAGAGAGAAAAGTTATCAGAATAAAAAGGCTGTTTGTTTCCAGTTCGCCTCTGAACTTCTTCCCGCGGCTTCGTTGCTCCAAGTGGCCATCGCTTCAGGCGGCAACAGTGTAATTTGGAGAGAACTGGACAATATCTGACAATATATTGTCCCCTCTGTGTGAAAGATAAGCACCTAAATAAAACCCAGTACAGGGTGTAAGAGGAAGGGTGTTCCAGGGTAGCTCCAAGAGGGTTTGACGAGCACGTTTTAAAACAGAGAGCCACCAGTTTGGGTATTTACACAGAACTGTTCAGTAACAGGTAAGAAAAGAATTACATGACATAGAACTTTAGTAGCTGGCCTGTTACATTTAAACATTGGGCTCCTATAGTCAGAGAGAGTGCCATAAGGAAGAGATTAGTGAAGTATAAGCAAATATGATACAACCTAGGACATTAAACAGCATAAAGATATTTCATGTGGCCATAGTTGTCTAAGAATTTTGCCAGGGCTTTACAATTATATTTTAAATATGTCTGCATTTAATGTAGTTTGAGATATATGCATATGAGCATCTATGAGAGTCTTCATAATATTTGCCTCATCCACTTTTGGTCATTCTAAAAACCTAAACCTGGTATTATTGAAGCTACATCTATGGACCCAACTAGAGAGAATGTGCCTGTGGACAGAAAATGTGTCTGGGACTCTCTCCCCAACTTCCTGCCTGCCACACAGACACCCAAGAGGGCATGACATTACTTACACAGTTATCTTTTTTAATGTCACAAAGTTAACTAGTGTAGGCTTGAGTATTTTCATTTTATAAAAGAAGCATCTGAGATATAGAAATAAAGAAAGTTCATGAAGTTAAAGGCTACAGCAAGGTCTACTGATTGAAAAATCACTTAAAAATACAGACTGGGTAATAGAATAAGAGTAGCTATTTTAATATAGAATTATATATTTCTCCAAATAAGGTCTTCAAAATGTCATGCTATAATTTTACACTTGTAGTTTGGCAGAGATTCACCATAAAAAGTTCAGATAACACTTTATAATTCTTTGAAAAGAAGTGTGAAATCAGAGATGAATACCAACTTCCCAAAGCTCAGATTCTTTGTATGTTGATGGGTTTTAAAAATGAAGAAAAGAAAAACATTAAGAGGTTCCATACAGGATTTTTATTTGTGAAGGAAATTCATGATTATGTTAATAAAGAACTTAAAATAAACTTTTTATGGAGAAACCTGACAAACATTACCTTAACCAAGTGACCAAAGTTCATCTTTACAGTAGTGAGTGTGAGAAATCAACATTAGGCGCATCGTCAGAGGCTGCTGGAGAACACAGCACCATTTTTGTGTCATTTGGTCCAAAAATGAATAACCCAAATTTGGTCATGAAGAAAGATCATATGCTATACTACAAAACAACTGGTGTGTGCTCTTCAAATAGGTCAGAGATGTGAAAGACAGGAAAAGATCTAGGAACTGTTCTAGATGTTCAAAGACTAAAGAGAGGTGATAACTAAATGCAACCCGTGATCTTAAATGGTTCTTGAACCATAAAGAAAAATAAAGATGAGTGGTATAATTGGTGGAATTTGAATGTGGTATCTAGATTAGAGAGTATGATTTTTATCAATAATGTCCTACTTATTATAAATGTGCTCTGTTATATATTAGGCTTCTATTTTAGAAAACTACATGAATATAAATATAAAAATAGTCACAATAATTTGACAACTTTCCTTAGGTCCTAAGTTATCTCAAAAATCTTAGTTTCTAAACACTGATGTTCTCTCTTTAAATTACACCCTCCTTCTCTGTCATTTCTCTTAAACCTGAAGTCCCTGCACAGCCAGCTGTCATACTTCACATCCTTTTCAGAGACAAAGAAGGACAGGAGGGTGGCATGGCTTCACCATATAGATGAAGTCAGGCGGCTGGGTGCCCTGGAAAGCACGAGTTTGAGAAACACATCATAAGAAGAGATTCTGTGTGACTGCATGCGGAAGTCAGGGGCTTCCTGTTAGCTGGAGAACACAGACCACAATCCAAAAAATCCAAAAACAATCAAAATACATGGAGTAAATTGCAAATTCATAGAGTAAATGAGGGGATCATGAAAAAATAGTAACCAAGCACTGCGGCTTCATTTACTACTCATTAAACAGTTTTTGCTCATTTATCCACTAAGATGGCTTTGAGAAAAACCTACTCATCTTTAAGTTGTCATCTGAAATTTCATCTTTAGTTTATAACTAATTAAATAAAAAATCATTCCTGGCAAATTACAAGTAATGACACTTTTTAATTAAACTGTCAGGTTACTCTGTGACATCTATCCAAAATAATCTAAACAGTATAACAAGTTGAAAATCACAATCATTTTATGAATAAAAGAAAACTCCTTTTTCCCAGTCAAAACATAACACCATTCTTTATTAACCTTAAGCTCATGTTGCCATTCCAATCTCCCTGCAGTACTTCATCCTGAAAAAAATATATTTTGTTCATGGAAGTCTTTAATGATCACTGAATCATACTTCAACAAAAACACGTATGCAAATTGAAAAGTAAATGACTTTTAACCATCCAATGATCATAAGACTCTAAGTATGAAAAATTCTTTGTTTTGAGTTTATGATTATACATGTTATAGGGATCAATATTTTTAAATGCACACATAATTACACAAGAAGCAAAATGTAATAATCTCAAGTAAATTGATGCAATTGGGTCATTTCCTCTATATAGTTCATATACCCAACAATGAACATTAGTCAGTACCATTATCATCATCCTGATGATAATTCCATTCCTTGTTTTCATTTTATGTATATTTAAGCTCAGAGAAAAAAATCTGATCACCTAAATAAATGGATGAGAATGGAAAGAGTTTTAGTTTAGCTGGTCATAAAATTCTTGTATTTGCTGAAAAATATCACACAGTAATTACATCAAAAATATTTAATGATCTATCAGTCAACCAATCAGATACTCCTATAAAAATATTGAATCAAAACAATCTGTGTTTATGAAGCAAATTTTTACCCAGACATGGAAGTCATCCCCTTTTCAACAATGCCACTCATCTCTTTCTTTGAGGGTAGAGTAAAATTTCTACTACATGACAAAGCACTGGGGCTGAATCTAGATGGTTGAGAGGCAGGAATTTTCTGTAAAGTGGGAAAAGACATATTGTGAAAGGAAGTGGGAAACCAGGCTTATTCTGTCTCAGTGTGTGTGTGTGTGTGTGTGTGTGTGTGTGTGTGTGTGTGAGAGAGAGAGAGAGAGAGAGAGAGAGAGGAAATAGAGAGGAAATGTGGAAATTGAGGATCTGGAAATTGATATCCTTGAATTTTTCAATTTCTTAGGTACCTGTTGGAGACATGCTTTTATCTGGATTATTTTAGATTATGCCATACATAAGAAATTTTAACCACAAAAGTGCATGAAATTTAAGCCACATGGAAGAAGATTTTCATGATGACGTGTCATTGCATTGAATATATTTCCTTGAGTATGGGTGCACTTCCTGGAGTATCTTCAAAGGAAAACCATTCCTTGGAGTTATTCTACAAAAAGTAGCTTCAAGGAGTCCATTGCAATTGGAAAATATTGCATAACATGTCCCTTCTGGGAAGAATTACAATCCACATTAGTATGCTTAAGGCCCTGAAGTATCTTGCAGTTAAGAATACAGTTTAACTTCATTCAATTCAGTTTCACAAACGTGTTTGCCCACATGCCTCCTTTTTATTAATAACTGCTTATGTATTTTTTTCAGAATTGCTGAGCTATAGTTTTACTGAATGAAAAGATGTGTCACGTCTTACCTAGTAAAATCTTGACCTTGATCAAGGCCATGATAGTTGTCTAATAAATATGTGTTAACTGATTTACCTAGTCATGTATAAAGGGAATTAGGTTGACAAGAAGGAAAAATAAAATAGAAGTTGATTCGTGAGAATTGTATCATAAAGGAAGCTTTAAACAAAAGTCATCAAACTTATCAAACAGAGGCAGGTGTAACACTGAAAACAAGAACCAGAACTACCACCCACATAATTATTTAAAGCTTGCACCATTGGTTCTGGGGAGCCCTGGAAGGGACAGAAGAGGAGTACATGATGTAAAAACTGAAAATGCAGTCACTGCTACAAGATCACAAAGGATTAACCTTCCTGATAGCAGGGACAGACACATAATCCCTGCCATCACTACCAGTCATTGGGGGATCCTTCACTTGGGATTCAAAGGGAAAAAAAGGAATTGGTTTGTATTTTCATGCAATGTGAATCTAGGAGTATCGGTGACCCTTCTTTGATAGTCTTTTTGCAATATGAAGACGTAAGTAACATGCTTTGTAAAGAAATAAAATTTGATACACCAAAGAGAGAGTCACATTGGGAGCCAAAAGGCATGATTTCTTCTCTGTTGTTTCTTTCCATTTACCAGCTGAGTAAGCTTAAGGACTCCTCCCTCTTTGCTGTACCTCATTTTCCCATCTGCCAAAGCCTTTCCAACTTGAACATGGTTACATGACCCCTCTTTCTTCATTGTGGAAGCAAAAAACATCTGTTATTACGAAAAGCATTTCTTGCATTGAATGCAAGAAAATAATGTCCCAGAAAATATTTTCTTTAATTGACTTAATTCTCTGACATTGCCTTCACAGCACAACTTTTAAGCAAACAGAACTCTTCTGGGGGGAAAAAATCTTGCCCTTTCAGAATAAAAAGATGATGAGGAGTACAAACAGAGGTTATCCTGCATTAGAGAACAAGTTCGTGGTCTATTATATCTTTGAAGAAACATTGGAATAACTAATACATTCCAATGTTCTTAGGTTGTTGCTGCCAAGTAGAAAGATTTTAGGGATTAAGTAAACTTCTGGGTTTTTTTTTCTATTTTAAATATCTATTGAGCACATTTTCATTGCTCATATCGAAAATCTAATGCAGCTGGGAGAAAGGATTTGGGTATTAGCAATAATGAAGAATTATATAATCAAAATTAATAGAGAAATATATTATTTAGTTCTCAGTGGATAAAGAAGAAATTTAATTAACACAGTAAAATGTTTCTCCCCACCTTCCTCTAACAGAAATGACAAGAGAAAGAAGACAGAATTAGGTCATTGCCTTTCAGTGACAGTACCATAACAAGTGACAAAATGAAATAAGCTTATTTTACAAGAAGAGTAAGTGCAGTGCTTTTGTGATGGTTTTCTATCACTATTTGTCCCCCTCCATTGCCTCAAGTTCTTTTTCTGTGCAGTATTTGTAAGTTGTAATTGAAGGACCCACAGTAATTGAGGATTTTAGTACACATTGTACCGCATCACAAGTCTTCACATAGTATATTCCAGACAGAAAGCTCTCTTGGTGTTGTGTTTTTATTTATTATGCTATCTTAGATCATTTTGAAGTAGGATCCCAACTTTCAGGGAATACTGTTTTCATATAACATTAAAAATCCACAGTCTGACATTCAATGGCAAGCACAGAATAAAATCTCAATTACAAGAAACACATTGCCTATGACTTTCAGCTCACATAAATTATATTATTGAACTTGACATAGAGGAGAAAGGATACAGTGATTGCATAGTAGATTCAGCTGCAAACAAGGTGGTCCCTGAGGACTCACTGGGCTTCATTCAAAGGAATGAACCACAAATGGTTGGCTGCTGTGTTTTTCTTAAAGCATCTCCAAATGATAACAGCTCTTCCTAAAAATAATAGCAGAATTCAATGGGCGAAGAACACTGTCACCTAGTCAGACATGTCAACACATGCCTAGAAGTGTCATCTGTACCAGGAACTCAACACCACAACATTATAGTATTATGCTAAACCATATTAAATGATTTTGTAGATCAGAAGTGATGAAATCCCAGTAATACAAAATACTCCAACCTCATAACTGAGAAAAATGTTGCTCGTAAAATTGAGATTTTGTCAATGCTTATTGTGTTAATCTGGATTCTTCAGATAAACAGAACCAACAGTATATATCTGGAGACACGAGGACATTTTCTAAGGAAATGGCCAGGTAATTATGGTTGCTGAGAAGTCCTACAATATGACCTCTGCATACTGCAGAATAGGGAAAGTGAGGGGCATAATTCAGTCTGAAGGCCTGAGAACAAGGAGGACCCATGGTGTAACTCTCAGGAGAAGCTAAAGGCTCACAAATAGGAGCTCCAGTGTCTGAAGGCAGGAGAAGATGAATTCCAGCTCAAGAAGTAAGAGAGAATTTTCCCTCTCTCTATTTTTTGTCCTATTGGGGCTTCAACAGATTAGAAGGTGCTTGCCCACACTGCGGGGCATATACCAATGTTCCTAACTTAACATACCTAGTCCAGTTTAACAGAACTCTGAGGTCAGGTGAATGAGACCAATGCCAACTGCTCCTCTACTGAGTTTGTGACCTAAGGAAAGTGACTGTACTTCTCTCAGTTTCTTTCTTTTCCTTCCTCCCTTCCATCCTCCCTCCTGCCCTCCCTCCCTCCCTTCCTTCTTTTTTTTTTGGTGCTAGGGATTGAACATAGAGCCTCACAAATGTGAGGCAAAAGGTCCACCAATGAGCTACACCCCCAGACCCACTTCTTCAGTTTCTTTTAACCTAAAAATGCACAAAATAAAAGCACCTACTTCTTATAGTTGTTTTAAGGAGGATGGAAGATGATGCAGGTTATCTACACCCATACCTGTAGCTCCATCAGCTCTTTGAACCAGTGAACCTCTCTCATCCCATGGCCTCTTCCATCTCCGGTCGGTCACCTCCTGTTTGTCTTTCTCACCCAGTCTGGGCTTCGTGATTGATCATTTCAACCACTCTCACATTAGCACACTGAATACCATTATTTCAGTATTATTGAGCCAGTAAAATACCAGTGTTGGACCAATTCTAAACTCTATCCACATTCTCAGCTTCTGGGACTCCACAGGTGAGTCTTGAAGAAAATCACACTGCTGTGCACAGTGATGCTACTATAAAGTATTGTCTCAAGCATCACCTGGAACCTCAGCCCTGCCCAACGGGATTCTTTATCTCCTCAGCCAAAACTTTTTCTCCTTTAGCAATAATTTCAAATTATTTCCTCAAACACTAGGGCTCTTGCTATGGACTAAATGCTCACACTTCCAACAGAATTAGTAAGTTGAAACCTAATCCCTTACAGTGATGATATCAGGAGGTGGGGGCTTTGAGAGGTGCTTATGGCATAAGGGTGAAGCCCTCACAAATGGGATTAATGCCCTCATACAAGAGGCTCTGGAGAGATCCCATACCCCTTCTACCATGTGAGGATGCAGAAAAAAAAAATGCCATTGGTAAACTAGGAAGTATGCCTTCATGAGATGCTAAATCTGCCTACACCTTAATCTTGGACTTCTTAGCCTCCAGAAAGTAAGAAATCAATTTCAATTATTTATAAATCACCCAATTTGTAGTAGTATTTTAATAGCAGCCCAAGTAGATTAAGATAGTCTGTTCAGACATTGCAACTCTAAGGAATTTTCTCTGATCTCTCTCTGCTATGAGGTACTTTAAAAGTTTGATCCTATTATAGTTTGTGCACAACAACCCATGGAGGTATGTGTTATATGCATGAATAACCAAATATTGTTGCCACTTTCCTAGCCCTATGACAACATCATAATCTGTTCTGGGGTCCACTTTCCTCTGGTACCTCCCCATGTTAGGGTTATATCTTATCCATATCTTCATATTCCTAGCACTGTCTCCACAGCGCATACTGGAAATGGAATCATTTTTCTTGATTGAATTTATTAATTAATAAATGAGGTGAAATATTGATACAACCAGCTCATTCATTCAGCAATTATTTACTAAGTGGAGATCATGTACCTTTACTGAAGATGGGTACTAGAAATGGAGATTAAAATACCCACTTTACCTCCTATGGAGAATTTTAAGTAAGGTGTGGAGATGCAAACATACCTTTGCTCTATGATACACTACTCTGGGGGGAAGTATAAACAAAGTACTATAGAAATGCAAAGGAAAAAAAATACCTCCAGTGTTAGAGTCAGCTAAGGAGGCTTCCCCAGAGATGAAGTATTTGAACTGATACTGCAAGTATTTTTCTTGTTGTAATTTCCGGTACACCAAGGTACCTTGAGAGTCCTCATTTGGTCTTTAGAATTAACCTACTATATTCAGGGGTCTTTCTTTGCAAGTCAAAGTTAGCCAGTTAACCAAGGAGTGAGAACAGATCTGCACTGTCTAGAGTCCCTTGTTCAGAGGAAGGCAGGGCACTTTGATTGACAGTTCTTTATGAAAATTGTATGCAGTGTGGGAGAAAAAAGTCCCCAAGGTGCTGTTATCAGAAATAGGGAAATAGATGCTGGGAAGGAAAAATAATTGATGGGCAAACTCTCAGTGTATGTGACTAGCTTGGCTCTCAAGCCAGCTATGATCCCTAATGTAAATACTTAAAAACATCTTTCTGGTTATATCCATTTGGAATCTTTTAGTTGAAAGTAAGAGAAGCCTGACTCACAGCAGCTTCAACAAATAGGGGTATATTTTTCCTTTTTAAACCAGAACTCTGGAGATTTGGGTCCAGGGCTGAGGCAATTCCTACTGATCTCTTAGGGCAGTTTACCTCCAAGTGTGGCCAAGGGTCTCTGGCATTAGTCTGTAGCTGATTGTTACTAGTCTGTGATGATGTTATGTACCAAATAACCCCTCCCCCAAACAAAATATTCACATGTTGAATCCCTAATCCTCTAAAATGTGACTGTGTTTGGAGATAGGACCTTTAAAGAGGCAATTAAGGTTAAATGTTGTTAAAAACAGAACAAAACAAAAAAAGTGGGACCCTAATCTAATTTTACCAGTGTCCTTAGAAAGAGAGGAAGATATATCAGGGAAGTCCGCACTCTAAGAAAAGGACAGATGAGGACACAGCAAGAAGGTAGCCCTCTATAAGCTAGGCAGAGAGAGGGCTCAGGAGAAAGCAACCCTCACCTTGATCTTGAACTTCCAGCCCCCAGAACTGTGAGACACAAATTTCTATTGTTTAATCCACTAGTCTTTGGTATTTTTTATGGTACCCTAAGCAAACTGATATGTGCAGATGAGATAGGCAAAGAAAATCAGAGTGGCAGGTAGAAACTTAGTTCCCAACGTGACAGAATTGTTTTATGCCCAATGAACAGACTAATAAACTATTTGGACATATATTCTATGTCTTTTTCATTGCACTCTTCTAGTCACTCATTTTTCTTATAATCAGGGTACCAAAGACTGGAAATATTTTTTTAAATTTTCTTTAACCACAAGTAGTATAAAAAGAAATGCCTTACAGAACCTATTCTCTTTCTGTATGTCTTTTAAGTTTTTGATTTCAGATGGGCAACTTCATGGTCTCAAGATAGCTGCTATGTCTCCAAGCATCATATTTCAATTCAACCTACAAATAAGAAGAAAAGATGGGGGTGAAACCAATAGGGGTGCCTACCGAATCTGTTAATTTTAGTTAAGAAGGCAAAACTCCCTAGAAAGGCTGGTCTAGTGACTCCTGCTTTCATCTGGGTCTTAGTTTGTTTCTGCTGCTATAACAAAATACCAAAGATTGGGAAAATTATAAATGATAGAAACTTATTTCTCTCAGTTCTGGATGCTGAGAAGTCTAAGATCCAGGCATCAGCAGATTCTGGGTCAGATGAGGGCTACTGTGTTTCTGAGAAGGACAGGGGCAAACTTACCTCTTATCTTATAGGGGTGCTAATCCCACCCATGAGGTTAGAGCTCTTGGGACCTACTCACCTCCCAAAGACCTCAGCTGTTACTACCATCACTTTGGAAGTTAGGTGTCAACATATGAACTTGGGAGAAAAACCAACATTCAGGCCATGGAAGCTTTTAGAACTGTGACAGATGAGTGCCATAATTATGTGCCATAATTATGGGAAAGGTGGCTTGGGCAAAGGCAGTTACAGATAGCAGTTGAACAGCTAAGCAACAAGCTAAGCAACAGTGACTACCAAACTGGTTTTACATCAGTCTCTGGAAAGCGCTGTTAAGTAAGTCCTGTCTCCAATATCCTAGTCCTCTCTAGAGATATATGATGAGAGACCACATGGTAGTTCCAACAAGGTAAGTCTCAATCTGGAGACCATGCTTGTAATGCCCAGTCGTCAGCCTGTGCTTTCAACTCACTAGCAACACACAGCCTCAGTCTGCTCATATTCTCAAGGCAGCATACCCATGGGAGTGCTTTCGCATAAACTGCCACATTTAACATTGGTAGCTGCTCCTAGACACACCAGGGACAAATGCCAAAAAGTAACGCAGTTTTTTAAAAGAACAGACGTTCAAGAACCATTCCAACTAAGAGTCTTCACGTAAAATTCAGGAACTAGGGTTTTGTTTAGCATCTTCCCCTTTCTAAAGCATTCCATCTGGAATCCCATTTTATATTGCTATTGGCTCCATTAGATAGATGAGCAAATAGATACAGAATATTCGGCAACTAAAACTAGCATCAGGCCTACACAATCCATACCAGAATCCAGGTCTCCTGAATTGCATGCTTCCCTTGACTTCCTATAATAGGACCCATCTCCAGAATCCAAAATGGGGATCCCAAATGTCTCAAAGAATCTTTGTGCTCCAGCTCTGCTGGTCCCCCTGTTTCTTGCTCACCGCCTCCCTACAAGGAATTCAAACGTTAAACTATTTTTAATAAATGTTTCCTCCCTCAAGTTAAACAGTGTTCTTTGTGTATTCATTCTTTCACTCATTTGACAAGTGAAGACCCAGTAAGAACCCAGACAGACAAGGAATTTACTAGGAAACCAACATTTATCTCAGCATATAATAAAACAAAATTATGAAATAACAAACCCCAAATAATGTGGAGTGCTTTTTTTTTTTTTTTTTTTTTGCCTGGGTTGGGCTCTCTCTTTCTTGATTCTCTGTACTATTTCATGAGCTATTGCATTGCCTTCCTCTATCATCAAAATCATAATAAAAAGCCATCTCTGAGGATCAGAACAAGACCATACCAGGACACAATGCAGAGCAAAAGACAACGGATCAAATCCATTTCAGAATCGCTCTGCCAGCCACCCCAAGTCCAATCTGGAACTGTCCTGTTGCATTTCTCTCAGTAAAAGCATATGTTAAAGTGTCCAATATCAATGTGGAGGACTTTCTTGTGTTTGACTCAGTTTAAATGGATTCAGTAATGTTTAGGGGATGTAACACTCTGCACCTACACATTTTGTTTTATGGCTCTTTCAAATGCTGTCCTTTCATCAAATATTCAGTCCTTTATGCCAGTAATTGCTGGAAATATTGAACATAATTAAGATGTGTTCACTTAATTTGCCCCTTCAACTACCCGTAAATGGAAAGGAAACAAAATAAATCACGACAGAGCCTGGTAGGTTGGGGTATAATCTGTGTCCTGAATTAGAAATAATACGACATGAAGGAGGCACACCTGTAACAGAAAGAGCTCTGAATGGCTCATTCGAATCTCACCTGCACCATTTTTAGCTATGGATTGATAGTCAATCACTGAGTCTATCTTGGCCTCAATTGATTACATATTTACTGCTTAGTAAGGGATCTCTAAAATCTCTTCAACTCTATGGTTTATGAAAGAAATTAGGAACTGGTAACCTAGTGACTCCATTCAGTCATATTTTTATGTGCTTTTGTTTGGTTTGGGCCCCAATATTGGAAATTGGTTGCAAACATTTAAAACTTAAGAGACTTTATTTGGTGTTTGTTATTTCATAATTTTGTTTTATTATACACTGAGATAAATATTGGTTTCCCATTTCTCATGGAAAAACACTTAAAAACCAGCAACATTAGGCTCATATTTGTGATACTTGGCTCCTTTGGATGGGACCTGACTTCTTCAGATCATGACAGTTCAACTCTTGTATATTTTGACATGACCCATCCTACTTGTCTGTCCTCAGCTGTCATTGGTTTGACAATGCCAACCATCAGACATTCTGGATTGCAGTTCCTTCTGCATGGGATAATGTATCTTCAGATAGGTTTCATCTAATCCTACTCTATTTTCTCTTAATAGTTATTATCTGGAATTAAATTTTTGTTTATATATTCATACTTTATCCCTCTACTATAGTAAAACTTTTAGAAGAAAGAGACTTTTGCCTTGTTCATCGGGGTATTTACAGCATAGAAACTGTTTGGCATATGATAAGGTATCGAATAACTGTCTATTCATTGATTTGGTGTTGACTGTAAATCCCTGCCTTTTGGAATTCATATGCTTCTGTCTTCCAAGCAAAGTGCTTTCTGGAACCACTTTGCTATGGGAAAAAATCAAAATCAAGCTATCGCTATGAATACATTTGAAAACAAAATGGTATTGCCTTTCTCTCAATTATTAAAGAAACACATGACCATTGGGGAACAATTAGAAAAATCTCATAAACTCATTCAACTGAGATGTGTTTTAAAAATGTCAATGACTTTCTATTCCAGCATTTTTTCAGGAATCATGTGTATGTGTATATATATATATATATATATATATATATATATATATATATATATATATATATATATGTTGGTACATGTTTGAATTCTCTTGCATCCTCTTGAAGAGCCCAATTCTCTCCCTCATTGTCAGCAACTCATACAATAAGAATTCCCCCATATCTCCATCATCTTCGAGAAGCACTGGGAAAGCAGGTCCTGCTATTTCTTTGTCTACACTTGCACATCTCATGGAGGAGAAAGGATGCATCTGGGGCTGAGATAATGAGAACCTGATATTCATTCTTTCATGTATCTTGATGGGGCAAGATTCTCATTGAGAGTGGGGCCTTCCTCTTGTTAGCTATATAAGAAGCTGCCCCACACATCCATTCATCCACCACTGAGTCCCTAAGCCTACAGTAACAAGACGTTACAAGAGAACCCTTTAAGTTAACTTTTCCAGTTCAGTTTTACCAACAAGAAAGCAATATTGCCCTCTATACCCCACCTGCCTTCTGTCTTTCTACAGGTTAGAATATGGGGGGCGGGGATAAGGGTGTATACTCACTGCAAATCTGACCAGTGCTAAATATTCAGTTCCCACACCTGGTGTTCCTGTGGACAATTGTTTCTCTGCTTTCTGGACACAATTGTCACATTTAAGAGGTTTCACTTCACGACAGGTTGATCACTTCCTGACAAATGCTGCCCCCACCTTTGGCAGCAGGTGCTGGGGCAGCTGCTTCCTGAGGCAGGCTACGTGCCCTGACAGCTCAGGAGCTGCAGTGACATTGTGCAGAAAGAAGATGCTGTGTTTATGCTTTTCTTTCTTTCTCACTCCACCCACACAGCCAACCCAGTTTTATCCATTAGGAGACTAACAGTCTCTCACATTATGTTTGAATACAGCTCCATGTATTCATTTTTTATTCCAGTTTTTTTTTGTTTATATCATTGCAACTATAATTTTACTACTGTTATATTTATTTTTAATTTTGTTCAATGATTTGTCTGCAATTTAGACATAGAACACAAACAGTATTGATTCATTGATTCCTCCCACACCCAGTGGTTTAAATCAAAATTGTCTGAGGGTTAGAAACAAGGCTTAATCTCATATGGTTTCAGAATGGCCCCATGAAGACCAGCATGGGGCCGTGGGCAGCAACTTCTTGCCATTATGGGAAACAAATGAGTAAAATAAAAATCAGAAACGAAACAGATCTTCCTTGACCTAGGTGATCATCTCTGGATGGATTCCCAAAACACTCACTCTCTTCTCAATTTAAGCCCTCATTTCACTTAATTAGCATTACTTGTTGATTACCTTTCTTCCCACTGGACCATCAGTTTTGTGAAGGTAGGGAGTTTTTCTGCTTTGCTTAAGTCAGAATCCCAGTGCAACCATGACTGTATCTCAAAAGGAAGCTTTAAAAATATATATATATATGATGAATGAACAAATGGATGGTAGGTAGAAGGGAAATACAAGAAAACATGAAATTCACCACGGAAAACACAAGCTTCATAAACTTGGCAGCACAAGACTGGAAAACTGGTGTGGTATCTTCTCTGAGCTCCACCCTCCTAATAACTTCTTCACCCAATCACCAGTACCCACTAGTAGGGACAAGAGAGGGGACATCCTACACTAGTACTGGTGCTGTCAACAGACGCAGAAAAGGGATGTCAAAAGCAAGTAACTTTTCTAAAAAGAGGAGACACAATAAGTGAATAAGCGTTAAAGGGTATTTTTGGCAAAACTAAGGAAATAATCCAACAACTAATGAAAGAAATACAAATAAGTAATCTAATCCAATTTAATAAAAGAAAAGGAAAATACAGAACACAAGAGAAGAAAAATAGATTGCTAACAATTGTCAAGTCTGTAAATAATGCCTTCAGCTAATGAATGACTGTGTGTGTCTGAGGGATGGGTAGGGGGGGGTGCGTGGGGAGGAAGTAGTGCATAAAGCCAAGATAGACTCATGAAACAGGAAATCTTAGCAGATCCACAACTATAGAATACATTCAAAAAGGTTACTGGGAATTTTCTTCCAAAAACCTGTGCAAGTTAATGTGATGAGTTTCCCCAAATATTCAAGCAACAAGACCTCAGTGCTATATAAATTATTCCACAGCATAAACACAGTTGGCAAGACTCCATATTGATTTTCATAAAGATAGTACAATGCTGATATGAAAACTTGGCAAGGAAGATTAATATCATTTATGAATACTTATGACAAAGTTATAAATTAAATAACAATGAAGGAAAATTTGTAATTATATGTACTCAAAAAGAATTTAACCAAGGGATTCAAATCAAATTGGGAGGGTAAGTAATGTATTTACAAAAATTTATCATGCAGCTCTGATTAAAAAAAAAAAAAAAAAAACTCTTTGTCAACAGTTTCCAAAAGCTTATTTTTTAATGTGATGAAAAGTGCCTAAGCTAAATGCTGAATCATAAAGATACTACCACTGGCCCAGAAATAAGATGAATGAGTTAATTGTCACTAATAATATTCACTATAGGTTTCAAAGCTTTAACAATGCTTTGAAATTAAAATGCAAAATTAAACAGTGAGTTATATAATTAGAAATGAGGAAACAAAATTATCATTAATTCCATTATGATTTGCTTATTTCAAAAACTTATTTAACTTCAATATCATAGGAATACGTCATTAGGTGACATGAATTTAGGTGACATTAATCAATCAAAAAAGTTTATAAAATTCAATGACTACATTCCCATTAGAATGACTAAAACGTAGAACTGAACATATCAAGTGTTAGCAAGAATAAAAGACAACAAAAATTCTTACAGATTGCTGGTTGGAATATAAAACGGTGCAAACACTTTGGAAAACAATGCAATAGATTCTTAGAAGGGCCACTTACCAAATAACACATATATACCATTACTATGTATTTTGCCAAGGAAAAATGAAAATACATGTCAAAACAAAGACCTGCACATGAATGTTTATAACATGATTCATAAAAACCCCAAATCAGAAACAGCCAAATGTCCAACAAGTGAATAGAGAAACACATGAGATTAGAATATATAATGCAATACAGTTCAAGAGATCTGTTCTACAATTAGTGACAACATAGCTATCATTTTCAAGTTCTGTACACTTGAAAATGTCTAAAAGAGGGGATTTTAAAAAGAGTAAACACACTAAGTTAGAGTAGATTTTAAGAGTTTTCACCAAAAAAAAAACAAAAAACCCTGATATGTGAGGTAATAGATGTTCATTAGCTCCATTTGGCCATTTTACAATGTATATGTATTTTGAAACATCATGTTGTACCCCATAAGTATATATTTAATTATTAATTATGTTAAAATATAATTATTAATTATATGTAATTTTATTTCTTGATTAAAAGTAAAAAAATAACTTTTAAAATAAGAACTGACACATCCTATAATGGAAATTAATCTTAGAATCATTCTGTGTTGAAGGAAAGTCACCAGATACAGAAGAGCGTATCCTGATTATTCTATATATATGAAACTTTAGAAATGTAAGTGAATATATAGTGAGAAAAACTTCTTAGTGGTTTTTCGAAGCAGTGGTGGGAAATGGACTGTGCTGCAAAGGGGCAGGAGGAATTTTGGGAGAAGATGGAAAGGTTTGGTGTCTTCTTATGGTAGCTGTTTCATGAGTCTATACACCTGTTAAAGTTTATCAAGCTGTGTACTTTCAATTATATTGGCCATATAATGTATATCAAGGAACTTATAATTGAAAAAAATACAATATAGTCTCCAGAAGAAGAAAATCCAAAGATCTAGAAGCACACACATTGTAGTATATCCCAAGAAGAGATTGTCTGAACTTTTAACTCCTCTCCTCAAAATGTTTTATTGGGTTATATTTGCTTTTAGACTATGTGTTTCATTATAGTAATTAGTTAACAAAATGTAAAGATGTGAAGATGTAGATATTTATGCAAAAATAGTATGAAATAACTTGTTAGTTCATCCTACATTCCCCCTTATGTAGACAGACACACACACACACACACACACACACACACACACACACACACACACAGAGTCATGGAAAGAGAGAGACAGAGACAGAGAAACAGACAGAAATTTCCTTTGACATGATGGACATAGCCAGATAAAAACCTCTTTTCCTTGACTCTGCTATTGGAGCTTTTAGAAAACCTCTTGTTTGCTGACAAAAGGAACATGCTTTGTTGACACACTTTGCCCTTTGCACTCTTCTTTTTTTCTGAGTGGAGAGTATAAATTAGTGGCTTGGAGGTGCAGGAGTCATTTCATAATTGAGAGAAAGAAACTCAAATGCTAAAACAGGGTAGAGCAAAAAGAGAGAAGACATTGAGCCAGCCCTAGAACACCGATCCAATTCCCCTTGCTACATGAGAAAAATCAATCCCTTATAATGTTCACATGCAGCCATACAATTCTACCAGCTCCAGCATTTGTTGGGGCAAGACCCATCATCGCATGTTGTGTTAGTGGTCAAATGGGTTTTACAGATCAAGTAATCCAGTCTCTCACCAGAGTTGATAAAACAGTCCCAGAAAAAAAAAAAAAAAAAAAAAGTCATATGACTTTCCTAACAGGAAACAACCAAGAGAGTCAAAACTAGAATCTAAACAAACCCTTGGTTCTCTACCTAGCACCATTTTCACTCTCCCTGCTGTCAGATTGAGAAAAGATTAAAAAAAAAAAATGACAAAGCCTCCTCTATGCTAGTTTCTATGCAGGGTGATAGAAAAGCCAACGCATAAGATCATCATCCTTTCCCATGAGAGGACACAATCTAGGTGAAAAGGAAAACTCGTCAGACTATAAAACAGGAGCAGTATATATCCTTGAAGTTAATGTGCTGTCTGATGTGCTTATGGTAAAAATTTGCACCCATTCTGTAGGTTTTCTGTTCATCTCACTGATTGTTTCTTTTGCTGAGAAGAAGCTTTTTAGTTTGAATCCATCCCATTTATTAATTCTTGGTTTTAATTCTTGCACTATAGGGGTCTTATTGAGGAAGTTGGGTCCTAATCCAACATGATGGAGATTTGGGCCTACTTTTTCTTCTATTAGGTGCAAGGTCTCTGGTTTAATTCTTAGGTCCTTGATCCACTTTGAGTTGAGTTTTGTGCATGGAGAGAGATAGAGGTTTAATTTAATTTTATTACATAAGGATTTCCAATTTTCCCAACACCATTTGTTGAAGAGACTGTCTTTTCTCCAATGTATGTTTTTGGCATCTTTGTCTAACATAAGATAACTGTAGATGTGTGGGTTAGTCTCTGTGTCTTCTATTCTGTACCATTGGTATCCTGGTCTATTTTGGTGCTAATACCATGCTGTTTTAGTTACTATTGCTTTGTAATACGATTTAAGGTCTGGAATAGTAATGCCACCAGCTTCACCCTTCTTGCTAAGAATCACTTTGGCTATTCTGGTTCTCTTGTTTTTCCAGATGAATTTCATGATTTCTTTTTCTATTTTTATGAGGAATGATATTGGGATTTTGTTTGGGATTGCATTGAAATTGCATAGTACTTTTGGTAGAATAGTCATTTTGACAATATTAGTTCTGCCTATTCATGAACAGGGTAGATCTTTCCATCTTCTAAGATCTTCTTTAATTTCTTTCTTTAGTGTGCTGTAGTTTTCATTGTACAGGTCTTTCACTCTCAAAAACCTGTACACCAAAAATACAAACAACCCAATCAATAAATGGGCTAAGGAACTGAACAGACACTTCTCAGAAGATGATATACAATCAATCAACAAATATATGAAAAACATTCAACATCTCTAGCAATTAGAGAAATGCAAATCAAAACTACTCTAAGATTTCATCTCACGCCAGTCAGAATGGCAGCTATTAAAAACACAAACAACAATAAATGCTGGCAAGGTTGTGGGGAAAAGGGCACACTCATACCTTGCTGGTGGGGCTGCAAATTGGTGCAGCCAATCTGGAAAGCAGTATGGAGATTCCTAGGAAAACTTGGAATGGAACCACCATTTGACCTAGCTATCCCACCCCTCGGTCTATACCCAAAGGACTTAAAAACAGCTTACTACAGGGACATAGCCACTTCAATGTTTATAGCAGCACAATTACAATAGCTAGATTGTGGAAACAACCCCAATGCCCATCAATAGATGAATGGATAGGGAAACTTTGGTATATATACACAATGGAAAACTACTCAGCACTAAAAGAGAATAAAATCATGGCATTTGCAGGTAAATGGATGGAGTTGGAGAAAATAATGCTAAGTGAAGTTAGCCAATCCCAAAAAAACAAAGGTCGAATGATTCCTTTGCTACAATGATACTGAATTATAGTGGCAAGGGAGGGGGATGAGAGGAATGAAGGAATGTTAAATAGAACAAAGAGGAGGGAGGGGAGAGGAGGGGGCAAGGGGATGGGAATGATGGCAGAAGGAGTTAGACATCAATACACTAAGTTCATGTATAAAAACTCAAATGGTGTGAAAATAGTTTGTGTAAAACCAGTGACTTGGAACACTGTGCTCTTTATATGTAATATGAAAGGAATTTCAGTCTGCAAGCATATATAACAAATTAAATTAAATCTAAAAAATTAGGGGAATAAAAAACAGGAGCAGCAGTAGATATTCCTATGAAGGTCCTCCATTTTCCCTCAAGATAGGGTTAAAATAGATGGAAGACAATGGGAAGGATGTTTCTAAAGGCCCGGAGGTAGTAGTGAGAATGACCAAGGAACAGCTTGACAAAAACACAAAGGAAACTGTTTGACTGCAACAGGAGGTTTTGTTGGGCTCTTGTGGAGAATGCAGCAGAAATCCTAGGCTAGGACAAAAGAGCTTTGCGAGACCAGATGAGTGTTTTATCTTTATCCCTCAGGTGATAAAGAGTCAATGTTGGTTTTTAATCATGGAAATGACTTAGCAAGATTGATGTTTAAGAAGAGGAACGTGGTGTCCATAAATTAAAGAATAGAAATAAAAGAGTAATGATTAAGCAACATATTTCAAAAAATTTATATGCAATATGTGGTTCACTATATGTGTGTATAGTAAATTATATACATAATTTTAGATCACAAGCAAGTGAGCAATGGAAATACATTAAGGATTGTCTATTTCAATACCCAGTATAGTGCCTGGATATTAAAACAGACAATACCCAGGTGCTCAATAAATGTATGAATAATTCATTCACAAAGTAAAAAGTATATTAACATCTGAGCCAAAAGATGGTTGCAGACTCTTTTCAGCCAGAGATATTAAGGCATCCTTTATAAATTCTGCAAATATATATGATCCATTTCTCTTCCCACACAAAACTGTGAGTTTTAGGGATCACTGAAAAGTGGCAGAGTTACCTAGGTAACCCATTAAGTAATAAAAAAAAATAAGAATTAAGTTCTGACTCTGTGTATTTCCTTTACTGCCTGCCTTTTAAAGAGGCAACAAGGATAGCATCAAAGCTCCCACTTAACAAGCAGATCAAAAGAACCAATGACCTGATTCTGATGTATCTTATGATTTCAGTCATCTTTCTTTTGAGCCTTTGATTATTTTTAGAACCACCTTTCAACAATGGCCAAATGAGTTCACAGTACTAAGAAAGTAGATGAGACTTAATACAACCACAACTACTTGAATATTTCTTTTAGACTAAAAAAAAAATGTTTTAAGGATTTCTGAGTGACTCTTATAATGTGATAAAAATGAGGACTCTCATACGCTACCTACTGAACCATACCTTCCAAAACATGTAGATAAGCCAACACTTGCTATGCAGATTCAATGTGCAAACTAGCTATATTTTAAAACTACTTCTTTGAAACATGGCCATGTTTTCAAATCACTGAAACATCAGAGAGATCATTGAAAGATGTCAATTGATCATCTGGATGTATTTGTGTTTTTGTTTTTATTTTTTACAACAAATTGGCTGATTCTATTGCTTTTACCCAGGAAATATGACATTTTGTTCACTAGGGCAGTCCAGGAGAGTTATCACAAACACAGGTCTGCTGGATTCCAAAACTTCTGATGAAAGGAGGGGAATATGTTTCTTGAATTATGAGAAAAAACAGTTGACTTATTTGGTGTTGCTCATCATCAGAATTCTTTGTGTAAATACACAATAGACTTTAGTGGTGACATTATTTTTTATTTTAAAAAACTAGTCATTCAGCCAGGCACGGTGGCGCACGCCTGTAATCCCAGCACTTGGAAGGCTGAGGCAGGAGGGTCACAAGTTCAAAGCCAGCCTCAGCAATGGCAAGATACTTAGCAACTGAGTGAGACCCTGTCTCTAATAAAATACAAAAAAGAGCTGGGGATGTGGCCCAGTGGTCCAGTGCCCCTGAGTTCAATCCCTGGTACCAAAACACACACACACACACACACACACACACACACACACACAAACTAGTCATTCAATCAAGAGACTTTTTTGTGTATGTCGAATTTTTGTAATCATAGGCTGTTAGGAACATGAGAGAGCATTAAGTCATTCTTAACAAAAATCCACATAGACTTCTGTCCATGTTGGATTAAGTCTTTCCTTTTAAGAACTGGTCTTACTATACCAGCTAAACAATTTTTAAAAGGTATATAAAATGTATGTAACATGCAGTACAAGAGAAATCTCTGAGGGAAGGTAACAGATTCTTTTCTGAACACAATTCTCAGGTCACAAAACAAAAATGGGAGACCTACATAGATCTATGAATTCCCTCAACATGACTAGAAGTTTCAGGATAAATTACTGGAAAGAAAAAAACACAACAAAGAGAGGAGAAAGTTCCACAGATGGACATAGGATTCTACTCAAATCTTTGCCTGAGCACTGACTACTGAATGTGTGTGGGAAACTACTATAATTGGAAGAAAAATACTTTTAGAAAATCAGGTGAAAAAATCATCTCCAGTCCCTACTACGATCGGAAATCGTGTGTCTTCCTACCAGTCAGATCATAAAGATCTTCAAAACACACAGATCATAAAGCAGAGATTTGAGAAGAAACGTAGTGAGTCCAAATTAGCCCTAAACTAAAACCTACTCTGAACTCAACAAAGAAAACAGAAAAGAAACACTCCAACTATCAAGCTGGTCAAGTAATTTAACTGTGTCCTACAGAATAACCCAAAAATATTTCAAAGAAACAAACCAGAAATGCAGCATTAAAATCTATGTGTCTGGATGGAATACATCCAAAAATTACAACAGACATGAAAATACAGGGAAATGGAATCCATAATATGAAAAAAAATAATGGAAAGAAATAGCCTATAAGTTACAAAAATGATATGATTAGTAAATAAAGACATCAAAACATTGTATCAACATACAATGTGTTCCAAATTGTAGAGAAAAGCATGAGTATAATAAACAAACAAAGATAAAAATATTGGAGTCAAATGTTTTAGATGAAAAATACAATGCCTGAAATAAAAACACACTTGATAAGATTTCCAGTACATGCTGAGAAGAAGAAACTGGTAAGCTTGAAGATGGAGCAAGAAAAACTATTTTTGAAAACCAAAAGGGGAACAAAAGAAAAGAAAAATTATCAACAAAACACAAATAAGATGTGGTACAATATTGACTGACCTAACCTGTAAATTAAAGTAGAGAGAAGGAGGGAAAAGATGCAGGAACAGAAAAATTATTGAAAAATTAATGCCAAAAAAATTCTCAGCCGGGCGCAGTGTTGCACGCCTGTAATCCCAGAACTTTGGGAGGCTGAGGCAGGAGGATTGCGAGTTCAAAGCCAGCCTCAGCAATGGCGAGGCACTTAGTAACTCAGTGAGACCCTGTCTCTAATAAAATACAAAAAAGGGCTGGGAATGTGGCCCAGTGGTCGAGTGCCCCTGAGTTCAATCCCTGGTACAAAAAAAAAAAAAAAAAAAAAAAAAAAAACAATTCTCAGATTGACAAAAATTATTAATCTACAAACTCAAGAAACTCAATAAGCCCCCCAAAGAAGAACTATACAAATAACTACAAAACGACGATTTATAATCAAATTAATGAAAAGAAATAATGAAGATAAGTTATTAGAACCATCCAGAAAAACGATACATTATGACAGAAGACCAAGGGGAGAAATATCTATAAGCACTTCATGTAAAAGAATGCAAGCCAGAACAGGGCAGCCAGGCAGCTCAGGATAGAGGTGAAAGGAGAAAGACAAGAGAACTACATATCCATGACTGTATGCTTTTTTTTTTAAAAAAAAAAAAGGAAAGCAAAATAAATACTTCTTATTACAGTGATGCATCCACATCAATGTTTATAGCAGCTCAACTCACAATAGCTAAACTATGGAACAAATCTATGTGCCCTTCAACAGATGAATGGATAAAATAATTTAATACACACACACACAATGGAATATTACTCAGCCTTAAAGAAGAATGAAATTATGGCATCTGCTGGTAAGTGGATGGAACTGGAGAACATAGTGCTAAGTGAAATAAGCCAATCCCCTCAAAATAAAGGCTGAATGCTTTCTCTGATGTGCAGATGCTAAATCACAAGGGGTTGGGGCAGCTAGGGAAGAATAGAGTTACTTTAGAATAGATAGAGGGGAGTGAAGGGAGGGAAGGAGGTATGAAGGTAAGAAGGATAGTAGAAGGAAACAGACATTATTACCTTATGTACATATATTACTGCATGGCCAATGTGATTCTACAACATGTACAATCAGAAAAATGAGAAATTACACTCCATTTATGTATAATATATCAAAGTGCATAAATGTATTCCACTGTCATATATAACTAATTAGAACAAATTTTAAAAATTAAAAAAAATAAACACTGAGAGAATCCACCACTACTACACCAATGTTATTTGAAATGTTAAAGGACTGCCAGGCATGGTGGCGCACATGAGTAATTCCAGCAACTCAGGAGGCTGAAGCAGGAGGCTCACAAGTTCTAGGCTAGCCTCAGCAACTTGGTGAGGGACTGACTAATCAACTCAGAGACTAAATAAATAAATAAATAAAGAGTGTTGTGGGTATAACTCAGTGTTAAAGGGCTATGGGTTCAATCACCCGTACCAAAAAAAAAAAAAAAAAAATAGAAATAAAGATTATAAACCATGCACCTTCAAAAAAGAAATGATAAGAGTAGTTCTGGCAATAGGAGAATAACATAAGTAAGTTTAGATCTTTACAACTGCTGAAACAAAACAATAAAAGGGCAATTAAAAACCCAATGAGGTGTAAGTAGTAAGGCAATTAAGTAGATGACACTGAATCATAAAAACACTGAATCCATTCAAAATGAGGCGTATTGGTTTTCTGTTTCTAGACCACAAACAGATTTACAGGTTACCAGATGGCGCAGACAACATTATATCACAGTTTCTGGGAGACATGAATTCAAGAATGCCTTAACTGGGTAGTTTTGGCTTAGGGAAGCTCATGAAATCATAATCAATCAATGACGTGACTAGTTGGAATTTTTTAAAAAAATTCTCTCAGTTATTGAGCTAGCACACAACACATTAGTAAGGACTCAGAAGACTTGAAAACAAATATGAACCAACTTAACCTATTAAACTGACAGAATATTACACCCCAAATAGCCAATTATTCATAAAATATTCGTCAAGATTAATAATATTCTGTATCACAAAACAAATCTCAATAAGTTTAGGTGTCTATTTTCTGACCAAAATGGTTAAATTAGAAATTAAAATAGTTATGCATCTGGAAGATCCCCAAATATTTGGAAATTAAACAATACATATCTAAGTAACTCTTATGTTAGAAGAGAAATGCAAAAGGGATATCATTACCCTAAGTGCATGTATGAAGAGAAGAATGGTATGAATATATTTTGTATATATCTAGAGATATGTAAAAATGTGCTGTATATGTATATTATGAATTGTAATGCATTCTACTGTCATAAAGTTGTTGTCATATGCAACAACTTCGAATAAAAAAATGAAACTTAGTAGTGAAAACTGAAAACAACTTTGAATAAAAAATTGAAACTTAGACAGTAGTGAAAACTGAATAAAATTATGATGATGTACCAAAATGCAGGGGTTCTAATTAAAAGTAGTGATAGAGGCGAGGAAAGGTGGTACACACCTGTAATCTCAGCAGCTTGGGAGGCTAAGGCAGGAGGATCACAAGTTCAAATCTAGTCTTAGCAACTTAATGGCCCTAAGAAATTTAGTAAGACCCTGTCTCAAAACAAAAAATAAAAAGATCTGGGATGTGGCTCAGTGCTTAAGCACCCCTTGGTTCAATTCCTGGTGTAAATAAATAAATAAATATTTATAACATTAAATGCATATACTTGAAAAATAGCTAGTTTACCATTACTATCCAAACTGTCAGTTAAACAAACTAGAAAAAGAAGAGCAAATTAAGTTCAAGTTAGGAAAATAAAAGAAATAATAAAGATAAAATAAATAATGAATTAAATAGAAAATAGACCATAAAAATCAATGATACTAAACCTGGTTCTTTAAAAAGATAAGTGCAAAAAGCATCTAACAAAACTGACCAGAAAAAGAGAGAGAGAAATTACAAATTACTTATATCAAGGACAATAGAGAGGATATCACCACAGAATCTCAATATTTTTAAAAATTATAAATAAATATGAGTAATATCTCATAGTAAGAAATTTAACAAAGCAAACGAAATGGAAAAATTCCTCAAAATACAAAGTAACAACATTTTACTGAATTATGTACATACTGAATTTATATTGAATTATATGTTGAATTACACATAATACTTAAATCACCATATTAAGATACTACGAAATAAAAACTTCATAATTATCTCAATATATACACAAAAAGCATTTGGCAAAATGCACCATCCATCCATTGTAAATATGCTCTGTAGTCTAGTAATAAAATAGATTTTCTCAAGCAGATAAATAAAATCTACACTTACCCATAGTTAGTATAAGACACACTGAAGGAAAAAGCTGAATGCTTTCCTTTTAAGATAATGGACAAGGAAAATATTTCCACTTATACCATTTCTATTCAATATGTTTTACAGATACTTTCCAATGCAATAACATAGAAAAAGAAAAAGCATATAGATTGAAAAGAAAAATAAGCTGTCTTTATTCAAAGTTGGCAAGATTGTCAAGGTTGAAAATAATACAGATTATCACAGTGACAAAAAGTAATAAGTGAATTTAGCAAAAATTTCAGGATGCAAAGTCAAAACATATCTTCAATAATTTTTTTTCTGTATAACAACAAACAATTGGAAATTGAAATAAAAATACTGACAATAGCATAAAAATAGGAAACAATATTTTTATTAAATATGCATAAAATACAAACCAAAAAATAGAATATTATTGAGAAAAACTGAAGATCTGAATAAATGTAAATATAGACTCTGATCAGGCATTAAAAGACTCAATAATGTTGAGATATCAATTCTGCTCAAATTGATTTATAGATTTAATGCAATCCCCATTAAAATCCCAAGTTTGGTTTTAAAATGTGTACAGAAATGTAAACAAATGCTAGAATAGCTAAAACAATTTTGAAAGAAAACAAAATTCGATGGTTTAAACTACCTGATTTTAAGACTTACATGTCTAGAATAATTAACACAGAATATTCCCGTAAAGCAGACATACAGATCAATGAAACATAATAGTCCAGCAGTGGATTCACACTTATATGTCTAATTGAGATTTGACAAAGTTTTCAAGTAAATTTGGTGAGGGAAAGGATTACCATTTCAACAAATGATACATATGAATTAGATACACAGAAGCAAAAAAGCAAAAACTAATAAATTTGGACACTTGATCCTTACCTCATGAAACTTACCCAGAAATGGATAACAAATTTAAATGTAAGAACTTAAATTGTAAAACTTTTAAAATCAGAAGGAAATTTTGTAGTGACCTTGCCTTAGGATATGATCACAAAATTTAAATGAAAACAAAAATCAGTAAGTAAGACTTCATGACAATAAAATCTTTCTCTTTTCACATGAAAATGAAAAGCCAACTACAGACTGGAAAAAAATATTTGCCACACATTTATCAGACAAAGGATTTCATATCCAGACAACTGCCACAACTCAAAAATAAGATGATCAAAGTATTTTATTTTATTTATCATCTTTTAATTTTCATATAACATTGTGAAGTGGGTATCAATAGTTCAATTTTTTTAAATAATGAAATTACTTCTCAAAAACTATAACAAGTCCAAGTCACACAATTTAGTATATTAAAAAAAAAAAAAACAAGAAAAAGAAGGATTAAAGACACATTCTTCCAGATTCTAAAGTTCCTGTTTCTATTGTCCATACCACCCATTAAACTACTACTTTTCAGAAAACCATTGCAATTAGATGACATAAAATTCATTATGAAAAAATTCAGCAATATTAGGCCTCAGGATTTCCTAACACACACACACACACACACACACACACACACACACACACCACTTCTTTCCTAATATTCAAGCATTTCCTTGGAGGAACTATACATATACAAAATCTCAATTATGGTACCAGTAAAAAGAATCTGTTTAAGATCTTACAAATTTCTTCAGTCCCTAAACTGAGAAAAGCTATTTCTCAATGTTAAATAAAAATTCCAAGACTCTTTACTAAAAAATTATTAGGAACTTCACAACATTTAACAGCAGAGCTTCAAACCAAGAGTTGCCTTTTAAACACAAATCTCTCCACAAAGTTGGCCCTATGCTTGGATTCTAACTGTAGAAATGAATATTTGCTAACGACAGATGCCATGTTATCTTGTCATGAGCCATATTTTGGCTCTACCTATGAGATTGTGAACCCATTGGGAGTTTAGGGGTTACAAATGGGTTGCAACAAATTGAGACATAGGCAAAGCAACAGTCAGGCATATAGAGATTAGAATTACAAAGTATGACCTTTATCAGAGCCAAAATTGATAACTGAAAAACAGAAGCGCACAAGGAAGGTTGGCTTGCCAATTGTAATGACCCCTAGAGGTAAACCTCATACTTAACCAGCAGAATGGGAAAACCCAAGATTGCTCGCTCACAGGGGAAGGGCTTTTAAGCCTAAAACTAGGGCGCAAATGAGAAAGAACACATCCTCTCCACCACTAGGCAGTGCCCAAAACAGAAGGAAGTGGGCTACACTGTAGCCCATATATCCTTTCTCAACTTACCAGTCATAGCAGACTCTCATCTGCCCAGAGGAAGAACAGGGAAGGATGGAGCAAGAAACCAGCAGTGCTAGTGTTACTCTATTAATGGTCCCTCCGAATAGAAACATGAAGCAATCTGAGAAAAGTCCCAACTTCTTCCAATGGAGGTCCGCATTCACATCCTAGGCTTCTCTTCCTGCTCTATATTTATTTGTTAATAAAATTGTTAACTGTAAGAATGATGGCCTCCAAAGAAAGACCAGTTTTTAGAGTCAGATCTGAATCCTGCTTCTGATCCTAACAGTATGCCCTAAGGCAAGTAATTTAGCCTCTTTGATTTCATCAACTGTAAAATCCAGATGGCAAATACCTAGCTCACAGGAGTCTCATGAAGGTTAAATATCCATCAAGAGCTTTTCCCAGTGGTGGTGGGAGGCAGAGAGGAATTCAAAACTGTGAACTCCTTTCTTCTTTCTTCCTAATAAAACTTTTTCTCTGGATTAATTTTTAAAAAATCAGTAAACATTGTCATTTATGTTTCCACCCATGAATGTTTTTCTCTTGGGGTTCTATTTCTGCTTCAGTCCTTCCCCTCAATGTAATGAAAGGCTAATTCAGCCAGCTGTGGCTGGGAAGCCAAAGCAGAGGGATTTGGGAGGAGAGCGCCATTCCAGAAATCAGGGCCTCTCAGGATTATTCTCTTGTCACTGTTTCCAATGCCTTTCCCTCAACCTTGTTCCATGGGTGATACTTTGTTTTTCTGAGAGACTGTAACAGGCACATATGTTCCTTAAATGGCAAGAGGGATATGAAGGCTAAGGAGAAACAGGAAAGAAACAAGAAAGACCCATGCCTTGATTGCCTTGCCTCTAAAGCAAATGAATTGAGAATCAAGACCTGTGACTCCTTATTGCAGTGTTTAGAGAATTGAAACCTCCTGTGCTTGCTTTTAATTGCTCCTTAGTGGCACATGGAACTTCAAGATATTCAAGCACTTTAGAGGAGTACAGCAGAATTTCTTTAACTGAATAAAGTCACATTTAGCTTTTAAAGTTGGCCTTCAACGGAAATCTAAAGGCTAGAAGTTGCCACAGTTGCTTGTTTTGTTGAAAGCACTCTAGAAAGTATTCCCAAGGAGTTAGACTCTACCAACAACTGGATGTCAGCAGAAAAATGCTCAAATACCTGTGCCACTTGCCCTGAGGTGCAAATTCCATTGTAAGGAAATTAGTGTAAGAGAAATTGGAGATGCGAAGGGGACTTCAAGACCTACCTAGAAGGAGATTTGTACAGTGGAGATAACAGAGCCTTTGGGGACAGGCAGGATTGAATTTGAACCCCAATTCTATTTTCTTGTTGAGGTTAACTTGGGCAAATACTCTTTCCATTCAGTAGAATACTGACATAGTTCATGGATTTTGTACAGACTAAGAGGTAGCATAGCATAGAGTGCTAAAGTCTCTGGGTTTCTCAGCTGGTTTGAATTTCACTTTATACAGAAGTGTAATCTTACTTGATAGATTCCTTTATTTCTTCATTCATAAATAGGACTATTCATATTATCTATTGTATAGAATCATTGTGAAAAGTAAATGAACTAATATTATACAGTGTGTGGCACTTAAGAAGTAAAATAGCCTTTTATTGTTATATAAAATTCCTATCATTAGAGGGTTGGATTCTTTCTCCTCTGTTCCCTATAATCTCACCAATCAGAGCAAAGGTTTTATAAAAGTGTATATGATTTTAGGAGCTCTAAATAAACTTTTCCTTCAAAACCATTTCCTAACAATCTAAAACAACCATCACTAACCATTCTTTTGGTTGCAGGTCTGGGATCCTCTATTACAATAGAAATAGCATCATCTAGAAATATTACATCGTTCTTCGATTATATAGAGGCATTATCTAGTTTTGTAGATTAATTTCACCTCTAGAGTTCCAACTGCTCAAAAAGTCCAGAAATTGAGGCAAAACCCTGGACAGGTAAGCTTTAAGAAGATAATAGAAAACGAAAGACACATGAATTAGGAGAAATCTGGGTTGGGTTTGACAAGGAAGTGGGGGTACCCATGCACCCTCATGAGGAACCAGGGTTGAGTCAAATACATATAAGATGTAACTTTGTGTCCTGTTACCAACATCTCCCCATCTCTCCCATTTCCTAACTGGGCACTTTCTATAACATGGCTATAGTGAATAACATCGAATGAATATGGGAGTGCAGATATCTCCTCAATATACTGACTTTTCTTCCTTTGGATTTATACCCAGAAATGATATTGCTGGATCATATTTTAGTTAGTTTTAGCTTTTTGTGCGACCTCCATATTGTTTTCCACAGTGGCTACATTCCCACCAGCAGTACTCACGTGTTTTATTTTCTCCATGTCCTTGTCAGTATTTGTAATGTGTCCTTTCTTGATAATAGACATTCTAACAAGTGTGTGTTGATACAGAGGTTTTGATTTGCATTTTGCTGATGAGTGATGTTGAGCGTAACAATGTTTATAGGAAGCTTGCTGGATGCCTACTTTTCTAACCACTGTACGTGGACTGATTCCTTTTGTTTTGTGTGGTACTATTATTCTTATTTTATAGTAACTTAAGGCAAAGTGAAATTAAGCTTCTTCAGGTTGATGCAGACATTAAATGTATAAGCTGAAATTGCAAGCCAGGCATTCTGTCCCAATATTTTCACTTTTTATTATCATATTATGCTGCTTCATCACTAGCCCATGCTAAAATAAGGGGCAGTCCATTGTCTTCCACATCAGCCATTCTGCCTCCCTCCCTTATCATGGGAGCTACATTTTAGTTAGGGCTCATCTTGCAAAAGAACACTGGTACGATCAATGAATGGTCTCTTCCCAGCTCATGTCATTGAATGTGTTCATTAAAAGCAGTTTGCACAAGACTCTAACACAGCCAATTCAAAATATGGAAAGAGAGCTCAACACTTTCAATATTTGTACCTACTGATTATCTGCTTAAATTTTTTTCCTAGTAAATGTTTGGCTGTGTTGGTACTGAATGACTTCAGCTTTGCTTGAGACCACATATTAGCTTGTGCCTGTACAACTGTATCTGGGTCCCACTCAAATGAGTTTTTGATTATCCCTAAGGAATCTACTCCTGGTGTATCATGCACTGAAAATGACATTACAATGAATCTGACAGTTCAAGTAATACTAGCATGAAAAAAGTGTGTGTCTATCTAGGGTATTTGTGTTTTTATATAATCTATTAGTTAATCATAAGTGTTGTCCAGTGTTGATTAAATTTTCATAGAGAAAGGGAGAAAGCATAGAATTTATTAGATGTCAAGTCTCACAATGAAAGCCAAGTCAAATAAAGGCCAATAATATTGGCTGCTATTTATTGAGTACTTACCCTAAGTCAAGAACTGAGCAGATAGATACCTATTAAATGGTCTCCTCAACCTTAAGAGAAGATACTATTTAAGATCTACCTTATGGGAAATACTGGCTTATGCTATTACTTAGAATGTACAATGTTACTTAGAAATATTGGTGGGAAACTGAGACTCAGAAAAATTACTTTCTCTACATCAGATGTATGGTATTTGTGGCGGCACCAGAATCTAACCCAGGTGTTGCTTGGCTTCAGAATTACACACATCAGATAGAGTACTAATCTCCAGGATATATAAAGAACTCAAAAACTTAACACCAAAAAATCAAACAACCAATCAATAAGTGGGCTAAGGAGCTGAACAGACACTTCTCAGAAGAAGATATACAATCTGTCAACAAATCTATGAAAAAAAATGTTCAACATCTCTAGTTATTAGAGAAATGCAAATTAAAACTACTCTAAGATTTCATCTCACTCCAATCAGAATGGCAGTTATCAAGAATACAAGCAACAGTAAGTGTTGGCAAGGATGTGGGAGAAAAGGCACACTCATACATTGCTGATGGGACCGCAAATTGGTGCAACCAATCTGGAAAGCAGTATGGAAATTCCTTAGAAAACTTGGAATGGAACTACCATTTGACCCAGCTATCCCACTCCTCTGTGGATACCCAAAGGACTTAAAAACAGCATACTACCGGTGACGCAGCCACTTCAATGTTTATAGCAGCACAATTGCTAAACTATGGAACCAACTTAGATGCCCTTCAATAGATGAATGGATAAAGAAACTGTGGTATATATACATAATGGAATATTACTCATCATTAAAAGAGAACAAAATGATGGCATTTGCAGGTAAATGGATGCATCTAGAGAACATCATGCTAAGTGAAATAAGCCAATCCCAAAACCAGGGACTGTTTTCTCTGATAAGTGGATGCTAATCTATAATGGGGGAGAGGGTGCATGGGATTAGTGGAAGAACTTTGGATCAAGCAAAGGGGAAAGGAGGAGGGGACAAAGGGATAGGAAAGAGGGTGGAATGAGATAGACATCATTACCCTAGTACATGTATGATTGCACAAATGGTTTGACTCTATTTCATGTACAACCAGAGAAAAGAAAACTTCTGCTCCATCTGTGTACAATGAATCTAAGAACTTTCTACTGTCATGTATAACTGATTAGAACTAATTTTAAAAACCCTACATGTGCTCTGTTGTCTCTCTCAATAATTTTTCATATTATTATGAGGATATTCCATATCCCACATTCTTCCTCAGTGATTCATGCTCTTTTCTGATTGACATTCAATTATAATCATTGTAAATCTTGGTTACCCCCAAAGGAGAAGATCCTGAAACAACGTGTGATACTGAAGTGATTTCCGCCAAGGTGCAGGGGTGGGATATTCCTCTGTATGTTAGTCATGCTATTTCCTCATCCCTGTCCCCTTGTCTACATATTAAACGTATACAAAATCTACTTTTCACCATTAATTTCAAAGTGACTGACAACCTCTTGATATTTGCCATAATCCCCCATTTCTTCCTTTTAGCAAAAACTGTCCCATATCTATTACCAACCCAGGTATACATATTTTATGAACCTGTTTACATATATTGTGAACTCCAGGTACATATGTCAGTATTGGCCCTGATAATTCTTTATTGCACTTTTAAAAAAAAATATTTATTTATTTGCTTTAGTTGTACACAATGCATTTGTCTTTACGTGGTGCTGAGGATCGAACCCCGGTCGTGCACATGGTAGGCGAGCTCCACCACTGAGCCACAAACCCAGCCCCTATTGCACTTTTTTTTTTTTTAAATCTACCTCTGCTTCTAGACAATCTATTACTGGAAAAAAGTTATCATATCTCATTTATCTTTTTTCTCCAGAACCTAGCACAGTGATGATAATCATGTATTTGTAATGTATTGTTGCTTGTTGAGTCAACCTATCAATCCCTAAACCTCCAGGGGGCAAACAGACTATAATAAGGACCTGTGGGTCCCTTGGCTCTGGAAGAGGGAGTTCACTGTGTTATTGTGTATAACTGCTAATATGATAGTCGTGGTGTGTGAAAAATAAAATACATCACTTAACTTCTTGTTTTTAATTTAATTTTTAAAGTCAACTTTTTCTTATTTTATAAGGAGTGCATGTCTACTGTTGAGAATTTAGAAATACAATTTAGAAAATGGAGAATACATGTAATTCATAATTCTAGCCAAGGGGTAATTACCACGAACATTTTTAAGAGTGTCTTGTGGAACCTTTGTCTGTAAACTCATTTGTGTCTTATTCAGCACATATTCTAGCCAATTTCCAACATAATTTTATGAAATGTGAAAACTGGAAAGTTGAACATCCTATCCCTTGACTTGGGTTTCTGTGTGGGAGTTAGAATTCACAAGAGATTTGGAAAGGAGAAGACAGTCAACCGAAGAGGTGGTGACACACAGAAAGACCAATAGCACAAGTGCTTGATTTCTTTGGGACAATAGTGATGTCCTAGTGTCTAGTCTTTGCAGACATAGATGTGACATGGAAGACAGTAACTTGGTGGAGTTCCTCCCAGAACATTCCTGTGCTATTGAGGGATGGGTCCTTGACGGGCTTCTGCTTGTAAGGTTCTGCATTTCCCCTATATTCGTCAGTATCATCCCCCCACAGAAAACAATTCTGAAATCTACTTATTTGTAATACCCTGTAAAAAATTACATTTAACTAGCAAGAGAAAACTGTATTTTTTCTAAGTAAATATCCTGACAAGTAGGGTAATTTTGGACAGAAGTGATTGAAGGTAACACACTTTCAAAAAAATGGGCATTTCAGATTCATATCAGAGAATATAGCATTGGTCATCCATTGCACATGGTGGCCAATAGTTACTTGCAATGGTCATTTGTAGTTCCTTGCAACACAGTGTCTACCAAAGGCCAGGCTTTGGTACGGTGGCTGATCATCATAAAGTGTGTGGAATAGGTGGGCAAATTCTAATTGTGTAGGAGAATCTTCAAAATTTAACTCACAAATTCATGTTTTTTAATTCTTGACTCAAGATGCAGTCAAAGAACAAGGGGGTTTTTATAACTGTCCTAATAGTGCTTTACCTCTTCTGACTGCTGGCTTGATGGAGCCTTTAATCAGACCAAAAGTTTCATCTTGCAGATTATTGAAATACAATGTATTTTAAATTCTCAGCCTTGCCAGGCCTCTTACAGGAGAATTAGGCTATTGATTGAAAAAGAATAAGACTGAAAATTGGAACAAGACCATTTGCAATGATTTGGATAATTTCGTATATATTAAACCTCTGAATTCCACTGAATCTCCTTTGCCAAGCAGAAGTTGATTCTTGTAGTTGACTCTGGTCCAACATCTACCAACTCTCATTGTCTCTAAGTGTAACTCTAGGGGAACATTCCAGCATTCCTGGGAAGGAGGAATGAGCGATTGAAAACTCAGACCTGAGAGAAGATTTGTATATCATAATACTGCAAGTTTCTGCTAATATGTGTCAACAAAAAGAATAGATGATGGATTCTGTCAGGCCAGGTTCTGGGGGGAGGTTGAGTGAAGAGTTTAGAATAGGCTTCCTACACTGATACAAGTACTTCCACTCCAAATACTGAATTTGGTGTGCTGGGAGCTGCTAGTGGTTCTAGGTGTTTGCTTTATTGATGGACTAAAATCGTCATTCAACTGTGGTCCACACGGCATGAAATCAAGACATCAGAATTCCTTGTCATGATGTGAAAAATAAATAGGTATACTCAAAAGACACTGAATCCCTCAAAGGATCCATGAGATGGCCTAGCTAGAGTCTCAAGTGCACACATTTTTTAGATTCATTCATGTTATTGTGGGTATAAGTAGAATATTCATTTTATTGATTAATTATATGAATATGATACAACTTGCTGATCACTTCTCCTCTTGGTTTTCATTTTTTGGCTACTAAGTAACTACTATCAACCTTGTCCTATTCTTTTTATTGATGTAAATTTTATTTCTCTCAGCTAAATACCTAGGAGTAGGATCCTTGAGAGAAGTTAAATGTTTAAGATTGGAAGCAACTTCCAAAATGTCTTCTAAGATAGTTATACTGTTTTGCAGATCAACCACAGTGTTTGAGACTTTTGGTTCCTCTATGTCTTCACAAACAGTTGGTATTCCAGGTCTTTTTAATTTCAGCCATTCTAGAGGGAGTGCCGTGGTATATTGTTGTTCTAGTGTGCATTTCCCAATAGCTACAATCTTGACCATATTTTCATGTGCTTTTTGGATACTTGTATATAGTCCTTTGTGAACAATCTGTTCAAATATTTTGTGTACATTTAAATTAGGCTGTTTGTAAGCATCCTTTGCATTCTGAATACAAATCCTTTGTTGGATATATGTATTGCAAATATTTTTCTCAGTGATTTTTCTTAATTATGTGCTTTGATGAGCTAAGGTTTTCATCTTCATGGACTTCAATTTGATCTGTTTTATTTTTTTCCTTCTATATTTGCTATTTTCTGTGTCCTGTCTAAAAAAATGCTTTGCCTACTCCAAGGTCAGTTATATTTTTCTGTTTTTTTCCTAAAGATTTAATAGTTCTTTTATATTTATGTATGATGTGAAGATTTGGTTAATGTGTGTGTAAGATATGAGGTGGGACCCCATGATTATCCAGATACCCAGTTGTTCAAACACATTTTGGTGACGCAGCAAAGTCTATTTCTGGCCTCTATTATTTTTAATTTATCTTTTTGCCTATATGTAAGCCAGCACTATGCATTTTGAAATTCCTATATTTTATAGTAAGCCTAGAAATAAGGTGCTCAAAATCATCAAACCTTGCTCTTTTTTGAAATTGCCTTGGCTATCTCAGGTCTCTTAAAATTCCATATAATTTCTTAGAATCATCCTGCCAATTTCTGTCAAAAGATTAGAATTTTGGTAAGATTTTGATTGAAGTTGCATTGAATTTGTGGAACTTTGAGGATAATGACAAAACTATTAAGTCTTCTAGTTCACTATTATAATATAATTTGCTTAGAATTTTCTTACAGTTTTCAGTTTATAATTCTATGCATATGTCACCACATTTATGTTTAAATGTTTTATGTTTTGTATTATTGGAAATTAATTTAAGTCTCATTTTTACTTATTGTTATTGAGGTAAAAGTGACTTTTAAATCTTGTGATATTGTTAAAGTCACTTTTATTTCTTGTGGTCTATTTGTACATTCCTATGTCCTTACAATTGCTTTAGCTGCATTGACAAATTTTCATCTGTATATTTTTATTACCATTCAGTTTGAAGTATTTTCTAACATCTCTGTGATTTCCTCAACAGCACATAGTTTACTTAGAAGTGTGGTACTTAATTTCCAAGTATTTGGAATTTTTCTAGCTATCTTTATTTCTAATTTCATTTTGGTTAAAGGACATAATTCTTTGAAATTAACTCAGATATTTGCTATAGCCTAACATGTGATCTATCTTTATAAATGTTCCACAAAGACTTTAAAATAATTTTGGGGGGGAGTTTCAGGGAGTACTGCCCCACATATATAATTAAGGTTAACACAGTTGATAGAATTCTTCAATCCTTCTCTATTCTTACAGATTTTTTTCTCTAAATATTCTATCAGTTAATGAGAAAGCAGTGTTAAAAGCACCAACTATAATTGTGGATATGTTTATCTTAACCTCTGTGTTAGGTACATATACATCTTTAGAATCATTATATCTTCTTGATAAATTGAGCATTTAGTCATACTTATATATCCTTTGGTCATGTTTACTGCCTAGAATTCTATCTTGTCTGATATTAATATAATCACTCCAAGCATCTTATGAATACATTATTGCATGGTGTCAAAGTTTTCTATTCTTTTAAGTCAATCTGTTACTTAGGTTTAAAACACATCTCTTATAACTGTATATAATTATATTTTGCTTTTAATTTGACATTTTCAATCTCTGCCAATTAATTGGAGTACTTACTCCATTTATACTTAATGTAATTATTGATATGGTTGAGTTTCAAGCTACTATTTTGCTATTAGCTTTTTATTTGTCCCATCTGTTCGTTGCTCATTTTTTCTCTGCTTTCATATGGATAAATTAGTCTTTTCTATAAAAGCATTTCTTCTTTTTTTCTTTATGATTGTCTTTTAGTTTTTTCTCATATTTTCTATTATTGGTGTTATTTATTATTTCCCTAAGGATTATAGTGTATAACCTTAATTTATCAGCATCTATAAAGAGGGGTGTTTTGGAAGTAATGTTATTCAGTGTCATTTAAAATCCTTATAAAGTCTATTTCCTGTTACTCACTTCCCTTTCTTGATTAATTGTCATAGCTTTTACCTCTGCATGTGTTATGATTACCACAATTTATTGTTATTAATTTCCTTCAAAGAATAGAGTGCCTCTTGAATTACAAGGTGAAAAAAGATGACTGATATATTTCTTGACACATTTGCTGTTTCTGGTGGTATTTCCTTTGTATTTATTTGAGTTTCTGTTTAGTATCATTTCCCTTTAGTGCAAAAAACTTCCTTTAACATTTATTATATGCTAGCTTGTATTGACAAAATAAATCCACTTTTTTCCTCATCTGAAAACCTTTTTTTATATCACTCTATTTTTTAATGCTATTCAAAAACTTAACTGCCTGCCACTAGTAGTTAATAAAATATGAATTGTTATGAAGGAAGAATGGGAAGAATTATGGAATGTTATTGTTTTAGTCAGCTTTTTCACAACTGTAACTAAAAGATCCAACCAGAGCAATTGTAGAAGAGGAAAGGTTTATTTAGTGTCTCACAGTTTTAGAGGTCTCAATCCAGACAGTAGGCTCCATTCCTCAGGGCTTGAGGTAAGGCCGGACATCAGGGTGGAAGAGTGTGGCAGAGGGAAGCAGCTCACATGATGATCAGGAAGCAGAGAGAGAGGTCTCCCCTTGCCAGAAACAAATATAAATACCCCAAAGCCACTGCCCAACTGCCACATCCTCCTGCCACACCCTACCACTTTAAATACCACTCAGTTAATCCCTATCAGGGGATTAATTCATTAATTAAGACTCTTATACCCCAATCATTTCTCCTCTGAACCTTCTTGCATTATCTCACATGTGAGCTTTGTGGGGACACTTAAATCTAAACCATAAGTTATGAAAGAGGAGCATCACCCAGTCTAGAAGGAGCTAGGAAGGCTTCAGTGTCAGTGATCATCAAAATTAATGTCTGAAGGGTGAAATAACTGGAAGGTTGGTAAGTGAAGGGAGCACAGAAGTCAGTTAGGAACTGAACAAAACAAAGCAAAGGGAACAAAGTACTTAACCAAAATTCCTCATTTTTAATTTTAGTTGGACACTTATTTACAGTTATAAAGTACAGTATATTTGAACATTCGATCTGTATCTGCTTGCATGATATACATACGAAACTCCTAGAATTAAACAGTCAAGATGAATCATATAATTTTTTTCTTTTTTTTAATTTTTGTATTATTCTAATTTGTTATACACTTTTGCAGAGTACATTGCATTTCATATTACATATAAAGAGCACAATTTTTCAAGTTGCTGGTTTTATATAAAGTATTTTTACAACAATTGTGTCTTCATACATGTATTTAGGGTAATCATGGATAACTCAGTCTGCCATTATTCCTATCCCCTTGTCTCCTCCCCTCCTTCTCCCCTCTTTGTTCTATTTAAAGCTCTTTCATTCCTCTCATTCCCTCTCTCTTGCCTTTATAAGTTAGTATCTTCATATCAAAGAGATCATTCAACCTTTGGTTTTTTGGGATTGGCTAACTTCACTTAGCATTATTTTTTCATCTTTTAATATACATCAAATGGTGAAATTCCCCTCAATGATCATATCAATTTGCATTCTCCCCAAAAGACCATGAGAGTAAAAGCCTCTATATTCTTGGAGCTTACAGAGTAATTGTTGAATTCCCAGATTTTTCTTTAGTTCCTTCTTCTTCATTATTGTTGAGCCTGTCTGCAGATTTACCTTTCCTAATTTCCAGAAAAAGTCCATGGCTGAGATGGAGTCTACCAGGACTCATTCAGAGCACTGTTCTTGACCTCTGAGTCAGACAATTTTTCCTGTTGGGCCAACTCCAACATATGCCCTACCTGTGTCTGACATAGTATGTACTCTTGGTCTCCACTGTGATAGATTGCTTGGGGTCTCAGATTCCCATAAAAAAAGACCCCTGACTTACTGTCAAAGCTTTTCCTCCAAGGAATTGAAGACTTACCTGTGGAGCCCATTTTTGATTCTGGGTCCCTTTTGGAAAATGCTGATAAAACCATCTGCTGTACTTTTTCCTCTGTAGTTTCCATTGTCACCTCCCTGAAATCAAGTTCACTGTGTTTACTCAAAGAAAGGCACCCCAAATTAAAGGAGTTAATATACAACCACATTAAGGTAAAAAACAAAACAAATTATATAGTAAGAATCTTGACAGCAATGTCCAAAATTTGTTTTTGCAGCTTCAATCATACCAGAGACATTCATGCATATTAAATAATGAATGAAAATTGAATAATCTCGATTTGAACACAGTTTAAAATTCCTTGTGGCAATGAAGAACATCTTGACTTGCTGCAGGTGAGCTATAAAAGTAGCCTCTTTTATTAAAATTTTTGGATTCCCATTTTGCAAAAAATTAAACCTCTTGCTCATTCAAGAATAAAAATCTTTCAGTGAGAACAGATTCAATAGAGGCTATATTTTGCTTCGTTTTACATACTTAATGAATAAAAGCATATATTTCCATTTTATTTTCTCATGTTCATTTATAATGTTTAAAATACTTCATCACAAAACAATGAAGACTTGGGCCTTTACTGGGTCTGTCTATGTACAAAGTTTTGTGTGGAATACAGCTGTGTACATGCATGATATATATCTTATTCATCCTTAAGATGTCCACAAAGAAGATAAGCTATGTACTTACATAAATATTAGCTAGCTCTATGCAGCATTCTTGTATTGGGTTTTGAGTATCTTCTGATGTGCAGATGTTGAACTCAGCTTCCTCTGATTCTCATACCTATCTTGCCCCAATGCAGAATGGAAGATCTGAAAAATCAGTAATGAAGTAATAGAAAAGACAATGAATTTTACATCTTAATGCCACTGCCACACACACAAACCCCTGTGAACAGAGCCATCAATAGTTTGTTCTACTCACAGGCAACAGGCCTAAGTGTGTGTATCTGTGAGTTGTCCTCAAGAGCGCATAAGCGATCAGAAAGACCTTTTATTTCTGTTTCTAGGGTATGTAAATGTCTAGTAATACCCTTCATATTTTCTGTAATGGATTTCACCCATGGAGGAGTAGAGGACACAAGTGACTCTTCTGTCTGACGGACCTTTTTCTCGGTCTTTTTTAATTTCTTTTTTTTCATTTTCTCAGGATCACTTTTACTAGATTCCTTACCACTGCTAATTTCACTGACAGCAATATCTTGAGGCCCAGGTTCCAGTGAGAGCAAGTATCCTTCAGCTTTCGCCAATAACTCCCGAATAGCTTTAATAGCTTGGATTTTTGTCATTTTGGGGTCTCTTCTAATACTCTCTTTACTGGTCTCAGTTGGCCCAGTGGAATCTACACTTTTTTGATCACTTTCACTTTTGTCTATATACTCCTAACTGAGAACAGAGTCAGGTATATCAAGGAGTCTTTGCATAGCCTCTATCACTTGGGATTCAGTTATATTCAAACCCATCTTTAGAGACCTTTCAGTTCTTACTTGTCCGCTCCGAAGTTCCCCGTACGGGCCACCACCTGTTGTTGCCTGAAGCGCTTGGAGCAACGGAGCCGCGGGAAGAACTTTAGAAGCAAACTGGAGACAAACAGCTTTTTATTCTGATAACTTTTCTCTCTGGTTCTAACAACAACTAACACACTCCAAACACATCCTAAAAATGGCGCTGACCCGATCAGCAATTTCGGCCAAGTCACTCGAGATCCAGCAACAAATCCCATGAGACTACGGGTGGCGACAATGGCCAAATCTCTACGGCTCATAGTCAACTGTAATTTAAGTCAATTCCTAAACAGGGCTCTTGTATAAGTGTGCATTCATAGGATGGAATCAACTATCACTGTCTAGGACCTTATTTAGTCAGACTAGAGAGAATGCAATGAAAATATCAATTAGGAGTTCTTTTGTTTTTATTTTTATTTATAATTATTTATTATTATTATTTTGTTTTTGTTTTTGTTTTTGTTTTGGTGCTGGGGATTGAACCCAGGGCTTTGTGCATGCAAGGCAAGCACTCTACTAACTAACCTATATCCCTGGACCTCAATTAGGAGTTCTTGATTACCTGTCACCAATGACAATTAAGTTGAGGTGAAAACCTGATAAACTCCTCTGATCAGGTAGGATGAAAGTGCACCTCCTACTCCTGTGAGATTTATTCTCTTGACTTTTGCCACAAGTCCTTGCCATTCTGTCAAGTTCCATCTTAAGTCTTGCTTCCACCAGAAAGATCTTTTCTGATTTCTCAGAGAAAATAAGAGGACCCTCCTTTCAAGCACTTCTTCCCCTTCTCCAAAGCTGCTTTACATAAATTGTTATGAAAAATGAGAACCAAAACAGGGGAGAAATTGGAAAGATATGAGATAATGTGGGAGAAGCACAGCACCCCAAGGGAGTCAGCAACAGTTTACAGTGGAAGTGGAATCTAAAATAAAGATGAAAAGAGAGGCAGACTGGTGAACTCTTTCTAAACATCACTTACCTTAATTTCTCAAGGGAGTACCTAATGTGCACAACACACTGTGCTACTTTCAGTACCTTAACATCATTTCTATTCTTTACAATTTTCTTTTACTCAGGAGCAAAGCTCTGGGGGAAAAAAATTATCTGGTGGTATAAACCAATAGATGGTCTCGCTGACTGTGGTTAAAATAAACCCAGAATAAACCTCTTCCCATCATCTCTACTCTCCCATTCAGATAAAAACCACCATTTTCTTTTGACTGAATGACTTCACTAGCCTTCTAATCCTTCTTCTTCTGTTACCATTTAGTAGTGCACTTCCAACATGAGTCAGATTATGTCCCTGTCAGGCGAACCCTGCAATGTACCCCATTACCCTCAAGAAGCATCAAAGTCCCTACAGTGGCCAACAAGGTTGTATACAAGCTAATCCTTTCTCCTGTTCCTGACTTTCGTTTCCTAAAGCGTTTTCTATCACATACTCTGCCCATGTGACCCTAATTTTCTTATTCTTCCTTCATCATGCCAGGAGAGCACCTTTGCTGAAATAGAATTTTCTCTGAGGACCACCTAGACTACCATATTTTAAAATGTGGCCCCTTCCCAGGTCCTATTTCCACATGCCTTTCCCTGTTCTTGTCTGTCTTTTCCTCTCCATGTCATTTATCAACTTATCACATATCATACAGTTCATTTTTTTACTCTGCCTACTGTTTATTTTCAATCTTCCTCCACTGGAAACTAATCCATATAAAGGTACGTATCTTTGTCTATTTTGTTCACTGACAGATATCAAGAATCTATTCCAACCTTTGGAATAGCATACACACTCAACACATATTTATTCATCAGAGGAATTAAACCATTTAATCATTTCAATAACCTTTGAGATAGGAACTCTCTTATACTATCCTAAGAGGATAATTAACTATGTCATCTGTTCATAGCCAGCTACTAGCAAAATAAAGATTCAAATACAAATTTGAGGTTAGATCTTTAATCCTGGCTCCAAGTCTAGTGTGCATTCTTATAGCACAATCTGATGACCTCGTTGAAGACAGAGATAGTATATGTCCCACATATCTTTATATTGCCTTCATAATACACACAGTACCTTACACACAGTAGGTGCTCAATAAACATTTATGCAGTTGTGCTTAGCCAACTTTTTCATGCAACATCACCTACATGGTCTTCCTCTATTAACCCTCACATCACTTGCCGTAAGAACACATGCCAACCTAAAAGAAGTTCTAGAAATGATCTGAGTGAACAAGGCCCAGAGGGGTACAGTGGCCTCTCCAAGGCTATGCAGCTACTTAGAGAAAAAAATCAGGAGTGTGACCTAGGTCTTCATACTCTGCAGTCATTTATTCTTTTGTGATTTTATTTTTAAATATGGACATGCTTATACAATTATAATTCAAATTTTTAAAATAAAGGGGCTGTGTGTCTCTTCTGCATACCCTATTTTAAATGTATCACAATGATAGCTACATCAAGGATATTGAACAAATACTTGTTTATGTCCAAAAAGGCCCAAGCTGGACTGATACAATCAGTAGAACCAATACAATTTACCTGGATGGTCAAATAGAGGAGGAAGTAAGAAATGAAACAGCCTCACTAAAAGAGCTAATAAGCAATCAATTCCAACTCTAAAAGGGATCATACTTTCCATGGTGGAGCTGGGTATTAAATAGAATTTGGAAGATTTTGAATCAATAGTCTCTATGGTTTTCATTTTAATTTAAGAAAGGAAAATACTGCAGGCCTTGAGCAAGACTGATAGATTGCTCCTTGATCAATTCCTCCCTTATCCCAGTTGTGAAAACAAAACTATAAATTATACTAATTCTTATTTTGGTTAAATGATTTTCAGGGAGGAATGTGACAGTCCAAGTAATCATGGATTCATCATCTCACAAAGCCCAGAATCACTGCATTAGAGCTATTTTCCCTCCCAGGGTATTGTCAAAAAAAAAAAAAAAAAAAAAAAAAAAAAAAAAAAAAAAAAAAAACTCTGGCTCTTTCAGAGTCAAACTGAAAACCTATTAAATAATTTAAATTTTTCATTTAAGTTCAAATAACTTTTCCTCCATTCCTGGCAGCAGCTGGAGAAGAATCGTATCAATTCTCATGATAGATAAACAAGACATGGGCCAATATTATGCAAGTTTTTAGCTTAATTTTTCTTTCTAATGGATGATTTTTGACTTCTGTAAAATAAATAAATGCTAATGAGTTTGTTTGGGGCATATATAAGTTTTGAAGTTCTTTCAAGAGTATGGATACCTATGTCCATATGCTTTTGACTCATTATGAAAATGCTACACAAATCTGTACCAAGAGCAAGCAAATCAAATTAAATCTTAAAGACAGATATATAGCTAATACACATTAAAGGAGAAGTTGAGAGGATGTGGCTCCACCTAAACCTTACCATTTCTTTGTGAGTGAACTTCAAATGCCAAGGACTTCAGTGTCTGACTTAAATTAAGATGAAAGTTTGGATTTGCACTATACAGAGACCCTATAAATTTTTCCTTTACACCATTCAATACTTTTTTAAAAATAAGTGTTAATATCAATTCCATATAAGTCCTACACAGAGTTGGAAGGACATTTATAAAGTTAAGAAACCTGGGTTCTTTCTCTCAGAGAGCATGTCAGTCAGACTTCTTTCAGAAACAGAACCAATGGGGAAAGGAGACAGACAGACAGACACACACACACACACACACACACATGCACGCGCGAGCGCACATGCGCACACACACACACACAAAGACATTGAATGAGATTTCTTTCAAGGAGTGGGCTCACTGATTTGTGAGTGCAACCAATCTGGAAAGCAGTATGGAGATTCCTTGGAAAACTTGGAATGGAACCACTATTTGACCCAGCTATCCCACTCCTCGATCTATACCCAAAGGACTTAATAAAAACAGCATGCTACCGTGACACAGCCACATCAATGTCTATAGCAGCACAATTCACAATAGCTAAACTGTGTAACCAACCCAGATGCTCTTCAATAGATGAATGGATAAAGAAACTGTGGTATATATACACAATAGAATATTACTCAGCATCGAAAGAGAATAAAATCATGGCATTTGCAGGTAAATGGATGGAGTTGGAGAATATCATGCTAAGTGAAGTAAGCCAATCCCAAACAAATGCTGAATATTTTCTCTGATAAGTGGATGCTGACCCATAATGGGGATAGTGGGGGAGCATGGGAGGAATGAAGGAACTTTAGATAGGGCAAAAGGGAGGAAGGGGAAGGGATGGGGCAGGGGGATAGGAAAGATTGTGGAATGAGATGGACATCATTACCCTAAGTACATGTATGAAGACACGAATGGTGTGACTCCACATTGTGTACAACCATAGACATGAAAAATCGTGCTCTATATGTATGCATTCTGCTGTCATGTATAACAAATTAGAATAAATAAATAAAATTTTAAAAAATATACAAAAAAAAAGAAAGAAATTGATAGCCTGGAAAATCTTGGGCAGGAATTCATGTTTTGGTCTTGAGGTAAAATTTCTTCTTCCTCTGGAACACCTCAGGTTTGCTTTCAGGCCTTTCAACTGATTGGAGGCTGTTCACTCACAGCAGAATGTTTCCCTGCAGAAGTCCTTTACTTCAAATCAACTCACTGTAAATGTTAACCCCATGTACAAAGTAGTTTTACAGCAATACCTAGATTGGAGTTTGATTAAACAACTGAACAAGTTATAGGCTGAACAAGTGAACACACAAAAATAACCATCTCAAGGAGCTTACGGTTTATTGAGGAAGATAGACATTGAACAGATAATTATGCAATATTCTATAAATCACACTGTAGCCTGAGGGAATCTAGAGAATTAGGCTAGTCTAGGTTCAGAAATATTTCCCTGCAGAACATCCATGCAAGCAGAGACCAGGAGACCACTAGGAGTTGGCCAGGGTAAAAGGAAAGGAATTATATTTCAGGATTTTTTTTTTTTTGTATGTGTAAACAAAAGCCCTGAGTTGAGAAGGAACTGGCACATTCGAGAAAAGGAAAGGAAGGCAGTCAGCTGAGCCTAATAAGGTTTGCAATCAAATGTTACCAATGAACAAAGCAGATTTTTAGTACAGAACTGCAAGATTTGACATCCATTGGACTGGGCAATAGCCTAAACATAGTTAAGATACTTCTGGGGCAGCATTATTTTTTTTTTTATTTTATTGTTCCCATGATTAGTCTTATTATGGTCTCCTATTACATGTAAAATAGGATCAGGTCTATTTTAGGATCAGGCCCTGCCCACCATTTCAATAGAATCATCTACACTTTCCTTCCCACAACCTCCTTGTGCTCAGTTCTATGTTAGTGCAGTCTCGGAACCTTTGAACTTGATCTTCATCAAGTTCATCTTACCGCCATTCGCAAAGACTGCGCACAGCATCATCCTTCCCAGCTTTCAGATCCCAGCCCAAATCCCCCATTCCTCTCCTTCTCTATTCCGTATCTTCATAGAAATCAGTTGCTATGGGAATCTACCTTGTTCATATCTTTCCTTACTTTCTATCTCCATTACTAGTCTGGAAGGTCTATCAGAGCAGAGACTTTGATATTAAGAATGCAATGCATATTTTTGGAAAAAAAAATCATTGATTTTTTTATTGGTTATTTTTAGTTATACATGACAGTAGAATCCATGTAATACATCTTATTCTAATTAGGACCCCATTCTTGTGAATATACATGTTGGTGGATTCACTATGGCATATTTGTATATGTACATAGGAAAAGGCTTTCAATAGTCTTTGAGCTTACCCTCATTCCTTGCTAGAATGGAATGGATTGTGAATGGTTTATCAGTCAATGGGACTGCCAGGCTTTGTGAAGTTATGTGTGTTCAACACACTTGCAGATTGTAGAGGGCTGTAAAAATGATTCTCCTTGACACAGAGACTCCATGTTTTCTAGTTAAACTTTTATTTTGTGTGGTTTTGTGTTTTGCTTGGATAGGCTAAAGCATAGTGAAAAGGCTAGAAATGCACCACAATTTAAATACTATCCAGACAGGTCACCATGAGGTACTGTAAGATGCAATAAAACTGCTATCCGATGACCTGGCTGTTTTATGGCAGAGTCATTCGACAACTGTGCCCGTTTTTTAGTTGGAGAGAAATATCTCAAACCTATAGTAGGGAGGTAAGTAAGAAAAACAAATTTTAGAGATGGAATTAGGGTTCAAACGCTGACTACCTGCTTACTGCAGAATGGGTTGATAAAGATGTGCAGGGGAAGAAAAATTGTCGTGAGGATTAAGTGAGATACATGAAAGCAGCTATTCAGAGTCTGGCATATAGTAGGTGCTAAAAATTCTTATCATCATTGCCACAATATACTTGAAGGGTGAGCTCTGCATTTTTATACCATTGCCTTCATGTTGACGGACTAGATGATCAATTAATGATATACTAGAGGTCTAGAAAGAAATCACTAAGTTGTAGGTGCTGGCATAATTAGGGATAAGTAATGATTTTTAGTTTCTAAATAAAAGCACTTCAGAAGCTCCCAACTCTGTAGCTTTGGGCAATTTTTCCAGCACTCGGATTCCTCAGAATTTCTTTTCTTATGTTGTTTTTGTCCCTGTAGAGAAGGCACAGGCCAAGACAGATGTGGAAGCTAAGTTAAGAGTTGTCCAGCCAAGAAGGATGTCGACTCGCTTTAGAAGGAAGCCACGGCTCTGTTCCTGATAGATGCCAGAGGCTGTCCATGGCTTTCCCCAGGCAGCCGTAACGAATGGCATGGCGCTCTCGTGGTGCTGTCCTTCTCTTGATGAACAGCGGATCCCTCGAGTCCCTCCTTTTTATCGATTTGCTTTCTGCACCCCACTTGAAATCTGCCTCTTACAAAAGTCTAGTCCCAATAGAAGACCACAAAACCAGGACGCTTGGAAAGAAAGAGAGGAGGGTTGGACTGGCTCCCTCATTTTCCTCTCGGCCTCACTTTGCCACCCTCTCAAGGAGGGCAGGCCTGCCCTTCTGCCTAATCTTAGAGCTAATTGATGCCCAGTCAGGAATAGAGAAACTACTGTTCTGTGCTTCAGCAAGAACTGTTTTATTGATGTGGTTGGTAGTATTCATAAACCTTAATTTTTAAGATACTCAATTTTAAAATAATTCAATTCTCCTTTCAGTAGAAAGGAGAGACATTTTGCTAATTGTCTGGAATTACTGGGGAGGCCAGCTTCTATGCAGCTGAATTCAATTGACTGTTCTCTATACACTGGAACTGTCCTCAGAGCTGGGACACCCAAAACACAAGACCCAGTTCCTACTCTCAGTCAATCCTGCCTTTGAGGGATGAAAACTACTAAAATGGGCAATTCCATTTTGGTAGAAGTGGTCAGGACAAGGAGTAATGGGAACAAAAAAAAGGGAGGGCACTTAACTCTGAGGCTAGGGAGGGGTGGGTTATGGATGGCTTCCTGGAGGAATGGAGAAATCCAACATGGGACATGGAAACCTTGCCAGCATATGAGGTCTGGCAAAGAGATTAGGAGGCAGAGACAAGGTGCAGAGCTAGGGACAGTATCTGAATCACATGCAGAAAAGTAGGAGCTTGTAAACCAGGCTTGCTTAGGTAAGAGGTGATTTTTCATGGGCTTTTCTATCTGTTGTGTTTTTGAAGACAGCGTGATCAGAGGAAAGGATAGATTAAAAAGACAGTGCATGTAAGGTCACTTTAACTGAGATGGCAGAGTCAGCACTTAAGGACACGACACCCAGTGCCTGCAGGAACAGGCTGAGAGGGGACTTGGCCTTGAACGTCAGCAGAATTGCCGAAGCCTGGAACAAAAACATGTTTCCAAGCTCAAAGAGCCAGAGAACGTGCTCAAGGCCACGTACCATCAAAGCTTCAAGCACCTCCAGAGGCTCCTTAAATCATTGTGTGTGTATCTGACTCAGAGGCTGTAGGATGGGCAGGAGGTTCACAAGATGTCAGTTGAGAGAGTGACTAGCAGATGGGGCTCTTAGAAATAATCCTAGGTTGAATCTTCCTGCTTTCTTGCTTAAAATTACCATTTTATTATACATTATATCCTTTATCAGAATATGCTTATGATTTGAATGCAATAATAAACTTATTTCAATGATAAGTACTTTGTTTAGAAAAAATAAAGTAGTTGCAGGAGGACTTCCACTGGATCTGGGCCTGGGGAGGCCCACCCTCTCAGGGGCAGGGAATTCCTGGCGGGCCCTGAGACCATCTAGTTGTAATTACTCTGAGGTGCAAAGGTGACATCCCTTGGGTGCTTTTGAGGCTGTAAAGATCAAACAATTTCATGACAGCAAATACCAATGGAATTTTTGGTCTAGAGAAAGAAGAGCAACATAAAACATAGTAAAGGGAATTATGTATACATACATATGTTTACAGCCAAATACATATTCATATATATACACATATACAAATACACACACACATACACATTGAGGGTGTGGAATTTTTTATAGCTTAAAAAATGTGCTTCCTTTGACCTGTGGTCAGAGTACAGTAGACCCTCTGTATATATGGGTCCTGTATCTACAGATTCAACCAACCACAGACCAAAAGTATTAATACAGATGTTTTTTCTTGTCACCATTCCATAAACAATATAGTACAACAATTGTTTACCTGGAATTTATATTGTATTAAGTATTATGAGAAATGTAGAGATGATTTAAAGTACACAAGAGGATGTGTCTTGGTTACATACAAGTAGCATACAATTTTATATAAGGGGCTTGAGTATCAGTGTCTACCAACTTTTGTATCCTCAGGGGGGTACTAAAAACAATCTCCCTTGGATCCCAAGGGAAGATTATAATCAATTCACAAATCAAAATTTTCCAAGTATTGTTTTCCCTCTCAGGCTTTTGACTGATGTTTAAGAGATTCTAGATTCTAGTCCAAGCAATATCTTCTTTGGAAATATAAAAATCAATCAACTTGGATCTTTTCCCCTACGCTTTTCATTGTTGTTATTTTCTTTTGTTTTAGTATCATGTGGTGACAGTCTTTGGGGGCACAGAAACTCTGGTATTGGGAACAACAAACTAGCAATTAGCTAGATGGCTTCAATAGCGAGGCCTGCTATCTGGTGCAAAAGTAATCTCATCACCCTGCCTTCTAGTCTTTCTGGGAAGTTAAATAAAGAATATTAGACTTGTCATAAAATTGCTGATAGAACTTTAAGGCCTTAAAAATAGTAAGATTTAACTACAAAGTGTTTTAATTTCTTCTTAGTTGCTCCTGGTTGGTAAGTTACACTTTTGTTCTAGTTCACTATGTTTCCCACATGCATGCTTCTGAGCCTCTTAATAACACAGTTTGATGTTCAACAATTGAATAAAACATAATTTGAGTGGGAATTCCTATTAACATCCAATATTCATTTACAGAGTCTGTTTTCCATTATCTTGCTATTCCCTTCATGTTCAGAGTTGATCATGTAGTACAAAATCCGCAATTATAAATATCCATGGTGAATACTGCATTTGAAACTTAATAGGGTGGTTACTGGGGAAATTTGCATCCGGCAATCTGATGAACCAAGGTTTCCAATTGTCTTAAAAGTATGTGGAAGATATAGTTTTAAAAATCAGATTCCACATTTTTTGAGATGAATCTACACGCCTTCCCCTCCCACCGTTTCTTAGAAACAACCTGGAGATGAGACCACAGGGCAATGGCACGCCAAGGACAGCAGCTTAGTACAAAGCCTGATTGTGCTTGGGCACCATGCTTCCAGGCACCTAGAGGTGACAACAGCTCTTTGAGCTCCATCCCATTGAATTAAATATCCCTAATTAGAGCTAGACTACTTAACATTCTCTCAAGAAAGCACTTATTTTAGTATACTGGTAGAACAAAGCTGTTTTCACATGTTCAAACTTTAGGTTTTTTAAGTGCTTCTTTCTGCTACAAAGATGAATGAAAAAAAAAAAAGAAAATTAGTTTAGAATCAAAGAAGGGAAAGAAACTTCATAGAAGAAAATAAGTTGTGATCTACTCTCTGTGCCACCCAGAGCTTCCCACAGGTGAGGTCACCTCATTACCAATATTACCCTCCGTGGAATAAGGTCAGAGAGGCTGGAAAATGGGAAAATGTCTCCTGTAGAATTTATAGTCATCAAGCTATGTCAGGGCCTCATGACCAGGCACCAGTTATCATGGTAAGGAAAGTTGTAGCAGGGTTTCCCTGTGAAAGAAGAAGAGCAGCCTTATGTATCCTAAAAACTCTGCCTCTTTTATTTACTTCAACAAACATTGATTGAGCTTATTATACTTTGTGCTATGCCTGCTGGAAAACAGAAGAATGAATCCCAGGTCCATGGTTTCAAACACAATTTACTGTCAGAATGAAACTTGCTGATCTTGATAGAATACAAGTGATTGCTTGCACACACACACACACACACACAAATAACCCAACTTATTTAACTTTCCCTAACTTCTGCCAGATTGCTAGATGCAAGCAGTGTGCATAGAATATTCTTCATTGGGTCTTTTCTGGGGATTAGACACAGGCTTGAGATATAGATTGAAAGAGTGGCCCAATTAAACTGAGTATTTGTTAAAAAGATTGCAAGATTCTAAAAATCTCAGTGGTAGTGAGAACTCGGAGGTTACCTAAAGACTGCATATCCACAGACGGTAGAAGGTGTGCCTTAGCTAGAACAAATGAGATCATCAGGACATTTAAGACTCCCACTTTTAAGCAACTGTAGCAAAATAGATCCATCAGCTACTAGTTAATTAAATGAAAATATACTTTGCTGCCAGAAGGCTGGATGCTTGACAGTGATTAACTGCATTAATGGGGAACTTTTCATTAGATCTTCCTGAGAAGCAATGATTACTATTAGTGGATGGAGACCAAGTGCACAGACAGGGCAGACATTTGTCATGGGGAGGAAAGCACAGACTTTCTACCTACCAGATTGTCCTCCATCTCAAAGCTTCAACATAGATCTGGCCTCCTCCAGGTTCTAGCACTCAGATTTTCTGCTCCTAATGGTTCCTGAACCCCACCCCCATGTCACCTTCTCTATAACTCCTGCCCTTCTGTTCTCACAATTAAAAACATTGAAAAATACCAGATTACTTCATTCTCCCCAAATAAATATAACCCCAGTACTTCTGAATATACCAATCTATTGATCAAAATTTGGAATAACAGAAAGAGGGGAGGAACAACTCTTTCCAATGTCCAAGAACACCAATATGGTATTTGTTCTAACAAAAGAGAAATTATCAGGCTGGGGTTGTGGCTCAGAGGTAGAGCACTCACCTAGCATGCTTGAGGCCCTGGGTTTAATCCTCAACACCACATAAAAATAAAATAAAAATATTGTGTCCACCTATGATTTAAAAATAAATATTTTAAAATGGAGAGAAATTATTCTCCTAACAGGAATTTTTCATTTCTCCAAGGTCAACAGACTCACATCACTGCCCTCTTTTCAAAATGACATATTTTTCTTCCTTTTATTCACCCAGCCATTCATCCCACAAAGAGTTATTTAGTACCTGCTATGTAAGCCACTCTAGTAGGTGCTGGAAAATATAGTATTGATGTAAATAACTAAACTCAACCAAATATTATCAGTCACTTACTGACAGAAGTATTTTTTCTTTAAATATACAAAACTTAAAAATATCTCAATAAATAGTTTGATTAATTTATGGTCCTCTTATTTTGGATGATGAAAAATTAAAAACCAGTTATTTGAATTTAACCGGTTCATTTTTAAAATAATGAATCTTTGGCTTTTAATTAGGTGTTTTAAACTTCTTGGAACACCAGGCCTAACAAATCTAAACAATATTACCCCATTGTAACATATGCTCACATCTAAGAGAAAGCACAAACTTATTTCTTACATTTAGCACCTTCAGAATAAAACTTCCAGGTCATGTTTTTCTGTTTTATGGGAAACGTTATTACAGTCTCAATTCAAATGATGTAATTTTCAAGTGTTTAGATAACTGTTCTAAACAACCTTCACAGAGTAAGTTAATGGTAAAGTAACTGAAGAATCTATAAAATAGATAACATTCAAGGAACTGAATATGCAGTACTTAACAAGTATTTCTATGTGAAGGTATAACGCAGGCCTTGATTTGTTTGTTTATTTGTTTTAGTAAATGTATCTTGCCAAATGTGCCCTTTATAATAACAACCCAAGTCAGTTCTTTGGTAGAACAACATAATAGTTCTCTCCGTTCACTGGGTGTGTTAGTCATGACCCAAATGAAGAAAATGTGGTAGGTTTTGTGTCAGCTGAGTCAGAGCAAACACCAGAGCCCAGGAAAATTATACTTTGTCATAATGATATCTGAACTGAAATTTCCAGGTGTCCGTGCTAAGTGGAGTGAGTCATGGCTTGGGCAGTGCATTCAGAAGGTCCTAAATAGCCACTCCCCAATACAATGCAAAACCTACCTCATTTCCAGCAATGGTCCGATTGTATGTGGCTCTATTATCTTCCATTTCTTTCTCTCACATGTCAGGTTAATCTCCTCACAGAAGGTGATCTCTCTCCTGGAATGATTTCATATATTGGCATTCAAGAGTAAAAGCAGGAGAAAAAAAAGCATTTGAATGTAAAATTCTTTCTGGAAATGATGACAAGGGGGGAAAACTATGTAATAGTATAAAGGAAGTCTTGGCTCAGGCCTCTTAGAGCAATAATCCCTTCTGACTCATTTTTTCTGATTGGCTTTCTGTTGAAATGAAATCAGGGGTAGACGGTGCATCTCTAAGTTTAGCAGCCCTCCAAGGTCCTATGTGCTTCAGTATGGGGTTTTGGAGCAGAGCTGGTCTTAGCAGACAGCAATGCAGATAAAATTCAGGTAGGTGCAGGTTCATCTCGTTACTCTGGGTCTCCTCCCCATCCTTTTTTCCATGGAAAGCTTTTTCCTAGTCAGCCTTTGAGTTTCAAAAGAAATCTCATGGTGGATTTTTTTTTTTTTTTTCAAACATCTACCAAGGACCAGATTAATCATATTGTATGGACGTACAGTATAGTGTTACTATACAGAGGATGGTCAGACTTGGAAAAGCCACACAATAATTTTCAACCTGTTTCTTCCCTCTATCTCTTTTGTCTCAATATATATTTCCTTTATTATGGTATGCTTAAGTTTAACATGAAAATTGGTTTTTAGTGGGTATCCTGCCACCAGACACAATGTTTTCTACATACCATATCTCATTTAATCTCTATATTAATCCAACATGGTAGATGTTGTTGTGACTATTTTTTAAATAAGGAAATTGAAATTCAGGGAGATTCACTGAAATTTGACCAAGGGGCTAGCACTGTCATTCCTAACTTAAACTTGTCTTCCTTGCTCCAAAACTGTATTCTTTCCTACATATCACTTTGCTTCTGTTATGAGTTGGATTCCTATGTTGAAGTCCTAATCCCCAGGATCTCAGAATGTAAAATTATTTAGATATAGAGTTTTCATTGTGGTAAAGATTGTGGTAAAGTTAAAATGAGGTGATGGATAAAATCAGGTGATTGAGTGGGTCCTAATCCAACATGACTTATATCCTTATGAAAAGGGTTGATTTGAACAGAGAAACTCACAAAGAGACAATTATATGAAGCGACCCATGGAGAAGACAAGCATCTACAAGCCAAGGAGAGAGGCCAGGGATGGATCCTTCCCTCACAGCCCTCAGAAGGCACCAACTCTGCTACCACCTTGATTTTGAACTTCTGGACTCCAGAAGTGTGAATTTCTATTGGCCGCCCAGCTGCTGTATCTTGCTACACTAGACCTAGCAAAACAATACAACCCCTCATCCAGATCTGGAGAGTCCTCAGAACTCACAGGAAAGACTCACAAGGCCCATGCTAAGCAGGAGCATCACCAGAATGCAGCTCATTTTCCCTCTGCATTTACTTAGGATCTTTAACAATACATTTGGTATCTGTCCTACCACCCAGCTCATTTTAATCACAAAATGTGTTTGTATCCATAAAATTCACAATTCTTCTTTCTTTTCAAACCTATCTCTTCCAGTCATCCTATTTTGCTAAGAAGAAGGAATACTCAGAAGAATCATACCAAATGCCCTCCTATCCCATTCTGTGGATAATTACCACTGAAGTCCTCACTGTAAATCAAGATAGCAAATTCTATTACTGAAAAAAAAAAAAAAAAAAAAAAAAAAAACAAAGAGAAAATAGTGATCTGCTGGGCAAAGGACAAAACAAGAAGGAAAAAAAAATAGGATTTTGAGTTATGCAGTCCTCAGTCTGAAACTAAGTTTGCCACCATTTGGCTTGAGCCTTAGGACCCATTACTTGAGCTTTCTAAATTTCTGCAACACACCATCATTTTTGTGTCTGTAAAATAAGCCTAGAAAATTCTTCATTACGTAAGGGAAGCTAAATAAATTTTCAATATTTAGTTAGTTAGGTAGGTCTCCAGCATGCCTTTTCCCCCTCATTACCTCTTCCCCCAGTTTGTAATCACTGTCTACAAAAGTCTATCTTCTAAATAACACAGATCTTGATGGATTGAAATGCTTCCTGGTCTTCTCTCCGTGAAGAGACAAAATAGCAGCCATGATGTATAGGAGCAGTGCAGTTGAATTACTTGGGAATATTTTGCTCTTAGAAAAGACCATCTCAGAAGAGATCATGAGTACAATATCCAAACTGAATTTTACCATAAGTCAGAAACCATTAATCTAACATGATTCTTCTTCCCCCCTACCTTCACATATTGATTACACAGAGGGGAAAAAAGAGTCTATTGTACAATAAAACTGAATCATGATTAATGCCACTGAGTTAACAAGTTCCCAGTAGTATAGCACCAAGCTGGGCATGAAAAATAAGAAATAGAATGTTATCTATGAAGGCCTTGAGATAAACTTTACCTGGGTCTTTCATTCCCTGGGTCATCCTGCTGTGTTTCCTAGAAGGTCTGCAGCATGACAATGAATTCAGCAGCCCTACCACCAGCAAAAGACAAGAGTGTAAGGCCTACCTACCTGGGAAGGATGACACTTTTCAAAACCTAGTTTGGAATACTATTTCAGAGAAATAAAACATGTCTGAGCATTAAATCATAATTAAGACAAAGACATCAAACCTTGAAAAATAGAAGATTTGGGTTTAGGAAGCAATTATTTTATGGATTTCATTCAGTGAACAGCAATGTCATCTCAATTTTAAAAAATAAGTCTAACGTTTGCTGTCATGGCCTCAAACCACTATTTCTCCTGTAAGAAGTTTAGGATACAAATGGTCAAATTTATTTTTAAACTTACTTACTTATTTGAAATATAAATACATACTTATATTACATATATACTATATATTAATATTAATGTATATAATATATGGAAATGTAAGTTTTGTTGCCACCTGCACTTCCTCTAATGATTGATGCTTGAGTTTCTAGGTAGTGGGCCCTGAAGATTTGCAGGCAGCAACAAGTGGTGTCCCATACGGGGAATTCGGAATCAGCAGGTAAGAACTGAGAAGTCTCTAAAGATGGATTCGAAAATAACTAAGACCTGAGTGATAAAGGCTTTGAAAGAATTTTTTGATATAGCTGATAGTGAGGAGGAAAGTGATCATGAAAGCATAGCCTTCGCTGAGTCAGTTAGGAACAGTAAGGATAGTATTGGTGTGAACTCAAAAATGATGAAGATTCGAGCTGCTAAAGCTATCCGAGATTTATCAGAGATAGCCGAGGAATACATGCTCTCAATTGAACCTGGGACTCAGGATGTTACTACTAGTGAAAGTAATAGTAGTGAGGAGGAGTCAAATAACCATGAAAGCACAGCCTCCTCCGCTGGCTGAGTCAGTTAAGACCAGAAAGGACCGTCAAGTAGAGGAACCACTTGTGCCCTCTGCTCCCTCCTGGGTTGAGTCAATTACAAAAACCATGAGGGGTATTTCTGAGCATTTGCATGCCCTTGAAGCAGAGATTAACGGCCTTTCTGAGCGCTTATGCGCCCTTGAACGTCAAAACCCGCAGGGACATTGGGATCTGCCAGTATTTGAAAATGAAAATGGGCAGAGGTACCACCAATCCCTAGACTTCAAAACAATAAAAAAATTTCAAAGAAGCAATAATGACCTATGGGCCCCAAGCTCCTTTCACGTTGAGCATGTTGAAGTCCCTTAACACTTTAACTTTAAACCCCTCAGACTGGAAAGGCTTATGTAAGGCAGTATTGAGCAGGGGACAATACTTGATTTGGAGGTCACAGTTCCAGGAGTTTTATGTGGAAACAGCTAGAAGAAATGCGACTGCAGGATTTCCAGACCGTAACGTAGACATGTTAACTGGAGAAGGGCAGTTTGCTGACTTACAGATTCAAATTCAGTATGATCCTGGAGTTTACGCTCAAATATATGCCGCAGCTGTTAAGGCATGGAAAACTTTACAAGGAACTGGTGACTTACAGGGTAGCTTGTCTAAAGTAATTCAGGGACCTAATGAGCCATATGCTGACTTTGCTGATAGGCTTTTGCGAACTGCAGGCGGCGATAAGTTTATTAATATGAAAATTTCCAAAGCTAACTACTCCATCTCTACATGACTAGATAAATGACAAGTCATATCTCACAGACTTTCCTCCAATTCATGGACTTTCCTAGTTAAAACTTGCTTGTGTTACAGAGACCTGCCTTGCTTAAATGCATTTACTGTGGGATCACTGTGTAGTATGATGAGCTCAACTAGAAGGCCCATTTTCTATTGCCACTCTTGCTTTGCTGAAGCAAGGCAAACAAAAAAAATCTGTATAGTCTAATACTATTGTCCCACTGTTGTATTGAGGCCTGAAAGAGTTGCAGTCGGGGGATGACAGGGTTGTGGGGTGAGACAGTCACTGGGTGTTGGACAGCATCTCATCCTAAAACCTGATGCTACGGTAGATCCCTGTGTAGGTTCCTGAGATTTCTTGAAAGAAGACCTTCCCATTCCCTCAACATTTTATGATCAATCAAGGTCATTCAGTCTTTGGTCTTCCCAAGGTCAAGGGCTTAACTCGCATTCATAAATATAATAATTTCTCATTGAGCATTATCTGTGTCAGTTAGGGCTGCTATAACAAAATACTACAGTCTGGGTGGCTTATAAACAGCAGGAATTTATTTCTCCTAGTTCTAGAGGCTGCAAGGCTGTAAAGTGCCAGCACAGTTGGGTCCTGATGAGGACCCTTGGCCTTCTGGCTATGTCCTCACATGGCACAAAGAGGGCAAGACAGCTGTTTATAAAAGGGGCACTGTGTTAGTCAGTTTTTACTTCTACAACAAAATATCTTAGACCGGATATTTTATAAGAACAGAAATTTATTTCTCACCATTCTGGAGGCTGGGAAGTTCAAAATCAGGGTCCCAGAGGCCTTAGTTGTCTAGTGAGAGCTGCGCTCTCCTTCCAGGATGACCCCTTGATGCTGCATCTTCTAGAGGGAAACACTGTGTCCTTATGTGGTAACCAGCAGTTGAACAAGCAGGACCAATTCCTTTCTCCACACCCTTTTATAAGGCACCCATTCCCCTTCACAAATGAGGAGCCCCCACTGGGTTGCCTGATCACCTTTTATAGACTCCTCCTCTCCGTATGTTAATCACATGAACACCACCTAAATTTTGGAGAGGACACTTCCAAACCATAGCAAGCACTAATCCTATTCAGGAGGGCTCCATCCTAATGCCCTAGTCACCTCCCAAAGGCCTTACCTCCTAACACCACAACAGTGGGTAATTGGATTTCAACGTGTGGATTTGGGGGAGGCGGACATGAATCTTCAGTAAGCTGAAAGCATCAGCCATAAACAAAACTCTGATCCAGCTATTGAAAACCAATCATGAATAAGATGCAGCTGCTCTGCCTTGCTGGCATTGACTTTATCCCAAAGAATGCCATTTATCTCAAGGTGTCTGATTGGGAAGGACATCTGGCTTCATCCACTTGTTGAGCTCAGACCAGGACCCCCACCAGTCACACCCAACACCTTCACCCCAGGCATTGGCTGAAGACAGTCAACCTAGTTGTTTCATTCACTCATGAAAAGTATGCTCTGTGAGTCTCTGGTGTCCTTTTCCTGATAGCAAAATACTTTTAGTGACTAGACTGGTTTCAAATCCTAAATCCATACCTACCAGCACTTTGGCTTTGAACTAGTTATGAATTCTCTGTGCCTCAGTTTCCTCATCTACAAAATGTAGATAATAATGCCTACTTTATATAGAGTTCTCATGATATTGCTTATAGGAAGTAGGAGACATGATGGTTGATTGAATAAAAAGTGAATTTTTCTGTTAGTCCCAATGTGTTTGTCATTCTTCTAAATGCATACACATGTATACATACATGCATATACATTAAATTGTTTAATTTTCAAAACACCTTATGAGACAAATTCTCATATAAGGTGTGAGGAAATAGGCCTTAAAATGTTAAATAACTTGCAAAGGTCATACTGCTATTCGTTTGGACTATTAGATTGCAACTCCAGGATTCAAATGGAGGCATGCTAGATCCAGACCCAGAGTTTCTCAAAACATGAATTTTTGGGGGACAAGTGTTCAGGAAACTGATGTGTTTTTTTTTGTTGTTGTTGTTTTTGTTTTTGTTTTGTTTTGTTGTTTTGTTTTTTAGAATTAATTGGGCTCTTTTGCTAATTTTCCAGGAAGCCAAGACAAAAAAACACAAGATAGAGAATTTCCAGTTTGGCCCAATGGTGACTTCCACTTGGCAGTTTCTCTATTGAATTAGTTTTAAGGCCCCTTTCCCCAGACACTCTTTGGCAGGCAGAATTCTAAGATATCCCCCAAAAGTGCCATACTCTGGTATCCACACTTGTATAATTCCCTCCATGTTCCATAATTATGAACAGGACTTGAAAATTCAATGAGATATCACTCCCATACTGATGTTTATTATATGGAAGAAATAATTTTACAGATGTAACTAAAATCCCTAACCAGTTGACTTTGAGCTAATCAAGAAAAGATCCTATCTGATGAACCTAAAAAGCGGTCAGGTTGGGGTTGGGGTTGTGGCTCAGAGGTAGAGCGCTTGCCTAGCATGCGTGAGGCACTGGGTTCGATCCTCAGCACCACATAAATATAAAAAAATAAAGATATTGTGGTCCACCTATAATTAAAAATTTTTTAAAAATATAAAATTTTTAAAAAAATAAATATTAAAAAAAAAGGTCAGGTTTACCTAAAGTCCAAGAAATTCTCCCACAGGACTTCAACATGTTCACAGGAGTGAACATGCATGTGGTGTAGTAGCCATGTGGCTGAGGACAGCAGCTGGGCTCTAGGGGTTGGGAATGGACACCACGTTAAAACAACAAAGGTGGAAACCACACTCCTCCAACCACAAGGAACTAAATTTTGCCAGTAACAAGGGTGTTCAGAACTCTCAACACCACAAGAACGTAGTCCCAGCCTTATGAGAGACAAAGAAAACACTTGAGTCCTGCTCAGACTTCTGACCTACAAAACCATGAGCTAAGAAATGGAAATTGTCATATCATGCTGATTTGTGATTTTCGATGCAGCAATAGAAATATAATACATACTACACTGCATTATATGTTTGAGAAGAGAAGAGAGATTGAGTGTGATGAATTGATTGTATCTGGGAATTTTGTAAGCAAGACAGTAGAGTAGCTATCACCTGGCCCAGTCTCCTTATTATTCAAATGAAAAAACTAAAGCCTTACAAAATGAACACTAGAATCCAGGTTATTCAAATCCAATTGAATTCTACCTCAGAACGTGCCAAATGCAGCAGTGAGATTTGGACCTGGGAACTTTCATTTCTCTATCTACTGTTATCCTCCATGGAACATGAACCCTTTTTCCTACTGAATTGCCACAAGTGATAAAAAATGTAAATGGAGCCAAAGAAAAAAGTTGAATAACATATACAGATAGATCAGCAGGCTTGCTTCCTGACTTCCTGTATTAAAATGTCCATGAGTCCAAACCAGGCTGGGCAGGCCATAGTTAATGTTTATATGTGGGTTGGCTTCAAGTTATGCCCTAAAATGCAATGCATGCATCCAGCATTACAAGGCCATTTGTAGCTTCAGAAGTGTGAGGAATAAAAAGTCCAGGCAAATAAAATATGCTTCCTCGTAGCTTGGCTTTCAAACAAACACCAGTATCATTCCAAGGCCTTGTTGTTCGTTTATACTGCAGTGCACAATGTACTGGTTTGCTCCAATCTCCCCCATGTTCCAGTTTGGTCCTCTAAATTCAGCAGGAGGGTTTCTCTGACTTTGTATAACTCTGACCTCTTTGAAGGGCTCAGCTGAGTAGGTCAAAACCACTAAGGATAACTTCTCCTTTGGTTGGTTTGAAGCAACAGAGTAAGTATTTTAATTACACCTGAAAAGAAATGTTTCCAAATAATATAATGCTGTGATGAGGCTGATATCCCTGGAGCCAGGCCCCTGGGTTTTAATCCTGGGTTCACCACCTTCTAGGTGTGCAACCTTTGCTCATCTGTCTCAGTTCTCTCACCTGGAAAATGAAGGTAATGATTAGAAATATCTCACTGGGTCTTGTGCGTATTCATTGAGTTAACAGACACCCTCAGAACAACATTGGCAACGTGGTCAGCACTGACAAGCTTTGCCAGGATTCCTCGTGTTTTGCCCACCAAAACGCTTGAAAAATGGGTATTTTAGGTGCACCAATTTGCCAGGTGCTTTTTTTGTGGTTTGAGCTCATCAACTCATCCTGGTGTGTGGTTCCCTTGGTTACACTCCATTTTAAATTTAAAAGGAAGCACAGAGCTTTCACAAGCGCCAGTGTTGCTTAATTAAGAAGGAGAAGATGAAAAAAAAAAAAAAAAAAAAAAAAAAAAAACTGTGCTTGAGTAAAGCAAGCCAGTGATTTCAGATGACACTCAAAGCAGATTAATAGGCAACTTGATACCAACATGTTTAAACAGGCCATTTTCCTTGTTAAAGAGCATTAGGGCATCACCCTACATTTTATTAAGTGTTGGGAGAAGATCAAAATAAGTTTGTCTCATCATTTTACCCAGAGTGGTGTGTTCCAGAATTTCTCTAAAATTAGACTGATAAGAGTCTTAACTTTCTGGAAACACAAGGTCTGCTACTTCTTTGGCCTAAATGAATATGTGATGGTCTGTAAGCAACTAATAGTGTATTTGTGGAGCAGCAAGACCACCTAGGAGATACTCACAAGGTTGAACCCCCTAAAATTTGCAAACCTCTCTGTAAAGACTCACCAGCGCCTAGGGTAAAATATCAGCTTTATCCGTCAATAAACAGCAAACACTATACTCAGATCTAAGCTCATAGACCAGAATATAGAATGAGGGATGTGGATGCACTTCCCCAGGAGAAGGGATTTTAAAAAGAATAAACCCTAAGTGACTACTAGAAGGCAGCTTATCAAATTCCAAATTTGCAGTCTGAACAATGGTTTTACGCAGTCCCAAATCCTTATGCATGTTTGTGAGACCTATGAACCCATTTCCGGGTAGACATGTCCATTGTCCATTTTCTATCGGGCCACTAAAAGAACATGAAAGTCAGATGAGATTAAGTAATCAGAGTGCATTGTATACAGGAAAACCTAGCTTTCTGCTATTATGGTGCACATTTTTTTTGCTCTGTAGATTGCAAGTGACACAGAGGAAGTGTCACCATGCTGTTGTCAAAGGAAACAATGTGTACTTGGGATGCAGCCTGTCAGCTACCCAATGATTCCCTGCTTCTTCTGAAATCAGGATGTACACTGTCTACACAGAAGGAGTCCACCAGTGACTTGTGTTTAAGAGGAGCCCAAATTATTTGTGGGTTTATATTAAGCTTTACGTGTGTGCTAACAGGCAGAACATGAAGTCATTGAATTGATCTTAATTCGATAGCTGCTAGATTTCTGACTGTAACTCAAAAGGACTTCCCTGGCCTGGGACGGTACATAGCTAAAAGTAGATTGTAATGCTTATGGAAATATTACAGGATAAAAAGGAAGACATTTAGATCTGGGTGCTATCTCAACTATCTTTGATCAAGAATGAGTGGCTTTTCCAATAATGAAACACTGGTTTGAGTTAGCACAATGCAAATTTTATGATCAAATATGTGGTCCTCCTAACACAGGCAAGGAGCTTATACCCATAAATTGAAGCTAAGCTCAAGGATTAGATATGTCTAATCTTTGGCTGAAGGAGCCCTAATTAGGAAGGGCTGTTGCAGCTAGCTGGAAGCCATAAGTTCCACCTGATATGTATGTGACGCACCTGTAGGCACCCGCAAAGCTGAAGGTATATAACCGGGTGAAAGCGGTCCGAGTTAGGAGAACGAATTCATTTGGTCAGTCGGGTAGTCACTCGGTCAGTCAGAAGAATCAGAGCGGCCAGAACGTAGGCAGAGCGGTTACAGAAGAGAAACCAGATAGAAGAAGTAATGACTGGTCAGAGTTAGGCCGAGGCTCCCAAGGAAGACAGAAGACAGAAGACAGAAGAAAGAAGAAGGAAGAAAGAAGAGAGAAGAAAGAAGCTCTAGTCTTTCTCTAAGCTAAGACAAGAAGCTAAGCTCTATCTTTCTTTCTCTCTAAGCTAAGAAGAAAAATCTTTCTTTCCCTCTCTAAGCTCTCTCTAAGAAAGTAGAAGTAAAAGTAGTAAAAGCTCTACTCTGCCTCCGAGAGTGTTTCCTCCCGGTTTTCGGTACCAGGCAGCTTACATTTGGCCTCATAACATACACTTTAAAAAAAATTCTGGCCTCCCTACCTATAGTGGTTCACATAAAGAAGGCTTCTTGTGGGGAAGCTATAAGTATCAGTGTGTGGGAAGGTATTTTTAAAAATTTATTTTAGTTGTAGATGGACACAATATCTTTATTTATCTATTTTGTCAATGTGGTGCTGAGGATGGAGCCCAGTGCCTCACACATGCTGGGCAAGCGCTCTACCATTGAGCTACAACCCCAGGCCCCGTGGGAAGCTGTTCTTGAGGGAGGAATTAAAGGCCTGTGTACTGCCTGAAGAGAACATTATCAGGGTTCTGAATGAATTGGAAAAGCATGGAGGATCACTGGAAACATGTGCTATCCCATTCTGACCAAGCAACATCAAGATGAGTCTTCATCTCATACCTCAGAGTTTTAGAACTTGTGCTTATCTGCTCACACTATTTATCTTTCTCATTGATAATATTTTTCATGCTTAAAATATGGCTTGGTGTATAGTAGATGCTCAATAAACACTGAGCCTTATTTTGCATAGGTATTTTAAAGAAAATTTACACTCATTAAGTCATTTGATTCATTTAAGTACCTGATAAGTATCTACTGGTCTTATCCTCATTTTATGGGCATGAAAATTCAAGCACAGACCACTTCAATAATGTGTCCAACATCTCACAACTGGAAAGTAAAGAAAGCCAGAATTTCCACCCAACCATGCTGGCCTCAGAGCTTCCCTCTGACCACTGCATTCCAGCTGAATAAATAAGAGAGAAACATTTATTGCAAACCATGGGTATTTAAAATAATTCCACATTGAAATCAGGATAGACCAATAGCCCAAGTTTCATCATCTCTATAAAATGAGCAGGCAAGAAAGAACACTAAGGTTTCAACATTATCAGAGTCACCCCAGTGTTTTAAGTACTTCCATTCCTGACCACAAGCTAAATACACAATTGCCTACCACCTTGCATTGCTTCTAGAGGATTCTTATTCACATGCTACGAAATAGACATTGTACTGAACCCAGGAACCAGGAGAGAATAACAACTGCCATTTATTAAACATACACTTCGTGACAGCCCTGGGCTAAACACTGTTCCTACACTACCTTATTTAATCTTCCCAACCATTTATGGAATACCTATTTCTGTCCCATTTGAAGGTACTTGAGGTTATGGAATTTCATCAGAGTAGAAAACGCATTTGAGCTTATGTCCATCTGACTTCACAGAACAAGGTCTCCTGATGGGATTTCTGAATCAAGTCCCACCTCGCCTTTTCACAGTAGTGAAATTGTGATAAAGTCCCTTTACTGCGTTCTGGCCTAAGCAGAATGTTACCTATTAACTTTATGTTAGCAATAACAATAATTATATTTTATTATCCAACCTATCCAGACTTTCTTAAGCTTATTGTAAGCTCAGCGTATGTTAGGAAAGTGGCAAATGAATAATTTTAAAAATTTATGGTGTCTTTCTACTTCACTATCCACCATCTCACACATTCTACAAAATAAAACCAATACAAATCACAAAGCCCAAAATTACAATTGAACTACAGTTAATATTTTTTTTCTTGATTTTCTTAGTGCAAAATTGTGGGTAAATGTCCTATAGCCAGACTTTGACCATTTTCTGAGGCTGCACCTCTTTCGGCCAGCTCAGGCTATTGTAACCAATACCCCAGCGCAGGTGGCTAAGACAACAGACATTTCCTCCTTACAGTTCAGGAGACAAGAAAGTCTAAGATCTTGGAACTGGTAGATTTGGGTTTTGGTTAGGGCTTTCTTTGCGGCTTGTAGAAGGTTGCCTTTTCTTTACTGGTCATGCTAGAAAAAGAAAGTCCTTGTGCCCCTTGCTCCTCACATAAGGGCACTAATTTCATCATAGGGCCCCATCCTTATCTAAACTTAATTACCCCTCAAAGCTCCACCTCCTAATATTATCACATTTGGGGAGGGGATACACACTATCTTTACTGATGCTATAAACACAGGTTTAATTTGCCGTTTTGCTAATCCTGCACTTGGAGACACTTGGAGACGGTGAAGTACTATATAAAGGCCAAAGATTATCTTTGATGTTGTGTTTAGTGTCACATGTTGTGTTTAGTGGGGCATTGGAAGGGACAGATGTGACTGATTAATTCACTTCCTGAGGTTGACTGAAGAATTAGATCACATTTAGTATTCTGAAACCCAGAAAAGGAAAAGAAATTTAAGAACAAAAGCTTCTACATCCATCCTCCTGTCTGCATCCTGGTGGTCAGCCAGCACTGCTGTGATAATGACCTTCATAGGAGTTGTGGACTTCCCTTGTACTGGGGTGGTGGTGGTGGGGGGGTGCATTTGAAAAAGACACTCAGCGGGCAGTGTTTGTTTAACAGCCTGGCTATCCGGAACTCATGAAGAAATCAATGACAGGCAAGTACGCCTTCGCACATCTTAATGGGATGAAATCTCACTAAAATGGCTAACTGAGCAGAGAGCCGATTTAATTTCCAGGGTAGAAGAGGAAGCTGAGATGGAACACAGTCAGGAAATACTCCCAAGGTGCTGATACCGACTAAATGGGAGATCTATTGTTTTCAAACCTACAAAAATGGAGAAGAGAAAAAAAAATCATTAAGCGAGACCTGCCAATGACCCCATCTCACACTGAGTACCTGCTAGAGGCTGCATGTAAAATTCTAGTGAGAGAAAAGGAAAAGATAGCAGGTCGTGTTTATGTAATCCCCTTTCCCTAGGAGCTATCCTAATGCAGTGTGGGAAGGAGAGAGAGGGGCACAGGAAGGAAAAGGAGCAAGAGAGAGAAACCAGATAATGGAAACTTCTGGGGTCTTTAATCATTGATTTGATAGAGGAAATGTAAAAGCCTGAGGGTCTCCAGGTTATGAAGGGGAGGGGAGCACAGTGTTAGAGGACTGAGGCCTTCTGGGAAACCAGGGCAGCAAGAAGGCCCCCTCTTTAAACCACAGTTCTTGCAACCAAGTCAGAAAGATTTCAAACATGTTGCTCAGAGCAACAGGAATGAGTTTATTGAAAGGGACAAGGAAAGGGAAGGGGACACTCTCAAGGGAGAGAGTGGGTCCTCCTAGAGAGGAGAGGGACAATGTGCCTCTCCTACACTCCAGTTTTATTGGGGGTCCCAGGGAAGTCTCCATGGCACTAGGGAGTCCTGCCCAGGTCCCTAGTGTCATGACAACTCTAGGTCACCTTGGCCCATGCTGACTGGTGCTAATTGAATTTTTAAGCATAAATTCTTACAGATTCTATGGTTCAGAGGAATTTTTCTTATCTCCCCGAGTTTGGGGATCTGGCCTGCGAAAAGGCACACACAGGTCCCTTTAGGATAACTTGGGTTCCTCCTATTGACATTATTTCAGGCCCTCATTTCTGCTACAGACAACAGGTAGTTTGCTGAGGAATGTGACATCTCCTATTCACTTAAGCCAGGCAGGGCTGCAGGCAAATAGCTTCTTGGAAAAGAAAGCACATAGGGGTCAGCACAGTGGGCCCATTTGGGAGAAATATTCCCTTACCTCACGTTCCCACCACTCCCATCTGTCTGGCCCCTATCAACAGGGAGCAGGAATAACAGAATAAGGCATTTCAAAGTTATAAAATATGCATCCTGAGAACTTACTGTTAAATGTTTTTATGAGTGCACAATTCTAAAAGTCAAAGAGTATGACTAAGTTAAGAAAAAAAAATAAGCAGTCCCCTTTCTTGTAACCTTTAATCTCACGTCCTAAAATCCAGAGTCATCACTTGCAACTCTTCAGCCATTTCTACCAATACTTACCACGTTAATTAGCATTCACCAGAGGAACAGATCCAAGATGGAGAAGATGGATGTCTAGCCTGGGGACAGGAGAGAACTCTCCCTTCCTTTTATTTAAACCCTGGATGGACTGGGTGATGCCTACCTATCTTGGGGAGGGTGGAACTTCTTTCCTGAAGCCACGGATTCTAATGCTACTCTCTTCCAGAAACCTTCATAGACACACGCAGAAATAATGTTTTACCAGCTATCTGCGCATCCCTAGCCTAGGAGAGCTGACTCATAAGATTCACCATCATAACAACTAATTTCAAAAAAAGTATCTGTTTGCCATTTCTTGAATTAGCAGTTATAGACATTGCCTAACTTCTTAGGAAAAGAAACAAGGGTCTTGTTTGCTCCGTGTTTTCTATGCTAATCATTGCTGCAGCCTTAAACTCTGTTTGAGCTTCCAAACATAACCCACAATGGTTTGAATATGTCCTTGAAAATTCACATGCTGGGAACTTAATTGTCAAAGTCATACGTTAATGGTATTTGAAGTCAGGGACCTTGAGAGATGTTATGATTAGATGAGGTTATGAAGATAGGTGTCCAAAATGTCACTAGTGGCTTTATAAGATAAAAAAAAAAAAAAAAAAAAAGTCTTTATAAAATGAGGAATTCGCACGCTTGCTTAGTCTCACCATGTGATTCCTCTCACCTCGCCATAGAAAGGCCCTTACCAGATGCTAATGCCACACTTTTGCATTTCCCAAGCTCTAGAACCCTGAGCTCCAGAATCTCTATGCCTTGTAAATTACCCAGGTATTCTGCTACAAAACAAAACAAAACCAGAATAAAATGAATCCCAGTGTAGTCAAACATACAAACTATCTTTTTTTTTCCCCTCCCCTTGGGGATATCTCAGTGAGCTCTTGTCATCTGCTCCAGTGTGGAAAGGGTCCTCCTTGGCGAACTGCACAGTATGCATAGTATGCATAATGGGCCTTCTCTTCCTTTTCACCTCTCTCTATACAAGGGGACCCTCTGTGTCCTGGATCTCACGCTTTCTCATTTACTGTCTTATCTGCCTGTATATACTGAGAGGTCATAGGCAATGAATTTGTTGGTATTGCCCTTAGACTTGATTTAGAGTTTGCCTGGGAATGTAACTCCGGTTAAAATTCCTTCTCCTCAGGACTGTGAAGCATTTCTTACTGTCTTCTAACTGCCCATGTTGGTACTGAGAAGCTTGATGCTATTATGAATTCTGATTTATGTGACCTATTATTTTTGTCTTGTCTGGAAGCTGTTACAACCCTATCTTTAGTGATAGTGTTGTGCATTTACTTACAGATAGGCCTAACAGATAGTCTTTTTATCCATTCTGCTAAGCATACAGAAATGTATGGCCTACAATTAAAGGGCATTATTTGTTTTATTGTATATGGATTGGAAAATGTTTAAAAACTTAGATGCCAGTTGCTATCTTTTGTAACCTAATCTTAGGATTGGCCATTCCATTTATTGCCCTATGACATTTTTGAGATACCAATAGTACATCCAGCCGACTCACATGGGGTTACATAAGCCTGTGAATGTGGGCATGTGTTTCACCAGGGTCATCCTAGAGGCTGCTGACTACATCTTGACTAAATAAAAGTAAGAGTTACAATCTTTTCATTTTATCTTCTTGTGAAAACAAAATCTTGTTACCTGGTGGTGATATGGGGCCTCAGTTTTGATGTAGAGGATTTTCCCAAGGGTCTTCTGTAAGAAGGAAAATTTTATTGAGCAAAATAATTGATTTTCATTTCTATAAAAAAAATCTATGGTACTTTTTTGCAGGGAATGGAGAGCCAAAATATGCATGCACAAATATGGTGAAAATCTGTATGGTATGCACTGCTATGGAAGACATTTTCCCCCCAGAATAACAACTACAATAATGACCTTAGTCCACTAAGAGTATCAATAAGAAAAACTACTAATAAAAAATTTAAGATAAAAATTAATTAATCATGAAATTAATTGAACAAAATATTTATTTGTCTTAATATTAAGGTGTGTAAGGATAAAAGCTCACCTCTCTAAAATTACACAAATCAAAAGAAAACAAACCATTTTATCAACAAAGTCATCCATTTAAAAAGTGATTGTCAGTTACTTAATTCTTCAAAGAATTAGAACTGGGGTGTTGAGATAGTTTCCATGGCTCCACCATTCCTAATAGGGGGGAAAATCAGGTACATTATTCTGAACTTAATGCAACTAGTGGTTAATGGAGTTTTTCTCACCTTTGGAATTGATTGTTATAGCTACAGCACAGCTAACTAACTTTCCATGTTTCTGTGTGACAAGATAATTATTAAAAGTCTCCTAACTCTGGGCACAATGTATTTTGAGGTTCTGGATTCAGAGGGATAATTGAACAGTTGTTTTCACCACCAGCTCTGTGTATGTGTTTCAAAAATATGCCGTATTTTATATTAGTCTTATCACAAAATAATTATCGTATGGTGGCATTGATTGTTTGGCACAATATGTCAGGTATTTGGTGTTCAGTAAAAGGTGAGCAAATGTGACATTTTCAAGTGAGTTTGAAATTGGTTGGGCATTCTTCCTCCCCACCTTCTCTCTCTCTCTACCAATACAACAATTGCCATAATCAAATTCCGCTCTAATTCAAATCTGAAAAAGTTTGACCTGTCCTAGAAGCATATGATACAGTGGTGTAGACCATGCTATTCAAGTCAAATTTCCTTGTATGTGGATGGAATACCTTATTCTTATTGGTGTATTTTCAAACTAATGTTGAAATATTATTATAAAATACATATGCGTTCAAGATGTATGTGGAGTTACTCTAATGAAGGAGCCCCAATTAGGAAGGGCTGTTGCAGCTAGCTGGAAGCCATAAGTTCCACCTGATATGTATGTGACGCACCTGTAGGCACCCGCAAAGCTAAAGGTATGTAACCGGGTGAAAGCGGTCCGAGTTAGGAGAACGGAGAACGAATTCATTCAGTCAGTCGTGCAGTCGCTCGGTCGGTCAGAAGAAGAGTTCGGGTCGGAGAATCAGAGCGGCCAGAACGTAGGCAGAGCAGTTACAGAAGAGAAACCAGATAGAAGAAGTAATGGCTGGTCAGAGTTAGGCCGAGGCTCCCGAGGAAGAAAGAAAGAAGAAAGAAGCTCTAAAAAATAATCTTTCTCTAAGCTAAGCTCTCTCTATCTTTCTTTTCTCTCTCTCTAAGCTAAGAAGACAAGAAGAAAAGCTCTCTCTAATCTTTCTCTCTAAAAATCTTTCTTTCCCTCTCTAAGCTCTCTCTAAGAAAGTAGAAGTAAAAGTAGTAATAGCTTTATTCTGCCTCCGAGTTTTTCCTCCCGCGGCGCAATGGCTGGCCATGACAGGCAGCTTACACTCTAAAAAATAAAAGTTTTATGTTTTAAAAAAAAAGACCTCTTCAGGACCCTATTGTGTGTCTACCACCATTCTAGGCACAAATGAGAAGAGTGATATAAATTATAATCCAAAAATTCACTGGTGAACCAAAATTCAGACCATAATAATCTTTGTATTCAATTATGTATTCCAGACACACATGCTCCTTTCTTTAGACTGAAAACTTGGAAGCACAATTCATGCTTTATTCAAATTACTTTATTATGTCCTAATACAGTCCCTGGAACGTAATAGATGCTTAAAAAATGGCAAATGGATTGATTAATTAATTAATTAATGTATAAGTGAATAGATACATGCTATAGAGTGCTAGGGAAGATAAACAATTGAAAATAATTCTACACAATTATGAGAAGAAACTATTTATGTAAAATATGGTAAATATCCAAGTCTTGGAAAATTAGGAATATTTTAGTTTGGACAGGAATAAGACAAAAACAACATCAGCTGAGTTTCACTGAGAAAATACCTGTCCCTTGTCTTATCTAAACAGTCATGAACCCTAGTCTTATTTCACTATTTCATGAGTTTATCACTTCCTTGGTAGACACACAGCAATGGTGTAGTACAAGGAATTTGCATAAGCATGATTCAAATCCTACTTTGTAAATATAACCATATTATTTAATTTTTCTATTTCAATTTTCACATCTTTTGTGTTAGTAAGCTTTTTGTCCTTGTGACCCAAACACAAGAACAGCTTAGAGGAAGAAAAGTTTATGTTGGCTCGCGGTTTCAGAGGTCTCAGTTCATGGTTGGCCAACTCCATTGCTCTGGGCCTGCGTGAGGCAGAACATCATGGCAGAAAGATGGTAGAGGAAAGCAGCTCAGGTCACGACAGCTGGGAAGCAGCAAAACAAATGGAAGGGACTAGGGACAGATATAGTCCCTAGGGCCCATATCCCTGGTAATCTATTTTCTCCAGATATGCCTTAACTACCTACAGTAACCACCCAGTAGTCCACTTAAACTATTAATCTACCAAGTGGATTAGTGCACTGATGAGTTCAGAGCTCTTATAATTCAATCTTTTCACCTCTGAACATTACCTTACACATGAACTTTTGTAGGGACATTTCAGATCAAAATCCTATACTAAAAATACTAACAGAAGTTAATTAATAGGTTGTTATAAAAATTAAATGGCAAGGGATATGGAAGGTCTTACAACAGTGATTAGCACACAGAAAGTATTAAATAGGTCTAAGCTATTTTTCACAGAAATAGCCAGCTTGCCACCAAAATTTATGTACCACCTTCCATTCTGTAGGATTGGACGCTGGGCAGTAAAAAACAATCCTTCCCAGCCTCCCTGCTTTAGGCTGGCCAAGGGAGTAGTTCCTACCTATGGAATATGATCAGAAGAGATGTGGGAAGCCACTGTGTCCTCTCCATATTCCCTTCTGTTTCTTCTCCCTGCCAGTTGGGCCTGGTCATTCAGTAAGTAATGAAACTAAGTAATTAATCAGGTAATTAAAATATTCATTAGGCAAAAAGGCCTAGAATAATCTGCCACTGATAAGAATTAGTGAAAACATATCTAGCTGTTATAATTAGGAAAATGCTTCTGAGTTTTCATCAGGATTACCTTCAGTTACAAACAGCCAATGGATTAAAGCTTATCTTTAAGCTCTGCTTTCTTACCAAATGAGCTAGGATACAAAAGCCAGAGTGTGTCAGGGTAAGTCTTGAAGTTCTTACAACTAGAGAAACACATTCAGTGATTGTCGTGTAAAGACAGTGAGAATCAAGGATACTTTTCATAAGAAGCAGACTTATTTTGTTGGTTGACTTTACCAAAACTTAAATTGACACTGATCAACATGCCTAATTTTAAAGCATCCTCCAAGAAGGCTTATTGCAATGGCAAGCAAAGAAGTCTCACATGGTTGGAAAGTCATAGAAAATCCATGTGCTAGGACGGCCATAATAAGGTAACACAGACTGGGTGGCTTAAACAGCAGAAATTTTTCTTACAATTCTAGAGGCTGAAAGTTCAAGAGTAAGGTGTCAGTGTTGAAAGGGTTGTTTTTTTTCTAACTCCTCTTTCCTTGGATTATAGAGTGGTTTTCTTCACCCTATGTCTTCATATGGTCTTCCCTCTGCACATGTCTGTGTCCCAATCTCTCCCTATGAGGACACCAGTCACACTAGATTAGGATTCGCCTTAATAGCCTCATTTAATTTAATTACCTCTCTAAAGACCCTATCTCCAAATATAGTCACATTCTAACATGGTAGGAATTAGGACTTCAATATATAAATTTCAGCTCATGATACCATGTGGCCTAGAAATGACACAATTCCAAAAAAACTGAAATACTGTTTCTATCAACATTATCTTGTCTAAAATTATTGGTATGCCTTCCAATGTTTCAGGTTATGATATGTCTTATCATTTTCTTTCAACATTAACTGAATGCAACTACCAGTATCTCTCAACAGTGCCAGTATCTAAATTTATTTTCTGTCTAACATGTCCATGAAGAATGCCTTTTAAATACTTTTTTTTTTTTGGAAACTGAGAATGCAACTGATAAGCTCAAAATAATGAAGTTTAGTTCTCAGGCAAAAGCCTTTGCACAGAATTTCTTGGTACTCTCTACAAATGTTGTACTTGTCATACTTGACAACATTAAATTTTTTCTCCTTTAATGGAGAAAGTTATGTGTCACAAGGTTTCTTTTTTGTCCTGATATCACAGCCATCCAGCACTCAGAGAAGAACTATCTTCTGCCTTGCCAATAGGCCTTTTCATCTGAGCAGGGTTTTCAAATCACAGCCTCTTTAAAGGGTTTTGGGTAGGACAGGAGGCAGAACACAAGGGTATCTTCTGCACAGATGTTCCCTGGCCTACAAGATGATTGGTCTTGAAGTGTTAATTGAAATTTGGGCAGTCGCTGCATGTTTTTATGAGAAAGGTAAATCATATTTGCAGAACAGTCTGAAGGGGTGGAGACCATTTATGCCTTGGCTCAGTTGGCAGCTATCGGGGCACTTAGGAACAACATAAATAATTTAATTGGAAACTCTGCAGTCACCTCTGTGGAGGCTGCTGCTGGACAACTTCATATTCCATTGGACAACTTGCCATGTTGGAAGAGAGTCAGAAAGTGGTGAAAACTTCCCAGTGCTGGAGGAAGCATTTCAATAGACTGAAATTGAAAATGATGAAACCGAGTCAATTTTTCAGAAGGCTGCAGGCACTCAAAATACTATAAAAGTGTGTCAAAAAATTACTTCTATTGAGAATGAAAAAAAGATTAACAGTTCTTTTCTTATAAACATAAGAAGCACCAATGATAAAATTTCTAGAAAAATACCTTCATTCATTTGAGGACAAAGGAAATAAAATCATGAATTCAACCCCAAAAAGAAAGACTCCCAGAAACACTTTTATGTTTCCTGAGACAAAATATCTTCCTATGTCAATGAGTATAACTAGAAAGAATATTCAGTTTTACTCTTAGATCTTTAGATGTCAGGGTTTTCAGAACTTATTCCTATGAAAATAGAAATCAAAATTAAATGGGTGTCAAAGATGACCTGTGTATTGCTACTTCAACAAGTACTCTACATTTTCCCACCTCACTAAAATCAAACCAAATGAAACTGATATTAGGGCAATCTAGATCTTTTTTAACATTTTACCCAGAAAGTTGATATAATTTTTATAAGAAAGAAAATGAGTGAAAGGATTATAATTCCTAAAAATACTACTTCTACTCTTCATCATGAAATAAATTCCTAATCAATTGCTTTTATTGCACTGTAACTTTCAAGAAGCAGACCAGGCCATAGTCAAATTGGAGAATATGCCCATCTGGGCTTCAGAGTCAAATGGGCCACTGGTTGCGATGGGCCTCCCACACTCCCCTTTAAAGTTAAGAGTGTTCCTATTACTGTATCAATATTTTGTATTGGCTGAGTCAGGCACAGAAAACTTGCTTCTTAAGTTCCCTAGGTTTTGTAAGTCAAGAAGAACTGTGATCAAAAAACTAACAAGGAGCCTCATTCATACTTGGACCTGATTTAAATGAAGAGATGCTTGTCCTGGGGCCTTAGATTAACACCCTAGTAGACAAGATTTGGGGAGGGTTTTCGGGAGGGTCAGTGAATATTTTGCAAGTGGAGGGATAAAAACAATTTGAACCCAGAGGGCAGAATAGGATAGTTCCTAAAACACTCCAAAACAAGTTGAGTTTCCCATAGAGATAAACCAAGCCTCACTCTCTTAGGACATCCACATGCATGGGGGAGAGATGTCAGGGGGAGCCAGCTACATGGAAGATGCAAATTAATCTGAGACACACTGTGAAGGCCAAAACTAGACATTTTGCTGGATAGCCTAGCTGAGTTTCTAGCCACCAGCAAGCACAGCTACCAGTTATATGAGCCACAATAGGAGTCCAGTGCTGTGAAGCATCCTGATGTCCAGCATCTGACTGCTCTGCAAGAAAAAAATCCAAGTAAATAAATAAACTGGCTGAACTTTCCCCAAATTTCTGGTTCAAAATATCATGAACAAAAGGATTATTTTAAGTCACTGAGATTTGGGATAATTTTATTTTCCATATTTTTTGGTGCATTATAGTTGTACATAATGGTGGGATTTGTTTTTACATATTCATACGTGCACACAATATAACCACATAATTTGGCCAATATTGTTCCCCAATATTTCCCCTTTCACTCCCCTTGCCCATGCCCCTAGTTTCTGATCTCCCTTCCATTTTCATGAGATCCCCTCCCCACGTTTCTTTTCCTTTCTCCTCTCTAGCTTCCACATATGAGAGAAAACATATGACCCTTGACCTTGTGAATTTGGCTTATTTCATTTAACATGATATTCTCAAGTTCCATCCATTTTCCTGCAAATGATATAATTTCATTTTTATTTATGAATGAATAAAAATCTATTGTGTATATATAGCACATTTTATTTATTCATTAATACACTGGTGAACATCCAGGCTGGTCCCATAATTTGGCTATTGTGAATTGTGCTGCTATAAACATGGGTATGCATGTATCACTATAGTATGATGACCGGATAATTTTAAACAAATTATTAGTAATCAGAACTATAAACAGAAACTGGCCCTGGCTCATTTTTTTAAAAAAGATAAACTAATTGGAACAGTATATGTGACTTATAGCATCTAATGGGTAGAAGCCACAGTATCCTTGGATGCAGTCATCAGAAACTACTCAACTCTTTCATCTGAGTGCTTCACATGGAATAAATGATTCTGAAAAATCAAATGTCCCCTCACTTTGCCTTCCTCAAATCAAGGTTTTAAAAGTTTCCAATTGACCTACCTTTCAGCCATTGTCCGCAATTTGGACAGGAGAAGGTATAGTATTTTGATTTGCAATTCCAATGCCTCAATTACCTATTGCCATTACAATGCTGTGCACAGCCATGGGAACAGTAGCCTATGACCATCAGTATTGAGTATTCTTGAATCTAGGCTTCACTCTGGGTCAGCTGAGGACCGCTGCTAATCTTAACTCACATATCTAGGGGGCAGTTGGTGGTTTCATGATCTACAATGGTCTTGGCTATAACTGTCACTGCTTCACATATCTCCACCTTCCATTACACTAGCCCAGCCAAGTTCTCATGGTGAAAACAGACATAAGCAAAGGGGAAAATTCTCAAGGCCTCCTGAGGCTGAGACCCAGAAATGGCACACCCCCACCTCCACTTTATTCTGGAAAGCAAACTCAGAATCAAGCCCTGTGGAAGATATATTCCACTTCTTCTCTGAGAGTAACTGCTGAGTCATGTGGAAATGGATGTGGATATGGGGAAGGGTAAATGCTGAAGCCATCAACACAATTTCCCACCCTAACCAAGGTTACACAGGGTCAGGGGAAGGGCTTACCAGTTGGAATCCAAATTTTCAAAAGCAGGTTTGCACTAATTCTGGGAAGCCAATTATAACAATAAAGTAAACTTACACAAAACATTTCATGTATGTGTGAATGTATTTAGGTATTTTCTTTTTTTTTTATAAGTAAGGGGCCTAGAGTTTTTTTTTTTTTTTTTTTTTTTTTTTTTTTTTATCAATTGCTCATTTAAGTTCTGGACTTAGAAAATTGCCTCTTATCATTGTTCTAATCCCTGTGACTCCACATCAGAACCTTGCTGTGTAAAGAGTCATGGTGCCTAGCCTGGAATTATATATCATTACGCGTATATGGCTTGCTGACAGAAAGCAATAGCCATGGAAGATGGCCTCCATCTCACTTCCGCCTTCCAAATCAGAGGTGAGTGACCTATGTTGGTAATACTCAATTACACTGAGAACCCTAGTTCCAAAGCAGTCTGAGAAATACTGACTCTTTCCAATCTCTATAGTAGGCCAAGGTACACCACCCACCATAACCACCATGCTCATTTTATCAGGTTGTCCCAAGAGAAGGAGAGCAAGGTGGGGCCTTACGTTCCTTGGAGTAGATATTGTGAAATCGTGAAGGGGAGGGAAAATTTTCCAAAGAGGAGAGGAAGGCTTTCTGTAGATTCCCACATAGCAACAATATCACCAATTTGGGAAAAGAGGACCCACGGTTCACATGACATGTTTAAGTCTCACTCCATCTCTCCATGACATTGAACATATTTAACCTCACTTAACTACTCTCTTTAAAAGCATTGTTGAAAAATTAATAAAATGATGGATATGAAAGCAATAATTTAAATCAATAATGACAAAGTTATAGAATACCATGAAGGACCAATCTGGATTTATAAAGGAAGGGAATAGGCCCTGTTCTTAGTTATCCTGTGCACTGTGCCTTGCCTGGAATTATACATCATTACATGAATATTGATTGTACTAACAAGAAAGTGTATGTAAATCTGGGAGTTGAAGGAGAAGAAAGGGGGAAAAAAAGAATTTTTTAAACAAAATCCATGACAGAGGAGAAAAATACTTTACCTCTGAGGAGAGCTAGAGACCATCTTAACTAGAAGAACATTTCTAAGAATTCAATAGTCCTTCTGCCAAAGAGTTAAAAAGAAACAGGATAGTGATGGCATTTAAGATTAAGTACCATTCAAAATGTAGACTACTTATTCAATGTCTATGCATTCGCTTATTTCGTAAATGTTTAAACCTTCTTCGTGAATGACAACCATACTGTCCTTATAATTAACAGGACAGGCATACTTTAAGTGGGTTTATTTGCTGCTTTAAAAGCTGTTATTTAATCTACAACTAAAGCTATCAAAGAATCCTATGAGAAGCCAAGCAATTTTCCGATTGCTAGGGTTTTCCTAGAAATCAGAAAATGTGTCAAGTACAGGGCAGTGTACAAGCAAGCATTTCCTGAACAACTAGTATATCCAGCATGCTACTGAACACTCTATATAAGTTACCCTCCTCAGAAAACCTGGTCAGAGCCACACTATCATCACTACTCTTGTCATACTTCTCCTCTGACCAATAGGGTTCTCATCTCTGAAAAAGTGAAGCTCATGAACTATTCCATAAGGCTACTAATATAATCTGTAGAAAAGTAAAATGTGAGAAGTGTATAAAGTACTTAACAGATTGAGAGATCATTCATGCCAACTTCTAGTTTTAATTATTGAAATGATCAATCTATTAGAATTATTTTAAAAATATTTTTAAATTATTAATTTTGAATATCCAAAAATGACTGATGAGTTTTCAAAAATTAAACTTAGGACATATTAATAAAATGCCAGAAGAGTACAAAAGAATGGCAAATTAGTATGATAAAGAGCAAAATTCAGAAGTTAAAACATTTCCAGAATTCATACTCAAAGTCTAACATTCATCCTACAAATGTCTTTTAAATTTAGCAACAGTTTCTAACAGTATCTTTAAAAGCAAGGGATTCTACTTTTATGGAAATTTTTACTTTGCTTAAGCTGATAAAGACTCATATCAGATAGATAAAATATCTCTAGAGAAAGAAAATCAAATTACATGCATTATAAACTTTAGACTTGCAGACGACAAAATCAAATCTGGCTCGTCTACAGAAATTACAAATCATGGAGTTGAATTTAGAATAACCAAAGTTTTGACTTTAGTGTCTCCTTAAAAAAAGATCCAACAGTTATTCACAAGAAGTAATTTTGCAGAATATGATTTGTCAAGTTCTGAATGACAGACTCCATATTGATCACATCCAACAAATCTTCTAGGTTATGGTGTTTACAGAGAAAATAACATTACTTGCATTGTCCAAGGTGCTTTTAAAAGCAAAAGCAATGTCTTTAAACTGAAAGAGGAACAGATGGAGAAGCTTGCTTATCGTAGGTCTAATAACAAATGGTGATAGGAAAACAAAAGGCTATTTCAGTGAGAAACTTCCATCCACAGTCTAGAATATCAGAAAGGAAAGCAGAATTTAAGAATGTAACTAATGGGTTTCTGCCTCATCTCTGTTTTATTCTTATTTTGCATAATTTATAGTTCCACATGATTTGCCTATTCTCATCCTCTTAAATCCTTCCATCAACAATTGAATTACTCAGAATTTTTTCTTTACCTAGAAAATGAAGCAGAATGCATTCTTCATAGTTCTATTCTTTATTTCTGTCATTTTTGTTTAAAGAACCTACCCCCACTAGAAAAATAAATTTAAACAGGGGGGTATTAAAATGCTTCAAAATCAAACAAATTTCTCAATAAAAATGTCTCATTTCTCCAAAGCCTGACTCTAATATTGATAGTACTTGAAACTTCCTATATTCCCTTCCTTTTTGGGGGGGGGCGCGAGGCGGGGTCTGAAGCAGAAATTCACCAACTGCACTTTTTGCATTCAACTCCTCTATGAGGAAGTTTACTGACCATTTGCTTGTTTGTCCTCAGATCTTTTCCCCACCCTTCCCCTGCTCTACTCTGAACCTATGTAGGTAGTGATCCCTGGACACCATGTTTCCAGGCTCCCTTACCACCTGCCCTTGGGTAGGAAACAAAGATAACGGAAAAGCAGCAGGAAGAGAAGCCAGTGGATCTCCCCAGTCTCTCTTTCCTTCAGGTAGAGTCTCTGTCTGCAGAGGTGGCCTTTATTCTCTGGCCTCAGCTGCATGGTATAGTTCCCTCTGAGAAGGCCCACAGAGCACTGTTTAAAGAACCTACCCCCACTAGAAAAAAAAAAAAAAAAAAAAAAAAACTACCCCCACTGTTTCCCCTGAAGGCTCCAGCTCCTCTCTTCAGCGCCCCAATTTGAGGGTGCATAGAAGCTTCCCAGAGTCCCGTTCTGTCATTATCTCCAACAATGTGCCCTCTAATTTGATTACAGTAGCAGGGGCATCTTCCTTGATTCTCAAATATGCAAACAAGTTGCTGTCTTTTATAATCACCAAGAGAATACTACCTAATCAATAAAAGGAGAGAGATAAAATTGGGATTATTTATTAGAACATAAAAGTTACATGGGGAAAAAATTTCTAAGTGTCCTTGACATCTCTCTTCTCAGTCTTACAGTGGACCCAGTGTTTTGAAGTTTCTGTATAAACTTTGCTGCCTGTCCTCTGATTGGGAGCCTGATACTCCATCTTGGTCTCTCAAAGTTTTATCTCCTATTCAGTTTTTACCACTCACCCACATTGAGTATGACTTAATCCCAGTGTGGCTCCTTGATGTTCTCTTTCATTTCTCCTTCCACTCCATAATCTGTGTCCTCAGGGCAGGACACGCTTTCATCTCCATTCCCAATTCCAGCCCTGCAAATACCAGACTTCATCAGATAGTCTGAGCTCCCACTTTTTGAACAGAGATAAGAATAACAATGAAGACAGTAGCATTGAATAGACCAACACATATCTAAATTCTGCCTGTATTACAAGATTATTTTGTGCAACATATAAGAACCTAGTGAGTATTAAGCTCCACGGAGACACAGAAGTTTATGTCCCTCACCCTTGTCTATCGAGAGCTTAAAAATCATTCCTCAAGGCATTAGGATAAGCTAACATTTTAAACTCTCTGGGATTAAAAAAAAAAAAGTAAAGAAAGTAGGAAAATCATACTAACATAGAAGTATTTATAACCTGGAAGACACAGGCACTTAACATGGAGGAAAAGTGAATAAGAGATTTCTTTCTGAACTCCAATTCATAGGAAAGAGGCACACAAAGATTCATTGACGTTCCTTCACATCCTCCTCCCTACACTGTTTAGCACATAGGCCAAAACAGGGACCCAAACCACCAGGATTTTTAATCTCTCTCCCTCTCATTCTCTCTATCCTTCCCTCCCTCTCAGAAATTGCTAGATTGGTCCTTGTTTCCCTCCTTATTTTAGGAGAAAATATCCCTGAATATGAAGCATGAACCTTGATAGGGGACATTTAAGGAAATCTCAGAAGAGTACAAAGTTGGATTTTGTCACAAAAGTGGCACACAGACCCAGCTGGTGACCCCACTTGCTCTAGATGTTGCAGACTCAAGTAAATAAACAACATGGCATTACCTGTCAGATGAGCAGAAGAACTCACTCTACCGTGTATCAGACAAAATGAAATCTGGAAAGAATCTCCATGGTTAATGTGAGCAGGTGTTATAGTCTGTTTTAGTCAGATTTTTCACTGCTGTGATCAAAGGACCTGACAAGAACAATTTTAGAGGAGGACAAGTTTATTTGAGGGGCTCTCAAGGTTTCAGAGATCTCGGTCCATGGACAGCCAGCTCCATTCCTCAGGGCTTGAGGTAGGGCAGACCATGGTGTAGCTCAAAACATCACATCAGGAAGGGGGGAGAGAGAGAGAGAGGGAGATTCTACTCACCAGATATAAAACATAAACCCCTAAGGCACACCCCCAGTGCCCACCTCCTCCAGCCACACCCCACCTGTCTTCTGTTACCACTCAGCTAATCCCCATCATGGATTAACTCACTGATTGGTTAGGGCTCTCATAACACAATCATTTCACCTCTGAGTGTTCTTGCATTCTTTCATACATGATCTTTTGGGAGATACCTAATATCTAAATCATAACAGTTTAGATATGTGATGCTTCCCCAAAGTTTATGTGTGACACAATTTAAGACTTTTCAGAAATGAAACAATTAGATTATGAGAGTTGTAACATAATTGGTGTATAAATCCACTGATATGGATTAACTGGGTGGTAACTGCAGGCAGGTAGGATATAGCTGGAGGAGATGGGTCACTGGGGGTGTGTTCCCGGTAAGTGGAAGTCACTCTCTCTCTCTGATTTCTGTTGTCATTTCCTGAGCTGCTTTCTTCCACCATGATGTCCTACCTCACCTCAGACTCAGAGCTATGGAGTCGGCAAACTGTGAAACCATGAGGCAAAATAAACCTTTCCTCCTGAAAGTTGTTCTTGACAGGTCTTTTGGTTACAATGACATAAAGCTGACTAAAACAGCAGGCATAGAAAAGAAGAGAGGAAGGAAGGAAGGAAGGAAGGAAGGAAGGAAGGAAGGAAGGAAGGAAGGAAGGAAGGAAGGAAAGAAGGAAGGAAGGAAGGAAGGAAGGAAGGAAGGAAGGAAGGGAGGGAGGGAGGGGAAAGAAATGGCAGGAGGAAGGAAGAAAAGACAAGAATAAAGAAAGAAATAAGTGGAGAAAAGAAAGGGAGAGACTGAAGAAAGAAGAAAGATGATGAAGGGGGAATGAAGATGAAACACACTTTAAAGACGTAAGACCTAACTTCTTTATGCCATGGAAACTTTGGAAGCCAATGGGTCATTCTTAGAGTAATATTTAAATGCATAAAATTATATACATAAGATTGAAAAGGAAACTGATGATATTCTAAGTATAGTTATCAAAGTAAGAAAACAACAAATTTGTGATGCAAGATTAGTTATGCTTCCTTGTTATTCAAATAAGTAAAAAAAAAATACAATGGTGAGACTAATAACTATGGTAGTTTCTAAGTCAGGAGCATAAATAATATTTCAAGATTTAGAAATGATAATGTAATGTGACATTATCTGTGGCTTCTGTTGGTGATAAAATCACAGGCACTACTAAGACTACTGAAGAAGGTTGCCTAAATTCATGATTGCTACAATGCAGTTAGAGATTAATGAAATTAAAGGTAGTATTTTTTCCAAGTTCATAGAAGATTCTCTTGGGAGATCCATGAACCCCATAAAAAAAGATCAAGGAGATAATACATATACACATATGTATGTGAATGTATGTATATATATATACACAATATGTGTATATATATGTATGTACAACATATATATGTTATAACATATATATATATATTACAACATATATATATGAACAAAAGAAAATTTATTCACACTGAGACTCACTAGAGAGAATGTGAATGATAACTTTGGTTCAACAAAGTTTCCTTTATATTACTGTATCCATAAAATGTATAATATTTTATTTTATTTTATTTATTTATTTATTTATTTATTTTTTGGTACCGGGGATTAAACTCAGGGGCACTCAGCCACTGGGCCACATCCCCAGCCCTTTTTTGGGATTTTATTAGAGACAGGGTCTCACTGAGTTGCTAAGTGCCTCGCCATTGCTGAGGCTGGCTTTGAACTCGTGATCCTCCTGCCTCAGCCTCCCAAAGTGCTGGGATTACAGGCGTGCGCCACCGCACCCGGCTAATGTATAATATTTTAAAACTTCACTCTTCATTAAGAGAAAAATAGGTATAGCTTTTCTGCATGGAGGATGGTGTAGTTCAGTTGCTTTGAGGATGCTGCTACAAGGCTGTCATGGGTTTTACTACACAGTGATTTTGTTGGTGTTGCCTTGGTTTGGGTTTTAGTTTTTGGCATGTTTGCTATCATCTACAGAATGGGAACAAGTGACCTACTTCACAGAGCTGCTGGTGTTCCTGGCACATTCTAAATGAATTCCAAGAGAGATCTCTTCCCTTTCCTTTGCATATCTTGAACACCAGTGAGACCTCAAGACCAGCCAGGTTTCTAACAAAATCTATGCCCCTAGTCACAGGGGAAGGAAATGTGAGAACTTATGGAAGCAGAACCTTCTTCAGGACCTAAAACATAATAATAACACATAAGTTTTAGCAGTCTCTGATAGCACTGGACATTTTATTCCTAAATGCTGATATTTTATCTCTTTGGAGAAGTGAATTTTTGTAGGGCTCATCTTTTTCTGAATAGAAAATCATGTTTATATTTTTAATATGAATTTCTTATATCCAAAGACATCTTTAAAATGCTGACAAGAGATTCTAGAATCGCTTAAATTCTAAGGTTGAGCCAGTTCCAGCGTTCATTAAAATGATGTTAGGAAGAGATGGGCTAAATGAACTGCTGTTTTTTTCTATTTGAAATTGTGGCAAAAGTCTTTTAGAGTTAGGAATGGAGGGAAAACTCAGGGGCTTCGGGAATATTCTCAATTTGGCAAGGGAATTTCTTTTCCTTAGGGTAAGAGACAGTAGCCAGAGTGGTTAATGGATTTTCGAAAATAGTTACATCATTGTGGTTTGGGGAATGATTTTAAAGCTTAGCAAAATGGGAAATTAAATTTTCTTTTTTTTTTCTTTACCCCAGTTTCTCTTCAAATCTCCATCCTACAACTTACCAAAAAAGTCTGTGATTTTCTTTTGTTTGAAACGTGTTGCTCCTCTTTTCCAATATTTATTCATTGTTCACTCAGATTTATATTCATTTTCCCAGGTATCATTGAGTCTCTCATGTGTCAGACTGACACTGCACCAGGAACATGGAATACAAAGTGAGATAGGAGGTGGTGCTTTCTATAAAGGTAAACAGGGCAGATGGTATGCATGGAAATGATTGCAATAGTGCAGGATTCTGCTGGAACAAAAACAGTGCCCAGGCTGGCCATCAGGCTATGGAAAGAGCACAGGGCCCTAGGAGATGCTTCAGATGAAGCAAGAATGATCAGAGTACACCAGGCCCAGAGAATTTGGAAAGAAACAGGTTGGGGCAAGGAGGCATGGTATCATGGGGTGTTGGGGTGCTGGTATAGATTGGGTGTCAGGAACTACCAAAGACAGGTCAAGTTGAACAGGAGACAGTTACTGGAGCCATGTAGACAGAGATGCTTTCACAGAAAACATCATGCATGAGAGAGTTCCGCCTTGGCTTCATGAAGAGCAGCCAAGGATGCTGCCATTGTGTTAAACCACTTACCATCAACTTCAGAAAATAGTTAGAACAACCAAGAGTACAGGACTGATAGGGAGCTCCCCGAGTAGCATGGTGGTTCCGAGCTTATACTCTAGGCTCTGAAGGAGGTGGGTTCAAATCCTGGCTCTTAGAAGTTCTGTGGCCTTAAATTTATTTGATGGTCTGAACCTCAACTTCCTAATTTTTAAAAATATTTTTTTAGTTGCAGATGGACACAATATCTTTATTTGTTTTTATGTGGTGCTAAGGATCAAACCCAATGCCTCACACATGTGAGGCAGGCATTCAACCACTGAACCACAGTCCCAGCCCTCAATTTCTTAATTTTTAAATGAGGATAGAAATATTACCAACCTTGTAACAACCACTGGAAGACCTAAATAAGAAATGCTCAGTAGCTTCATGACAGAGAATAAGCACTCAAGACACATTACACTGTTTTGTTGTTGTTGTTATCCATCTAGAAATTGCAAATAACTCAAGAAAAAGCAGAATTCAAGAAGATATATTATAAGTTGTTATTACAAGTATCTTGCTTGGTATCTATCATGTTTTTGAAACTACCAATAAAGAAAATCTAGAGACTGCATTTCAATACACACACAAACACACACCAAACTCTGAGTAGAAAAACAAAGTAATCCATTTCAGTTGAACTGGCTTAACACCATGCTCATTTGCATACATGTTCATATATTTATGTTAATATTTTATAAAATATCTTCCTCAGTATTTTTGTTAAGACAAAATAAAAACTAAGAACTATAATTGTTCCAATCTTTTAAATATTCAGTAGCTTCAGTTCATCAAATTCACTCTAGTTTGTTATTTAACTGGAACAATTTTATTTTCCTTTCTTACATAAAAATATATCCAAGAAATGCATCAACCAGAGAAATTTCATTACTGGAAGAATATTCATTACAGTATTTGTGAAGCCCTGTGGTTTTTACACAATTTGTTCTTTGCTCAACAGCCTTCAGAGTGAAAGCTCCTCCAGTTTCAGAGTAGCAACACCCCAAACCTGTTCCTCACCTTTGCTTCCTCCAGCAGAGCTACACTTTTCCATAGGTGAGAGGTCCTGATGCAACTCAAGCCAATTTTACATCCAGACGCGTCAGACTCACTAAAAACAAATACACTGAGGAGTCGCTTCAAACACCAGCTTCTTGAGGAAAGCTGTCTCTCTCCCCATAGCTCTGCTGCCCTCTTAATTTTAGGCTATGGCACGGAGTAGAGAAACTTTATAAATCCTGTTGATCAAAGGATGGGGAAATTCGGGTGCAGCCAGATGAAATGACTTCCTGAGGACACTCAGCTTCTGCGATGGCCACAGCAAACCCAGACACCTGCTCTCTGCACTGTGAAGCTCTGTGTGGCTGGCACCTTTCCCCTTCCGAACAAGACAAAACACACCTATTGATATTTCTTTCCTTTCGTATTGATTCTTTGTAGACAAATGCTAAAGCGTTGAGCTGTTTCTTCCAAGATCAAAAGGACAGACTTTCACTGAGTTAGGAAAAACCCTTGGGGTGGGGGAGGGTAGAAGGGGAAGCCATGGCCTGTCTTGGGTGACCAGCATTAGGGGGAAGGATTAAGGGGTGGTTGGGAGGCCAGGCTCCACACCTCTCACCTGACTCCACTTCCACAGGGTGAGTGGGATATGACTTTCCTTGTAGGAAAGCTGGGAAGCCCCTATCACAAGGGCTGCATGGGTACCTGATGAGGGGTTGCCAGCAGCAGTTCTAACAGTGGTAGCAATGGTGGTCCAGCAGTCAGTGGCAGCAGACCAATAATGAAAGAATGGAGGCTGGAGTGGAAATAGCACTGGCAGCAGCAATGGCAGCCACAGCTATAGTAATAGCATTGCTCTTATCTGTGGTGATGTGCTATTAATGCAATGATTAAGAACATTAATTCCTGCCTCGATTTAACTTTACTCACTGCTTTTATTTTCATTAGCATAATTCCTCCTAAGACTCCCATCCTCTCTCCTGCTTTGCCCTTTGCCGTAGGAATAAAACAGTTCATCTTGCTCCACGGATGAATCATTTGATCTTATTTTCTCCATCCAGAGTAAACTCAGAGCACAAGCAAAATCGAAGGCCCAGGTTTGCCCTCGTTGGTCAGGTGCCCATCCAGAAAGGATGGGGAGGCAGAAGTCCACCAAAGCCAGGTGGTCTCCAATCACAGGAAGGTGTTCTAAGAAACAGAGGTGTCCAACCCCTCTATGAAAGAGGACACCAGGTTGGAGGAGAGTCTGAGTCACCTCGAGCCATTTTCTGAGGTCATTGTGGCTCAGTCTATCACCTGATGTTTACACATAAAGCAGTACTGGTAAGTCAGTGAAGGCTGGGGACATCTCTGCAGCATTTGATCATGTGGGTGATTTACCCTTCCAACCTGCTTCTTGGTTTGCCACACTCTATTCTCTCTTCTCCTCTGCCTCACACTATTTTCTCCTCACCTTCATTGTGATTCTTCTTCTTCTGCCCACTCTATAATGTGGAAGCTCCAGAATTATTTGCAACCTTCTTTTCTTATTGAACCCCTGGTTGATACCATTCATTGCATAGTTTTGAGTTCCTAAATCTCAGTCTTTAACCCATATCTCCATTATAACTTCTGACCAGCAGAGACAACTCCCACATCCCCAGTGAGCGAGTCTGAGCTGGGATAAGTGGTCTACTGTCAAGTAATGTGCTGAGCTACCTTTATCCTTTACATATAGAGTGTAAACTTCAAACAATGAATTTTATTATACAAATTGTATAAAACATAGTTATCTATACATAACACATATGTTTAAAGCATGTGTGAAAATCACTAGATCTAGAGCCAGAATGCTTGCTTCTGCCCACCTCTTCCACTATCCTTGAGACTGCCAGCAAACCTCTGAAGCTTCTGTGCCTCCGTCTATCACCTGTAAAATGGTGATAATTGTAGCTTCCCCATAGAGTTGTTGTGAATATTAAGTGAGTGGAGAGATATATACCTTAGATGAGCACTCAGCATTCACTAAGCATATAATCATTGTTACCATTGTTACTATGATTATTATTTTCTCTCTCTCTTCCTCAAACTAGTATAACTATATTTGGGGAATGGACAGACTTTGATCAATCTTTTAATTTTATTCTTCAGCTGCTAAGCCAGAAATAGGCCTCCTGACTTGTGCTCAGTAATATTTAGTGAATGTATGAACAGGTAAAGAACTAGAAGAACAGGAGGCTGACAGAGAATAAGAGGAAGGGAGAAGAAGAAAGAACAATCTTTGCATTAAGAAAAATGAGTTCTATAGGCCAACAAATTCTGACAGGAAGATCATATGGGTAAAAAATTACTAGAAGGATCTACATCATGTGCAACCAGAAGAAGGAGAAGTTATACTCCATTTATGTATGATAAGTCAAAATGCATTCTATTGGCAAGTATAACTAATCAGAACAAATTAAAAGAAAAAGAAGCTAGAAGGAAAGGAGGCTTCAGAATGAGATGAGAGGAGAAATCCCCTTTTGCACATTAGTCACCAAAAGGTTCCATCCACCCGCATGAGTCAAAGTCAGACTGAACCTCAAGTTTAGCTGCTTCTGCAGAGCTGAGACCTGTCTTTCCCACCCACTGGAGACAGTCTGAGGTTTTTCTCATAGCTCTGTCCTCCTGGCCTCAGGAGAACTCCTGAGCATCTTGACCCAGCCTGAGGTCAGAATAGGCAACTACAAGAGAGGAAGCCTTTGCACCAACCCCTCTCCCCCACACCCACTGGTGCCCTAAAATAAAAATGGAGGAGTGACTGTGAGGGCCAGCAGGCTGACTCCTGGAAGCTGAATGGGGGGAAGGACTTCTCCTTGCCTTGCTTTTATTTCTTGTTAAAGAATTTTCATTGTAAAGGTCTTTAACTCACCCTGCATGAAACTCAACTCAAAGTAGATTGAGGACTTAGGCACTAGATCAGAGACCCTGCACCTGACAGAAGAAAAAGTAGGCCCAACTCTTCACCAGGTTGGCTTAGGATATGACTTCCTTAACAAGACACCTAAAGCACAAGAAGTAAAATCAAGAATCAATAAATGGGACAGATTCAAACTAAAAGGCTTTGTCTCAGCAAAGGAAACAATCAATAACATAAAGAGAAAGCCTAGAGAATGGGGAAAAATCTTTACCACATGCACCTCAGATAGAGCATTAATCTCCAGGATACCCAAAGAACTCAAAAAACTTAACACACAAACACACACAAAAAAAAAAAAAAAAAAAAAATCAATAAATGGGCTAAGGAACTGAACAGACACTTCACAGAAGAAGAAATACAATTGATTAATAAATATATGAAAAAGCATTCAACATCTTTAGCAATTAGAAAAATGCAAATCAAAACTACTCTAAGATTTCATCTCATCCCAGTCAGAATAGCAATTAACAAGAATACAAGCAACAATAAATGTTGGCAAGGATGTGGAGGAAAAGGTACACTCACATATTGCCAGTGGGAATACGAATTGGTACAACCATTAAGGAAAGCAGTATGGAGATTCCTCAGAAAACTTGGAATGGGACCACCATTTGACCCAGCTATCCTACTTCTTGGTTTATACTTTAAAAACTTAAAATCAGCATATTACAGTGATGTAGCCACATCGGTGTTTATTGCAGCTCAATTCACAATAGCTAAACTATGGAACCAACCTAGGTTCCCTTCATCAGATGAATGGATAAAAAAAAATGTGGTACACACACACACACACACACACACACACAATGGAATATTATTCAGCCTTAAAGAAGAATGAATTTATAGCATTTGGTGGTAAATGGATGGAGCTATAGAATATCATACTAAACAAAATAAGCCAATCCCGATAAACCAAAGGCCAAAAGTTTTCTCTGCTATGTGAATGCTAATCATAATGGTGGGTGGTGGGGATGGGGGTCTAGGAAAGAATAGAGGTACTCTGGATTAGGTAGAGGGGGAGTAAAGGAAGAGTAGGGTGTGTGGGGGTAGGAAAAATAGGAGAATGAATGAGACATTATTGCCATATGTACATATATGATTACATGACCAGTATAATTCTACATCATGTATAACCAAAAGAATGAGAAGTTACACTCCATTCATGTATGATGTATCAAAATGTATTCTATTTTCATCTTTTATGTATGACTAATTAAAACAAAATTTTTTAAAAAAGAAATAAATGAGATATAATAAAATAGAAAAAAAGAATTTTCAAAGTTCATTTCTGATGATCTAGAATTAAATTATATAGACCAATGAAAAAGAGCATATATTAAACCCTTTCACAGGGGAATATGGAAGAAGCTAACATTTAAAAAAATAACATAAACTGCAAAAGCTACTTCCTATAAATAACAGAGAGCATCTCCTCTCCTCGTGTTGTGGTTTCCCTTCTCCAACTCCCATCCCATCACTCACTTCAGTCAAAGTTCTGTATTCACCCCTAAGTTTTAAATCTGATTATGTTACTTCCCTGCTTAAAACCCTTCAATTACCTCCTGAAACCAAGATGTGACCTTGGCCCAACTAACTTGGACCAACCGACTCCTCTCTTTCAACTCTCTTGTCCCTAACTCTGGATGTCATGTACACAAGGACTTAGCAATTTCCATGAAGGACATTTTCTAGGTTTGTTAGATTTGGGAAATAAAAAATACACAGGCTGCCCAGTGAAACCTGAATTTCAGATAAACAATGAATACCTTTAAGTTCACATATCCCCCAGGCAATATTTGCCATATACTTAACCCCCCCAAAATTATCCATTGTTTATATGAAGTTCAAATTGAACTGAGAGTCTTAAATCTTATCTGTACCCTACCCCTTTCTTTCTCGCTTCCCAATATTCAGGACTCACATTAAGCAGACCCATTCTTCTTCCTTCCCCACCCCCCAAGTCTGGGTTGTGTGATTTCCCCAATAGGCTTACTCATCCCCCACCCCCAATATTTCCTCCTGACATAGAAATTACCACCTTATTTGCAATTGTCTCTTTATTTCTTAATCTCAACCATTAGACTCTAAATTTCACAAGGTCAGGGTATATGTGAGTTTTAAAAAGTTGCTCACAATATAGCCATTATTCAATGTTTACTTATTAAATGAGTTAATAGAAATTCATTGCTAACAAAGAAGTTTCATAACTCAGCAAAGTGTCTCTGTGGGATCCTTATATATGTGGAAAAGTTGCTTTCTGCCCCAACATCATCCAAGGGGGTCTTTTAAAGTATTCATCAGAGCACAAAATGCTCACAATCCTAATCTCCTAATGTCTTGCCACCATAACCAGAATAAACCACAAGTCCTTTCCAAGGTGACCTAACACTCGACAATGGCCTCCACCTCATTCACCCTCATTCTTCTCCTTCTAGCTGCTTCCCAGTAGCACGAGCGTCCTTATTATCTATGACCGTCCCAGGCCCGGCCCATAGTCTCCTGAGAAAAGACTTCCCTGGCTACTGCCATTAAATAGCACCCTTGTCACAATTCAGGCTCCCATCCCCTCAAGTTTTCTTCCATGTACTCGTCACTACCTAATGTTTTATTGTATATTTACGTATTGATTTGCTTACACTCTGTTTTTCCCAGTAGAATATAAATGCCATGATGCCAGTGATTTATTTCCTTTTCTCCTTTGTACCCTCAGCACCTAGAACAAAGTCTGTAATGTATAATAGATGCTCAATAAATACCTGTGTGAGGAGGGAAGAGAAGGAAGGAAGGAGGGAAATAAAAAGGAAACAAAGAAGTAAGGAGGGAGAGGGAGGAAGGAAGGAAACACAGATAGACTTCTATATGTACCCTGGAGCCTGAAATAATTCTTCATTGGGAAAGCTTTTTCTTCCAATGTAAAAGGAAGGCTTAAAATATATGTGTTCCATAAAAAGGATACATTGCCTAAAATTTACTCTAAAGTGTATGTGAAGGAAATTAGAGCCATTCCAGAAAGCAAAGTCTTCAGAGAGGGTGGAGGAATCCTCAGAGATCCTGCTTGTTATCTAAGGGATGGAGATGTGGAGGTAGGAGAATGATATAGAAGAATAAAGGCCAAAATTGGAAGAAAATATGGAGAAATGCTGAGTGACTGCATTAGAGAAACTGCTGCTCCTATAAAGGTCAGTTCACTTTCTACCTGTCCTTCTGTCCCCTGGCACCCTGGCCTCCATCACATTGGGCCAGACATCTTTAATTGCCTCTGTGACATACATTCTCGACTTTCTCTCTTGCCAATAAAACCTGACTGCATCTAGAGCAACAGTATGTCCAGCTTTGGTCAAAGGATTGCTAATTGGTCTGAGCTGGGTCAGAAAGCTCTTTCATGAAGGACTAGATGGTTAATGCTTTAGGTTTTGCAGGTCATGTGGTTGTTGGCTCAACTACGCATCTAGTTGTTGCAGTATAAAAGTAGCCATAGGAAATATTCACATACAGCCAAGTGCAGTGGCTCGCACCTGTAATTCCAGCAGCTTGGGAGGTTGAAGCAGGAAGATCACAAGTTCAGAGCTAGCCTCAGCAACTAAGTGAGGCTATAAGTAACTTAGTAAGACCCTGTCTCAAATTAAAAATAAAAAGGGCTGGGAATGTGGCTCAGTGGTTAAGCACCCCTGGATTCAATCCCCGGTACCAAAAGAAAAAAAAAAAAAAAAAAAAAAAAAAAAACAGAAAAGAAAATATTCACATAAAGAAGTGAATGGGTGTGACTATGTTCCAATAAAACTTTAAAAAAAAAAAAAAAAAAAAAACAGACAATGGGCAGATTTGGGCCCATTTGCCAAACACTGATCTAAAAAATCCTGTTCCTCACATTCTCAGCCTTTAAACACTTAGAAACAGCCAGTTAATATTTTTGTTTGTTTGTTTTTAACTGAAAATGAGACTATAGGGTTTAGTGGCTGAGGGTTAGAGACAGACACAGATGGTTTTAGGAAAAGTTTTTGCTTTCCCGACACAAGGAGAAAGGTAATTCCTTCCTTCTTTTCTGGGTTATCAAGACAATGTTTGGAACTATAGTAGCCATTATTGACTGTAATGAAAGGGACAGAGAACAGCTGAGTCTCAGCCCAATGTCATCAAGTCCTTGAGCTAATATTAGCAATCAGCTTTTTCCAGAACCTTTGAAACAGGAGAAAAGTAAACCCTTATTTACCAAATCCATCCTAGTTTGGGTTTCTGTTGCTGTCAGATGGATGTGTTATTTTAAGCTGCTAAACTTGTTAACAGCAATAGAAGGTGAATTCAACTGGATGCAGGTATTGTTGGCCTTACTCATCTCTTGTAAAGTTCTCCATCAACCAGCAATATAATGGTTTTGTCAGCCACTGACGATTGCTGCTTGGATCTATTGTCATTAGAGGTTACAAAACGGTGACATTTCCATTATCTCTGCCCGTATTCATTAGCTGGGATTCTTCTCCTGAGTTCTTTGCCATCCGATTTGCACTCTCAGTACAGACACACATTGCAACCACACACATGCATGTGTGTACATGTGCATACTCACACACATCAGTGCAGACTCTGCTCTTGAAAAGCCAACCATTTGATCAACTAATCACTCAATAAATGCAGAAGAGCCAAGTGGGGAGCCAGGTCTATGAAGCGGTCATTCTCAGGTATGTTTAAAATTTTTCGTAATAAAATGTCACCTATCTAATCACCTCTCAAGTTCCCACATGTGACAAGCTTGCTACAGAAGAAAAACTGCACTAAATCCTTTGGTCTGGCATATATGATATATCTCAAATATACAGTCAAGACATACACATCCACCACAACCTTATATATCCCAAATTACTGCAATAGTATTTACTGTTCTCTTGGTCCTTCCTTTTCTCTTCACTGTTTTCCAAGAACAGCTGGACTGGTCTTTCTAAAACAAGTCACGTCATGACATTCTTCTGTCCAAATCCTCCTGTGGATTTTTATTGTATATGAAGAAGATGCAAAGTTTTATCAAAGTCTATTAAAATCCCATGTAATCGAGCTTCTGGCTTCATTTTCAACTTATTTTGTATCTATATTCCACCTTTTCTAGTTCAGTCCTCACTGGCCATCCTGCCCTCCTTGCTGGTTCCCCAAGTAGGCTCATGCCTACCTCATGCCTTTGCGTGCATTATTTCCTCTCCCAGAAGCATCCTTTTGTCGAATTCTCAAATCTTGTTCTCCCACTTTGCTTAAGACTTATCTCAAATATTAACCCTCAGAAAGTTCTTCTTCAGCCACTCTCCCTGAAAGAGCCCACAGCACCTCTCTCAGACCCTTTAGCTTGCTTGATTCATCATAGCAACCAACATTTATATGACGCTGTCATTATGATATGAAACTGCAAGCTTCATGAAAGCAAAATCCTGCTATGTGAAGCTCTGTCCCTAACCCCAGAGATGATCCTAGTTCTCCAGTACTTATCCCATGAATAAACACTGGCCAAGGGAGAATTAGAGCCACACACTAGGTTCTTTCCTTCTTCTTCAATTCTTCAGTCTTTCCATTGGCTGATATTAAAGGAACCTGGCAAGTTGTAGGTGTCCATAAAGCAATGACTACATATGACTTCCTGTGGGGGTCCGTGGTGGACTCTGCAAGAGGTGTAATGTAGCACAATCTATTGGGGGGGGGTGCTGCCAAAGTGGGTTGTCAGCCGGGGGGTGCTACGCCAGCACTCAACATAGCACAAAGTAAAGGAGTCAGCCGGTGGTGGAAGAAATCAGCACACACAGACAACAGAGTTAGGCTGCTGAATCTTCTCTCTTTACTTTCACTTTGTTGTAGGTTTTTAAGCATAGTTTTTGGCAGTACAAATTGTTTATACATTTTTTGTGATTACAGACATGACTTAATTTATAGATTATATTTTAGACATTAAATTTCTTATTTTATATATTTCAAGGTTTTGAGGTCACTTACACCTTTTCAAGGCCCTGTACATGACTGTCTGGGCATATTATAATTTTGTCATTTTTTATCTAATTAGTTTGGGTGAAAATTTATTTCTCACAGATTCCCTGAAATTGTTTTCTCTGCACACCATTCAGGCTGTCTGATAAAAGTCAACTTTCTCTGTCTGGGATTCTAAAGCACTATTGTTTTTCTTTTATAGCAGTTGTTTATAAAACCTAGAAGCAGGGAAAGGGGGGGGCAAAGCTGAATGTTAACTCTAAAGGACTTTTTACTCTAAGGAATTTATATATATATATTCTAAAAGTAAGAGAAATCTATTTTTAATCACAAAAAGACTCTTAAAGTTTATTAAGTACTAAGTACTTATAGAAAAAGGTTCTTATTTTTACTTTATGTAAGTACTTATAGAAAAAGGTTCTTATTTTTACTTTATGTATTTAGCTTAAATTTCCATAAGGTTAAGTTTACAGAATTAGTCTCTATCTAAATAATTGAAATAGTGACATTTGGTGGCCATATATATGAATAAAGAACAGAACAGCAAGTAAATAGGAGAACCTATGCAGTCAAAGTTAACTCTTTCAGCACCATGATATCTTTCATGAAAAAAGAGAGGGTTTTATCAACAGAAAGGTTATAGGGAAACATAGGGAACACGAGCAGATCACATTGGAGTAACAGCCATTAGCCTATCCTTGTGGTGGTTTGATTTTTCATCATATGTCAGGGCAACACCCCTGGGCTAGGCCAAGTCCATATATCAGGAAGTCATGTTTTTGGCTGACGTGTTCTTAATGTCCCCAACATTTCTTTTCCCCTTTTCTGTTGATGGGAGTCCACCCTACTTGAGAGTGTGCCTGTCTTAGGTTGTCTCCTCTCTGGAGATCTTACCTGTCTCTGGCTAGCACCCTAGCACTTCAGGTGGACTTACCCAAGGCCAGCAAGCCACGGTGGCCGAGGGGAAGACATGGGACAGAACAGTCGCCTTTGGGAAGGCTTCCTTTGGGTGATTTGGACTTCCACATCCTGTCAAGGACCGTAGCCTAGTTCTTAGGGCTCCCAATCATCATTGCTGAGGACAGCATATTGTTGGCGGACCACCATAGGTTGTACTGATTTTACCCTGTCCTTAAGGAAGATGCCACTAAGATGCTATAGAAGATGCCACAACAACTTCCAATGTTAAGGCACCCACAACTTCTAAAGGGAACTTGACAGTTCTTCAAAGGTATAAAACCAGAGGAAATAATTCATCACTTGGGAAATTCTCCCAAGATGGCTTCCTCATAGATAAAATTCAGAATTCTTCAGTGAAAGCAGGAAGCTGCAGAAATTCAAGATTCCCTCTTGATTGGAAGGCCAAGTACCCCAACTCCGCTTTGATGAGCTTTATAAGAAATCATTTGAAGCTTTAATCACTTGGAGCAGCACTGCTCTCTCCCCTTGGTTCCTGACCTTAGGCAGAGTTCTCACCTTAAAATCATCAACTGCTCATAACTCAGTTTTCACCCACTCTTCCTGAACTTTGGATTCTGGCTTTTTTCTCCCTTTGCATAAACCATCTGTTTATTTTATCTGCAGGCTTGTTACCCAGCTTTTACCTTTTAGCAGAAACATTTTAAGGTAAATTTGAAATCAAGCTGTACATTGGGAGAGAATTTGGCAGACACAAGACATAAATAACTGTATCCCAGATTTTTTTTTTTAAATGCTCTCATTTTTACTTCTCTTCCAACTGAAGAATTTAGAGCACATACATTCAAGTGGTATTTTCATTAACCTAGTGCAGTGCATGGCTGGTGATTCCTGGATGCTAAGGTTGTACCTCACATATGTCAGAGCAGAGGTAGTTTGAGAAACAGCAGGTTTTCAGAGGCACTAATAAGAAGTAATGTTTTTATAGGCTTGTAAAGCTTACAAAGGACTTTCTTTCTAATCTATGATTCCATTTGTCCCTTTCAACAAACTGACAAGAAAAATCATTATTCTCAATTTATATGAAGAGACAGGGTTTAAAGAGAAGTAACTTAAGCCCAGACAGTTTTCAAATGGCTAAATATTAAGGGGGAAAAATATCTGTCCAGCTTTTCTTCCTCTTATGTCACATCTGGCTCTCATTCCATGTCTTTTCAATATTCTACCCTTACCTCCATTCTACCCAATCCCAGGGATAGGGGGAACATGACTTTGGCCAAAATAATGAGAGTCCTCCATTCTTCTGCCCATAATGGCTAATTTGAGGATCTGAATGTGATGGATCAGAAGGAAATATGTTTTTCTTTCTCTCTGACCATGAGCTTAAGGACAAACTAAGGTCCAATTTGGACAATATCTTCAATATGAGAAAGAAGAAGTCTGGACCTACAGTAACAAGGTTAGAGAGAGATCAGAGTCAATAACTTTCACTTACTTCCTAAAGCAACCTCAGCTAGATTTTTGGCCAATTATTCCATGCTCAATGCCTGGTCCTTCAAAATCCAATTATCTCTTTACCCTATACACTTCTACATACCCAAGTAGTCTTAGCCCATAAGGATCAGAAGATCACAACCATGAGCTCAAGGTTCTTGTCGCCCAAGGGCTTTTTCTCTTATACTTTGGGGTCACAGACTGCTGATTTTAAGACCTGCTCCATTACCAGCTCCATGATGTTGAACAATTTATTCAGCCCAAGACTCAAAAGTGTTTTCACTATGATAGGAATAAAAAACGAACCTACTTCATAAAGTTCTTAATGCCTGTCAAACACTTAACTAGTACAAAGTAAATGCCCAATAAATTGTAGCTTCTATTATTATTATCCATTACTGAATGAGAGAACTTTGAATGACATAAGGCATTTAGCAATGAACCTTTCAGAGATTCATTAACCAATATATAAAATAATTCAGTAGAATGCTCATCTGACCTCCTGCAGCACATGTTGCATGGATTCCAGGAAATGGAAGGGTTAGTGGCAAAGAGTGGGTCAGGATTCTGGTTTTATCAAAAAAAACCTGTTCAGCGCTTCTGATACTAACAATTTCTTGTGTTAAAGGCCAGTAATTTAATGAGGTAGCTAAGGGAGAGAAAATTAGTACTTACTCAGTGTCTGCCAGATATCAAGTTCATCCTGGGCATTTCATAAGCAACACATCATTGAACTGCCATAAGCACCTAGCAACAAGATGGGCATTATTATATTTAATTTATGGATCTGGAAACTGAAATTCTGAAGGTAATGCATGAAAACACACTGCTAGTAAGTAGAGTTAGGATTTTAAAGCTGTCCTGTCTAATTTCAGACCCTGCTGTCCTTCCATGCTCTTCCATGTCTCACAATGGACCAGTGTAACAACCCCAGATGTTTGCAAAACACCTAAGTTCTCTCAAAGATGTGAAGAGATTAGCATTCCTTCCATAACATAAACTCTTATTACTCCTACATAAACTCACCTCCAAGAACGTCTCATCTCTCAGAAAACACCTCAAGTCTCTGAACAAAGAGAATCCCATGCCCCTCATTTCAGACATCCCATCACCTCACCTACTGTTCTTTCCCTATTCTGAACCCCATGAGTTCAAAACTGTACCACTGTCTAGAATAGTTATCACCAAAACATCATTGCTTTTCAATTTTTCAGCTGCTTCATTAAGAATGTTCTTTATGAGATACAGAAATAATAACATTTGAACACATACATTAATCAAGGTAATGTTTGTAAAAGAGTCCAAGAGAGAACTGAAGGGCAAAAATCACTCTGGAGACAACTGTGCAGCCAAGAGATTTATTCACCAGCCTTTATGGCTGGTCGGAGGTAGAAGAGGTACGGGGAGAGAGAGTCAGGGAGAGGGAGTCAGAGAGAGGAGTTGGGGGTGAACTCTGGATGGAAGGTTGGTGCCCAGACATACCGGCTGTGGTCTCTGGAGCTGTCAGTTAGGGCAGCTGCTGTCGGGCTGGAGGCAGTGGTTCTGGAGCTGTCGGCTGGGGCAGCTGCCTTCAGGCTGGAGGCGGTGGGTCTCCTAAGGTTGGTATAGTGGCTGCCTCTTCTCAGCGGGGAAGAGTTGTTGTGTCTGAGCTCTGGACAGGCAGGAGCTTAAATAGGGATTTCAGGTGAGGGGTGTACCAGAGTAATCTTTAAAGCTATTGGCTCTTTGCCTGGGGAACAGAGCGAACTTTAAGCCTATTGGCTCCTGCCCAGGGAACATGAAACAAGGTCTCAGGACACAGAAATTTCCATAGGGTTGGGGGGTGGCCCATCGGCCCAAGCCCATCTATCAAGAGCCAACCATAAAATAAAATGGAAAACCGATTGCATACGTAATACTTATTTCACTTCATTGTGTCTTCTTTTCCCTCATCATTCCAAATAAATGGCTGGAGAAGCAAACTGTATCTCTCCTTTGTCAGGTTCAACTCCTGGCCCCACGCCATAAGCACAACTCAAATCTCTTGATTTATGGGACAGTTCACCAAACCTCAGACACCACTTGTTTTCAATTCCTTAGTCCTCCAGCAACTCTCCTAAGATTAGGGTAGCTGTTACAAATGAGGCTTTCTGGCAACCTTAAAATAACTTCCATACACAGCATCTGTAAAGAGACCCTTCATCAGTTTCCATGTTTCTTGACATACTTTCACTGTGGGGAAATGACCACATATACAAGCTGTGCTAGTAAAAAGGTGTCAATTTGTGACAAAATGCACAGTATCTTTAGTACATGTCTTGTTACGATAGCAAAATATCTTCAGAAGTTCATGTAATTCCTAGCTATCTCAGGAGGGCCTGCCTCATCAAGTAGCACTTGCTTCTATTACAGTTATTCTCCAGATAGTCAGCTCTTCACCATGAAAGAGAATCTCAGCCTTACCTATTCTCAAACACTGGAAAATAAAATAAATAAAAACTGCCACATCTCCCTGTTTATGAAATTCTCCAAGGCATTGTTTCTCAGTGTCAGTCCCAAAATAGAAATAAAAAGAAAAACAGAACCAACAACATAGTGGTCAAATAAATTTTTAAATGTTGCACATTTAAAGACCTCTCAGAGAGAGTCACAATATTCATTTTCATATTTAAAATTTAGAACTGCAATAAAGGAAACTTTAAATTCATTTAACATAACTCTGCCATGTGTGGACCTTTTTCAGATAATATGAGATCATATTAAACAATTTCTGTTAATTTTTTCAGGTGTGATAATGTCTATAGTGGATGCTGTCATGAAACACTCTGGCCCCCTTTTAGAAATGAAGAGTCCCTCCAGTGTTGGGAGTAAGGCCAGCTAACAGTCACTTCCTTGCAATGGGCCTCTCTAGAAATTACCCTCATTTCACTTTTGGATGAGACAGATACCTCTCACTCCCATACACACATCCAAGGTTGTTATATCTACTTCCTATGGACAGCCTACTCAATATGAAGTATTATAGAAGTATGAAGGCCCAGCCTCCTCCCTCAGACTCTAGACAAGTAAGAAGTTCTTAGATTTGCAGCTCTGCATAAAGGATTCAGCTGACCCTTTATGGGACTTGCCAGGCAGCCCAACCTCTCTCCCTCTTCCCAATTTTGCTTCCTTCCTTTTCTCCCCTCCTGCAAGTGCTGATCCTGCAGCCTCTCCTAATAACCTGTCTGCCACTTCCCATCTCAGTTTGCTTCCCTCAGATGCAACCAGCAACAATAGCACAGCTCTATATTAGAGATAAACCCTGAAAAATTTAAGCATGAGATGATATAAATTCTGAAGAGTGCATAAAGAAACAGGGGAAATGGATGAAGAAAGATTGGCAAAAGGCTAACGATTACTGAGGCCGAGCACTGAACTCATGGAGAGTCAGTGCAATATGCTGCTTCTATGTGTGTCTGAAATCCTCCATTACAAAGTGTCTTGAAAATATTATTTCCCAAACTTCCCAGAGAATCATCTTTTAAAGCAATACTACTATCGTCTTGGGACATACTAAATGTTCTTTTGCTCCTCACTAGGGCCTAAATGAGCCAGGGAAAATTTCCCCAATCACTTCCTATGGCACAGAATAATTCCACTCATTCCGGGTCTGAGTTTTTCAGATGGGCCTCATTAATGCTAATGAAAATGTCACAGATGCTAATGAACAGCCAGCTCCCTTTCACTCTGTGGACAACCAGGCAAGGTAGCTGCAGAGGCTGGGAAATCAATTGTTGCCTGATGATAGACCTACCCTCAGAGAGGACCTAAATGTGCAGAGCTCTCTGAACTGTGAAAATTCCCCAAGATGTAGGAGAAGCAGAATGATGGCGAATGCCCCAGGAAAACCAACCAAGACAGCAGAGCCAATTAACCATGTGAGCTGCCACTCCGATGGTTGGAAACCAAGAGCTGTAATTACTTCTCGTCTGGAACATTAGCCCTCCTTGAAGTCCTAGGAAATGACGTGTGGGCAGCTCAAGGGGACTTTGTAAATAAGAGAAGCACAGTTCTTTCCTCCTCAGCCCTGTATGAGCCAGGATGGATCTGTTAGCAACTCATAAATGGAAGAATAACACTCTTAATAATGGAAGGCAAGCAGGTTTGTTATTTGGGGCTTTTTTTTTCCCTTAATTAAGACTCCCTTTCTTTGAGGCGCCTGCAGGGTTGGGCTCACGTTCATCAAGCCATCTGCTCTGCCTCCATCTCCTACCTCCCCCGTTTCCTCCCAGAGGAGTCTTTTAAGCTTCAAGGCATCCTGAGACCTGCTCTGAACTGCATTTGCATCTCTAACTGAATCTATTTTAAGGTTTCCTTTGTGAACCTAATGGCTATCTCTAGTCACTTTCCCACTTTCAGCCCCTGATTGCGAAGCCTCTGAAGACTCCTCAGAGCCCATTTCTCCCCCAGGGTTTCTGTTTGACGTAGGCAGACCTCTCCACCATGGAAACCGTCCCATTCCAGCAACTGATGAAAGTATTTCCTTCCTCCTTCAGGGTTAGGAGGGAACCACTTTCTCCAGAACCTTCTTTTTGCCCCATCTTCGCAGACAAGCCCTTTCACACAAGAGAACCTTGGGGTAAGGAGTGTGAAGTCTCTTCCTTGTCCAAATGGCTTTCCTGACTTATCAAACCCTCCATGATCCAATGCCTTCCTTCACCTTCTTCTGGAACATTCCCTCTCCTCCCCAGCCACCCTCCATGCATACTGGTTCCACTACAGGCCCTCGACGTGCCAAGCTGATCACCATCCTTCTTAGATATTTAGCATTTCCATTCTCTCTTCTTTCTATGCCCTTCCTGGAGTGTCACGTGGTTAGCTTTTCCTTGTCATTTATCCCATCTCAGCCTGAATGTCACCTCCTCAGAGAGACCTTTACTGAACAAAGTGGCTACCTAGACACTTGTTACTGCATGATTTTGATTATCTGTGCAGCACTGGGTTTGTTTGTTTGTTTGTTTTATTTGTAAGCTGCCTGTCATGGCCAGCCACAAACCGCCGCGGGAGAAAAACTCAGATGCAGAGTAAAGCTATTACTACTTTTACTTCTACTTTCTTAGAGAGAGCTTAGAGAGGGAAAGAAAGATTTTTAGAGAGAAAGATTAGAGAGAGCTTTTCTTCTTGTCTTCTTAGTTTAGAGAGAAAGAAAGATAGATAGAGCTTAGCTTAGAGAAAGATTATTTTTTTAGAGCTTCTTTCTTCTTTCTTCTTTCTTCCTCGGGAGCCTCGGCCTAACTCTGACCAGCCATTACTTCTTCTATCTGGTTTCTCTTCTGTAACTGCTCTGCCTACGTTCTGGCCGCTCTGATTCTTTTCTTCTCCGACCCGAACTCTTCTTCTGACCAACCGAGCGACTGCACGACTGACTGAATGAATTCTCCGTTCTCCTAACTCCGACCGCTTTCACCCGGTTATCTACCTTTAGCTTTGCGGGTGCCTACAGGTGCGTCACATACATATCAGGTGGAACTTATGGCTTCCAGCTAGCCGCAATAACCCTTCCTAATTGGGGCTCCTTCATTTATTCTTAAAATTAATTTTAATTAATTTTTTTTTTAAATTTCCCATCTTCATTTCCTTCTGTCAGCATGGCAGCTTCACAAGACAAGGTGCCTTATTCTTCTTCTTGTTCACTGCTTGTCCACAGTGATGGAACTGACCCTGGCATATCATGAGTGCTTAATAAATAATTTGTAGAATTAAAAATATTTTTTAGTGCTTCTTCATAATAATTCTAAAGGTGATTGTTACTATTTAACAAAGGAGTAAAGGGAGGTTTTGAAGTTAAATAGCATGGTCAAGGTCACCCATGTCCAGTGAGGAACAAAGTTAAGATGCTGGTGATGGCTAGGTCTACCCTCCTGGCAGTCAGGCCTGTGAAATCTTGGGTGATATGTGAGATGTATGTCTGCAACATCTGTGAGTGTAAATTTGCTCAGTACCTGGAATGTGTGACTCAGAAGGCATCTTAGAAACCATTTAATTTTGTGCCAGTTGTTATATAACCACAAAGAGAGAGGGAGGGATCAAAAGCAAACACACTGCAGCCAAGGTGAAACTCGACCCAAGTCTCCTGATTCCCCATTCTCACCATTGCCATCATATGTGGCCGTGCCAACATGCCCTGCCCAGAGGTGCTGGAAGGGGAGCAGAACTGGAGCTGGACTGCAGCAGCTCTCTAAGCCATGCCCCCACCTGCACCTGCCAAGAGGGGCATGATTTTCCATTTTGCACGTGATTAACCTGCAACCATCTCTGAATTCACTTGCTTCCTTAAAGACGTATCTGGAATTGCAGTCATGTGCCACATAACCATGTTGCAGTCAATGACTGAATACACATACAGTGGTGGTCCCATGAGATTGTACTGCCAGTGACATCACAGCCATCTCCACACATCTCTCAGTAACATCCTGTGGCTAAAGGATGCATGATTGTAGACTGTTTCCAGCATCCTGGGCACCAGGGTACTCAGAAAGTATAGCTGAAGGCAATGAAAATTTATTTATCTCAGAGGGATGAGTTGTCCCCAGGTGGTTGCTGACTCATCACTTCTCTCCCTAATTAATAGATGAGTCTGAATGTGAAACATTATAACTGAGTGCCACTCTGGGAGTTCAGAAAGTTAAATACTATTATACAGATGTTGCTTGAGTTTATGCCTTTTCTATGTCCAGCATCTTTCTCTTCTTCAGTTTTCTCTCTCTCTCTTAATATATTCTTATCCAAGAATAAAATCCCACTTGGGATTCTTCAATATCTGATGAATAAGAAAATAATAGACATGGGCTGGGAGTTTTCCACCTCTAAAGATGGTAGAAAAAAAAAGCCCAGAAGAAAATGTCAACATCCTTATGATGTTTCTCTTTGGGTGGTGTGGCTTGGGGGTGAAATGTTTCCCCGTCTGCCTATTTCTATAGTGGTTTCCTACAGGAAGCATCTCTTTTATAGTGGAGGAGAAAAAGACTGCATTTAAAAAAAAAAAAAAAAAAAAAAAGAATGTGAAACAGGAAGGTAAAAACTATAGGAAATAGCTCCCAGCCCCATTGAGGAGCTGCATGCAGAGCTGGCTTCAGGAGGCTGAGCAAGAAAAGATGCTACAATTTAAAGCTTTTGCCATTCAAAGCAGGAATAAACCTGGAGGTCCTTCGCTGGTGACAGCAGGAAGACAGCAGGACCTGGATCTGGGAGGGAAAAAAAACCTAGACCCAAAAGCGGGAATTCTTTTTATAAGCACCTTTGATTTGGATTGTAGGCACATGGCTCTGTTTCAAAAGAAGGGTCTCGGCTTTGCATTGAGGCCTTCCGGCAGGTGGCCCAAACCAGCATGCCTCTTGCAGGCCATCACTTCTGTTTGTTTCCTTTGTGCTGGACTTTGCCTATCTCCTACCAAATAGCAGGGAATGAGTTCAGGCAGGGCTCAGAGATAAACCTTGAAGAAACAGGGTGTCAAAATAAAACAGTAAAGCCTAGAAAAAACCAGAGAAGGGGGAAGAGAAAATGTGTTCTTACACTCTTTCAAAATTTAAAGGAAAATGCTATCTGAAGCAAAGCAAAACCACTCTTTCACCCCTATTTGTAAGCTTATTCTCTTCCTATTTCCCACAATCTGCTGCCATTTAAGAAAGTCCAAAAGCAAAATTCCCTTCACTTAGCTGTGCCCAAGATGAGCTCCAGCTTCTCCTGAGTCTTCAAGGTAGCTGTGAGTAGGGGGAAAAGCTGGTCAGCCAGTTGGATTTCATGAACCTGCAATCCAGTGTCAGACCCTGGGACTTTTTCTGGGGCATCTGCAACAGAGAATGCATATAGATGTATTGAAGAAGGCGTGCTAAGAGTTTCGCTCAAGAAGCAAATCCAAGAGTAGAAATTGGAATAAAAACACAATCTCCCTGGGACAAGGACCTTTTTATAGATCTGTGCTGAGTTCCATGAGGATAAGGACTTCTGAGGAAGGAGATGAGAAGAAGAAAAAACAAAAACCACAATCCCAAAGCCAAAAGCAAGGAGACAGGATGGAGAGTGGGAAAATACGGGACTTTTCCTTGGAACAGGACTTTGTCTTCGGAGGCAGTTGCACAGAGCTTCCTCTGCTTGGACGCTGGCACTGTGATGTGTGGGTGGCTTTGTGGGAGTTAAAATCTCGGTGCAGGGAATGATTCTAAGTGAGCTTTACACACCTACAAAAGGGAAAGAGCCAGATCGAAAGAGAATGTAAGGGCTCAAGAGACTCACTCATTTCCTTTGACTAGTTAGTTGTACATGTGGGCACATTGGGCCAGGCATTGGGAATGAAATGTGAATCAAAAACAGATACTTGCCCACCTCCCCCTCTTCTGTGCTCACTAATCAGGAAGACAGATATTAATCATACACAAATCATGCACAAGTCAAAATGAAAACTACAGTGACATGAAGCATTGAGGCTTTAGAAGGTTAATACATTATAGCCACCTATTCACTGAGTTCTGAGTTGTTGAAAGATGCAAAAGATTTATGTAGATGGATACATAAAACTAGCCTGGGACTTGGGGTTAGGTGTGTAGCAAGTGGGCTGCCCTGCTACAGCTTTCCTGGGGGAACGCTGAGCTGCAGAAGAGAGGTACTCACCACGGTCATTGCAGTGCACGGATGTGGACGGGAAACAGGGCCCCAGAGTGACCTGCCCAAGTGATCATCAAACACCAACAAAACGGCTCACCCACTCCGTGAAGGGGCAAAGAAGGGCAAAGATTGAGGCCACAAATTTTTAGGAAAAATACAGTTCCTTTTCTTAGAGTCCAGGGGAGGGAACAAGAGGTAGATGTCTCAGGAATCTGTGCCATCAGGGCTGGGGATCAGCACTTGCCTAGCATGCATGAGGCACTGGGTTTGATCCCCAGCATCACATAAAAACTAAATAAACTAAATAAAGGTATTATGTCCATCTACAACTAAATTTTTTTTTTTTTTTTAAAGAAAGAAATCTGTGCCATCAAGCTCCTGTCCTCACAAGTCCAGAGTCCAACACCAACTTCAGTTCCTTGGGCATTCCCCTGAGGGCCGTTAGGGGACTTTAGACTGTGCTTCCCCTACCACACAAGACCCATAAATTGATTTGCAGCATATATTTAAAGATAATTCATTAACCACCCTGCATATACTTTCTATTTGATTTCCCATCCCAAATTTTATCCATTTATTACAAAATCCACATCCTTTGTGGGGTAAGCTACTGTTTGTTTATGAAAGAAAAAAAAAATCCTTGCCTATAGTTCACATCATTAACACACTTGAGCCCATCTCAGACCACACGTTGGAATGTGACTCCAAGGACTTTGGGATAAGTCTCGGTTATCCATGTGGATTATCACAAATCCGTGAATTGCAGTTTCCTCACTATTTTTCAAGTCTAAATAACATCCTCTCCTAGGCCTCACTAAAACTAGAGGCTCTCACATCAGAGCTCTCTCCAGCACACATGGAGCTGTTTGTAGCTTGAACTCCTGACTTACGGACTTGGCAGATACACGATGCTAAATATAACTGTTCTGTCCCCTAAGTATGAACTTGGAAAGGCTCTGTTTTCCTTATAATCAATTTTTAAAGAGCAACTTCTGCTTTTGAAGCTCTCACATATATAATAACAGTACTAAACTCAGCACTACTGAACTATGTTCTATATGAACTACCATACAGTGTAGGAGTATGAACCACCCATGGAGTGAGCTATCCCACAAGGCAGGAGTGTGGACCACTCATGGTGTGAGCTACCCTACAAGGCAGGTGTGTGAACCACTCATGGTGTGAGCTATCCCACAGGCAGGAGTGTGAACCCCCACAATGTGAGCTAACAAACAGTATAGTGTGAATTACACAGTGTGAGTAAATAAACAGTACAGTAGTATCAACTACATGCAGTATGATCTACTATGCAGGTTAGGAGTATATATACAATGTGAGCTAATACAAAGTGTCATGGTATGAGCCACACACCATGTGAGCTTATTCACAGGGTAGGAGTATGACTTAATATATAGTGTGATTATGAAGACAACTATATAATGAAAATAGTATAAATCATTATACTATGAATTAGTAGAAACCACTGCACACATACAATAGTCTGAAGTGCTACCCAATATAACAAGGTGAATTGCCATACTGTGTCTTACTATGTAGGTCATGTGATTCAGGAACTACTCTTTTAATCTAAAATTATTTCAAAATAAAAGCCTACATTAAGGAAAACGTTAACTAAGCTGTACTGTCTTCACAGCTTTCAACCATCTTCCTTTTCCAGCAGCCTATTAAAATACCATTTATGGCCTAATATTTCAAAACAATTACTGTAGCATTACTTCAAATTTGAATCTGAGCTTCCTTAATGAAAAACACGAGACAAGCAATTACCAAATTCTTCATATTGGAAAGAAGGAAACTTACTAGTTCCATAAAACAAGTAAAGCCTTTCCCAGAAATCTCATCCTAAAATAAGACTTTATAGAACACCAGGTGTTTGGGAGGGCAGTGTTCTCAGAAGAATTTTTATAACACATGCAATGATAAATTTCAAGAGATTCTTTGAAACAAACTTCCATAGAATCCGAAGGTAAAAGATGCACAACAATACCTGGAAGATGATCCTATAACAGGCTAAACAGGCAAAAGTTAGAGATGTGACTCTCTGGTGGTCCAGCCACATGCAGTGGTAGAGTGCAGATCCCCTGGGCGGGGGCAGTACAGCTTCCCATCATTCCTGCAAGTACTTCTTTCATCAGAGATTTTGTTTGGAGCTGGGAAGGAGAGTTCTACATTGACTCTAATCTAAGCTGGAATATCAAGTAGCTGGGCAAAGACATCTCATTTGAGATAATGGTTATTAAATAAAGAGACTTGTCAGAGATTTGTGCATAAGAAACTTTTTGACGTGCGTGTGGTAAAAATTTGTTCCCAATTAGTAAGCTCTCTATTCACCTCACTGATTATTTCTTTTGCTGAGAAGAAGCTTTGTAATTGGAATCTATCCCATTCATTGATTCTTGATGTTAATTCTTGTGCTACAGGAGTCTTATTAAGGAACTTGGGGCCTAATCCAACATGTTGGAGATTAGAGCTTACTTTTTCTTCTGTTAGGTGTAGTGTCTCTGGTCTAATTCCTATATCCTTGATCCACTTTGAGTTGAATTTTGTGCATGGTGAGAGATAGAGGTTGAATTTCATTTTGTTGCATATGGATTTCCAGTTTTCCAAGCACCATTTGTTGAAGAGGCTACCTTTTCTTCAATGTACATTTTTTGCACCTTTGTCTAATATAACTGAAATTATGTGTGTTAGTCTCTGTGTCCTCTATTCTGTACCATTGGTCTACCAGCCTATTTTGGTGCCAATACCATGATGTTTTTGTTACTATTGCTCTGTAGTATAATTTAAGGTCTGGTGTAGTGATGCAACCCACTTCACTCCTCTTGCTAAGGATTGCTTTAGCTATTCTGGGTCTCTTATTTTTCCAGATGAATTTCATGACTGCTTTTTCTATTTCTATGAGGAATGTCATTGGAATTTTGATTGGCATTGCATTAAATCTGTATAGTGCTTTGGGTAGTATGGTCAATATTGACCATATTAATATTGACAATATTAGTTCTGCCTATCCAAGAACAGGGTAGATCTTTCCATCTTCTAAGGTCTTCCATAATTTCTTTCTTTAGTGTTCTGTAGTTTTCATTATAGAGGTTTTTTCACCACATGCATGTCAGATAGAGCACTAATCTCTAAAATACATAAAGAACTAAAAAAAAAAATCTTAACACCAAAAAAAAAAAAAAAAACAAATAACCCAATCAATAAATGGGCCAAGGAACTGAACAGACACTTCTCAGAAGAAGATATACAATCAATCAACAAATACTTGAAAAATGTTCAACATCTCTGGCAATTAGAGAAATGCAAATCAAAACTACTCTAAGATTTCATCTCACACCAGTCAGAATGGCAGCTATTAAGAACACAAACAACAATAAATGTTGGCGAGGATGTGGAGAAAAAGGCACGCTCATACATTGTTGGTAGGACTGCAAAATGGTGCAGCCAATATGAAAAGCAGTATGGAGATTCCTTGGAAAACTTGGAATGGAACCACCTTATGACCCAGCTATCCCACTCCTCGGTCTATATCCAAAGGACTTAAAAACAGCATACTATAAGGACACAGCCACATCAATGTTTATAGCAGCACAATTCACAATAGCAAAACTGTAGAACCAACCTAGATGCCCTTCAGTAGATGAATGGATAAAGAAAATGTGGTATATATACATAATGGAGTATTACTCAGCAATAAGAGAGAATAAAATCATGGCATTTGCAGGTAAATGGATGGAGTTAGATAATATAATGCTAAGTGAAGTTAGCCAATCCCAAAAAGCCAAATGCCAAATGTTTTCTCTGATATAAGGAGGCTGATTCCCAGTGGGGTTGGGATGGGGAGCATAGGAGGATTAGAGGAACACTAGAATGGCCAATGGGGAGGGAGGGGAAGGGAGAGGACAAAAGGGTGAAGGAAAAAAAAAGATGGTAGAATGAGATGGATATCATTACCCTAAGTGCATGTATGAAGTCAGGAATGGTGTGAATCTACTTTGTATACAACCAGAGATATATAAAAATGTGCTCTAGAAATATAATATGAAATGTAATGCATTCTGCTGTCATTTCTAACAACTTAGAATAAAAAATAAATTTGGAAAAAAAAAGAGAAACTTTTTGAGTAAGCCAGTTCTGGGAGAGAATAGTCTCATATTAATTAATTGATGAGACAACGGGAAATTAACTAGCCTCTGCCAATGGGGATAATAATGGCTGTCTGTCATTTACAGTTCTCACATGATTCTCACCTGTACATAATAAACCCTTTAAATCTAATCTTCTTGAAACTTTATGATCTGATAATCTAATATTATAAATACCTCATTTCTTCAAATGAAGAAATAGGCCCACACAGTTAAAACAACTTGTCTAAAGGTACAAATACAGTACTCATCAAAGCCAAATCTGAATTCAAATGCCAGCTTCAACACTACCATCTACATGACCTTGAGTAAGTTACTTAAATCTCATGTGTCTCTGTTTCTACATCTGTGAAATGGGGATGGCTACAAAACCAGTGCAGGGTTTTCATGAAGATTAATGGCAGAGGATATAACTAATAGTGAAGAAATAAAAGATATTACATGTTTAGTGCCAAGCCAAGCACACAGTAAATCCTCAACAAATGATAGGTTTTTTAATACTGTGTGAAAATCATAGAGAAAGTGTTTAGGTCAGTGCTTTGCAGAAATAGAGGCAACCACGGAAGCAGAGCTTTTACTTGAATTAAAAGCTACCCGAGCTTTAACTCAGGGGCAATTGCAATAAAACTAGACTTTTCCTGCAAAAAGCAATATTTCTTATGTAACATATGAAAAGCATTTAATAAGTCTCCACAGTTTTATAATAACTACCATCACCAAAAAACATGTTTATCCCTTATTGAATACACAGCATTTATCAAAGAACTTGGGGAATAGAAACTTATACAATACCAAAGGTCTCCCATTTCCAAGGTTAATAAAACACTTAAAGGTTGCATTCCTAGTTAAATATGGAAATGCTCTTTACCATATTCCTTATTTCTTCCATATACATCTATAACCTGTTTAACATTATTTTTCTAAGTTAAATCATTTTTTCTACTAATTCAGGCTCTATCGAATCACCAAAAGTAAGGACCATTCATAATGAATATCTAAGTGACCATGGCCTTTAAAAAAATCAAGAACATTATAAAATAAATTGAGAATTTAAGAAAAATCAAGTGGAAGGCTTCCATTGTAAAGAGACCATTGAGTTAGACATTTAAATGAATTTGAAATTCAAACACTGTTGGAATCTCTTCTGTACTTCCTTCCTTTCAAGGGACTATTCAACTTGAACTTCTGCCGGGACAGAGAATACATGATGTCCCAGAACCAATCATTTTATCTTTGCATTCAGATTCACCATAAGACCAAAGTTGTGCCCTCTCAACAAAGTAGCTTCAGTGTACCTAATGCAGGGAAAGTTTCTTGCTACCTACTTACAAAGTCTAAATTGCTATTATATGTACTTTTTGGCCTTGGGAATCTCCAGGCCTTTTTTTTTTTTTTTTTTTTTTTTTTTTTTCTGGACATAGAATTTCATTGTTCTCAAATTGAAAATATATCCTGCTACGAAGAAATATTTATAAAAACATATTTAAATCATGGTTATTTAAAAAGAATGATAACTAAGTGCAGAGATGGCACATATACAGCACACAGATCACCACCCTTCACTGGTTGTTCATGGTAGAAATGACTAATGGGCTGTACGTACTACTCCATTCTGTTGACTTGACACAGCCTCAGCCTTCTACACAAATGACATAGAAGGACACAAGGTACAGAGGGAATTTGATTGAAGAAAGAAAGATGCTTTGCACTTTTCACCATCCATATTCTATCACACATTTGGTCAACCCAAACCAGTTCTAATACTACAGTTTCTTCCCTGTTCTATTGCTCTCTGTATCCAGATCCAAGCCATCAGAGCCTGGAAAACAATCCTAGCTCCCAGGAGAGTGCAGATGCACATTTTATAGTCCAGGATTCTGGGTTCCTTCCAAGCTGCATGATCAGAGTAGACCACACTAGCACATGAGTACGTTCTACATTAGTGACTTCCTAGGGTGACTTCAATCCAAGTCAGAAGCAGAAGGGAAATGCCAGCTATAGGTGGAAGGGAAGCTCTCTCCACTCAGGACCAAGTAAGTCTTTTCATATTAAATCAAATAATCACCCTTTCACTGGTTGTGAGAAATCCCTTTCAAACTTCTCAACAGACCTTCCCTCAAGTGGGAACTGGCAAGAGTACTTGTGGCTCTACTTCTAATGACCTTACTTCCCCATCAGGCATTATTCTCATTACAATGTCATTATAATAAGGCAATATCTCTGCAAACCAGAACAGGGATGTATAAGCATCTGGTGAAGCCCTTTAACTCACATTGGTCATCTTCTTTCTGTGCTACTCTCACCTGCATCGTTAAAAAACTTCCACTATAAGAAGTATGCAAACTCTTCCACAGTCTGCCTGGTTTATGTCTCTCTATCCATGAGGGCTCAACTTGGACATTTTCCCCAAAAAACTTTCTATTGTATCCTTAATGTTTTTCCCCTTTCCTACACATTAGCATTACTCCAAGCAAAACCTCCCACTTAGAATAAACTGCTGGTTCTAAGAGGTTGTTGGCCCCTTACACTGTTCACTGCCAACGTCCAGAAGTCTTTCACCTCATGATCCCTTCCTGCCTGCTGCCTGCCTCTGCTTGCCTCTTCACTACTGTTTGCCTGCTGCTCCAAGTTCATTCACTGGACCATCACATGTGATTTTGCTCCCAAGTCAATATCCCAGACATGCTGTTCTGAGACAATGTGCACTTCCCACAAGACTATGAAAATGGTTGGTTTGTAGCGACAATATTATAATAGGAGTAAGAGTGAGGCAAAGATGCTGTTTTAGTCAGTTTTTTTTTTTTTTTTTCACTTCTGTGACTAAAAGATCTGATAAGAACAGTTTTAGGGGAGGAAAAAGTTTATTTGCGGCTCCTAGTTTCAAACATCTCAGTTCACAAACAGCAGGTTCCATTCCTTGGAGCTCGAGGTGAGGCTGAACATCATGGCAGAAGAGTATGGCCAGAGGGAAGCAGCTCACATGATAATCAGGAAGCTAAGAACCTCCACTCACCGGATACAAATTCATACCCCCAAAGGCATGCCCTCAATGACCCATCTCCTCCACCAAAACCCTACCTGTCTTCAGGTACCACTCAGTCAATCCCATCAGGGGAGGGGGGGATTAATTCACTGATTGGGTTAAGGCTGTCATGTCCCAATCATTTATCTTCTTCTAAACCTTCTTACATTGTCTCACATATGAGCTTTTGGGGGACACTTAATATCTAAACCATAACAGATGCCTAGTTTTTAAGCAAGCGATGTCTGAGGTTTCAAGCCATCTAAGCCCTTCAAAGTCCTAAAGGATGAGACATTATCCCCATGTAGTCTCCTCCTGGCTCACTCAGCTCCAGCCACACTGGTCTCCTTGCAGTTTCCAGAACATGCTGTCACCTCTGTGCTTTTGTACTTGCAATTCCTCTTACCTGCATGGCTTCTTCCCCAGGTATCTGCATGACTTACTCCTTCATGTTTTATTCAAATATCACCCTCTCACTGAAGTGGTCTCTGATGGACCCCATGTGACACAAAATTCCATCCCCATTATTTCCTATCCCTCTTTTCCTGCTTTACTTTAATCCTTAGCACTTATCACTATTTATTGTAGTATATATTTTAGCAATGCTTATTGATCTTGTTTAACTGACTTCTCCCTTTCTGGAAGTCAGCTCCTGGAGCAGAACAATTTTGCTTCTTTTCTTCAGTGCTATAACCCCAATGCTGAGAAGAGATTCTGACATATGTTAGGTACTCAATATATATTTGTTAAATGAATGAAATGAGCTGATAGTAGCAAGTTGAAGTAGGAAGGGGAAAATCTATTATAATGTGTCACCTTGGGCAGCTATGCCAAAATAACATAAACTGGGTGATTGAAACAACTGGCATTTGTTTTTCACAGATCTGGAGGTTGGGAAAATGAGATCAAGATGCCTGCAGATTTGGTTACTAGTGAGGGCTTCCTTCCTAGCTTGTAGACAGCTGCTTTCTTATCATGTCCTCACAGGGTGCTTTCTCAGAGAGAAAGAGAGAGAGAAATCCCAGTCTTCCTTTTCCTTTAAGAGCACTAACCCCATTGTAAGGCCCCTATATACATGAGCTAATCTGACCCTAATTACCTCCCAAAGCTCTACTTCAAAATACCACCACATTGGGAATTAGATCTTCAGCCTACAAATTTCAGGAAGACACAAAACATTCAGTTCATATCAGAATAAGCTTCACAGAGCTGATTCATAATGGGGATTTTGGGGGGAGCATGATAGGATTAGAAGAACTTAAGATAGAGCAAATGGGAGGGAGGGGAAGGGAGGGGGCATATGGGTAGGAAAGATGGTGGAATGAGATGGACATCATTACCCTAAGTATATGTATGAAGACACAAATGGTGTGACTCTAATTTGTGTACAACCAGAGATATGAAAAATTGTGCTCTGTATGTATAATATGAATTGTAATGCATTTTGCTGTCATATGTAAGAAACTAGAATAAAAAATAAGAAGAAGAAGAAAAGAAGTTAACAGATAATTTAAAAAAAAGAATAAGCTTCATGGGGGCAGGGATTCTTTTAGCGATATAGTCCCAATGTCTACAATAGAACCCAGCACACAGGAGCCATTTAGGAAATATTTGTTGACAAAGAGCAGGACATGTCACCTGCAACATGACTGATAAGCTAAAATATAATGGCCACCTTCAAATCACAGAATTGGCATTAATATGCATGCTCTGATTTCTATTCTCCAACCATCAAATAATAGCTTATCATGACCATTAATTAGGGTTCTCATTTTGTGCTGGTGACAAGAGACCCAAGTAAACTACGGTTGATTTAGAGGACTACACATCGTAAACAAGATTGATTTTCATTCCTGTTTCACATGTGATCCAAAACTATATGGCACTTTTACTCTGACTACTCACAGGCCTGACACTTTCTATTTTGTAGCTGTATCATCATTAAGATATGATCTTTGTCTTTGGTCTAAGATACTTCATTTTCTTATGTACAAAATAGACCAGTGGGGGGTGGGAAAGAAATGGGAATGCTGAAGGAGCCCCAATCAGGGAGATGGCTATTTCGGTTAGCTGGAAGCCATAAGTTCCACCTGATAATAATCATACATTAAGTATGCACGTGACGCACCTGTAAATGCACATGACGCACCCGTAAAGCTAAAGGTATATAACCTGGTGAAAGCAGTCAGAAGTGATTCATTCAGTCAGTTGATCAGTCGGAAGAAGAGTTCGGGTCGGAGTAGAAGAAAAGAGTCAGAGCGGCCAGAACGTAGTCAGAAGAAGAAATAAGAGTCAGAGCAGTTAAGAGTTCGGTCAGAAGAAGCTAGAGAAAGAAATGAGAAACCAAAGAGAAAAAGAAGAAAGAGTTTTAGTAAGATAAGGAAAAGAGTTTAGTAAAAAGAAGAATATGAGAAAAAGAGTTTAGCTTAGAAGCCAAAGAGATAAAGAGAAAGAAAGAGACTAAGAATAATAGATTCCTGCCACCGAATCTCCTCCCGCGGTATTGTGGCTGTATGTCAGGCAGCTACAGAATGCCATGCCCTTTCCCTTAGAAGGCACCTCTGGAAGGTACATGCATCATTTCTGTCCACATTTCATTGACCTAACTGAATCACATGGTCACACCTGGCCACAGGTTAGAATGAAAAATATAGTTGTTATTCTTGGAAGTTAAAAAGCTGGGCTTCTACACTTACATAAGAAAAGGTGGACAGCTTTGAGGGAGAACCATCAGACTATGTCATAGCATATATTTTAAAACAATAATTTAGAATTAATTGTCTTTGTGAAAATAATTGTTGAGGGTGGGCAATACATACATAGAGGGTCATTTTACTACTTTCTCTACTTGTATTTGTGTTTGAACATTTCACATTAAAGAGTTCTAAAAACAATTGCATGAGTATATATCATAGGATTTTGTTGTTTTTTAAAATGTGTGTGTGTGTGTATATATATACATACATATATATGCATATATATGTATGTATACATATATATGTATACATATACATACATGCATATATATATATGTGTGTGTGTGTATACATATACATACACATAGTTGTAGATGGACACAATATTTATTTAGTTTTATGTGGTGCTGAAGATTGAATCCAGTGCCTCACACGTGCTAGGCGAGTGCTCTAACCACTGAGCCACAACCCCAGCCCTTGTTGGTTCTTAAGAAATAGGAATTGGCATAGTCTAGAGTATCATCAAAGGATGGAAAGGTATTTATAGGATTTATAGGGCTTTGCTGGACTCCTGAGAAGCCACGCAGTCTGCATGGTACTGAATGCCTTTTACCCGAGCCAGCTGCCAAATCAAAAGCAGAAAAAAATAAAAACACTGACCTGAAAATTCTTTGAAATTCCTCAATCTCTATATTGTGCTGGTGGCTCTGAGAACTGGAGCAAGGGTCTTGTTTCAGCGATACTCTTTGAACCTATTCCAAGCTATGCCGCATCCACCCCACCTCTGTTCTGAGGGCCTGCCAGGGGCCACTGAGCATCTGACACATCCATCTATTCTGCTCCAACCTGCTTCTGGTTTCTCTTTTAAAAGAACATCACACACAACTTCACAAATCTAGAATTCAATTTGGTAAGTATTGCTTTCTTCTCTAATTTTTAAAACTTATTCCTAACCATTAAAGTTCCTAGCTCACAAATAATACCAGCCGTATTGAAAATGAGATGACATTTAGGACAGCCAATGCCCTATTGGAGCAGCACTTCTTAGAGACTGACTTACGAGCTCTGGAGTCTGATCCAAACTCTCCCACAAATCAGTTTTGGGACATTGAAAATTTGAGGAAACAGAGCCACTTCTGTCACTTATGCAATGAGGATAATACGAAGTCCTCTAAAACCAGTCATGAAGGATGCCACCAAAACATAAGTGAGAGTGATCTCTAAAAACAAACAAAGTCATCTATTTAAGTTCTTATTCCTCTCGAAGCTTAATCATTTTAGGGAATACAGAAACTTTTCTTCCTTGAGTTCTATAACATTTCCCTTGGCCTCATCAACTGACAGCAAAGTTAGGGTTCACACAGAGTTCCTCACTGTGTTCTCTGGCTCTGCACCCACCCATCTTTACAAAACCTCCAGTTCCCTTCAAAGCCACCACAGACACTTCAGAGTTCCCAGAGGGACTTTGAGTGCTCATAATTGCAGCCCTTCAGATACAAGGTGGCATCATTATTCTTGCTCCTTCCTTCTCTCTAAGGCCTCAGAAGCTCAGAAAGCTGTCACCACAATTAAGGGTACCTTTCTTTGAGAACTATAGACCAATGTGTAAAAGGCTGTGAATTTTCAGTTTCTGCTCTTACCACTAGTTCCATCTTCTTATGTCAGCTCATCCACATCTTTGGTTGGAAGTTGGTCCCTGCTTTTCCCTTTTAACCTGGTAGACATCATAACCCCAACATGTCAGTTCTAGCCGAGAGTGCTATCATGGTCACCTTCATAGAAAAGTGAACACATTCTCTCACCACTTTTGAGGCACACTTGGTGTCTAGGTGGCCAGGACTCCTACTGCTTAGTGAGAGTTTGATGAGATGGCTCTTCTGGCTGGCTCCTGCAGCCCTTTCTTCAGAACACTCAGTCATGAGTCCATGACATTGGCTGGAAGAAAATTTTGGAAAAAAACATTATACCCCCACATATACTCCTTCCTCTCTGTTTGACCCTGACCCATCATTCTTGAATCTGGCTAGTATTACTCATTCCTTCCTCTCCCATCATATTTCTGTGTAGGGAGGTGCTTCTAAGTCTAACGGAACTAGACTCCCCTATTGCTTTTCTGTGCCAATGCCTTTATCAATTCTAGGAAGGACACAGATCTAGCAGAATTGAAAGCAGCTAGCACACTTCTTTGTGTGCTGTGGACTAAATGATGGCATCCCCCCAAATTCCTATGTTGAGATTTAATCCCCCATGTGACAATTCTATGAAAGAGGGTCTATGGGAGGTTACCAAGTCATGGGATGAATATGGTTAGTGCCCTGTAAGAGACATGAGAACTTGACATTGCTCTCTCTGCTCTCTGCCTAGTGTCTGAAGAGAAGATGGTGCTCTGCACACAAGGAAGCAGGACCTCATCAGACATTGCATGTGCTGGTACCTTGTTGGACTTCCTAGTGGCCATGACTGTGAGAAAGAAAAAAAAAAAAATGTGTGTGGTTTAAGCCAACAGAACTGACTAAGATATGTTGTCTCTGCCAATAATCTCTTCTCAATAGATAGTATAAAAAATGAAATACTTTGAATCAGTGACTTAGTTCAACTACTCAAGCTACCCAAGTCTGTCATTTGGCAATTTTTTATGAATCACTTCTGAAAACGCAGAGAGCCTTACTGGGATTTGGGAGTACAAAGCAGGTACAATGTGAACTCCAAACTTGAGAAATTTACCATATAATAAGAATGTTATAATTGGCAGTATGTTCTCCTTTCTCATTAGATTTCTTATATCTTCTCGTCATGGTTCTCTGTCTTATTTCTGGATCTTAACAAACTCAAATTAGATTGTTTACTGCTTAAAATTTCTTTGTTTTATGCCTTGAGCTATACCAATGGAAACAAATGATCAGTCAATCAAATATACTGAATACTTGCTATAAAAAGGGGAGAAAAATGTTCACAATGTTCCAGACATAAAATTATTTCAAGTTTTTAATCCTGTTTTTACAGAAATTAGAGACTTGAGTCTGAATTTAGCTGAATTTGACCTGCTTCACCTAGATTCATTCACCATTACCAATGAGAAAGAATTTTTAAACTACCCAATTCCAGTCAGTTTCTATTATTAATCAGAAAAGCATTTCCTTAATCCTTCACCCCAAGAGCAGCTTCATTATAGTTTCAGAGTGAGTGTAGGGAATTCTTCTTGAAATATTATTTTTTTTAGAAAATCTGATTTTGAAGGAACTGAAAATTAAACAGCTTGATAAAATTATAGTTATGAGCCATTCATTTATTCAAAAGGATGGTATGCTCATCTCATGAATTTGTCCTAAAAATTTATAGCTGTTTCTTTAGAGATGTGGAATCACAGGTGGCCAGGAAGAAGTTTTTATTAATTTGAAGATCTCTTGACCCAAGTCACCAGCCCTTCAATTCTTCCCTAGATGAGGAAGGAGTTAATTTATATTATTTCTATTTTTTCCCATGAGGGACAGGCTCTAGGCTCTGAGTTGCTGAGCTCAATGCCAAGGCAGCACAAAATAATGAGATAAATATTATAGATCCTTTAATCAGCACCTAACAGGGCCACATACCCATTACCACTATAATCCTTCTCCAAAGATAAGTTACAACTTGGTTTGAGAGTAGGACATTAAATCCACACACACCCTTTCCCTGTCTTAATTTCTTTGCAATCTATTCTATGCCACAAATTTTAGACAAAGGAAGCTGCACAGTGAGATACTTGGCAGGTTTTGCTGTTGCCACTCTAAGCAGAGAGGACAGCTTGAAATCTCAGCCAGAGGAAGCCTCCATATGCAGCTCAGAGGACAGCACCTCCTACCAACCTCCTCAGACCAAGGGTTGGCCCTCAAGCACCATTTGTTTCACTCACAGCCCTTTGGTAGAAATAAGTCTTCAGGGACATGGCCCAGGAAATGGGCAAACTCAATCACAGCCAATCAGATCCAAGGCTGATGATTCAGGATGAGATGACATTGGCAAGAGTTGATTTCCATGAAGAGATCTGAGTTAGTGAAACATTACTGGAAATAAATACAGCCTCCCAAAGTGACTGTGAAAAATGATAACAGATATTGGATATTTATGTAACAGATAGGCTATAATTTTTTCTCTCTCTCTTTCTGTTTCTAAAATCATAATTTCATATTTCAAATGAGAGAGTTTTTCAGATATCTGGAGCTTCAAATCTTAAGGCCAAATTTTATCCTAAGCCTCATGATTATATGAGACAATACACAATTATGGATTCTGAGCCTTAAGTTTATTTTTGTATCCCTAAGTCCTCTCAATCATTCATTCTGACCTTTACTATTATGTTCTTTTTTGCCTTAAATAATTTTTGAATGAGGGAAGATAACATACATTTAACAAAAAGGAATGAAGGGCGAAAATCACACCGGAGACAACTGTGCAGCCAAGAGATTTATTCACCAGCCTTTATGGCTGGTCGGAGGTAGAAGAAGTACGGGGAGAGAGGAGTCAGGGAGAGGAAAGTGTGCAAGCTCTGGACGGAGGGTCGGGGCCTGGTCGTGCTAGCTGTGGTCTCTGGAGCTATCGGCTGGGGCAGCTGCTGTCGGGCTGGAGGCTGGAGCTGTTGGCTAGAGCAGCTGCTGTTGGGCTAGAGACGGTGAGTCTGGAGCTGTTGCAGCAGCTGCTTCCTCTACGCAGGGACGAGCTGTTGTGTCTGAGCTCCAGGCAGGCAGGGACTTAAGTAGGGATTTCTGGTGGGGGTGTGCCTGGGCGACCTTTAACACTATTGGCTCTTTTCCCAGTAAACAGGGTGACCTTTAAGCCGATTGGCTCCTGCCTGGGGAACAGAGCAACCTTTAAGCTGATTGGCTCCTGCCTGGGGAAAATGAAACCAGGTTGCTCCTAATGGAAATTTCCATGTGGGAGGTGGCCTGTCAGCCCAAGCCTATCTATCAAGGAGGACAAATGAATGAGTCAGATGAGACAGGCACTGTGAAATAAACCGGGGCTACAAAGAAGCATGAGATGCTGTCCATCCCTGTTCTTGAAGGAAGTGTAGGACAAGGAGAGAAATACAGAAACAGAGAAACATATCATTACACTACAATATGCAATCACTGTGGAAAGATAGTCACTGGGTGCTGTGAGGACTCAGAACTGGGATATGAAGTTCATTTCAAGGGTCCAGGATAGACCTCTCAGCAGAGATTATGTTCAAACTAATCCTAAAATCACCAGTAGGGTAGAAACACTTCTGTAATAACAGAGTAAAGACCTCAAAAAATCCATTCCTCCATAACTGCTATGAGGAAAGTGGTGAAATCTTATCGAAAACAACTTTTTTAGAATGCTGGAAATTAATCAGAGGCTTGTAAAGATCTGAGGAGTGTTTGTTAAGAAAACACAGCCCAAACTCAGTAAGAACAATGGATTTTTTTTTTATTTTAACTTAACTTATTCATTCCCATTCCCCTCTCCCCAGTCCTATAGTAGCCTTCAAAAGGAATAGTCTTCCTAATAGAATAGCTGTTAAAAAACAGCAACTTGGCAGACACTGAAGGAGGCCAAATGGGTTTGGAGCACTGCAAAAAGCCCTCTCCCTAGGTAGCTGTCTTTATGTAACCTCTTTGGCAGTTTCCTGTAGATGCCCTATTCACAGGGCTTGTCTTCAGGTGGTCCCACACAGAGCTCAGTTAGTGAAAGCATTCCTAACTCCAGGCATCTGTCTGAAAACAATCAACACAAAAGTTTTAACATTGCAGCTGCCTGAGGTGGGGATACAAGTTGAGAAAATAAGAGACTTCTCAAAAATCTTAAAAGGAAAGTATGGAGAGTGAAATGGCTACAGAGGGCTTTGAAAAGTTTTGACATACTCCTGGGAATCTAGAAGGACATGCACATACTTAGGAAAGACCTCAGAAGACCTGAGTTCTCACCTCTGGCTAAATTTCAGGCTCTTTACAAACAGTAAGTGAAGGCTAATGTGGAGTTATAAATTGCCAAAGTGTTCATATTATTATTTCATGACAAAACCTGCAGAGGGTCTCCGCAAAGTGCAGGAAACTTGGCTCTAGTGGCATTTAAGAAGCTCTCTACCAGCCAGGTGCAGTGGCGCACGGCACGCCTGTAATCCCAGCACTTGGGAGGCTGAGGCAGGAGGATCGGGAGTTCAAAGCCAGCCTCAGCAATGGCGAGGCACTTAGCAACTCAGTGAGACCCTGTCTCTAATAAAATACAAAAAAGGGCTGGGGATGTGGCCCAGTGGTTGAGTGTCCCCTGAGTTCAATCCCTGGTACAAAAAAAAAAAAAAAAAAAAAAAGAAGAAGCTCTCTACCCAGTCATTACTTGGCCACTAAATAACTGAGCAGACTTCAGCGACCACATAGAATAAAGAATACAGGCGTTACAACACTAGTTCAGAAAAGACATTAAACAAGCAAATAACAACAAATAGCAAACAGCAAACTCTGGATGGGTGAGATCAGAGCTTCTGAGTTGCCTCTAAGGAGAAGACTCAAAAAAGAATAGTAGGAAAACACCACGAGGGAATCAAAACAGAACACTAGAAAATACCTATTTGACACAAAAGAATAACAAAGAAATAAAGAAATAAAACAAAAATTATACAGAAAACCTAAACCTCAATCTAAGACAATGAAGGAAAAATAATGATTGGAGAAAATATAGAGAATACTATGAACAATTACAAAAAAAAAAAAAAAAATAGATAACCTGGATAAAATAGTCAGGCTTTTAGAAAAACATAAACTACCAAAACTGATTCAAGAAGAAATGGAAAATCTAATTCAGATTCAAGAGAGGAAGTAAGCAATCCACTGAATGGGAGAGAACATTTGTAAATTTTACATCTCATCTGAAACTTGAATGCAGGATATATTTTTAAAAATTCTTAAAACTCCACAATAGTCAAACATCAACTATAAAAGTCAAACATCAATATACAACAAATGAAATAAAAATGTTTGTTCAGCGAATAAATAAAATATGCTATTCTCTTAACAAAAACTCACATGTAGGGGTTAGACAGGAGAAGATGGGGCAGGGACTGGCATTCAGGTAATCACTAGAGTATTGCTGAAGTCCCAAAGGTATCATCTAAGGGAGTGGTATGAATTGCCAGATGTTCAGCCTTATCTGACCATCACTCAAGCAAAGAGGAGAGACAGCAGGAACCACATGATGAAAAGCCTTGAGCTATGTGGGGAGTGAAGTTATGATGTCATTGCATGGACAAAGAGGAGTTATTGACCATGGTAGTTGTGGGAGAGAAGGATGGACTTAAGAGAGAGAGAGAGAAGCCATTAAAGGGTTAAGAGTGTTGATGTATTAAATATGAAGACTAAAGCAGGGAGAAATCTAGGGAATCTGGAATCACCCCATCTTTCATAAGAACCTTTTATTCCCTCTTTCCCTATGTCTTGCAGAAGAAAAGCAATCATATATAAAGTAAGACAAGTACACATGCACCCAAGTATGTACTATGTGCAAAATATAATTAGAATATTCACATTAAAAATCTGTGCCAAAGGTATGATTAGCAGGGAATGCAAAGACCAGGTTATTGTATGAACTTGAATCCATATGTTCTGGAATTCTAAGAATGTCATCATGCTTGTAGCTAGAGAGTTAATGTATTTACTCTTGAACAGAAGAAGCAGCAAACAAAAACATACACATGGGCACACATACATACTCACCCATCACACAGATATGACAAGCTCAAAGCCCAAATTCTTGCCTTATGCCTATCAAGTGTCCATAGACCCAATCTTCCAGTCTTTAGGCAAGTTTGGCTCTTACTCCCTGCAGTTTTGCCAACAGTACTAAGGCCTTCAGAAGAAGACCCTAGAAGGAGATCCATGGAAAGGAGTATCAGGAAATCATATAACCTTCACAAACACAGTGTCTCAAAAAACCCTTAGTCATTCAGAATTTCTAGTAAATTTATTGCAAGAACATAAATAGACATATCTTGGAATGGACACCACAGTGATTAAAATGTATTTTTTTCAATAAGATTTGATTATGTACAAAAAGGAAACTTGTGCAATAAGGCACCATCAGGACAATTATTGACAAGTCTTATTTTTGCTGTTTATTTTACTTATTCTAATTAACCTATGTTCTCCCATACTTGGCTTCTGGGTCTGCCATTACTTACTGCTTTGACGTCATGCAACTCATTCTTTGCCTTTATCTATCTAATGTAGAAATTAAACTACAACATCTTCTAAAATTTCTTTAAGCTCCAATAGAATTTGTGTGGTTGAAATAGAGAATAAACTAGTCATAATCTAATAATACATTAAATTCCTTTTCCCCACCATACTAACCACAATGACTAAATCATTAATAAACTTAAAACAACAGAAAAAAAATTCAGTTTAGTTCAAGGAAGAAGTTAAATAGGATTGACTCTCTTAATTGATTAAACGTGTATTTTACAATTGCCTAGGTTGTCTATTATTGTTGAGAGATTCAAGGTAAAGTGTCCAGTTGTAGCCAAACTGCATTAGTATCTACTTTAGGAATTTGGACTGGTTTAAAAAATAGCTACATAAACTGCATGCTCTATAATTTTTTATACAATAACTAAAAGAAAAGTGTTTTCAAAAAAAAGTGGGTGATTTGTTCCTATAAACCTAAAACAGGTCTGCATACATTTTATTGCCCTGTAGAGCCAATGGTATCCTGAGAGTCCTCTAGCTTACATAATCCTGTTCCTCAATTACATCTACGACACAATGAAATACTCTGCTGTGGATGTATGATAAATGTTGTGATTATCTCCATTAAGCTATGCAGTGGAAGGTTATACTGGCATGACTATACAAATACATTTAAACAATGACCCATTTGCAGATGGGTATGTCCATAACTACAAGAGTAGATAATACTAATGCTGCATTTCCTCTAACTTCAGTCAAGCATAAATGCAACAAATGGGTTTATTGCTCCACTTTGGGCTCAGCTAAAATCAGAGATTTAAATTTGAATAGTCCTAAATGGCTCTCTACACTCAGGTAGCGCTCCCTTGAACATCTGCCAATGTGCACATTTCCTAATATAGAACACCACTCCTGCTGGCAAATTCATTTCCTCAATTTGATAGAAGCCACAGAAAAGCTCAGCACAGGCATAGGTTCTAGCCTTCCTTTAGAAATGGTAAACACCTCAAACAATGAAAATCATCTATTTCTTTGAAAAAATAAAATACGATTTGGCATGCACCCTTTCTCTGGGCAGTGCCTTCCCTGAGTAACAGGCTCGGTGGTCGACTATTTATTTGAATCATTTAGAAGCAATTTGAAGACAGATGAGCTTAAATCACATCTTTAAACAAAGCAAAATGGATTTAGACTTCCACAAACATCTGTTAATTTTTTTATACATGCTGAATCCATTTAGATAATTCACCTTATGGAATAACTCACAATAAGAAGCTCCCAACCCAACGTGGAAGAACAGAAAATTCAGTTATGCAAATGATTTCCATTTAAACTGTGCCCAATGAACATCAGGAAGAGTAAGTGATTCAAACTGCATGCCAATCATCTTCACACCTACAGAGCTCTAGAAAAACCAAGGTTGACAAGGTCAGATTTTCTGCAGGGTTCAAGAATGACAGTTTCCTGGAGGTGAATGCCTTACCAGACATCCATAGGATGGAGAATCTTTGTCAGCTTTTAAGAATTTCTCTATTTGAATCTACTTAATGGGTGACTGTTCTTCTCTGCTGAAATGTAAGAATGACATGGGATAATAAAGCAATGCCTAAGACTCTTTCAAATTATTCAGCTTGACCAAATGAAGAATTGACTGCAATTACTTGTAACTGTGGCTAAAAACACCATCAACCATTGGCAGCAGCCTCAGGAATTTCTGAGTTGAAAAGGAATCACTCCCATTATCTTGTGAGGTTTGAGATGCTTTTGATTGTGGCAAAGAAGGTGATTCCACAACTGCAAATGTTGATACCAGAGGTTGTACTACAGCTTGGAATACATGAAAGGCTCAGGATGCTTAGAGAAGCACATGCTGGCATAGAGGGGTCTCTCGGAGAGCCCAAAGACTGGTGTAATGCAACCACAAATAATAATAACATGAAATAAATTTCCACCATTTCCTGACTTTCCCACAAACTTTATATTTAGAATAGTTTTAATAGATTGAGGGCTGATATGCCAGACACTCTAATAAATAGTGCATAATTGAATTTAATCTTCAGAACATTATAAAATTATGTTTTATAATAAAACATTATATTTATTCTACATTATACAAGAATCTTTGGCTCTAGGAGTTGAAATTATTTATGACAAAAAACAAGGGCAGGGCTGGGATTTAAATCCTGGTATAAATGACTTTCCAAGTCCAAAAAGGTTCCAATACACCATGCTACATCTCAAATAGCAAGAGAGTGCTGTGATCACCTTGATATGTAAGGCTGCAAAGTTCCTTTCTGTTCTCGTAGTGTCTTAAGAAGTTCAGGTTGCTATGACAAAGCCATAAGCTGAGTGGTTTATTGAAAATGGATATTTCTTTCTCACAGTTTTTGAAGCTAGAAGATGAAAATCAAAGTAGCAGCGTGATTGCTGGTGAGGTCCCTCTTTTCCAGTAGCAGATGGCTGACTTCCTTGTATCCTCACATGGCAGAAAAATAGGAAGCTGGTTCTGTGCCCTTTTCTGGCAAGGCCACTATTCCCATGCTTGAGGGCCCCATACTCATGGCCTCATCACCTCCCAAATGCCCCACCTCCAAATACTATCACATATAAATTGGGGGGAGAAACAAACATTCAATCCATAACGCTAGAGTTAGGATTTGAACTCTGGTCTCAATGACTTCCAGAGTCTATACTGGCTTCAATATGCTCCTTTATCCTCTCCATAGCTAGAGAGAGTTAAGGTCACCCTGACTCCAAGTCAGTGAGACTTGTTCCTCTACACCCTGGGTTTAGTTTGAAGTGTTCTGTAAGGCTCAAAACTCATGCCCTCACCCTTCCTCAAAGAACTTTAATTTTCCGAGTCTGGGATAATTTTCAAAACTAATCCAGTTGATTCTAATGCACACTTTGCATCTATAGATTATATAATTTAGTGATCCCATAACATGGGAGTCCATGTGTACATTCTTAGAGAGTCATCAAATCTGCAAGAAAATGTTAGAATTGTGATCTCATTTCGATATATTGTTTTCATTACTCTTCATTACTCTAAGTCAATTTTGAATTGGATATCCAAGCACAGCTAGCTAATTTTACTCATTTCTATTTGTCTCAGCTTTGTACTTATTGTCCTTCACTTACTCAACACATATTTATGCTTTTAATAGATGTGATGCAATATAAAATGGTAAATAGGACAACAAATACATTTCCTCATTGGCAAAATGATGTTAAAAATAGTGACTAGTGTAAAGTTCAAGGACAAAATATATATGACTACTGCCTCGGTTGGTGTGAAGTTCAATGAAATGATATAATATCTATCTATCGGTATATCTATCAACGTATCTATCTATAGATGTATATAGATAGACCTATGTAGATAGATCTATAGATATCTACATATAGAAAGGTCTATATAGATTGATAGATAGATCTATATAGATAGATCTATACTTGTAGGTAAACAAGTAAATATTTATGATCATCTTGGTTTATTTCTGGCTAAGAGTATTTGTCCTGGAAGAGCCATTCCTTCCATTGCCATGTGAACTGCATCTCTTCATTCAGGCCATATATTATATCTGTATCTATAGACATTAAATATAGGTATATGTATAATGTATATTATATATGATATATAAAATGTATATTATATATGTCAATATAATATATACTATATCTATATCATCTATATCTCTATATAGCTATAGAACTAGATAGATAGATAGATGGATATAGAGAGATATAGATATATATGGCCTGAGTGAAGTGATGCAATTCACTTGGCAATGAAGAAAAGGATCGTCCAGGTCAAAGGAAGAGCCTGTACAAATGATTTTAGCCAGGAATAAACCAAGATGCTCATAAAAATTTACTTGTTTAGCTACAGGAGGTCATGTAAGGGACAGAGTATAAATTTTATAGACTGATTCTCAAAAGACTAACAATCTTATTTTGATCTAAATTGTGTGTCCCCAAAATTCATATATTGAAGTCCTAACCCTACCCTTGGTACCTCTGCACATGACCATATCTGGAGACAGGATCTTTACAGAGGTAATTAAATTAGAATAAATTCGCTATGTGGGCCTTCATCCAATGAGGCTGGAAATTAATACACTGGCAAGTTCAGAGGTAAGACATTGTAAAGACAAAAGGAGACAATGACCATCTCCAAGCCAAGAGGGGCCTAGAGCAAACCCTTCTCTCATGTTCCTCAGAAGGACTCAGTCCTACTGACACCTCAATTTAGGTTTCTATCCTTTGAATCTATGAGAAAATATATTTCTCTTATTTGAAGCCATGCAGTCTGTGGCTTTTAAAAAATAAAATATAGCAGCCTTAGGTCTTCGCTTCAAGAATAAGCAGGATTTACCCCCCCTCCCCTTTTCAGGTAAGTCTATTTATCATTCAAATTTAAAAGTTCATCCCTCTACATTTTGACCTATTCCAAGGGGTAGTAAATGTTTATTCAGGTTATATGTCTCAGAACTTTTGTCAAGTGGGTTGGTCAAATGAGAATATCTCTAGAAGCAAACTAGTTTCCCAGTTGGTATGTGAACAGCCCAGGCTCAGCTATCATCTTTGAAAGCTCCTGAGAAATTCAAGATTGTTAATACTCCTAATGAATGAATTTAAAGGCAAGAATTAAGATACTGAGGAAAAAAGTGAGGAGCAATCTTCTGCTAAGTGCCTAAGCCCTTTAAACCTTCTTGCCATCTGAGGTTCCAGGTCTTCTGGTTGGAAAACAACATGCTGAAGGCCAAACCCTATCTGAGCCTAAAACACATGCTGTGTGCCCCATGCCAGCTGCCCAGAAATCAGCATCCACGAATAAGTGGTGCCCAGAATATAATAAGCAATGGTGACAATATTAGTACTATACCCATGAAGTGCCAGGCCACCCTGAGAGGCTAGGAGACAAGATTGAGAGGGCGAGCCACACATTTAGCAGACTAGAGGATAAAAGCAGGAACAGGAACAAGGTAGGAGCTGACAATGGGGAGGCCAGAGGAGGGAAGTGAGGACTGCAGCTAGAAGGAAGCCTCCATCACAGAGGGTCCTGCATGGGGGTGTGTCTTTAAAGGTTGAGCAAGTATACCATCGACTGGAGGATGAATGCTTAAAGGGTGGAACTACCTCTGAAAATAGGAACATTGCAGAGCAAAGATTTGATTGCAATTTAACAAAAGTGGTGCCCAAGCAACTAGAGAGACAAAAAAAAAAAAAAAAAAAAAAAAATTAAAAAAAACGTTTCACCAATGCAAGATGCTCCCACAGGCAATGTTGCCATGGCATCTAAAGAGCTGGCTACACCAGAATCTTGGCTATAAATTGAAATGGAGCCATAATCAGGTGGCATTCCAACTCTGACATGCTATAATTAAGTAATTATTTGATCCGATGATTTTACTAAGTTTCTCTGCACAAAAGCCAGTAACTCTTTTCAGTTCCTGCCACATTCATTATATTTAGCTCCTGCTGGATATTTCCTAGCATAAAGGCTAAATACCAAAGTTTCCTTCCTTCACCTGGTCAAAAATAACAACAGAATGATTTAAGTTAAAATGTTGGAAGCATATCCCTCATTACAATATAATCATACCTCCTTACAGTCAGTCACACATAAAGAAAAATAATAAATTCAGATTCAAATTTATTCTATGAAGCAAAGAAAATTAGTTAAAGGGATGGAAAATGTCTGAAGAATTGTCTATTTGCTTCTATAAGGTGAGAACATTCAAACAGAATCAGAAATATGAGGAGAATTTTGATAAGATACAAAAGAAAACCATTCCAACCAGAAAGGATTAAGAAAAGCAGAGGCCTTGAGTTGGCAATGAAGGTAACATCACTGAGGAAAAATAAGAAGAGTGGTATGTTGCCGCCTGAAGCGCTTGGAGCAACGGAGCCGCGGGAAAAACTTCAGAGGCGAACTGGAGACAAACAGCTTTTTATTCTGATAACTTTTCTCTCTGGTTCTAACAACGACTAACACACGACAAACACACCACTAAAATGGCGCTGACCCGATCAGCAATTTCGGCCAAGTCACTCGAGATCCCGCAACAAGTCCCGTGAGACTACGGGAGGCAACAAAGCCCAAATCTCCACGGCTCATAGTCAACCGCAAATCAAGTCAATCCCCAAACAGGGCTCCTGCATTTCCCCCTTTTTGTTTTAAAAGAGGTAATGCTCTAGGACGTCTATGTGCAACCAACATTCTTATCCGTCATTGGATAATCAAGGCTGTGCCCTTGATTCCTGTCTTAGGTTGATATGTCGGCCATATGAGACTGTTCCGTGCGATTGTGCCTGTCTTAGCTTGTCCCCCTCTGGGGATCTTACCCGTCATTGGCTAACCAGCCATCCAATGGAGTCCTTTAGGATCGATTATATATGATGACTAACAGCCGTCCAATTGTGAGGAGATGTTGCGGCTTTAAGGCGACAAGCCTTTTGGTGATGAGCCAAATTGCATAGCATATCAAATTGTTTAAACAAATCAGCTGCCCTAAGTTCCATCAAGTAACACATTGAATTCTCTAGACAAATACCCACAAGGCATTGTCCCGTAAAGTCCCAAACAATGAAAGATCAAAATGTCCATTTGTTATAACATGTTGATGTAGGAGGCCCCATGCATGTAGAGCAGAGGCCACATTGTTGGTGAGGTTGTTTGATGTTTGAGCAGCAGGGATGCTTGCGGTGGCCGCGATCCCTGCAGCGGTAGCAGCAGACGTCTTTTTTATGTTTAGACAATGCCACCGGCAATCTTCAGGGCCCGCTACCTAGAAACTCAAGCATCAATTATTAAAGGAAAGGCAGTGCTATTGTAGCACTGAGTCAAGAGGCGAGTTGTCAAACTACAAAATAGAATAATTAGATTAGAAAATTAAAGTTGATTTTTGTTCACATACATCGCTGGTTGAGCTGAAAATTAAAGTTGATTTTTGTTCACACACATCGCTGGTTGAGTTTCTACAAACATAAGTTGGAAAAATATCATATTTAGAACAAATCAAAGAAAGACTGAGGGTAATTACTGCATTAAAGATAGATTAAAGAAAAGGTAAAGGCACTTTAGAGAAATAATTTGTTAGCTGGAACCCTTGAGTCTCTGTATACAGAGCAATCTTTTACCTGTTGAGATAATTGAAATTAATGAGCTATTAAACAAATGAAGTTAATAACAAATAAAAAACAATCTTAAGTCAAAACACCAAAATATCAGGTTATATAGCACTAGTCATATTGTTTGCTAAAGAGAAGTCCGAGGGACACCTATAAATCAAATTGAAAGTACCTTCATTTATAAAATTATTTACCTAAATTGAATACTCTTAACCTAAAATGAATTAAAGTTATTTGGATCCATATATATATTTTTTTTTTTCTTTTTTCATAAGCGCTTTGTTCTTTGTGACGTCACACTGGACAGACAAACAAACATACAAACATATATTTGTGATGTCACATTAACATGAAATGTAGACAAATGTACAGACATAAAGACATGTATAAAAAGGAAAAAAAAAATACAATTGTGTGCACACTAAAGAGAGATCTCCTTGTCCCGGCCGGGAGGAATGACATTTAAGTTGTGAAATATATTGAAGGACTCTTTTGAGGGAATCATTCTGTACCTTGATCTTGGTCCTCTTGATTTTGTACCTTTTTTATTAATCTTGATACTTCAATAATTTCATCTTGATCATTTTGATGTGGTACCTGTTTTATTAATCTAGATGGTATCCATATTGGAGAGGATTCGTCTTTTGGAAAAACACAAACAGATCCTCTTCCCCAAATTAATACTGGATCTGGACCCTTCCATGTATCTGAAAGAACATCCTTCCAGTAAACCAAAGGTTTATGTTGTTGGTGTGGATTCCAATGTATCTGTGAGTTGTCCTTGAGAGCACATAAGCGATCAGAAAGACTTTTTTTATTTCTGTTTCTAGGGTATGCAAATGCCTAGTAAATACCCTTCATATTTTCTGTAATGGATTCCACCCATGGGGGAGTAGAGGACACAAGTGGCTGCTCTACCTGACCGTCCTTTTTCTTGGTCTTTTTTAGTTTCTTTTTCCTCATTTCTCAGGATCACTTTTACTAGATTCCTCACCACTGCTAATTTCACTGACAGCAATATCCTGAGGCCCAGGTTCCAGTGAGAGCAAGTATCCTTCAGCTTTTACCAATAACTCCCGAATAGCTTTAATAGCTTGGATTTTTGTCATTTTTGGGTCTCTTCTAATACTCTCTTTACTGGTCTCAGTTGGCCCAGTGGAATCTACACTTTTTTGATCACTTTCACTTTTGTCTATATACTCCTCACTGAGAACAGAGTCAGGTATATCAAGGAGTCTTTGCATAGCCTCTATCACTTGGGATTCAGTTATATTCGAACCCATCTTTAGAGACCTTTCAGTTCTTACCTGTCCGCTCCGAAGTCCCCCGTACGGGCCACCACCTGTTGCCGCCTGAAGCGCTTGGAGCAACGGAGCCGCGGGAAAAACTTCAGAGGCGAACTGGAGACAAACAGCTTTTTATTCTGATAACTTTTCTCTCTGGTTCTAACAACGACTAACACACGACAAACACACCACTAAAAATGGCGCTGACCCGATCAGCAATTTCGGCCAAGTCACTCGAGATCCCGCAACAAGTCCCGTGAGACTACAGGAGGCAACAAAGCCCAAATCTCCACGGCTCATAGTCAACCGCAAATCAAGTCAATCCCCAAACAGGGCTCCTGCAGTGGTAGGAGAAAAGTCCAGTGTATGTGGAGAGGGGAGAGTGGTATAAAGTAGAAGCCATTGGAGAGTGGGGTGGGGGACCGACTACTTAAGGCCTGCGGGTGGAAGGAGTCTGGATTTTATTCTAATAGCAATCTGGGATTCCTGAAGCTCTTTAGCAGAAGGTCACATTCTCTGATTTTATCTTCCCAGAGCAACTCACCGACTGCAAAGGATGCAGCAATTCCAGCTAGGAGGCATTATCAAACCAATCAATGAGGTGACTTGAATTACTCTTTGGTAAACAGCAATGGTGGGAAGAAATTCCTAATAAGTTGACTAAGGGATGTGAAGAAAAAGTGAACCATAGAAGAGACAGAGAGGTATCCTAAGTTTAGGAAGTGAGGGCATTTACAGAAATGGGAAATCTTGGGGAAGAAGAGATCAGATTGAAGGAGCTTTTAATAGTCTGTTTTGTTCATGTTAAGTTTCAGATACAGATTAGGTCTCCACATTGAGATATTATATAGGCAGTTGAATATAGGAATCTTGTGCACAGGTTAAGAGTTTTGAGATAAAAGTATAGATTTGGGTTCCACTAGTATAAACATGGTACATGTTGAAGTCATTGGTATGTCTTATATCACCATGGCTGAAATTAGACAGCTAAGAGAAGATTTGAGTTGTTCCTATACTATGAGATCTAGGGAAAGGAAGAAACTAGCAAGGGAAGAGAAGAAAAAATGCAATATAATAGGGAATAAAACCAAGAAAAGGACACAGTCAAGTATTAGAAATGTTGCTAAGAGTTCAAATTGAATTCAGACAGAGAAACTACCATTGGGTTTGGAATTAATGGAAGAAGGAGGAAGTGGAGACCATGAGAGAAGACCATCATAGAGTTTTGCTTTGACTAGGAAGCATAGAAATAGGCTGGAGAAGTCTCTAAGGCCAAGGGAAAGATCTTTTCAAAGTAGGTCAATATGAACAGATACATGATAAGCCAGTAAGAATAATGCAATGGAGAGAAGTTGAATAATTGTATTAATTAGGCTAAGCTAAGTTATTGTGCAGCAAAAAAAAAAAAAAAATTAAAAAACTAATTTTAAACACAACAAAATTTGATTGCTCACTCTTGACCATAGTCACTGGTGGAAGGAGTGAAGAGTGCAATCTGTTCTGGTTTTTACAGTCATCCAATAAGGCTCCTTCCATGTCAACACAGCCTCTAAATTTCCTTCAGGAGAGACAGAAAATATGGAGATTATGCAGGAAGCCAATGGTCATGTCTGAATGAGGTGCCCATCACTTTCACCCACATTCCACTGGCTGAAATTCAGTCATACTACTCCACTAATACAACAAGACTGTGAACAATAGGGTCTTCTGATGGGGACAGCAGGAAAACAAAGTGGGTTTGACAAATACCTATCAGAGCCACTGAATATCCCTATTTCTCATCACCAAATATGCATTTCATTCTTTTGTCCACACCTAACACATGCTCACTTCTTCCCAAAGGTGGCATCACAAAGACTCAGTCAGGGTTGAAAATAGCTTCAAGTCCAGCATTCTTGGGTATCCTCTCCATTTACAGCTACATATGGCTTGTTATGGCTTATATATAAGGTGTCCCCCAAAAGCTCTCATAGGAGACAATGCAAGAATTTTCAGAGGTAAACTTATTAGTGTATCCTAATCACTGGATTAATTCACTAATATGGTTGGTAACTATTGGCAGGTTGGGTGTGGCTGTAGGTAGTACATCACTGGGAGTGTGCCTTTGGGGGTTATATTTTGTCACTATTGAGCAGAGTTATCTCTCTCTCTCTCTCTCTCTCTCTCTCTCTCTCTCTCTCATGGCTGTCATGTCCTGAATGGTTCCCTCTACCAAACCATTCCACCATGAAGTTCTGCCTCACCTTGGACCCAGAGCTGTAGAGTCACCCAACTGGACTGAACCTCTGAAATCATGAGCCAAAATAAACTTCCTCCTTAAAGTGGTTCTTGTCAGTTCTTTTGGTCACAGTGACACAAGCTAACTAAAACCTGGCTCCTCATAGTGCAACAACCCATTTTCCTCCTCTCCTACATACAATGTGCAGGGACAGAACAACCAGGTAGATACTTCTAAACAGAAAAACAATAGTTGGGAGATGCTTAATAATCATCTGAGATAACCATACTCTGTGAAGGATTCTCCCATGGAAGGGACGAAATCCCCTTGAATAGATGCCAATTCAGCTCTCTGAAGCAGACACTCATTTGCCCCTTGTTTTTCATTATCCTGGGCTTTCCTCTGGAACTTTCTCTCTGATTTAGTACCCATCCTGGCCAGATCAAACACATAACTATTGGAGAGTGTCCTCCTTAACAGCTGCACTGCTCACAAGACCCACTTCCTGCATGAGAGTTGTTTTGAGACTCACTGAAGAGTCATCCTGTCCCCCAGCTAACTCTGAGGCCACCAGAATTGAGTCTACGGGCCATTACTATGCTTCAAAACTGGGTAAGCCACTGCATTCGACTAAGAGGTTGCACTGGGTTCTTTGTCTCTTCAAGCCATCTAGAATCACATCTCTTTCCTGGAGCAGTTGATTTTCCCAGTCTTTCAGGATCCTGACTTTGTAAACCTTTTTTTTTTTTTTTTTCCTTTCATTTTTGCTTGCAAACTTCAGTTCTTTCCTGAACTCATCTCTCTTTGTAACATATTCCATTGAATCTAAGTTTCACATCATTTCTCTTTTTAACACCTTTATCAATTGAAAAAGCATTTTTATGATGAAAACCAACTAAAAAGAGAAAATGATGTTTCTTAATAAAAGTTACATATCAAAACCACACTAATTATTTCCTAATATGGCCATATTAAGAAGAATTCCTTAGAATAGAAACACAAGACAACTAAGTGTACAACTAAGGTTATTTAGGCAATAATATATAAGATATTGTTCAATATAAATAAATAAGATATAAGAATTGAAAATTCATACAACTGTGTATCATTTCTCAAGTAATATATTTTTAGAAATTTCTCAATAAACTACCAACACACTATGAGGACAACTTAGATAGTTCAGCAAGATTTCCAGAAGCATTGGCAAGAAAAAGTGAATACATTCTTTACACTGTTAATGGCCAGTAGGAAAATACATTAGAAAACTAATTCATTTATAATGTCAACAAAAATATTTCTAAGTATACAGGAATAAATTTAACAAAAGATTTTCAAAAACTTGATGAAGAAAATTATAAATCACTATAAGAGAGAGGGGGGAGGCAAAGAAAAAGCTGCTGTAAAAAAATGAAGAAATACATCAGGGGCTGGGGTTGTGGCTCAGCGGTAGATCGCTCGCCTAGCACGTGCGCGGCCCGGGTTCGAACCTCAGCACCATGTAAAAACACATTGTGTACAACTAAAAGCAAATAAATAAATTTTAAAAAAAAATAAAGAAATACATCAGGCTCACAAATGGGAGGAATTAACATCTTGAAATGTCACTTTCCCTTTACATTATCTATAAATCAAATGCGATGCAATTTAAATCAAATATCCACAGAGTGTTGTTTCATACTGTTCGTGTAAACTGTGTGGCAAACAAGTATGACTTTCACATGGAAGATGAGAGATTTTTGAAGAAATAATTACTCTATCTGATATCAAGAATCATTTCTATGTTCTGGTAATTGAGGAAATTTGGCATTTGCACAAGAATACAAGAGAATCAATGCAATAAAAACAAAAGGCACACAACACAGTGTGTCAATTTTCTCTTGCTAAGATGACAAATGACCACAAAATTGATGGCTGAAGAAACATAAACTCATTACCCTCACATCTCTGTAGGTTAGAAGTCTAACACAGATCTCACAGGACTAAAATAAAGGTAGGGGCAGAACTGTATCTCTGAGGATGACTATGTTTCTTTGCTTTCCCCATTTCTAGTAGCCAGTCACATTATTCAACTAATGGTCCTTTCTTCCACCTTCAAAGCCAGCAATGATGCATGTTTCTGACTGTTCCTCCAGTTGCATCTCCCTGTGACTCTCTTCTTTTGTCTTGAAAGTGGCAGCCACTTTTGATGATCCTTTTGCCCTTTTGCTTACAGTGTGTCTCCTAGGTAATCCAGAATAAGCCTCATATCTTAAAGTCACTGAGTAGTAACCTTAATTTCATCTGCAATGTGATATCCACTTTGCCATTTAACATAGCACAATTACACACTCTGGGAATTCAGATGATGTAGATATTGTGGAAAGCCCATTACCCTGCCTACCTCAGAAAGCACCAAAAAAATCAATAGGCATGGGATGCTTCCAGGTTTTACAAAGCCTGAAGCTTATAATTTGGAGCAGATACTCTCTTTAAGGAAAAGAATACAAAAGTATCTTTGAAAAATTTACAGAAATTTATGACTGTATGAACACATCCCACGAGTACAGGGCCCCTGAAGTTTATGTCTTTCTAGTTATTGTACCCCTGACCAAAAGTAGACTATTTAATATAGGTTAGCTGGAATCATTTGTTAGATGTGTGGACAAAGATAAAAATAAATTCTGACATCACTCCCATCCAAAAAAATAAAAACCCCTATGAATTAAAAACATTCATATAAAAACAAAACTTCAAAACATATAGATGATAAGTGAGAAAATAGTTCAACCATTATGGAAAGCAGCATGGAGATTTCTTGGAAAAATGGGAACAGAACTGCCCTATGACCCAGCCATCCCACTCCTGGGTCTATTCCCAGAGGACTTAAAAACAGCATATTACAGTGACACAGCCACTTCAATGTTTATAGCAGTACAATTCAATTCACAATAGCTAGGTTGTGGAACCAACCTAGATGTCCCTCAGTAGATAACCTTGGAATTCTTTAAACATTACATATTCCAAAGGGAAAAAAATGAAATATTGACTGCATTAAAATTTAAGCTTCTATCAAACTTTAAGTTCTTCCCTGTTTTCCTTTGACTCCCATGAAGTTGTGTCTGTATCCAGCCCTTGTCCTCTTAGTCTAACCTCTCTGAAGATGCTACTGGAGCAAGAGGAGCCTCTCCTTCATACTCCCAGAAGGAATAGCTTCAAGACTGGCCATAGATAAAGATGGACGTTCCATTGGATAGGAAGTGGGCACCATGGACTTTGTTTGCAACACTCTTTTAAAATATAAAGCACTCTCCTTGGTGGAAGCAACTCAAAATCTTGCTGTATAGTCATTTCATCCTCAGGACCATTGGACAGCACCTGCTCAATGAGGCATGTGATCCATGAAATAATTGCATTGGCCAGTTTTATATATCTTCCCCACCCAGAAGAAAAGGGCTAAGATTAGAATGGAAAGCAAGGATACTTGGAATGAGTGAAAAGTTGATGTGGGAGAAAAGATGCCCAATTGTCATCATCTTTCCCTTCAGGCTGCTCTGACAGTAAATCAAGGGTTGCAGGTCAGGCATGGTAGTGCATGCCTGTCATCCCAGCCACTTAGAAGGCTGAGGCGGGAAGATCATAAGTTCAAGACCAGCCTCAACAACTTAGTGAGACTCTATCTCCAAATAATAAATGAAAAGGCTGGGGATGTAGTTCAGTGACAGAGTGCCCCTGGATTTAATCCCCAGTACTAGGGGAAATGGGGAGTAAAAGAAAAAAAATTTATGTAAAGAACTTTTGTTCTTTTTATCAATGAATGGATTTTAAAAATATTAAAAATAGTACCCAAAGATATATACATTTAAAACATTGTAAGTCTTACTGACACACCCGATTTTTAATTAGTCCACGTCTGGGGGTCCCAGGGTGTCCACATCTCATTTCCTCATCTTTGGATCCTCTTCAGCTAACACAGATGAAGCTGCCTTTTTTTTTTTTTTTTTTTTTTTTTTTTTTTTTTTTTTTTTTTTGTTCCCTATGCCTGTGCTCTTCCAAGTTCTGAATTTGTACAGAGGAAAAGCAATAAAGAGTGGTCCTCAGTGTTTCTCCAACTGCCATCACCTCCAAGTGCCACGGGGAGCCAGGGAGTTTACAGGCTGTGGCAGACGCCATCCTTAAAAGAAATAGCATGTCAAGTGCCTCAGATATCTCCGGCTTGCAGCCAATTCCTTTGTCAGCTTGCAGGAGTGCCACTGACACTTGAGTTTCTCTGACAGAGCAAGGAAAGGGCCTGGAAAGTTTCCTGAATCAGTGTCTTTGCACAAACATTGCCACTCCTCCACGCTTCCTACACTGGGACAGCTGTTCCAACTACAATAACCAGTCCTGGTTATTATTTTTCAAGTTGGGAATTTTTTTTTTTTTTCATTCCTTCAATGATCATAACATGGGGAGGCGAGGGAGATTAAGAAGAAAAGGATATACATCCCGGATAGTCAACATCATTTTCTTTTCTCTGAGATTCTCTTAGTTCTCCTTCTAAGTTCAGGAAACTGGAGCTAAAACCAGCAGGGATGAGTCTCGATTCCCAGCAGCAGAAGGGCCTGCGATTCTCTTTCCACGGCAGTGCCTACTTGCTGAGAACAGCTATCTCCATTCTCCCCATTGTTCTTTCCATGTTCTGTATATATCCCAAATCTCCACTTCATTCATCCAACAAATAGACTTTAAGCACCTGCCAAGCTCTGCACGAGCTTCTAGGAATATAAAGACAGATGGAGAGAACAGTGCAGAACCAGTAGCAAGTTCAATGCTAGATAGACTGCGTGGGAGCACAGAGGGGGAAATCACCTGATTCAGTCTGGAGATGATTGGAAAGGCCTCCTGGAGAAAGTGATCCTCCCCTGGGTCTCAAACGAACAGAAGGAATTCAGCCAAGAGGAGGAAGAGACAAGATGAGTCCAGTCAGCAGATATAATACACCCAATTACAGTTTCTTAGCACTACTGACATTTTGTGCCAGAAGGACAGACATCTTTGCTGGGGAAGGAGGCTGTCTTACGCATTATTAGGTGTTTAGCCATCTCCCTGGCCCTGCTTCATTAGATGACAGAACCATCCCCTTCCCCAGTTGTAGCAATTATAAATGTCTCCAGACACTGTCAAATATTTTACTCCTGGGGACAAAACACTCCCATTTGAGAAACACTGAACTCAGCATGGTAGAAAGACCTCAAAGAAGTTTGGTACATGATGGGCACAAACCATGAAGCAACAACTGGTGTTGGAGATGGAGAAGAAAATGAAAGTTAGATCTTCAAAGGCCTTTCATGCCTCTTAGCACCAGGAAAGTTATTTAACCTATCCAGAGTGTTTCTTCCTTGGAAAAATAGAACTTGCAATACTTTTCCCAGAGGACCTGTGGGGAGTGCTAACTCAGATCACATTTGTAAAGAACCACACTGTGCTGTCACAGAAAGAAAGGGATTTGTCTCCTCTCTTGCTCAGTTTCATGGTCCAGAATGAGAGTTAGGGTGTGAATTGAAGGACAGTCAGAGGCTGAAGGTGTGGGCATGGGCTCCAAGGCAAAGACAATTAAGCCACAGGCAGAGGTGACAGCTGGATAGCTGGAGGACCTCCAACCTGGCCAGCTGAAGCTTTAAGTTCTCCATCCCCATGACTCTGTCCATACCCACTGTGGGCTTATCTTTTCAGAACACCTGGCTCACATGTGTTGGTCAGGCACATTTCATTGTGTAATACGTATCTCAATCCAGCAAATAGCTACAGCATTCCTCATATAGACATACCAGGTCATGGAAAAGAGGGAACCGACACAATGACAGATAGGCAGATCATCTAAGCTGCAGAACTTTCCATATCAAGGGTGGGGGAAAGAACACACCCTGTTTCTTCTGTCAGCAACACCTATCTCTATCTAAATCAACAAGTCAGTCTCAGCTGAGCCATCAGCTCCTCCCAGAAGTCTGTCCTGATGGCTGCCCCATCCTGATAGAAACTCCAGAGAAGAGAGTTCTCCATGCAACCCATAGCATCCATAGTGTGTGCTGTATTGCAACTGATGGGTCAGTTCATTTGTTCACTAGTTGATGACCATAAGTAACTCAAAGGCAAGTATTCTATATTTCTCAAATAATGGTTGCATCAATGTCTGAAGACTCACAGCTCTAGTAAAGCATTCCAACTGCCTGTGAATGAAAGCAAGCAGGGTTTTTTTAAAACAGGGCATCCTCATCTTTGCCAGTGATTGCAAGTTAGTTATATCCCAGCTAGCACAAATGATGCTTTCAGTTCATTGTCTCAGAGCTTTTTAACTACCCAGGTGAGTTTCTTAGGGTTGCTCTACAATACCAGCAGACTTGCCAGATTTGGTGACACAGAATAGCAGGGATTTATTCTCTCACAGGTATGGAGGCCAGAAATCTGAAGTCAGTATCACAGGACTGAAATCCACTCTGTGGGCAGAATGGTCATCTCTCCAGAGACTCTATAGGAGTGTCCATTCCTTGCCACCCCAGCTTCTGTTGGCTACTGGCATTTCTGGGTAGTGGCCTCATGACCCCAATCTCTCCTCCATGTTCATAGGGTCTCCTCTTTTCTGTGTGTGTCTCCTCGGTGTGTCCTTACAAGGACAGTTGCTATTAGGTTTAGGGCCCAGATAACTTAGGATAATCACTTTATCTCAAGATCCTTCACTGGATTACATTTTTAAAGACCCTATTTCCAAATAAAGCCATATTTCCCTACTCTCAGGATTAGACATTGGGCATATGTTTTTGGAAGCCACAACTCAATCTACTATACTACCCTTCATCCACAATGCACCATTTGGAGATCCAAGCAGCTGTAGCCACTTCCTGCCTTTTTTTTTTTTTTTACCTGATTTACCAGTTTATTTGTTCACCAAAATTATAATTAATAGGTAAAGTCTGTTCCTTTATGTTTAATATAGTTATAGTATGTAACATGTTTTCTTTGCAAGTAATTATTTTTTACCCTCTTGCAGACCACTGTGCTCAGATTTAAGCATATGAATATGGAAACTTGGTTTTGCACCTTATAAATATGTCAACAGCCATTTTCTTATTTGTAAATCAAAGGCCACGGACAAGTTTGCAAATATCTTTACTCATTATCCATATCTCCTCTCATTTAGTCTTCATCAGAAGCCTGCAGGATGAGAACTATTCCAATACTAATTCTTAGAAATCAGGAAACTCTGGATTAACATTATTAATTTCCCTAAGATCACAAAGCAGATATGAAAAAGATAAAGATATGGTCTGTATTTGAACCAAGTCTTTGCTAGACTCTAAAAATCTCCTCTTTCTACTAAACCATGCTGTGCATCTCCTCAACCATCCTGGGATAGAAATCTTCTTTTTTATCCTGAGTTACTCTCATAAAACATTTCATTAGAAAGCCAACCTAAAAACACTACACATGCACACAAACACAAATTCTCTATTCACAAAAGATTCTATGAATAATTAACACTCAGTTTCATCTGCTTGACACTAAGTGTTGACAGGGACCTCAACAGAGGCCTGTGTCAGCAATCTTCAGAGGCTTTGTGGGTATCTGACAACTGCTTGCAAGTAAACAAACCAGTTGATAAGGCCAGGTTAGTATAAGAGTTTCAACTAAAAAAAGAAAAAAAAAAAAATTTCTCCTACATTGACAACCCAGCCTCAGTAAGACAGTGACCATTTTATGATTCCGTTATTGTCAATTCTGTTTTTTGCTCTGACTTCATGTTTTAGCAGACAAATAGCCCGTTATAGTTGAGGCCAAAATCTCCTGAAAAGGTTTTAGAAGAAAGAGCCTTAAAAGAAAAGCTGTAAAAAGTATATACAGGAAAGGGAATATTTGTGAACCGCTATTCCCTCTGTGGAGTAGATCTTTGGAAATACTTGGCCTTCCATATTGCTTTTGAAAGGGGTTGTGGTTTGGATATGCAATGTCCCCCAAAGTCCCAGGTACTGAAGACTTTGTCTGCAGTAGAGCAATATTCAGAGGGTAGGACTATTGGGAAGTGACTGGATCATGATTGTTCTGATCTCATCCTTGGATTATTCCATTGATGGATTCACAATTGGATGGCATTATTAGGAGGTGGTTGAAATGTGGGAGGTGGAACCCAGTCAAAGGGAGTGGGTTCTTGGAGCTGTGCCCTTGGGGACTACATCTGGTCCTGAACCCTTTCTCTCTGCTTCCCACCCAGGAGATGAGCATATTTGTTCTGCCCCACCTTCCCAGCCATGATGTCACAATGAACCCAGAATCAATAGAACCTAGTGATACTGTACTAAAACCTCTGAAATAATGAGTAAATCCCCCCCCACCTTTTTATTGGTGCATCATAGTTGTACATAATGGTGAGATTCATTGTTACACATCTGCCCATGCACACGATATGACAATATAATATGGTCAATATCATTCCCCGGTATTTTCTCTTTCCCTTCCCTCCTCCCTTTCTGATCCCTTTCTGATACTCTACTGACCTCCCTTTGATTTTCATGAGATTTCTACCTCCCGACTTTCTAAACATTGAAGTGGAAGTATTGCTATAGTATTCTGATTTTAATTCTTTTAGATAAATACTGAGAAGTGCAATAGCTTGGTCACAGGGTGGTTCCATTTGCAGTTTTTTTGAGGAGTCTCACAATGCTTTCTATAGTGTTTATACTAATTTTCAGTCCCACCAGCAATGTCTGAGTGTATCTTTTTCCCCACATCCTCACCAGCATTTATTGTTGTTTGTGTTATTTATAACCATTCTGACTGGGGTGAGATGAAATCTTAGTATCATTTTGATTTGCATTTCCTTGATTGCTAAAAATGTTGAACATTTTTCCATCCATTTATTGGCCACTTGTGTTTCCTCTTTTGAGAAATTTATATTTAGTTATTTGGACAATTTAAAAATTGTTGTTTGTTTGTTGTTGTTAGCATTGAGTTTTTTTAGTTCTTTATGTATTCTGGATATTAATCCCCTGTCAGAGGAGTGGCTGGAAAAGATTTTTTTTCCCCATTCTGTAGACTTTTTCTTCATTCTGTTAATCATTTCCCTGAATATGCAGACACTGCTAACTTTTATGGCCCCCTACTTATTGACTTTTGCTTTTATTTCTTGAGCTCTAGGTCTCTTGTTGAGGAAGTAACAGTGCCTATACTATACAATGTAGTGTTGACCCTGTGTTTCTTCTAATGGTTGACTGGTTTCTGGCCTAATTCTTAAGTCTTTATCCATTTTGATTTGACTTCTGTGTGGGGTGAAATAAAGAGATCTAATATCATTCTTCTACATATAGATATCTCGATTTCCCAGCACCATTTGTTTGAAAAGGTTGTCTTTTCTCCCACATACATTTTTGCACCTTTATCAAGTATAATGTGGTTGCTAAGTATTTGGGATTATCTCAATGTCTTCTATTCTATTCCATTGGTCTTCATGATGGCATGCTGTTTTTGTTACTAGAGCTCTGTAGTATAATTTGAGACAAGGTATTATGATACCTCCTGCATCGCTTTTCTTGTTCAGAGTTTCTTTGGCTAGTCTAGGTCTCTTATTTTTCCAAATGAATTTAAGGATTAATTTTTCTAGTTCTGTGAAGAACATCACTGGAGTTTTGATGGGGATTGTACTAAATGTGTATATTGTTTTGGGTAGTGTGGTCATTTGACAATATTAATTCTACCTATCAAAGAACATGGGAGGTAATTCCATCTTCCAAAGTCTTCTTCAATTTCTTTCTTCAGTGTTCTACAATTTTCATTGTAGACTTCTTTCACTTCCCTGGTTAGATTAGATTAATTCCCAGATTTTTTCTTTTGGGGTTATTGTGAAAGAGATTGTTTTCCTTACTTTTTTCTCAACCAAATTACTATTGGACTGTAGAAAAACTGTTGATTTATTAGTGTTAATCTTGTATCCTACTACTTTGCTAAATTCATTTATCAGTTCTAGAATCTTCTGCTGGAATTTATCATTGCCTTTATCATCTCTAATAATGTTGATTTGGGTCCTTTCTCACTTTTGTATACTTTTGCTAAGAGTTTACCAATTTTATTTATCTTTTAAAAGAACCAAATCTTTGTCAAGTTGATCCTGTATATTGTTTTTTATTCTCAATTTTATTAATTTTGACTTTGCTCTTTATTATTTCCTGTTTTCTATAGATTTTGGACTTAGTTTGTTCTTTTTCTAAGGCCTTAAGGTTCAGCATAATTTTATTTATTTGGGATCTATTTTTTTAATGTAGGCACCTACAATAAATTTTCCTCCTAGTACTGCTTTCATAGTGTCACAGAGATTTTGATATTTTGTATATTTTTTCATTTTGCTTTTTTTATTAGTTCTTCTAAGTTATACATGACAGTAGACTCAATTTTGATAAGATTATACAAGCATGGACTATATCTTACTCTAAGTAGAACCCCATTCCTGTCGGTGGGATTCACTTAGGTATTTTCATATGTGTACATAGGAAAATTACGTTAGATTTATTCTACTGTCTTTCCTATTCCTATCCCCCTTCTTGATTTCTTCTTTGATCCATTATTCATTTAAAAGAGTATTGTTTAATCTTCACATGCTTATGTGGTTTTGTTATTTTTCTTCCTGTGGATTTCTGGTTTTATTTCGTTATGATCTGATATAATGCATGCAATCACATCAACTTTTTGTATTTGCTAAGATTTACATTGGGAAATAGAATATGGTCTGTTTTAGAGAAGGTTCCATGATCTGCTGAGAAGAAGGTAAATTCAGCTGTTTGGGAGTGAAATAATTTATAGATGTGTATTAGATCCTTTTGATTTATAGTATTATTTAGGTTGGACCGATATTTATTGATTTCATGCTTTAATGATCTTTCTTTTGGTGATAAAAGCATGTTGAAATCTCCCAGTATTATCTTGGCTGGGGTTGTGGCTCAGTGGTAGAGTGTTTGTCTAGCATGTGTGAGGGATTGGGTTCGATCCTTAGCACCACATAAATAAAATAAAGGCATTGTGCCCATCTACAATTTAAAAAAAAAAAAAAAGAAAGAAATCTCCCAATATTAGTGTATTAGGGTCTATCTGGGACTTAATGACAAGGAGTATTTTTTTTAATATTGGGTGCATTGACATTTGGGGCATATATACTACCATCATTTCTTCTTGATTGTTCCCTTTACCAGAATATAATGGCCCTCTTTGTCTCTTCTAATTAATCTGTACTTTAAATCAGCTTTGTCAGATATGACAATGTCTACCTTGACTTGTTTTTAGAGTCTGTTTGCATCAGATATTTTTTTCCATCCTTTTACTTTGAAGCTGTGAGTGTCCTTACCTATGAAATGAGTCTCATGCAAAAAGCATATGGTTGAATCTTGTTTTTTTTTTTTAATTCATTCTGTTATTCTATGTCTCCTAATTGGAACTGAGACCATTTATAGTCAGTGTTATTATGGATATGTGCTTGAGATTTGCTGCCACTTTGATTTCTTGTTGTATTTAATTCTGTCTTCGTTCTCATTTAGATCATTTGTCTTTTATTGCTCTTCATTTATTTGAGAGTTTTGAAATTTGTTTTGGGTTCCTGTGTATGCAACTTAATCTTTGAATATTCTTTGTAGTGCTGACTTGGTTGTCATATATTCTCTTAGTTTATCCTTGTCATGAATAGTTTTCTTTCCCATCAACTATGAAAGAGAGTTTTGCTGGGTACAGCAATCTTGATTGGCAATTGTTTTCTTTTAGAACTTGAAATATCTCATTCCATGACCTCCTTGAGTTTAGGGGCTGGGTTGAAATGCCTGAAGTCTTACTGTTTTGTCTCTAAATGTGGCTTGATGTTTCTCTCTTGCAGTTTTAATATTCTTTCCTTATTTTCTATGTTAGGTATATTAACTATTATGTCTTACAGAGTATGTCTCCTGGTTAGGTCGATGTGTGGTCCTGCATGCCTTCTCTACATGGATGTCCATCTCCTTTCTGATATGGGGAAAGTTTTCTGTGACTATCACATTAAAAATGTTCTTAATGCCTTTAGTTTGTATCTCCACGTTGTTTCTATCTCAATGATTTTCAGATTTGGACTCCTGATGTTGTCCTAGAGTTCATATGTTATTATTATTTTTTTCTTTATCATATTCTATGTGCTCAAATTTATGTATCCTGTCTTCAAGGTCTGAGTGAGGTTCTGCCTTCAAGTGTTGAAGTATGGTTTTATGTGCCATCTAATCTCTCCATAATTATTTCAAGTGGATTTTTCATTTGATTCATTGTGTCTTTCATCTTCAAGAGTTCTGATTGGTGTTTTTTGTTTGTTTGTTTTTATTTTTTTGTTGGTACCAGGGATTAAACCCATAGGTGCTCAACCACTGGGTCATATCCCCAGACCTTTTTATATGTTATTTTTAGACAGGGACTTGCTAAGTTGCTTACAGCCTTGCTAAATTTATGAGCCTAGCTTTGAACCTTTGATCCTCCTGCCTCAGCCTCCCATGTCACTGGAATTACAGGTGTGCACCACTGTGCCGGCCTGATTGTTTTTTTTGTTGTTGTTGAAATGGGCTTTCATCTCCTGAATTTGTTCTCTTAATTCATTCCTTAGATCTTCTTTCAGTTCATTGAACACTTTGATAATCAATTCTTTTTTTTAAATCTTTCTCTGGAATTTCATTTTTTTCCTCCAATTCTATTTCTGTGGGATCTTGTACTAGGGGATTGTGAATTTTGGAGGTGGGTGTTTATTGCCTGTTTCCTCATGTTTTCTGAGGTCCTGCTCTTGCGCATCAATTGAAGTGGGTTTCCCTTCTTCTTTTAGATGTGTGTGCTTAGGCATGTATTTCTTTTCTATTATAGGATTTCTCTTTAAGATATATGAATAGATATCTAGATAGGGGACCTGACGTTCTCCTTTGATTGTTCTTAATCTGGGCCTTATTTTTGGTTTGGGGTTTGTGTCTCCCCAATTTTATATGTTGAAGTACTGTTTAGACTCGGGTGGGGTTGGATCAATCCTGGAGCAAGTTTCACTGTTGCTTGGCTGAATTGTATTGGCTCAGCATCAGAGTCTCTATTCTGGAATCTTGAAGTGTCCCAGTGCCTTTCTAGCCCCTCTCAGAGGGAGGGGAAGCCAGGAATAGCAGACAATGATAGATATATACATTTTAAGATAAATGTCTTTGTATCTCCTTTGACCACAGTAGCCCTAATTATCACTTAAGTAGAAATGGTGGGGGTCAATATTTACCATCAGTAGCAGCAATACAAGACTGTGAAGTAGATTGGGCATTCAACCTCAGGTTTCTCCTATATTAGCTACTATATTAATACTCCCATTAATATGGATGTTGTGTGAACTGCAAAAAAAACTATATGACTCTATTATTTAGTGGGATTACATCTTCTTAGGTAAAGAGAAAGTAGGGTGGGATTGTTAAACAAGTGCAGAGGGAAGTTATTAAAGTGAAAGTAAAATTTTGAGAAAATACATAATTTTTTTCCACATCTATCCATGCAATGAGTACATACACACATACCCACATACATGCACACACACACACACAATCATGCATAATGGAAAACAGTGAAAAATAAGACAATATGATAAAATGATGTTCGAAAAAATTTCAAAGTTACAATTTCCAAGAATATGAATCAAAAAGATTTAAAAGTGAGAGTATGGTGGAACAAAAGAGAAAAGAAAGAAGGAAAAAAAAGAACAAAATCTTGCTGAGAGATAAAGAGCTTCTTTCTACTGAGGAGGTCGAAACTGTTAGCAGGGATGGATACTCATTCTTTGTAATTACTTTTGACAAAGTGAAGCCGGACAACTTTGTGTTCCTCACGGAGCTGCCAGCCTTTGTGGTTAGATGGCAGAGATGGTGGTAGTAGATCTCCATTCCCAACCACCCAGCATATGGTGCTTTAGCACAATCTGGGTGTGACAAATTGTATATTTCTCTGACAGGGGCTATGTAGAGTGCTACATTAGAGATTCCAGTAATTGCAGTTTAGGCTTCACCCAACTTTACTCTGTGAGTGGGTGTTTGAGAATTAATCCTCTCCTCTTATTGAGTGTGGAGGGGTGGGTATACTAGTCTCTGCCATCTGTCTGATCTCTAGGGTCTCTGGTAAAATCCAATTTTAGGGTATAGGAATAAAATCTCCACCAATGTCAGCTTCACCCTTGTGTGTGAAGCACCAGGTCTGTGCCTTGGTCTAAATGCTCCTGTGTGACCCCTGTAGTGACAGCAAAACAGTATGGGCTTTCTCTCTTGGGATCCAGAGCCTGAATGGTCTGGTGGTTAAAATTTTCTTTTGTGACTTTTTTAGTGTCTCTGGTTCGGGGACTTCCTGCTTTCTGGGTTTTTGTTGTTGCTGTTATTTTTTTTTTTAATTTTTTTATTATTTATTTACTTATTCATCATGCACAAGTATAGTATCTTTTTTACATACAACTGCTTGTATACAAAGTATATAAGTACCATTCAGATCTTCAATCATGCATTTAGGATAATGATATCCATCTCATTCAACCACCAATTTTTTTCCAACCCCCCCCTTACTCCCTCCCTCCCCTCCCTTTCCGTTGACCATTCTAGTGTTCCTCTGATCCTATGTACCCCCTTCCAACAACTCTGTGAACCAGTCTCCTTATATCAGAGAAAACATTCGGTACTTGGATTTTTGAGATTGACTAATTTCACTTAGCATTATATTCTCCAACTTCATCCATTTACCTGCAAATGCCATTATTTTATTCTCTCTTAGATGCTCCTCAGTAGATGAGTGGATAAAGAAAATATGTTGCTGTTATTTTGTTTGTTTGTTTGTTTGTTTAGTCAGTTACAGGGGATCCCATTCTCCAGTCTGACCACTTCTTTCAGTTGCCTAGTTGCCTCAGGCAGGTGCAGCAGCCACTTTTCACTTTTGCAGGGAGCCTGGAAGCAGGAGACAGGGCCATCTGGAGTGACTCCTCCAGTCTCCTTTGAGGAGCTAAGGGCTGGGGCATAGCCACCCAAGGGGACAGGCACTGGAGCACTCTGGTCACTCTCCCCATGAGAAGCTCAGGGGGCGGCAGTGGGGCTACCTGGGGTGTGGAGCACTGAGGTCGCTTTCTCCACCAGGAGCATGGGGTGCAGCTGTGGTACCCATTTTCTCCAGGAGCTTAGCAGCAAGTTTCACTGCCCAGAGTGTTTTCCGGTGTATGTTCATGGGAGTGCAAGGAGCTAATCTTGGATTTATTTTTACCAACCCATTACACCCAGCAACTCGTGAGTCCATCAAAATTAGCCTTCTTCTCTAATCCACAGGTTTTCTCCAAGTCAATTCTTTTCATTTAAAAAATATTTATCTGCAGTTCTCACCTTCTCCTTTGTCTGCACTGCCGCTCCCCCTTGTGACCACCACTAGTGACCCAGTTGGTTCTCCTAAGTTGGCACTTCTCATATGTGTTATTTCTTAGGTTCAGGTATCTGACTTCATGACTAAAACTATTTTTTACAGTTTAGTATTAAGTTTCAGTGTGTTCCCTTGGCTACATACCTTCCAAAGAAGTTTCCCCCTTTGTAGGTCTGATGCTGAGGAGTTGCTAGGTGAAGCTTGCACCCTCTACTCCACCAGATCCTACTGACACTAACTCTTTAGGATAAATACTGAGGATTGGGATAGCTGGGTCAGGTGATGGTTCCATTCCTAGTTTTTTGAGGACACTCCATACTGATTTATATAGTGGTTGTACTAATTTATAATCTCACCAGTCATGTAATAGTGTTCCTTTTTCTCCCCATCCTCTTCAGCAATTACTATTATTTGTATTCTTAACAATTACCACTCTGATTAGTGTAAGATGAAATCTCAGTGTAGTTTTGATTTGCTTTTCCGTAATTTCTAATGATGTTGACCTTTTTTTCCCATATATTTGTTGTCTATTTGTATTTCACCTTTTGAGAAGTGTCTGTCTAGTTCACTTGCTCATTTATTAATTTGGCTATTTTTTTTGATGCTGAGTTTTTTTACTTCTTTATAGTCTGAATATTAATCTGTTCTAAGAAGAGAATCTAGCAAAGATTTGCTCCCATTCTATAAATTCTATCTTAACATTCTTAATTGTTGCCTTTGTTGTCTATAAGCCTTTGAAGTGGATGTTTTCTTATTTATTAAGTCTTGACATTATTTCCTGAGCTTTAGAGATTCTATTTTAAAAAATCATTGTGCATATATTCGAGGGTTGATCTTACATTATCTTCTAGGAGTTGTACACTTTCTGGTCTAATTCGTATGTGTTTAACCCATTCTGAGTTGACTTCATGCTGAGTGGGAGATAAAGATCTTGTCTCATTCTCCTACATATGGATAATCAGGTTTTCCATCACCATTTGTTATAAAGACTGTCTTATCTCCAATATATGTTTTTGGCACTGTTGTCAAGGATCAGATGACTGCAACTGTGTGGGTTTGTCTTTTCTTCTTCTATTCTATACCATTGGTCTGTGTGTCTGTTTTTATGTCAATAACGTAATTTTTGTAAATATAGCTCTGTAGTATAACTTGAAGTATTATTGTGATGCCTCCAGCATTGTAGTTTTTGGCTTAAAATTGCTTTGGCTATTCTGGCTTTATATTATACAAAGGAATTTTAGGACTGCTTTTTCTAGTTCTGTGAAGAATATCATTGGCATTTTGTTAGGGATTGCATTAAATATGCATGATGCTTTTGATAGCATAACCATTTTAACAATAATTCTGCCTATCCAAGAACATGGGAAGTCTTTCCATCTTCTTCTGTCTTCCTCAGTTACTTTCTTCAATGTTCTATAGATTTCACTGTAGAGGTCTTTCATTTCCTTGGTTACATTTATCTCTAGGTTTTTGTTTGTTTGTTTGATTGATTTCTTTATTAGGCTATTGTGAATGGGATTGTTTTCCTGATTTCTTTTTCAGAAGATTCATTATTGCTCTTAGGAGAACTATTGATCTTCATATGCTGATTTTGTAACCTGCTACTTTCCTGAATTTATTTATTAGCTCTAGCATTTTTTTTGTGGAGTTTTCTGGATCTTTTAAGTATAAAACCAGATCATATGCAAACAGCAATAATTTGACTTCATCCTTTCCGAATTTTTATCCCTTTTCTTTTCTTGCTTAATTGTTCTGGCTAGAATATCTAGTACTATACTGAGTAGGAGTGGTGGGAATCAACATCTTTAGCTTGTTCTGAATTTTAAAGAAAATGATTTCAGTTTTTCTCCATTGATTATGATGTTGGCTTATAGTTTGTCATATAAAGGTTTTATAATGTTGAGATAAGCTTTTTTTTATCCCTAGTTTCTTCAGTGTTTTTATCATGAACAGGTGCTGAGCTTTGTCAAGGCTTTCTCTGAATCTATTAAGATGACTCTAATATTTGTGTTATGAATTACATTTATTGATTTGCATGTTAAACCATTCTTGCATCCCTAGAAGGAAACCAAATTGGTCATGATGCATAATCTTCTCAATATGTATTATAATATGATAACTAATATTTTAGTAAGTGTATTTGCATCTCAGTTCATCAGAGTTAAAGGTTTATAGTTTTGTTTCCTTTATGGTTTCTTTTCTTGTTTGGCACCAGGGTGATACTGGCTTTATAGAATGAACTTGGAAGTGTTCCATCCCTTTCTGTTTCATGTTATAATTTGAGGAGGACTGAAATTAGTTCTTCTTTAAAGATCTGGTAGAATTCAGCTGAGTCATTAAAATCCATCTAATCCTGGAATTTTCTTTCTTGGAAGGCTTTTTGTCATTGATTCTATCTCACTGCTAGGTTTTGTCCTGTTCAGGTTTTCTATGTCCCCTTAATTCAATTTTGGCAGGTCATATTTGACTAGAAATGTATCCATTTCTTCTAGGTTTTCTAATCTATTGGAGTATAAGTTTTTAAAACAATTACTAATGATCCTCTGGATTTCTCTGAAGTCTTTAGAGATTTCTCCTTTTTCATCCCTAACTTTATTAATTTGTATCTTTTTCTTTTGATTACTTCGGTTATGGGCTTGTTAACCTTGTTTATCTTTTCAAAGAACCAACTCTTCAATTCATTCATTCTTTATATTGTTTTTTTTATTCTCAATTTCATTGCTTTTGACACTGATCTTAATTATTTCCTACATCCTACTTGTTTTTAATTAGTTTGTTTTTGATTTTCAAGACCTTGAGATGCATCATTAGGTTGTTTATTTGGGATCTGATTTTCTTATGTAGGCACTCATAGTTAAAATTTTCCCTCTTAAAACTGCTTTCATAATGTCCCACATTTGGGAATACTGTATCACAATTCTCATTTGACACAACAATTTAAAATTTTCTCCTGTTTTTTTTTTTCCAATCACCCATTTATCATTCAAAAATATATTGTTCAATGTCCATGTGTTTATATAGTTTCTGTATGTTTTTTTGTCATTGATTTCTAATTCATTCCGTTATAATTAGGTAAGAAGCAAGGAATTATATCCTTTTTTATATTTGCTAAGACTTGTTTGTAGCCTAAAATATTGTCTATTTTGGAGAAGTTTCCATTGACCACTGAGAAGAAAGTGTATTTAGCTCTTATTGAATGAAATATTATACAGATATTTGTTAAGTCCATTTGGTATATAATATCTTTTAGGTCTGAAGAGTCTTTACTGCATTTATGTCTGGATGAACTATCAAATGGTGAGAAAGCTGCATTTAAATCACACAGTATTATTGTACTGAGGTCTATCTGAATCTTTAATTTGAGTAGTGTCTATTTTATGTAGTTAGATTCAGCAACATTTGGGGCATAAATATTGACTACTGTTATATCTTCTTTTTGGACTGTTCCCTTCTTTGCCCTTTCTGATTAATTTTGGTTTGAAGTTTGCTATGTCAGATATGAGAGAACCTACTTCTATTGCTTTTGTGTTACATTTGCCCACTATATCAATTTCCATCCTTTCACTTTCAGTTTGTGGCTGTCTTTGCTTTTAAGGTGAGTCTCTTGCAAACAACATATAGTTGGGTCATGTTTTTAAATTCATTCTTCTACCTTATGTCTTATAATTAGAGAGTTGAGACCATTTACATTCAATGTTATTATAGAGAGAAGTTTATGAATTTCTGCCATTTTTTGGACACGTCTAAGGTTTAATGAGGTCCTCTTTCTCATTTTCTTAGTTGTTCTTCAAATGAGAATTTTTCATTTGTGAGCTCTGGAGTTTGCCTTTGATTTCTTCTGTGTGAAGTATTTCTTTGAGTACTTTCTGTAGTGCTGGCTAAGTAGTCAGGAATTCTTTTCTGCTTATTTTGAAAATTCTTTCTTTATTTTTTTATTTTGAAGGATTGCTTTGATCAATATTGCAATATTGGTTGAGAGTTATTTTCTTTAGACTTGGAACACATCATCCCTAGGCTTTCTGGATTTTAGAGTTCATGCTCAGAATTTGGAATTAATTCTGACTGGTGTGCCTTTAAATGTGACCTGATGTTTTTCTCTTGAGGCTTTTAAAATTCTGTCCTTCTTTGGTATGTTAGGAATTTTAATTAGAATGTGTTGTGGAGAGGTTCTTTTTTGATTATGTCTATTTGGGATTTTGAATGCATCTGGATGTCTGTCTCTGTTGGGGACATTAAGAACACATCAGCTGAAAGAATAGAATTTAAGTCAAGGAAATGAAAACCTAACTCTCTGTCTGTCTCCCACTTCCTGATATGTGGACTTGGCCTAGCCCAGGGGTGTTGCCCTGACATATGACAAAAAATCAAACCACCACTAGGATAAGCTAGTGGCTGTTCCTCCAATGTGATCTGCTCATGCTCCCTATGCTCCCCTATAACCTTTCTGCTGATTGGCCCATGTCTTCCATAAAGGCTGTCCAACTTCCTCAATAAACTGAGCTCTTGCCTTGACCTGTCTCCCAAATGCGTCTGACTGTCCTCCAAAAGGAGGCCTGGGTGTGGGCGGTCAGTCGGCTCTTACCTTTCCCGATCCGTCCTTGTTGGGGCATCCTCCCCCTTCTCTTGTGGGCCGAGAGGAGTTGGGGGCTAAAAAACCCAACATTCTGGCTCCCAAACAGGGACATTAAAGGAGCGACTACCAAACTGAAAATACCGGCGGATCGGGCCAAGCAAGTATTGAGGTAAGGGCATCGCTGAAGAGATGGGGCAAACTTATACCAAATACTATGATCCATCCCTTAAGGCATTGAGGTACATGCTTAAAAGCCAAGGCTTAGAGGTCTCAGATGCCCAGGCAGAAAAGATCTGGGACACATTAATGTGGGCGGCCCCCCTGGCTCCCCGCTGCTAACCTCTTTGATTGGTCTACTTGGGACCGCACGGAACAACTCATTAGAAAGAGAGAAATTAACTTGGGAGAGGGCCCGCCATTAGGGGTGTACCCTACCCTTTCAGCCCTTAAGGCTTGTTTCTCTCCTGGGCCCCCCAAGGGGGCATCTGGGGTCACTGGAGGAACACCTCAGGCATCCACCTCTACACCCGCTAAAACAGGCTCAGAGGACAGCCTAGATTGGGAGACCTTTGATAAAGAACTCGGGTCCCATCAGGCACATCCTCATCCCACAAATAAAGAGGGGAACCCTAACACCCATTATAGTGGTGACCCTTTCGACCCCTTTGATTCCTGGCTAGGCTCCCCCGCTCTGCGGCCAACTGCCTCTCTGCTCTTGAACCTTCAACAGGCTCCGCGGGTGGCAAGCACTCTCTGCCATATTGTCACCCTCCACCTGGTGAGCATCTGCCACCATCTTATCCAACTGGCAGGAAGCCCTTAGAACAGCCATCTTATAGTATAGGCGGAAACCCGCCTCTGCCGTGTATGGCCTTCCCAGTAAATGTTAACCTGGGGGGCAATAGGCCCACTCTGTGGTATCCATGGGAGGCTCAGGACCTAAAAAGCTGTCCAGAGGATGGACCCAATTCGCCTTGGGCTGAAACTATCCTCCAGGGCTTAGCTCATCAACAGTGCACAACCCAGGATTGGAAGAACCTAACTAAAGCTGTTCTCCCTGGTCCCTTGTATTTAAAGTGGTGTGCCTTTTTCAATGATGAATGTCACACCCAGGCCAAGAGAAACCAGGCTGCAAATCCCCCAGTCCCTGTAACTTATGGGATGTTGTCGAGGTCTAGTGACCAGCTTTCCACTGGCCTTCAACAGGCCGCCATCCCAGCTCCCTATCAGGAACAGGTACGAGCCCTGGGACTGGCTGCCTGGAAAAAATAGGAAGAAGGCCCCTCAGAGCCCCCCTTATTGGGGATCACCCAAAAGGCCACTGAGGACCTGGCCACTTTTATTGAGAGGGTAGAAAGAAGCCTCCAAAGGAAATTCCCTCCTGGGCCCCTGCAGGATCAATTTGTCAAAATGCTAGTCTGGGAGGGAATGACCACAGATCACAAGCTGGCCTGCACTGGAATGAAAGACCATTCTATGAGGTGGTGGATTGTAGCAACCAAGGATGTTGGTACCCAGGCACATCAGTCTCAGTCCTTGGTTGCAGCCTTGCAGGCTCAAACTGTCTCACTTACTGAGGCCCTCACTACTGCTCTCTCTTCCTCCACAAATAAAGGAAAAGGGGTCTTCTATGGCTGCGGGCAATAGGGCCACTTTAAAAGAGACTGCCCCACTGGCTGGGTGCAGTCAGAGGCCCCACATGGGTGCCCTACAGGCCAAACCAAAGGGCAGTCTGTCCCTAAGACACCTTGCCCATGATGCAGGAAGGGGTTTTATTGGCAGAGAGACTGTAAGTCTAAATTTGACATTGAGAGGAAGCCTTTAAACTGACGGTGGGGCACCCTCCAGCCCCGTCACACAAAGGAGGCATCCCTTCTAATGGCCCTCCTAGGGCACACTGGACAGTCCCCATTGTCCCAGGGATTAGGCCAAAGATGGACATTTCCATAGCAGGAAAAAATTTTGCTGCCTGATAGATATCGGGGCCGACCACACTGTACTAAGGAAGGAAGAGATTCCACCTCAGTGGAAATTAGTTCCAGGGCCCCAATTACTCAGGGTAGGAGGTAACACTAAGTCAGAAGAAACCAAAGATTGGCTTAAATGGTGAGATGTGGACAGTAATCAAGGGGACGTCCACCCCCTTGTGGCCTCCGGCCTCTCAGCCAATTTATTGGGACAAGATATCTTGGGGGAGGCAGAAGTGTACATCATCACAGACCACACAATGATCTATGATGATATCTTGGAAGATGAGGAATACCAACAGCAATTTAATTTGCCGGACTCCTTTATCAATTATAGGGGGGATCCACTCTTTGAGGCATCAAGGCAAAATGTTCCTGCTTCCCGAGTGAGGCCTCACCCCCAATCCTAAGGGCCGCTGTTCCAACAATTCCTGCCATCCAATGGCGTCCGGGTGGAACAGTGGCATTGCCTCAAAATAAACTTCAAAAATTAGAAGAGATAGTACATGAACAATTAGCCCTGGGTCACATTAGACCCTTGTTGAGCACTTGGAATAGCCCTGTCTTTGTTATACAAAAAAACCTTAGGGAAATGGAGAATGTTGCAAGACCTTAGGAAAACTAATGAGCGAATAGTCCCCGTGGGCAACTCCCTGCGGGGCCTGCCCTGAATACCCTCCATTCCGCAGGACCTGATGCTCATTGTGATTGACATTAAAGGCTGTTTTTTCTCTATTCCCCTTGACTCTAATGATTGTGAGAAGTTTGCCTTTTCTATTCCTTCCATCAAATTCCAGGGTCCTAACAAGAGATATGTGTGGGTTGTTCTGCCCCAGGGTATGGCTAATAGCCCAGCCTTTTGTCAACACTTTTTCTCCCATGTCTTACAACCCCTTCAGTGACAACCACAGGTTACACTTTATGTGTATATGGATGATATCATTATTGGAGCTGTCAATGCCCAACAGTTGAGTTCCACTTATAGAGAACTCCAAGGCCTCTTAGAAAAAGGGGGATTACATGTCTCTAGTGACAAGGTTCAAACTATACCTCCTTTTAAAATCTTAGGAGCTGAGCTTAAATTGGACTCTGTCTGCCCCCTTAAACCTCAGCTGCTCCTCCAATCATCTTACTCTTTGGTAGAGCTGCAAAAGCTATTAGGAGAACTCAACTGGTTGAGGCCTTGGCTTTACATTTAACATGGGGCAACCAAATGGCTGATCGTTTGGCCACATTGGGGACACTGCTGGCTACAGCCCAACCCCAACAAGATCTCCAGCTGGCCCAAGGCCTTCATGACCTCACTCATCTAAATTGGAGAGTGCTACATCATAAATTTCCCTTCATAAATTTCCCTTGGTTCCTATAAAAGATCTGAAAAAGATTGTGAGGACCTGTAAATCCTGTATGCCCTTCTTACAGGTCCCACCCCTCCAGTCCCCTGGGGTAAATCCTAGAGGCCTGCGGCCCAATGCCATCTAGCCAACTGATGTAACCCATTATGTACCATTTGGAAAATTGAAGTACATATTTATGTCTATAGATACCTACTCACATGCCTGTTGGGCCACTGCTCATTCTGGTGAAAAGGCCAAACATGCTGAAAGCCATTTTTTACAATGTTTTGCCATCTTAGGCCTACCCCTACAGGTTAAAACAGATAATGATCCCTGATTTGTGAGAAAATCATTGCAGGAATTTTTCCAAAGATGGCACATTAAACATACCACAGGGATCCCATATAACCCAAAAGGACAAGCCATCATTAAGAGGCACAATAAGACCCTAAAGGACCAATTAATAAAACAAAAAGGGGGAAACAGCCCCCACGATCAGTTAAAAACAGCGATGCTTACATTAAATATTTTAAATTTTTCCAAAGACCAGCCCTTAACTGCCTTTCAGAGTCATTGGTCCAACCAGATGCCCTACCTAAAGGTTGAGGTCCAATGGAAGGACCCACTAACCGGACGTTGGCGTGGTCCTGATCCACTCATAAGTGTGGGCAGAGGATTTGGATGTGTCTTCCCAATTGGGGAACCAAGCCCTATTTGGGTACCCACCAGGGACCTCAAATACCGCCAATCAGAACAAAATGACCACCCAAGAGCACACTCTCTTGAGGTGTGATCATTTCCCTTTTTCCACAGGAATGAAAAGACTGTGGTAGACCTTCTGTCTCGTTGTGATTGAACTCATCATCTCCCTCCTAATATCCATCAGGGGCACTATTGTCCTGGATGCCCTTCGCAAGTATTCCAACTCCTCCGCAGCGAGAGAAGGGGGACTATGCCTGTTCCCGGGAGAGGAGTATTGTTTCTATGCCAACCTTTCAGGCATTGTCCAAGATAAAATCAAAAGGATACTAGAAGACCTGGAGCACCGCAAAAGTGAGCTTCACTCTAGCTTCCTTTGGACTAGACTAAAGAGGTGGCTCCCTACCTTCTCCCCTTTGTGGGGCCCCTAGTTATCCTTGTGTTCACCTTTAGGCCCTGTGTAATCAACAAGCTTGTTCAATTCCTTAAGGACAGGGCCAAATCGGTACAGCTTATATGCTGCCCTCAGCAATGCTGATTGGGAGCCCTACGAACGTGGCCATGGTCCTTGTCAGGACATGGAGGTCTAAATCATCCATGGGAAGCCTTCCCAAAGGTGACTGTTCTGTCCCATGTCTTCCCCTCGGCCACCGCAGCTTGCTGGCCTTAGGTAAGTCCACCTGAAGTGGTAGGGTGCTAGCCAGAGACAGGTAAGATCTCCAGAGGAGACAACCTAAGATAGGCACACTCTCGAGTAGGGTGGACTCCCATCAACAGAAAAGGGGAAAAGAAATGTTGGGGATATTAAGAACATGTCAGCCGAAAGAATAGAAATTTAAGTCAAGGAAATGAAAACCTAACTCTCTGTCTGTCTCCCACTTCCTGATATGTGGACTTGGCCTAGCCCAGGGGTGTTGCCCTGACATATGACAAAAAATCAAACCACCACTAGGACAGGCTAGTGGCTGTTCCTCCAATGTGATCTGCTCATGCTCCCTATGCTCCCCTATAACCTTTCTGCTGATTGGCCCATGTCTTCTATAAAGGCTGTCCAACTTCCTCAATAAACTGAGCTCGTGCCTTGACCTATCTCCCGGACGCGTCTGATTGTCCTCCGAAAGGAGGCCTGGGTGCGGGCAGTCAGTCGGCTCTTACCTTTCCCAATCCATCTTTGTTGGGGCATGCTCCCCCTTCTCTTGTGGGTTGAAAGGAGTTGGGGGCTAAAAACCCCAACATGTCTCATTCTCAAGGTTTGGAAATCTTTGTTATTATTTTCCTGAAGAGGTTATCCATGTCATTAGCCTACACATCACACCCCTCTTCAATTAAAATTACTATTAAATTTGATCTATAAGGGCTGTCCAAGAGTTCTTGTACATTCTGGTCAAGGTTACTCATTTTCTTTAATACTGTCTCAAAGTTCAAGGCTGGCCACTTTGTCTTCCACCCCTGAGATCCTATCTTCAGCATGGTCTACTCTATTACATAAGCTTTCAACTGAACATTTTATTTGGTTTATTGTGTCTTTCATTTCCAGGATTTCTATTTGGCTCTTTTTCAGTATCTGTATCTCTTTTTTGAATTTCTCATTTATATCCTCTATGGACTGTCTTAATTAATTCAGTTGTTTTTCTGTGTTCTCTCGTAATTTATTGATTATTGTTATAATCATTTTCTTGAATTTTTTATCTGATATTTCATCCTATTCAATATCTTTAGATCCAGTTGCTGGTGAATTATAAACTTTAGGAGGTATTATTTTACCTTGTTTTTCAAATTTCTTGTTTTCCTATGTTGGGTTTTATACATCTGTTGAGATGGATTTCCCTTCTACTCCCACATGTGGGCTTTTTTAAGGCAAAGCTTTCTCTTGCCTTAGTGTTAATTCTGTTTTTTTGTTTTTGTTTTTGTTTTTGTTTTTTCCCTGTAGGAAATGGATGTCCATGAGTAGGAATTAAGGGCCCTCCAAACCATTCCTACTTGGGTCTTGTCATTAGTTTGGAGTTTTGTGTCTTCAGTTCTTTGTATTAAAGTACAGCTAAAGTATGACTGTTTATTTTGTGTGCATAGCAAGGTGCACTCTATTTTGACTGGGTTTAGTTCAGCAGGAGAGCCTCTACCCTGTGAACTAGTAATATCCATGTAGATTCCCAGCACTTCATGGAGAAGGAAGGGAAAAAAACAATGGCAACAAACAAATCTCAAACAATAAAGAGCATTAAAATAAATATCCAGTGCCTTTGATAACATCTACAATGTTAATTATCACAACAGGAATAGTGGGTTCAGCAATCGCTATATCAAAAATAATAAATAGCCATGAAATAGTTATGGTATTAAAGTAAGAGAAGGTGTTAGTTATGCCATCCACAGTACTAATAAGTGCAATAACATGATTGGTGGGAATAGGAGTTACATAAGCCAAATAGGTCTAAAAGATGGTAAAAATACAGTTCGTTAAGAGAAAAGGAAATCTGAAAGGAAGGTAAAATGAAGTTTAGAATGTTCAAAACATGAAAGGAGAGAATGCAGAAGAGATTTAATAAGTGATGGCTATGAAAAGGATGGAGAAAATTAGAAATAGCAAAATTAAGAGGGAGAAAAGAGAGTATAAGAGAATTTCACTGTCAGCAGCAAAAGAAAGGAGAGAAGGAGAAACAAACAGAACCAATGCAAAACAAAACAAACAAACAAAAACCCTAACACTCAAAAGATAACAGAAGGAAAATAACTATAATAAATATGCTAAAAAGGAGAATGAAAGAAATAAATATGTATATGTTGTTTGATGTTTAATAGATATTGATGTAGAATATAAATATATTAATATAACATATAAAACATCATAAACCAATCAGCATAACCAGATGCCAAAAAAAAAGAAAAAAAAAGAGAGAGGAAAATAGATGCTTAATAAAAAATAATTGTCTCCACTGAGGAAGTAAAAACTGTGAACAAGGACGGATGGTCACTGTCAATGCCCAACTGCCCTTCTTTCCATTTCTTCTTGGACTATGCACCAAGAAAGAGAGAAAGAGTACAAAGGCTGACAGTTTGCAACCCCTTTCTATTTCTGTGTTGCTCACCAGGCTGCCAGTGGGAGTGGCCTGAAATTGAAGCTGATTGAAATAGCTCTCAGTTTCCCTTCTCACCTGTATAAGGTAAGGTGGAATAAGACTTATTGCCCATTGGAGTCTTGTCCAGACAGACCAGATTCATGCATTCCCCAAGTCTTTTCTACTTTGTTTTTCTCAGATATTTTGCCACAGCAACGGAAAACTAACACACAATACTTTGTCTTATCACTTTTATTAATTGGAAACACATGTAAATGCTAGTCTGTGATTCTGATTTGCATAAGTTCATCTGTATTATCATTCTGAGATAATGTATTGTATACAAAGAGCCCTAATTCCTAGCACCAAAGTCAAATACTGTCCAAGGCCATAAGAACTCAGAAAATAAGAAAACCAGAATATTGGTGGGTGAAGAGGGTTAGATAAGTGGCAAGGAGAGGAAACTAGAGGTCCTTATAGAGGCTTGAGTGCTGGCCCCTCTCACTGGGGCTCACAGGTTGACTATCCTCAGATTAGACAGACTGAATGTAATTCTGGATAAGAGCCCATACTCGTGTCTCATGCTGACTTTAGGGTTTATGAGCCCTCATGACCATCCTTAGGCAAAGCTATTTTGTCACTGAGAAATGCCAGGTTACACTTTTAAGAGTTCTCATAATTCCTCTGAGGCCAAGTTTATGGGACCAATTTGCATATAGAACTTGTAGCTATGATGTTCTCCCATAGACAACAGGTTCACCCCCAGTCTCCCAAACCAGGCATCCAAGATCACTCAACTCCCTGGTCACAATGACCATCATTGCACCTGTTAGATAAAATCTGGGGGACAGGCCATACCCCCAGGTGTTCTAAAGTAGCCACGCCCCAGGTGTATTAGGTTATCCTGTAAGTTTGAGCTTTGCCTTCCTGGAAGTATCCACCTCTAGCAGGAATTCACCACAGGGCGGGCTTTCCCTTTCTGAGCCAATCCCAAGTGCACAAGTCTCACTTCCAACCCCTGGCAGCCTATGGAGTCAGGGGTCTTTTGGCTCACCCAAGTCGCTATTCAAACCCTACCAGGCCGGAACTCGTCCCTTCTTTTTTCCTTCCTCACCTCATCCGCTCTCTTCTCCTCCTGCCAGTTCCCCTCTCTTCATGCATCCCTTTGGTGTCTCTTCCAGCCAAAGAGGCTGGTTAACAAACCCCCTTTTTCTACACGGTGGTCCCGGTGTGGATTTTTGCCCTTCAGCACCAGCCACCTCTTTCAGGCCTTGGCTCAAATATCACTTTCTTAATGAAATCTGAACTGATCACACTATTTTAAGTGACTAGCACCCCCAAAAGTAAGGGCACACCTGAGGTTCCTTACTTTTTTTCTTTTACATAGCAATGGCCTGCTTCTAGTAAACTAATACAATTTACTTACATGTTCTGTTTCCTTTTTGTTTATCTCCCCTCATAGAATTTAAAATCCATGAGGGCAGAGATCATTGTCAGTTTCATTTTATGATGGAATCAGGGACCTAGAACAGTGACTGGCATATTATGAGCTCTCAATAAATATTTAACGAATGAATGCAAACATCAGCCCAAAATGCCAAATACAGAAGACCTTGACTTAAATAATTGGTAAGTTTAAAGTAGAATTATATTCAAAAGACTTTTGTTGGTTTAGGGAAAAATATATTTTATTAATTTCTTGTCCCTGAAACAACTATCAGTAACTCTGGAAAACCAGATTATATATAGGGTCCAGGCAAACAAAATCAAGAAAATATTCCTAAGGAAGGCCAGATGGAATCTAAGCATCCCACTTTTTGAGTCCATGCCCTGGAGTCAGTTTCCAAAGGTTAAATATAGTGCTGAATTTATCATGCTCTTTACCTTGTGCATGTTACCAAAACTTTATAGGCCTCAGTGTACTATTTTCATGATGAAGGTAATGATAATATCCCTGGAAAAGTTTAACACTGTGTCTGGCATACAGTGACATTATTATTACATCTTTAAATTCAATTATAAATTTTTTATTTTTTGTGGTACCCGGGGATTGAACTCAGGGGCACTCGTCCACTGGGTCACATCCCCAGCCCTTTTTTGTATTTTATTTAGAGACAGGGTCTCACTGAGTTGCTAAGTGCCTCGCCACTGCTGAGGCTGGCTTTGAACTCGCGATCCTCCTGCCTCAGCCTCCCAAAGTGCTGGGATTACAGGCGTGAGCCACCGCACCCAGCTAAAATATTTTTAATTCATTCTAACTTCATAGTTTCCAGCTCCCCCCCCCCAAAAAAAAATATATATATGTACACATATATATCAACAGGTAAAATCAACCACAAAGACCCACCTGTGTTCACAAGCTATTTCCCTGGACCTTTCTAAATTATAGCCAACTAGTTCCTAAATCTATCCCACCAGGGTTCCAGTTCTAAATCTAATTTCTTATTGATATTCATTATCTTAGTCTGTTGCTAAAACAAAGTACTTGAGGCTAGGTACTTTATAAAGAAAATAGATGTATTTTGGCTCATGGCTCTATCCAAGATTGGGCAGTCACATCTGGGCAGCTGACAGTGAGAGATTTGTGCTATGCCACCTCATAGTGGAGAAGAAGTAGAAAAAGAAAACAGGCATGTGCAGAAAGAACAGCTTTGCAAGATGGAGACAAAAGGGAGACTGACTTGCTTATCACTCACACGATGACTAATCCAGTCCTATGAGACCAAACTCACTTCTAAGAGACACAGGCCAGTTTTGAGAAAATTAACCTAGTCTCTTGAGAAATGCATTAAGTCATTTGTGATGATGGAGCGCCCCACCAATACACCCCACCACTTCTCTGTTACCTTGAGATCCAACATTTCTAGCATGTGAACCTTTGGGACACAGAACATATGTAAGGCATAGAAGTTATATCTACCACTATGGTCTCTGTAGCTACTAACTTTGTCTTGGGAAATCTGACTCAAATCAATTGCATTGGCTCTCCTAGCATAGATCATATATAATTAGGATATGCATCCACATAGTACATCAAGATCTAAATCTCAACCTTTGGAACCTAAACCCAACCTAACAAACCAACCAGATTCTCCTTGACCAGAGATCTTAAACATGCTCAAGCATAAAACTTTAATATTGAGCTCGCCACTTATTCTCTTTGATGGTATACAAGATATTTACTCATTCTTTCTTCTGTTTCATGTTCACCGAGCATTGTTTTATGTATTTATGCACTAACACAAAAAATTTAATATACGGAATACTGCTATGTAAATTATCCCCACGACTTGCAATATATTTGATGACATGTAATATATTTTCTAGCGTAGTCAATAGAAACTGGAAGACTGTACATCTTGCTACCTGTGAATCAGTAATAAACTATCAAAGCAAAGGCAGATATACTAATTCAGATCAGTATAGCTTAATGTCACTGCAAACTTATTAAATGCCATGCCACCATTGCCTTCCATGAAAGAAGAATTGCCTAAGGAATATTAATAAATTTCCAAGATGAAAAAACCTTATATAAGGCCATATCTAACTTGGACATATATCATTTCTTTTACAATTCAGATTTTCAAATACATAAATGGGACAATAAATTCTGAGGGGAGCTATTCAGCATTCAGTGGCTTCCCTTCTTGCTCCCGGCATTCTCTGCTAGCAACAGCATCAACATGAGTCCAAAGCATTGTGTTTCGTTTTCATCTTTGAGAAAATCCAATTTTAGAACCTCAAACATTAATCATATTTTTTCCATTAATATCAGCACATCTATAAGAATATAATTTTACATGCACATGCCTTTGATTAGATGTGATTGAATTATCTTTGGTTTTGTGTTTGTCTTTGCTCCTCTCAGATTGGATTTTTCCAAAGAACTTAAACCTTGTGAAATGCTAGCCATGGCACAGAGAGCTTTATGAGTGTTGTTCCTTTCAGCACTCTGTTGACATATGGTTGCACGGACAAGATTGCAGACGCAAATGACTGAGTGTGCAGGCTCAGAGGTGAAGCCATTTAATTATAGTTTTAGTTCAGACTCTGAATTTCTTGGGGAACATCCAAGGTTCCTGCGTCGGTGTCAGCATTTATAAAATAGGTAAAGCACAACTCCTCACCTATCTTCTCACAAGAAAATTACTACCCACATCAATTCCTATTCTAGAGCTCTGGCTCCAACAAGGCCAATTACGTGGGATAAGGGTGTTTAAAGTACAGTTTGAGATGTGGAGATGAAATGTGACATATTAAACAATCATTATTATTCAATGTAGAAAAGGGGGAATAAGACAAGACTAATGTGGAACACCTGGTAAATGGGAGAAATTCTCCAGGTTGCTTTGCCATCTATCATTGTGAATCTTCACTGCCGTCTTGCAAACAGATGAGCTAACTGGGGTTTACAGAGGTCAAATAATTTGGCCATGTTCCCACATATAACCAGGAGCAGAGCCTAGGATTAAATCCAGCTTCACCTCTGGCTCTCATGAACAAGCTATAGCTCTGTAATTATCATAAGATTTGGAAGAACTTAGGGGGAGGTGGTGGGCTTCTATGCACATTACAAGTATCTTCGTATCTCAAGTGATCAGTGAATGTGTGTGTGTGGCTGACATGCTCCTTTCTTCTCCTTTGTTACTTTCACTCCTAATTCATAGCAAATATTTAGCTATCCTTGGGCCCTTCTACAAAATATAGGGCTGAGTCCACGCCTCTCCTTGTGTTGCTCCTGGTGACAGCTCTTATTGTATGTTCAACAGAGATTATCAGTAAGTACCTTTTCATGTTAGTCTCGGAGTGTCTGGTAGCCATAACCCTCCAAAAGCAGTTTAAGTCCCTATTTTTGAAGACTTTGTGTCCATATTTGATTCTCTTTTTTTTTTTTTTTTTTACTTCTATTACAAACTTAATACTAAAGAACAAGGAACCCAGAAGCTATGCTACTTGCTATTCCGCCTAACACAATGTACTCCTTCCTCGTTCTTTACTATTGTCTATGGTTTTATCTTACTGGAATGTCTTTTCTTCCTTCTCTACTGGTAAAGTTATTTCCCTTTGATTCATTTTTCATGGCCAAGGTCAAATATGATACCCCTACAAAGCTCCCACTAAACTGCTGTCTTAGTTCATTTTGTGTTGCTATAACAAAATACCTGAGGCTTGGTAATGTATTAAGAAAAGTAGTCTTTGGCTTATGATTCTGGTTGCTGGAAAATACAAATAGTATGACTCTGGAATCTGGCAAGCGCCTCTCTAGCTATACCACAATATGACAGAGAAGCAGAAAGGGAAATGGTCATGTGCAGAAGAGCACATGTGAGGAAGGAAGAGTAGAGAGGGGACAGGCTCACTTTTTAATGACAACTCACTCTTGCAAGAATCAATCCATTCCCAAGAGACCTGGTCTACTCCTGGCAGTATTAATCCACTCACGGGGATGGAGCCTTCAGGACCTAACTACCCTCCGTTAGGCCCTCTTCTCAAAAGTTTTACCCCTTGTACACCACCATACAGAGGCACAAATTTCAGCACGTGAACCTCTGGGGGACCTGCCCCATCCCAACCATAGCAACTGCCCCCATTGAATAAATCACTCTTCTGTGCTTCTATTAATACTTTACACTTTAACATGAACATTAAGCATTTATTTGAGCAGAATGAGTTTATACCCATCTCTCTTTTTGTACCTCATCACTGTATTTTCTGCACCTAACAGAGCTTGGTGCATAATTACAGTTCAGTATTTGTTGAACTGCAGGAGACCGGCAGGATGGATGATCATAAACTAAAACAGATACCTTGGGAAGTAAATACTGAATCAGATTTATGCTTTAACTTCAATGTAAGAATTTCCTAGAGACAAAATTCCACCTGAAGGTAGGATGAGTTGGGTGGGGGGAGTAAGCTAAAAATAAACAGTAAGGCAAAAGATATGGAAATTCCATGAATGCAATTTAAGATTTCTTTGTGATTCTTACCCGCAACTTTTGACAATGATAACAAATACATTTGTACAATGCTGGCAAGTTCACAAAATGTTCGTTTAAAAAAATCATCTGGGCAAGGATATGACTTTGCTTTGGAAACAAAGAACTCGAGTCTCAGAAAATTGATTAATGATCACACCTCAAGGTCATACAATCTGTTAGTTGGAGGTTGAGCAGAAACTTGGAACCTGGGTGTTCCTTAATTTTCCTTTAAATCTCTTCTTTGCCGTACGGCATATATCCAAGTGTCAATCAACCCCTTTCAATTGTCAGTTGGCCTCAGCTCACTCTTCTCCTTCATTATCTTTTTTTTATCACTTTTCCCAATTCCTTTCACTTTTCTCCCTGAAATCCCCACACAAGTCTCTTTCAGATTGTCACTTTGTGAAGAAAGAGCACCATAAACAATGCCAGGTGCTCTGTCTTGTCTTAAATCATTAAACCCCGAGACTATGGTGGGGAAGTGACTATTGGCAGCAAATTGGTCTTTTCAGATACACCTGTTCACACCGAGAGCAGTCACTCCTGGGAGAATCATCCTAAAATATTGACTGTTCTACTTTTAGTGTTCTCCAAGGCACTGCCATTTAATGCTCTTGAGAAGGAAAAGAATCTAACAGAAAGTTCTGTTTCCTAATAGCATTTCATGCCTGCTGCTCTATAGCTCCACAAATTGCAAGTCAACAAAAATACATTGAGCATCCAATAACAAGTCCCACTCTGTTTTGAATGCTGAAGAGGTTTCAGTTTCCATGAGATATGGTCTCTGCCATTACTGCAGTCTTCGGAACAGTCAATTATAACAAAACGGAGGGTGAAATCGTGCATCACAGACTGAGCGGTCTGGTACCAAACTGATTTATGGTTTCCTTCAGCAACTTCCAAGCCACTAACTGGTCCAGCCACCCCTCTGTTCTTTCCTGGGCAACATTCCCTTCTATCTTTTACAGTAGTCCAGGTCTTCACCATTCTCCTCAACTCTCTCGCCTTAATGTCCCTGCTCTCACACTCAGCCAAAACCTTGCCTCATACTTCTCAACAAAGTTTAAAAATGTCCTCAGCTTTATGAGTACCACAACTCCATCCTCTGAGCCAGCATACTTATTTCATCTTCTTTGTTCTTGACCCTTGGCTCTTATATCTCAGTGGGGGGCAGTATTTCTCCTACCACTGGTATCTATGTCCTCCTGCTTGTCCAAGACCTCATGTCATCAACTACCCTCCATCTTCCCTTTCTATGCAAAATTTCCCACTATTCCTGGTTCTTCTCTCTTAGTAAACAAACAAATGCAATTCTCTCTTATCCTCCTGGTATCTAAGTCATAAACCTAGTAGTCACCTTTGGCTCTGCTTTATCTCCACAATCAGTGCTGAGCATAGATTCAAACTCCTAAAGACCCCTCACATCTATCTACCTTTCCATCTCATTGCTAAAACCTCAAAACCATATTCTTTCTGACGAGGTTCATTCCGGTACACTCCTGAACAATCCTCTCTGGCTCCGTTTTCCCCTCTCCCCCATCCAAGTGCTACCATGCTTCCAGATAGCTTTCTAAACTCTGAAACTAATCAAGCTACTACTCTGCTTACATCTTTTTATGGATCCCTCTTGCCCATAAAACAAAATTAGACTCCTTTGCATAATGTACAAGATTTTTCCAGATCTGCCTCCCACCTATCTGGCCAGTCACTCTGCCTCTCCCACTTTGGCATTCCAGTCTTCAACTCCTTTGATTCCTCCCACATCTCTGTCCTTTTGTTCCTGTTCCCCTTCTGCCTCCAACACTTCACTCCTCCCACATTCTAGCCTTGACAAGTCCTCTTCCTTCAAGATTTCCCTGACTTCCTTTAGGAGCCCCCACATGCTCAGACACACTCTGACAATAGCAACCGCTCAGGGAAACCAGAAATTATTTTCACTTGTTAAAATACTGTTCATTTCAGGGACTTCATCTAAGTGGGTTTTGTTCACATGTTATTTGGGTCCATGCTTCTTTGGACAGCCAGCACTCAATTATAACCTCCACTCATTTTCCCTTTTCACACAAAATTCTTGTTTGTATGAGACAGGATGATTTTTACGTCAGGAGGGGCTTCTTTGGAAATTCCATTTGCAAAGCACAGCAGATGCAGACAGCTCTGGGAAAAGAGCAAAGACAGTTAATCATAAGATCCTGCTTTTCAGTAAGCAAAGCCAGATGCTACAGTTGTAGGTCAGTGACAGGTAAACTACAAATAAAGTAATTATCACATAGGCCACATCAGGTACCAAAACCTTGATGGAGGTTAAACTTCTTCATTTTTAAGCAGAAAATATACACGTGTTTTCTATCATAAGCAAATAAAGACATATCAGCCATTTGTCTTACTTAGAAGAAAATCATTCAATCATATATAACCAGTCCATGGTACCTTTGTTCTAAGGACAGATTCTGATTGTGTGGACATGAGCCAGCAACAGCACAACTGCACATTGGTTAAGATTGTGGCACTGGGATTCCACTTTCCTGGACTGACCTGGGCTTGGTCACTCACTGGTCATGCAGCATGAGCATAATTCTCAACCTCTCAGTGCCTCTACACATTTCCAAGAGAAGAAGAATAATGGTCATAGTAAGATTTACCTCACAGAGATGTGACAAGGATTAAACAACATGCAAAATATCTGGCATATGTTAAATGACCAATAAGTGGTATTAACACTTACCTTGTCAAATTAAAAATCTAAAAGAATCTATCAAGAGGTAAATGGTTTTATTTTGTAAGTTTTGCTCATGTTTCTCCCTTCTCCTGAGTGTTACTTCTACCCATTGTTCTTTTGATAGCACAGTGGCTCTTCATTTTGGATTTTGGTTGAAAGAGGGAAGAGGGTTTTGACTGATGCAGTCGATTTCATCAATAAACCCCTATTTTAATCCCCAAATTCTTTCTAAGAATTTTAGTTTTCCAGTTCTCCACTGCCTGTTTCAGAAAAGATCCCAGCCCAAGACTGGGTTAATTCCATTAACTTTCCCATTGGAAGGTGGGTGGTTATGAATAATAGAGGTTTTATGCTGCCATGCTGGGCACTTAGATCATGGAAGAATTCCTTTACAAAAATTGTTGCCCAGCCTGTGAATAAAAGAAAAATGCTAGTATCTAAGAAATAGAGAGGTTAGCAAAATTCGCTTTGGTGGTTACTTTAAAAACTTAATTGTGGCCCTTAGTAACTAAAGGGAAATTTTATCAAAATTATGTAACATATTCAAAAACAACAACGACAACAACAAACCTATTTTGGTATTGATTTGATACACTCACTGTAGTAAGGCAGAAAAAAAGAATAATGAGTTCCACCATTTATTTGTATTATAAAAATTCATTATTTACTTACATTCATATCAGTGTTAAGAATTCTGTTGCTAATTAAAATATTTAGATGAATGAAGTCTGAACTATGTATATAGTATATGTATGTGTGCCATAGGCACACATAAATATAGTATTGGGGATGGAATGAAATCAGAGGAAACTTTTTCTCAATTCTTTTTGCAAAGCTTTGAATGGTTTTTGACTAAGTGCAATCTACTCTATTACACTGTTTTACAGCTCCTGCTCCTTTGTTTTTCTCAAAGTTGTTTCATTGAATACCCTGAAGAAAGAATAGCTAGAAAGTTCATGAATTAAGATGATTGTCAAGAGGATGAGCAATTTCTTGTGTAGAAACAGGGCACTGGGCTCAGTGCTTCACACACACAACCCCAATTAACCCTCATGTGATGGAAAATTGCCGTCACCCCCATTGTACAGAAACAAATGAAATAAGACAGCCAGGAGCAGGTACTTGCCCTTCACAGAGCTGCCTCATTCTATAACATCTTTACCTCTTGTGTCGCAACGTCAACTCTGATTTTTTTATTCTCTGAGTACTTATTTTCCACTAACAATTACACCTTTTTTCTTTGAGACCTTCCCACTAAAGTCTTCATGGATACTCAGAACTTCAATCTGTCTTTTATATATGTGTGCGTGTGCGCGCGCGTGTGCACACACACACACACACACTTGATTACAGATTAGATTCTTTACTAATTCATTCCAAAAATATGTATGGAATACCTACGGTGGTCCAGGTTCTAATTCTAGCAAGAAGCCTTCATGAATGTTCCACTTGCCAGGGGTGACAGATACTAAAGAAATAATTTTTTAAAAAGGCATTTTATTACAGTTGCAGCAAGTGCTAGAGTAGAACAGAGTATAAAATAAGAGCATCTAACATGGGGACATACCTTGCAATTGAGAAGAAAAATAAAATGCCATCTTTATTAAGAACGTATCAATCAACAAATATATGAAATAATGTTCAGCATCTCTAGTAATTTGAGAAATGCAAATCAAAACTACTCTAAGATTTCATCTCCAATTCAGAATGGCAGCTATCATGAATATGAACAACAATGAATGTTGGCAAAGATGTGGGGGAAAAGGCACACTCATACATTGCTGGTGGGACTGCAAATTGGTGCAGCCAATCTGGAAAGCAGTATGGAGAATCCTTGGAAAACTTGGAATAGAACCACCATTTGACCCAGTTATCCACTCCTTGGTCTATACCCAAATGACTTAAAAACAGCATACTACAGGGACATAGCCACATCAATGTTTATAACAGCACAACTCACAATAGGTAAATTGTGGAACCTAACCTTTCAATAGATGAAGAGATGTGAAAACTTTGGTATATATACACAATGGAATGCTGCACTAAAAGAGAATAAAATCATGGCATTTGCAGGTAAATGGATAGAGTTGGAGAAAATAATGCTAAGTGAAGTTAGCCAATCCCCAAAAACCAAAGGTTGAATGATTTCTTTGTTATGAGGATACTGACCCATAATGGTGAGGTTGTGTGGGGGGGTGTATGTGAGAGGAATGAAGGAACTTTAAATAGATCAAAGGGGAGGGAGGGGAAAGGAGGGGCCAAGGGGATAGGAATGACAGTGGAATGAGTTAGACATCATTTCCATAAGTACATGTATGAAGACACGAATGGTGTGACTACTTTGTGTAGAACCAGTGACTTGAAAAATTGTGCTCTATATATGTAATATGAAGTGAATTATACTCTGAAAGCATGTATAAGAAATTAGAATAAGTAATTTAATTAAAAAAAAAATAACCGCCGGAATCCCAGCACTTGGGAGGCTGAAGCAGGAGGATTGCAAGTTCAAAGCCAGCCTCAGCACTGGCGAGGCACTTAGCAACTCAGTGGGACCCTGCCTCTAATAAAATACAAAAAAAAAAAAAGGGTTGGGGATGTGGCCCAGTAGTCAAATGCCCCTGAGTTCAATCCCTGGTATCAAAAAAGAAAAGAAAAGAAAAGAAATAACCATTGAAAACAGGTATGTGATATCTAATTGAAGGATAGTCAATTAAAAAAATAAAATTAACAATTTAGATGAAAGAAAAAATAACAAGAACCTATTGTGGAAAAGGGAACACCCTCTTCAGACAGCTACATTTGTTTCCTGACTGTGTGAACTGCTCCCCAGTTCCCACTCTTTCCCTTGCTTTCTAGCTGCCTGAAGCAAGTTTACATTATTGATCCCTGATCTATTTCCCTCTGTGCTAGATCTGACCGAAGCTTCCAGAACTCTGAGTGCTTTTGAGGACATAAGTGCCTATATAGTAGCTCCACATACACCTTTTACTTCCCATAGTGTTAGTTACCTCTTATTAACCATGGTCCAAATAGATTAAATGGAAAATTCCAGATATAAACAACTCTTAAATTTTAAGTGATGTGCCCCTCTTTTTTTTTTTTTTTTTTGTGTGTGTGTGTGTGTGTATGTGTTCATACATGTATTTAGGGTAATCATGGATAACTCAGTCTGCTATTATTCCTATCCCCTTGTCCCCTCCCCCTCCCCCCTCTTTGTTCTATTTAAAGTTCTTTCATTCCTCTCATCCCCACTCCCTTGCCTTTGTAAGTTAGTATCTTCATATCAAAGAGATCATTCGACCTTTGGTTTTTTGGGATTGGCTAACTTCACTTAGCATTATTTTCCCCAACTCCATCCATTTACCTGCAAATGCCATGATTTTATTATCTTTAAGTGCTGAGTAGTGTTCCATTCTGTATATATACCAAAGTTTCCCTATCCGTTCATGTGTTGATGGGCATCAGGGTTGGTTCCACAATCTAGCTATTGTGAATTGTGCTGCTATAAACATTGATGTGGCTGTGTCCCTGTAGTAAGCTGTTTTTAAGTCCTTTGGGAATAGACCAAGGAGTGGATAGCTGGGTCAAATGGTGGTTCCATTCCAAGTTTTCCTAACAATCTCCATACTGCTTTCCAGATTGGCTTCACCAATTTGCAGTTCCACCAGCAATGTAAGAGTGTGCCTTTTCCCCCACATCCTTGCCAGCATTTATTGTTGTTTGTTTTTTTAATAGCTGCCATTCTGACTGGCATGAGATGAAATCTTGGAGTAGTTTTGATTTGCATTTCTCTAATTGCTAGAGATGTTGAACATTATTTCATATATTTGTTGATTGATTGTTTGCATATCATCTTCTGAGAGGTATCTGTTTAGTTCCTTAGCCCATTTATTGATTGGAGTATTTGTTTTTTTGGTGTTAAGGCTTTTGAGAGCTTTATAGATCCTTGAGGTTGGTGTTCTATCAGATGTGCTTGTGGTAAAGATTTGCTCCCATTCTGTAGGTTCTCTATTCACCTCACTGATTGTTTCTTTTGCGGAGAAGAAGCTTTTTAGTTTGAATCCATCCCATTTATTGATTCTTGGTTTTAGTTCTTGAGCTATAAGGGTCTTATTGAGGAAGTTGGAGCCTAAACCAACATGATGGAGATTTGGGCATACTTTTTCTTCTATTAGGTGCAAGGTCTCCAGTTTAATTCCTAGGTCCTTGATCCACTTTGAGTTAAGTTTTGTGCATGGTGAGAGAAAGAGATTTAATTTCATTTTATTACATGAGAATTTCCAGTTTTCCCAACACCATTTGTTGAAGAGACTGTCTTTTCTCCAGTAAACATTTTTGGCACCTTTGTCTAATATAAAATAATTGTAGTTGTGTGGGTTCATCTCTGTGTCTTCTATTCTGTACCATTGGTCAACTGGTCTATTTTGGTGCCAATACCATGTTGTTTTTGTTACTATTGCTTTGTAGTACAATTTAAGGTCTGCAATAGTAATGCCACCAGATTCATTCTACCTGCTAAGAATTGCTTTTGCTATTCTGGTTCTCTTATTTTTCCAGATGAATTTCATGATTGCTTTTTCTAGTTCTATGAGAAATGATATTGGGATTTTGATTGGTATTGCATTGAATCTGTATAGTGATTTTGGGAGAATGGTCATTTTGACAATATTAGTTCTACCTATCCATGAACAAGGTAGATTTTTCATTCTTCTATGATCTTCATTAATTTCTTTTGTTAGCATGCTGTGGTTTTCATTGTAGAGGTTAGAGGTCTTTCCCCCCTTTTTTTTTTTAAGTTGATTCCAAAATTTTTTTTTTTTTGAGGCTATAGTAAATGGGGTGGATTTCTTAGTTTCTCTTTCTGAGGATTTGTTGCTGATGCACAGAAAAGCCTTTGATTTATGGGTATTGATTTTATATCCAGCTACTTTGCTGAATTCATTTATTAGATCTAGAAGATTTCTGGTGGAATTTTTTGGATCATCTATGTATAGAATCATATCGTCTGCAAATAGTGATAATTTGAGTTCTTCTTTTCCTATCCGTACCCCTTTAATTTCTTTCGTCTAATTGTTCTGGCTAGGGCTTCAAGAACTATGTTAAATAGGAGTGGTGAAAGAGGGCATCCCTGTCTTGTTCCAGTTTTTAGAAGGAATGCTTTCAATTTTTCTCCATTTAGGATGATGTTGGCCTGGGGCTTAGCATAGATCGCCTTTAGGATGTTGAGGTATGTTCCTGTTATCCCTATTTTTTATAGCATTTTGAACATGAAAGGATGTTGTATTTTGTCAAATGCTTTCTCCACATCTATAGAGATGATCATATGATTTTTATCTTTGAGCCTGTTGATGTGATGAATTACATTTATTGATTTTCTTATATTGAACCAACCTTGCATCCCTGGAATGAAGCCCACTTGATCATGGTGTACTATCTTTTTGATGTGTTTTTGTATTCAATTTGCCAGAATTTTATTAAGAATTTTTGCATCTATATTCATTAGAGATATTGGTCTGAAGTTTTGTTTCTTTGTCTCTGCTTGATTTTGGAATCAGGGTGATATTGGCCTCATAGAATGAGTCTGGGAGTGTTCCCTCTTTTTCTATTTCATGAAGTAGTTTGAGAAGTGTGGTATTAGTTCTTCTTTAAAGGTTTTGTAGAACTTGGCTGTGTATCCATCCAGTCCTGGGCTTTTCTTGGTTGGTAAATTTTTATGGCATCCTCTATTTCTTTAGTTGAAATTGATCTATTTAAATTGTGTATATCCTCCTGATTTAGTTTGGGCATATCATATGTCTCTAGAAATTTGATGATACCTTCTTATTCTATTTTACTTGAGTATAAATTTTCAAAATAATTTCTAATTATCTTCTGTATTTCTATACTGTCCATTGTGATATTTTCTTTTTCATCATAGATATTGGTAATTTGTGTTTTCTCTCTTCTTTTCTTCATTAGCATAGCTAATGGTTTATCAATTTTATTTATTTTTTCAAAGAACCAACTTTTTGTTCTGCCAATTTTTTCAATTTTTGTTTGTTTGTTTGTTTCAATTTCATTAATTTCAGCTCTGGTTTTAATTATTTCCTGTCTTCTACTTCTTTTGGGGTTGATTTGTTTTTCTTTTTTCTAGGGCTTTGAGATGTAATGTTAGTTCATTTATTTGTTGATTTTTTTCTTTTTTGAAGGAATGAGCTCCATGCAACAAACTTTCCTCTTAGTACTGCCTTCATAGTGTCCCAGAGATTTTGATATGTTGTATCTTTATTCTCATTTACCTCTAAGAATTTCTTTATCTCCTTCTTGATGTCTTCTGCAACCCATTGATCATTCAATATCATATTGTTTAGTCTCCAGGTGTTAGAGTAGCTTTTCGTTTTTTATCATTGATTTCTAATTTCATTCCATTATGATCTGATAGAATGCAGGGTACTATCTCTACTTTTTTATATCTGCTTAGAGTTGCTTTGTGGCATAATATATGATCTATTTTTGAGAAGGATCCATGTGCTGCTGAGAAGAAAGTGTATTGGCTCATTGATGGATGATATACTCTATATATGTCAGTTAAGTCTAAGTTATTAATTGTATTATTGAGTTCTATAGTTTCTTTGTTTAACTTTTGTTTGGAAGATCTATCCAATGGTGAAAGAGGTGTGTTAAAATCACCTGGAATTATGGTGTTGTGGTCTGCTTGATTCTTGAACTTGAGAAGAATTTGATTGATGAATGTAGATGCTCCATTATTTGGGGCATATATATTTATGACAGTTATATCTTGTTGATCTATGATTCCCTTAAGCAGTATGGAATGTCCATCTTTATCTCTTTTGATTAACTTTGGTTTGAAGTCTACTTTATTTGATATGAGGATAGAGACCCCTGCTTGTTTATGTCGACCATGTGTGTGATATATTTTATCCCATCCTTTCACCTTTAGTCTGTGGGTGTCTTTTCCTATGAGTTGTGTCTCTTGAAGGCAACATATTGTTGGGTCTGTTTTTTAATCCAATCTATTAACCTATGTCTTTTTTTTTTTTTTTTTTTTTTAAATATTTATTTATTTACTTTAGTTGTACACAATGCAATGAATTTATGTTTACATGGTGCTGAGGATCGAACCCGGGCCGCGCACGTGTGAGGCGAGCGCTCTGCCGCTGAGCCACAACCCCAGCCCCTAACCTATGTCTTTTATTGGTGAGTTTAGGCCATTAACATTCAGGGTTATTATTGAGACATAATTTGTATTACCAGATTTTTTTGTTGTTATTTTTGGTATTTAGCTTGACTTAGTTTCTCCTTTGGTTGGTTTGTTCCTTTACTGTAGTTCTTCCCTTTGCAGATTTTCATTATTATTTTTTCATTTCCTCCTTATGGAATATTTTACCAAGAATGTTCTGTAGAGCAGGCTATCTTGTTGTAAATTCTTTTAGCTTTTGTTTATTGTGGAAGGTTTTTATTTCATCCTCAAATCTAAAGCTTAATTTTGCTGGATATAAAATTCTTGGTTGGCATCCCTTATCTTTTAGAGCCTGGTATATGTTGTTCCAGGCTCTCCTGGCTTTGAGGTTCTGGGTTGAAAAACCTGCTGAGATGCGAATTGTTTTTCCCTTATAGGTAATCTGACTTTTCTCTCTTGTAGCCTTTAAAATTCTATCTTTATTTTGTATGCTAGGCATTTTCATTATAATGTGCCTTTGTGTGGGTCTGTTGTAATTTTGCACATTTGGTGTCCTATAGGCCTCTTGTATTTGATTTTTAAATTCATTCTTCCTGCTTGGGAAATTTTCTGATATTATTTCATTGAAGAGATTATGCATTCCTTTGGTTTGAATCTCTGCACCTTCCTCAATTCCAATAAATCTTAATTTGGTCTTTTGATGGTATCCCATAATTCTTGGATATTCTGTTCATGGTTTTTTACCATTTTCATTGTGAGGTCAACTTTATTTTCAAGATTATATATTTTGTCCTTATTGTCTGAGGCTCTATCTGCCAAGTGGTCCAATCTGTTGGTGATGCTTTCTATTGAATTTTTAAGTGGCTTACTGTTTCTTTCATTTCAAGGATTTCTGTTTGTTTTTTTCTCAAACTCTCTCTTTCTTGAAGTAATCTTTTGCTACCTTGGATTTGTTTTCTTATCTCTTTGTTGGTGTGATCAATGGTTGCTTGTATTTGATCTCTTATCTCTTTGTTGGAGAGATCAATTTTTGCCTGTATCTGTTCACTTAGGTCGTTTTTCAAATCTTTTATTTTAATTATGTATATCCAGAACTCCTTTTCTGACATTTCACCTACTGTGCTTTCTATGGTTTTTATTGTTGTAGTATCTTGGTTTGTTTGGGGCATTTTCCTCCCTTGTTTTTTTTATGATGACTATGTATTTCCCTCTCTTGCAAGGTAAGCCTGAGGTATTATAGCTTCTGCCCTTTTGTCTTATGAGGTCCCTACAGGTTAACCAAAACCTCACTTTTTAGTGAAATATCAATATTAGAGCTTTCAATGTACCTAATGTGTATCCATATATCAGTTAGTTTCTATTTTTATATTTAGTTTTGTCACTGTGGCTCCTTAGTAGGTGGGCTGAGCTAGAATGGATGCAGGCCGGCAGGGCTTGTCCCCCCCCCTCAGTCCCCCCTCCCTTGCTGTCCTCAGTGGGAATGGTCTCTCCAAGGTGGGCAGGCAGAGCTGGAAGGCCTGCACGTGGGTCCAGCTGGAACTCACTCTAGGAGGTGTAGCTGGGAACTCCTGCCAGCAGGCCAAACTGGGAGCTCCCGCCCACAGATCTAACTGGTAGTTCCTGCTGGCAGATCTAACTGGGAGCTCCTGCTCACAGGCTGAACTGGGAACTCACATAGGCAGGCCAAAGTGGGAGCTCCCACCCACAGGTCAAACAGGGAACTCACGCTGGTAGTCCGAACTGGGAGCTCTGCCCGCAGGCCACAGGGCTGGCAGGCTGAACTGGGATCTCAGGTGGGCAGGCTGAACTGGGAACTTAAGCCGGCAGTCCGAAATGGGAGCTCCGCCTGCCACAGGGCTGGCAGGCCGAACTGGGATCTCATGAGGGGAGGCCTAACTGGGATCCGTGATGTGCCCTTCTAAGTAAATCTCAAGCATTTTGTTCTGCCCCACCTAGGACATGAATCACCCATTATCCACTGTTTCCAAGCTGTATATGCTATCCACCTTAGTTACTTAGTAGCTGTCTTAATTTATCAATTGTCATAGAATTTCAGGGCTTGTGTTCAAGTAATTCTTATTTTACTTAATACTGGTGCCTAAGTGTAAACTTTTATTACTGTATATTGTTATAATTTTTCTATTTTATTTTAGGTACTGTTCATGTCTTACTATGACTAGTTTATAAATGAAACTTTACCATAGGTATATATTACAGGAAAAAATCATAGGATACATATGATTCAGTGTTATTTCAGGCATCCACTGGGAGTCTTACAGCAAATCCTCCAGATAAGAGCAAGACTTATGTATTCTGATTGTCATAATGCACCTTCCTATGCCAATCTTTTAACATATATAACTATGGCTCCTACTTTTAATCTATGTATACGTGGCACTGGATTTCAAATTCCATTCTTAGGACCTTTCTTTTGATTACCCTTATTTATTAAATGCACTGTACAAAACTGACAATAGTTCACAATAGTTGGGTTTTACTGATCTTTGTGTTTTTATTATCTCTTAGTTATAGTCTCTCTTTAATATATGTATATGTATATAGTGTATATGTGTATATATGTGTGTATGTGAATTTATGTATATATAGATAAGCATGTGTATATATACACATACATGTGTGTGTATATGCATGTAGGCATATATATGTATACATATGAAGTGTGTTTATATATATATGTGTGTGTGTGTGTGTGTGTGTGTGTGTGTGTATACATTTGATGCTGAAATTGTATTACTCACTGGATACAAAGTTGGGAACAGACCACTGGGTCTGATGGTACACCCCTGTAGTCCCAGAAACTCAGGAGGCTGAGGCAGGAGAATCAAAAGTTTTAGACCAACTTCAGCAACTTAGTGACACTCTGTCACAAAATTAAAAGTAAAAACAGGGGCGGAGGGAGGGTGGTTCGGAGGTTAAGTGCCTCTGGGTTCAATACCCAGTACAAAAAAAAAAAAAAAAAAAAAATGGGGGACAGAATGGATATGAGCTGACCTCATAGAGTTTATATGCTAATTTTGCTGACATACAAATATTGATTAATCAAATATTTATAAGTTTTTAAAAGTGCTTATCTCTGTGAAAGATATAGAAGCAGCAGAAAATAATATCCCTGTCCTCACAGAATCCATGATCTCATGAGGGAGACAAGATCTAAACACATGAGAGTATAGTGTCCCAAATGGAAATGGATATGGAGTTGAGTGGTATTACAATTTGAATCTGGGACATTCCACGCTGTCTCTTGTGTTCAGAGGCAGGGCTTTCAGGAAGTGACAGGATCAGAGGGTTCTGACCTCATCAGCATTGTCATGCATTGATGGCTGAATGGACTACCGGGAGGTGGACCTGGTTGGAAGTCTGTCACTGGGGCCATGCCCTGGGAGGGTTTCTCTTCTCTCTACACCCCTCCCTCCCTCTCTGCTTCCCAGCTACCATGAGCTGTGAAGCTTTCCTCTGCTGACTCCTTCTGTCATAATGTTCATTGCCAGAGCAATGGAGCCAGCTAAAATGTCTGACCATAAATCTTTCCTCTTTTAACTTGTTTGTGTCATGTGCTTTAGTCAACAGCAACAAAAAGATAACTAACACAACTGGCCATGGAATGAAATGAGGTTTGAAAGTATTTTGAAGGAAAAGTTGACTGGGATAAATAATTAACAGAAATGAGGCTTTCCAGGATGAAAATGACAGAGGACCACCTAAAAGAGACAGAATTATCCTTATTGCAAGTTTACCAGAAACAAGGGAAGGCTGGATCCCTGTGCACTAAGAGAAGCCATCAAGATTTGTTTTGGTAGATAACACAAAGCTCTGCTTTTCATGGCCAATGAACCATACTGGGGTCTCTTTGTAATCATTGTTATGCTGGAAATACTATTTTTGAAAATGTATCTGGATTGGAAGGGCAAAGAAACAAGAAGGAAAGAGACAGGTAAGAACATTATTGGCTTGATGCAGGTGTGATGATGTCAGTGCAAATGAGGAGTCACAAGAGGTAATCTGTGGAATGCAGGTGGTTTAGGAGGAAGCACGAGGGAGGGATGTGAGGAGAGAGGTCAACCACAGACTCTAGTAAATGCAGGAAGCAGTTTCACTCAAGCTGGGGTTTGCTGACTTTTACTTGGTCCTGGGGTTTCAATATGGGTGTGTCCTGTGGTGGTTTCCAGCATGGGCCTGGTCTTAGGTAATAAGGTTAGCCTAGAAATCTGAATGTCATTGGAGCAGAGTGATTTTGCAAGCAATGGAAGCTGATGAGCTGTATGGATAGAACAGATGCAGAAGCAAACCCAAACTCCAGGAGCCAAACAAGTTAGCAATAGCTCATTATCTACGAGAAGCAGATAAACACAATAGTTAGACTTTTTATATTAAGAATGTATAAGTTACTTATGTTACATATCTCAGGGTATACATTTCTTAGGAAAGTGTAACTGCTTAAAAAAAAAAAAAATCTCTTCATTAAATCATCCTCATCCTAAATTTGCAGTCTCATAGAGAAGTTGATATCCTTGGCTTGGAAGAGACCAGATTTGATAATTACCTGACAAATTCTCATGGTTCCTGGAAAAATAGTAAACTCCCCATACAGACACTGAGAAGAGGCAGTGGATTTATTTCCAATAGCTTCATAAATCACAGGAAAACTTGAAAGATTCAATTAAGAGCAGAAATTGTCCCTAGAAAATTTAATAGAGGTAGTTTTTTTCTTGCAGATTCTTGTCACTTTTAGCTCAGGGCTCCCTATGTTAAAAGCTTTGGTAATGGATAATTAAATGAACTTTTATTTCTAAAACTCTAGCAAATGATTTGTGATACTGTCATTGAATATCCTCCATACATACCAACATATTTGCCAATGAACTCTCAAGATATCGCTTCCCAATTTAAAAAAAAATCACAAAGTATTTAAATTATAAGCTGTAATTTTGCTTCTCAAAAATACAGGCACTGGTGTGGTGGTGCACACCTATAATCCCAGCAGCACAGGAGGTTGAAGCAGGAAGATTGCGAGTTCAAAGCCAGCCTCAGCAAAAGAAAGATGCTAAGCAACTCAGTGAGACCCTGTCTCTGAATTAATAGGGCTGGGGATGTGGCTCAGTGGTCAAGTGCCCCTGAGTTCAATCCTCAGTATCCCCCCGTCAAAAAAAACATGATAGTAAAGGTATAATTTGAAAATATGTAATCTCTGTCTTCCAAATGTAGGCACCAACCCTGTCTGATGCTTGAAACTTTAAAAATCTAAACATGTTTCTAGTGTTAGTTCTTAGTTTTAGCCTGGCTTCCTTGAGTGGAGTGTATTTCAAGCCAAGGTATTCCTGCTTATCAGGAAATTATTCCCAGGTGGAATATTAGCCATGGTATTGCTATTTTCTTGTCTTGCTAGTTTCATTTATCTCACTAGGCAATTTGGGGACAAATGACAGTTTATGGTTTTAGGTTCTCACTCTACCTTTTGGTCTGATAAGCTCTTACCAAGCTCCATGTCATTCTTCTTCGTAAATCATTCATTTATCCATTTAATAAATATTTAGTGAAAAGTATTGGATGAATAACTTAAATATGAACAAGATAGAAGAGGTCCCTAATCTCATGAAGTTTACAGCTGTGGGGTGTGTGTGTGTGTGTGTGTGTGTGTGTCTAGGGCAAAGGTGGGAACAGGAAAGAAGATAAACAAATGATACAACAGGGTAATTTCAGATAGTGTTTGCTGCTGTGAGGAAGAAAATAGAGTGAGCTGAGAGGCTGAGGAGTACTAGGTAATGTGTGAGCTGAGATCCATAAGATCTCACCCCTGGAACCCCGGGGGGAAAGAGAGGTTTATTCAGAAGGTTTGAGGTGAGAACATAATAAGCATATTTAAAAACAGAAAGAAGATTGGTGTACACCTATCTGCATTCATACCACTTGTCAAAACTTAGTGCACTAATGCACCTTTCGCAGCTGTTACAAAGTAGACCTCAGCGGAAAAGAGAAGGAGATGAAGAGGGAAAATACTAAAACACAGAAGAAAACTATGGTGGGCCTCATGGCTTTGGCCAGATGTTTGGTTTAATTTGAAGTATAACAGAGCTAAGGACAGTATGATGACATGATTTGATCTGCAACTTTGGAGACCACATTGGAGAAGACATTGTAGGATGCAAAAATGGAAACAGTGAGACCACTGACACTAGGATGTAGACTAGTTTAGGTTAGTTGTAGAACTAGACAGATTATTTGGAGGAGTTGGAACAGAAAATTCAGAGATCGCGCCCAGGCTTTCTCTTCTAGACCATTAGCAGCCTCTTGCATACCTTTAGCACACCCTGCTTCACTGTAACTTGTATGTTTAATAGATTTCAAGATTTCAAGTTTCTTGAAAGCACAGATCTTATATCCCAGATACTACCAAAGTGCCTGGCACACAGTGAGTCCTCAAAATACACTGATTCAATACATGCATGAGTTGAGGTAAAACGTTGCAAGTATAATCACTTGAGTTTTTGGAAACAGAGTATTTTGTATAGCTGAACATATCCTTCTATATCCTTATTTATTAAATATATTATCCATGTTGGAAAACAGATGCCATCTATAATAAAAAAAAAAGCTATGACTGGGATTTAGATGTGTCATAATTTATTTATATGGTAAACAGATTGTGTTTTTTTATAGAGGAAAAAATTTAAAAGTTGCTTATGAACAGGAAATCTTTAGAGCCCCTCTAGGGTTTAGGTTGGTCCCACTGAGCTGAGAAGGGTTTCAATATGTCTTTGTTTAATAAATGGAAATGAACTTGATAGAATATTTTACCTAGCAGCATTCATTAGCCTATAGAAATCATATATGAGCAGAGTACTTTGGAATAAACTACTAAAATCGTGGAAGGAATTAAATTTAATATCCTGGGAGAGAGAGCCATTGATATTTAAAGGTCTTGGTAAATAATCAAACTGTTACTTTTCATGTGAATTGACCACTAGAGATTCCAAGTACTGCACAGTATTGGCTTTGTCAGTATAGCAGTCATTCCATGTAACTTATTTTTTTTTGTTGTAGCTATTGTACTATATTTCACATTATAGGAAAGCAAAATGGTTAAGCCACAAATTACCAGGTAGCTCCACTGACAACTGTAAACAGCAATATGACACCAGAATAAAACATTAGTCAGCCTTTGATTAATGGCAAGAGAAGCTTTGATGTGGTGTGCAGTCTTGATGTATTGTTTTGTTTTCCTTTCCTAAGCCAGAGTATTCTATAAAACATCCAACCACACAACCAAAGACAGACAGAAATCATTCCCTGATTGCAGGAGAGAACAATTAGGGGGGAAATGCTAGGATTCCTTCAGTGTTAGCATTGCAATAGTGGATAGACAAGAAACTACAGAAATACAAGAGCTGAGGTGAAGAGATAGGGCTGATGAGAACCCTCTGATGGATGGAGCAAATGAAGGCTGTGACTTCTGTTTCTTTACTATCAGAATCTGGCCAGTATGTCTTGGATTAGGGTAAAACGTAAGAGGATAATAAAAAGAACAATAATAATATCACTCTCATGTTTTCTTAGTGTAAACACTCTATGACATATATATATATATATAACCATAACCTTTATGTTTTAATCATTAATTCCCATAATGGTTGCATAAGGTAAATTGTCATCATTATGTTTAGCTAAAGAAATTGCGACTTGAAATATCAATAGAGTAGAGGGAAGGGAACAGGAGGAGGGAGAAGAGGAGGGAAAGGGGAAGTACTAGGGAATGAATTACAGCAAATTATATTCCAGGATTTTATAATTATATCAAAATAAAATGTAATGTTACATATAACAAAAAAGAACCAATAATAAAAAAAAAAGAAACTGCAATTAAAAAAATCCATGAGGGGGCTGGGTGGTGGCTCAATGGTAGAGCACTTGCCTAGCATGTATGAGGCACTGGGTTAGATCCCCAGCACCACATTTAAAAAAAAAACTAAATAAACAAAATAAAGGTATTAAAATATTTTAAAAAAATGATTGGGGACTTACTCAAAGCTATATATATATAGTAGGAGGCAGGCCAGAATCCAAATCCAAGTGCATCTGGATCCACAGACCCCACCCAGCTCCAAAAACATTTTGAAAGTGTACATTTAGATTCAAACTCACATGAACACAACATATACAATAGGTTCAAACAAACTCGTCAACAGTGAATGATGGAGAACCAGTTGGCATTGGAGGGCCTGTCAAGTATCAGAACAGAAACAGCCCCCTTAGCACATCTGTTAAAGGTTTTACCTCCCTGGGGGGGGGGGGAGAAAGAATTAGATTGAAGCCAAAAAGAATACCACAGTGAGAGTAAGTATTTCATATTCCATTCATTTATTTAGTAAGTATTTCTTCTAAGGGTAAGTTCAGTTCTCACTCAATGCTTGCTGCCTTTATAAAGTAACAAGTAAACCGCTAGTTTGGGTACTGTTGAGAATGGTACCTGAAGTGACCTGACCTGACCTGTCTGATCAGGGTAGTCAGGATTTTCA